>CM046874.1:334267906-335627281 GCA_025667525.1 Glebionis coronaria
GTGGTAAAAATACGTGTTTAGGAAAACAACGAATATATTGTAAGTATTAAGCGAGATGATTTAGGAAAATAAAATGCTAATGACCCAAAGTAAGTTCGTTCACCAAGGAGGACTAAAGTGTGTGTTTAATTTGTATGATTTTGGATTAATATTGATGAGACAAAGGATAAATGAAAATGATGAAGATTACGAAAATAATTAAACTACGACGAATGATAAGACGTAAAACGTAAAAACTTGAAGAAATTTAAAAATTACTCTAAAAATTCCTATAAAATCACAATAAATTCCTAAAAATGTAAGTAGAGTTTACAACTAATCAAAACTTTTTCAAACCTTTTATTTAATTAATAATTAATTTTTTTAATGCTAATTAAAGCCCTAAAAATCAATTTAATTAATAAAAAGCCCAAATAAAGATTTTTCAATTTTTAAAATTCCAAAATAACTTAACTAAACTAAAAAGTATTTTTGTAAAATTTAAAACTAATTAAAACTATTTAAAATGACTAAAAACTAAAAATAAATATTAAAATGATATAAAAATTCAAAATTTATAAAAAAGTTTAAAAACTTTCAAACTAGTTTATTTTAACCTAAATAATCAGAAAATGAAAGTGAAATTACCTAAATACCCCTATTGGGCCTCCAAATGGGCCAAAAGTGAAAACAGTCCAAGCTTAATGGGCTTTTTGGCCCAATAAGCAAAAATTTAACCAAATAAGCTAAAAAGTTCTAGTATAGCTTAAAATTTGATTTTAAATAAAAAAACTCTAAAGGCCCAAAAGCTTAAAGTGAGCTTATCACAGCTTAATAAGCACTCAGCTTATTCTTAATGGGCCAATAAGCCCATTAAGCCATAAGCTAATACCATAATCTGAAAATTGACACACATTCTTCTCTTATGATTCTAAAAAGAAATTTTGAAAAAGCTCAATAAATAAGCCTTAAATAAGCAAAAGTTCTCTACACAAAACGACAAAATAGTCGTTTTCGAGTTCTAGGCTGATTCAAGAGCTGATTCTTTTTGCAAAATGTTCCAAATGGCTTAACTAAGAATAATCAAAGATAAAATTTCCAAAAATTCAAGTCAAATAAGCTGTAGAAGCAAATAAGCACTCTAAAAAAGCCAAATAAGCTAGTTTTCTAGTAAAAGCTTAACCAAATGAGCTGCAAACTTCTAATATTGCTTATAAGCTAAGAAAAATAAAACCTATTACAAAAACTAAGTTGTTGCACACACCAATAAGCTAAACTGAAAAATATGCAAAATTAAGCTTATTTGACCAAAAGTCAAAGTATCCCAAATTCTACCAAATTAACAGGGCTTGTTTGTAAGCTTGTTTTGAGCACTTTTTGTGAAGGATTCAAGGTTGAATCCTTTGAATCAATGAGGCCAGTTAGCCAAATGATTTCAGTTTTGGTATAATATAGGCCAATAAGCAAGTGAGCTTATAAGCTGATGAAATAAGCTAAAAATACTTCACGCACAACAAACAGGCAACAATGAACAAGTTACAAGCAATAACCACAATTTAGTCCAAGAACATCAAAAGCACATAGCATGCATATAATTGATAAACTTGAACAAAAGTTGAGATTCAATAAGCCAGAACTTTTTCAATAAGCCACCAATATTAAAAACCAGGTTATTTAGAGATGAACAACAACAAAAACTATAAGCAAACCCAATTTTAGACTCTAAATCAAACAAATGAACAATTTAAGCTTTCTGATATGTTTGACCTATTTTGGTTGAAAAAGTGGTTAACTTGCAAATTCTTTGTTATCTGTTTTCAAGACTTAGCATGTACCAAATAACACTTAATTTTACTACACAAATGAAGCAAGAAAACAAGTACCAAAGTCCCAAGGCCTTAAACCCAAACAACAGGCAAAACCAAACAACCCTTTAAACCACTGATTTCAAAGCAATTTTTGATTTTTACCTTTAAACATGCAGTTTTATGACTGATTTAAGTTTCTATAGACCTAAGTGACAGATTCAAGTACAAAGAACACAATTTTTAAAGTAACACGCCATTTTGATAAATGGAATGTCACGCGTGATTATGGCGTGTCATCAAAGCATGCAAGGATAAATGTATAAAACATCACATGACCATAAAAGAAATACCGGAAACGAACATCAGTATCCCAAATGTAGAACTCATCACACACAAACATAAGTACTGTAAATAAAAAGGACTAAACAATGTACATAGAAATGAGTATCAAAAGTATGAAGAAATGCATAAAGTAATGAAGGCTAGGAAGCTTCCAATCCATATGCACGTACGCTTAAAATCTACGAGCGTCCCTGAGTACCTGCCGTTTTGGGAACATGAAAGGAAAAAGGCTGAGCATAACGCTCAGTGCACGGATATACAAGTAAAGTATGAATAATATAAGCATAAAAGCATAAAGCAGCGGAAAAGACTAAGTCCTGGATAACCTGGTATATCTTTGTAAAACTGGTTTTATTGTTTGAAAAACCTTATGTTTATCTCATAAAAACTGTTTAGCATGTTTACTATTTAGCCAATATAGGTCATAAAATATCAACGTGCATGAATACATGGAGGGGTAACCTCGTCATGCAAATTAGAGGGGATGCCTCTAATTTAATATAAGTTTTTGGGTAGGAGGGATCAGCTCCTTATTAAGGATGCAAGGCACACACCAAATTCACCTGAATAATTTGCTGAAAACATGTAACCTAGGATTCACGCATACGCCCCGCATGATAATAATAATAATATGGCCAAAAGCTGAAGGGACGCCACGAGCTATCACTCCGCCGTGGTGAAGTCATAACACTGGTGCCTCCAGTGTTATGGTTATGGTACCTTCATAACTAGGTAAAACTGTTCATGCATGTATATGGCTTTAGGTATCTAATTAAACATAAGCAATCAAAACATATAAAACATATACTGGGGAAAACAGTTGGCTGCATACGGGGAATCTTAATAAGGAATAATGTCCATACTGAAAGGACGGAGAATCCGTACCTTGCGTCCAGTGAACGAAGAAGACGAACACAAGAGAGTCCTACTTCGATATCACTAATGCTACATACATAATATACGTGTATAAGTATCTGATTACTGACTACGTAACTGGTTTTATATCATGTCTTTGCTTGTTTTATATGTTCATGTCTTGTTTTACTGATTTTAGCTTTATACTGTATTTATCATGTATTATGTCCATTCTCATTAAGTATTACTTGTATTTCTTGTATTATTATACTTGTTGTGTAATAATAAGTAACTTTCTAAAAATAGCAGGTTTCTTAAAATAGAAAGTTTCCAAAAATAGAAAGTTTCCAAAAATAGAAAGTTTCCATAAATAGATTAGCTGCCTTAATTAAATATGTTTCTATAAATAGAAAGTTTTCATAAATAGATTAGCTGCTTTAATTAAATAAGTTTCTAAAAATAGAAAGTTTCCATATTTAGAAATAAGCTGGACTATTAAGCTAATAATATATAAGCTTAAGTTTTACTGATTAATATATTAAGTCATATGATATATAGTATAGTTTATTAATTATTACATGTAAATTAAATAAACTATAGGTTATAAGATTTAATTAAATATAACATGGTTTAATTAAATAAAAGGTAATAATACTTAGGTTGAAACATGTATTAATATTTATTATTAATATAACCTAAGTCATGAAAATTAATTAATTATAAGTCATGTTTTAATAAGTAATCAATTTCTTAGTCTAAATTAACTAATAAAAATACTTAGGTTAAAATCATGTATTATTATTAATAATAATATAACCTAAGTCATGTCCAAATTAAATTAATGACATAGCATGGTAAATTAATTTACTTAATCTTGTAATTATTTAACTTGTAAAAATAAATAATTAATCTTGAAAAATAACCCGTGAACCGAACCCGTGTTTTAAAACTAAACATGTCATGAACCAGACCAGTTTAACCCTTGAACGGGCCTACAACCCTTAACCATGGCAAACCACCACCGGCCTAAACCGGTGGTGCGTGTGGTGTTTCAACCTAGACCCCCTAAACCACGAAGGATAACCCCGGCATGCGTCGGGGTCCCTTGGTCCTCTCGGCCGAACCACAAAACCAAACCGAGAGCCCTTGCTTTCGGTTCTACCCCTTAGCCGAACCAAACACCCCCTTAAACCATGTATTTTTAATACCCTCTTGATTAGATCTACATGTTTATTAACTTGTTTTAATAACCTCGTGTTTTCATGTTTTTAGATCTAATAATTAATTAAAAAGAAAAGGTTTAAGTAGATTACCTATTCGTGGATCAAAAAGAAAACTAAAACGAACGATCTTGCAATAAACTGGATCAACCAAGATCAACAAACACCTCTCTTGCGGTGTATATGGGCGGCGACTACAAGGAAGAAGGAGGAGGAGGGTTTTTGATTTTTATCTTTCTGTATTATGAAAAATCCCTTCCTTCTTTTAATCCTTTTTAGTTAAATTTTAAAATGGGCTGGGCCCCCTCTTTTGTTCTATGCCGCGCCTAAGTGGGACCCACATGGGGAACCCGTTGATTTTTCCCGTGTTCTATATTTACGTGTTAACGTGTCGTGTTTACGTGATTTAATTATTGTTCGTTCATGTCGTAATTTATATTTATACGTACTCGTAATAAATATACGTAAATACATAATATTAAGCTCGTGATTATTTACGTTCATGATTTCATGTTCGTATGTTCGTGATTATAATTATTGTTGAAATAATTATTGTGCATTAATACGTAATAAATATTTATCGTGTAATAACACGTATGTAATACTTGTAAATTCCTATCATGAAACGTAAATGTGCTACATAAGGAAAGTTCTAATCATGTACGTACGATCATAAGGGTACTATTCATGGTAAAATCATGCGAGTTTTACAACTCTCCCACCCTAAAAAGAATAATTCGTCCCTGAATTATAGATAATGTAATCTGAAAAAGAAGAACATACCCGAATTCAAAATATGAAATGAGGGTAAGAAGCCCGGATAGACTCCTCTGTTTCCAAAGTGGCTTCCCGCTCGGTATGATCCCTCCAAAGGATTTTGACGTATGGGATCGTCTTCCTTCTCATGACTCGTTCTTGTCTGTCAAGAACTCGTTCGGGTTCTTCTATGAAAGTGAGATCTTCATGAATCTGTTCCAGTGGATACTAAACCATGTGAAGGGGATGATACTTGTACCCTCTAAGTAAGGACACATGAAAAACATCGTGGAAATGAGAAAGCTGTGGAGGTAACGCTAAACGGTAAGATACTTCACCGACTCGCTCAATGACATCAAACGGTCCGATGAATCGAGGACTGAGCTTCCCTTTGATTCCAAAACGCCTAACCCCACGTACCGGCGAAACCTTAAGGAAAACGTGATCTCCTACGTTAAAGTGTAAGTCCCTACGATGCTTGTCTGCATAACTCTTCTGACGTGACCGTGCTTCTTGCAGTTTCTGCTTAGCTAATGCGACCTTCTCGTTAGTCAACTCTATCATTTCTGGTCCTTCAAGTGTTCGCTCACCAACCTGATCCCAGCAGATTAGGGCGCGGCACTTCCTGCCATCTCGAACGGAGCACACTTGATACTTGCGTGCCAACTATTGTTGTATGCAAACTCTACCAAACAGATATAGTCGTCCCAATCTCCCGTCCATTCCAACGCACATGACCTCAACATGTCTTCTAATGTCTGAATTGTTCGCTCCGACTGGCCGTCTGTTTGAGGATGAAAAGCCGTGCTAAGCTTAAGTTTTGTACCCCAAGCTTTCTGCAGACTTCTCGAGAATCGCGAAGTGAAACGAGGATCTCTGTATGAGACGATGCTGGATGGAGCACCATGAAGTATCATGATCTCCTTCTTGTAATTATCGGCGAGTTTACTGACCGAATCTTCCTTGTGGATCAGTAAGAAATGAGCTGATTTGGTAAGTCGATCAACTATAACCCAAATCGCATCGTGCTTCCTCTTTGTCGGCCGAAGACCGGTAACAAAATCTGTAACACCCCATTTTGATAAATGGAATGTCACGCGTAATTATGGCGTGTCATCCAAGCATGTAAGGAAATATGTAGTAAAACATACATGACCATAGGGAAAACCGGAATCAAACATCGATTCCCAAACATAAGCCCAAAACATAAATAAAGTAAATGAACTAGGAAAGACTAAACAAGCATAAGTATATGGAAAAAGGAGAAGAAGTCTATGGCAGCTTCCATCCTTTGCACTTCCTCCGAATGCTCGAGTCCGTCCTTGGGTACCTCCCGCTTTAGGACATGGAAAGGAAAGTAACGGCTGAGCATAACGCTCAGTGCACGGATATACGACACAGTATGAATTGCTGAACATAAATAAAACTAATAGCAGCGGAAATGTATAAGTCCTGGAAAAACCTGGAACATGTTCATAAAACTGGTTTTATAGTTTGAAAAGCCTTATGTTTATCTTATAAAAACTGTTTAACATGTTAACCATTAAGCCAATATAGGTCATAAAATATCAACGTGCATGAATACTTGGAGGGGTGACATCGTCATGCAATTAAAGGGGCTGCCTCTAATTAATATAAATTTGGGTAGGAGGGATCAGCTCCTTGTGAAGGATGCAAGGCACACACCACATTCACCTGAATAATCTGCTGAAAACATGTAACCTAGGATGCACCCATACGCCCCACATGATAATAATAATAATTTGGCCAAAAGCTTAAGGGACGTTACGAGCTATCACTCCGCCGTGGTGAAGTCATAACACTGGTGCCTCTAGTGTTATGGTTATGGTACCTCCATAACTAGGTGAAACTGGTCATGCATGTATATGGCTTTAGGAATCTAATTAAACATAAGCAATCAAAACATATAAAACATATACTAGGGAAAACAGTTGGCTGCATACGGGGAATCCTAATAAGGAAGAATGTCCATACTGAAAGGACGGAGAATCCGTACCTTGTGTCCAGTGAACGAAGAAGACGAAAGGAAGAGAGTCCTAAGTCGATATCACTAATGCTACATAAATAATATACGTGTATAAGTATTCTGATTACTGAGTACGTAACTGGTTTTATATCATGTCTTAGCTTGTTTTATATGTTCATGTCACGTTTTACTGATTCTAACGTTATGCTGTGTTTATCATGTATTCTGATTAAGTATTACTTGTATTTCTTGTATTACTATACTTGTTGTTTAATAATAAGTAACTTTCTAGAAATAGCAGGTTTCCTAAAATAGAAAGTTTCCAAAAATAGAAAGTTTCCAAAAATAGAAAGTTTCCAAAAATAGAAAGTTTCCAAAAATTGAATAGCTGTCTTAAACAAATAAGTTTCTAAAAATAGAAAGTTTCCATAAATAGATTAGCTGCTTAAAATAAATAAGTTTCTAAATATAGAAAGTTTCCATAAATAGATTAGCTGCTTAAAATAAATAAGTTTCTAAAAATAGAAAGTTTCTATAATTAGAAATAAGCTGGATTATTAAGCTAATAATATAAGCTTAAGTTTTGTTGATTAATATTCTAAGTCATGTGATTTATAGTATAGTTTATTAATATTACATGTAAGTTAAATAAACTATAGGTTATAAGATTTAATTAAATATAACATGATTTAATTAAATAAAAGGTAATAATACTTAGGTTAAAACATGAATTAATATTTATTACTAATATAACCTAAGTCATGGAAATTAACTAATTATATGCCATGTTTTAATAATCAATTAATTAATTACTTTAGTCTAAAATTAAATCATAAAATACTTAGGTTAAAATCATGTATTATTATTACTAATAATTAACCTAAGTCATGTCCAAATTAAATTAATTACATAGCATGTTAAATTAATTTAATTAAATCTTGTAATTATTTAACTTGTAAAAATAAATAATTAACATGTAAAATAAACCATGAACCGAACCCGTGTTTTAAATCTAAACCTGTCATGAACCGGTCCGTGAACACCTTGAACCAGATCTACAATCCTTAACCAGGCAAACCGCCAACGGCTTAAGCCGGTGGTGCTTCTTGTTTTCAGCCGAGACCCCCCATGACCAAGGCTAACCCCGACATGCGTCGGGGTCCCTTCGTTTCTTTTGCCGAGACACCCAAACCAAACCGAGACTTTGAGGTCTCGGTTGTTGGTGATCACACAACCACCGAGAGCTTGGCTCTCGGTTCTACATGTCAGCCGAGCCAAACACCCCCTTAAACCACATGTTTTTAACCCCATGATTAGATCTACTTACTTAACATGTTCTTAATTAATAGTTTTAAATAAACTCATGCTTTCATGTAGATCTAATAAATAATTAAAAAGAAAAGGTGTAAGGAATTACCGATTCATGGATCAAAAGGAAAATAATAACACGAACAATCTTGTAAGAATTGGATCATCCAAAAATCAACAACCACCCTTTTTGGTGTTTATACCCGGCGGCCAAGGAGGAGCAAAAAGAAGGAGGCTAGGGTTTTGTGTTTTTTTCTAATTCTTCTGTAAATGAAAAATATGTTTCCTCATCTTCTTATTTTAGTTAAAACAAAAGTGGGCTAGGCCCCTTCCTCCCCTTCTTGCCATGGGTATGTGGGCCCCCAAGGGGAAACCCGTTGTTTTCCCGTGTTCTAATTATTTACATGTTCTCATGTCGTGTTTACGTGATTTAATTATCTATCGTTCGTGTCGTGATAAATATTTATACGTAATCGTGTTTACGTGATTTAATTATGTTATGTTCATGATTTCATGTTCGTGATTATAATTATTATTGATAATAATTATCGTGTACTAACACGTATTTAATACTTATCGTGTAATAACACGTACGTAATTCTTGTAATTAATATTCGTGATACGTGTTCATGTTATATAAGGGAAGTTTTAATCCTGTACGTAAGTTATTAGTGTACAGTTCATGGTAAAAGCATGCGGGTTTTACAACTCTTCCCCCCTAAAAAGAATAATTCGTCCCCGAATTATAGATAACGTAAACTGAAAGAGAAACACACCCGAATTAAATCGGAAGAGTATGTAAGATAACGGAATATGAAGGTGACATGGTAGAAGGGAACGTGGAACGTGACATGGCTAAAAAGGACATGGAACGTGACGTGGCTGAAAGAATCTTACTGGATTATGGAAGGATGAAAGGATAAAATCCGGATGGACTCGTCTGTTTCCAAGTGGCTTCCCTCTCGGAACGGTTCCTCCACCAGATCTTGACACAAATGATAAATCTTGGTCCTCCTGACCTTGACTAGAAAATACGAAAAAGTTCTTGGTTATCAACGTAAGATAGATCCCTTGAATTTGATCGAGGGAATAAGAATTAACGTGCAAGGGTAACTGAAACGTTATGATGCAACGTGACCTAACTAACTGATAATAGTAACGTCTTAACAATGATGCACGAGACATATTGAAACGTAGTACATGAAAAATTGTGAACGTGATACATAAACAATTTTGAACGAGATACGTAGAGATATGGTGAACGTAATATGAGAAAACATATGGTGATTAACGATGCGTGTAACATATCGTGAACGTGATATGAGAAAAGTGGACTGAACATGACATGTGAAACATATCGTGAACATGGAATAACGGCGGCGGTAACGCCAAACGCTATAGGTGAGACGTGGAGTGTGAGGTGAAACGTCTGTCTGAGGAAAAAGAGTTATACTAAACTTGAGCCTGGTCTCTCAAGTTCTTGCAAAACTTCCCAGAACGAAAATTAACGTAAAATCATAAGTCATGATACGATCATGAATATGAATAGTGTCATAAACGTGAGTGTGAAAGCAAGTCGTAAATTTTGAACAAAGACGTGAACGTAAATAAGGAGCACTAATGTGAACCTTCGTCTGGTCCAATAGCTGAGGGATTACCAAGTGATCGGATGAGCCTTGGCTGGAACATGTCCGATCAATCTGTTGGTTCTGAAATCCTTGCGGATGTAAGGATTCTGTAGACTTGATCAAACTGTTGGTAATAACCCAGACAACATCATGCTTCTTCTGAGTTTGTGTTAATTTGGTAACCAAAATCCATGGAGATCTTGTTCCATTTCTGATTACAATTTCTGATTGTGGATATACATCCTAGTTTGTTGGTGTTCTATCTTAGCCTGTTGGTATTAGAGGTACTTAGATATGAACGTAACTGTATCTTGCCTCATAGAACTTCATACAAAGGAGTTTGCGCAACTATACGTCTCTGAAATTAGACTTCTCTTAGCGTATGATTTTCTTGGAACACCTAACGTAGTGTAGGGTTCTCACCTTTATGCATAAGCTGAGTCATGGTAAGATTAATCGTGAGAATACACGTGATTCAGCGTGTCACTGTAATCAACCAAAATTTAGATTGGAAAATTTCAGGGTGAAATTTCTCTTGTCATAGAATTTGCAACATAGTGCATATATCGTCTTACTACTCTTCTCTAGACTTAGAGGAAATTAGGTTGTCCTCGATGAAAACACTGATGAATTTATTTATGAGTTCATGGAAAATCATTCTATTAAGTCTATAAATCTGTTGGGAATTTATGAGACTAATACAAAATCATGAATCTAGCACGACCGAGTCGTGTACGAGTAGCAGTCATGAACATGTCCTGCTCTTTCACTCGTCACTATTGGCAGCATGATCATGAATCCGATCTTGTAAAAGTGCTTAACACCCTTAAATTGATTTGACATGACGTCCATACATCGTGAAGAATAACGGTTATGAATGGTGATTTGTTTACATCGACGGTAGTCGACACATAATCTCGTGTTACCGTCCTTTTCCTTGAAGGTTCTTCTAGAATTTATATCGGAAAATTCTGCGATAATCGACTGGTTATGAATAAAGGCACTTCGGAAGTGTGTCACAACTAATGGCTGAAAGTCTTTGCAGCCATTGAGTAACAAACACGTTCTTGTAAAGCATAGATAATTGTATAGATTTTCCTGATGGAAAACCATTCTGAATGCATTCAAGAGTCTGAACATTACTGTACAAAATCATGAATCGTAGCAGGGTGTGTTGTACGTAGTCCATAATTAGGCTTACATTCAACTCGTGTCTGTCCGAGGTAATGCGTCAGCAGCTTAGATCTCATCATTAGGCTGAAGGAAACCTTCGTATACATGGGGAATACGAATGGCGTCCTTTATGGTCATAATTATATGAAATATGGGTGCAAGAAATGAAAGTTTCATCGAGCAAACGTGACAGATCTCACTTACATGCCGGTGATGGTACTAAAATTCTTGTGGCCTAATTAATACATGGCACAACAAAATGGATATACCCCTTGGAGGGTATCCTGAAATTCTTAAGGATGTTCCAGAATTGGACGTGAGTCATGTGTCTTGACTGGTGTCTTGGGAAATAAAAGCATGACATGTGTCTTGACTGGTGTCCTAACATATGTCTTCAGAAAGTATACGCGAGACATGTGTCTTGATTGATGTCTTGACATGTTTCACGAGATGTGAAACGAATAGAACTACAAATATTAGGTTATTATGTCAGAATTGGCGGATCGGTTGGACGACTGATCCTTTGTACTTCTGATCATGTCCGAGGCTGGAGCTTCGGTTACGATTGCTAGGATAGTTGCTGTCATAGTAGTGGTTACTATCGTCTTGTCTGTTAGTTCATGACGGTCATTTTCATGACTGTGATTCATGTAACGATTCAGCTGAGTGGCCGGCTAGTACCGGTTCTCACTTATATGACTGAAACGAAGACTAAATGACGTGTGACATGTAACTAAGAATTATGGACAATGATTGATGGAAAATGTCTGGTGGTAAAGCATCTTCTTGTCCGATCGCTTTGATCTAACGCCTTTGTCTTCATCTTGTAAGATCTCCAGGTTATGAACAGCATCAGCCTCTCGTAGTGTCTCTAAAATAATCAGCAGCATCAATTATTGTAATCTTGTAGAGTATCAGCAAGTGGAATACACCTGAGTTGATTAGAATCGACTAGCGAATACTCGTGGAGCATTGCAAGTAAAGTACACATGGATTAAGGTACGTGTAATACACATGGAATACGGTACATGGGGTACACATGGAATGCACATGAAATGATCGGTATGGGGTCGATCATCTAACATGATTTTAATGGAAATACAATCGGTTAAACGGTTAGAAAGACCATCATGATAACCTGGCAATGCCAGTATATACCTCATTCTGGTTGCATAGAGAAACGCTAACGTGTGGTTAAACGAACTTCAGCAATGATTTTCCTGAAAGCATGATTAATGAAAACCAACCATGACTATCATGAAAGTAGGATTTAAGTTAACTCCAGCAGTGTCTTGCATGAAAGCATAAACAACAAAAGAGACGTAAGACGTAATCAATCATGAAGACGAAATCATCATGAAGGAACATGAAACAACTTATCATGAAGGATGAAACCAAAGTTATATAACATAATCAGCATGAAACTGACGTTAACCATGACAATATGAAGACATACTTGACATAAAAAAACATATTAACTTACAAGGGGACATGAAAAAAAAATAAAAAATTTATGCCAATAAATCATGAGAAAATTTTTTATGCATGAAAACAGTGCATGAATGCATGATGCAGTTTATAAAAACCTTTATATGCGCGAGGGTAAACGCCAATGGTCAGTTTACCCAAAACAAAAGACATGGCGAGGGGACGCCTATGGGTCGGTCCCAAAGTTAAAAGTTTCGATAAAAGCACATGCGACTAAATAGGGCCAGTCCTGTACCAACCATTACTTAGTCATAATTCCTATGACAATAATACATGAAATAAATGAATGAAACTCAGCTGTCAAAACTTAACAGAAAAAAATTATATGTGACTAATTATGAACTATTGGGTTCAATTCACATTAGCCACAGTTCACAAGTTACATCGTGCATGAAACAATGACACGTAACTAAGTATGGATGACAGTTGTTCAGTCCATATTAGTAAAACAATATCGATGAAAACATCAAGGTTAAACATCAAGGTGCTGAAAACATCATGGTTAAAACAACAATGCGCTGAACACATCAATACGTGGAATAACAAGCGTTGGCTTAGGAAGCTCCTGATGACTACCGACTAGTCACTGGTCAAGTTTTAGAGCCTACAGGTCGAAGCCTTGGGCTCTGATACCATAATTGTAACACCCTATTTTGATAAATGGAATGTCACACGTAATTATGGCGTGTCATCAAAGCATGCAAGGAAATATGTAGTAAAACATACATGACCATAGGGAAAACTGAAATCAAACATCGGTTTCCAAACATAAGCCCAAAACATAAATAAAGGAAATGAACTAGGAAAGACTAAACAAGCATAAGTATATGTCGAAAGGAGAAGAAGTCTATGGCAGCTTCCATCCTATGCACTTCCTCCGAATGCTCGAATCCGTCCTTGGGTACCTGCCGTTTTAGGACATGGAAAGGAAAGTAACGGCTGAGCATAACGCTCAGTGCACGGATATACGACACAGTATGAATTGTTGAACATAAATAAGACTAATAGCAGTAGAAATGTATAAGTCCTGGAAAAACCTAGAACATGTTCATAAAACTGGTTTTATAGTTTGAAAAGCCTTATGTTTATCTTATAAAAACTGTTTCACATGTTAACCATTAAGTAGATATAGGTCATGAAATATCAACGTGTATGAATACTTGGAGGGGTGACCTCGTCATGCAATTAGAGGGGCTGCCTCTAATTAATATAAATTTGGGTAGGAGGGATCAGCTCCTTGTGAAGGATGCAAGGCACACACCACATTCACCTGAATAATCTGCTGAAAACATGTAACCTATGATTCACCCATACGCCCCACATGATAATAATAATAATATAGCCAAAAGCTGAAGGGACGCCACGAGCTATCACTCCGCCGTGGTGAAGTCATAACACTGGTGCCTCTAGTGTTATAGTTATGGTACCTCCATAACTAGGTGAAACTGGTCATGCATGTATATGGCTTTAGGTATCTAATTAAACATAAGCAATCAAAACATATAAAACATATACTGGGGAAAACAGTTGGCTGCATACGGGGAATCCTAATAAGGAAGAATGTCCATACTTAAAGGACGGAGAATCCGTACCTTGTGTCCAGTGAACGAAGAAGACGAACGAAAGAGAGTCCTACTTCGATATCACTAATGCTACATAAGTAATATACGTGTATAAGTATTCTGATTACTGAGTACGTAACTGGTTTTATATCATGTCTTAGCTTGTTTTATATGTTCATGTCACGTTTTACTGATTCTAACGTTATGCTGTGTTTATCATGTATTCTGTCTATTCTGATTAAGTATTACTTGTATTTCTTGTATTATTATACTTGTTGTTTAATAATAAGTAACTTTCTAAAAATAGCAGGTTTCCTAAAATAGAAAGTTTCCAAAAATAGAAAGTTTCCAAAAATAGAAAGTTTCCAAAAATAGAAAATTTTCAAAAATAGAATAGCTGCCTTAAATAAATAAGTTTCTAAAAATAGAAAGTTTCTATAAATAGATTAGCTGCTTAAAATAAATAATTTTCTAAAAATAAATAGTTTCCATAAATAGATTAGCTGCTTAAAATAAATAAGTTTCTAAAAATAGAAAGTTTATATAATTAGAAATAAGCTGGATTATTAAGCTAATAATATAAACTTAAGTTCTACTGATTAATATTCTAAGTCATGTGATTTATAGTATAGTTTATTAATTATTACATGTAAATTAAATAAACTATAGGTTATAAGATTTAATTAAATATAACATGATTTAATTAAATAAGAGGTAATAATACTTAGGTTAAAACATGTATTAATATTTATTATTAATATAACCTAAGTCATGGAAATTAACTAATTATATGCCATGTTTTAATAATCAATTAATTAATTACTTTAGTCTAAACTTAAATCATAAAATACTTAGGTTAAAATCATGTATTATTATTACTAATAATTAACCTAAGTCATGTCCAAATTAAATTAATTACATAGCATGTTAAATTAATTTAATTAAATCTTGTAATTATTTAACTTGTAAAAATAAATAATTAACTTGTAAAATAAACCATGAACCGAACCCGTGTTTTAAATCTAAACTTGTCATGAACTGATCCGTGAACCCCTTGAACCGGATCTACAACCCTTAACCATGGCTAACCTCCACCGGCTTAAGCCGGTGGTGCTTCTTGTTTTCAGCCGAGACCCCCCATGACCAAGGCTAACCCCGACATGCGTCGGGGTCCCTTGGTTTCTTACGGCCGAGACACCCTTACCAAACCGAGACTTTGAGGTCTCGGTTGGTGGTGATCACACAACCACCGAGAGCTTGGCTCTCGGTTCTACATGTTGGCCGAGCCAAACACCCCCCTTAAACCACATGTTTTTAACCCCATGATTAGATATACTAATTAACATGTTCTTAATTAATAGTTTTAAATAAACTCATGCTTTCATGTATTCTAGATCTAATAAATAATTAAAAAGAAAAGGTTTAAGGTATTACCGATTCGTGGATCAAAAGGAAAATAATAACACGACCAATCTTCTAAGAATTGGATCAACCAAAAATCAACAACCACCCTTTTTGTGGTGTTTATACCCGACGGCCAAGTAGGAGCAAAAAGAAGGAGGCTAGGGTTTTGTGTTTTTTTCTAATTCTTCTGTAAATGAAAAATATGTTTCCTCCTTTTCTTATTTTAGTTAAAACAAAAGTGGGCTAGGCCCCTTCCTCCCCTTCTTGCCGTGTGTATGTGGGCCCCCAAGGGGAAACCCGTTGTTTTCTCGTGTTCTAATTATTTACATGTTCTCGTGTCGTGTTTACGTGATTTAATTATCTATCGTTCGTGTCGTAATAAGTATATATACATAATCGTGATAAATATTACGTAAATACATAATAATAGGTTCGTGATTATGTTATGTTCATGATTTCATGTTCGTGATTATTATTATTGTTGATAATAATTATCGTGTACTAACACATATTTAATACTTATCGTGTAATAACTCGAACATAATTCTTGTAATTAATATTCGTGATACGTGTTCATGTTATATAAGGAAAGTTTTAATCCTGTACGTAAGTTATTAGTGTGCTGTTCATGGTAAAATCATGCGGGTTTTACAAAATCCATGGTGATTTTGTCCCACTTCCACTCTGGAATATCTAACGGTTGAAGAAGACCGCCAGATCGCTGATACTCGATCTTAACCTGCAGGCAGGTAAGACATTTGGATACGTAAGTCGCAACATCATGTTTCATACCACTCGACCAAAAGTATTGCTTGATGTCATGGTACATCTTGGTCGAACTAGGATGAATAGAGAATGGGGAGATATGAGCCTCAGATAACAATGCTTCTCGGAGTTCTTGATCATTAGGAACACAAAGTCTCGTGCCCTGCCATAAGATACCATCTGCGTCTACTCGAAATTCTGTCTACTTCTCCAAATTCTGTCTACTTCTCCAAATTTTGAATTATCGCACAGATTTCACCATCATCCTTCTAAGCTTCTGATAGGTGTGAAAACACCCATCCTTTTACCATTTAATTAAAATAAAAACAAGACCATAACGTGTATTTTATGTCATAAATGTCGGAATTATGCGTGGTTTGTGTTTTTGTTGTGATTTAGGATCAAAATGTGAAAAGGGAAGAAAACACGGGTTTTTATCGAAGAAAAAGACAAAAGACGAAGTCAAAAGATCAAGGATGCAAAAAGAACGGAAGTCCAAGGCCTATTCTGAAGATTATCGAAGAAAAAGTCTAAAGACGGAAGTTTAATAAAGCCGAAGAACTCAAGTCTAATTTATGAAGAAATTACAAGACGAGTTTAAACTAATCCTGAGACAAATTCGAAAAAATCGAAGAACTTAGAAGACGAAAAGACGAGAAAGAGAGAAAGAAAGAAAGAAAGGAGGAAGCCACCAACCACTCCCCTCTCCTATAAATACCACCCTCATTTGTCATTTGAGGGTTGGTTAGTTTTAGGCTTAGTTAGGTTAGATTAGGAGTAGTATAGTTTACTTTCTCTCTCTAAGTTTATGCTTTCTCTCTCTAGATTAATTTGTAAGATCTTTAATCTTTAAGTTTTTATTGTTGAATCTTTACTTTTAATCAAGCTTTTAATTCATCTCCTTCTTCCTTTCTTGTTTAATCTTTGCTTTTGATTATGGTTGTGTTCTTGAGTTTTCATAGATTTAATCAAGTGGGTTTTGATTGTTTTGGTTTTTATCGTTAGTTTTATTGATTTGGTTCGATTGGTTATTGTTAGTTAATCATTAGTGGTTATTTTGGTTTAATTTTTTGATTGATCATGGTAGGTTTTGGTTAAATTCGTGCCTAGTTTTTCCCCAGTTTTCGTCACTGTTTCTTTTTTCCTAGATTTTACCGAACGAGTTTTTTTATTCCGAACCAACACTTTTTCCCGAATGAATTAATTTTCCCGAACGAGCCATTTTTACCGAACCAATATATTTTCCCGAATGAGCAAAAATACCGAACGAAGGTTTAAAAAAAAAAAAAACATATACCGAACAAAACATTTTTCCCGAGCCAACTAATTTTTCCCGAACCAAGCATTCTGAACAAACTTTCCGAACCAAGAATATTGCTCAAATATACCGAACAAAGCATTTTGTTCGGATTTACCGAACGAACCACAAAATATCGAACGAAGGTTATAATTGACATGCCTGCCAGCTTGTGTGCGGGGAGGTTTTGGCGCCAAATTGACCAGCTTGCCTGGCTGCTTCCAGCTGCCTGCCTGCTAGCTTGTTTATTTATTAGTATTGTTCCGTAATTATTTAGTTTAATCTGAAAGTTGTTCCGATTTTATTTCTGAAAATTACGTATTTTTAGTTGAATTTTTCTCTAATTTTAAAATTAATATTTTTTCGTAAAGTTCAAGTTTTATCTTTTATTTATTATCCGCTTTAGGTTTTCCCTCGTTTAGCTTTAAAGTTCCATCTTAGTTTTATTCTCTCCTTTTTCATTAGGTAAACTTTATTTTCAAGTCAAAAGTTAATTTCTTCGTTTAGTTTATTAATTGTTTCGCTTTAATTTGCGTTTTATTATTTGTTTCGTTTCTTTTTGAAATAGCTTTATAATCCAATTTCTTTCATTTTTGTTTAAGTAATTTTTATTTTTAATTCGAAAAGTTTATTTTTATTTATTTATTTTCGGTTTTAATTTTTTTATAAATTGATTCTTTTAATATTTGTTTTAATATTCGTTTTAATATCTTTTTAATTTTTAGCTTTTAATATTCGTCTTGTTTTACGTTTCTTTATTATTTGTCATTCGTCTTTAGTTTAATCTTTTTACTTTTCGCATTTACTTTTTAATTAGTTATAGATAATCAACGACATTTTCTTTTTATTCACCAAGAACGACTGAGTTACACTTTAAACCGGAAGTCAATTCGAATTGAATCGAGACGAACAAATTTTCATACTTGGCAAAAACCTAGTTATTAAATGGCGCCGCTGCCGGCTCTTTTCGTGAAGATTAACGGTTTTTAGTGAGAGACGCGTTGGATTTTGGGATCCGTTCACTTGTGAACGTTATTTTTCGTGTCAAAAATTTTCAAAAATCGATAAAAATAAACAAAAATTTCAAAAATCCAAAAACATTTGAAAAATCATAAAAGCATTTCTTTTTCGAAAGTTTTGCACCAAAAATAATATTCTTGCTTTCTATTGTTCTTCATGGATTCTTATGTCCATTGCGTAGGGTATGGGAAACGATTATATGGGTGCGAATCATGTCAATGGTGTTCATGCGAGCAATGCGGAAAAGACCTTCCTCCTATTTCAATCGATTCACAATTTGGATTTTGTCCATCGTGTAACTCGACTAATTCGTCCTTTTCTAATCTACCTCCTATTCCCCTTTGCATATATTGTGGAAGCGATTCTCATTGGCATGTTTCGTGTCCAATTCGATACCCGCCTCATGGCGAGCAAGAACTGGGTTACAATTATGACAATGACAATAGCTATCTACAAGAAGCACCGGGTTTTTCTCCATACCCGTGTTGCAACTATTGTGGGGGCCCTCACGATGCTTCTTCTTGTCAACCGATGAATATCTTTGAGCAAATTCCATGCTATGATTCCGGTTTGTATAACTTTGACCCCCACATCACACCCTCAATCATCAATCCTCTTAGGGAATTAGTCTTGACCAACAACTCGCTACTTTGAATGACATTCTAGAAGGTTTAGCTCAAATCCGAGCTGACTTACATCAGAAAAGGCAACCTTTGCTTGATGGTGACCAAATTTTGAAATCCACCTACACCTTTTTGAGCCAATTTGATCGTTTTCCCTTCTTTTCTACACCAAAATGTTTACTTACAGCGTGGGATAGAATGGGTTTAATTGAACATACTCGGGGAGATGATCAACAAAAATTGCTTCATGAGCTTATTAAAGATGTGGAGGTTACCAAGGAGGAGTTAGTCGACTATATCACTCCTAACTGGAATGGTCCAATCTATTATGATGATGATGACGAGGATGATATCTACAATCTCAACCCATCTTCTGAGATTACTACTCTTACTCTTGATATCCCTAATACGTCTAAGGATTGTGATACATCGAGTGAGATTAGTGATTTTGGTCTTGATAAATTCTTTGATGAGGTTTGTGATGTGCTAACTTTTGAGGAGCTTACGGAAGAGGTCGCTCTTAATGATGATGATTCTTCTCCATGCTATGAGAATTTCACTTTTGAAATATCTCGTTCTCCTCCGGACGATGAAGGCGATGTTGATTTATTCTCTCCGACTTATGAGAAGTTCACCCCTGAACTTGGTCTTGTAGATGAGGTGGAAGATGTTATTCTTCGCGACAAATTACTGAAAGTTCATCTTCTGATTGCTAAAATTGAAGCGTTGAATTCTCCTCCTGTTAAAGAATCTTTACCTCAGTCTATTACACCCGTTGAGTATAATGACCCATTGCTAGAAGAAATCGACATTCACTCAATACCTCCGGGTATTGATGATGATGACACGGAGGGGCATATTATTTTTGATAATTTACTGCAGGAAGGTATTGTCCCAAGTCCCCCTCCCGAGCACCTTTCATCCACTCCTTTCGACACCATTACGGAGGATGAGTGCTTTGACCCGGGAGGTGACATTGATTATTATATGATTGATAACCTTACGGCTTTGTCGCTGTCTGAGCATCAATTGTCTTTGGGGATGACAATTTTCTTACTTTACCCACCCCACCTCCCGTGGATCATGATCTCACATACCTTTCGTATGTTGAGATGACTTTTCTACCTTTTAAGACTTATCCTCCAGCCTCCCCTGTTGTATTTTCCTCCGGGAATGAGGACAAGGTCTTTGATCCAGGTATTACATTCGAGGCTTCCCCATGGACCATTTAATTCGGGGACGAGTCAGGCTCGTAACTCGGTTAACAAAAACAAGCGCTTCTCGGGAGGCAACCCGATTATCTATCCTTTTATTATGTTTTTCTTTTAAGTGCAGGGGGCGACCCTAGTATGTGTTTGTTGTCTTCTTTCTTATCATGTGCAGGGATTCAAGCTTTCAAAGATCCACTCTTGATGACTTTTGACGACCCGTGATTCCGTGTACCCGTCTTCCCGGTTCTATCCTAAACTCTTTTGATTCTCTATTTTATATTTTTCAATATTAAAATAGGAATCACTTTAGTTGTCTCTTCCTTAGCGAGATTTAAACAAAGTGCACAATGTCCTAAGTGTATGGGAGGTTACTTCCACATGCTTAAACATTGAGGACAATGTTTATATTAAGTGTAGGGGGGACTTCTATCGAAGTTAAGTGGGCTTTTCCTTGTATTTGTCCTCATTTTAACCGGAAAATCAATTTTTCGACATTTTTCAAAATTTTTGATCTACTTTGGCCTTGTAGTTTTTCCTTTGTTATAGTTATTTTCTTTCTTTGCTAGAATAAATTTTTAATAAAGTGGTTTTAATTTTCAAACGTTGTGAATCTTTTGACTCAACCCTAGTTTACTATTCCAAGTTTACTCTAGCTAGTATCCTTAACGTGTTTAAGTCAAGTTTTGCTAGGCTTTCATATAGGGAACTTTAAAACGCGAAAGTCTTAACTCTTACGGGTTAAGAACAAGAACTTTTCGCAAGTTCCTATAATTGATCCTAGAGAGTCGTTTATCAATGGAACTTAAAAATACGATTTCTAAAGTTGAAAAAGTCTAAGAGTTTGCAAGATCCTATAGATGACTTGAAAACCCAAAACTTTGATTTAACTGGCTAAGCATCCACGAATCTCATTCCTTGAGATTTTAAATTGTGGAGAACGAGAGATGATAGAGTCAATTATAAGTTTGGTATTCTTTCGTGAATTTATGTGAGTTAATTATGAGCTTTTTCTCCCATCGCTTGCTAATAAATTTAATTGCAATAAATAAGGTTGTACGATTTGAAAAATTACTTAGCTTCTAGCACAAGATCGTTTAAAAGTTGCTCGGTATTAATTAGAGTTCATAGCCAAGGCATAACTTATTGAAGCGGGATGCGAAGTTGGCGAGTCCAAAGAGGTCCTAACAAGGCATGAGGGCTACATTTTGTTGCTAAAGATCCAAAAGTGACGTGAAGAATCATTTATCAAAAAACAATATGAAGGATCGAGACACACGACGAAAAGCAAATACTCCCCAAAAGATCATGGAGAAGTCTATCCGAAAAGACCCTAACAAGGTATGAGGATAAATAGATCCAAGTCCTAAAAGGAGGCGGATCGTTGTATATCAAAGTCCCAAGTAATGATTGGAGAAAAATGAAGAAGTCGTGGTCCAAATATGAAGAATATCTCAAAAATTGCAAGTGAAGAAATTCCTATTATGAAGAGAAGACCATTATCTCAAGAACGTCTCTCAAGATTTGAAGTATGAAGTCGCTGACAAATATCGATCCGAGAAAGGTCTCAAACTGTGAAGCGAGTTATGCTAAGATATGAACTTTTTGAGGTCCCGAGAAGCAGTTTTAAAATATTTTTTGCTTTAGCTAACTATGGATTAGATCGTCCCACTTTATTTTCAGCCTAATAAACTATCGAAATAAGTCAAACAATGCATCCTCGTGATCATTTAAGACATTTATAAAATATAAGAGATACACCTAGGAATAAGGGAGTCTAAGTGAGTAATTGGCCCACATGAGTTTGTGTTAGTTTGCTAACTTATAATAACAATGATCTTGTTTTTAAGCTTGGTTTGGGGAACGTGAAACTTGAGGATGATGAACATTCATGATAACCAAAACTCCAATGTAAGTTTTTGATTTATTTACTTGTTTTGTATATTTTCTATCTTTTAAATTTTCCTTAGTATCTATTGTTTAATAAAAGCCAAGGTAGGTTGATTATGATGGAGAATGTAAATCTTGCTTTGTCACTAAGCATTGCATGAGGTTATCGCAATGGTCAAGTGTAGGGGATTTGATAGGTGTGAAAACACCCATCCTTTTACCACTTAATTATAATAAAAACAAGACCATAACGTTTATTTTATGTCGTAAATGTCAGAATTATGCGTGGTTTGTGTTTTTGTTGTGATTTAGGATCAAAATGTGAAAAGGGAAGAAAACACGGGCTTTCACGGGCTTTTATCAAAGAAAAAGACAAAAGACGAAGTCAAAAGATCAAGGATGCAAAAAGAACGGAAGTCCAAGGCCTATTCTGAAGATTATCGAAGAAAAAGTCTAAAGACGGAAGTTTAATAAAGCCGAAGAACTCAAGTCTAATTAATGAAGAAATTACAAGACGATTTTAAACTAACCCCGAGACAAAGTCGAAAAAGTCGAAGAACTTAGAAGACGAAAAGACGAGAAAGAAAGAAAGAAAGGAGGAAGCCACCAACCACTCCCCTCTCCTATAAATACCACCCTCATTTGTCATTTGAGGGTTGGTTAGTTTTAGGCTTAGTTAGGTTAGATTAGGAGTAGTATAGTTTACTTTCTCTCTCTAAGTTTATGCTTTCTCTCTCTAGATTAATTTGTAAGATCTTTAATCTTTAAGTTTTTATTGTTGAATCTATACTTTTAATCAAGCTTTTAATTCATCTTCTTCTTCCTTTCTTGTTTAATCTTTGCTTTTGATTATGGTTGTGTTCTTGAGTTTTCATAGATTTAATCAAGTGGGTTTTGATTGTTTTGGTTATTATCGTTAGTTTTATTGATTTGGTTCGATTGGTTATTGTTAGTTAATCATTAGTGGTTATTTTGGTTTAATTTTTAGATTGATCATGGTAGGTTTTGGTTAAATTCGTGCCTAGTTTTTCCCCAGTTTTCGTCACTTTTTCTTTTTTCCCAGATTTTATCGAACGAGTTTTTTTATTCCGAACCAGTTTTTATTTCCCGAAAGTTTTTCCCGAATGAATTAATTTTCCCGAACGAGCCATTTTTACCGAACCAATATATTTTCCCGAATGAGCTAAAAATACCGAACGAAGGTTTTAAAAAAAAATAAAATAAAAAATAAATACCTAACAAAACATTTTTCCCGAGCCAACTGATTTTTCCCGAACCAAGCATTCTGAACAAACTTTCCGAACCAAGCATACTGCTCAAATATACCGAACAAAGCATTTTGTTTGGATTTACCGAAGGAACCACAAAATATCGAACGAAGGTTATAATTGACATGCCTGCCAGCTTGTGTGCGGGGAGGTTTTGGCGCCAAATTACGTATTTTAATCTGAAAGTTGTTCCGAGTTTATTTTTGAAAATTACGTATTTTTTGTTGAATTTTTCTCTAATTTTAAAATTAATATTTTTTCGTAAAGTTAAGTTTTATCTTTTATTTAGTATCCGCTTTAGGTTTTCTCCCGTTTAGCTTTAAACTTCCATCTTAGTTTTATTCTCTCCTTTTTCATTAGGTAAACTTTATTTTCAAGTCAAAAGTTAATTTCTTTGTTTAGTTTTATTTTTATTAATTGTTTCGCTTCTTTTTAAAATAGCTTTATAATCCAATTTCTTTCATTTTTGTTTAAGTAATTTTTATTTTTAATTCGAAAAGTTTATTTTTATTTTTTTTTAATTTTCGCTTTTACTTTTATTAATTGATTCTTTTAATATTTGTTTTAATATCGTTTTAATTTTTAGTTTTTAATATTCGTCTTGTTTTACCTTTCTTTATTATTTGTCATTCGTCTTTAGTTTAATCTTTTTACTTTTCGCATTTACTTTTTAATTAGTTATAGATAATCAACGAAATTTTCTTTTTATTCACCAAGAACGACTGAGTTACACTTTAAACCGGAAGTCAATTTGAATTGAATCGAGACGAACAAATTTTCATACTTGGCAAAAACCTAGTTATTAAATGGCACCGCTGCCGGCTCTTTTCGTGAAGATTAACGGTTTTTAGTGAGAGACGTATTGGATTTTGGGATCCGTTCACTCGTGAACGTTATTTTTCGTGTCAAAAATTTTCAAAAATCCATAAAAATAAACAAAAATTTCTAAAATCCAAAAACATTTGAAAATCATAAAAGCATTTCTTTTTCGAAAGTTTTGCACCAAAAATAATCTTATTGCTTAACTATTGTTCATCAAGGATTCTTATGTCCATTTCGTAGGGTATGGGAGACGATTATATGGGTGCGAATCATGTCAATGGTGTTCATGCGAGCAATGCGGAAAAGACCTTCCTCCTATTTCAATCGATTCACAATTGGGATTTTGTCCATCGTGTAACTCGACTAATTCGTCCTTTTCTAATCCACCTCCTATTCCCCTTTTTATATATTGTGGAAGCGATTCTCATTGGCATGTTTCGTGTCCTATTCGATACCCGCCTCATGGCGAGCAAGAACTGGGTTACAATTATGACAATGGCAATAGCTATCTACAAGAAGCACCGGGTTTTTCTCTATACCCGTGTTGCAACTATTGTGGGGGCCCTCACGATGCTTCTTCTTGTCAACCGATGAATATCTTTGAGCAAATTCCGTGCTATGATTCCGGTTTGTATAACTTTGACCCCCCACATAACACCCTCAATCATCAATCCTCTCAGGGAATTAGTCTTGACCAACAACTCACTACTTTGAATGACATTCTAGAAGGTTTAGCTCAAATCCGAGCTGACTTACATCAGGAAAGGCAACCTTTGCTTGATGGTGACCAAATTTTGAAATCCACTTACACCTTTTTGAGCCAATTTGGTCATTTTCCCTTCTTTTCTACACCAAAATGTTTACTTATAGTGTAACACCCCCAAATTTATACAACTCAATACAGCGGAAGACTCGTTGGTGTTACGGGATAGCACATTACTCACATCATAGACAACGCATAAAAATCGCGTCGTTTAATAATAAAGCATTTCCATTCATAATTATCAAAGTTACATAGGTCCCAAGTTATTGTATTTCATACAGGTTTTACAAAGTATTTGAATAGAAATTATTATTTAAGTGCGGGCCATGAATTCTTGTTGTCTTCCCGAGAATTAGCTTCAAGTACCTGAGATAATACATGTTAAAAGAAAAGGTCAGCGATAACGCCGAGTGAATTCATAGAGTTTAATAAAATCCATCAATATAAAATCGGTATAAAATTATTACCGAAAATCATTTTGTACAAATCTTTGTAATAGGCCATAAAATAGCCAAAATCATTTTATACAAATCCTTGTCAAAATCATAATATAGGCATTTGCCTAAAAAAATCGTTATACGAACCATTGTCGTAAAAACATCATACATTACGTTTTATAACGTTGTATTGATTAAATAAAAACCGTTATATGAATATGGTTATATAAAACCAAAACACGAAAATAATATCAATAGTATGACCCTGTATTGCTAGTCAGGCAATACATCGTAATTCGGTGCGTATAGCAGTATTTCGTTAATTGGATTATTATAAGCCGCATGACATTGTTACCTTACTAACCAAAACAACGGGTAGCTAACCCGAAACTCATTTGCCCATCTAAATTAGCGTGTCGTCACAATAATCACGCTTGTGTAAATCTTCTCATACATAAATTCGCTTACCAATCAATGTGGCACGACGGGGATTAACCGTCAAGGCGCGAACTGGGGTGATCGTCCCCAAATAGTACTATTATATGCATAAGCGTCTACCAAATCCCGGTAGTTCACAATTCATGCTAATGGGACTTTTAGTGACATAACCTAACTTTAATAATCCATTTAATTTCATCTATCGGGTCATTTAATCATTTATCGGGTCATACAATCGGGTCATACAATCATTCGGGTCCAAATCAATAAACAAACAATCGGGACAAATGGTGTCCTATTTTATAAAAACTAACATGTTATCTCCCTCGTGGGTTTATAAAACATTTCATAAAAACATTTAAAGAGTGTGAGGCTATGAACTCACGTTGATGTGGCAAAGCGGGTTATCGGCAATTCGGATGTACGGTACGTGCTTCAATCACGGAAACCTAGACAAATAATACTCGTCTTAGACTCTTGTCCAATGACTTTATAAAAATAACAATTATGTATACATATGATGATTTTATATATATATGATGATCAAGTGGGTTTATATATTCCCATTCACTCATTTTTGTGTTTATTCACTAGTTTACTAGTTTTACCTATTTACATGTTTTAGGTCCAATAAGCCAATTATAAGTTCATTAACTTGTATTAATCCATTTCATACTTTTATTATCAGTATTTATACTTTAAAAGTTGGGCCCAAATGGGTTAAGCCCAATAAATAAGTTTATAAGTGTTTTAGCCCATTTTGTTGTATTATTAGTCCAGTAACGTTAACTTAGCCCGTTAATGTCCGTATGTTTTATAGTTCGGGTTTTATCGGTTTTTACTTGTATTAGATACTTATATATCAGTATATGACTTTTAAAAACTTTACATTAGACGGGTTTGATCGTCTAAGTTTTAATTGGCGAAAAACGTTAATTTTACGGTAATAGCCGAAAAAGTCGTAAAAATCAAGTTTATAGTTTTTATAACTTATAAATATTATTCCACTACTACTTTTATAATTTATCCATTTATTTAACCTTATACATATTTATATAAATGAAATTCATAAGTTAGTGGGTTTTAATTTCACATTTTATACTATATAATTTGAGTGCTTATATAATAGTAATAAACATTAATTCTTCAAAATCTGATTTTTATTTTCATCTTCACCATTTTTATCATATCTAGAGTTATACAATGAATTAGAAGCTCATTTTTGGGTGGCATGATCTTCATATTATGTGCTACAATTAACTTAGTTATAGATACTGCTCATTTTAAGTTTATCTATCCTTAACAGTCCCTACAAAACAGCTTATTCAGATTAGCACACTCATCTTGTTTTGATCATATCTCACTCATTTTAATGATTCCATTGCATGGCCAACTCTCACATGTGTACAAGACATATTACCTACTGTATATCCATTAATCTATGCCATTTTATTAGTTCATCATGTGGTTAGTTACTGTTTTTATACAGCCTACCATTTAAGCAAGATTTAACCATTTTTACATGTAGTTTGTCCATCTTTTTACCCATGTTTATCAAATTTATCAACACCAAATCCCCACATAATATTTTTAATCATCATTCATCATCATATACATATACATAAGTAAAAGAAATAAAAGATTACATAATCAAAATAACAAGAAGATGGAAAGAACAATCTTTATACCACCAAGATGATGAAAAGATGGGGTTGATGATGAACAAGACTTGGTTTTGGGTAACCAATCTTATGAGATATCAACATCAATTCTAGGATCACCAAGTATTTGTAGATTCCTCCAAAAATCAGCCCTTGTTCTTCATGAAAACTCCTTGAGAAATCAGCCCCAAACTCCCTTGAAAACTCCTTTTTACATGTTAAGATCACCTCCAATCTTTATAACTTCAATGGGTTTTCATCAAATGTAAATTATACATATGATTTATGATTGAATCAAGATCAGATGGAGGTTGTTTTGGGTGAATATGGGACGAAAATAAGAGAGAGAGAGAGATGAGAGAAATTAGTGGTTTTGCATGTTTGTTTTTGTGAGGAATGGTTTGAGTGTTTAGTGGTTTTGCTAGTTAGCTTATTTGTGTAAGTAGCTAGGACAAGTGTCCTAGCTTACTTAGTAAGCTTTGACACATCTTAGATGTGTTGGTGGAGTTTTAGCCACCCATTTGTGGGGTGAGGCAAGTGTAAACTTGTCTCATCCCACTAATTTACGGGTATTCCTCGATTCTAGTTTCCTCGATTTGCGTGCCCTCGGGTCGTTTTACAAAAAACGTTTTTATAAATTATGAATCAACGACACAAAACGAATCTAATAAAAATTGTCTCATCAAAAACGGAGTTCGAAAACGTAAATACGTAATCCTAAGGTTTCCGGTTTAGTCGTAAAGGGCGTTAAATTATAATCGTAAGTCCTAATCTCTTCTCGTAAATTTTTGAGTTTATGAACCAACACAAATTTAAAATTCCAAAATAATATTCACGGATAAATTTATTTTCTGAAATGTCGGACTGTCACCAAAACAGTGTATGTAAACGTAAGCACGTAACATTGAATCCTCCGGTTTAGACGTAGTCGATGCTACTTCAAGACGTAAATCTAAATTACTTCCCAAAAATAAGTGAGTTCATAATATAATATTAAAATAATATTTTTAAATAATATTTGAGAATAAAATATCAACCATAAATTGACGGATTGTCACAGCATTTACCCCTAAACAGGATCTTTGTCCTCAAAGATCATCTTACCTTACTACTCGCTTCTTATAGAGTTAAAGCCATGCGGGTATTTCCTCCACATTCGGTCTTTTCTCACAAGTGTAATTCATTACATTACGTGAGTTTCATCAAACATAACTACGGGAATAAGATCAGGCTTAATGTTGACTTACTTTCTCTATCAGTGATGTTCACGGGTTTTTGATGAATGCAACTTTTCGCCGATCTAAACATTACTAAGAAACCATCAGATTTTCACTTGATAGACATTTTATCAAGTTCGATATACGAAACATAATTCACGCAGCTCTTGAAGTCCTTGGGTAGATCCAGCTTAGATGCCTTTCAAACCAATCTTTTACATCATCTCAATGGTCTCATACAACGGGGACTTATATCCCATGATCTTTCAGATCATCAATTCATTTTTCCATGGTTAATATTTTTGGCATAACTTCGCTACCCATCTGGCATTTCAAGATCTACTTTTCATATTCACATAACCTCCTGCCCACTATCGGCAGTCAATATTCAGATCCTAATTTCAGCAATCATTTCAGGTCTCGCGGGTCGAGTATTTTGTAAGGTTAGGTTCGCCATCATAGGAAACCTTAAACCTAAAAGACATGTCCAACTCACAATGGGTGTATGTCAGGTGTCTTCATCCCAACTCTTGCTTACAGATGCTCTAATATAGATCCTAACAAGAGTCGATCTTGATCCTAATACGATAATTATCAAGGATAATCTCTCCAAAGGGAACGATTATATGGTTCATTACCAAAGGTTAATCATTCAAACATAAAACAAGATTTCTAGTATTTTGTATCGTTACTTTACCTCGTCCCTTCGATTGGGGTGGTACACAGTACTCTCATCTAGATTCGTTCTTAATGACTTCTGAGCAAATCTCTAGAAATTCAATGCGAAGCAAGGATCTTGATAGAGATGATCGATACATGCACACCATGTTTACATAACTCCTTTAAATACAAAAGAATCAATTTCTTCATCAAGAATTTATCATTAACAGGAATGATATTAGTAGATTTGGTCAGTCTGTCGACGATGACCTAAATCGAATTAAATTCAGATGATGACCTTTGTAATAGCTAGACGTTTACTAATGTATGAGGCGGTGTATGCCTTCATAATTTTTCATTAGTACAACTTCTTCAGACAAAGATACATTTAGTCAAAATATCATGAATAGAATACTTATACTTACGAGATGACTACATCTCAAAATCTCCATATTTAGACAATAACAAGTGGCCTTTTAATCATTTAGCATCATCGGCTTCTCCATTTTAATGGTTCACATTAGCCGCGAACCCCTTTTATTATCTATATTATCCTTTTTACAATCATTGGCTATTTTTAAATTGTTCGGCAATTTATTTTGTACCGTCATTATTAAGGAACGTGTCCTAATTGGTTCTTTATCTTTTATACATATTGTGTCAGTAATTACGTTCACTTTCCTAGATGGAATAATTATCGTGACCTTATTTATTCGAAAATTCTTTCTTCACATTTTCTAAGTCTTAGTTCTATCTCAACTATTATTTTTATCCGTTTTACTCAATCCGACGTCTAAAGCGTCGATAATTATTACGACTAATTAAATAAGAAATATTCAATTTTTATGAAACGTAAACGTAAAGATTTTAAATTTCTTAGTTCGTCCAATTATATGAAAATGTTCAAAATAATTTTTAATTTAATTAACACGATTTTTGTTGATTTATCAAAAATAATTAATAGGATTCGTAAATGTTCGAAAAATCTTTGTTTATATTTTGGTCAAAATTTTCTTAGTTGAAAAGCGTAACTTATCGTTTCAAATTTCAAGTCATGGTTTAAATGGTTTCCTCAATCCCTCTCAGGTTGTCTTGAGGTATACACAATCATTTACCCCTAAACAGAAGTTTAGTTAAATGATTTGTGTATAAGGGAATAATCCCTTAAAAATCCTTTGTTAATTTATTTGTCAAAACATATTTGCACTTTCTTTTTGGTAAAACCCAAAGTCTTAAAAGGACTCTAATCTTTGAAAAGTCAATATATAGATTCCGTTATCTTTTAATCACACAGTCAAATAATATAAAGGATTAAGTCTTAAATCACATGTTAATTATTCAAGGTACAAGTTTTCATTGTTCGACCAATTTTGGGCAGTCTATCAATAACTATTAACTCATTCTTATTCTTATAAACAAACATATGGTTCTTAATGATCACAAGCATAAATTTATCAAATTACAGCCTACACACGTGATTCACCAATTTTATGAAAGCTACATGTGCATTAGTCAATCCAAACGACATCACGTGAAACTCATAATGTTTATTACCAGTACCGGATGTAGTGATTGGAATAGATAATCTTCTTCGCAGATGCGAAGTTGATGATAACCATGCCATGGATCAAATCTTTAAAACACACGCTAGAACCTTGTGAATGATCGAACAAATCTTCCATTTCGAGTCAAGGATATCGTTTTCGATTGTCAATTTACTCAGTTCACATTAATCTATAAATATAAGGAATGATAACACCATAGCTCTTCATGATGACGAGCTCGGTAAAATAAAATCTTTCTCCGACAACTCTCTCAGTTGTACGGTAATACTTTTAATCCAGATGGTGCTGACGTACAGTGCACAAGTCACAGGTGCAGCACCGGGAATATAATTGATACCAATTTCAACTTGCCTTAAAGGCAAAAGTCTAGGTAATTCACCAGCAAATACCTCCTAAAGTTTCAGATAACAAAAACATCTTTTAATAAATTCATATTAGGTTCTTTCTAGAGTATAATATCTATGACTAATTCAGAACCGTTCACGGTACAATTTCAAGTCTAAATACAGGATATGGTCATCATCACTTTTGATAATCAACATCTTATTATTTAGGGGAATTCTATTCGAGTTCCCATCAATTAAGACAATGTCGTCATGTCATAATCAATCAATCCATTCTACTGGCACTATCAACTTTCCAGTTTTATTGCCGTCGATAAGATGTGAACTTCTCAAAAGACTAATAATAACTTATAATCCTTCACAAATTCAAGGATATATGGAGACACAACTATAATCTAAAGCGTAAGGTCAACGCATAATCTATGCGAGAGAATTTCAAATCAGATACAGACGAAAACATTAACGAATATGAATATATCCCATGTTTTCATTAATTTGAGTACGCATTCGAAAGCTCTTCGGATCGTTACCCAGGTCATTCAAATGAAACAAAATCAAAAGAAATGATAGGAACGTCGATACATCCAGTCGGGTATCAACACTCGGTAATCAAATACTTTTCCTAAGAATCTCACTACGGGAGAATTGGACAAGAGTGAATTGTCAATCGTCAAATAAGACAATTTCCACAGATGAGTAAATTCGACTCAGAAGAATAGATGCTACAGGCACATATGTAGGTGTCCCTAACATTATGTCCCTATTTTTCACTTTTTGCAGATCTCATAAAATTTAATCTTTCATAATCTTCAAAGAAAATGTAGTGTTTATTCATTAATTTTATGGTGACTACTAATCAGTCTTGCATGGTCCATTCCAAATTGTATGTAGACGCGCAACTATATACAATTTCAAGATTTACGATGCAATACTCAGTTCGTCAAAATTTCATCATCATGTTTGTAATAAAAATATTTTCATGCTTAATTCTTAAATAAGAATCAAAAATAAATTTACAAAGATTTTCTTTGTTATGAAAACAATTAAGTTTTCCAAGGTGTTTTATAAACAACTTCATTTCGATAACAATCACTTATAAATCTCACTTTGAATAATCCTTATAGTGATGAAAATTCAATTTCCTCAAATGATACTGTTTTATCTTATAAAAACAATGAGTGATCTGCAAAAGAGTGATGAAAAGTTGTTCACCAAGAACTAACTACAATATGATAAGAAATGAGCTTAGCCAAATAATCATGAGGTTCATGACGTCGATGGCACTCAGAAAGAATAATTCACAACGTAACTCAAATCGAGATGAGTACTTGTTCAATGGTTGCATCACTAATGCGAGCATTAGGAAGAAGCAAGAAAAGATAGATATCATCGATACATGTAGGATTTAGCAATCAAAGGTAGTCTTTTCATTAATCACAAACAAGTCAAAATTGTACCGTAACACATTATGTGTCACTATGTCATACAATTCCAAGAACTCATCCTACCAACTGATGTCTCAGTTAGGTTAGGGATTATTTTTAAAAGATACCACAATGAATACAATTTAGAAGAAGATTTCTTCAATTTATTTATTGGACACTGGGCATCCTCGTCAGTGGACAATGGCCTAGGAACAACCCTTAACACAAATCAACAATCATTTAAAACCTAATAATTCAATCACAGAACTTAACGACTTCCTCTTAACAATTTCTTATTCCATACGAGTTAAATTTTATTTCATTCAAGTTTCAACCAAATCATACTCAATGTGATATCCTACATCATTCTCGAATACTTTCAACCTTATTCATAAACCTTAATAGGGCAATAAAAGCTCGATATGAACTACACTTAATTTCCAATCCTATAGCTCTTTCAACAATAGTCATCAAATGAGTCACTAGTATGAAATGACTCGATCATTCAATTAGACTTCTCGGAAAGGTACTAGTGGCATGAGGATTTTGGGTAATGGTTCCAATGACAGCATCAAGTGCAACATTCACCCTTTCGATTTCAATTTAAGAATTGGATGACAACGAATCAGATGACATCTTTCTAGGTGGTAACGTTTTGTAAAACTCCACTCTATAAGGAAAGATCGTCATGACAACGATATCAGATTTAATCTCGCCAATTCTTTTTCAATATCACAATCAACTAATATCTACATTTCTACGAATATCAACCATTTGTTGGGATCATAAATATCCATAACTTGGTTTAGATCTAGGATAGCTAGAATTCCTACGAGAATAGCTTCGATTGATTTACTAGGGGATTTAGGGTCCTTGTGACAATCTACGTCGTATAAATACCTCGTATAAATATAAAAATAATCATCAAACAATCATGTAGTAAAATTACATCATATATATAATCCAAGTTATATATATATTAAAATAACACTTCTCAGTCTGGTCTTGTCGGTAACTCGGGAATTCTTCGGCACCGTTATAGTCAAAAGATTTTTAGACATTTTTAGAAAAATGTTTATAGTTAAAAGATTTTGAAATGTTTTATTCAAAACCTTGGTTTTAAAAATCTTTCGTTCACTGTAACGAGAGCTCTGGTACCAAACTGTAACACCCCCAAATTTATACAACTCAATACAGCGGAAGACTCGTTGGTGTTACGGGATAGCACATTACTCACATCATAGACAACGCATAAAAATCGCGTCGTTTAATAATAAAGCATTTCCATTCATAATTATCAAAGTTACATAGGTCCCAAGTCATTGTATTTCATACAGGTTTTACAAAGTATTTGAATAGAAATTATTATTTAAGTGCGGGCCATGAATTCTTGTTGTCTTCCCGAGAATTACCTTCAAGTACCTGAGATAAAACATGTTAAAAGAAAAGGTCAGCGATAACGCCAAGTGAATTCATAGAGTTTAATAAAATCCATCAATATAACATCGGTATAAAATTATTACCGAAAATCATTTTGTACAAATCTTTGTAATAGGCCATAAAATAGCCAAAATCATTTTATACAAATCCTTGTCAAAATCATAATATAGGCATTTGCCTAAAAAAATCGTTATACGAACCATTGTCGTAAAAACATCATACATTACATTTTATAACATTGTATTGATTAAATAAAAACCGTTATATGAATATGGTTATATAAAACCAAAACACGAAAATAATATCAATAGTATGACCCTGTATTGCTAGTCAGACAATACATCGTAATTCGGTGCGTATAGCAGTATTTTGTTAATTGGATTATTATAAGCCACATGACATTGTTACCTTACTAAACCACACAAACGGTAGCTAACCCGAAACTCATTTGCCCATCTAAATTAGCGTGTCGTCACAATAATCACGCTTGTGTAAATCTTCTCATACATAAATTCGCTTACCAATCAATGTGGCACGACGGGGATCAACCGTCAAGGCGCGAACTGTGGTGATCGTCCCCAAATAGTACTATTATATGCATAAGCGTCTACCAATTCCCGGTAGTTCACAATTCATGCTAATGGGACTTTTAGTGACATAACCTAACTTTAATAATCAATTTAATTTCATCTATCGGGTCATTTAATCATTTATCGGGTCATACAATCGGGTCATACAATCATTCGGGTCCAAATCAATAAACAAATAATCGGGACAAATGGTGTCCTATTTTATAAAAACTAACATGTTATCTCCCTCGTGGGTTTATAAAACATTTCATAAAAACATTTAAAGAGTGCGAGGCTATGAACTCACGTTGATGTGGCAAAGCGGGTTATCGGCAATTCGGATGTACGGTACGTGCTTCAATCACGGAAACCTAGACAAATAATACTCGTCTTAGACTCTTGTCCAATGACTTTATAAAAATAACAATTATGTATACATATGATGATTTTATATATATATGATGATCAAGTGGGTTTATATATTCTCATTCACTCATTTTTGTGTTTATGAATTGGTAACCTTTCACTAGTTTACTAGTTTTACCTATTTACATGTTTTAGGTCCAATAAGCCGATTATAAGTTCATTAACTTGTATTAATCCATTTCATACTTGTATTATCAGTATTTATACTTTACAAGTTGGGCCCAAATGGGTTAAGCCCAATAAATAAGTTTATAAGTGTTTTAGCCCATTTTGTTGTATTATTAGTCCAATAACGTTAACTTAGCCCGTTAATGTCCGTATGTTTTATAGTTAGGGTTTTATCGGTTTTTACTTGTATTAGATACTTATATATCAGTATATGACTTTTAAAAACTTTACATTAGACGAGTTTGATCGTCTAAGTTTTAATTGGCGAAAAACGTTAATTTTACGGTAATAGCCGAAAAAGTCGTAAAAATCAAGTTTATAGTTTTTATAACTTATAAATATTATTCCACTACTATTTTATAAATTATCCATTTATTTAACCTTATACATATTTATAAATGAAATTCATAAGTTAGTGGGTTTTAATTTCACATTTTATACTATATAATTTGAGTGCTTATATAATAGTAATAAACATTAATTCTTCAAAATCTGATTTTTATTTTAATCTTCACCATTTTTATCATATCTAGAGTTATACAATGAATTAGAAGCTCATTTTTGGGTGGCATGATCTTCATATTATGTACTACAATTAACTTAGATATAGATACTGCTCATTTTAAGTTTATCTATCCTTAACAGTCCCTACAAAACAGCTTATTCAGATTAGCACACTCATCTTGTTTTGATCATATCTCACTCATTTTAATGATTCCATTGCATGACCAACTCTCACATGTGTACAAGACATATTACTAACTGTGTATATCCATTAATCTATTCCATTTTATCAGTTCATCATGTGGTTAGTTACTGTTTTTATACAACCTACCATTTAAGCAAGATTTAACCATTTTTACATGTAGTTTGTCCATCTTTTTACCCATGTTTATCAAATTTATCAACACCAAATCCCCACATAATATTTTTAATCATCATTCATCATCATATACATATACATAAGTAAAAGAAATAAAAGATTACATAATCAAAATAACAAGAAGATGGAAAGAACAATCTTTATACCACCAAGATGATGAAAAGATGGGGTTGATGATGAACAAGACTTGGTTTTGGGTAACCAATCTTATGAGATATCAATATCACTTCTAGGATCACCAAGTATTTGTATATTCCTCCAAAAATAGCCCTTGTTCTTCATGAAAACTCCTTGAGAAATCAGCCCCAAACTCCCTTGAAAACTCCTTTTTACATGTTAAGATCACCTCCAATCTTTATAACTTCAATGGGTTTTCATCATATGTAAATTATACATATGATTTATGATTGAATCAAGATCAAATGGAGGTTGTTTTGGGTGAATATGGGACGAAAATAAGAGAGAGAGATGAGAGAAACTAGTGGTTTTGCATGTATGTTTTTGTGAGGAATGGTTTGAGTGTTTAGTGGTTTTGCTAGTTAGCTTATTTGTGTAAGTAGCTAGGACAAGTGTCCTAGCTTACTTAGTAAGCTTTGACACATCTTAGATGTGTTGGTGGAGTTTTGGCCACCCATTTGTGGGGTGAGGCAAGTGTAAACTTGTCTCATCCCACTAATTTACGGGTATTCCTCGATTCTAGTTTCCTCGATTTACGTGCCCTCGGGTCGTTTTACGAAAAACGTTTTTATAAATTATGAATCAACGACGCAAAACGAATCTAATAAAAATTGTCTCATCAAAAACGGAGTTCGAAAACGTAAATACGTAATCATAAAGAAGTTAAATGAACAAAACACATGCCTGGAGATGCTATATATTTGTTTATCCATAACACAAGCGATGTTTACCCGCTTTTTTGGACAGATGTAACAAACAGAACTTAGCAAACTTTGTTAATAACGGGTTGATCGGTGTTATGTTCATTCGTATACCTTTTCACGGTTATGACCAATTGACCATTCAGGAAATGTGAAAATCTGATATTGACTATTCTTTACATGCGTGTTTCTTATTTTTCATGAGAAAATCACACAATATGATTTGTGCAGTCTAAGTTGTCCACATCAGATGATGCAAGTTGAAAGCAGGGGGAGGCTGTAGTTTTAGCTCTTGGTGTCATACCTGAGGGTTTCATTAATGGTCTTTATCCTCATATGTCTGAGGTAAGCTCAATAGTTAAATGTTTACATTAAATAACACGATGTTGTTATTAAGCACTTCGTGTGTAGTCAAGAACTTGAATTGGCTTATTCTGGCTAATGACATAGGTTTTGTTATCATACGACACAATGCATATCTGTTTGAGTGCAAATTTGCTTGAATTTGAATCTGAAAGTTTCGAGTGTGAACGATTTTTTTAGTTTCACAAAAGACACATAACGTTCCAAAATAGATATTTGTTTACATTTATTTCCTATTATGGGTTTCGTATTCACTCACATTATATGAATTTGAAAATATATATTTTTCAAAATGAAGTTTTGGGTTTCAAAATGAATATGGAAATATACATCTGACGCCTCCTAAGCAGATGTATAGAGAAATTATCTGACTTTAAATAGTTTCTATTAGACTTTCTATCAGCCTTATAAAGCTTTACAATCAACGAGTGTGAACGATAAATATGATGGGGGAAAAAGGGGATCAAGTTAGAAAGTTACGGAAGATGATTTAGAGACCTAACTTAGATGTCTAAAAACAGCCTAAGAATAGGATTGAGACAAGTGGTTGATTGAAGGTTGAGATGAGAAAAGATAAAATTTGAAGAAGTAGGTCTTGCGGATGTCACCAATCAGAGGATGACACATATGCTTAGGCGTGTTTTTAGGCATGCCATTTAGGCACCCCCAATCAGCTCTCAAAACATATACTGAATATTCAACTTATAACATGCAACAACAAAACAAAATGGAAGTAAAAGGGCTGCATGGGATAAATTAATGAAATAAGTAGTTCATACATTTTGTTTCGTGTTTCTTTCTATCTCTATATCAGATGACAGCTTCTAACAACCATAAAACATAATTTCTAGACAGCTGCCCTAGATGGTGAGACTAATCTTAAGACAAGAAGCATACCTCCTGCTTGCGCGCATATCGACTCTGAATTGATTTCCCATCTACTTTTTTGGCTCATTCCCTGACTTTTGACGTGTGCACTTTTTATTTATCTATGTATATTTGTTTTAGCACTTTGAGATGTATCATCAATATTTTCAATATCTTTATGTTACAACACAACACAATCAGTTTTGAGGTGTGCACTTTTTATTTATTTATGTACAATTTTTTAGCACTTTGAGATGTATCATCAAAATTTTCAATATCTTTATGTTACAACACAAACAATCAGTTTTTGGTCATTAAGCGGAAACTTTTTCGGTGGTATTAGCTGACTGGTCTTAACTTGAAGATTTTTATATCTTCTTTTGATACAACTCTATTTGCCTATTTGCTGCAGGCCAAAAGGAATAGATCTCCTAAAGAAGAATGAAAAAAGAGGATGGATGTCTTTGGGTGGGAATTTGTTGTGTGTAGCAGGTACATATACACCACACAGTTCTTTTGATCAACTTTCAGTTGAACTTTTTTTGTCTTAGAATTCCTCTGGTGAGAAGTGAGCCGATGTGATTGCTGCTGTGGAGTGTGACAGTAGATGATTTTTGGTTAATGAAAAGGGTATCAGATATATGACAGCATCTGACAGGCTTGCTGCTCAGGTTCTTCAGTATACGGGGACATTAGTCAAGGTAATAGTCACTTTCTTTCCTCACCAATATGTTGACTCGAAGTTCAATTCGTAATTTATTTGATTTAGAAATGTTGTCAGTTATGGTTAAATTGTCTTGGTATTTTCTCCGAATCAAAGAACTGCTATCAAATTTGTAGCCGGCCGTTATTTTGTCTACGTTATTTATGATTTTATGATCATTACATGTCGAACAAGAAGCTCACTTGATAACTGGCCTTCCATATAAACGTATTTGCAGCAAGGTATTACAAGATATGAAATTGACCGAGAGATTCACCAAATGATCATTGACAATGTAGCTTATCCCTCACCTCTTGGTTATGGAGGTTTTCCCAAAAGTGTGTGGACTTCAGTAAGTGTTCGGTTAACAGGATAATTCTTTCTATAATCATTCACAGGGGTCAAGTTGTATATGGTACACAAACTGGACATGGTACACTTGATGCTATAGCCAGTTAAAAAAAAGGTAAAAAATGTATGATTAAAATCATAGGCTGTATTTTAGAAGTAACTTTATTGCAGGACGTTGGAACTGCTACATAGCCCAGCTTTCAAGTGGTCGATTTCATTAGTCCTTTTGGTTGAAAATAGATCTCACCTTGCTGGCACAAAGCTCCTGAAAACCTTATTTGAATTTCGCATTTCACTTTGTCTCAAAGACACAATCGACGTTATGATCTAAAAAGAACCTATTATTTTAGTCAAATCTAGCATTGCAAACCCTTTAGAAACATTTAATTTCTACTAATGGCCAATTTGATTATGACTTTTTCCCTGTGGGCCAACAAAATGGTAAAGTGGACACGCTTTTGGGATAAATTGACCTGTTACTTACGATGATACATACAGTCATACACTAATAACATTCCAATAAAGTCGAAGTCATTTTTAAGTTTTAACACATACTTTTCTATTGGATGATAAGGGTGGAAGGTACAAGTCTCCTCTCAGGACACACATATCCGCACAACACTAGAATAAATAATAGCTAAAATGATTGGGCTTAACGGTGTTTCGTGACAGATCCTACTTTCATGATTCAGGCGGTTCCAGGTTAACCTTATGCTTTATGTTGTATAAGTGATTCATAGTGTTGTCCTTTTATATACTACACATGCCTACTGCACTTTACTTAAAGTTCTTTGATGCATATATGGTTTGTTCTTTAAGGTGATTCTATCCTGCTTTATCTAAACAAAGTAGCTTCAAGAACGCAATTATGAATCTTTTTTTAATATTGTTTGGCTGTGGATTTTTGTTCTAAGTGGTTCCTATTTTCATTTTCAGGGAGATACAGTTATGGTGATCATGTACCTAAGCAACATCTAAGTTAATATAACTTCATCTAATGAGTGCTTATCTGCCTTCTGATTTGGTCATCCCTAACTGTTTTTAATCAAATGTATAGTTTCCATAGTACATTTGCAAAAATAAAGACTAGCGATAAAATAGTATTTGAAGAGTAATATAACTTCATCTGACTTGGTTCATATATAGATCTTGCTGACATATACAAACCTTGCGCATATCATTATTAACTTTAAAATGCAGCGGGTTGTGAAATCACCATTAAGAAAGCAACAAAGCAAATGTACATATGTAGAAAAAAACACAAAAAGCAAACTGAAAATAGTAAGTCGTAAAATGAAAACGGAAAAATGGACATGTAAATTACAAGTTAAAATGGAAGTATTACTATAAAGCTATCGAGTTGGTCATGTGCATAAAAGATATAAAAGATGCATTTTGATGAATTTCAACCCACTCATCCTATTCAACTGATCCCTTTAAGGCAAACAAAAAAATTCTTTCATTTTGCACATTTGACCCGTTACTGACCTAATCGACCCACTTACAAAAAAGAGCATACATAGTTAAAAGGAAAGCTATAAATAATCCCGAAGATAAAACTAAATCATTCAAAGAAGGTAAACTGTCTTACAATGATAATGGCCTCACGCACATAGAGGCACAGATAATGGCCTCACGATAGTTGCAGCTACTGAATTGGTCAAGTAACATGGACTTAACAATCAACATTATAATGGCATCACGATAGTTGCAGCTACCGAATTGGTCAAGTAACGTGGACTTAACAATCAACAGCAAGAAGAAAAGAGCGACATCTCCAATCTGCCTTGAGATTAATTTAAGGAACTCGAACACTTTCATTCGACCTGAATTTGCGTCATTAAATGCAAATGTAGGTGCTTTAACATTGACGAGCATAGATTGATAATTATCATGGACATTCATACAAAGAAATTATCGCCACTACCAAGAACTAACTACAATATAAAAAAAAAACAAAAACACCTATGGCGGCTGAAAATCGTTTTTCTCTACGATTCCACTTTGTTTAGTCTCTTCATGGAATCTTATAAGCAATTCGTGGGTAAACACGTTTGTCTTATTTGATCTAGTGGTTGACTATATTTAGTGGGCTCGTTTTTTCATTCTTGTCGGCATCTTGTTCCCTTTTATTCAGTCGGTTCAATGTTTTATTTATAGTGCGTAATTAGTCTTTTGTTTTTTCTGGTTTGCATTAATTGCTTGATAGGGATTCGCTTTGGTGGGGTTGCTTGTTTTTATTTTTTTTTATTTATTTTTTTTTTTAATCGTTAAGTTTTGTTTTTAAGAATCGCTAGTATTTGGCTCTAGTTGGTATTATTTATTTGCTAGGATTGGTGACTGAATTGTGACTAGCATCAATTGGTGGTTTGGTTTATTTTAAGTTTCATTAGCTAGCATTACGATTTGGCTACTATTTATTGTTTGTGAAGCAGATTTATTTTTATGGAGGGTTTCGTGAGTGATTCGGCTGAGGTTGTTTCAAATCCTAGTTTGGGTACTGGAAGTGATAATGCTAAAGGTGAACGACAGCAGCTGAATGTAGAGTCGTTAGAAGATGTTGAAAAATTGTTCTCGATCTCTCTCAATACTGTGGAAGTGATTAATAGGTTTATGAATGATGTCCAAGGTGACAAATATGAATTCTTGAAGCGAATGACTAATGAGCAATGGACTAAGACCCTTGATATTGTATGTGCACGCCAAGTGGAGTTGGAGAGAAATGTTAGAACATTAAAACGTCAACATATTAATGCTACCAAAGCAGGTGTGCGTGATGATGCTAGGGTTCCGTCTATGAGTACTACTGTAGGGCATGATGCTAGGGTTATACCAGATTTATCTAATGTCACAATGCGTATGTCCTTGGATCAGCATAATGAGGTGAGTGTATCATCTCCTACGTTTAGTAAATTGGTTAATGATGAGCTATCGTTTCCACAATTGGATATAAACCCTAATGACGGGAGTGATGTAGTTGACTCTAATATGGATGATTTCACGTTTTCTAATCCAAATGATCCAGTGATAGCTGTCGAGGAAACTGTGAAGGAATGCCCTATTGTACAGTCGGTGGATATTGGTGGTCCAACTAATTCCTATGCAGCTGCTGCTAGTTCAAGCCGACAAGATTCACCTGTTGCTCGTGGTAATATAGGTTCTGCCATATCTGAAAACAGGTTTGAGGGTGTTCAGGTATCTATTCCACGTAAAGTGGTTGAGAAGGTTAATACACGTTTTCATAATACGCTCTATGGATACTTTATTGGTAAACGAATGGCATTTCCAGTAGTTGAATATTTTGCTAAAAATAATTGGGCTAAATTTGGGTTAAAAAGGATCATGATGAATTCCAATGGTTTCTTTTTCTTTCAATTTGATGCACAATCTGGGTATGAAGCTGTTTTGGAAGGTGGACCATGGATGATTCGTAATTCTCCCATTATTCTTAAAAGGTATACTATGAAGACTAGCCTTCGTAAAGAAGAATTTACCTGTATTCCTGTGTGGGTTAAACTTCATGATGTTCCTCTTCAAGTGTTTGAGGAAGAGGGTATTAGTCTGATTGCTACATATCTTGGTAAGCCTATTATGCTTGATTCTTTTACTAGCACTATGTGTAAAGAATCTTGGGGTCGTAGTAGTTTTGCTCGTTGTTTAATTGAAATTAAAGCTGATTGTGATTTACATGAGACAATTACTATTGGTGTTCCTGATTTGGAGGGTGAGGGGTTTACTAAGGAAACTATTAAAGTTGAATATGAGTGGAAGCCGCCTAGATGCTCTACATGTAATATCTTTGGTCATACGGGTGAAACTTGTCCTAAACGTGTTCTCCCTAAAGTGGCACCTAAAGTTATACATGAACAAGATGATGGATTTCAACAAGTTCGTAGTAGAAAGCATAACAACAAAGGAAAGCAAGGAAGCCAGATTCCGAGAGGTGTCCCGTTAAGCAAAGGTTTCCAGGTTGGTAATCCTTTTACTTTTAGTCCGAAGTCGTCCACTTCTGGTGCTCATATACATGATAACTCATCTAACCCTGGTAAGACCTCGAATTTATCTAAATGTGATAATAGTAAAGATGATAGTGGTACCAAATCTGGGTTGCATACTAGTAGTTCAAATAAAGGTAAATTTGTGGAAACTGGCGTTTCTACTTTGAATTCATTTGGGACTCTTTCAGGAGATATAGGTGACCTAAGTGGAGATGATGATGATGAGGAGGTTGAAAACATTTATGATGAATCTGCTAATCTTCTTAATTCTCAATCAGGGGCAAGCACTCCTGCCACGACTGTTTTAAATGTTTAGTATCGCCTCGTATAATATAAGGGGTCTGAACCAATCCCCTAAAAGAATAGAGGTTCGTCAGGTTATTAATGAAAATAATCTGAGTGTTTGTGCTATCTTGGAGTCTCATGTTGATGCTTCGGGTGTGTATGATATGTGTTGTAAGATTTTTAGCAGATGGAAGTGGACGTCAAATGGTGGTTTGTGTCCTAAAGGGACACGTATAATTCTTGGCTGGAATGATGATAATGTGGATGTTATGGTGTTGTCTCAAACAAGTCAAGTTATGCATTGTCAGGTTAAAACGCGTATGGATAACCGTACTTTGTTCTGCTCTTTCGTTTATGTTGATAACTACTATATACATCGGCGTGTTCTTTGGAATAATTTGGTTGCTCATGCTACTTTTATGCGGGATAAGCCATGGGCTGTTTTTGGTGATTTTAATGCTGCTCTTAATATTGAGGATCACTCATGTGGCGGCTACACTCCTAATATTGCCATGTGGGAATTCAAGGAGTGTGTTAATCTTATGGAAGTTATGGACGTTAATGCTACAGGTTTACATTTTACTTGGAATGAGAAACCACAGGGTGATGATGGTATTCTCAAAAAGATTGATCGGATTATGTCTAACATTAAGTTTCTTGATGAGTTTCCAGGTTGTTTTGCAATATTCCAACCTTACAGGATTTCTGACCATTCTCCTTGTGTGTTACGAATCCCTACTATTAGCAAATCGAAGCCTAAACCTTTTAAATTCAGTAATTTTCTTGTGCATAAGAAGGGTTTTCATGCAGTGGTAGCTAATGGTTGGTTGGCTAATGTTCATGGTTGTGCTATGTTTAGGCTTGTTAAACGCTTAAAAGGTTTAAAGGCTCCGTTTCGTAAACTGCTGTTTGAACAGGGTAATCTTCATGATCGTGTTACTAGACTACGTGTGGAATTAGATGCTGTTCAACAAGCCCTTGATAGAGACCCATCCAATGTGCTGTTGAAAGAAGAGCATGCTCATTATCTAGTTGCTTTTAAGGAAGCTTCTCTTGATGAGGAACGTTTTTTACGTCAGAAATCTAAAATTGAATGGCTTGATGCAGGTGATTCAAATACGGCTTATTTTCATAACTCGGTTAAGAGTAGGACGGCTCGTAATCGTATTGAAATGGTTCGTGATTCTCATAATGTGCTTCATGATGGAGATGCTGTGCCTGGAGCTTTTGTTGCTCATTATGAGCAATTTCTTGGTCAGGCAAGTGTGTCAGGTTCTTTTGATATGTCTGATTTGTTTGTTAGAAAGCTTGATGCTCAGAAATCTGCCCATATGGTTAGAGTAATCTCTGACTCTGAAATTAAGAGTGCGTTATTCTCCATGAGTGATGATAAAGCGCCTGGTCCGGATGGTTTTACTGCTGCGTTTTTTAAGAAGTCTTGGGATATTGTGGGTGATGAGTTTACATGTGCTATTCGGGAGTTTTTCTCTAATGGAAAACTACTTAAAGAGGTTAATCATACTATTATTGCTCTTATCCCTAAGGTTACTGTTCCTGACAAGATTACTGATTATCGCCCTATCTCTTGTTGTAATGTTATCTTTAAATGCATTAGCAAGATTATTGCTAACCGTATTAAAGGGGATTTGGGGGTTTTGGTTAATATTAATCAATCAGCTTTTGTTCCGGGCCGTAGGATCTCGGATAATATATTATTGACGCAGGAATTAATGAGAAACTATCACAGAAATTCTGGTCCGACAAGATGTGCTTTTAAAGTTGATATTCAAAAAGCTTATGATACGGTGGATTGGCAGTTTCTCCGTAACACTCTGATTGGGTTTGGTTTTCATTATATAATGGTTGATTGGATTATGACATTAATAAATGAAATTTTTACTAGTTGAAAAAAAAGTTCGTTTTCTCGGTGTCTAATCGAATTGATTTCCGGTTAAATGTGTGACTCAATTGTTTTTGGTTAAGAAAAAGGGAAGTTGATTATCTGTAACTAATTAAAAAGTAAATGCGAAAAGTATTTAAAAACAAACTAAAGACAAGTACAAATAATAAAAGTAAAACAAGGTGAATATTAAAAACTAAAAGTTAAAACGATATTAAAACTAATAGTAAAACAAATAATAAAACGTAATTTAAAGCGAAACAATTAATAAAAATAAAACTAAACGAAGAAATTAACTATCGAATTGAAAATAAAGTTTACTAAATGAAAAAGGAGAGAATAAAACTAAAATGGTACTTTAAAGCTAAACGAGGCAAAACCTAAAGCGGGTACTAAAAAAAAGATAAAACTTGAACTTTACGAAAAAATATTAATTTTAAAATTAAAAGAAAAATTCAACTAAAAATACGTAACTTTCAGAAATAAAATCGCAACAACTTTCAGATTAAACTAGACGATTACGGAACAAAAACAATAAACAAACAAGCTAGCAGCCAGCTAGCTCAAGCTAGCAAGCTACTAGCTTAAAAAAGAGCGGGAAAAGAATGTAAGCTAGCAAGCTAGCATGACATTCTTTAATCCATCGCAATGTGTAAATGTAAATCCATCGGAATGTGGTTTGTTGTATCGGAATGTTTTTTTCTTTTTTTTTTTTTTTTTTTTATATATTTTAAACTATCGAAATGTCTAAAAAATAAAAACTGTCGGAATAACTAAAGTACCAAAATTTATCGGAAAGTGGCTATAGAAAATTGGGCAGCATTTCGACTTAAAGAAACCTTAAACTCCGTCGGAATATGCGATCGCAATGAGCGATCGCAATCCCGATCGGAATAAGGGGGATGAAACACAAGCCATCGCAAAGTAGAACCAAGAATGGTTATTGCGATGGAACATAGGCTGCCCGTCGGAACGTATAAAACCCTTATATTGCGATGGAAACCAACCTTAAACCGAAATTGGTGGTAAGCTTAAAACATAATAAGCACATACAATAAGCTACTAAACCGAAACTTGAACAACTTAATAAGCATAAATTTGAAAGCTTTTTAAAAGACAAAATTCATAAACTTTATAAAAACACAAAATAAACAAACTTTAAAAAGACTAAAACTTTTTAAGAAAACTTAAAACAATAAGCTAGACACAAATTAAGCCAATAAGCATGTCAAGCTCAAAGCTTGATTCGTAGGAAACTTAGATTAACCAAAAGATAAACCCTTTCATAAATCAAACATAAAACAAAAACTAATTGTGTAAAGAATTTCGGATTAAGCACAAATAAAAAGCTAAGAAAGGTAGAATAAGATTAAGCATAAAACAAGAATTAAATTATCAAAGGTGAACGCTTGATTAAAAACAAGAAAGGAAGATAAAAGATTGGGATCCTAGTGAGAGAAACTGTCACTTTCTCTCTCTAGAATCACCTACAAAAATGAAAGAAAAACTAAGCTAAACTAAAACTAACCAACCCTCCTAAATGAGTTTAGGAGGGTATTTATAGGAAATGGGGAGGTGCATGTGTTGCCTCTTCTTTCTTTCTTTCTTCACGTCTTCTCGTCTTTTAAGTTCTTGGACTTTATCGACTTTGTCTCGGAATTAATTAAACTCGTCTTATAATTTGTTTATTTATTAGACTCGAGTTCTTCGGCTTTTTTATTAAACTTCCGTCTTTGACTTTTTCTTCGATAAATCTTCGAATTGGTCTTGGACTTCCGTTCTTTTTCCACTCTTGATCTTTCGACTTCGTCTTTTGACGTTTTCTTCTATAAAAGCTATTGAAAGACCGTGTTTTCTTTCCTTTTCACATTTTGACCCTGAAACACAATAAAAACACAAACCACGCATAATTTCGCCATTTACGACATAAAATATACGTTTAGGTCCAGTTTTAATGTAATTAAGTGGTAGAAAAGATGTGTGTTTTCACACCTATCAAATCCCCTACACTTAACCATTGCAATGCCCTCATGCAATGCTTAGCAATAAAGCAAGGTTTACGCTTTCCATCATAATCAACCTACTTTGGCCTTTATTAAACAACTAAGGAAAATCAAAAATATAGAAAATAACAAGATGCAACAAGGAAGAAACTTGTAAAGAAATCTAAGACTTACATTAGGGCTTGTATGTCATGAATGTTTATCACCCTCAAGTTTCACGTTCCCCATGCCAAGCTTAAAAACAAGATCATTGTTAGTACAAGTTAGCATAACAAACATTTACTCATGCGGTTCAATTAATCACTCAAACTCCCTTATTCCTATGGGTATCTCTTATATTTTATTTTTGTCTTAGAATGATCATGAAGATGCATTGTTGGACTTATTTCGATAGTTTATTTAAGCTGAAAGCAAAGTAGGACGATTTGATCAATAGTTAGCTAAAGGACAAAATCTCTTAAAACTGCTTCTCGGGATATCAAAAAGTTCATATCTTGGCATAACTTGGTTCGCGATTTGAGACCTTTCTCGGGCCGATATTTGGCATGTACTTCATACTTCATATCTTGATAGACGTTCTTGAGATAATGGTCTTCTCATCGTTCATAGAGTTTCTTCACTTGGAGACTTTTGAGAGGTACTCCAACTTTGTTGACCACGACTTCATGATTATTTCTTCAATCTCTAATTGGGATTTTGAGATACAACGATCCGCCTCCTTTTCGGACTTGGATCTATTTATCCTCATACCTTGTTAGGGTCTTTTCGGATAGACTTCTCCATGATCTTTATGGGAGTTGATTGCTTTTCGTCGTGAGTCTTGATCCTTCATATTGATTTTGGGAATAATGCTTTTCACATCACTTTGGATCTTCAGCAATAAAATTGAATCCTCATGCCTTGTTAGGGCCTTTTCGGACTCGCCAATCTTCGCACCCCGCTTCATAAGTTATGCCTTGGCTATGAACTCTTATCATTACCGAGCAACTTTTAAACGATCTTGGGCTAGAAGCTAAGTAACTTTTCAAATTGTACGACCTTACTTATTGCAGATAATTTATTAGCAAGTGATGGGAGAAAAAGATCATAATTAACTCACATAAGTTAATGAGAGAATACCAAACTTGTAACCAACTCTATCATTTCTCGTTCTCCACAATTTAAAATCTCAAGGAATGAGAGTCGTGGATGCTTAGCCTAATAAACCAATTAAGGTCTACATGGTTAAGGATACTAGCTAGAGTGAACTTGGATAAGTAAACTCGGGTTGAGTCAAAATATTCACAACGGGCCTAATATATCTAAGATATCTAAACTTGCTAAAACCATTTTATTAAAATAAGAGAAAAATAGCAAAAATAATGGGAACTACAACTAGGCCAAAATAGATTAAAAATTTTGAAAAATGTCGAAAAATTGATTTTCCGGTTAAAATAAGGACAAATACAAGGAAAAGGCCACTTAACTTCGATAGAAGTCCCCCTACACTTAATATAAACATTGTCCTCAATGTTTAAGCATGTGGGAGTAAACTCCCCTACACTTAGGACATTGTGCACTTTGTTTAAATCTCATTAAGGAAAAGACAACTAAAGAGATTCCTATTTTAATATTGAGAAATATAAAATAGTGAATCGAAAAGAGTTTAGGATAGAACCGGGAAGAAAGGGACACGGAATCACGGTTCGTCAAAAGTCATCAAGAGTGTGTCGTTGAAGCTCTAATCCCTACACATGATAAGAAAGAAAGCAAGAAACACCACGGGGCTCCCCCTACACTTATGGTGAAAATAGATAGATAATTGGGTTGCCTCCCAAAAAGCGCTTGTTTATATTAACCGAGTCACGAGCCTGACTCGTCCCCGAATTAAATGGTCCATGGGGAAGACTCGAATGTAATACCGGGATCAAAGACCTTGTCCTCGTTCCCGGTTGACATCAACAAAGGAGAGGCGGGGGAATAAGTCTTGAAAGGGAGAAAGGTCCTTTCAACATACGTATTGTATGTGAATTCAAGATCCACGGGAGGTGGGTTGGGCATAGTAAGCAGATTGTCCTCCCCCAAAGACAATGGATGCTGAGCAAACGGCAAAGCCGTAATGGTATCAATCATAGCATAATCAATGTCACCTCCCGGATCAAAGCACTCATCCTCATTTCTCGGTGTAAAACGAGTAGAGTAAAAGTGATACATCACCCGCTTGGGTGTGCACGTGGAAGGATGAGGTGGTAATATAATATGAGAGGTATGAGAACAATTACCTTCCACCTGCGTCCCTTTTTCAGTAGAGTCAAGTCTTTCCATCTCTGGGATAGAAGGTATAGTGTCATCGTGTAATAAATCCTCTAGAAAAGTATATCTCCCTCCACATCAGAATACCCGGATATGTATTCCACGGGTGTATCAATATCAAGAAACTCATCGATCTCAGGAATGTGAGGGGTAGGTGAAGGAGTCTTACGTTGCTTTAGAAATTCCTCCTCGTCGAAAATAACCTCAATATCGTCATCGCTCTCCTCTTTATCTATAAGGCTAATAATATGCTCAGGGATATGAGTACTTGTCTGATCTCGCTGCTGTAAAAATGACTCCATACAAGTTTGCAGCGTGTGTAAAAGCTCTTTCGTTTGCTCTTGAAAAGCTGTAGCAAGATCGTTTCTTTGTTCTTGAAAGGCTGTAGCAAGATCGACAATTGGTTCTTGGTAACTCATCCCGTGACGAGGCTGATGATCGAGTGAGTGCGGTGGGGGCTCAAAATTTTGAAAACCGGATTATAGCACGGATGTGGCTCATATTTGTTCATCGGTTGAGAAGAATTAGAAACCGGGTTTGGTTCATAATAATCCATAGGTGAAGAAAACTGAGGATCCGGATTTTGCTCATAATAATTCATTGGTTGACAATAATAGGTATCGTGAGGACCCCCACAGTTGTTGCAAACCGAGTATGGAGAAAAATCAGGTACGTCTTGTGGATAGCTATTATCATTGTCATAATTGTAACCCGGTTCTTGCCCGTGACCATACGGGTATCGAACCGGGCACGAAACATGCCAATGAGAATCGCTTCCACAATAGATGCACGGGGGAACAGGAGGTGGGTTCAAGAAGAATGAATTAGTCGAGTTGCACAAGGGACAAAATCCGAATTGTGTGTAGTCGATATCGTTTCCGCACCGCTCACATGTACACCATTGACAAGAGTTGTTCCCAGATAATTGTTTCCCACACCGGACGCAATGGACATAAAAATCCATAAAGAAAGATAGATAAGCAAGAAGAATATTTTTGGTGCAAACTTTGAAAAAGAAATGCTTTTTATGATTTTTCAAATGTTTTTGGAATTTTTGAAAATTTTTGGACACGAAAAATAACGTTCACAAGTGAACGGATCCCAAAAGCCAACGCGTCACTCACAAAAAACCTTCGATCTTCACGAAAAGAGCCGGCAGCGGCGCCATTTTAATAAATGAAATTTTTACTAGTTGAAAAAAAAGTTCGTTTTCTCGGTGTCTAATCGAATTGATTTCCGGTTAAATGTGTGACTCAATTGTTTTTGGTTAAGAAAAAGGGAAGTTGATTATCTGTAACTAATTAAAAAGTAAATGCGAAAAGTATTTAAAAACAAACTAAAGACAAGTACAAATAATAAAAGTAAAACAAGGTGAATATTAAAAACTAAAAGTTAAAACGATATTAAAACTAATAGTAAAACAAATAATAAAACGTAATTTAAAGCGAAACAATTAATAAAAATAAAACTAAACGAAGAAATTAACTATCGACTTGAAAATAAAGTTTACTAAATGAAAAAGGAGAGAATAAAACTAAAATGGTACTTTAAAGCTAAACGAGGCAAAACCTAAAGCGGGTACTAAAAAAAAGATAAAACTTGAACTTTACGAAAAAATATTAATTTTAAAATTAAAAGAAAAATTCAACTAAAAATACGTAACTTTCAGAAATAAAATCGCAACAACTTTCAGATTAAACTAGACGATTACGGAAAAAAAACAATAAACAAACAAGCTAGCAGCCAGCTAGCTCAAGCTAGCAAGCTACTAGCTTAAAAAAGAGCGGGAAAAGAATGTAAGCTAGCAAGCTAGCATGACATTCTTTAATCCATCGCAATGTGTAAATGTAAATCCATCGGAATGTGGTTTGTTGTATCGGAATGTTTTTTTTTTTTTTTTTTTTTTATATATTTTAAACTATCGAAATGTCTAAAAAATAAAAACTGTCGGAATAACTAAAGTACCAAAATTTATCGGAAAGTGGCTATAGAAAATTGGGCAGCATTTCGACTTAAAGAAACCTTAAACTCCGTCGGAATATGCGATCGCAATGAGCGATCGCAATCCCGATCGGAATAAGGGGGATGAAACACAAGCCATCGCAAAGTAGAACCAAGAATGGTTATTGCGATGGAACATAGGCTGCCCGTCGGAACGTATAAAACCCTTATATTGCGATGGAAACCAACCTTAAACCGAAATTGGTGGTAAGCTTAAAACATAATAAGCACATACAATAAGCTACTAAACCGAAACTTGAACAACTTAATAAGCATAAATTTGAAAGCTTTTTAAAAGACAAAATTCATAAACTTTATAAAAACACAAAATAAACAAACTTTAAAAAGACTAAAACTTTTTAAGAAAACTTAAAACAATAAGCTAGACACAAATTAAGCCAATAAGCATGTCAAGCTCAAAGCTTGATTCGTAGGAAACTTAGATTAACCAAAAGATAAACCCTTTCATAAATCAAACATAAAACAAAAACTAATTGTGTAAAGAATTTCGGATTAAGCACAAATAAAAAGCTAAGAAAGGTAGAATAAGATTAAGCATAAAACAAGAATTAAATTATCAAAGGTGAACGCTTGATTAAAAACAAGAAAGGAAGATAAAAGATTGGGATCCTAGTGAGAGAAACTGTCACTTTCTCTCTCTAGAATCACCTACAAAAATGAAAGAAAAACTAAGCTAAACTAAAACTAACCAACCCTCCTAAATGAGTTTAGGAGGGTATTTATAGGAAATGGGGAGGTGCATGTGTTGCCTCTTCTTTCTTTCTTTCTTCACGTCTTCTCGTCTTTTAAGTTCTTGGACTTTATCGACTTTGTCTCGGAATTAATTAAACTCGTCTTATAATTTGTTTATTTATTAGACTCGAGTTCTTCGGCTTTTTTATTAAACTTCCGTCTTTGACTTTTTCTTCGATAAATCTTCGAATTGGTCTTGGACTTCCGTTCTTTTTCCACTCTTGATCTTTCGACTTCGTCTTTTGACGTTTTCTTCTATAAAAGCTATTGAAAGACCGTGTTTTCTTTCCTTTTCACATTTTGACCCTGAAACACAATAAAAACACAAACCACGCATAATTTCGCCATTTACGACATAAAATATACGTTTAGGTCCAGTTTTAATGTAATTAAGTGGTAGAAAAGATGTGTGTTTTCACACCTATCAGACATGTGTTTCTACTACGTCGTATTCGATTTGTATCAATGGTAATTTATATGGTTGGTTTCAAGGAAAGAGAGGTCTCAGACAAGGTGATCCGTTATCTCCGTATCTTTTCACTTTGGTTATGGAAGTTCTTTCTCTTATGCTGCAGCGAAGGGTTCTTGATGCTGATGACTTTTATTTCCATCACCGGTGTGAGCAACAACGAATTATTAACCTTTGCTTTGCAGATGATCTTTTCTTGTTTGCCAGGGGTCATTTGGGTTCTGTGAAAGTTATTATGGATGGTTTGGAGGAATTTAAAATTGCTTCTGGTTTGGTTCCAAGTATCCCTAAGAGCACTGTTTTCTTCTGCAATGTTTCCACTACTGTTAAAAGTACTATTTTACATATAATGCCTTTTGCTGAAGGCGAGTTACCTGTCCGATACCTTGGTGTTCCTCTAATCTCTTTAGGCTTCTATATAGGGACTGTAAGGTCCTTGTAGAAAATCTTGAGAGTAGAGTTAATGATTGGCGCAATAAATTTCTTTCTTTAGCAGGAAGACTCCAGTTAGTTCGTTCAGTCCTATCTTCTATGCATATTTACTGGGCGTCAGTTTTTAGTTTACCTGTGCGGATTATTCATGATTTGGAGCAGCTTTTGAGGGGCTTCTTATGGTGTCAAGGTGAAATGAAAAAGGGTAAGGCTAAAGTTGCTTGGGACTCTGTCTGTAATCCATTTTATGAAGGTGGCCTTGGTATTCGTAAGATTTCTGACTTTAATGCTGCTTTAATGGTTTCTCATATTTGGTGTATTTTGACTCGTAAAGATTCTTTATGGGTCAAATGGATCTATTCTTACAAGTTAAAGGATAGAAGCTTTTGGGATGTTCCTTGTATTGGTGACATGAGTTGGGGCTGGAGAAAACTTCTCCAAATCAGACTACGTGTTCGTAAGTTTTTATGGTATAATATTAATAATGGTAGAGTTGCTTCTATGTGGTTTGATAATTGGGCAGATTTCTGTCCTCTACGGGACACCCTCACGGTCCGCAATATCAATAGATCAGGGTTCTCTTTATCTAATAAGGTGAGGGATCTTATCGTTGATGGTGCTTGGCAGTGGCCGCAGGATTGGAATACTAGATTTCCGAATATTGTTTCTATACATGTGCCTATTATTAATGATGACAAAGATGATGAGTTGCTGTGGAGGGATACTAGTGGTGTTTCTCGGCCGTTTTCTGTGGCGTTAGCGTGGGATTCCATACGTGATCGAGCTATGGAAGTTAATTGGTATAAAGTTGTCTGGTTTTCGCATTGTATTCCTCGTCACTCTATTAATTTGTGGCTGGTGGTTAGAAGGAAATTGAAGACGCATGATAGGCTTAAGCAATGGGATGTTGGCCCGTTGGTGGATTTAAGCCTTCTTCGGTGTCCTTTATGTGGTTTGGTGCAGGACTCCCATGACCATCTTTTCTTTGAATGTTCTTGTTCTATGCAGGTTTGGTCGAAGGTTCGGACCTTGTGTGGTATGGATACTGTCCCCCCTCGTATTGATGATATATTAGCTCATGTTATTCCCATTTCGAATGGGACATCATGTGTTAGCATTCTTGCTCGTCTTGTTTTGGCTGCTACTGCTTATTTTATTTGGATGGAACGTAATTCACGACTATTCAAGAAGAAGCGGATGTCTGTTGATCAGTTATTTCAGATTCTATGTGATACTATTCGATTAAAGTTGATTTCTTTCCATTTCAAGAAATTATCTACCAGGTCAAGTTTGCTGCTTGACAAATGGAGGGTACCGAGCTCAAGAATTGTTCCATGATAGGTGTGCCGGGTGAGTGTTGTACTCTTTTTTCCTTGTCCAAGGTTTTTCCCACTGGGTTTTCTTTGGTAAGGTTTTTTATGGAGGCAGACTCATTTGGATTCATCCTGCTCCTATCATGGTGGTGTTGGATGCTGAAGAGTGAGCGCGGTTTCATGTTCACATCTTGGTTTTTATCTAGTTTACCTTTGTTTTCTAGATTCGGTTTAGGGCTTTTGATGTTTCATAGTCTTTGTTAACAAGGTGCATGTAGCTTGAGGTTAATGTGGTATCTCAGCCACATTCCTTTGTACTTAAACGATTTTTTGGTTAATATATTTACCGGGGTAACCCATTACCAAAAAAAAAAAAAATTATCGCCACTAAGACTACAGGGGTCCTGCACATAACATGGAACGAATCGCTTTTTTTAGAAAAACATTTGACGTGAAACAAAACGTTGGTCCAATAAGGACATATGAAAGAAATGAATATGACCGTACTACAAACAGTTACGTATTTGTTTAGCTCTTCATTCATATCTGCTCAACACTAAGCATTTTAACTATAACTTTTTGGTTATTAGTTTATTTATTTAACATTCTTTTTCTAAGTAGAATGCTAGGATGGGTGCAGAACAGACTCAAATAATGACACGTCAATCATCGACAATCACCATTGCTCCTATTCAAGGTACTGTTGTCTGATCGTTATACATCACATCTTGTAACTTTTTTATTAGGCATAAGAAATTTTAGAAGTTTTGATTATGTTTATTGAAGCATCTTTAGTCCACCTTATATTGGACCTTAATTATCTGTAAGGTGTTTGGAGATATGAACTGACATTTATTGCTGAATGGTCAAAACAACAAGCTCCAGGAGTCGATTTTGCATGTTTGATTATTGTGTAGATTAACTACATTCTTAGAAATAACCCTAGAAAGACAACTTTTGTTGTAAGTTACGGTGATCACAACCCAAATCACATGCACCATAGAGGTGCCTTGACCTTCAGAAACAAAATCATGTATAACTCTAAAGTTCTAATTTTTCAGAAGCCAGTTTCTTATGCATTTATTTTAGCATTGATGTGTGATAAACCTCCATAGGAGATTCTTCTTTACGGGCCTCCTGGATCTAGTAAGTCATTGATAGCTCATGCAGTTGCTAATGAAATCGGTGCCTTCTTTTTCTGTATCAACGGACCGGAAATCATGTCAAAGTTAGTTGGTGAGAGTGAGAGCAATCTTAGGAAAGCTTTCGAGGAAGCCGAGAAAAATGCTCCTTCCATCATCTTCATTGATGAAATTGATTTAATTGCTCCCAAGCGTGAGAAAACAAACGGTGAAGTTGAAAGGAGGATAGTATCACAGCTTTTGACTCTCATGGATGGGTTAAAATCCCATGCTCATGTAACCGTCCCAATAGCATCGACCCAAGACGTTTTGGTAGGCTTGGTCTTGGAGTTCAAGATGAGGTTGGTCGCCTTGAAGTTCTACGTATCCATACCAAGAACATGAAGTTGGCTGATAACGTGAACTTGGAAAAGATTTCGAAGGAGAGACACATGTGTAGGTTGGTGCAGATCTTGCTGCTTTGTGTACTGAGTCTCCGCTTCAATGTATATGTGAGAAGACAGACTTGATTGATTTGGAAGACGAGACCATTGATGCTAAAACTCGATCATAACTCAATGTTCATGACTAACGAGCATTTCTCAACTGCACTTAGCACCAGTAACCCATCAGCCTTTCATGAGACAGTTATCGAAGTTCCTAATATTAGTTGGGAAGATATCGGTGGCCTTGAGAATGTTAAAAGAGAGCTCCAAGAGACTGTTCAATATCTAGTGGAGCATCCTGAAAAGTTCAAGAAGTTTGGCAAGTCTCCATCTAGAGGAGTTCTCTTCTACGGTCGTACACCAGGGTGTGGGAAAACTCTTTGGCCAATGCTATGACAAGTCAGTTGAGATTTTAATCAGCTTACTCTGCGCAATTCCTGGCTGGAGTGAGAAAAATGTTCAGGTTCAGCAATAAGTGGTTCAGCATCGATTCATTGAAGTTGCAAGCTATATATCTTCAACTGCAAAAAAGATCCCTAAGTAATATATTGTACATGCATAGCAGGTAATCAGACAGAACATTGTTTCATGAGTTTGCTACATATTTAAGTTTATATTATAGCTTGGTGACTTCTACTACACTCGCACCCAAGCTATGAAATGTCTAACCCCTTTCTCTGAAACGGTGGGCCTGGGTTTTATATTTCAAGGAGTAAGTTTGAGTCGTAATCTTTTAATGAACCTGAGATTTCAATACAACAAAAGAGCTATCTAGGTAACATCAATAGGCTCACAGTTTTATTACTGAAGATGATAACTTTACACTGATGGTATCTGGATTTGAATTTTTTATCAAACATTCAGTATATTGAAAAAAATAGACTCTTCTTACTGAAGATGTTCACAAAAGGGTACATGGACCTGGCAATTGGGAAGACTGGAGGTGTGTCCCACAAGAAACGTCTACTCCTTTAGCGCTTTTTTATCTGAGTTGTTATGTAGGAGAAAAACCTTTGATTTAAATGAAGATAATAAGTTATTAGCCCACTTTTCAAAGTTTATTATGAAAAATAAAAAATGCAGAATATTATTCATCCAGATCTTTATTATGAAAATTATTAGAGGTGGCAATTTTGCGTTATTTACTTCTAACTGGGCCAATTTAGGTTTTGGTCTATCTCAAATAGTTCACACGGAAAGACTTGGCCACTAAAATCCTTAATACGTAAGTAATTAAACTGAATAATTCAATGAACACAAGATTCATTGATCATTATTGTCCACATCCTTACTTAAGTAATTTCATATTTTAAATTGCTCATTGGTGCTAATATAAGGTTTTCAAGAAAACAAGATTTGTGTACATTTTCAAAGTTAGACAAAACTTATAAGGCCACGAACACCCTCGAACTCCCAAAGAATTTTACATCGCAACATTTTACTTAAGCATTCATTATTATTTACTTAGGGTGCGTTTGGGTTTTTAGTAGGAATTACAATCGGTATGGTTTTGATATGAAGGCGGTATGATATCAAATATATGAAAGTCATTTCTTTTGTTTGATATGCTTTTTATGGTATGCCTATTAACTAAAAGTAAGTCTCATTATATGTTAAAAAATATTACATACACTGACATTAGAAAAAATTAATTAAATATAAATAAAATAAATAGAATTAGGTCTTATAGGAATGTTATGAGAAAAGTCACCAAATCTACCTCCTATAAGTTTATGACAATCATTATATTATTTGATTCTAAATTTATTAACCAAACATTTACTAAGAGTTTGATAGTGATTGATTGTAAAACATGACTATCATTATATTATGCTTGACTATTATTATATTACATCCTTAGACATTGATCGTTACAAGATGATATAGTCAATAGGAGTAGGGAAATTTATTCCTAATACATACGAAACCATGATAAGATATCCGCTTTTAATTAACTAATGTTACATAAGCCATAAAATGTCTAATGATAAAGTCACTGAAGCTCCATTCCTTTGTGGTAAATATATGTATACCAAAATATACATAAATAAATAAAGTTTCATTCATAAAAACACACGAATATGAATATGATTTTTAATGTTCATGCATAACGTTAGATATCTCAATCATATACTTCAAAACGACTAACTCAGCCGATCAGACAAGTTAAACAGCAAACAAGGCAATTTACCAAAACCAACTTTTTAAGAAAAACAAAAAGCACATTTTTATATTGGTTAACAACTTTATTACCAGATATTATCAAAAAGGTAAATAAAACGACAAACAATTAAACTATGTTTAAAAATATAAGTAACAAACAAATATTTCTGGATAAAAACAACAGACACAACAAATACTGCCTTATCATGCATTAAAACACAAGTACAATAAAAAAACCCACACTATTCTTCAAATAAAAAATTTTAAAAACAAAAATTTACCAAAATAAAAAACGAAACGACAATCATAAGTCATACCCGCCCATCAGGCGGGTTTTGCAACTAGTATATATATATATATATATATATATATATATATATATATATATATATATATATATATATATATATATATATATATATATATATATATATATATATATATATATATATATATATATATATATATATATATATATATATATATATATATATATATATATATATATTGGTAAAAGGTTAGCAATGACCCCGGTAAATAGAACCAAAAAAAACGTTGAAGTACAAGGAATGTGGCTGAAATACCACATTAACCGCAAGCTACAGGCAGCTTGTTAAACAAAATGTTTATGACAGGCCATAAACATTAACTAGTCTAGAATACTGAAAATATATAAACTAGACAAAAACCAAGACGATAACATAAAGTTACTAGGAAAATAATAAAATATCAACATGGGATCAGCCAGTAGGAGTGCTTTCCCCAATATGAGTATTGAGAAGATTCACCGATTCATCAAAGACGACCTCGACTCCCTCCTCCTCCTCATTATCTTCCTCGCTTACTTGAAACCCTTCGGCAATACCAGGCATGGACAACGCTGAAAATTTATTAGATGTAGAAACACTGCTCATTTGAGCTTTACCCTTGTTCGGACCATTAGGATTGCTAGACTGCTGCAACTGACCAGATTTAGTATTCAACTTACTACTATTATCAGCACTCGTACTTGTAGTATCCAAGTGAGTTTTTGGGAAAAACAACCGTGTTACCTGCTTGGAAACCCTTGCTCAATGGAACACCTCTCGGAACTTGATTCCTTAAATTACCTTTGTACTTCTTCCTCTTGCTTTGCACTTGTTGGAACCCATCATTATCAACATGAGTTGTCACTTTTTCAACCGTTTTAGGTTTAACATTTTTCGGACAAGAATCAACGGAATGACCAAAAATATTACAAGTATGACATCTAGGCAGTTTCCATTCGTATTCAACACGAATTAATTCCTTAGTACAACCAGAGCCTTCAAGATCAGGGACACCAATAGTAACGTTATCTATAAACTCCGAATCAGCATTCATCTCAATAAGACAACGAGCAAAACTACAACGACCCCAAGAATCTTTGCACATATTATCAGTATAACTATCCATCATAATAAGCTTACCAAGAAACGAAGCAATTAAACTAATACCTTCCTCTTCAAATACCTGTAGCGGGACATCATGAAACTTAACCCATACTGGAATACGAATTAGTTCCTCCTTTAGAAGATTCGTTTTCATAGTCCATTTCTTAAGAAAAATTGGTGAATTACGAACCATCCACGGACCACCTTCCAGAACCGCATTAAGACCCTCATTAGATCCAAATTGAAAAAAGAAAAAACCTTTCTCATTCATCATGATACGCTTAAGACCATGTTTTGCCCAGTTATTCTTAGCAAAATACTCAACCACAGGGAATGCAATCCTTTTACCAAGAAAGTAACCATATAAAGTGTTATGGTAGCGAGCATTTACTTTTTCAACGACCTTCCTAGGAATAGAGATATTAACCCCTTCATAGACATTTTTAGAATTAAACGAAGAAGAGACTGCATTAATACCTCCATTAGTAGACGTAACCATATCAGCTTCAAATTTGCAAAGTAACTCCAGAATTTCTTTAGCACGATCATGTGAGATCAGTTCCCACATAGGATGTTTCTTCATTCTTAATTCATGCATAAATTCACCCGCGTCACCAACCGTTCGAATCGTTACACCAAATAATTTCAAAACCGCATGTAGATTACACGGTTGCAAACCATTAATGGTTGCAGCCTTAGCTGCAAGGTCTGTTTCCTTAGCCATCTGTGCAGAGTGCACACTCGAACCACCTGAACTGAGTGAAGAAGTGCTGCTAGTTAGATTCTTATGGCGTTCACACAAAACTTCATAATAAAGCCTAGTGGTCTCCTTAGGTAAAGTAGACCATTTAGGAAATTTGGTTGCCTTCACACCATTTGCAAACACTTCAATGTCACGCACAGTATTCAAAGGAATAGAAAACAAATTAGATATCTCCTCTAACGTTACTAAAACCTCAAGAGTAGACACCTTAACCGCATCTATCCAACCTGTAAACAATGGCTTATCACTTTTATTGCTCGAATCCACCATATCTTCAACAAAACTACGACACAGAATCAAACGAACCACAGAATAATAAACCAATAGCAGCCGTCCACTTAATATCAGCCAACCACGTAACCCTACATATATATATATATATATATATATATATATATATATATATATATATATATATATATATATATATATATATATATATATATATATATATATATATATATATATATATATATATATATATATATATATATATATATATATATATATATATATATATATATATATATATATATATATATATATATATATATATATATATATATATATATATATATATATATATAAATCTTACGTACACGACAATTAAATACGTATACACGAAAAACAAAATAACACTACAATACCCTCAAATTCGACATTAAGAAATCCCATTATTTCCACGAACCGTCAACATGACCACGACGTGGGTCATCTTAGTACACCATATGTACCAACTCATACACAAACATAGACTATCATACCAAATCCCACTCCACGTATCTAGAATCACATAAATCACATAAAATCATAACACACCATATAAAGAGTAACTAAACTAGTCGTGCTCAAAAATCTGAATTGTCACAGTTCACTTGGATGTACGGGGTCCATACAAGGTTTCTAGTAAGGAAGGGATTAAGTACTTTCTGACTCTGGTTAATGACTTTACTAGGGCTGTTTGGGTTTTATTGTTAGGGGGGGGGGGATGAAGTTTTTGATCATATTGTTGAGTTTTATAACTTGATTAAAAATCAGTTTAATTAATTTGTTAAGATTTTTAGAAGTGACAATGAAACAGAGTTTGTAAATCATAACATGAATGATTTTTGTAAAAGTAATGGTATTATTCAACAAACTACTTGTGCTTATACACCTCAACCGAATGGTATAACTGAGAGACAACATAGGCATTTGTAAATGTAGCTAGATCTCTCATGTTCCAGGGGGATTCCTCTAAACATGTGGACTGAGTGTATTCTAACTGCTGTTTTCTTGATTAACAGGACACCTAGCTCTGTGTTTTCTTGAAAAACACATTATGAGTTAACATATCATACTAAACCTAATCTCTCTCATCTAAAATGCTTTGGTTGCCTTTGTTTTTCCACTGTTTTAAACAATATTGATAAATTCTCTTCTAGATCGGAGAAATATGTGTTTATGGATTATGCTTTTGATAAGAAAGGTTAGAAGTTGTTTATTCTTGAAACCAAAAAAAATATTTTTCTCAAGAGATGTAAAATTTTATGAGACTGTTTTTCTTTTTAAGAATAAGTCTGAAAATAAGGATTTTCATATGGAATTTGACAATCTGAATGGTTTAAATTTTTTCATTGTTGATCTAGAGTAAAATTTGTCAAAGGATCCTGTGATGATTAAAGAGATAGTGAGGCTGTAATGAGTGAAGGTACATACCAGTTTTCACAAGGAGGTATTAAGAATACTAATGATGTTGAGAAGGATGATGTAGGCCATCCTAATGACAGCATATTAGAAGAAGCCACCTGTGAAAACTTGAAGAGTGCAACACTTGAAGAAGATATAGAACCTAAGGGTGATGACACAGTATACCAAGAGTTTAATGAACAATATCATTCTCCTAGGGGTAGTTTAGACAGTCATGAGCATATGGTTAGGAAGTCTACTAGAAAGTCTAGTATGCCGGTTAAGTTTAAAGATTTTGAGATTAATACTAAAGTTAATTATAATATTGACAAGCATGTGAATTACTCTAAGCTGAGTACTAAGAATTATAATTTACCACTAGTCTTGATAATGTTAAAGAACCTAAAACCTATTCTGAGGCCATTAAAGATAATATAGGGTTAGAAACTATAAATCTTGATATGGAGGCTTTATATAGAAATGAAACATGGGTTATTACTTAGCTTCCTCATAAGAGGAAACCTGTTGGGCATAAATGGGTGTATAAAATCAAATATTTGTCTAGTGGAAAACTTGAAAGGTATAAAGCTAAGGTTCTTGCTAAAGGCTATAATCATAAAGAAGGGATTGACTATGAGGAGACTTTCTCTCCTGTAGTTAAAATTGTAACTATGATGTGTTTGCTCACTATAGCTGTTAGTTTAAATTGGCCTATTTTTCATCTTGATATAAACATGCTTTTCTGTATAGTGTATTAGAGGAGGATGTTTATATGACATTTCCTGAAGGATATATTGATAAGGATGACAAAAGGGTTTTAAAACTTGTTAAATCTTTGTATGGGTTGAAATAGACACCCAAAAAATGGAATGAGAAACTTGCTTCTGTATTAATTGAAAATGGTTTTGTGCAAAGTAAAAATGATTTTTCATAATTTACTAAGAGTAAAAATGGTGTTTTTCTTGCATTATTAGATTATGTTGATGATATTATCATAACTGGTAATAACACAACTGAAATTGAGAATGTTAAGAAATTTCTTAGTTCAAAGTTCTTTATAAAGGATCTTGGTAAATTTAAGTATTTCTTGGGCATTGAGGTTAGTGAGGCTAATAACAGTTTATATTTTACTCATAGAAAATAATGTCTAGAAGTACTTGCAGATTTTGGCATCCTTCCATGTAAACCATGTTTTACTCATATTGAGACTAAAGTGACTACTAGTAATGATAAAAAGGTTGTTGTTGATAAACCTTCGATTGATGTGAATAATTATCAGAGATTGGTTTGTAAATTGATCTATTTGACTCATACTAGCCCTGATATCAGTTATGTTGTACATGTTCTTAGTCAGTATATGCATGCCCCTTTAGAGTTTCACTTAAATCTTGCTTTTAGAGTTTTAAGGTATCTGAAGAAGTAACCAGGTAAAGGTTTATCTTTTAGTAAGGGTGATCTTAATATTGGTTTATGCGTAGACTCTGACTTGGATAAATGTAAGGCTACAAGAAAATCATTAACCGGGAATTCAGTGTTTCTTGGTAAGATTCTTGTATCATGAAAGAGTAAGAAGCAGTCTATGCTTGCTAAATATTCTACAGAAGCCAAGTATAGAGCTATGAATACTGTCACTTGTGAAGTGAAGTGGATTTATAAAATTTTAACTGACTTGAATATAAATATCTCTCTTCCTGTGGCTTTACATTGTGATAATAGCTCTACAATTCAAATTGCTGCAAATCCTATTTTCTATGAAAAAATAAACCATTTTGAAATTGAGTTGTTCTTTTTAAAGGAAAAAGTTGTTGATGGTATTGTTAAGACTGTAAAAGTTAAGTCTGAGGATAATGTGGCTCACATTTTCACAAAAGGGTTGAGTTTACAGGATCACAATAAGTTTTGTGATTTGTTATATATGATATGTACAAGAGCTAGTCTATGGGGGGGAATGTTAAAATGTATGTTGTTTAGTCTAACTCTTGTACAGGGACCATTCAGTCATTTGTGGAACTTCAAGGGTAAGTAAGGTAATTTTATTATATTTATTATATATATATATTTGGTTGAATAAAATGTAGGGGCTTGTTTGATATTATCCGAGAGTTGAAGGGTTGATTGCAATAGCTAGAGTATATATAGCTAGGGTTAGGTAGCTGCAATTTTATTTTTCACATTTTGTTACACATACTTTGTGATGTTTTGGTATTTTCTCTCTGTCATCAGCCATAAATTCTGAATGATCTACGCATCTTCCAACTTTCGAGTATATCATTCACTACGCTAGTGTTTTTAAACCTGAACATTACAAGCCTCAATCGAACAGTGACCATAAGACATTCAAACAATTTAATGGTGTTCGCTTACTCTTCTTAAAAAGACGATTATTACGTTCCATCCATATGAAATAACAAGCCGCCGCAAAAACCATCCTGTCAATAACACTCTTAGCCGATCTATGCGTAACATATGGTTGAATAAATGTTGTAATCTCTTCAAAAATAGGAGGCACACTCCCCATATCAGCAAGGACACGAGCCAAAATCCAAACCTACGATGAATAGTTACATTCAAAAAATAAATGGTCATGCGAATCTGAAACCGACTCATAAAGAGGACATCTAAGGAGAGTCAAATCCATGTTATCACCCACGTCCCATTGATGTAGTTTATCTTGCGTTATAAGGCATCTTCGCATAACCAACCAAATAGTAAACGCATGACGAGGAATGAAGTGAGAGAACCATACAACGCCATACCAAGCCACGATATTACTTCTTGGTCTAAGTACCTCCCATGCAGCCTTAACCGAGAATACCACAAGGTTACCATCATTATCCAGCCATTTACACACGTCAAGACAGTCACCACCAGCAGGGACCTTAATATGCGTAATATCAGGAGCCTTTTGCAGCCACTCATGAGGCCACATATATTCCCTATTAGAGAACAAGTCTGCCACTGTATTAGACAGATTGTAACCAGCCTGTGGCATATCCCTAGGAGATAAGAACCGTGAAATGGGGCAACGAACGTCCCAAGTATGATAAAAGACCGAGGTATCTTTCCCATTACCAAAAACTCTTCCGAAAATGAGGTCGAACCAAATCACGTAACTGAAGAAGTTTACGCCATCCCCAGCTCATATCCAACATTACAGGAATATCCCAAAAGGTTTGGTTCCTAATCTTATAAGATGGATCCACCTTACCCATAAACTCTCCTTGCTAGAAACAATATGCCATATGTGAGTGGTCAAAAGAGCAAGATTAAACATATGAAGACTTTTCAGTCCTAATCCACCTTCTTGTAACGATAAAAAAATATCCTCCCATGCCACCTTTGCCTTACCCCGTTTGTACTCACCATTACACCACAGAATCCCCCGGATGTGTTGATGCATATCATAGATAATACCTTTAGAAATAAGTAGAACCGAAACCTAGTAAACATGCATAGAAGATAGAACCGACTTACAAAGCTGTAGGCTTCCCGCAAAGGATAAAGATTTTTTCTTCCAATCCACAAGCACTTTACAATCCTGATTTAAAAGTCGTGAGGAAATCAGTGGCACCCCAAGATATTTAACCGGAAGAGTGAACTCCAAGAAGGGCATAATGTTGAGAATATCAAGCTTCACATGATTAAGTAAATTGCAAAAGAACACCGTACTTTTAGGAATGCTTGGAACCACCCCGACACCATTTTGAATTCTTCAAGAGAGTCCATCACGACCCGGGCAGCTAACATCACCCCGAGCAAATATAAAGAGGTTATCTGCAAAACAAATATTAATGATGCCTAACTCCTCACAATACAGATGGTATTGAAAAGAATCAGAATAACGAACCCTTCTTTTAATGATAAGCGTCAAGATCTCCATAACCAATGTAAAAAGGTAAGGAGAGATTGGATCACCTTGCCGCAACCTACGTTTACCCTTAAAAAACCCATGCACGTCACCATTTAAACAAATGGTGAAAGAGGGTGAAGCAATAGACGTCATGATCCATTTAATCATTATAGAGTGGAAACCAAACTAATAAATAATACTTTTCAAGAACCGCCAATCAACCGTGTCATATGCTTTTTGTATACCCACCTTAAACGCACAACGTGGAGGACCTCTATCCAAGTGATAATTATGCATTAGCTCTTGAGTAAGTAGGATATTATCAGAAATACGTATACCTGGAACAAAGGAAGATTGATTTTCACTAACAACCTCCTTAATGCCATCAATGATACGAGCTGTCAGAATCTTGCTAATACACTTATACATGACATTACAACATGAAATCGGACGATAGTCATTGATCTTCACCGGGGTAGAAACCTTCGAAATAAGAGCAAGGAAAGTATGGTTGACTTCTTTCAACAGTTGGCCATTAGCAAAGAAATCCCGAACAGCATCACATACATCATTACCCACAATATTCCAACCATGCTTAAAAAAGCTGAGCTAAACCCATCAGGACTCGGGCTTTTATCATCTCCAATACAAAACATGGCAGCCTTTACCTCATCATTAGTAATAGGTCGTATCATATGAATATGAGTGGCCTCCGAGACCTGCTTATCAAACAAATCATTGGTATCCAAAGCATGAAAGGTACCTGCAACACCAAGGAACATATTATAATGATCAACAAAATCCTGTGGAACAGCAGCCCCTGTGAGCTCTTGGTTGTCAGTATCAATCAATACTTCAATGCGGCTCCTTTGATTTCGACTTTTAACGGACTTGTGGAAGTACACTGAATTAGTATCACCAAGATTCAACCACTCAATCTTAGCCTTTTGCTTAAGAAATCGTTCTTCATCTAGTTTAGCTTCATTGAAAGCTTGCAAGTAAGTTGCTTCCTCATCGCGAAGATCAACATTAGAAGGATCACAATCAAGGTCCCTTTGGACTACATCCAATTCGTGCCTAAGTTTATTTACCCGGTCATGTAGATTACCTTTGTCATGAAGAAGGCGACGAATGGGTTTCTTCATATTTCATAAATTCTGGACCACCTTGTACATACTGTAACCTACAAGATCAGTGTTCCACGTACCAATAACCATATCTAAAAAATTCGGCTTAGGCACCAAGAAATTCAGAAATTTAAAAGGCTTTAGCCTTCTAGAAGTCAGTGTAGGAATTTAAGGACCGATGGAGCATGGTCAGAATTCCTATTAGGCTGGAAGACAACAAAAGCACCCGGAAATAAATACGTTGTTAGCCCTAAAAATGTGAGCGCCATTTACGGAATTACATTAGTTTCAAATGGGCAAAACATGGAGGGACTAATTTTGCTAAGTTGTCAAAGTCAATCCATGTCTAGCCTATATATACCCCTCCATACTTCCATGGAGGGATGAGGCTTTTCATCGTTGTGTATTTTACTTTCTCTCTCTAAAAATGTCTAAACATCTATTTTATCCTCACCGACCTCCGGATCACCCCTTTGTTAGCTTGAATCTTATATGTTAACAATTGGTATCAGAGCTAACCGGGGGTGTTTTGTGTTTTTATCCGTTTGTTGTGTTTGTGTTGAAATCAATGGTCTGTATTCGTGTTTTTGCTTGTCTCGTGGTCTGATTTTTAATCCATGAAAGTAACTTTTTCTCCTATCAATTTTTTATGTAACTGTTTTTTAACAGTTTATTCTTTTCTCGATATCTCCACTTCCATATCAATTTTTTATCTCGTTCTTTTTTGTCTCTTGATTACTGTGTCTTAACAGTATCATTTTTGTCCAGTTTACTGTTTCTTCATATCTGGTACAAATCTGGGTTCTGGTGATTTCAAAAAAAAAAGAGACCAGATCCTGATTTTTCGGAAAAAGTACCTCTTTTGGATAAGATTCTTGCTATTGCGGAATCATTTGATTTTTTCTATTGCGGAATCATTTGATTCTTGCTATTGCGGAATCACTCGATTCTTGCTATTGTGAAATCATGTGGTTATGTGGTTGCGGAATCATGTAAACAAGCTGGTTGCGAAATCATGTACACAAGTTAGTTGCGAAATCATATGCCAGGATTTGCGGAATCATGCCAATTTAAAAAGACCGAGAACTATACCAAAGACTTCCCGAGACCAATAACTCAACACCAATCTAATCCAACTCGATCCTCAAACCCCTCGTCTCTAATCTATATCAATCGACTCATTTCTTTCAAACCAAATCAACATAGACTCAATCTATTTAAAACATAATTATGATCTCAGATTTTTTTGTGATGCAAATGTAAATCGTGTTCGATTTAACTCACAAAAAATAAACAATCATCACAGATCTATTTTAAGGAGAAACCCTCTTTCAATTTTCGAAGATAAAGAAAGAACAATAACAAATCTGTTATGATCTTTCTTTCATTCGGTCAAACCATATCTCTTAACAAATTAAAACACAAGATCAACATACATCAACTAATAAACCTACCGTGACCTATCTTTATCGAACTATATCTTGAATCTTTAAATGACGATGTAATCAAACAAAGGTCTTCAATTAATTGAGAATAGTCTGAAAATGATGGTAACAATTAGTATTTGAATTCGTGGGTATGTATAACAAAAATGAATGGGGTTTTGACTTGATCTTATGCATGCGTATAGATTGAGTGATTGGGATGTTTGATTTTTGATTCGTGTGAATTGATAATCCATGAAGATTTGAGATGGGTTTGAGTTTGGTGACTACTAATATTTGGGAGATATGAAAAGAGTCGTTGGAGTTAGATGAGATTTAGGATAGCGGCTGAATGAAATGTTATTATTAGGTGGCCTTAAGATTAGGGTTATAGCTTTATATACTTGATTAAATGGGTATTAGGGTTATCTCTATATGGGCTGGTAGTAATTTGTGTGATGGGCCGAGTAATTTAGAATGATGGGACTGCTTCTTTTTTTCTGCTCAATGATTTTATAGGCCGAGCAGATTTGTGCTATCTTGATATGAAGTTGGGCCTGATCTCATGTTTGGTTGAATTATATTGATTCATGCCGAATATATAATGGTTGAACGTGTATAATGGTGCTGGTTAACGGTTTTATGGTGATTTAGTGCTTAAACGACAAAGAAAATTTTAGGTTTTAAACCTAATATTTTCGAAAAACATTTCGATCCGCGCATCAGTTGGGCATGAGACTGAAGTTGGGCTCAAATGACAAGTTATCTAGACAAATTTTGTCCTTTAATGACAATTCTTTTCAGAATTTGTTCTAGTTAACGACATTCACAACACAACACCAAAGCAAACAAAATACTTAACGCTAAAACGATCCGTTATAAGATTCACTTTAACGACAAGGCTAGTTTTGATTCTACAAAGACAAGTGATCACGAAGTGGATTTGGTATTCTTTATTTGAAGTTGAAGCGGGATTTCATGAAGGCGTCTACTTATTTCATCATCGAGCCTTCCTTCTATTTTTTTACCCCTTTTCTTCAAACCCAGTCTATCGACTGATGACTTGCTTGGGCGATAAAATTTATGACTGAGACTTGATTATCTAGTTTCCACTGTCAAGGGGTGGATGGTCGACGACATGGATAACTATTATTTTTGGGTGTCACACGCAGTTGCTCGTGTGGATAACTTCAAGAGGTATAAGAGACTTGTTTCTGCACCGTTCTTCAATCGACATAAGTGCAAGATTAAGTAACAAATTTGGGGGATTGTACTTCAGTTTCAAGTTTGAAATATCGGTTTTACTTTACATGTGGTCACAACAAATAGCCGAATGAATTCGAGGTTGGTTAGTTAGACAGAGAGAGATGGAATCAGCAATCAATTCTCACGGGATATTTATGAGCTTCACAACGACAATGGTACTTCATAGTCTAAGCAAAAATTTTCAAAGTTTCTCAATGACTTTCAAAACTTTTCAAGACATTTGCTTAAGACTAAGAACTTCTCGAGTATATGGACGTCCACGATAATGATGCTTCCGAGAGTTCGAAATCATCATGGGGGAAGATCGTGTACTTTGAAGTAATCGGATCAACTTCCAGGGGGAAGTAGTGTACATGGAATGGTATCTACTTACTTTATATGATTTTTATGAAGTATTCTGCAGGATGAGAAGAATTGTTGCTGATTTCCTGCATGTTACCCCAAACGGATTATCACCAAAACATAAACGACATGAAACAGTATAAAAGCAGTGTTATTTGGTGTGGTTCTTCTACAAATTTCCGCTGTGCACTTAAACCGATGAGCTAGAAGATTGTTCAAAGTACATCAAAGTGTCAGAATCTGCTTAAGATACAGATATTGGTTTGGGGGGAAGCTGATTCAGAAACCTCGTAAAAAAGAAGTCTATGTAGAAAGTTTTTTAATACATGCTGCATGAATTGAGGGGAAGTTAATCCAAATCATGCATATTACAATTGTTCCACAACAAGCAAAGACAAAGAGAATTCAAGCTGAGGTACAAGTTATGAAGACAAGAAGAATTAAAAGACATCCTCAGCATTGGAAGCGCCTTGGAAGACTTTATTTTGTTGTATTTTTACTTGTTAGGAACATTGTAAGTAATTCCGTATTTCTCCACATTGGCGGAAGATTGTTAGCCCTAAAAATGTGAGCGCCATTTACAGAATTAAATTAGTTTCATATGGGCAAAACATGGAGGGACTACTTTTGCTAAGTTTTCAAAGTCACTCCATGTCTAGCCTATATATACCCTTCCATACTTCCATGGAGGGGTGAGGCTTTTCATCTTTGTGTATTTTACTTTCTCTCTCTAAAAATGTCTAAACATATATTTTATCCTCCCCGACCTCCGGATCACCCCTTTGTTAGCTTGAATCTTATATGTTAGTAAACTCCAAATTCCCCATTACACGATCCAGCTTTTTAAGAATACCACTACCCCCTCTCGGCTTTTGGTTCCACGTATAATGAAGCCCCGAACATGTAAGATCCAAAACTTCAATATTGGAAACACAGTCCTTGAAATCACACATAGCCGATGTCATAGAAGACGACCCAGCATGTGTATCTTCAATATTTAAAGCGACATTAAAATATCCCATAATTACCCATGCACATCCATGAGTAACCTGCTTATGAAGCCCCAATTCCTCCCATAGCTGCCGCCTAACAATAGTATTATTATCCGCATATATAAATGAACAGAAAATAACTTTATTAGTCTGACGGTGGGTAATTTTGGTGTGAACAGCTTGTTGCGTTTGAGCAACAACTAAGACAGACAATATCCACATTCCATTCTAGCTTGAAACTAGCATTTGAAGTCCAATCCCAAGTACGAAAGACTTTCTTACACACAGACGCTAAGCTTGAAACATCTACATGCGATTCCAAAATCACAAAAACACTAAGACAATTCTCATTCACAATTTGACGAACCTCTGATTGTTTAGGGGCTCGGTTCATGCTCCGTATATTCCATGAGGCGACACTAAACATGAGCAACATCTTGTATGGGAGTGCTTGCCACCTTTGAATCAGAAAAAACTGTTCCCGACAACTCTTCAACCTCACTTTCCTCCTCCATATTATAATCAGTAGTATCTGACATTCACTCCTTACTCGTGACACTTGGTTCCCCTATTTCCACAATTACACAACACTCCTCGGTATCTTTAAGAACATCGAATTTTTTTGATACAAACTACTGATCCTTAAGGTTCTGAGAAGTGGTCGCTTTAATCTTCTCCTTAGACTAGAATTGAAAGTTGACCTTAGATTTTGTAAGCTTAATCCCCTCCACCTGTCTAGCTTGAGGCTTTTCCACCTTTTTGTTCTTCTTCCTACGTTTCGTAACTGTGGAGAATCCATCAGCCTTAATCTCACTAGTACCCTTGCCCTTATCAACTGGTATAGACCGTTTAGGGCACTGAGCACACGCATGACCAAAAACATGACATTCCTCACACAAGGGAGGTTTCCATTCATACTCAACTTGCATACGATACTTAGAATGACCCTCTCCATTAACATTTGGCACAACCATCACAACTTCCTCCTTAAGCGGTTTCTCAACTGTGACTTCAACCAAGGCTCTAGTAAAACCCAATTGGCCCCATGCTTCAGTACACATAGAATTGGTGAATGCATCAAGCATAATTAGAGTACCAATTTGGAATCCAATAAAGCTTAATCCATCCTCTGTATATGCAACTGTTAGCCTCAGAATATTAAGTCAAACAAGAATGCTCGGTCATAGTTTATTATTGTAACATTTATTAGAACATTGTAATAGTTAGTTAAATAGTCATGATTCACGGGCTTGGATTTAAGCTACTTAAAGCCCAAAAGACAAGCCCGGTCCAAACAATATAGCCCATTATGGTTACATGTAAGCCCGACTATATAAGGCCCTTCCTAGCATGTTAGGAAGGGTGGATGGTCATAAGTGGTAGAAAAAAAAACCCTAATTCTCTCTTTCTGGGCGAAATGCTTTGTCCTTTTCGGCTGCACTTCTGATTTAATCTTGTTAATTCATCATTCATTGATTAAAGTGTATATCATTATCTGATCCGTATATTGTTTATCTTGTCGCTATACACTCGTGAGTTTGGTAGGCTTGGGATTTATCCCTCCCTATTTTTACTGTGATCGGTGCATAAACCGGGGATAGTAATATTGGATTTGTGATTGTGATATTATCTTTAATTAATTCGACGTGGATTTTAGGGTTTTATCTTTTGTGCATCTAGGGCTTGTTTTTTGCTATAGTAGGGTTTTTTATTATTATATGTGCAATCATGATGGATGTTGGCTAAAATATTTGTTTATTCGTGATAACCCTAATTAGGGTTTCATTTTGTGTCGTTTGTGGCTGCTTCGTTTTCTTTTGTTTTTTGTTTGTTTTGAGAGATGGGTAATTCAAATAAAGCTTTTCCAGAGGGGCATGCGGGTGGATCAAAGCTATTGCAATCTTTGTTGGGTGCAAGAAAACCTATTCGTGGGATGACCGTCCAACCAGGTATGACTAGCAGTAACCCTAATGGCTCCTCTAATGTTTTGAGGGAAGTTCAGGTAGATAGCGAGATTGCTGATCAGCAGGTCCAGGAAGTACAGAATGAAGGGGAACCGGCTACTGTTTCGGGTGCGAAATCGTTTGCAGATATGGTGGCAGCTGAGAAGGTGAACACTAAAGTGTTATTTCGCCAATTGTTTAATGATGATTCAGTGGAGGATACTGACTTTGTATTGCCATTTGAGAATGTTAAGGCTGCCCAGAATAAATTTAATAACTCACTTGTGGGGTTTTTTATTGGGAAATCAGTTGCATTCCCTCTTGTTAAGAACTATGTCATGAATACGTGGGCCAAGTTTGGTCTTCAGAAGGTTATGAGGGATGATGATGGGGTCTTCTTCTTCAAGTTTACGACTAGAACAGGGTTAGAGCAAGTCATTGAAAAAGGTCCATGGATGATAAGGAATCAGCCTTTAATCCTTAATAAGTGGACTCCAGATTTGGTTCTCTCTAGGGATGATGTGACTAAACTTCCGGTATGGGTTAAGATACACAAGGTGCCTGTAGTGGCGTACAATGCGGATGGTCTGAGCCTTATTGGTTCACAAATTGGGTCACCAATCATGCTAGATGCTTTTACTAACACTATGTGTATGGAAGAGTGGGGTCGAATGGGTCATGCAAGGGCTCTTATTGAGATTGCAGCGGACAAGGAACTCAAAAATAAAGTTACTATGTCTGTACCAGATCTTGAGGGAGGGGGCACTCTAGGGTTTGTATGAATGTAGAATATGAATGGAAACCACCAATGTGTGAGGAGTGCAAAGTGTTTGGCCATTCTTATGATCAATGTCCTAAGAAACCGGTTCCTACTATTGTTGACCAGGGAGTTGGTCTTATTGAGTCACAAGATGGGTTCATTAAGGTTACTACTAAAAAGCATAAGAACAAGAAAACGAATAAAGGTAAGAATAAACAGTCTCAGGGAGTTTTTATACCTCGGTCTGAGTTGAAACTAAAATTTGCTCGTGATAAAGGGGAAGGGTCAAAAGCTAAAGATGTGGTGGCTAAGCCAGCTGAAAAAGAGGTGATTTTAAAGAACTCTTTTGGTGTGCTATCTGATGAGGAAGGCAAAGACCACTTAGGGGATGGCGTTGTTAATGATGACAGTGAAGACGAGGAAATTGATGAACATTTAGTCATGGAGAATTCTCAGCAAAATTCAAATAAATGAGCAAGCACTCCTGTTAATTCGGTGATCAATGTTTAACATTGTTGCATGGAATATAAGGGGTCTGAACTTCTCCCTTAAACAAAAGGAGGTTCGACAAGTGATTGACGATAATAAACTTTCTGTATGTGCAGTCCTTGAATCTCATGTTACTGATTCTAAATTGATGAAGCTTTGTTCATATATATTTCGGCAGTGGGATTGGACTTCTAATGCTGTTTGGTGTAATAAGGGGTCTCGGATTATTCTGGGATGGAATAGGAATGATGTGGATGTTAGTGTGATTACTCAATCTGCCCAAGTGATTCATACGAGATTGTGGTTAAAAAATGATAAAAAAGAATTATTTTGTTCCTTTGTTTATGCTCATAATCTGTATATTCATCAGCGTGAACTTTGGAATGATCTTGCTAAATTTCAGGCTTATGTTCGACAACGGCCATGGTGTTTGCTAGGAGATTTTAACGCAGCTCTCAATCTTATTGATGTGGTTACAGGATCTTCTAATATTGATCTTTCTATGCGGGAATTTCGTGAGTGTGTTAACATGTTGGAGGTTAAGGATGTGTAGTATACGGGGCTGAACTATACTTGGACGCAGAAGCCTCATGGTAGTGACGGTTTGATGAAAAAACTTGATCGAATTATGGCTAATGAGGTTTGTCTGGATGTGTTTGTGGGATGCCATGCTATATTTAAACCATACCGCATCTCGGATCATACCCCTGGTGTGTTATGTATCCCTACTGATGTAAGGAAGAGACCTCGACCTTTTAAATTTCCTAATAGCTTGGTGATGCATGAGCATTTTAAGGACACTGTTAATGCTGGATGGACAATGACTGGGAGTGGATTGCATATGTTCACGTTGGTGCGAAAGTTAAAGGGTCTTAAAAAGCCTCTTCGTCGTCTATTTTATGAACAGGGGAATTTGCATGAGAATGTGAAACGCCTTAGGCATGAGCTTGATTTGGTGCAGCGGGACCTTGATAGAGAACCGTTTAATGAAGTACTTAGGGAGGAGCAGATGCTATACTTACAAGCTTTTAATCATGCTAGTCTTATGGAGGAACGTTTTTTGCGCCAAAAGGCTAAAATTGAATGGCTTAGGGATGGTGATAATAATTCTGCTTTCTTTCATAGAGTTGTGAAAAATAGAACGCAGCGTAATAGAATTGATGTTATTATGAGTGCTACAGGGGAAATTTTTGCTAATGATCATGTTGCTGATGCTTTTGTGCAATATTATGAAGGTTTCTTAGGGCAGCAGGAGGAGGTGATGGCATTAAATGACCAAGATTTATTTGTTAATCGTATTGATGCGGGATTGGCTGTTGATATGATTAATCATGTTTCTGATGGTGAAATTAAAGATGCTATTTTCTCCATGGGAAATGATAAGTCTCCGGGTCCTGATGGCTATACTGCGGGCTTTTTTAAAGGGGCGTGGGATATTATTGGTCATGATGTTATACTTGCTATTCGGGAATTTTTTGTTAATGGGAAACTCCTTAAGGAAGTAAACCATACCGTGCTTGCTCTTTTCCGAAGGTTAGTAATCCTACTCGGGTTACGGACTTTAGACCGATCTCATGTTGTAATGTTCTGTTCAAGTGTATAACCAAAATACTTGCTAATAGAATGAAGGATAGTCTTAAAGAGGTCATTAGTCCGAATCAGTCGGCGTTTTTCCCGGGTAGAAGTATTGCTGATAATATCCTTCTTACTCAAGAAATCATGCATAATTATCACTTGAATCGTGGTCCGCCTAGATGTGCTTTCAAGGTGGACATTCAAAAGGCGTACGATACAGTTAATTGGTCGTTTCTTAAGGAGGCTTTGATTGGATTTGGTTTTTGATAGGTGTGTAAACACCCATCTTTTCTACCACTTAATTACAATGATAACCGGACCAAAACGTGTATTTTATGTCTTTTATGTCGGAATTATGCGTAGTTTGTGTTTTTGTTGTGATTTAGGACGAAATTGTGAAAAGTGGAGAAAACACGAGAATTCACGGGCATTCACGGCTTTTATTGAAGAAAAAGATGAAAGACGAAGTCGAGAAGTCAAAAGTGGAAAAAGAACGGAAGTCCAAGACCAATTCTGAAGATTTATCGAAGAAAAAGTCAAAAGGCGGAAGTTTATCAAAAGCCGAAGAATTCAAGTCTATTTTATTGAAGAAATTAAAGACGAATTCAAAAGAAATCCCGAGCCACAAGTCATTAGAGTCCAAGTAAAGAAGATTAGAAGGAGAAAGGACTAATGGCGCAATTAATGAAGACTATATGCTTAAGGACCTAATGACGCAATTAAGAGAAAAGGAAGAAGGGGAGGAAGCTTCCTAATCCTCCCCTATATATAGTTAGGATATGTTAAGCATTTGGTTGTTGGCTAACTTGACAAATTAGCTCTTCCATTTTTAATTACCTTGCACCTTTTATTACTTGTCCAATTTAATTACCTTGTCTTGCACTTAATTACCATTTAATTCAAGTAAGTTTTCCTTTTTAATTCTTGTCAAGCTTTATCTTTATCTTGTTTATCTCATTCTTCCTTTCTTAATCTTTGTGTTGATTTGTTTATGTTCATGTTCTTAATTTTGGATGATTTATTTAAGTGGGTTTTGATTATTTTGATCTTTATTGTTTGATTTGATTGTTTTGGATTGATTGTTTATGCTTAATATTTGTTTTATCTATTTGTTTGGTTTAATCTTTTTGTTGATTTGGTAAAGTTTTTGTTTGATCCGTACTTATTTTTCATCCCTTGTTCTTCGTTATACTGCTACTGTTCTTTCCCTAAGATTCGTCCCCAGCAAACATTCCGAATTGGGGGTTTTTCCTAAGTGGTCTATTCGGAATATTTGACATTCCGAATAGAGGTGATCTTTCCGAATAGGAACTTTCATTCCGACTAGATCAGTTATTCCGAATAGGTGACAGACATTCCGAATAGGCTGAACTTTCCGAGTAAAGGCAGTAATCCGAATAGGAACTTTCATTCCGAATAGAGGACAGTTTTCCGAATAGACAGAATTTTCCGCATAGGAGGTATATTCCGAATAGGCTGGACTTTCCGAATAGGTCTAATATTCCGAGTAGGACTTCTTTCCGAATAGGGACAGATATTCCGAACAGAGCTTTTATTCCGAATAGGAGGCACATTCCGCATAGGGGCAATCTTTCCGAATAGTTAAATATTCCGAATAGGGTTATCTTTCCGAATAGGTGACAGTTATTCCGATTAGCCTTTATTCCGAATAGGAGATTTATTCCGGATAGGGAAATTTCAGTTTTTAGTTTTCTGCCTTTTTATTTTTAGCTTTATACGCACTTTAAGTTTATTTGCCTTAATTTAAGATTTAGTTTTAGTTGTGTTTTAAGTTTGCCTTAGTTAGATTTAAGTTTGCGTTATTTACTTTATTGCCCTTTAGTTTTAGTCGCGCTTTTAAATACTTGCACTTTATTTTTATTAGACTTAGATTTATTTTAATTGCACTTTTTACTTTAATTGTTTTGCACCTTTTATTTTCAAAACTACAACGACACATCTTTATTTCACCAAAGTTCAACTGAGTCACACATTAAACAATAAGTTTTTCAATTCGAAGAGATTGGTACAACGAATCTTTTTAACTGGATAAATCCTAGTTATCAAATGGCGCCGCTGCCGGCTCTTTTCGTAAAGATCAACAGTTTTTTGTGAGAGACACGTTGCTTTTTGGGACCCGTTCACTTGTGAACGTTATTTTTCTTGCCTAAAAAAAAAATTCATAAAAACCATAAAAATTAAAAATTTCAAAAATCCAAAAAGAATTTATCTTTATTGTGTATATATATTGTCTTTGTGTTTGGTTTTGTTTTCTTTTGCATTTTCAGGTGTATGCGTACTAGATCTTCTAATTATCAAGAGCCCGAGCCTCAAGAAGATTTAGATATGGCAGGTGTTAACAATAATAATCAACTACCGCACCTTAATAACAACAACAATGTTCTTCCACAGCCCGATCTTCGGACCATGGAGGAACTTTGTCAACCAACAATGTTTGGACGAGGAGGACCGATTGCGCCGATGCAAATCAACGCTCCTGAGTTTTCGTTGAAGCACCACATGATTCAGCAAGTACAAACAAACCCATTTAGAGGATTGCCTGATGATGATGCCAACAAACACCTCGACAAGTTCATTACAATCACCCAAAGCATGAAGTTGCCTGGGGCCACAATGGATGTACTCCGCCTACAACTCTTCCCACATACTTTATCGCATCATGCCGAGAAATGGTTTGATCGTCTCCCGAAGAATTCTATTCACACTTGGGATGATATGACTCAACGCTTTCTTTCGCGTTACTTTCCACCATCCATGGTCACAAGCCTTCGCAATCAGATCAGCGGTTTCATGCAAGACCCTGATGAATCTCTTTTCGACGCTTGGGAGAGATATAATGTCTTGATCGACCGTTGTCCAAACCACAACATGCTTCCGGTCACCTTGATCGATACTTTCTACAACGGATTGACTTTTCGAGATCGTGATACGATCAATGCAGCCGCCGGTGGCACATTCATGAAAAGGAGACCCGAGGAGTGTAGAGAGTTAATAGAGAACATGACTACTCATCATAAGAACTGGGATTCCTCTGCTTCTTCTAGAAACAACACGAGAGTCAATGTTTCTTCTACCTCAGCAACCCCTGAGATGACCGAACTCACCCGCATGATGGCCGAAATGAGCAAAAGTATTACGCTTCTCGCTTCAAATCAACAACAACAACAAGTTAAAGCGGTTGCTAATCCTTGTGAAACATGTGGCGGTCCTCACTCCTACACCGATTGTCCTTCGACACAAGGAAATCCGAAAAATGTGTATGCAGCTTACGGTAATTATTCACCGGAAAATTACCAAGCTAGACAACAAAGGGATAGAAATCTGCTGAGCTACCGTTCCAACAACTACCTTTCACCCGGTTTTTCTCCTCAAAACCAAAATCCCGCCAACAACGACAATAGAAGCAACCAAATCCCACCTCATGCTTCTAACCCTTATCAACCACCCACCCAACAACACCCACCCATTAATCCCGATGTTGACACAATCATGAGAACTCAAGGTGAGCAAATCAAGAATCTACAGAGCCAAATAATCAATTTGAAAGGAGATATCTTGAAGCAAGGTAATGACATCAGAACTGAGGTTCGTGATAATCTTCAATCCTCTTTCATCACTCAAACAACTGAATTGAAGAATCTGTTGGCTAGTTTCTTGCCCGAAGCTCAACCTTCTTCTTCTTCGGGTTCTCTACCTTCAAACACCGTCACTAATCCGCGAGCTAATGTGAGTGCTATAACTACGCGTAGTGGAATTACCATTGTCAATCCACCTGATTCACCACCATCATCGAGACCTCCTCCACCACCATGTATCCCTACTCCTCTTACACTTAGTGATAGCCCACCATTACCATCTCCGCCTCGTCATGACGATGTCTCTCGGAAGGACCCTTCAACAGCACAACCTTCACCAACTACACCTCCACCCAATCCTTATCAACCCAGAATCCCATACCCTTCTCACATAGGCAAGACCAACGAGCTAACCAAGAATGACTGTAATGTAATGAAATATGTGGATATGCTATCTAAAATGACCATCAACATTAGCCTTGTTGAAGCACTTTGCCACATGCCGAAATTCGTCAAAGCATTCAAGGAATTGCTTAGCAAGAAGGAGAAGCTCATTGAACTCGCCAACACACGCTTAAATGAAAACTGCTCTGCAGTCCTTCTTCGAGAACTTCCAGAAAAGCTTGGAGATCCCGGTCGTTTTGTGTTGCCTTGCGTGTTCAACAAAACTGAGGAATTTACTGCCCTTGCTGATCTCGGGGCTAGTATTAATTTGATGCCACTCAGTGTTTGGAAAACACTATCATTGCCCGACCTCATCCCAACAAAGATGACTCTCGAACTTGCAAACCGCACTCTCGCTTACCCTGTTGGTATAGCCGAAGATGTGTTTCTTAAAGTTGGCACATTTACCTTCCCGGTCGATTTCGTCGTAGTAGATTATGAAATGGACCCTCGTATTCCTTTAATACTTGGTCGGCCATTCTTGAGAACCGGACGTGCCTTAATAGATGTGGCCGAAGGTGAGTTAATCTTACGAGTCGGGGATGATTCTAAAGTTTTTAAAATGGGGAAGCTTACAGGCAAATCCTTTGGAGGCCGAGAATCAGTGAATATGATAAATGTGCTCGATGACTTTACCGTCTATGACAATCCCCTATTCGAGTCTTCTACTGATAATCCACTCTTTGAAGATAATGTGGATGATTCTCCCCCTGCTTTTAACGCTTCTCCCATTTATGATTCTCAACCGGTCTTCGATGCTTATGATGATGATTCTAGCTCAGATTCGGATGATTTTGATTGTACTTCTGAGTATCCCGAGTTGCCCACTTTCGATGATTTTGATGAGGCTGATACTCTTTCGAGCGATTCTTCACATGCTGAAGATCCTCCGCCATCACTTGATCCTACTTTGGACGATTACTCATTCGAGGAAGATTTCTCTGAATTTCTCAACACATACTTCCCTCATGAGAGTGATGCACCTCCTTTGGACTTTGAAGATTATCGTCTTGATCCTACTTTGGATTTGAAGAGCATTTTGTCTAAGGAGAAGAAACCGGTCGACACTGAAATCCGTTGCACTTATGATTTGACACCTCTTTGTCCTCCTTCTGAGGACGAGGTTGTGCTTCTTTGCGGATCTTCTTCACACTCGGCTGAGCCTGAGTGCCATTTTCCCTTAAAGGAAAAGGTGTTTGACCCCGGTATTGAAGTCTTTAAGCCATCTCAGTATCCACCTGATGAAATAAAAGGAAAAATCTTTGGAACCATTGAAGACATGCTTGCACCGCTTCATACTTGCTTCTACCATGCTCCATCACTGCTTAAGGGAACCCTGCCACTTCTCTTTTGGCTTGCCTTGTTCGCCTTAAGCTCTTGCTTAGTGATGGATGAAAACTATGTCTTCGATCCTGGTGGATTTCTTTCATGCTACTTCCGTTGATGATCAAGGTCGAGTCAGGCTCACGACTCGGTTAACAAAAAACCAAGCGCTTCTTGGGAGGCAACCCATGCATCTATCTTTTCGCTTTCTTTACCATAAGTGTAGGGGGACCCCTTTGGATTGCTATTTCCTCTCCTCACTTCTTAATCAGGGATTCGAGCTTCAATGATCCACTCTTGATGATTCTTGACGACTCGTGATTCCGTGTTCTACTTCTTCCCGGTTCTATCCTAAACTCTTTTCGATTCACTATTTTTATATTTTCTCAATATTAAAATAGGAATCTCTTTAGTTGTCTTTTCCTTAGCGAGACTTAAACAACGTGCACAATGTCCTAAGTGTAGGGGAGTTTACTCCCACATGCTTAAACATTGAGGACAATGTTTATCTTAAGTGTAGGGGGGACTTCTATCGAAGTTAAGTGGTCTTTTCCTTGTAATTATCCTCATTTTAACCGGAAAATCAATTTTTCGACATTTTTCAAATTTTTTTGATCTATTTTGGCCTATTAGTTTTTCCCTTTGTATAGTTATTTTCTTTCCTTATTAGAATAAATGTTTAATAAGTGGTTTTAATTTTCAAACGTTGTGAATCTTTTGACTCAATCCGAGTTTACTCTAGCTAGTATCCTTAACATGTTTAAGTCAAGTTTTGCTAGGCTTTTATATAGGGAGCTATAAAATGCGAAAGTCTTAACTCTCACGGGTTAAGAACAAGAACTTTTCGCAAGTTCCTATAATTGATCCTAGAGAGTCGTTTATAAAGGGAACTTTAAGATGCGATTTCTAAACTTGAAAGAGTCTAAGAATTTGCAAGATCCTATAGGCGACTCGAAAACCCAAAACTTTGATTTAATAGGCTAAGTATCCACGAGTCTCATTACTTGAGATTTTAAACTGTGGAGAATGAGAGATGATAGAGCCAATTATAAGTTCGGTATTCTTTCGTGAATTTATGTGAGTTAATTATGAGCCTATTCTCCCATCACTTGCTAATAAATTTATCTGCTAATAAATAAGGTTGTACGATTTGAAAAGTCACTTAGCTTCTAGCCCCAGATCGTTTAAAAGTTGCTCGGTAATGACGAGAGTTCATAGCCAAGGCATAACTTATGAAGCGGGGCGCGAAGATTGGCGAGTCCGAAAAGGCCCTAACAAGGCATGAGGGCTATGTTTTGCTGCTAAAGATCCAAAAGTGATGTGAAGAATCATTTATCGAAAGTCAATATGAAGGATCGAGACACACGACGAAAAGCAAAAACTCCCAAAAAGTCATGGAGAAGAGTATCCGAAAAGACCCTAACAAGGTATGAGGATAAATAGATCCAAGTCAATAAAGGAGGCGGATCGTTGTATATCAAAATCCAAAATAAAGATTGGAGAAAAATGAAGAAGTCGTGGTCCATATATGAAGAATCTCTCAAAAATTCCAAGTGAAGAAATTCCAATTATGAAGAGAAGACCATTATTTCATGAACGTCTCTCAATATTTGAAGTATGAAGTCGCTGCCAAATATCGGCCCGAGAAAGGTCTCAAATCGCGAACCAAGTTATGCCAAGATATGAACTTTTTGATATCCCGAGAAGCAGTTTTAAAAGATTTGGTCCTTTAGCTAACTATTGATTAAATCGTGCACTTTATTTTCAGACTTAATAATTATCGAAATAAGTCAAACAATGTATCTTCATGATCATTCAAGACAAATAATAAAATATAAGAGATACCCATAGGAATAAGGGAGTCTAAGTGAGTAATTGGCCCACATGAGTTCGTGTTAGTCTACTAACTTATAATAACAATGATCTCGTTTTTAAGCTTGGTTTGGAGAAAGTGAAAAGTTAAGGATGATAATTATTCATGACATTTTCAAAACCCAAGGTATGCTTTTAATTTCTTTGCTTTGCATTTTTATAATTTTCTATCTCTTTAATAAAGGCCAATGTGGATTGATTATGATGAAAAGTGTAAACATGCTTTGTAACTAATGCATTGCATGAGGACATTGCAATGGTCAAGTGTAGGGGATTTGATAGGTGTGTAAACACCCATCTTTTCTACCACTTAATTACAATGATAACCGGACCAAAACGTGTATTTTATGTCTTTTATGTCGGAATTATGCGTGGTTTGTGTTTTTGTTGTGATTTAGGACGAAATTGTGAAAAGTGGAGAAAACACGAGAATTCACGGGCATTCACGGCTTTTATTGAAGAAAAAGATGAAAGACGAAGTCGAGAAGTCAAAAGTGGAAAAAGAACGGAAGTCCAAGACCAATTCTGAAGATTTATCGAAGAAAAAGTCAAAAGGCGGAAGTTTATCAAAAGCCGAAGAATTCAAGTCTATTTTATTGAAGAAATTAAAGACGAATTCAAAAGAAATCCCGAGCCACAAGTCATTAGAGTCCAAGTAAAGAAGATTAGAAGGAGAAAGGACTAATGGCGCAATTAATGAAGACTATATGCTTAAGGACCTAATGACGCAATTAAGAGAAAAGGAAGAAGGGGAGGAAGCTTCCTAATCCTCCCCTATATATAGTTAGGATATGTTAAGCATTTGGTTGTTGGCTAACTTGACAAATTAGCTCTTCCATTTTTAATTACCTTGCACCTTTTATTACTTGTCCAATTTAATTACCTTGTCTTGCACTTAATTACCATTTAATTCAAGTAAGTTTTCCTTTTTAATTCTTGTCAAGCTTTATCTTTATCTTGTTTATCTCATTCTTCCTTTCTTAATCTTTGTGTTGATTTGTTTATGTTCATGTTCTTAATTTTGGATGATTTATTTAAGTGGGTTTTGATTATTTTGATCTTTATTGTTTGATTTGATTGTTTTGGATTGATTGTTTATGCTTAATATTTGTTTTATCTATTTGTTTGGTTTAATCTTTTTGTTGATTTGGTAAAGTTTTTGTTTGATCCGTACTTATTTTTCATCCCTTGTTCTTCGTTATACTGCTACTGTTCTTTCCCTAAGATTCGTCCCCAGCAAACATTCCGAATTGGGGGTTTTTCCTAAGTGGTCTATTCGGAATATTTGACATTCCGAATAGAGGTGATCTTTCCGAATAGGAACTTTCATTCCGACTAGATCAGTTATTCCGAATAGGTGACAGACATTCCGAATAGGCTGAACTTTCCGAGTAAAGGCAGTATTCCGAATAGGAACTTTCATTCCGAATAGAGGACAGTTTTCCGAATAGACAGAATTTTCCGCATAGGAGGTATATTCCGAATAGGCTGGACTTTCCGAATAGGTCTAATATTCCGAGTAGGACTTCTTTCCGAATAGGGACAGATATTTCGAACAGAGCTTTTATTCCGAATAGGAGGCACATTCCGCATAGGGGCAATCTTTCCGAATAGTTAAATATTCCGAATAGGGTTATCTTTCCGAATAGGTGACAGTTATTCCGACTAGCCTTTATTCCGAATAGGAGATTTATTCCGGATAGGGAAATTTCAGTTTTTAGTTTTCTGCCTTTTTATTTTTAGCTTTATTCGCACTTTAAGTTTATTTGCCTTAATTTAAGATTTAGTTTTAGTTGCGTTTTAAGTTTGCCTTAGTTAGATTTAAGTTTGCGTTATTTACTTTATTGCCCTTTAGTTTTAGTCGCGCTTTTAAATACTTGCACTTTATTTTTATTAGACTTAGATTTATTTTAATTGCACTTTTTACTTTAATTGTTTTGCACCTTTTATTTTCAAAACTACAACGACACATCTTTATTTCACCAAAGTTCAACTGAGTCACACATTAAACAATAAGTTTTTCAATTCGAAGAGATTGGTACAACGAATCTTTTTAACTGGATAAATCCTAGTTATCAGTTTTCATGCAAGATTTATTGGGTGGATTATGGAATGTGTTTCAACGACTTCATTTTCGATTAGTCTTAATGGCATGTTTCATGGTCATTTCAAGGGGAGGCGGGGCTTACGTCAAGGAGACCCTCTTTCTCCATATTTGTTCACTCTTGTTATGGAGATTTTAACTCTTATGCTTCGAAGACGAGTTAGAGAAGTGGATAGATTTTCTTATCATCGATATTGTGAAAGATTAGAATTGGTGAATTTATGTTTTTTTGCGGATGATCTCTTCTTATTCACTTACGGGGATATTAATTCGGCTAAGGTGATTAAAGAGTGCTTAGGGGAGTTTAAGAATGTGTCTGGTTTATCTCCGAGTTTGCCTAAAAGCACTATTTATTTTTGTAACACCACGACCCCAGTGAAAAATGCTATTCTCCAGCTTCTGCCATTTGAAGAAGGTAAACTGCCGGTAAAGCATCTTGGTGTGCCTTTGATTTCGTCGAGGCTTATGTATGGGAACTGTAAGGAGTTGGTTGATAAAATCCAACTTCGAATTGATGGCTGGCAGAATAAAGTTCTTTCTCGAGCAGGTCGTTTGCAACTTATTAAGTCGGTTTTGGGTTCTCTTCATGTCTTCTGGGCTGCTGTGTTTATTCTGCCCATGAGAATCCTTGCGAATATTGAGCAACATATGAGATGTTTCTTATGGTCTCAAGGTGGGTCGGGTGTGGGGAAGTCTAAAGTTGCATGGGATATGGTTTGTCTACCGAAGAAAGAAGGAGGTCTTGGTATACGTCGTCTTTCTCCATTTAATCAAGCCCTTATGGTGTCCCATGTTTGGAAACTTGTTTCGAATAAGGACTCTTTGTGGGTGAGATGGGTGCATATGTATAAGCTAAAGAATCGGAGTTTTTGGGATGTTCCTATTCGTGGAAACATGACATGGGCTTGGCGTAAAATCCTCCAATTAAGACCATTGCTTCGTTCCTCAATCTGGCATAAAATTGGTGATGGCAATACTACTTTGGCTTGGTATGATTCTTGGTGTTCGCTTAGTCCACTTGCTAATATTATATCTAGTCGGGACATCTTTCGATCGGGGTTTAATAAACAGACTAAGGTCCGGGATCTTATTACGGAGGGGCAGTTCAACTGGCCTAATGAATGGGTGCATAAATGCCCTTTGTTACTCAATATTGCAGTTCCAAATTTACTTGAAGGTAATGCTGATATTCTGGAATGGAGAGATGGGGACGGAAATCCGAAACCTTTTTCTACGCTTGTTGTGTGGAATTTGTTGAGGCCCAGGGAGATTAAGGTTGCATGGTATCACGTTGTTTGGTTTTCAGGGTGTATACCTCGGCATGCATTTACGTTATGGTTGATTATTAAGCGTAGGCTGAAGACCCAAGATCGAATGAGGGATTGGGATAATATTGATCTGTCTACGTTAAGATGTGCTCTTTGTGAGGCGACGCATGATTCGCATGAGCACTTGTTTTTCGAATGTTCGTTTTCTACTCAAGTTTGGAACACAATTAGAAGAGTTGCTGACTTTCCTTATCCCATGCTTGCTATAGAAGATGTGGTACATGCTCTATTTCCGATTGCTCATCAGAAGTCTACCCGAAGTGTTGTGGCAAAACTTGTGTTGGCTGCGTCAACATATTTTATATGGCAGGAGAGAAATAATCGAATCTTTAAGAATTCTAAGAGGACGGTTGCTGATAGGTGTGTAAACACCCATCTTTTCTACCACTTAACTACAATAATAACCGGACCAAAACGTGTATTTTATGTCTTTTATGTCGGAATTATGCGTGGTTTGTGTTTTTGTTGTGAGTTAGGATGAAAAGGTGAAAAATGGATAAAACACGGACATTCACGGGCATTTATGGACTTTTATTGAAGAAAAGGATAAAAGACGAAGTCAAGAAGTCAAGAGTGCATAAAGAACGGAAGTCCACGACCAATTCTGAAGATTTATCGAAGAAAAAGTCAAAAGACGGAAGTTTATCAAAAGCCGAGGAATTCAAGTCTATTTTATTGAAGAATTTAAAGACGAGTTCGAAGAAATCCCGAAGCCAAAAGCCCCTTAAGTCCAAGTTTAAAGAAGAATAGAAGAAAAGGACTAATGACGCAATTAATGAAGATTAATAAAAGAAGGGACTTAAGCTTGCAATTAAGAGGAAAGGAAAGAGGGGAGGAAGCTTCCTAATCCTCCCCTATAAATAGTCATTAGATGTTTATTTTTCACTCTTGTTGGCTAAGTGTGACAATTAGCTCTTCCACCATTTTAAATACTTGTCATTTACATTAATTGTCAATTTAATTACCTTGTCTTGCACCTTAAATTCATTTAATTTCAAGTAAGTTTCCCTTTAATTATTGTTAATCTTTACTTTATCTTGTCAATCTCTCATCTACCTTTCTTATTCTTTGATTTGTGGTGTTTATGTTCATGTTCATGCTTTTATTTTGATCCAAAAGTGTTTTTGATTATTATGGTTAAAGTTGTTTAATTTCATGTCTTTGATTGATTGTTGATGCCTTTTTATTGGTTCGTTACTGTTTTTATCAATACGTGTGTTTGATTTTGGTTAAAATTGTTATTATACCTGCTGCTATTGTTTCCTTGTTCTTCGGATGTGTTTGCCTGTTTCTGATCTTTCCAGATAAGTTCCGAATCAAGGAAGTGGAAAGTGTTCATTCGGAACTTCTAAAGTTCCGAATCAAAGCTTCATCCGGAAGGTTTAACTTGCTCATTCGGAAGTCAAAACTTCCGAACCAAACATACTCATTCGGAACTTCCAAAGTTCCGAACCAAGGGTTTCATCCGGAACTTTTCAAAAGTTCCGAATCAACTCAAAGTTCCGAATCAAGGACCAAAGTTCCGAATCAAGGCTGTTCGTTCGGAAGTCAAAAACTTCCGAATCAAGTTTACTCATTCGGAACTTCCAAAGTTCCGAACCAAGGGAAATCTTCCGAATCAAGGGGTTTCATCCGGAATGTTCCGAACCAAGGAGTGACCAAAGACTTCCGAATCAAGGTAACAAGTGAGAGTTCCGAATCAGCAAGTTCCGAACGAAGGATTGTTTTGGATAAGTGACATATTCAGACAAATTTGTTCCGGATCAAGGATTTTAGTAATATTCCAAGTAAAGAAGAGTCATTTCAACCAAAGGTGACATTTAAGTTGAGTGATTATTCCAAACGAAGGTTTATTCTAAATGAGCTGTATTCAGGTTCTTATTAGCTTTTGTCTTTGATTTTTATTTTCAAGTTTTATTTTCCTTGCCTTTTTATTTAATTGCACTTTTAGATTATTTGCCTTAGTTTTAGTCGCACTTTAAGTTTGCCTTAGATAGATTTAAGTTTACGTCATTTTACTTTAGAGCCCTTTAATTTTAGTCACGTTTTTAAACACTTGCACTTTACTTGAATTAGACTTAGATTTACTTAAAAAGCACTTTTACTTTTAAGTCTTTGCATTTAAATTTAAAATCACCCAAAAATATTCTTTTTCACCAAAGATCAACTTAGTCACACATAGGAGCTTAGATCAATTCGTTAAGATACCGAGAACAAAAATTGAACCTAGTAAAACCTAGTTATCAAATGGCGCCGCTGCCGGCTCTTTACGTTAAGATCAACAGTTTTCTGTGCTAGACACGTTGCTTTTTGGGATCCGTTCACTTGTGAACGTTAATTTTCTTGCCTAAAAAATTCAAAAAATCATAAAAATTAAAAATTGATAAAAAACCATAAAAATTAAAAATTTCAAAAATCCAAAAAGATTTTCTTTTTATTGTGTATATATATTGTCTTTGCGTTTGGTTTCTTTTTCTTTTGCATTTTCAGGTGTATGCGTACTAGATCTTCTAACTACCAAGAGCCCGAGCCTCAAGAAGATTTAGATATGGCAGGTGTTAACAACAATAATCAACTACCGCACCTCAACAATAATAACAATAACAACAATGCTCCTCCACAGCCCGATCTTCGGACCATGGAGGAACTTTGTCAACCAACAATGTTTGGACGAGGAGGACCGATTGCGCCGATGCAAATCAACGCTCCTGAGTTTTCGTTGAAGCACCACATGATTCAGCAAGTACAAACAAACCCATTTAGAGGATTGCCTGATGATGATGCCAACAAACACCTCGACAAGTTCATTACAATTACCCAAAGCATGAAGTTGCCTGGGGCCACAATGGATGTACTCCGCCTACAACTCTTCCCACATACTTTATCGCATCATGCCGAGAAATGGTTTGATCATCTCCCGAAGAATTCTATTCACACTTGGGATGATATGACTCAACGCTTTCTTTCGCGCTACTTTCCACCATCCATGGTCACAAGCCTTCGCAATCAGATCAGCGGTTTCATGCAAGATCCCGATGAATCTCTTTTTGATGCATGGGAGAGATATAATGTCTTGATCGACCGTTGTCCAAACCACAACATGCTTCCGGTCACCTTGATCGATACTTTCTACAACGGATTGACTTTTCGAGATCGTGATACGATCAATGCAGCCGCCGGTGGCACATTCATGAAAAGGAGACCCGAGGAGTGTAGAGAGTTAATAGAGAACATGACTACTCATCATAAGAACTGGGATTCCTCTGCTTCTTCTAGAAACAACACGAGAGTCAATGTTTCTTCTACCTCAGCAAACCCTGAGATGACCGAACTCACCCGCATGATGGCTGAAATGAGCAAAAGTATTACGCTTCTCGCTTCAAACCAACAACAACATCAAGTTAAAGCGGTTGCTAATCCTTGTGAAACATGTGGCGGTCCTCACTCATACACCGATTGTCCTTCGACACAAGGAAATCCGGAAAATGTGTATGCCGCTTACGGTAATTATTCACCGGAAAATTACCAAGCTAGACAACAAGGGGATAGAAATCTGCTGAGCTACCGTTCAAACAATTACCTTTCACCCGGTTTTTCTCCTCAAAACCAAAATTCCGCCAACAACTACAATAGAAGCAACCAAATCCCACCTCGTGCTTCTAACCCGTATCAACCACCCACCCAACAACACCCACCCATTAATCCCGATGTTGACACAATCATGAGAACTCAAGGTGAGCAAATCAAGAACCTACAGAGCCAGATAATCAATTTGAAAGGAGATATCTTGAAGCAAGGTAATGACATCAGAACCGAGGTTCGTGAAAACCTTCAATCTTCTTTCATCACTCAAACAACTGAATTAAAGAATCTATTGGCTAGTTTCTTGCCCGAAGCTCAACCTTCTTCTTCTTCGGGTTCTCTACCTTCAAACACCGTCACCAATCCGCGAGCTAATGTGAGTGCTATAACTACGCGTAGTGGACTTACCATTATCGATCCACCTATCCCACCACCATCATCTACACCTCCTCCACCACCATGTAGCCCTACTCCTCCTACACCTAGTAATAGTGCACCATTACCGTCTCCGCCTCGTCATGACGATGTATCTCGGAAGGACCCTTCAACATCACAACCTTCACCAACTACACCTCCACCCAATCCTTATCAGCCCAGAATCCCATACCCTTCTCGCATAGGCAAGACCAACGAACTAACCAAGAATGATTGTAATGTAATGAAATATGTGGATATGCTATCTAAAATGACCATCAACATTAGCCTTGTTGAAGCACTTTGCCACATGCCGAAATTCGTCAAAACATTCAAGGATTTGCTTAGCAAGAAGGAGAAGTTACTTGAACTTGCCAACACACGCTTAAATGAAAACTGCTCTGCAGTCCTTCTTAAAGAACTTCCGGAAAAACTTGGAGATCCCGGTCGTTTTATGTTGTCTTGCTTATTCAACAAAACTGAAGAATTTACTGCCCTTGCTGATCTCGGGGCTAGTATTAATCTTATGCCACTCAGTGTTTGGAAAACACTATCATTGCCCGATCTCATTCCTACAAAGATGACTCTCGAACTTGCAAACCGCACTCTCGCTTACCCCGTTGGTATAGCCGAAGACGTGTTTATCAAAGTTGGCACATTTACCTTCCCGGTCGATTTTGTTGTAGTTGATTATGAAATGGACCCTCGTATTCCTCTAATACTTGGTCGGCCATTCTTGAGAACCGGACGTGCTTTAATAGATGTGGCCGAAGGTGAGTTAATCTTACGAGTCGGGGATGATTCTAAAATTTTTAAAATGGGGAAGCTTACAGGCAAATCCTTTGGAAGCCGAGAATCAGTGAATATGATCAATGTGCTCGATAACTTTACCGTCTATGACAATCCTCTATTCGAGTCTTCCACTGATAATCCACTTTTTAATGATGATGTGGATGATTCTCACTCTACTTTGGACGCTTCTCCCATTTTTGATTCTCCCCCGGTCTTCGATGCTTATGATGATGATTCTAGCTCAGACTCGGATAATTTTGATTGTACTTCTGAGTATCCCGAGCTGCCCACTTTCGATGATTTCGATGAGGCCGATACTCTCTCGAGCGATTCTTCACATGATGAAAATCCTCCATCATCACTCGATCCTACCTTGGACGATTATTCATTTGAGGAAGATTTCTCTGAATTTCTCAACACATACTTCCCTCATGAGAGTGATGCTCCTCCTTTAGACTTTGAAGATTATCGCCTTGATCCTACTTTGGATTTGAAGAGCATTTTGTCAAAGGAGAAGAAACCGGTTGACACCGAAATCCGTTGCACGTATGATTTGACACCTCTTTGTCCCACTTCTGAGGACGAGGTTGTGCTTCTTTGCGGATCTTCTTCACGCTCGGCTGAGCCTGAGTGCTATTTTCCCCTAAAGGAAAAGGTGTTCGATCCCGGTATCGAAGTCTTTAAGCCATCTCAGTATCCACCTGATGAAATAAAAGGAAATATCTTTGGAAATTTTGAACACATGCTTGCTCCACTTCAACTTTGCTTCCACCGAGCTCCATCGCTGCTTAAGGGAACCTTGCCATTTCTCTTTTGGCTTGCCTTGTTCGCCTTACGTTCTTGCTTATTGATGGACGAAAACTATGTCTTTGATCCTGGTGGATATTTTTCATGCTACTTCCGTTGATGATCAAGGTCGAGTCAGGCTCACGACTCGGTTAACAAAAACCAAGCGCTTCTTGGGAGGCAACCCATGTATCTATCTTTCCGCTTTCTTTACCATAAGTGTAGGGGGGACCCCCTTGGATTGCTATTTCCTCTCCTCACTTCTTAATCAGGGATTCGAGCTTCAATGATCCACTCTTGACGATTCTTGACGACCCGTGATTCCGTGTTCTACTTCGTCCCGGTTCTATCCTAAACTCTTTTCGATTCACTATTTTATATTTCCTCAATATTAAAATAGGAATCTCTTTAGTTGTCTTTTCCTTAGCAAGATTTAAACAACGTGCACAATGTCCTAAGTGTAGGGGAGCTTACTCCCACATGCTTAAACATTGAGGACAATGTTTATCTTAAGTGTAGGGGGGACTTCTATCGAAGTTAAGTGGTCTTTTCCTTGTTTTTGTCCTCATTTTAACCGGAAAATGAATTTTTCGACACTTTTCAAAAATTTTTGATCTATTTTGGCCTATTAGTTTTTCCCTTTTGTATAGTTATTTTCTTTCTTTGCTAGAATAAATGTTTAATAAGTGGTTTTAATTTTCAAACGTTGTGAATCTTTTGACTCAATCCGAGTTTACTCTAGCTAGTATCCTTAACGTGTTTAAGTCAAGTTTTGCTAGGCTTTTATATAGGGAGCTATAAAACGCGAAGGTCTTAACTTTCACGAGTTAAGAACAAGAACTTTTCGCAAGTTCCTATAATTGATCCTAGAGAGTCGTTTATCAAGGGAACTTTAAGATGCGATTTCTAAACTTGAAAGAGTCTAAGAATTTGCAAGATCCTATAGGCGACTCGAAAACCCAAGACTTTGATTTAATAGGCTAAGTATCCACGAGTCTCATTACTTGAGATTTTAAACTGTGGAGAACGAGAGATGATAGAGCCAATTATAAGTTCGGTATTCTTTCATGAATTTATGTGAGTTAATTATGAGCCTATTCTCCCATCGCTTGCTAATAATTTATTTGCTAATAAATAAGGTTGTACGATTTGAAAAGTTACTTAGCTTCTAGCCCCAGATCGTTTAAAAGTTGCTCGGTAATGACGAGAGTTCATAGCCAAGGCATAACTTATGAAGCGGGGCACAAAGATTGGCGAGTCCGAAAAGGCCCTAACAAGGCATGAGGGCTATGTTTTGTTTCTAAAGATCCAAAGTGATGTGAAGAATCATTTATCGAAAATCAATATGAAGGATCGAGACACACGACGTAAAGCAAAACTCCCCAAAAGTCATGGAGAAGTGTATCCGAAAAGACCCTAACAAGGTATGAGGATAAATAGATCCAAGTCATAAAAGGAGGCGGATCGTTGTATATCAAAGTCCAAAATAAAGATTGGAGAAAAATGAAGAAGTCGTGGTCAATATATGAAGAATCTCTCAAAAATTCTAAGTGAAGAAATTCCAATTATGAAGAGAAGACCATTATTTCATGAACGTCTCTCAAGATTTGAAGTATGAAGTCGCTGCCAAATATCGGCCCGAGAAAGGTCTCAAATCGCGAACCAAGTTATGCCAAGATATGAACTTTCTGATATCCCGAGAAGCAGTTTTAAAAGATTTGGTCCTTTAGCTAACTATTGATTAAATCGTGCATTTTATTTTCAGACTAAATAATTATCAAAATAAGTCAAACAATGCATCTTCGTGATCATTCAAGACAAATGATAAAATATAAGAGATACCCATAGGAATAAGGGAGTCTAAGTGAGTAATTGGCCCACATGAGTTCGTGTTAGTTTACTAACTTATAATAACAATGATCTCGTTTTTAAGCTTGGTTTGGAGAAAGTGAAAACTTGAGGATGATGATTATTCATAACATTTTCAAAACCCAAGGTATGCTTTTGATTTCTTTATTTTGTATGTTTTTAATTTCCTATCTCTTTAATAAAGGCCAACGTGGATTGATTACGATGAAAAGTGTAATCTTGCTTTGTAACTAATGCATTGCATGAGGACATTGCAATGGTCAAGTGTAGGGGATTTGATAGGTGTGTAAACACCCATCTTTTCTACCACTTAACTACAATAATAACCGGACCAAAACGTGTATTTTATGTCTTTTATGTCGGAATTATGCGTGGTTTGTGTTTTTGTTGTGAGTTAGGATGAAAAGGTGAAAAATGGATAAAACACGGACATTCACGGGCATTTATGGACTTTTATTGAAGAAAAGGATAAAAGACGAAGTCAAGAAGTCAAGAGTGCATAAAGAACGGAAGTCCACGACCAATTCTGAAGATTTATCGAAGAAAAAGTCAAAAGACGGAAGTTTATCAAAAGCCGAGGAATTCAAGTCTATTTTATTGAAGAATTTAAAGACGAGTTCGAAGAAATCCCGAAGCCAAAAGCCCCTTAAGTCCAAGTTTAAAGAAGAATAGAAGAAAATGACTAATGACGCAATTAATGAAGATTAATAAAAGAAGGGACTTAAGCTTGCAATTAAGAGGAAAGGAAAGAGGGGAGGAAGCTTCCTAATCCTCCCCTATAAATAGTCATTAGATGTTTATTTTTCACTCTTGTTGGCTAAGTGTGACAATTAGCTCTTCCACCATTTTAAATACTTGTCATTTACATTAATTGTCAATTTAATTACCTTGTCTTGCACCTTAAATTCATTTAATTTCAAGTAAGTTTCCCATTAATTATTGTTAATCTTTACTTTATCTTGTCAATCTCTCATCTACCTTTCTTATTCTTTGATTTGTGGTGTTTATGTTCATGTTCATGCTTTTATTTTGATCCAAAAGTGTTTTTGATTATTATGGTTAAAGTTGTTTAATTTCATGTCTTTGATTGATTGTTGATGCCTTTTTATTGGTTCGTTACTGTTTTTATCAATACGTGTGTTTGATTTTGGTTAAAATTGTTATTATACCTGCTGCTATTGTTTCCTTGTTCTTCGGATGTGTTTGCCTGTTTCTGATCTTTCCAGATAAGTTCCGAATCAAGGAAGTGGAAAGTGTTCATTCGGAACTTCTAAAGTTCCGAATCAAAGCTTCATCCGGAAGGTTTAACTTGCTCATTCGGAAGTCAAAACTTCCGAACCAAACATACTCATTCGGAACTTCCAAAGTTCCGAACCAAGGGTTTCATCCGGAACTTTTCAAAATTTCCGAATCAACTCAAAGTTCCGAATCAAGGACCAAAGTTCCGAATCAAGGCTGTTCGTTCGGAAGTCAAAAACTTCCGAATCAAGTTTACTCATTCGGAACTTCCAAAGTTCCGAACCAAGGGAAATCTTCCGAATCAAGGGGTTTCATCCGGAATGTTCCGAACCAAGGAGTGACCAAAGACTTCCGAATCAAGGTAACAAGTGAGAGTTCCGAATTAGCAAGTTCCGAACGAAGGATTGTTTTGGATAAGTGACATATTCAGACAAATTTGTTCCGGATCAAGGATTTTAGTAATATTCCAAGTAAAGAAGAGTCATTTCAACCAAAGGTGACATTTAAGTTGAGTGATTATTCCAAACGAAGGTTTATTCTAAATGAGCTGTATTCAGGTTCTTATTAGCTTTTGTCTTTGATTTTTATTTTCAAGTTTTATTTTCCTTGCCTTTTTATTTAATTGCACTTTTAGATTATTTGCCTTAGTTTTAGTCGCACTTTAAGTTTGCCTTAGATAGATTTAAGTTTACGTCATTTTACTTTAGAGCCCTTTAATTTTAGTCACGTTTTTAAACACTTGCACTTTACTTGAATTAGACTTAGATTTACTTAAAAAGCACTTTTACTTTTAAGTCTTTGCATTTAAATTTAAAATCACCCAAAAATATTCTTTTTCACCAAAGATCAACTTAGTCACACATAGGAGCTTAGATCAATTCGTTAAGATACCGAGAACAAAAATTGAACCTAGTAAAACCTAGTTATCAGTTGCCCAGGTTGTTGAGGTTATTGAAAATTCTGTTCGGCTCATGCCGTTGGAAACATTCTCGGAGCGTCTCAGCTTTGGTGCAGAAATGGAGGTTATCGGCTCGGTTGATTAGCTAGTTTTCTTTATGGAGGTTTTATTTTGTTCATGCTCCTATAGATGGTTCTTTCCTATAGGTGTTTTAGCGTATTTTATGCATTGATTATATGGCATGTCATATAATCTGGTAGTTCAAGTTTTCTTTGAGGTTAACACGGTATCTCTGCCGTGTTCCATTGTACTTAATGTTTTTGGGTGATTAATATATTTTACCGGGGAATAAATTTCCCTTTTACCCAAAAAAAAAGGGTGGATGGTCATTAGTACTCTCATTATTTTAATCTAATATTCACCAAGTTAATCATCTCTCTCTCTCTCTCTACTTTCTTTCACTACTTTCTCTCTCTAGGATTCCATCTCTTTTCATCTATTTTCTATCTTTAATCATCTAAATTTATGGGACAACATTTGGTATCAGAGCCATGGGGTAGATACGTGATTGGTTTTGATTGTCATATTGTCTTCGTGAGTTTTTCTTGATTTTAAAGCTCGAATCATCAAGTTTTTTATGTTTTTGGGGTGTTAGTGAGTAGACAAATCATCTACATAGGAGTGGTAGTGATTTGGGTTAGTTTGATCGGTTAAAAACACGAAATTTGGTGGTGTTTGGCTTGATTTTTGGTGTGAAATCACGTTTTTCATAAAAGTTCTTCCTTGTTCCTATTTTTAGGAACTTTAGTCTCAAATTCGCTACATTTGGTCCTAAATTCGCAACTTTGTCTCTCAATTGCGAAACCCCTGCTTAATTGCGAATTTGTTAGACAATTGCGGAATTAGAGTTAATTGCGAAATTGTATTCCAGTGAATTGCGGAATTGTCCAGTTTCAGTGATTGCGGAATCTTGAATGAAAGGGAATTGCGGATTTGTGCTCAACAAAGAATTGTGGAATTGATCATATTAAGCAATTGGTGAATTGTATGTGTCTATGGATTGCGAAATTATGCTCATTCAGTAATTGCGGAATCTTATAAGCTTAATATTGTGGAATTGTGTTACAAACCAAAGAATTGAGAATTTGTGTCACCTAAACCAACATTGCGACATTAATTACACCATTGCGGATTTAATTAACAAGTTGCGGAATTATGTCACTAAGAACCACTATTGCGAATTTGTACACCTCATTGCGAATTCTTAATTAATTTTCGAAAATTTGTGTTTTTTGAAAATTTTTAATCGAGTGATTTTTCGCTTTAGAATTTTTGGTTTATGGTGAAGATAATTTTTAGGGGATTTTAACATCTTTTCTCGACAACGCCAATCACAACACATCTACTTAAGATCCATTTTCAATTCATCGATTTCAAGTCTCTAGATATGGATTCTACTCAAGAGTATCGTGTCACAAACAACAATATCATGGTGGCGGGTAATAAAGAGAGACCACCAGTGCTTGTGTCTGGTCGGTATGCTCAATGGCAATCACGTTTCATACGATACCTTGATACAAGACCTATCTTACACCTGAAAATTGTGTTTGGCATTATGCGGAGAAGGAAGCCATCTATATGGTTTTAAGTGGGATTGGAGATGATATTTACTCCACGGTTGATGCATGCCCTACAACACATGAAATGTGGACTGCTATTGAAAGCTTACAACAAGGAGAATCACTCAACAAACAAGATGTCAAAACAAACCTGTTTTGGAATTTTGGCAAGTTTACTTCAAGGGATGGAGAATTGATTGATTCATACTACTCCAGGTTTTAAAAAATGATGAATGACATGACGAGAAATAATCTGCAAGTCTCCACCATGCAAGTCAATGTCCAATTTCTTCAACAACTTCAACCCGAGTGGACACAATTTGTCACTTTAGTGAAACAACAAGAAAAGTTAGACGAAGTCTCATATCATCGACTCTTTGATATCTTGAAGCAATTTCAGAATGAAGCAAATGAGATTCGAGCTGAACGTGTTGCAAAGACAGCGAATCCACTTGCTTTAGTGACTACAACTCAACATGTTCAAGGTCCTCACTCTCGTGCTCCTAAGTCATATCCCACCACATCATCTTTACCATGATCTTCCACATTATCTAAGTCTTCATCATCCACAAGATCTCGAGGTAAAGTGCCAAGATCACCATCACCACCATCTGAGTCATCATCTGAAGAAGATAGTGATGAAGACCAAGCTCAAAAGAATCAAGAAATGAAACAACAAATTGCTTTCATAATGAAGACTTACAAGAAAATCTACAAACCCACCAACAAAGTATGACACACGTCGACGTGGTGAAAGCCCTTCTAGGTATGATCGACATAATCTAACATATGTTGAGGGTTTTGCAAGGTATGATCGACAAACTGCCAAGTATGATACTCAGAGGATTGCTGCTGCTACTGGGAATAGGAAAACTGTTGGAAGTCAAGTGGTTCAGCAGAGTGGGATTCAATGTTTTAATTGCGAAGGTTATGGGCATATGGCAAAGGAATGCAGGAAGCCGAAAAGAGTTAGAGACTCCAGCTATCACAAGGAAAAGATGCTGCTATGCAAGAAGATGGAAGCAGGGGTCAAATTGTCAGCTGAGGAAGGAGCAAAGCTTGATGACACTGATGATGAAGATTCTGACCAAGAACTTGATGCACATTACTCGTACATGGCAAAGGTTGAAGAAGTTCTCAAAGTCAATGAAGATGACAATGGCCCTATCTTTGACACTGAGCCAATCGATAAGGTACACACTACTGATGAATATAATGTGTTTGGTGATATTCATGAGCATAGTGATCTACCCAATGCCATTAATGACACGTGTATGATGGAAACAGTTGATAGCAATACCACACCCGATTCATCAGACATGTGCAATAATGAGTCTGCGGATGATCAACATGCAAATGAATATGATGAAGAGGAACGTATTGCGCTTGCTAATTTAATTGCCACTTTACAAAAAGATGTCACTGAAAATAAAAAGAGTCAAAAGCAATTAAAGAAGGCAAACGCTACGCTCACTCAAAATTTGGAAGAATGCAAAGTTGCTCTTATAAAATCGAGTGCGATGGCTGAAAGCTTTAGAGATGAGCTCCTTCAGAAAACCAAAGAGCTTGAGGGGTACAAGGGTAGTGCGTTAAAAAGTCAAAAGGACTCTTGAGTTATTAGCCAAAGAGAAGCGTCAACATAATGTTTTCTTAATGGATGAACGTCAAAAAACGTACCTTGCCGATACCAAAGTTAATGAACTTGAACAAAAGCTCTCTATGACCACTACCGATTCTGCTAAAATTCTTGAGGTTAAGAAACAAGAGGTAGATGCGTTAAAACACGACTTCAAAAGTAGATATGATAAAGAAACCGAAAAAGTAACGAAACTAGAAGAACAAGTCGAATTTTTGAAGAAAGTTGTTTATAAAACGCATGATTCTATTCAAACAGTAAGAATGCTAGCACCTCCGTCGATGTTTAAGGGTCAAGCTAGCTTTGCAAGTCCTGAGTACCTTGCCAAAGCTCAAGCTGCGAACCCGTGTCTTTATCATGATGAGACTGAAAGGACCGATCTTGATTGCATGCCTGTAAGTGCCGATAGTGAAGAGACTGCCCTTTGGGATGATGATAGTCGACCACTTGTCAATAAGAAGTTTGTGAAACCATATAATTATGCTTATATGAATAGTCTTTATGGCCTTTTCAACAAACAAACTCAAAAAACTCGTGAGGAAGTGTTCTTAGAATGCAAACAAAAGAGAATTCAATGAAAGAAAGCTTTTGCCACTAAGAAATCTAATGTTTACAAATATATAAACTACCTTCCTCTAGATGAGTCCAAAAGCAAGAGTAGGAAAACATTAGGTATTCTTAAACACCACATAGATAATGTTAAATCTATTGTTGAAAGAGATTGGGCAAAACGTGAAAATGCTGAGTGGCAACGCCCGATTCCTCAAGATATGACCTTGCTTGTGAAAGAACTCTTAATTCCAAACACGGCGTTGATTAAAGAAACTGTTCTTCAACTTGAGGAGTTCATTCGGACTGAAATGTATGATGATTTATAATATGTTGAATCTCTTAAGAAACACATTGATGATCTTCAAATGGAGAAGTCTGATTTTTCAGATGAATATGATTTACTCTTGCAAGAATGCGTTTCTAAAGATGTTATGTGTGTTTATTTTACATCTTGTGCTGATATTGATGAATATTCTGATGTTGCATGCAAATATCTTGATAAGATTAAAGAATGTGAGCGTCTTGAAATTGAGCTTTCGAAACGTAAAGAAAATGTTGATAAAAAGGATTTGAGTTACTTCAACACAAAACTGATTTCCTGCAAAAACATTGTCATTCTCTTGAACTTGCTTTGCAAAAAGATGTTGGTAGTTTTCCACATGATAATAACTTGCAAGAAAAACTTTCCAAAACATTTCGAGAAATGAATGAACAGTATTTGGAAATTCAAGGGTTGAAAGCTCAGTTACAAGACAAGGAAAGAGCGATAGCAGAGTTGCAGAAACTCGTTGCTAAGATGGGTGGCAAAGTTGTGGAACCTAGCATTAAGAAACCTGTTGTTAGACAAACCAATGCTTCTAAGGTGAATAGCTTCTCTATCTTGGGAAAACCATCTGCTTTATCAAATTACTCGTTTGCAAAACATGTGTTTGCCCCCAAGATGGATGGAAAGGAAAGGTTACCACAGAATCAACCCATAAGGAATACTAAAGCACCAAGCGTTAAGCACAATAATGTGATTAAACCAGGGATGTATAGAATTCCCACTAAGCCCACAAACAAAGATACTCACTCGCCTCAGACTTCTAGAAACACTAATATTCGTGTATCTTCTACTACAGGAATAGTCTCCACTAATAGTGTTAGCCGGCCTCAGCTTAAGAGCACTCAAGTGAATGATAAGGTCTGGAAACACAAGAATCAAGGGAAGATGAAGCAAGTAGAAGAACACCCTAGGAATTTGAATGTTTTTAAGAAAAAAAAGTCTGTAATCGCATGTAATGACGATTTGAATGATGTGAATGATTTGAATGCTATGAATGTGAAATTTATTTGTGTCAAATGTGGAAAGTGTGCTAATGCTAATCATTCTATGTGTGCTATGAATAAAGTCAAAGGCGTAGATACTAGAACTAAGAAGCAAGTTGCAATGCCTATTAGAGCTAGTAAACCCAAACGCAAAGTGAACCATTCTTGTGCTACCCCCACTAAGAAAAGTAATGCATCAGACTCCACCACTAAGAACCCTAGAAGCAGAATTAAGGAATTATATGAGTCTGCTAGTAAGTCTTGGAAATGGTGGTTTGCTAATCAATGTCCTCCAGGATACAAATGGATGCCTAAAGCTAGGACAGAAAATGTGAAAACGAGTGTTAGTATGACTTTAAATGTTACTAAGGACACTAATGATTCTATAATCACAACTACTGTGGTATCTAATTTAGCAATTGCACCATCGTGTTCTAACTCTTCTGCAGGTGATACAAATAATTTTCTTCATACTGGACTCCGGATGCACGAAGCACATGACGGGGAATCTCAAGCTTCTAATTAACATCGTGGAGAAGTTCCTGGGTACGGTCCGATTCGGAAATGATCAATTTGCACCGATCTTAGGATATGGAGATTTAGTTCAGGGGAATATCACGATCAAAAGGGTATACTACGTCGAAGGGCTCAATCACAATCTTTTCTCGGTTGGTCAATTCTGTGATGCGGATTTGGAGGTTGCCTTCAGAAAGAAGACATGTTTTGTTCGTGATTATGATGGGAATGACTTACTTACCGGTACACGGGGTACTGATCTTTACACAATTTCACTACAAGACACAACTTCATCAACTCCAATTTGCTTCATGGCTAAAGCTTCAACGACTCAGGCATGGTTATGGCATCAACGTCTTTCTCATCTCAACTTTGATACTATCAACCTGCTTTCCAAGAAAGATATTGTGAGAGGCCTTCCAAGTTTGAAATTCATCAAAGATCATCTTTGTTCTTCTTGTGAACTTTGTAAAGCTAAACGAAGTAGCTTCAAAACAAAGACCACACCAAGTTCTAAAGGACGGTTAGATCTTCTTCACATGGATCTGTGTGGTCCCATGCGTGTTCAGAGTATTAATGGAAAGAAATATATTCTGGTAATTGTCGATGATTACTCAAGGTACACATGGACTCACTTCTTGAGGTCCAATGATGAAACACCCGAAGTTCTCATCAGCTTTCTTAAAGTGATACAACGTGGTCTTCAAGCTCAAGTTAAAGTGGTTCGTACTGCCAGAGGTACAAAATTTTTGAATTCAAAACTGAGAAACTATTTTGAAGCCGAAGGAATTGAACATGAAACATCTATTGCTCGAACACCCGAACAAAACGGCGTTGTTGAAAGACGAAATCATACTTTAGTTGAGGCTGCTCGAACATTACTATCCGCTTCAAAACTTCCACTATACTTTTGAGTCGAAGCCGTGTCAACCGCATGCTACACACAAAACCGCTCCTTAATTATCCCAAGACACGAAAAGACACCATATCACATAATTCATGATCAAAAACCTTCACTCAAACACCTTCATGTTTTTGGATGTACTTGTTACATTATTCGAGATGGTGAAAATTTGGATAAGATGAAATAGAAAGGTGATGCATGTATTCTTGTGGGATATGCAACTCAGTCTAAGGGATATAGAGTATACAACAGGAGAACAAAATTGATTGTCGAGACCATTCACATTCGATTTGATGAATTACAAGAAATGGCACTTGAACAAAACAGTTTAAGTCCCGATCCACAATGACAAATGACTTCCTTTCACAACCGCACGGAACTCGGAACTCAAGACCACAACAATGAACCGTCAAGTTCAACGCTGGTTCCAGAAAATGTTCCTAGAGCTGATATGACAGTCAACACGACAATTGAAGAGTTGGAAATGTTATATGGACCAATGTATGATGAATATTTCACGGGGGAGAAACAAGTTGTATCGAAGTCTTCCGCTGTCACTCATGATAAGAATGATGATACCGATCATTGTCAACAACCGGATACAACTTTATCTACTTCAACACGGGTTGCTACAGATTTACCTCCTCAGAATATCACATCCACAATCGCTCCTACAACATCCACAACTACTGTCATTGCTCCAGAGAACACAAATCAAGCAGACAATGCATTATCTGACGAAGACGAATTTATCAACCCATTCGGTACACCGGTACACGAAACTGGAGAGTCTTCTACTCGTCATGTTGATCCTTTAAATATGCATACATTCTACCAATGACATCCTTCTACACATCACTGGACCCGAGATCATCCTTTGGTTCATGTAATTGGAAACCCTTCACAGCCCGTTCGTACAAGACGACAGCTTCACACCGATGGCGATGTTTGTATGTTCGCACTCGCCGTGAGTTCAGCTGAACCGAAAAACATCAAAGAAGCCATGGCTGATCACGCTTGGATTGAATCGATGACGGATGAACTTCAACAATTTGAAAGACTTAAAGTCTGGGAACTTGTTGACAGACCATACCATGTAATACCATTAAATCTTCGATGGATCTGGAAAAACAAGATGGATAAAGAGAACAAGATCATCAAGAATAAATCTAGGCTAGTGGCTAAAGGGTATGGACAGAAAGAGGGTATTGATTTTGAAGAATCATTTGCACCAGTAGCTCGAATGGAAGCGGTCAGGATTTTTCTTGCTTATGCTGCACATAAGGGATTCATTGTCTATCAAATGGACGTAAAGACGGCGTTTCTTAACGGTCCTTTGAAGGAAGAAGTCTATGTCACGCAGCCAGAAGAATTCGTCAATCCTCATTATCTTGACAAGGTCTATCGTCTCCACAAAGCACTTTATGGACTCAAGCAAGCTCCAAGGCGTGGTACGACGAGCTCTCAAAATTTCTGGTCTCCAAAGGTTTCTCAAAAGGTTCCATTGATCTAACTTTGTTCACTTACAAATATGGTGATGACATTTTGCTTGTGCAGATTTATGTTGATGACATTATTTTCGGTTCTACAAACCCAAAACTTTCAAAATGGTTTGAAAAAGTAATACACAGCAGATTTGAAATGTCTATGATGGGCGAACTAAAATTCTTTCTAGGAGTTCAAGTTCACCAATCCCCAAGTGGTATCTTCATTAACCAAGCTAAGTATTGTCAAGAGATAATCAAAAAGCATGGTATGACCTCATGTGACCCCGTTGGGACACCATTATCAACCACATCCCTAGATGCTGACTTAGAGGGATTACCCATAGATCAAACGAGATATCGTTCCATGATCTGGTCCCTCATGTACTTGACAGCAAGCAGACCTGATATTCATCATGCTACATGCTATTGTGCACGATATCAAGCACGAACCACTGGAAAGCACCTCAAGGAGGTTAAACGGATCTTTCGATACCTTAAGAATACCATTCACATGGGACTCTGGTATCCGAGGGAAAACGGTTTCTTTCTAACGGCCTATTTAGATTCTGATCATGCAGGGTGTCTTGATACACGTAAAGGTACTTCTGGTGGTGCACAATTTCTAGGTCAAGATAAGCTTGTGGGATGGTCTTCCAAGAAGCAGGATTGCACGTCACTGTCATCAGCCGAAGCGGAGTATGTGTCTCTATCTGCGTGTTGTGCTCAAGTTCTTTGGATGAGAACACAACTCACGGATTATGGCTTCCACTTTGATAAAATACCTATGTACTGTGACTCAAAGTCCGCCATAGCCATCTCCTGCAATCTGGTACAACATTCCCGCACGAAGCACATTGATGTCAGATATCACTTCATTAAGGAACAAGTTGAATTGTTGAATTATACTTTGTTGGAACTGATTACCAATTGGCTGACTTGTTTACAAAAGCTCTTTCGAAAGAGAGCTTTACGTATCTAGTTAGGCAAATTGGTATGAGATGTTTGACTCCAGCAGAACTGGAGGTTCTGGCAAAGAAGCCTGCTTGATTCATCTATCAAACATCTACTTGTAAATATTAATGAAAAAGAAAAATACAAAATTAAAAAATCTTTGATAATCAAAAAATATTCTTCTCGACATGTCTTTCAGTATCGATAATATGGACGTGCCTAGAAATGTCGCTCAATAACGACACGGGTGTGTACATAAAGCTCGAAAGAAAGTTGTAAATATTTTTCAAAACATGTCATTTCTATCTTTTTTTTAAACGAAATTGTCTATTTTGGACAATATTTCCAACAACGGGTAGAGCAATCTATCTTGGGTTGAGCTTGTCACAAAACATTCAACGTTTTGAGCTCAACACAATGGCTTGTAATCACTTTCAGATTGTAACCCGGTTTAATATTCAGGGGGGAGTGTACGATCTAGTGCTCTTACCCTTAGCAAAAGAAGTTAAATCTTCTTACACTTGAGTGGATTTGTCAAGACATTCAAAGTCTATGAACTCAAGTTTATTCTTTAGAAAAACCTTTTCGACAAAAAGAATTGATTTTTTAAAAAGCGTTGAACACAATTTTTTCAAGAATTTCTCAATGATATTCAAAATCTTTCAAAAATTGTGTGTTCAACAACTCCTATCCTCAAAAGTTTAATGTGGATCAAATCCTCGTAATGACAATTCCATTGGATCAATTTTTGAGGGGGAGCGTTCCAAAATTCGTGCTAAGTTTGCCACATCTTTCTCCCGAATATTTTCAAGACTATTTTTCAAAATATATTTTAATCAAATTTGGTATCTCTAATATCAAAAGATTTTATATATTAGAGATAGGGGAGAAAATGTGATTAAAATATGATCTAAAGACTCAAGCACTCATGGTTACGATCAAATACCCACAACATCTTTAATTCACGACGTTATTGGTGTCAAAAGGGTGGTTAGGTTTAAATCCTATGATCCAACCAGAACCGGAGGGATCTTCCCAGGGACAATCCAATAGATTATTAGAAGTCCTTAGGGAATAGGGAGTAGAATGTGAACGTAGTTGAATGTCGCCTAAGTACTGATGATAGCACTAGAACAATCACAACAAGGTGCTATTAATGATGTCTTGGTAAGCATTGAAGGGGTTGAAGAATGAAAAAGAAATGTAAGGATAAAGGGTCTAAAGAAAGAAGCCCTCCATACAACTTAGGCAGAAACCGGGTTAACTCATCATGAAGACAAACTCATCATGGACCCGGTGTGTGATGCAGAACCCTTTCCTAGCTACTCAGGCTTCTCTCAAAAGAAGTTTGTTTTATTTTCACGGAGAACAACATGACTTCTATTGACTTTCTCACTTCGAGATAGTTGATATTGAATAGGTGGCCTCTGCTCCAGCCTCCGACCACTAAAAGTGCACAAATCGAGTCTAGAGCCAAGAGATCAATCAAATCTCGTTAGGACACAGGGATGAAGATCAAGAGAGTCCTACGCTATATCCTTGTGATATTGCTAGAACACTCAGAGTGATACTACTTAGTATTCACAATGATGAGTGTAAATCCTTCCATTGTTAACATCAAACAGCCCTGCGGTAGGTCATATGCAAGATTCTTTATGAATTTAACATATGTAAAACTGAAAAGCAACCGTGGTTTGATTCTGAATTGATTCAAACTCGTTTCAGATTTCTACGCAATATCTTTATGGTCTTGCCAGAACATTCAACGTGATATTCATTTATATTCACAGTGACGAATGGAAATTCTTCTAGCGTCAACATCAAACAGCGCTACGGTAGGTGACTTGTGAGATTCTTATGAATCAAACTTGTGTCAACTGGAATGCAACAATGGTAAGATTCTTAATGAATCAAACTTGTTCCAGGAATTTAAATTGACGAATTTAATCAAGCGGATATTTATCCAATTGATTCACTCTTTATGTTCGCAGTCTTGCTTTGAGACGGACGAGTAAAGAGAACGGCTAGTACAACCGCGAAACCCTGTCAAGGAGATTCTTAATTGAATCTACCTAATCACAGGTACGGTATTTAATATCGTATAACGGTCTTCACCGACCGGAGGTAAAACGCTACCAATTTAGGACGAATGTCAAAGCCATTCAGTCCGTGTCTATGTTTTGTCTCGAGAAGGTGGCGTCACGGTGTACTCAGAAAAGTCAAAGATTCAAAACCACATATTCATGCCCAAAGACTTATTCAACAATTAATAGTGTGAGTATGTGGATAAAGACACGAGATCGCAAGATGGCAAAGACAAGTCAAGAATGATTTGAAGATCTCAAGATAAAAGATTAAGTCGAAAGACAATGACAAAGGCTCAAAGATCACAGCATGAAGGAACAAGACTACTGTTACACGTTCAAGATTCATTTATGATGAGATTCTTAATCTCCATTGATCTCCAAATATCGAAGGGGGATGACCTCACATTGAGGGAGATTGTTAGCCTTAAAATATTGAGTCAAACAAGAATGCTCGGTCATAGTTTATTATTGTAACATTTATTAGAACGTTGTAATAGTTAGTTAAATAGTCATGGTTCACGGGCTTGGATTTAAGCTACTTAAAGCCCAAAAGACAAGCCCGGTCCAAACAATATAGCCCATTACGGTTACATGTAAGCCCGGGTATATAAGGCCCTTCCTAGCATGTTAGGAAGGGTGGATGGTCATTAGTACTCTCATTATTCGAATATAATATTCACCAAGTTAATCATCTCTCTCTCTCTCTCTACTTTCTTTCACTACTTTCTCTCTCTAGGAATCCATCTCTTTTCATCTATTTTCTATCTTTAATCATCTAAATTTATGGGACAACAGCAACAACAGAAACTTTATGTATCTTTACCCATATCGGCACCTTAACCACCTCGTCCCTAGACTAAACTAGATTAGGAGTCCACTTTGTCAAAATCAATGGTTGGTTACGGATCATCCATGGACCCTTTTCTAGAACCTGCTTAAGCCCCGTCAATGAGTTAAACTAAAAAAATAAACCCCATCTTCGTCTTTCATAACCTTTTGCAAGCCAAACTTACCCCAGGTATTTACCACGTAATTCTTCACAAGCGGAGCAACCGTTTTACCAACGAAAAATCCCACTAAAGAATTAGCAAATCGACTTTGGGCAGCCATAACGTTCTCCATAGGAAGAACAAAATCAATGTCCTTAATCTTTTCTTCGTTACACAAAGGCCTGAATAAACCATTAGGGTTCTTGTTCTCATTAGTTAATAATTCAGCAAAGGCAGGAGCAACATGTTCATTAACAACATGATTGTTAAGATCACCCCAACCCATGATAGGAGATCCACCCTCCCATGCATTACCCTGCATGTTTTCAGCCGCCCCACTACTCCCCACTACGTTATGCTTCTGCGAATTAGGGTTTGTAGCCGTCAATACATCATCATCTTGTTTTGGCGATGAAAACCTAGTTCCACCACCCATAGTCTCAGCATCCACAATACCTTCAACTTGAACAGGATCCTGAAAACTGACCTAGCGAAAAACCTTTCGCATAGGTTTTCCATCCTTCCCCATAATCTTGCCATCCACATTACGAAGCTTATCTAAAAACACCGTACGAGGCTTACCAGGCGCATCAGATCCTGGCTTCTTACCAACATTAGTGCTAGTTTTAACCATCTCTCTTAAACAAAAACACGAACAGCAGGTGACCAAACCCTAGAACGGGTCAGTCACAAATAACGCTTCACCTACCAAACCTTAACCAGCCTCCATCAATACCAAACAGCATTAAAACACTAATACTACAAACAATAAACAAACCCTAAAAGACAACAAAGATCAACCCTAAATATCACGTCAAATTAAATAAAGATTAATTATCAAGCCCTAGCAACTCACAATATCCCACGAGCTAACTGATTACAAAGAAGGAATGGCAGACGAATCTGAAGCCTACCTCTTATCACAAATTGGTTGATGAAATAACGCTAATAACCAAGAAGAGTGATAATAGAACGCTATTCAATGAATGATGATAGATCTGGGTAAAATCAAGATGTCAAAAAAAAGAGGATTTAAAAATCGCCCATAGTAGAGAGAATTAGGTTTTGTTCTTATTCATAATGTTCATTTGTTTCTTACTTCTCTCTTGTATTCGTATTGATCACAAACCCTAATATAATATTTGAAGTTTAAGCTAGAGGTTGTTAATAAAAATAAAATAGAGATTGGTTGGGTTCATTGATCTTTGTATGATTTTTCACATGTTAACATTTTATCCAAGACAATAGAAGAATATGTTTCGAACCCAATAGAAGAATATGTTACTATTAGCTATATAATTGTATTAGTGAGTCACTGATTAGCTGTATGATTATGTCAATTACAATTAGTTGTAGTCTAGTCAATGATAGGCTCAAAACCTTATCCTTGTAGACTATAAATGTAGTGTGATTCATTGAGAAATAGCACATAGAAAATCATTCTCATATTCTACATTCTAACATGGTATCAGAGCTATACGTACAACCTAGCACAGGTTAGTTGTCCTCCGGTCATCGGTCATTCGCCGATGATTCGGAGGGATCCCACTGATTTTCTTCCGCTTTATTATTTTTCATAATAAGCTTCTTTTTTTCCCAAATAAACACATCTCATATTATGTTGATTAGCCAATCAATCAAAAAGTTTTGTCTCATCGACACATCCTTTGTTTAATCGTTGGAGATAATTTTCGTTTTTTTCAAATAGTTGCTCGCAAAATTGCCGCTCCTACCTTAAGGCAAAGCAAGACATGGCGTAAAAAAACGTCACGCAAAGGAGGAAGCCGCAAGTAATTAACAACTATGCTGTTGAATACCGTTATGTTTTCGTTCCAAAAGAACAACAAAGAAGATGAGTAGAAACTAGAAGGGGGTTGAATAGTTTCTCATCGGTTTATCTCCTAATTATAAATTCATTCAATTAGGTGAGTGCCCAAAACTATCTTTTACTTGAAAAGCTAGTTTAATAAGTGTGAAAACACTTATCCTTTTACCACTTAATTATAATAAAAACGAGACCAAAACGTGTATTTTATGTCGTAAAAGTCGGAATTATGCGTGGTTTATGTTTTTATTGTGTTTTAGGGCAAAAATATGAAAAAGGAAAAAAAACACGGGCTTTCACGGGCTTTTGTCGAAGAAAAAGACAAAAGACGAAGTCAAAAGATCAAAAGTGCAAGAATAACGGAAGTCAACGGCCTATTCTGAAGATTTATCGAAGAAAAAGTCTAAAGACGGAAGTTTGACGAAGTCGAAGAACCAAGTCAACTAAAAGAAGAAAATTAGAAGATGAGTTCATTTTATCATTCGACTAATCCCGAGACAAAGTCGAGAAAGACGAGTTATCTAAAAAGTCGAGAAGACAAAAGAAAGAAAGAACGAAGCAACACACCACACCTCTCCTCTCCTATAAATACTTCCCTACAACTTCATTTTAGTAGTGAGTCATTTTTTATTTTAGTAGTTCATATCTTTAGAGAGAAGTAGGAGTAGGTTCTTCTACTTTCTCTCTCTAGATTTCTTTCATTTTCTTATAAGTTTTAAGCTTTTCACTCTAATCTTTTATTTGAATCTTTAATCTCCAAGTTTAATTTCAAGCTTTTTCATAATCTATCTTATTCTACCTTTCTCTTTTTAATCTTGATTTTGATTCGGCTCAAGTATTTAACTTGTTTCATAATACAAGGCTTTTACCCCTCGTATCAAAATTCGTAGTCCCAAGTCTTTTCGAATTGATTACTGGTCTAGAGTGTGACTCAATTGTCTTTTGGTGAACAAGAGAATGGTTGGGTTGATTATCTATTTTAAGCTAATAGCAAATAAGTAAATGTCGTTGAGTAAAATAGAAGTTTAAAGATTATACTAAAAATAACGAGTTAAAAAATAAATTGCTTGAAAACTTAAAGGCAATATTAGAAAAATACTTGAACACTAAATAAAACTAACACTTAGAAACTTTGTAAAAACAAGAAATTAAACCATCGGAATATGCAAACTACACCCGTCGGAATGTTTGGTCGGAATAAGGCAATCGGAATACAAAAATACCCTTGGTCGGAATATAACTGCAACTCTCGTCGGAATGTATTAAACAGAAAGCTGATCGGAATATAGGAGTGCCAATCAGAATGTTAAGAATGCTATAATCGGAATATCCAAAAAGGATCTAATCGAAATGTTGGGAAAATCACCCAATCGGAATGTAAACAACTCTCTGCCGTCGGAATATCCAAACCCTATTCCGATCCAAGGTGATCGGAATACAATTGCTCAAATCGGAAAGCTCAAAACCCTTATCCGATCAAACGATCGGAATAAAGGGATGGGTGGTTGGTCGAAATAAGCTGATCGGAAAGGGGTTTAGACCCTTTCCGATTTATATGGGATTCGAGATATAAGCTAGTAATAAGCTACTATGATAAGCTCACACCAAGACTACCCCGAATCAAAAGTGAAATATACTAAATAAGCACAATCAACAACTTATCCAAACATAAAATAAGCAAACCTTTAAATCAAATCATAAAAAGATGAACTTTTTAAGAAAACTTTTAAAAGTAAATAAGCTAAAAGAAATGAATAAGCCAATAAGCACAAGGAACTTAAAGCTCAATCGAATGAAAGCTTATGTAGGAACAAAAAGATTAACTTTTTAAGCACGAAATCATTAAGAACAACACGGATCATATGAAATTCGCACCAAAATTAATCTAAATATCAAAGAAAGGTAGAAGGAGATGAAAGATTAAAAGCTTAAACTTAAACTTGATTAATGAAATCAACAATTCACAAATGTTTTTTCTTGAAAGATTAAAAGAAAGAAAAGATGAAACTTAGTGAGAGAAAGTGGAGAACTTTCTCTCTCTAAAACTAGAAAGGAAAGTGAAAAAAATGAAAACTAAAACTAAAAACTAACTACCCTCCTAATGTGTATTAGGAGGGTATTTATAGGGAAAATGGAAGGAGTGCATGTGTTGCATCTTCTTTCTTTCTTAACGTCTTCTCGACTCGATTTAATTCTTTGTCTTTTCTCGACGTCGTCTTGGGATTGGAACTTGTCTTGATAATTTTCTTCTTTAGTTTAGACTTGAGTTCTTTGACTTCATTAAACTTCCGTCTTTAGACTTTTTCTTCGATAAATCTTCAGAATAGGCCTTGGACTTCCGTTCTTTTTGCACTCTTGATCTTTTGACTTCGTCTTTTCCCGTTTTCTTCGATAAAATCTCGTGAAAGCCCGTGTTTTCTTCCTTTTTAATCTTTTGGTCCTAAAACACAATAAAAACACAAACCACGCATAATTCCGACTTTTACGACATAAATCACACGTTTTGGTCTTGTTATTATTGGAAATAAGTGGTAAAAAGATAAGTGTTTTCACACTTATTAAATCCCCTACACTTGACCATTGCAATGCCCTCATGCAATGCATTAATTTTAAAGCACGGTTTACATTCTTCATCGTAAATAACCCACCTTGGCCTTTATTAAATGCTAATCATAAAAAGATAGAAACAAGCAAAGAAATCAAACACTTACATTGGGTTTTGGCTGTCATGAACGTTTATCATCCTCAAGTTTCACGTTCCCCATACCAAGCTTAAAAACGAGATCATTGTTATTATAAGTTAGCAAATGATGAGATGGCATTTATACATGATCTCATCGTTCTTTTCGGGCTTTAAATGCATTAAAATGTCATAAAATACCATATATATGCTTGTGTTTGTTTACTTGTGTGTTTTAGGTATGGATATCGTGAAAAAGACAAAAGATCACAAGATACAAGGAAAAACGAACACGAGAAACGAAGCCGTACAAAGAACCGGGCCCTAATCATGGAATTTTCATCAAATACCCTTGAAAACTTGAAGACAAAACAAGATTGATCCTCCAAGAATGAAGAAATGACACTTAAAACCCTTGTATATTAATAATTACAAGTTTGGTCCCTTAAGTTTGTCAAAATTGCAAAAAGGTCCTTCAACTTTGAAGAAATGGCAAGAATGGTCCCTCAACAAATTCAAATTGCCAATTATGGTCCCTCATGAAGTTTAAGAGACATTGAAGACCTTTGAAGATCAAGATTGTCCAAGTTCAGTCCTTGAATTATCCAAAAATGTCAAAAATAACCCTTTGATAACCTTTTTCCAAGTTGGTGCCAAAAATGTAAAGTCTTGAAAGTTATTAACAAGGCAGAATCGTTTTTAGGGCTGGAAGACTTTAAATGCTAAAAATATCAAAAGCCAAGGACCCAAAGTGACAAGTGAAACTTTTAAATCCAAAAAGGGCGCCTAACAACTAAGTTTCCCCTAAAAACGGATCTAAGAGTTTACTGTTTATCATTCTTACCACCCAGAACTTACCCTCACTTAACCTTGGGTAAAACCCAATTAAACTCACCCACGTGTGATTCACACACGCAGGAACTAATCCCACATACCCAATACCCAATCCCACGCATGTGTACCAAATCCCCAATTCCCCATCCACCAATAGGAGCATTCCTTTGGCTCCAAGTCTTGTGACGTGTCCCAAATCAAAGGCTAAGGTTATTAGCTTACTCTCAAAGCAAAAACAAACGGCCAAGATCAAGAAAGGACAAAATGCACTCAAAACCGTTCAAGGGCATATTTGGGATTTTCTTATGATTAGGGTTTATGTTTTTATGCTTCTAGGATGTTCTATAGGCTCTATAAAAGGAGACCCAAGCTGTGGTGATCCCTTTGTTCCAGTTTTAAGCATAAAATCCTTGTAATCCCTTTTTTATAAAATAAAAGTTTGGTATTTGAAAAATTCAATTGTAATTCCTTTTTAGTTTATAAAAAGTTGTGTGTTGGGTTATGCTTGATTCTGAGTTCCATTTATTTGATTTGGTTAAATAATTTTGAGTTTCAAAATTGTTTAGGTTTTCTAAAAATTTGAAAAGATTTTTGGTAAGGATCTTTTCTAAGGATTGTTGTTAGAGGATCATGTTATTGCTGATATAAGAGATATAAAAACGTGTTAAGAAAGGTTTTAAGAAGGTTTGAAGGAATTTTAAGAAGAAAGAAAAATAATACAGTAAGATATTGTTATTATCTTGTTTTTTTTTCTTTTTGATTTGTTTCAAACAGGTTGAAGAAGTGTTGATAAAGGGTCAGCACCAGCCCGGGCTGGTAAGGAGGAGGATTTACATCCTCTAGGGCTTTGGATGTAAAGCCCGGAGGTACTCTCTCTTTTTCTCCTTGAAAATTCAGAAACATTGCTTGTTCATATGATCTTGTGTGATTTGTTGCTCAAGTGTGTTTTAGGTGTTGGATTCATGTTTATCTGAGCTTGTATGCATAATAGATGCAATAGGGATCAGTTTTACATAGTTTTATAAGGTTTTGGTTTGTTAAAAGTTGGTTTCCAGATTTTAAAAGAGTGTTTGGCATTAGGTTTTAGCAGGACATAGTTTTGATTAAGTGATTATTAAAAGGTGTTAATCAGGAATTAAAGGCTTGTGTTAGGTCACATGTTAGCCTTAGGATAGATTTGAGCAAGTTTGGAGTCAGTTTGGTGAGTTTTAAGTAAAAGTGAGTAGCAAAACCTGCATATCCACATTCTGCCAGTTTTGATGATATTTTGGTGCTTGATTACTTGAAATCTGTTTAGATTTAGGGAGTTTCAGGATTGCAATTTGTTTGTGCATCATTGTGTGAGTCTGTGTACCTAATCTTGGCCATTAAAGTTCATTAGTTAGCAAGCTAGAAGCATATAAGCTCCCAGACCTGGCTGCTATATCACAGAAACATGCTATAGGCTTGGTGTGCTTTGATTTTGATCATTGGGTGTGTTTGAGTGCTTGCTTTTGATTGTCTTGACTTCTTGTGATCAAAGGATCACAAGAGTGCCCCATTGTGCCAATAATATTCACCAAATAAGCCAAGGTCAAGTCCTCTTGGCCATATTCCTAAGCAAAAACCAAAAGTGCTTATCTGCTTTGTTCAAGTTTAACCAGGACACGTTTTTGATTCATTTTTGTGCTTAATCTTGCTAAAAAAAAAAGAAAGTGGAATTGGATTTAGCTTGTTTAGTGTTACTGGATTGGTTTGGGAAGTTTAAAAAAAATAAAAAATAAAAATCGTCCAAAAAGGGGGGTTTCACACCTCGAACCCCTGACGTGCCGTTCATCACACCAACAACATAACCATCCTGCCCTTGGGTCTTTTACTGACCAAGGTTGGATTGGTTATTTATTTAACCCGTTTTTCATTTGTGTTAGTTTTAAAAAGCCGTAGCTTAAATCCTCAATTCCAGCTTATTTATAAGCTACTTTTTGTTCTTTTCAATTTTCCTAGGAACTTATTTAGATTATTGATTTTTCTGGCCAGTTTTAATATTTTTCCCATTAATAGATTATTTTTTAGAATTTATTTAATATACGTTTTTTATTAAATCATTAAAAAATACCAAAAATAGTTTTAATTTTTAGGAAAAATAGTTTTTAGGTTTTATTTAATATATTTGAGGTTTACATCTAGTTTTGGTTTCAAAAACTTTAATTTTTAATTTTATAATATTTTAAGGTTTTTTATAAACTTTAAAGATTTTTATAAAATTATTAAAAAAGGTTTAGAAGCTTAGATTAGTGTTTTTCTCTTAATTATATTATTTAGGATTTTTAGAAATTTTTTATTTTAAATTTTAGAAACTTTTTATTTTTAGCAATATTTTAATATTATTTTATTATTTAATTTTCAAAATTTTATTTTTCTTTCTTTTTCATTTTTCTTAAATTATTTAGCATTAATTAGGACTATTTCCATTTTTAGAATATTTTTATAACTTTTAGATTTATTTTTATAATTATTTTAAGTTTAATTAGGTTTTAATCATTTTTAGGGTTTTAAAAATAGTTTTAATAAGGTTTAATTTTTAGAAAATTACTTTTTAGTCTTCTAATAATATAAGTTAAGTGATTATTCAATAAAAACATATTTTAGACTTTTGAATTAGTTAAATTTAATTTTAGGGCTTTAATTAGCATTTAAAATTAATTATTTAATTAATAAAAGGTTTTAAAATATCTTTGTTGGATTTTTATCTTTATTTATATTATTATTGACTTGTTTTAATCTTTTCTTGATTTAGTTTTTGGTCTTTTCTTGATATTTTGTTTTTGGTTTTAATAATTTTTAGTTTTTGTGGTTTTTCTACGGCTTTACGTTTTCGTCGTAATTTAATTTTAACGTAACCGTCTTTCATCCTCTCATCCCCATTCTCTTCTCAATATTAATCTCAAATACATACAAGTTAATTCACAACACCATACCTCCTTGGGAAACGAACTTTCTCTCACTTTATTTGATTGTGGGTCATTACTAGTGTTGATTTTTCCTAAAATCATCACTCGATACTTACCGCTCATATACGTTCTTTTGTTTTCCTAAACAAGAGTCGTATTTTACTACAATCATTTTGGCGCCGCTGCCGGGGAGGTGTGTCGTGTCTTAATTTGGAAAATTTTGTTTTTGATATTATCCATAATAGTATTTGTGTTAAGAGGAACTCCCTTAACACGTATTATCGGTTTTCTTGGTTTTTCTTTGTGAATATTATTAATATATTGTATTAAGTATCACAATCAAAATACAATATCTCCAAAAGTGTGAAAACACAACCTTAATTGGGATTTGATCTCCTAATTATTGTATTCGAATCTCAAACAAAAAGAAAAGGCAAAAATAGATAAATACTTTCGTGAAGCTCGATTTTGAAAAATACAAACTATAAGGTGGGTATAAGGCGGGTATTATAAAATATACCCTAAGGAAAAAGGCTCTTAAGTGCTTCGCGCCGCCTCGTTTCCCCGCTTGCTTGTGAGTATTTTAAGATTGAAGGCTAATCGAGGGTTTTGCCGCCCAAAGTATTAATACGTATACTATATTTGCTTGGTTTTCTTTGTGATTAAACCCTCGTGAACAATTTGGTTTTCACCAAAGTTCTAAAGTCATTCGAAGGCGTTCACTCCACGTGATCGTTTTCATTCCTTTGAGGCTTCTTTAATCAAGAGTTTGATTCGAGGAGAGATTTTGTAGATTGTTGTCTACGAAGATACACCAAAATCCAAAAAAAATTAAATATCATCAAAAACACAAAAAAAATTGAAAATCCACAAAACAACCAAAAATAATCTTCTTTGCTCACCTCCCATTCTTCGTGAAGTTTATGATCACTCGTAATCAAGCTAAACGAGCTCGTAAACGTCTTCAAAAGCAAGCAAATCAAGAATCGTTGATTGTTGAAGAACCTCCAATTGTTGAACCTATTGTAGAACAAGAAGTCGTAATGGCTAATCGTACTATGATGGAGTTGCTTCAAGCACCCACCGAGGGTTTTGGAGAGGCAATTGTTATTCCCGCCATCCTTGCGGAGAATTTCGAGATTAAGACGGGTTTAATGTCGATGCTACAAGCAAACAAGTTTCAAGGTCATGAGAAAGACAACCCGCATTACCATATTAGGAATTTCAACCGTCTCACCGCCACTAGCAAATTCAAAGATGTTCCACATGACGCCATTAAGATGATGTTGTTTCCATATTCGTTGGATGGACCCGCAAAAATTTGGCTCGAGAAAGAACCGCCAAATTCGATTTTGACATGGGCCGATCTCGTTTCTAAGTTTGTGAACAAATTTTTTCCACCATCGAAAACAACACACTTAAAAAATGAGATTTCACGATTTGTGCAACGTAACAATGAAAGTTTTTCAATGGCATGGGAACGATTTAAGGAGATGTTACATGAATGTCCTCATCATGATTTTTCGGAATTGCATCAAATTGATACTTTTTATAATGGGCTTAATGATCATGAACGAGATTATTTGAATGCCGCCGCGGGTGGTAATTTTTTGTGCAAGACGACAAATGAGGCTTTACAAATCATTGAAAATCGATCTAAGGTTTATAGCCCTCGTAACACACCGAGTGTTGCCAATATGGGTTCGTCATCATCATCACAATCGTCTCGTAGCATTAACGCCTTACATGATGAAGCTAATGAGGAAAATCGGTTTTTTGATAGATTTGCTAATCTAATGTCCCATTGGAAGGCTCAAGAAGCTTCCAATTCCGCTTCGGTTAAAGCGGTTGCTAAGAGTTGTTTATCATGTGGAGGAGCTCATGATTTATCCGAGTGCATTACCGCGGATGGTAACACTTCGAGTGCTTATGTAGCAACGGGAACTTACAACCAAAACGGCCAAGGTTCCCGCCAAAATCAAGCTCCACCAAATCAAAATGTTAACAATTATCGAAACAACAACCAAGGTAATTACCAAGGCAACACACGCAATTACAACAAAGGGAATTATCAAAGTGGGAATGGACAAATCTCTAATCAAAACCAAAACCGTGATTTTCAAAACACTACACAAGGTTTTCAAAATGCTCACACGAAAAATTTGCAAGGAGAATTTTTAGATTATGCAAAAGCAAATGATGCTAAATTTGATAACATGCAACGTGAGATGATTAGCTTAAGATCCGAGTTGAAAAACGAGCTTAAAAATGAACTTGCTAATGAACTTAAAACTCATGCTAATAAAATGGAAGGAAATGTCCAACGTCTTCAACAAAACCAACAAAAGATGGAATTAGGACAACATGAGATTAAGCAAGAGTTATTGAAAGCGGATGCTAGGCAATCAAAATTTGAGGACCGAATGGCTAAAATGTTTGAAGCTATCATGTGTAAGCCCTCTTCTTCGGGTGGTCTTCCTAGTGATACCATTAACAACCCGAAGGGAGAAATGAAGGTTATTACTACACGAAGTGGTAAAACTTTCAAGGAACCAATCTCTCGTCCAAGTACTTCTACGGAGAAGGAAATCGAGAAAGAACCCGAGGTGATGGTCGAAAAGGAGCACATTACAATCCCACGAAGTACCGCTCAAACCACACCTACGGTTACACCAATACCAATTGTGGAACCCGAGTTTCCAAGGCCGTTGCCTAATGACCAACCCACACCACCTTTACCTTACCCATCGAGACGAAACAAAGAAAAAGCACAAGAAAGGAACAATTATCAATTTGAGCTATTTATGAAAATGTTTCGTGATTTGCACTTTAACATAAGTTTTGCCGATGCTTTAATCATGATGCCTCGATTCGCCGCAAACTTCAAAAGTATGCTAAACAACAAAGAGAAGTTACAACAATCGTCTAGTTGTTCATCGGTTTTTCTAAGCCGCATACCACAAAAAGTCGGTGATCCCGGTAAATTTTTGATTCCGTGTGCTATTCAAGATATGGAGGAATGCTACGCCTTGGCCGATCTTGGTGCTAGTATTAATTTAATGCCTCTCGAGATTTTCAAATCGCTTTCTCTTCCGGCTCTCACTCCTTCGAACATGTCCATCGAGATGGCCGATCATTCTACGATCATGGCATGTGGAGTAGCCGAGGACGTTTTCGTTAAAGTCGGAAAGTTTTACTATCCCGTTGACTTTATCGTTGTAGACATTCCCATCGATCGAAAAGTTCCTCTCATTTTGGGTCGTTCATTTTTGGATACATCACGAGCACTCATCGATGTTCATGCTCGTAAAATCACCCTTCGTTTCAATGAAGAAGAACTTGTCATCAATGCAACACAAAACTCCAATCTTTCTCATGTATATTCTATTGCAACTTTAAACCATGGTGACTCGACCAATGTCATTTGCAAAGAATTTTCACCAAGAATTTTAGGGAATGTCTCCAAAAACAATTTACCATTTCCTCCGCCGGTGGAGGTTATGAGTGCTAAGCCTACAAAGAAGAAACCATCAATACTTGAATCGAAAAATCCTTCACATTCATTCTTACAAAGTGTTGATAAGTTGCCGGTTTCTACGGAAGATCTTTCGGATGATGAATATATGGACCCCGATGGGGAGGTTTTCTTCGTCGATAAACGTTTTGAGAACTTGCCACCACCAAAACCAAAACGGTTTCAAAATGTGAGAATTTTTAGTGTAACTAACATCGTCTTAGAAACACCGAATATTTTCGACATAATCAAAAAGGGTTTTCATAAGGAGAGTTTAAAAGATAAAAAAGGAAAAGATCTTAAATGTGATTTAATTGATTTTTCTACAAATCTAACTCCGTCATCACCGCGTGATTTGAGTACTACAAACTCGTCTACTCCTTTTGACGATGTTTTGTGTGGTTCTAGTATGGGGGAAGCCCCTTGTGTTCCCTCATCCTTGTCCACCGAGGACGAGATATTCGATCCCGGAATTTCATGTAAAGGGAAATCTCGGTCTTCCACCGATGCAATAAATGGAAACTATATCTATTTGCTTGGTGCGAGTCTACCTCGAGTAGCTCAAACGTTTGTCTTACCAATTGTCTCACCCTTCTACTTCTCATCTATTTTCTTCAAACTCTTTGAGTTTATGGCACATGTTCAAGTGGCGTTGAATTGTTTTTCCAATAAGAACGAGAACGCCATCTTCGACCCCGGTATTTTGCATCATCTAAGGACTTAGTCCTTTATACCGGTTGCTTTTTGGGCCTTGTTTATCATGTAAGCCCCTTTGACCACACCATGATTTCCCTAAATGTTCACATTTTAAGGGGATCGAGTCGAGCTCATGACTCGGTAATCAAAAACGAGGTGCCTCGTGGGGGAGATCCCATGCTTATCTTTATGATTTTTATTCACTAATAAGGGGACTTGTACCCTTCCAACTCGTTGTCTCGTGGTTGTTTGTGATTGTGTTATCTAGATCATCATCATCATCTACGATTGAAGACTCTCGTGTTCGTTTACGTGAGCCTCCATCGTTCGTTTGAAGAAGTTTTTCACGAATCCATGACATATCCTTTATTGTTCTAACAATTATCTTTTAGCATAATTAATAAACGGCTTTAGATATATTGTTGATCACCCTTTCCATGCTAGATCCTAAGCATTCGATTCTTCGTCTCTAGTATGGGGGTGCTCCACCTTTAGACTCGAAACATTGAGGACAATGTTTACTTTTAGTATGGGGGGGTGAATAGGTACTTGCTTTGCTACGCCCTCACGTTTTCCAACTTTCAATGTTTTGTTTTGCTAATAAGGCTAAAAATGGCCAAATTTTAAAATTTTTCTTAGTTTTCATAAGTGTTTTTAAGACACGAATGTATATTTTCCGATGGGTAGAATAAGAGTTAATTTTTGACTTGATGGGCATTTGGAGCCATTTACATTCCTTAACCCGCTCAATTCAAGTTTTGCTAGACTTTTATATAGGGAGCTTTAAAACACGAAAGTCTTAATTCATTCGGGTTAAGAACAAGAACTTTTCGCAAGTTCCTATAATTGATTCTAGAAAGTCACTTATCAAGGGAACTTTAAAACGCATTCTCTAAACTTGAAAAAGTCCAAGAAAGTGCAAGATCCTATAGGTGGCTTGAAAACCCAAAACCTTGATTTGATATAGTCTTAATGAAAGCTAATCCAAATTTGGCTTAATTTTGACTTGCACGGCTAAGTATTCACGAGTCTCTTTAATTAGAGGTCTTTATATAGTGAAGAACGAGAAATGATAGAGTTAGACAAGTGATCATGCTAAACGTAGAACATGAAAATGTTCTTTCAAAAACTCATATGTTTTTAATTGTGGCTTTTTCTTCCCATAAGATCAATGCATTAGGAATAAAACATAATTGCAATAAGTAAGGTCGTACGATTTGAAAGGTTACTTAGCCTCTAGCGCAAGATCGTTTAAAAGTTGCTCGGGGTTGAATAGAGTTCATAGCCAAGGCATAACTTATTGAAGCGGGACGCGAAGATTGGCGATCATCCAAAAAGGCCCTAACAAGGCATGAGGAGCTCTATTTTTGCTAAAGATCCAAAGATGATGTGAAGTATCATTATTCCAAAATCAATATGAAGGATCGAGACACACGACGAGAAGCTATTACTCCCCTAAAGAATGGAGAAAGTCTATCCAAAAAGACCCTAACAAGGTATGAGGATGAATATATCCAAGTCCGAAAAGGAGGCGGATCGTTGTATATCAAAATCCAAAGTAAAGATTGAAGAAAAATGATGAAGTCGTGGTCCTATATGAAGAATCTCTCAAAAACGTCAAGTGAAGAAATTCCAAATATATGAAGAGAAGACCATTATTTCAAGAACGTCTTCCCAAGATTTGAAGTATGAAGTACATGCCAAATATCGGTCCGAGAAAGGTCTCAAATCGTGAAACGAGTTATGCCAAGATATGAACTTAAGGAGATACACGAGAAGCCGTTTTAAAAGATTTTGTCCTTCGACTAACTATTGATCAAATCGTGCTACTTTGCTTTCGGACTAATAACTACTCAAATAAGTCAACATGAATCACTTGTGATCCATGACAAATAGATAAAAAATGCTAGTAACCCATTTCCTTTTATAATAACTAGGATTGCGGGGAGAAAAAGTATTACACAATTTGAACGTATGAGTAGTGTTAGCATTGTGACTTGTACCAACAATGATCTTGTTTTTGCACTTAGCATGGAATGTATGACAATCAAGGATGACGAAATTTACTCTAAGGGACATTAACTTGTTTCTATTCTTAGACCCTAAAAGTCACATTTTGGTGATGAAAATCATACATTATGTCTTTACACAATCTCGTAGTATGTTGCAAGTCTTTTACTTTTCAATAAAGGTTAATAAAATTGAACTTTGGTGATGCTTAGATACTTTATTCTAGCATTGCGTGAGGGCACGGCAATGGCTTAGTATGGGGGAGTGATGAGATGGCATTTATACATGATCTCATCGTTCTTTTCGGGCTTTAAATGCATTAAAATGTCATAAAATACCATATATATGCTTGTGTTTGTTTACTTGTGTGTTTTAGGTATGGATATCGTGAAAAAGACAAAAGATCACAAGATACAAGGAAAAACGAACACGAGAAACGAAGCCGTACAAAGAACCGGGCCCTAATCATGGAATTTTCATCAAATACCCTTGAAAACTTGAAGACAAAACAAGATTGATCCTCCAAGAATGAAGAAATGACACTTAAAACCCTTGTATATTAATAATTACAAGTTTGGTCCCTTAAGTTTGTCAAAATTGCAAAAAGGTCCTTCAACTTTGAAGAAATGGCAAGAATGGTCCCTCAACAAATTCAAATTGCCAATTATGGTCCCTCATGAAGTTTAAGAGACATTGAAGACCTTTGAAGATCAAGATTGTCCAAGTTCAGTCCTTGAATTATCCAAAAATGTCAAAAATAACCCTTTGATAACCTTTTTCCAAGTTGGTGCCAAAAATGTAAAGTCTTGAAAGTTATTAACAAGGCAGAATCGTTTTTAGGGCTGGAAGACTTTAAATGCTAAAAATATCAAAAGCCAAGGACCCAAAGTGACAAGTGAAACTTTTAAATCCAAAAAGGGCGCCTAACAACTAAGTTTCCCCTAAAAACGGATCTAAGAGTTTACTGTTTATCATTCTTACCACCCAGAACTTACCCTCACTTAACCTTGGGTAAAACCCAATTAAACTCACCCACGTGTGATTCACACACGCAGGAACTAATCCCACATACCCAATACCCAATCCCACGCATGTGTACCAAATCCCCAATTCCCCATCCACCAATAGGAGCATTCCTTTGGCTCCAAGTCTTGTGACGTGTCCCAAATCAAAGGCTAAGGTTATTAGCTTACTCTCAAAGCAAAAACAAACGGCCAAGATCAAGAAAGGACAAAATGCACTCAAAACCGTTCAAGGGCATATTTGGGATTTTCTTATGATTAGGGTTTATGTTTTTATGCTTCTAGGATGTTCTATAGGCTCTATAAAAGGAGACCCAAGCTGTGGTGATCCCTTTGTTCCAGTTTTAAGCATAAAATCCTTGTAATCCCTTTTTTATAAAATAAAAGTTTGGTATTTGAAAAATTCAATTGTAATTCCTTTTTAGTTTATAAAAAGTTGTGTGTTGGGTTATGCTTGATTCTGAGTTCCATTTATTTGATTTGGTTAAATAATTTTGAGTTTCAAAATTGTTTAGGTTTTCTGAAAATTTGAAAAGATTTTTGGTAAGGATCTTTTCTAAGGATTGTTGTTAGAGGATCATGTTATTGCTGATATAAGAGATATAAAAACGTGTTAAGAAAGGTTTTAAGAAGGTTTGAAGGAATTTTAAGAAGAAAGAAAAATAATACAGTAAGATATTGTTATTATCTTGTTTTTTTTTCTTTTTGATTTGTTTCAAACAGGTTGAAGAAGTGTTGATAAAGGGTCAGCACCAGCCCGGGCTGGTAAGGAGGAGGATTTACATCCTCTAGGGCTTTGGATGTAAAGCCCGGAGGTACTCTCTCTTTTTCTCCTTGAAAATTCAGAAACATTGCTTGTTCATATGATCTTGTGTGATTTGTTGCTCAAGTGTGTTTTAGGTGTTGGATTCATGTTTATCTGAGCTTGTATGCATAATAGATGCAATAGGGATCAGTTTTACATAGTTTTATAAGGTTTTGGTTTGTTAAAAGTTGGTTTCCAGATTTTAAAAGAGTGTTTGGCATTAGGTTTTAGCAGGACATAGTTTTGATTAAGTGATTATTAAAAGGTGTTAATCAGGAATTAAAGGCTTGTGTTAGGTCACATGTTAGCCTTAGGATAGATTTGAGCAAGTTTGGAGTCAGTTTGGTGAGTTTTAAGTAAAAGTGAGTAGCAAAACCTGCATATCCACATTCTGCCAGTTTTGATGATATTTTGGTGCTTGATTACTTGAAATCTGTTTAGATTTAGGGAGTTTCAGGATTGCAATTTGTTTGTGCATCATTGTGTGAGTCTGTGTACCTAATCTTGGCCATTAAAGTTCATTAGTTAGCAAGCTAGAAGCATATAAGCTCCCAGACCTGCCTGCTATATCACAGAAACATGCTATAGGCTTGGTGTGCTTTGATTTTGATCATTGGGTGTGTTTGAGTGCTTGCTTTTGATTGTCTTGACTTCTTGTGATCAAAGGATCACAAGAGTGCCCCATTGTGCCAATAATATTCACCAAATAAGCCAAGGTCAAGTCCTCTTGGCCATATTCCTAAGCAAAAACCAAAAGTGCTTATCTGCTTTGTTCAAGTTTAACCAGGACACGTTTTTGATTCATTTTTGTGCTTAATCTTGCTAAAAAAAAAAGAAAGTGGAATTGGATTTAGCTTGTTTAGTGTTACTGGATTGGTTTGGGAAGTTTAAAAAAAATAAAAAATAAAAATCGTCCAAAAAGGGGGGTTTCACACCTCGAACCCCTGACGTGCCGTTCATCACACCAACAACATAACCATCCTGCCCTTGGGTCTTTTACTGACCAAGGTTGGATTGGTTATTTATTTAACCCGTTTTTCATTTGTGTTAGTTTTAAAAAGCCGTAGCTTAAATCCTCAATTCCAGCTTATTTATAAGCTACTTTTTGTTCTTTTCAATTTTCCTAGGAACTTATTTAGATTATTGATTTTTCTGGCCAGTTTTAATATTTTTCCCATTAATAGATTATTTTTTAGAATTTATTTAATATACGTTTTTTATTAAATCATTAAAAAATACCAAAAATAGTTTTAATTTTTAGGAAAAATAGTTTTTAGGTTTTATTTAATATATTTGAGGTTTACATCTAGTTTTGGTTTCAAAAACTTTAATTTTTAATTTTATAATATTTTAAGGTTTTTTATAAACTTTAAAGATTTTTATAAAATTATTAAAAAAGGTTTAGAAGCTTAGATTAGTGTTTTTCTCTTAATTATATTATTTAGGATTTTTAGAAATTTTTTATTTTAAATTTTAGAAACTTTTTATTTTTAGCAATATTTTAATATTATTTTATTATTTAATTTTCAAAATTTTATTTTTCTTTCTTTTTCATTTTTCTTAAATTATTTAGCATTAATTAGGACTATTTCCATTTTTAGAATATTTTTATAACTTTTAGATTTATTTTTATAATTATTTTAAGTTTAATTAGGTTTTAATCATTTTTAGGGTTTTAAAAATAGTTTTAATAAGGTTTAATTTTTAGAAAATTACTTTTTAGTCTTCTAATAATATAAGTTAAGTGATTATTCAATAAAAACATATTTTAGACTTTTGAATTAGTTAAATTTAATTTTAGGGCTTTAATTAGCATTTAAAATTAATTATTTAATTAATAAAAGGTTTTAAAATATCTTTGTTGGATTTTTATCTTTATTTATATTATTATTGACTTGTTTTAATCTTTTCTTGATTTAGTTTTTGGTCTTTTCTTGATATTTTGTTTTTGGTTTTAATAATTTTTAGTTTTTGTGGTTTTTCTACGGCTTTACGTTTTCGACGTAATTTAATTTTAACGTAACCGTCTTTCATCCTCTCATCCCCATTCTCTTCTCAATATTAATCTCAAATACATACAAGTTAATTCACAACACCATACCTCCTTGGGAAACGAACTTTCTCTCACTTTATTTGATTGTGGGTCATTACTAGTGTTGATTTTTCCTAAAATCATCACTCGATACTTACCGCTCATATACGTTCTTTTGTTTTCCTAAACAAGAGTCGTATTTTACTACAATCAGCAAACCATCACGAATTCATGTGGGCCAATTATTCACTTAGACTCCCTTATTCCTAGGCGTATCTCTTATATTTTATTTTTGTCTTGAATGATCACGAGGAAGCATTGTTCGACTTATTTCGATAGTTATTTAGGCCGAAAATAAAGTGCACGATTTAATCAATAGTTAGCTAAAGGACAAAATCTTTTAAAACTGCTTCTCGGGACCTCATAAAGTTCATATCTTGGCATAACTCGCTTGACGATTTGAGACCTTTCTCGGACCGATATTTGGCAGCGACTTCATACTTCAAATCTTTGAGAGACGTTCTTGAAATTATGGTCTTCTCTTCATAATAGGAATTTCTTCACTTGAAGTTTTGAGAGATTCTTCATCTTTAGACCACGACTTCTTCATTTTTCTCCAATCTTTATTTTGGACTTTGATATACAACGATCCGCCTCCTTTTAGGACTTGGATCTATTTATCCTCATACCTTGTTAGGGCCTTTTTGGATAGACTTCTCCATGATCTTTAGGGGAGTATTTGCTTTTCGTCGTGTGTCTCGATCCTTCATATTGATTTTCGATAAATGATTCTTCACATCACTTTTGGATCTTTAGCAACAAAATGTAGCCCTCATGCCTTGTTAGGGCCTTTTCGGACTCGCCAATCTTCGCATCCCGCTTCAATAAGTTATGCCTTGGCTATGAACTCTAATCCGTACCGAGCAACTTTTAAACGATCTTGTGCTAGGAGCTAAGTAACCTTTTAAATCGTACAACCTTATTTATTGCAGATAAATTTAATAACAAGCGATGGGAGAATAGGCTCATAATTAACTCACATAAATTCATGAAAGAATACCGAACTTATAATTGGCTCTATCATCTCTCGTCCTCCACAGTTTAAAATCTCAAGGAATGAAACTCGTGGATGCTTAGCCTATTAAATCAAAGTTTTGGTTTTCGAGTTGCCTATAGGATCTTGCAAACTCTTAGACTTTTTCAAGTTTAGAAATCGCATTTTAAAGTTCCCTTGATAAACAACTCTCTAGGATCAATTATAGGAACTTGCGAAAAGTTCTTGTTCTTAACCCGTGAGAGTTAAGACTTTCGCGTTTTATAGCTCCCTGTATAAAAGCCTAGAAAAACTTGACTTAAACACGTTAAGGATACTAGCTAGAGTAAACTTAGATAAGTGAACTCGGGTTGAGTCAAAATGTTCACGACTAAGAAAAATTTAAAACCACTTTATTAAAAATTTATTCTAGCAGTGGAAAGAAAATAAACATAATAAAGGAAAATACAACTATACAACTAGGCCAAAATAAATTAAAAATTTTGAAAAATGTCGAAAAATCAAATTTTCCGGTTAAAATGAGGGCAAATTCCTGGAAAAGACCACTTACTTCGATAGAAGTCCCCCCTACACTTAAGATAAACATTATCCTCAATGTTGAAGCATGTGGGAGTGAACTCCCCTACACTTAGGACATTGTGCACTTTGTTTAAATCTTGCTAAGGAAAGGACAAGTAAAGTGAATTCAATGTGAACATATAAAATATGAAATATTGAATCACAAGAGTTTAGGATAGAACCGGGAAGATGGGAACACGGTATCACGGTTCGTCAAAAATCATCAAGGTGGATCTTTAAAGCTTTAATCCCTGCACAGCACAAGAAACAAGACAACAAACACATACGGGGCTCCCCCTACACTTATTATGAAAGCAGTAAAGGATAGAACACGGGTTGCCTCCCGAGAAGCGCTTGTTTTTGTTCACCGAGTCACGAGCCTGACTCGACCCAATTTAGTTCATGAGGAACGTGGTGAGGGATGGAATCATCTCATGAGAGATGTCCTCACCAAAGTACAGCTTCAAACGCTGGCCATTCACCTTGAAATTGGGCCCATTTGGCTGAGAAAGCTCAATGGTCCCATATGGAAAGACTTTGGCGACGGTGAATGGACCAGACCAGCGGCTCTTCAACTTGCCAGAGAAGATTTTCAACCGAGAGTTAAAAAGTAAGACTTGATCACCAACGTGGAACTCTCGGTTCTTAATCCTTGCGTCATGAATGATCTTGGTCTTCTCCTTGTAGATCAGTGAGTTCTCGTAAGCTTCATTCCTCAGTTCGTTGAGCTCGTTGAGTTGAATCTTGCGATGATCACCGGCTTTGTTGATGTCGAAGTTAGCCCACTTCAAGGCCCAATGCGCCTTATGTTCCAGCTCGATGGGGAGGTGGCATGCTTTCCCGTACACAAGACGATAAGGTGTACAACCGATCGGGGTCTTATAAGAAGTACGGAAAGCCCACAGAGCATCATCTAACTTATCGGCCCACGCGGCGCGATGCTCTCCCACGGTGCGCTCCAAAATTCGCTTCAATCCACGGTTGGAAATCTCGGCTTGCCCATTGGTTTGGGGATGATAGGCGGTGGAAAGACGATGATTAACACCATACTTAGCCATGACTCTTGCAAATTGATCGTTGCAAAAATGAGTCCCGCGGTCACTGATAATAGCACGAGGAACGTCGAATCGAGCAAACAGCTGCTTTAAAAAGTTCACAACCACCCTCGCATCGTTCGTAGGGAGAGCCTTAGCTTCACCCCATTTAGAAACGTAGTCAACGGCTACGAGGATGTACTTGTTCCCTTTGGAGGATGGAAATGGCCCCATAAAGTCGATGCCCCATACGTCAAAGATTTCACATTCTTGTATGAAATTTTGAGGCATCTCATCTTTATGTGTGATCTTGCCTTGGCGTTGGCAAGCATCACAATGCTTAACCATTTCTTGAGCGTCACGATAAATGGTGGGCCAATAGAATCCAGAGTCAAACACTTTCTTAGCGTTGTAGTTGGGACCAAAGTGACCACCAGTGGGTCCTTTATGGCAAGCAGCAAGGATTTGCAAAGCTGTCGGTCCATCAACACATTGACGAATGATCAGATCAGCACATTGTTTGAATAGAAAAGGGTCATCCCAAAAGTAAGTCTTAATATCATTCAAGAACTTCTTCTTTTGTTGGGATGTTAACCCTTTGATTAGAACACCACCCGCTAAGTAGTTTGCAATGTCGGCAAACCACGGGGTGTCATCAAGATTGAGATTTATAGACATTAAGGTTTCAAGGGGGAAAGAGTCATTGATCTCTTTGTTCGGATGATCCCCTTGATATGGATCCTCAAGTCGACTCAGATGATCCGTGGCTAGGTTTTCGGCACCCTTCTTGTCACGAATTTCAATGTTGAATTCTTGAAGGAGTAAAACCCAGCGGAGAAGTCTTGGCTTAGAGTCGTGCTTAGTCATCAAGTACTTCAACGCAGAATGGCCCGTGTATACGATGGTGGTGGATAAAACAAGATAGGGGCGAAATTTTTCAAAAGCATAGACAACAGCTAAAGGCTCTTTTTCGGTTGTCGTATAATGCAATTGAGCCCCCGTCATTGTTTTGCTAGCATAGTGGATTGGTTGGAAGTGTTTATTCACTCTTTGGACCAAAACCGCACCAATAGCAAAGTCGCTAGCATCGCACATCAACTCAAAAGGCAGCTCCCAATTAGGGGTAACCAAGACCGGTGCCTTAGTTAGCTTATCATTAAGAAGATTGAAGGCTTCGATACACTCTTTAGAGAAGATAAAAGGAGTATCTTTTTCAAGAGGTGGGTCATCGGGCGAGCGATTTTAGAGAAATCCTGAATGAATCGACGATAGAAGCCCGCATGACCCAGAAAACTTCTCACACCCTTCACGGTTGAAGGTGGAGGTAATTTGGCTATGACATCAACTTTAGCACGGTCGACTTCAAGACCGGCTTTAGAGATTTTGTGTCCTAGCACAATGCCTTCTTTTACCATAAAAAGGCATTTTTCCCAATTAAGAACAAGGCGAGTGTCTTCGCATCGCTTAAGCATACGTTCCAAATTGTCAAGGCAAGAAGAGAAGGAATCCCCAAAGACCGAGAAATCATCCATGAAGACTTCCATGGTTTTCTCAACCATGTCATGGAAGATAGCCAACATGCACCTTTGGAAAGTCCCGGGGGCATTGCATAAGCCAAAAGGCATTCTTTTGTAAGCAAATGTGCCATAGGGACAAGTGAATGTTGTCTTCTCTTGATCTTGGGGATCGATGGGTATTTGGAAATAACCCGAGAAACCATCAAGAAAGCAGTAATATTCATTACCCGCTAAACGTTCTAGCATTTGGTCCATAAAAGGAAGAGGGAAATGATCCTTTCTCGTGGCATCATTGAGTTTGCGGTAATCTATACAAACTCTCCACCCAGTAACGAGACGGGTAGGAATCAACTCGTTGTTTTGATTGGGCACAACGGTGATTCCGCCTTTCTTAGGCACACAATGGACTGGACTAACCCATGGTGAATCCGAAATAGGGTAAATCATACCCGCATCAAGAAGTTTAATAACCTCTTTTTGATGACTTCATGGATTTTAGGATTCACCCTTCGTTGGATTTGAATTGTGGGCTTAAAGTCGTCCTCCATGAGAATTTTATGTGTGCAAAAGTGAGGATCAATTCCGCGAATGTCAGAGATTTTCCAAGCGATAGCTCTTTTATGCTTCTTCAACACGGCGATAAGTCGGGCTTTTTCTTCTTCTTTTAGGTCCTTTGCGATGATGACCGGTAACTTCTCGTTGTCTTCAAGGAAAACGTACTCAAGATGAGGAGGTAGGTCCTTAAGTTCAAGAGTAGGAGGGTCCTCAATAGATGGTGTAACTAACGATGGATCATCATTAGTCACCTCTTTAGGAGAAGGAGGAGAAAACGGGTCTTCATTGAGAAGTCTCTCAATAGTACGAATGTCTTCATCCCAATCGGTGGACGAATTATCATACTTAATATCGAGAGGACCCAAGCTAGCTTCGAAATCATCCAAGTCACTTTCTCCAAAAAGAGTCAATGACGGAGCAGTTGAGGCAACGGTCTCAACATTGGGTAGAGAAGAGAGAGTACTTTTGCAAGCATCATGAAAATGTTCTTCACAAGCCTCATCGAGAACATCAATAGCATTAACACTCTCATATGAATAAGGTTGCTTAGAAATCTTACCCATGTTGAAGACAATTTTATCGTCACCAACTCTCATGATTATTTCGCCCGCGGCTACATCAATGAGAGTGCGACCGGTCCTCAAGAATGGACGTCCAACGATTAATGGAACACGGGGGTCCATCTCATAGTCAACGACAACCAAATCCGCCGGGAAGGTGAATTTGTCAACGCCAACGAAAACGTCTTCGGCTATCCCCACTGGATAAGCAATCGTACGGTTAGCTAATTCCAAGGTCATTTTGGTGGGGACTAGCTCGGGGAGAGATAATTGCTTCCAAACACTTAAAGGCATTAAGTTTATACTGGCACCTAGATCGGCTAGGGCCATGCAATTCTCTACTCCCGGGAAGTTGCAAGGAGTCAAGAAGCGACCCGGATCACCAAGTTTGGTGGGCAATTTCCTTAAGAGAACGGCGGAGCAATTCTCATTAAGTTGGGTCTGAGCAATGTCAAGAAGCTTCTCCTTGTCACTAAGAAGATCTTTAAACATTTTCGCGTATTTGGGCATGTGAAACATCCGTTGGTGTAACGATTCGCACGGTTGGTGACGCGGGTGAATTTATGCATGAATTAAGAATGAAGAAACATCCGTTGTGGGAGTGATCTCACCTGATCGTGCTAAAGAAATTCTGAAGTTACTTTGCAGATTTGAAGGTGATATGGTTACGTCTACTAATGGAGGTATTAATGCAGTCTCTTCTTCGTTTAATTCTGAAAATGTCTATGAAGGGGTTAATATCTCTATTCCTAGGAAGGTTGTTGAAACAGTAAATGCTCGCTACCATAACACTTTATATGGTTACTTTCTTGGTAAAAGGATTGCATTTCCTGTGGTTGAGTATTTTGCTAAGAATAACTGGGCAAAACATGGTCTTAAGCGTATCATGATGAATGAGAAAGGTTTTTTCTTTTTTCAATTTGGATCTAGTGAGGGTCTTAATGCGGTTCTGGAAGGTGGTCCGTGGATGGTTCGTAATTCACCATTTTTTCTTAAGAAATGGACTATGAAAACGAATCTCCTAAAGGAGGAACTAACTCGTATTCCGGTATGGGTTAAGTTTCATGATGTCCCGCTACAGGTATTTGAAGAGGAAGGTATTAGTTTAATTGCTTCGTTTCTTGGTAAGCTTATTATGATGGATAATTATACTGATAATATGTGCAAAGAGTCTTGGGGTCGTTGTAGTTTTGCTCGTTGTCTTATTGAGATGAATGCTGATTCGGAGTTTATAGATAACGTTACTATCGGTGTCCCTGATCTTGAAGGCTCTGGTTGTACTAAGGAGTTAATTCGAGTTGAATACGAATGGAAACCGCCTAGATGTCATACTTGTAATATTTTTGGTCATTCCGTTGATTCTTGTCCGAAAAATGTTAAACCTATAACGGTTGAAAAAGTGACAACTCATGTTGATAATGATGGGTTCCAACAAGTGTTAAGCAAGAGGAAGAAGTACAAAGGTAATTTAGGGAATCAAGTTCCTAGAGGTGTTCCATTGAGCAAGGGTTTCCAAGCAGGTAAGACGGTTGTTTTTCGCCCAAAAACTCACTTGGATACTACAAGTACGAGTGCTGATAATAGTAGTAAGTTGAATACTAAATCTGGTCAGTTGCAGCAGTCTAGCAATCTTAATGGTCCGAACAAGGCTAAAGCTCAAATGAGCAGTGTTTCTACATCTAATAAATTTTCATCTTTGTCCATGCCTGGTATTGACGAAGGGGCTCAAGTAAGCGAGGAAGATAATGAGGATGAGGAGGGAGTCGAGGTCGTCTTTGATGAATCGGTGAATCTTCTCAATACTCATATTGGGGCAAGCACTCCTGGCTGATCTCATGTTGATATTTTACTATTTTCCTCGTAACTTTATGTTATCGTCTTGGTTTTTGTCTAGTTTATATATTTCCAGTATTCTAGACTAGTTAATGTTTATGGCCTGTCATAAACATTTTGTTTAACAAGCTGCCTGTAGCTTGCGGTTAATGTGGTATTTCAGCCACATTCCTTGTACTTCAACGCTTTTTTTGGTTCTATTTACCGGGGTCATTGCTACCCTTTTACCAAAAAAAAATATATTTGGGCATGTGAGCGAGAGCCTCGGCAAAGGAGATGTTAAAATTCAATTGTTTAAACATTTTTAGAAAGTTTGAAACTTGAATATCATCCTTGCTCTTTTGCTTCTCTTTCCTCAACCTTGAAGGATAAGGTATAGTGGATGAAGAAGAAGGCTTTAGGGGAGTAGGATCACTCACAGCCACGGGCGGTGGGGAAATGGGGGTAGAAGGCAAAGGAGATGGGGAAAGTTGCTCTTGTTCCTTGTTCACAATCACGGGTGGAGGTGTAGGAAGCTCGGGTTCCGTATAACCTTTTCCACTACGAGTGGTGATTTCTTTCATCTCCCCTCTTGGATTCGCAACGGTGTTACTCGGAAGAGTACCCGAAGAAGAGGGTGGATTACCTTGGAAGAGCGAACCGATCATATCACGTATGTTAAGCGCTTGAGTGCTGAAAGAGTCTCTCATGTCGGCACGGATCTCATTGCTTTGTTTTGCCATGTCATTCCTTAGCTCGGCTCGAATATCGTTCCCTTGTTTCGCCATTTCGCCCTTTAAGTTGACGAATTGACTCTAAAGATTCGTCACCATCTCTCGATTAGTCTTCATGAACATCTCGACGTCTTGATTCAATGCCATCGGTTGATTGAGAGGTGGAGCTTGGTAAGCTTGAGAATTTCCTTGAGTTGGGTATGGGTTTCTTTGGGATTGATATTGATTGTTAGCACGAGGTTGGGATTGGTTGTTTCGGTTATAGCTTTGTTGTTGGTTTTGGTTTGGAGGAGGGAAACCGGGTGGAGCAAGATAGTTGTTTGAACGATAACTTAGCAAGCTACGGTCTCCTTGAGGACGAGCTTGATAGCCTCCCGTGGGATAAGTACCGTATGCCGCGTTAACGTTTTCAGAAAAATTGGCTTGGGTAGAAGGACAATCATTGTAAGAATGAGGACCACCACATGTGTCATAATAAATAGCAATGACTTTAGCTTGTTGAAAGTGGTTTGTGGCCATGGTCATGAAATCCTTGTGCATACCCGCGATTTGTCGGGTAAGTTCGGTTATCTCGGGATTGGAGGTAGTAGAAGAAACATTGACTCTCGAGTTAGATCTTGAGGATGCGGATGAATCCCAATTCTTGTGATGAGTAGTCATGTTTTCAATCAACTCTCGACACTCCTCCGGTCTCCTTTTCATAAAAGTACCACCGGCGGCGGCATTGATCGTGTCACGATCACCAAAAGTGAGACCATTATAGAAAGTATCAATGAGAGTGACGGGAAGCATGTTATGGTTCAGAAAACGGTCGATCAAATCATTGTATCGTTCCCAAGCATCAAAGAGCGATTCATCATCGTCTTGCATGAATCCACTAATTTGGTTACGAAGGCTTGTGACCATGGATGGTGGGAAGTAGCGCGACAAAAAGCGTTGAGTCATGTCATTCCACGTATGAATAGAATTCTTCGGGAGACGGTCAAACCATTTTTCGGCATGGTGAGAAAGTGAGTGGGGAAATAGTTGAAGGCGAAGGTCATCCATAGAAACACCGGGGGACTTCATGCTTTGGGTGATGGTAATGAATTTGTCGAGGTGTTTGTTGGCATCATCATCCAGAATTCCGCGAAATGGGTTAGTTTGCACTTGTTGGATCATGTGATGCTTCAACGAAAACTCCTGAGCCGTGACGTGCATCGGCGCAATCGGGCCTCCGCGTCCGTTCATGGTGGGTTGACACAATTCCTCCATTGTTCGTAAATCAGGTAGGGGGACATTGTTGTTGTTGTTATTATTATTCAAATTGGGTAGAGGTGGGTTATTATTGTTGTTATTAACACCAGCCATATCTAAATCTTCACGAGTCTCGGGCTCAGAATAGTTTGAAGATCTAGTACACATACACCTTCAGAAGAAAAATACACAGAGAGAATATCTATAGAATCTTTTTGGTGCAAAACCTTTTGGAAAAGAATTGCTTTTTCTGATTTTTTTTAATGTTTTTGTATTTTTGAAAAGTTTTATATTTTTTAGAGTTTTTGAAAATTTTTGAAGCAAGGAAAATAACGTTCAAAGAACGGATCCCAAAATTCAATGCGTCTCTCACTAGAAACCGTTAATCTTAACGAAAAGAGCCGGCAGCGGCGCCATTTAATACAAGGCTTTTACCCCTCGTATCAAAATTCGTAGTCCCAAGTCTTTTCGAATTGATTACTGGTCTAGAGTGTGACTCAATTGTCTTTTGGTGAACAAGAGAATGGTTTGGTTGATTATCTATTTTAAGCTAATAGCAAATAAGTAAATGTCGTTGAGTAAAATAGAAGTTTAAAGATTATACTAAAAATAACGAGTTAAAAAAATAAATTGCTTGAAAACTTAAAGGCAATATTAGAAAAATACTTGAACACTAAATAAAACTAACACTTAGAAACTTTGTAAAAACAAGAAATTAAACCATCGGAATATGCAAACTACACCCGTCGGAATGTTTGGTCGGAATAAGGCAATCGGAATACAAAAATACCCTTGGTCGGAATATAACTGCAACTCTCGTCGGAATGTATTAAACAGAAAGCTGATCGGAATATAGGAGTGCCAATCGGAATGTTAAGAATGCTATAATCGGAATATCCAAAAAGGATCTAATCGGAATGTTGGGAAAATCACCCAATCGGAATGTAAACAACTCTCTGCCGTCGGAATATCTAAACCCTATTCCGATCCAAGGTGATCGGAATACAATTGCTCAAATCGGAAAGCTCAAAACCCTTATCCGATCAAATGATCAGAATAAAGGGATGGGTGGCTGGTCGGAATAAGCTGATCGGAAAGGGGTTTAGACCCTTTCCGATTTATATGGGATTCCAGATATAAGCTAGTAATAAGCTACTATGATAAGCTCACACCAAGACTACCCCGAATCAAAAGTGAAATATACTAAATAAGCACAATCAACAACTTATCCAAACATAAAATAAGCAAACCTTTAAATCAAATCATAAAAAGATGAACTTTTTAAGAAAACTTTTAAAAGTAAATAAGCTAAAAGAAATGAATAAGCCAATAAGCACAAGGAACTTAAAGCTCAATCGAATGAAAGCTTATGTAGGAACAAAAAGATTAATTTTTTAAGCACGAAATCATTAAGAACAACACGGATCATATGAAATTCGCACCAAAATTAATCTTAATATCAAAGAAAGGTAGAAGGAGATGAAAGATTAAAAGCTTAAACTTAAACTTGATTAATGAAATCAACAATTCACAAATGTTTTTTCTTGAAAGATTAAAAGAAAGAAAAGATGAAACTTAGTGAGAGAAAGTGGAGAACTTTCTCTCTCTAAAACTAGAAAGGAAAGTGAAAAAAAATGAAAACTAAAACTAAGAACTAACTACCCTCCTAATGTGTATTAGGAGGGTATTTATAGGGAAAATGGAAGGAGTGCATGTGTTGCATCTTCTTTCTTTCTTTACGTCTTCTCGACTCGATTTAATTCTTTGTCTTTTCTCGATGTCATCTTGGGATTGGAACTTGTCTTGATAATTTTCTTCTTTAATTTAGACTTGAGTTCTTCGACTCCATTAAACTTCCGTCTTTAGACTTTTTCTTCGATAAATCTTCAGAATAGGCCTTGGACTTCCGTTCTTTTTGCACTCTTGATCTTTTGACTTCGTCATTTCCCGTTTTCTTCGATAAAAGCCCGTGAAAGCCCGTGTTTTCTTCCTTTTTAATCTTTTGGTCCTAAAACACAATAAAAACACAAACCACGCATAATTCCGACTTTTACGACATAAATCACACGTTTTGGTCTTGTTATTATTGGAAATAAGTGGTAAAAAGATAAGTGTTTTCACACTTATTATTCCATCTTGATATTTATTTGATTAAAGTGCTCATCTTGTTATTCTTATCAGTTTCATACGAATGGTGATGTCAACTTTTTGGTGCTTTTAGCTTATTTCGTGATTAGCTTATTTTCTTTTAAGTGTTTTTAAAACTTTAATCTTTTAAAGTTTAGTTTATAAACTTTACTTATTTGGTGTTTTGAAAGTTATTAAATTCGTGCTTATTTAGTTTTCTTTGATATTGAGTTGGTTAAGTTTCGTTAAGTGCTTATTAAAAAAGGTGCTTATTCGGTTCTGCTTATTTTCAGTTTACATTCCATCGTAATATTTTTAAGGGTTTTACTTGTTCCGATCGAGTTTCGTGATCGCATAAACCTAAGGGTTTCTACTTGCGATCAGAAACTGCGATCTCATATTAGGATCGTTGGTTGAGATCCAAGTCACGATCGTCCATTGCGATCCAGGCTGCGATAGCAGACTGCGATCCCTGTTGCGATCTGTGGCTGCGATCCCAGTTGAGATCGTGTGTTACGATCAAAGTCATGATCGCAGACTGCGGTCGAATACTACGATCCAGGGTGCGATCGCTGGTTACGATTGGTTGTCACGATCCAGGTCACGACCCCGTGTTGCGATCTAGGTTGTAATTAGATTGTATTACTTTGTTTTATTTTACTTAATTATTTTTCAAGCTTGATTTCATTCCCACCATTTTTGTTTAGTTTAATTTTATATTGTCTTGTCTTATTTTTTCTGTAAATTTACTTTTTAATTAGACTTAAATTTTTTTAATTTCTTTATTTTTGTAATTTGTCTTATCTCATTTTAGTAGATAAAGATAACCAAAAGCTCCCCCTTTTAGTGACCAATAACAATAATTCCACCTTAAACCGTGATCAATTCGGATTGAATCGAGTACGAACAACACTTCAAATCCACATCAACAAAATGTCATATTAAAATGGCGCCGCTGCCAGCTCTTTTCGTAAAGATTAACGGTTTTTTGTGAGAAAAATTGGATTTTGGGATCCGTTCTCTTGGGAACGTTATTTTCATAGCATAAAAATTTCAAAAAATACTAAAAAATATAAAATTTTCAAAAATCCAAAAAATAAAATAAAAAAAGAGATAAAAAAATAAAAATATTGTATTTCATTTTTAGTGTATGCGTACTCGATCTTCGTCTTATCTTGAGCCCGAGACTCATAGAGACCTAGGTATGGCCGGTGTGCATAATAATAATAATCCACCTCACCCTTTTGTGGATAATAACAACCATCACCCTCAACCCGACCTTCATACGATGGAGGAGCTATGCCAACCAACAATGAATGGACGTGGAGGATCGATTGCGCCGATGCAAATCACGGCTCCTAAATTTTCATTGAAGCACCACATGATCCAACAAGTTCAAAATGCTTGCCCATTTCGCAGATTACCAGATGATGATGCCAACAAACACCTCGATAAATTCATAACCGTCACTCAAAGCATGAAATTGCCCGGTGTTACCATGGATTTTCTTCGCCTTCACCTTTTTTCACACACTTTATCCTACCATGCTGAAGAATGGTTTGATCGTCTTCCTAAAAACTCGATTCATACATGGGACGAGATGACTAAAAAATTTCTGTCCCGATACTCTCCACCGTCCATGGTAACTAGTCTTCGTAATCAAATCAGTGGTTTCACTCAAGAACCCGATGAGTCTCTTTTCGATGCTTGGGAACATTTTAATGTCTTGATCAATCGTTGTCCTAACCATAATATGCTCCCCGTCACTTTAATTGATACTTTCTACAATGGTTTAAGTTTTCGTGATCGTGATACGATTAATGCATCCGCCGATGGTACATTTATGAAAAGAAGACCCGAGGAGTGTAGAGAGCTTATAGAGAACATGACCACTCATCACAAAAATTGGGATTCATCTTCATCTTCAAGAAATAATCCAAGGGTAAATTTTTATTCTACTTCATCAAACCCCGAGACAGCCGAACTCACCCAACTCACCCGCCAACTAGCCGAGATTAACAAAAATTTCTTAACCATGGCTACGAACCAATTTCAACAAGTTAAAGCTCTGGCACTTTCTTGTGAGACTTGCGGTGGTCCTCATTCATACACCGATTGTCCTTCTACTCATGACAATCCGGAAAATGTGTATGCGGCTAATGGTAACTTTTCCACGGGAGGCTATCAAGCACGTCCTCAAGGTGACCACAATTTGCTAAGTTATCGTTCAAACAATTTTCTCTCACCACCCGATTTTCCTCCTCAAAACCAAAACAACCTTAATCGCAACAATCAAAACCAACCTCGAGCTCCTAATCAATATTAAACCCAAAGAAACCCATATCCACCTCAAGGTAATACTCAAGTTTACCAACCACCCACCTATCAACCACCCGTTTACCAAGTTCCCCCTGCCAACCAACCCACGGCATTTAATCATGAGGTTAAAACTTACATGAGGACTAATGACGCGCTGGTGAAGAATCTTCAGAGCTAAATTATTAACTTGAAAGGTGACATGGCTAAACAAGGGAATGATCTTCGAGCCGAACTTAGGAATGACATGCGAAATTCTTTTAGCAATCAAACAAATGACTTAAGGGATATGATGGCTAGTTTCTTCCAAAGTAATCAACCCTCTGCTTCGGGTTCTCTTCCGAGTAACACCATTGCTAATCCAAGAGGGGAGATGAAAGAAATCACCACCCGAAGTCGAAAGGTTATAAGGAACCCGAGATTCCTAAACCTACTCCGGTGATTGTGACAAAGGATAACGAGAAACCTTCACCAATTCCTCCACCTTCTACTCCCACCCCTCCACCACCAAAGGATGTGAGTGACCAATCCATTCCAAAGCCTTCATCTCAACCCGACATACCTTATCCTTCAAGGTTAAGGAATGAGAAGTTGATGAACAAGGATGATATTCAAGTTTCAATCTTTCTTAGAATGTTTAAACAATTGAATTTCAACATCTCCTTTGCCGAGGCACTTGCTCACATGTCTAAATATGCTAAAATGTTTAAAGATCTTCTAAGTGATAAGGAAAAACTTCTTGATATTTCTCAAACCCAACTTAATGAGAATCGTTCCGCGGTTCTTTTAAGGAAATTACCAACCAAACTTGGTGATCCGGGTCGCTTTCTCATTCCTTGCAACTTTCCCGGGGTAGAGAATTGTATGGCCCCACCCGATCTAGGTGCTAGTATCAACTTAATGCCATTAAGTGTTTGGAAACATTTATCTCTACCCGAGCTAGTCCCCACACGAGTGACATTGGAGTTAGCTAACCGTACGATTGTTTATCCGGTGGGGATAGCCGAAGATGTCTTCGTCGGTGTCGACAAATTCACCTTTCCGGTGGATTTTGTTTTCGTTGACTACGAGATGGATCCCCGTGTTCCATTAATCATTGGATGTCCATTCTTGAGGACCGGTCGCACTCGTATTGATGTAGCCGCGGGCGAATTAATCATGAGAGTTGGTGACGACAAAATCGTCTTTAACATGGGTAAACTTTCTAAGCAACCTTATGAACACGAGAGCGTTAATTTCATTGACGTACTTGATAAGGCTTGTGAAGAACATTTTAAAGACGCTTGTAAAAGTGGTTTTTCTTCTCTACGCATTGTTGAGACCGTTGCCTCTATTGCTCCATCATTGACTCCATTTGGAGAAAGTGATTTTCTTTTGAAAGAATTTAAAGCAACTTTAGGGGACGTGGACTTAAAATATGACAATTCTCCCTCCGATTGGGATGAAGACATTCGTACCATTGAGAAACTTCTCAATAAGGATCATATTTCTCCACCTTCTCCTAAGGAAGTTACAAACAATGATCCGAATTTGACTAATCCTTCCATTGACAATCCTCTGGATTTAGAGCTTAAGGATTTACCGTCTCATCTTGAATACATTTTCCTAGAAGACAATAAGAAGTTATCCGTCATCATTGCAAAGGACTTAAAATAGGATAAAAAATCTCGACTTATCGATGTGCTCAAAAATCATAAGAAAGCAATTGCTTGGAAAATTTCCGACATCCGCGGAATTGATCCTAACTTTTGCACTCATAAAATTCTCATGGAAGATGACTTTAAACCCGAAATCCCAAGCCAAAGAAGGGTTAATCCAAAAATTCATGACGTCATCAAGAAAGAAGTTATCAAACTTCTAGATGCCGGAATGATTTACCCTATTTCAGATTCGCCATGGGTTAGTCCCGTCCATTGTGTGCCTAAGAAAGGCGGAATAACCGTTTTTCCCAATGAAAACAACGAGTTGCTTCCTACTCGACTTGTCACGGGTTGGCGAGTTTGCATAGACTATCGCAAGCTCAATGATGCCACTCGTAAGGATCATTTTCCTCTTCCTTTCATGGATCAAATGCTCGAGCGTTTAGCGGGTAATGACTATTATTGCTTCTTAGACGGTTTCTCCGGGTATTTTCAAATTCCTATCGATCCAAAAGACCAATAGAAAACCACATTCACTTGTCCTTATGGAACATTTGCTTACAAAAGAATGCCTTTCGGCTTATGCAATGCTCCTGGGACTTTCCAAAGGTGTATGATGGCTATATTCCATGACATGGTTGAAGAAACTATGGAAGTCTTTATGGACGATTTTTCTGTCTATGGTGATTCTTTCTCATCTTGCCTTGCCAATTTAGAACGTACGCTTAAACGGTGTGAAGACACTCGTCTCGTTCTTAATTGGGAAAAATGCCATTTCATGGTAAAAGAAGGTATTGTTCTAGGTCACAAAATTTCCAAAGCCGGCATCGAAGTCGACCGTGCTAAAGTTGACGTCATTGCTAAGTTGCCTACACCTACCACCGTCAAAGGAGTTAGAAGTTTTTTAGGTCATGCGGGATTTTATCGACGTTTCATCAAAGATTTCTCTAAGATAGCTCGACCAATGACTCACCTCTTAGAAAAGTATGCTCCTTTCATCTTTTCTCAAGAATGTCTCGATTCTTTCGAACTTCTTAAAGGTAAATTAACTAAGGCACCGGTCTTAGTCTCTCCAAATTGGTTGTTACCTTTAGAGCTCATGTACGATGCTAGTGATTTCGCGGTAGGAGCGGTTTTAGGTCAACGAGTGAACAAACACTTCCAACCAATCTATTATGCTAGCAAGACAATGACGGGGGTTCAAATGCACTATACCACTACTGAAAAAGAACTTTTAGCTGTAGTGTATGCTTTTAAGAAATTTCGCCCCTATCTTGTGCTTTCCACCACCATTGTTTACACCGACCATTCTATCTTGAAATACTTGTTGACCAAGAAAGATGCTAAACCGAGACTCCTTCGTTGGATTTTGCTCCTACAAGAATTTAAAATCGAAATTCGTGATAAAAAGGAGCAGAAAACCTAGCCGTGGATCATCTTAGTAGACTCAAGGATCCTTATCAAGGGGAACTTCCAAATCAAGAGATTAATGAATCTTTTCCCCTTGAGGCCTTAATGTCTATTAACTCCAATCTTGACGATACCCCATGGTTTGCGGACATTGCAAACTATTTAGCGGGTGGTGTTCTTATGGAAGGGTTAACGTCCCAACAAAAGAAAAAATTCTTTAAGGATATTAAACACTATTATTGGGACGGCCCTTACCTTTTCAAGCAATGTGCGGATCTTTTCATTCGTAGGTGTGTTGATGGGTCGGCAGCTTTACTAATCCTTGAAGCTTGCCACAAAGGACCCACCGGTGGTCACTTTGGTCCTAACTATACCGCGAAGAAAGTTTTCGACTCCGGATTTTATTGGCCCACCATTTATCATGACGCTCATGAAATGGTTAAGCATTGTGATGCTTGCCAAAGACAAGGTAAGATCACACATAAAAATGAGATGCCTCAAAGTTTCATCCAAGAATGTGAAATCTTTGACATATGGGGCATCGACTTTATGGGGCCATTTCCATCATCTAAAGGGAACAAGTACATCCTCGTAGCCGTTGACTACGTATCTAAATGGGTTGAAGCAAAGTCTTTACCTACGAACGATGCGAGGGTGGTTGTGAACTTTTTGAAACAATTATTTGCTCGATTCGGTGTTCCTCGTACTATTATTAGTGATCGCGGGACTCATTTTTTCAATGATCAATTTGCTCGAGTCATGGCTAAGTATGGTGTCAATCACCGACTTTCCACCGCGTATCATCCACAAACTAATGGTCAAGCCAAGATGTGACAATCCGTCAATTTATGGTTTATATTTTATTCTCAAATATTATTTAAAAACATTATTTTAATGTTATATTATGAACTCACTTATTTTTGGGAAGATATTTGGGTTTACATCTTGAAGTAGCATCGACTACGTCTAAACTGGAGGATTCTACGTTACGTGCTTACGTTTACATACCCATTTTGGTGACAGTCCGACATTTCAGAAAATAAATTTATCCGTGAATATTATTTTAGGATTTTTATTTTGAGTTGGTTCATAAACTCACAAATTTACGAAAAGAGATTAGGACTTACGATTTTAATTTAACTTCCTTTACGACTAAACCGGAAACCTTAGGATTACGTATTTACGTTTTCGAACTCCGTTTTTGATGAGACAATTTTTATTAGATTCGTTTTGTGTCGTTGATTCATAATTTATAAAAACGTTTTTCGTAAAATGACCCAAGGACACGCAAATCGAGGAAACTACCTTTATAAAATAATCCTCCCCCTAGGGGGCGATTTCCGGCTACCATTCCACTTTTTTCCGGCCAATAATTGAACCCTATCATTCGCCTCTCTATCTTATTAGGTTTATTTCATTTACATTTTTCTTGATTTAGGGTTTCATTTGTTGTTTTTGGACATCATTCGATCCTTTGATCAGATCTAGTAAATGTTTTTGAATAATAAGATATGCAATCGAATATAGGGCTTGATTTACTTTCGAATGGGTGTGCCAGGGCTTCAATTTCATTTGGAAATCACCTCTTAATCGTAACTCTGATTCATTAGGGTTTCTTTGGTATGACCTCACTTGATCATAATATATTTCTGCATATCCTATGGATCGATGGGGTGTCTTGTGGAGGGTTTTTGTGATAGTGCACCAGGTAAACCTTTCTTTAGGGTTTCTATCGTCTTGTTCTTATCTCTAGGGTGTGCTATCATACCTGGTGTTCATGTGCTTTGGTTATCATGGTTATCACTGTTTCGATATACTAATATTTTGGGTAACATGATCCTACTTGTTTAGAGTAGTTACGAGTGGCTGCTCGTTCTTTGATCGCTGATAAACTCTTTGAGTTTGTTTCATGATAACCTGAATCTTGCATGATTCCTATGATCTACCAGGATATTCTGTTTTGTTCGTGCTTAGGCGTTGCACGATGGTGTGCGTATTGATTGTAATGGATGGGGGAGTTGGTTGTTCGGTATCCTGTTTCATATGGGCGATTCTGCTTCGTCCTAGGGTTCTGATTATTTTCTATCATGTGGAAGGCACGTGGGTCAGTCAACATGATTTGTTTGTTAAGCAATAATCACGGCGTATTTTTTGCATAGAAGTTACTTGATTCCATATTTCTAGTGATGGATTGCTTTTGGATCACGTGGTTGAAGTTGGACAGTACAAATTGGAAAACAGCATTGTAATTTTTATTATTCATTGTTTTTCAATTTGTTTAGTAGTTATAAAAGTGGCATGTCACTTTTATATACGGATTTGGTTTGTGCACATTGAGTATGTGCTGGTTGTTGCCCATGTAACGGGTCGTGGTTAGGATTTCACCTTCATCCGATTGTACCTCAACGATTTTTTGGTGTAATATAATTTACCGGGGTGTTGTCCCCTTTACCCAAAAAAAATCGAGGAAACTAGAATCGAGGAGTACCCGTAAATTAATAGGGATGGGACAAGTTTACACTTGCCCACCCCCATAACAAGTAGCGGCAAACTAAGCCACTTAAACACATTTTGTGTCAAGTGATGGACACTTGTCCTCCAAACTTGACTAAAACTACCAAACCACAAAACAAGATACCAAAACCATTTCTCTCATTCTCACACATGCAAACCACTCCATTTTTCTCTCTATTCCTCCCCTATGCCGTCCACTCTTCACCCAAAACAACTCCCATTTTATCTTGATTCAATCATAAATCATATGTATAATTTACATATAATGAAAACCCATTAAATTTATGAAGATTGGAGGTGATCTTAACATGTAAAAAGGAGTTTTCAAGGGAGTTTGGGGCTGATTTCTCAAGGAGTTTTCATGAAGAACAAGGGCTGATTTTTGGAGGAATCTACAAATACTTGGTGATCCTAGAAGTGATGTTGATATCTCATAAGATTGGTTACCCAAAACCAAGTCTTGTTCATCATCAACCCCATCTTTTCATCACTTTCGTGGTATAGAGATCTTCCCATCCTCTTGTTATTTTGATTATGTAATCTTGTATTTTCTTTATTTATGTATATGTATATGATGATGAATGATGATAAAAATATTATGTGGGGATTTGGTGTTGATAAACATGGGTAAAAAGATGAAAAAACCATAGGTAACAAGGTTAAAATCATGCTTAAAAAGATGGTTGTATAAAAACAGTAAGTAACCAAATGTTAAACTGATAAAATGGTAAAGTGGAATCAATATACAGTAAGTATTAGGTTTTATACACATGTGAGAGTTGGTCATACAATGGAATCATAAAAATGAGTGAGTTATGATCAAAACAAGTTTAGAGTGCAAATCTGCCTATACTGTTTTGGACGAATTTATTAAAATATTTAGAGGTTGATTCATCAGTAGTTGGAATAAAATGAAGAACATATCATGTAGTTTCTGTGATAAAAATTTGGGGTTGTATCTCCATGTATAACTCTAGATATGATCATTTTAGTGAACTAGAGTTTTAGGACTGATTTTGTGAAATTAAAGTTTAATATTATTATATAAGCACTCAAATAAATATAGTATAAAATGTGAATTAAAACCCACTAACTTATATATTTCATTTATATAAATATGCATAAGGATAAAAAAATGGACATTATATAAAAATGGTAGTTTGGTAAGTTTTATAAGTTATAAAAACTATATACTAAGTTTTACGTCTTTTCGGCTAAAACCGAAAGATTAACGTTTTTGTCAAATAAAACTTAGACGGTCGGACCCGTCTAATATAAACTTTTATAAACTCACATACTGATGTATAAACATATATAACAAGTAAAAACCGATAAAACCCAAGCTTTACAACATATAGACATTAACGGGCCAAAGTAGCCTTATTGGACTATAAACCCGACCAGTTAGTAAAACACTTATGAATTTACTTATTGGGCTTAACCCACTTGGGCCCAACATGTAAGGTATAATACTGATAATAAAAGTATAATTGGGCTAATGAAATGTATTGGGCTTGTAATGGGCCTATTGGGCCTCCAAAATGTAAACAAGTTGAGCTAGTGTAACTAGTATAAAAGTTACCAACACATAAACACTATAATAAATGAGTAAAGATGTATAAACCCACTTGATCATCATCATATTTACAAAATCATCATATGTATACATAATTGTTATTTTTATAAAGTCATTGGACAAAAGTCTAAGACGAGTATTATTTGTCTAGGTTTCCGTGATTGAAGCACGTACCGTACATCCGAATCGCCGATAAACCGCTTTCCCACATCAACGTGAGTTCATAGCCTCGCACTCTTTTAAATGTTTTTATGAAATATTTTATAAACCCGCGAGGGAGCTAACATGTTAGTTTTACTAAAATAGGACACCATTTGTCCCGATTTTTTGTTTATTGATTTGGACCCGAATGATTGTATGACCTGATGAATGATTATATGACCCGATAGATGAAATGAAATGGATTATTAAAGTTAGGTTATGTCACTAAAAGTCCCATTAGCATGAATTGTGAACTACCGGGGTTTGGTAGACGCTTATGCATATAATAGTACTATTTGGGGACGATCACCCCAGTTCGCGCCTTGACGGTTGATCCCCGTCGTGCCACATTGATTGGTAAGCGAATTTATGTATGAGAAGATTGACACAAGCGTGATTATTGTGACGACACGCTAATTTAGATGGGCAAATTGAGTTTCGGGCTAGCTACCCATTCTTTGTTGTAGTAAGGTAACAATGTCATGCGACTTATAATAATCCAAGAATAACGAAATACTTCTATACGCACTAAATTACGATATATTGCCTGACTAGCAATACGGGGTCTTACTATTGATATTATGTTTGTGTTTTGGTTTTTCATAACCATATTCATATAACGGTTTTTATTTAACTCTATAAGACGTTATAAAACGTATTGTATGATGTTTTTACGACAATGGTTCGTATAATGATTTTGAAGGCAAAAGCCTATATTATGATTTTGATAAGGATTTGTATAAAATGACTTTGGCTATTTTATGGCCTACTACAAGGTTTTGTACAAAATGATTTTTGGTAATAAATATATACCGATGATATATTAATGGTTTATTAAACTCTATGAATTCACTCGGCGTTATCGCTGACCTTTTATTTTAACATGTTTTATCTCAGGTACTTGAAGGTAATTCTCGAGAAGACAACAAGAATTTATGGCCCGCACTTAAATGATAATTTCCATTCAAAGTCTTTGTAAAACCTGTATGAAATACGATGACTTGGGACCTATGTAAATTTGATATTTATGAATGGAAATGCTTTATTATTAAACGACGCGATTTTTAAGCGTTGTCTATGATGTGAGTAATGTGCTATCCTGTAACACCAACGAGTCTTCCGCTGTATTGAATTGTGTAAATTTGGGGGTGTTACACAATATCTCTAACCATGGACTGAAGCGAATCTTAGAGCGTACTGTGGGAGAGCATCGTGCCTCATGGGCCGATAAATTAGATGATGCTTTGTGGGCTTTCCGTACCGCTTATAAGACACCTATTGGTTGCACTCCATATTGTCTTGTGTAAGGAAAGGCATGCCACCTCCCAATTGAGTTGGAGCATAAGGCTTATGGGGCCTTGAAATGGGCTAATTTTGATATGAACAAAGCCGATGATCTTAGGAAAATCCAACTCAATGAACTTAATGAACTGAGGAATGAGGCTTATGAGAATTCATTGATTTACAAGGAGAAAACCAAGCTCATTCATGATTCTTGGATTAAGAACCGAGAGTTTCACATAGGTGATCAAGTTTTACTCTTTAACTCTCGGTTGAAAATCTTTTCTTGAAAGCTTAAGAGCCTTTGGTCCGGTCCATTCACCGTTGCTAAAGTCTTCCCTTATGGCATTGAGTTATCACAACCAAATGGGCCAAGCTATACAACATATAGACATTAACGGGCCAAAGTAGCCTTATTGGACTATAAACCCGACCAGTTAGTAAAACACTTATAAATTTACTTATTGGGCTTAACACACTTGGGCCCAACATGTAAGGTATAATACTGATAATAAAAGTATAATTGGGCTAATGAAATGTATTGGGCTTGTAATGGGCCTATTGGGCCTCCAAAATGTAAACAAGTTGAGCTAGTGTAACTAGTATAAAAGTTACCAACACATAAACACTATAATAAATGAGTAAAGATGTATGATCATCATCATATTTACAAAATCATCATATGTATACATAATTTTTATTTTTATAAAGTCATTGGACAAAAGTCTAAGACGAGTACTATTTGTCTAGGTTTCCGTGATTGAAGCACGTACCGTACATCCGAATCGCCGATAAACCGCTTTCTCGCATCAACGTGAGTTCATAGCCTCGCACTCTTTTAAATGTTTTTATGAAATATTTTATAAACTCGCGAGGGAGATAACATGTTAGTTTTACTAAAATAGGACACCATTTGTCCCGATTGTTTGTTTATTGATTTGGACCCGAATGATTGTATGACCCGATGAATGATTATATGACCCGATAGATGAAATGAAATGGATTATTAAAGTTAGGTTATGTCACTAAAAGTCCCATTAGCATGAATTGTGAACTACCAGGATTTGGTAGACGCTTATGCATATAATAGTACTATTTGGGGACGATCACCCCAGTTCGCGCCTTGACGGTTGATCCCCGTCGTGCCACATTGATTGGTAAGCGAATTTATGTATGAGAAGATTTACACAAGCGTGATTATTATGACGACACGCTAATTTAGATGGGCAAATTGAGTTTCGGGCTAGCTACCCGTTGTTTGTTGTAGTAAGGTAACAATGTCATGCGACTTATAATAATCCAAGAATAACGAAATACTGCTATACGCACTAAATTACGATATATTGCCTGACTAGCAATACGGGGTCTTACTATTGATATTATGTTTGTGTTTTGGTTTTTCATAACCATATTCATATAACGGTTTTTATTTAACTCTATACAACGTTATAAAACGTATTGTATGATGTTTTTACGACAATGGTTCGTATAATGATTTTGAAGGCAAAAGCCTATATTATGATTTTGATAAGGATTTGTATAAAATGACTTTGGCTATTTTATGGCCTACTACAAGGTTTTGTACAAAATGATTTTCGGTAATAAATATATACCGATGATATATTAATGGTTTATTAAACTCTATGAATTCACTTGGCGTTATCGCTGACCTTTTCTTTTAACATGTTTTATCTCAGGTACTTGAAGGTAATTCTCGGGAAGACAACAAGAATTTATGGCCCGCACTTAAAAGATAATTTCCATTCAAATTCTTTGTAAAACCTGTATGAAATACGATGACTTGGGACCTATGTAAATTTGATATTTATGAATGGAAATGCTTTATTATTAAACGACGCGATTTTTAAGCGTTGTCTATGATGTGAGTAATGTGCTATCCCGTTACACCAACGAGTCTTCCGCTGTATTGAATTGTGTAAATTTGGGGGTGTTACAGTTTGGTATCAGAGCTCTCGTTATAGAGAACGAAAGATTTTTAAAACTAAGGTTTTGAATAAAACATTTCAAAATCTTTTAACTATAAACATTTTTCTCAAAATGTCTAAAAATCTTTTGACTATAACGGTGCCGAAAGAATTCCCGAGTTACCGACAAGGCCAGACTGAGAAGTGTTATTTTAATATATATATATAACTTGGATTATATATATATATATATATATATATATATATATATATATATATATATATATATATATATATATATATATATATATATATATATATATATATATATATATATATATATATATATATATATATATATATATATATATATATATATATATATATATATATATATATATATATATATATATATATATATATATGATATAGTTTGATTACATGATTGTTTGATGATTATTTTAATATTTATACGAGGTATTTATACGACGTAGATTGTCACAAGGAACCCTAAATCCCCTAGTAAATTAATCTAAGCTATTCCTGTAGGAAATCTGGCTATTCTAGATCTAAATCAAGTTGTGGATATTTATGATCCCAACAAAATGGTTGATATTCGTAGAAATGTAGATATTAGTTGATTGTGATATTGAAGAAGAATTGGCGAGATTAAAACTGGTCATGACGATCTTTCCTTATAGAGTGGGGTTTGACAAAACGTTACCACCTAGAAAGATGTCATCTGATTCGTTGTCATCTAATTCTTAAATTGAAATCGAAAGGGTGAATGTTGCACTTGAGGCTTTCATTGGAACCATTACCCAAAAGCCTCATGCCACTAGTACCTTTCCGAGAAGTCTAATTGAATGTGTTAGTCATTTCATATTAGTGACTCATTTGATAACTATTGTTGAAAGAGCTATAGGATTGGAAATTAAGTGTTGTTCATATCGATCTTTTATTGCCCTATTAAGGCCTAAGAATAAGATTGAAGGTATTGGAGAATGAGGTAGGATGTCGTATTGAGTATAAGTTAATTGAAACTTGAATAAAGTAAAATTTAACTCGTATGGAATATGAGATTAATAAGAGGAAGTCGTTAAGTTCTGTGATTGAATTATAAGGTTTTAATTGATCATTGGTTCGTGTTAAGGGTTGTTCCTAGGCCATTGTCCAATGACGAGGATGCCCAGTGTCCAAGAAATAAATTGAAGAAATCTTCTTCTGAATTGGGGCCGATGGATCTTTCGGGACATGAGGAACACCTAATGACTCTTGTAGATTAGTATTCATTGTGGTATCTTTTAAAAATCCCTAACTTAACTGAGACATCAGTTGGTAGGATGAGTTCTTGGAATTGTATGACATAGTGACACATAATGTGTTACGATACAACTTTGACTTGTTTATGATTAATGAAAAGACTACCATTGATTGCTAAATCCTAAATGTATCGATGTTATCTATCTTTCTTGCTTCATCCTAATGCTCGCATTAGTGATGCAACCATTGAACAAGTACTCATCTCGAATTGAGTCACGTTGTGGATTATTCTTTTTGAGTGCCATCGAGGTCATGAACCTCATGATTATTTGGCTAAAGCTCATTTCCTAGCATATTGTAGTTAGTTCTTGGTGAACAACTTTTCATCACTCTTTTGCAGATCACTCATTGTTTTTATAAGTTAAAACAGTATCCTTTGAGAAAATTTAATTTTCATCACTATAAGGATTATTCAAAATGAGATTTATAAGAAATCGTTATCGAAATAAAGTTGTTTATAAAACACTTTGGAAAACTTAATTGTTTCCATGATAAAGAACATATCTGTAAATTCATTTTTAATTAAGCATGAAAATGTTTTCATTATAAACATGATGATAAAATTTTGACGAACTGAGTATTGCATCGTTAATCTTGAAATTGTATATAGTTGCGCGCCTACATACAATTTGGAATGGACCATGCAAGGCTGATTAGTAGTCACCATGAAACTATTAATAAACACTACATTTTCTTTGAAGTTGTGAAAGATTAAATTTATGAGATCTGCAAGAAGTGAAAAATAGGGACATATTGATAGGGACACCTACATATGTGCCTGTACCATTTATTCTTCTGAGTCGAATTTACTTATCTGTGGAATTTGTCTTATTTGACAATTGATATTCCATCTTTGTCCAATTCTCCCGTGGTGAGATTCTTAGGAAAAGTATCTGATTATCGAGTGTTGATACCCGACTGGACGTATCGACGTTCCTATCATTTCTTTTGATTTGGTTTCATTTGAATGACCTAGGTAACGATCCGAGGAGCTTTCGAATGCATATTCAAATTATGAAAACATGGGATATATTCATATTCATTAAATGTTTTCGTCTGTATCTGATTTGAAATTCTCTCACGTAGATTATGCGTTGACCTTACTCTTTTAAGGTTAGTTATGTCTCCGGATATCCACTAAATTGTGAAGGAATATGAGTTATTATTAGTCACTTGAGAAGTTCACATCTTATCGACGATAATGAAACTGGAAAGTTAATAGTGCTAGTAGAATGGATTGATTGATTATGACATGAAGACATTGTCTTAATTGATGGGAACTCGAGTAGAATTCCCCTAAATGATAAGATGTTGATTATCAAAAGTGATCTAAATAATTCTTGATGAATGACCATATCTGCATTTAGACTTAAAATTATACCATGAATGATTGTGAATTAGTCATAGATATTATAATCTAGAAAGAACTTAAAATAAATGTATTAAAAGATGTTTATGTTATCTGAAACTTTAGGAGGTATTTGCTGGTGAATTACCTAGACTTTCGCCATTAAGGCAAGTTGAAATTGGTATTGATTATATTCCCGGTGCTGCACCCGTGGCGTGCACTGTACGTCAGCACCATCTGAATTAAAGGAATTACCGTACAACTAAGAGAGTTGTCGAGGAAAGCTTTTATTCTACCAAGCTCGTCATTATGAAGAGCTATGGTGTTATCATTCCTTATATTTGTTGATTACCGTGAACTAGGTAAATTGATGATCAAAATCTATATCCACTACCCAGGATGATAGATTTGTTTGATCATTTAAAAGGTTCTAGCGTATATTCTAAAATTTGATCCACGACATGGTTATCATCAACTTCGCGTCCGCGAAAAAGATTATCTATTCCAATCACTACATCTAAAACTTGTAATAAACATTATAAGTTTCACGTGATAACGTTTGGATTGACTAATACACATGTAGCATTCATAAATTGGGTGAATCACGTGTGTAGGCTGTAAATTGATAAATTCATGCTTGTGATCATTAAGGACTATCAGTTTGTTTATAAGAATAAGAATGAGTTAATAATTAGCAATAGACTGCCCTAAATTGGCCGAACAATGAAAACCTGTACCTTGATTAATTAACATGTGATTTAAGGCTTGATCCTTTACATAGAATGACCGTTTGATTAATGATGGTAAGATAATGGAATCTATATTGACTCTTCAAAAATTTGGACCATTTAAGACTTTGGATTTACCAAAAAGAAAGTGCAAATGTGTTTTGACAAATGTTTTATCGAAAAGAACTTTTGAGGGATTATTCCCTTAACCCAGAACATTTAACTAAACTCCTGTTTAGGGGTAAATGTTCGTGTATACCTCAAGACAACCTAAGAGGGATTGTGGAAACCATTTAAACCATGACTTGAAATTTTAAACGACTATTTTTGCTTTTCAACTAAGAAAACTTTGACCAAAGTATAAACAAAGATTTTTCGAATGTTTACGAATCTTACTAATTATTTTCGATAAATCAACAAAAATCGTGTTAATTAAATTCAAATTTATTTTGAACATTTTTATATAATTGGACAAACTAAGAAAATTTAAAATTTTTACGCTTGCGTTTCATAAAATTAAATATTTATTATTTAATTACTGGTAATAATTATCGACGCTTTAGACGTCGGATTGAGTAAAACGAATAAAAATGATAATTGAGACGAAATTAAAACTTAGAAAATATGAAGAAAGAAATTTTGAATGAATTCGGTCATAATAATTATTTCATCAGGAAAGGTGAAAATAGATACTGACACATTATGTAGAAAAGATAAAGAACCAATTAGGACATGTTCCTTAATAATGAAGGTGCAAAATAAATTGCCGAACAATTTAAATATGAACGATGTTTGTAAAAAGGATAATATAGATAATAAAAAGGGATTCGCGACTAATATGAATCATTAGAATTGAGAAGCCGATAGCGTTAAATGATTAAAAGGCCACTTATGGTTGTCTAAATATGGAGGATTGTGAGATATAGTCATGTTGGAATCTCGTAAGATTAAGTATTCTATTCATGTCATTTCTGATTAAATGTATCTTTATCTGAAGGAGTTGTACTGTTGCAAATTTATGAAGGCAGACATCGCCTCATACATTAGTAAACGTCTAACTATTGCAAAGGTCATCATCTGAACTTGATTCGATTTGGGTCATCGTCGACAGATTGACTAAATCTGCTAATATCATTCCTGTTAATGATAGATTCTCGATGAAGAAATTGACTGTTGATCCCAAACTTAGATCGATTAAGCTTTGTGTATACGAGATTAGATCAAGTACTACACGTAGAGAAACCTTTGCTTATGAATAAAGTAACAAAGTGTTATGCGGAATTAACACTTGATCTAAAACACAAAGATGTTAAACAAACTTTCACTTGTATTAGAATGATCGTACTTGGTTACAATGTAAGAGTTTAACTTGCGAATACTTATGAAAACTGATATATGACTTTAACCTAAAAGACCTTCTTTTATAGAACAAGAAGTCTTGTACAATAAGCTACGAATCAACTATTCTAGGTAAAGATAATAATAGGAAATACAATGTTGTGCTTATCTTTACCATACATAAATAAAGAAACAAATAAACAAAAGATACGTATGAAGATATTCCATCAGTGTCAATCTTCAAGGCTGTCAGCGTTGACTTCTTCAATGTCAACGCTTGGCTGTCAGCGTCCAATGTCATCCTATCAGCGTTGACATTCTTCTTATCGGCGTCTAGTGAACTGACCCATATTTTATTCCCAACAATCCTCCCCTAAACTTGATATCCATTCCAATGATCAAGTTTCTGAATAAAAACTTAAGACTTAGGAGGAATCTTGCAAAAACTTCTTATGTTGGTGATAAACATATCTGATCAAGTCCTTGGCCACGTCACTAGTATAATCAATCTCCAAGGGTGTCTCTAGCATCTTCTCCAACACTTCTTTGGACAAGAAATAGTCAGCATCCACAAGTAAATACTCTGAAAACTTTGTAGAGCTCATATGAAATACACCACAAGTAGAATAAAGCCTCCAATGAAGATTACTGAGATCATCTTCAAGATCCTTCCATATGGCAGGATCTGCTTCTTTTTGACCACACAAAGTCATAAATGTGTTCCAAAGTCTTATTCCATTTGCTGAAGTAGGTGCTTCAGCTGTATACTTGGCCTCTATTAATCTCCATAGATGCACCAAGTCTTCTCTGTCTATGCTTGCAAATATAGAAATAACTGAAGTGAAAGTATGTACCTCCTTTCCAAATCTGCCAATCTTCCAAAATCCACACTCATCTTCATCAAAACTGATGATTGGATTTCTGTCATCTAGAGGTACTACATTTACCAAATCTGAAGCTTCCAATGGAGAAAGCTTGAGATGCTTCCTTATAACACCTTCAGTTGGAAAATACACATCCATGTCTTTAGGAAATTGGAAAGGATCTCCTTTCTTCACTGGTCTTTGAGAAATCCTCATTTCCTTTTGAATCTGCATTTCCTCAGCAAGCTCTTGTTTCCTTTCTTCTGAAAGAAACTTGTAGACATTCTGTTCTTGCACCTTCCTCCAAATAGGATGTGCCCTATACTCTAACTCCTCAAAAGATAAAGCCAGCAACTTCTTTGATGTCCAGTTAGGCTGATGGCATCTAAGCAACTTATAGTACAACTGCCTTCTATCTCTTTTGAGCCAGGTCTTGACCTCTTGTGCATTAAACCTCATAATCACCTTTATGTCATCTTGTACCCTGAGAAGTACTTCCAACCCCCAAATTTGATCTGATAAACTCATACTTGGGTTGTCCATAACCTTGTCTTCCCAAGCATGGTACATTCTGGTGATTTCTGGTAGGTCCCAATCAATCTGATTCTTCAACTCACTCAACCTTTCCTTTGCAAGCTCATCCCCATATTCAAGCCTTTCTGGATCTTCAATAATTTGAATACTTGAATCTGAGCTATCACCTTCTTTATCATCACCACTTTCTTCCTCACTCTCAGAAACAACAAATGGTGATCTTCTACTCCTCTTCAAATCTCTTTTCACAAGTTGTGCAGCCAACTGTTCATCAAATGCAATTTGTGCTGCATCTTTCTTTGGAACATCTTCTTCAATTAAAATACCTTTACCTTTGTCTTTTGGATCAATAATTGGTAAAGTAGAAGAAGAAACCTGTGTGGACACATCTTTGATGATTGTTGATGGCTGGAATACATCAACACCACCTGCAACTTTATCAGCGTTCAAGTTACTCCTATCAGCGCCACGATTACCTTTGTCAGCGCTGGATGTGTCAGCATTCAAACCTGTATCAGCGCCCAATGTTTCTTTGAAAGATCCTTCCAAGTTTAATGGTGTCACCTTGGATGTATCAATAACTGGGTGCTTCTTCAAGTTGGTGAGAGCTTCAGCAACCTGTAAAGACTCACTAAATTGTGAACTCTTCTCTGAACTCTTCTCACTAGCTGTATGAATCAGCTCATCCTCCTCATCCTCTTCATCCTCCCCTTTGGAAGATTCCTCCATTAGACTCCTGCTACTTGGATTCTCCAAAACAGTCACACGCTCCCTCAAAACTTGGAGTTCACGTCCCTGTTTGTTGACAATTTGTACAAGGCTGACATTTTGCTTTTGCAAGCTAATGACAGCAGCCGTCAATTCAATTATTGTCATAGGTTCCAATCTGCCCTCAGCTAGAATGGGGATTTGACCTCCCAAAATAGAATCATCGGGCATGGATGAGGTCTTAATGATGTTGGGACTGTCTTGACCAGCATCTAAGCCTGTGTCAATAGCCCCAGCCTCACCCATGTCACCAGCCACACTTGTGGAGGTGGTTCTCTCTGCTACAAGGCTAGGATCACTAGAGGAGAACACTCCAGTAACCCTTTGGCGTTTATTCAACCTAGATTGTAATGGGGTGGAAGATGAAGTAGATTGTGTGGGTGTTGGTTGGTTAAGGGGTGTTTGGGATTGTTCAGGAATTGTATCAGTGTTGGGATTGGCTGTGTCAGCGCCAACATTTTGAGTGTCAGCGCTGGGTTGGTCAATGTCCATGTTTTCAGGTGAAGGTAATGGTTCATGAACAGGCTCAAGTTGGGGTTCAGGGTCTGGTTGTGGTTGAGGCTGAGCAGCCTGAATTACTTCAAGCATGGGTTGGGTAAGAGGTATGGATTCGTTTGTGGAGCTCATTTTAGCAAAAATGGTTTTCTGTTGTTTAGGGATCTCATAAAAAGTGTCATGATCCCTAGAACAATATTCTTGTAAATCAAAGACCATTTGCAAAAATCGAGGGTAAGCCAAAGTCATTTTACTTCCCTTGTTTTTACACATCCCTTCAAAAATCATTTTTGAAAAATTATACTTAAGCCCACGTGTTATACAAACCAAAGCACTTGCAATTGACCTGTTTATTTCATTAAAAGAAGTACATTTTGGACTTAAGCATTGTAAAAGGACATGTATCAAATATTTCCAGTCAGAGGGAAATTCCTGCTTATGATATTTATTTAAAGTGACATCAGCAGGAATAGGATAACCCAATTCCCTAAGACCTTGTTCTATTGTTGCAATGGCAAGAGTAGTCACACCATCAGCGTCATCAAGACGCAAAGCTTGGCGAACCAAGGCTTCAGTGACCACCCATGTTCTTCCATGAACAGTAGATGTTAATGTGGTCACTCCATTAGCTGTTGTGGAACTAGCAGTGTTCCAAAACTGTCTAATGTGTGCGACAGGGACTAATGGTGTATGAGAAAGTGCATACCTCAACGAAGATGCATTTAAAAATGCCACCATCTGTGAATACTGAGGAAACAAATCATCATCAGCAGTCAAGTAAGCTACCATATTGTGTTGGCTCTTGAACTCCAATGTTAAATTCTTTGAGTTGAATTTGGGTGCCATGTTTGAAAGCTGGTTAGGTTATGTGAGATGGGAAAAATCTAGGAGAAAAATGTTAGACAAGAAAATATGAATACCCAGAATAAAAAGATTAGCCAAATTTATAGGAGAGATGCATGATTTTGATTGGTCAAAAATGAGGCAGTTATATTCAAAGAATAATGATGAAAATATTGAATCAAATATAACTTATCTCATGCATTAATTAAAAGTAACTTCTCCCCAAAATTACGGCCAAAGATTAGTCAAAAATAACAACTGGGTAGGGCCCACTAGGTGTCAACGGTCAAAAATAGCCCATCAGCGCCCAACGGCTATATTTTCTTGTCAGCGTTTGCCTAAAGCCTTGTCAGCGTCACGATTGGACGTAACAGCGTTTGGAGAAAAACTTGTCAGCGTCTAAAAATAAAAATATTTAAAAAGAAAAAGACCTTAACAAAGTAATTTATCCTAAGGGAAATATCTTACAAGTTGATAATAATTACTGGGCGGCAAGCACTGTCCATTTATGCACACTTGCATAAGCAAGATAGACACAAATGTCCTCTAGAGTCCCTTGCTAACCAAAATACTTACCAACAAAGGTATTTCACAAAATTCTTTGTAACTCCCAGGTAAACCCATAACCAAAGTATTCCCAAGTCTCCCATCAGACCACAACCAATTCTAGGCCAAAGATGTCTTGGCAGCATGCAAAGTTGATATACTATGCATGCTACAGTGCCTCATGGTTTAGTAAAACTAACCCATACTCACCTGTGGACACAATCTAGAATTGTGATGAGAGTATTATAAGAATACCCAAGAGTCCTAAAGGTTCCTTAAACCTCCCCTTAAACTATGATACATGAGTTCTCAAAATATATATGAACATTAAAAATTTATGTCAAGATAGGAATATAAATATTCCAACCATCATCCATAAACAAAACATGTCCAAATAGCTCTTCAAAGATCCATAAGCAACTCTGTATCCAATGGCATAAAGCTACCACCTACCTACACATTTAGATGAAAACCACAAAACTAACATTTGTTGCTGACAGCGCCCCGACAACACTTGTCAGCGTTGAAGGAACTCTTGTCAGCGTTAGACAATAATATCTCCAACAACGGCAAAATAACACTTGACAGCGTTACATTTACCTTTGTCAGTGTTAGAAAAATAATGTGGAAAATCTAAATCATCACAAAGACTAATAACAATGCATTATCCTGTACATACTTTTACAAAAAGGTTCCAAAACACATATTAAGTGAGATTAACCATTCCAATATTTGTTACCAAATATTGAAATCTTCCAGCATCAAAAGGTTTAGTTAATAAATCAGCCACATTGTCTTCTGTGGCTACCCTATCTGGTTGTATTAAACCTTTCTCAAAGCAATCTCTTATAAAATGATGTCTAATTTCTATGTGTTTGGTTTTAGAATGATGTACAGGATTTTTAATAATGCATAAAGTACTGTTATTGTCTACAAAAATCTTGGTATGCATAAAATTATACCCATAATCCAACAGCTGGTTCTGAATGCATAAGACTTGTCCACAACAAGCAGCTGCTGCAACATATTCTGCTTCAGTTGTAGAGTTTGCCACCACTGTTTGTTTCTTGCATTGCCAAGATATTAATCTGCTCCCAAGAAATTGGCATCCACCAGTTGTGGATTTCCTATCAAACTTGTCACCACCATAGTCACTGTCTGAATATGCAATAAGGTCCAATGGAGAATCTTTTGGGTACCACAAGCCAAGATATGGATAACATCTTAGGTACCTAAAAATTCTCTTCACAACAAAAAGGTGACATTCTTTGGGAGTCACTTGATGGCGTGCACATGCACACACAGCAAACATGATGTCAGGTCTTGAGGCTGTAAGATACATCAATGATCCAATCATTGATCTATAGTGCCTAACATCCACATCCTTTCCAGCTCCAATTTTTCCCCAAGGGTGTTGCCTATCCATAGGAGTGGAAGCCTCCTTCTCATGTGGAGAAAAACCATATTTCTTCAAGATTTCAGCTACATACTTGTCTTGGGAGATGAAGATACCATCTTCTTTCTGCTGAACTTGTAACCCTAGAAAGAAGTTCATCTCACCCATTGCACTCATCTTGAATTTATCTGTCATGAGCTTGGAAAAATCCTCACTCATTTTTGGATCAGTAGACCCAAAAATGATATCATCAACATAGACCTGCACAAGCAACACATGTTTTCCTTTCTTCTTTGTAAACAGTGTCTGATCTATGGTGCCCCTTTTGAAACCATTTTCCACCAAGTAGGTGGACAATGTACCATACCATGCTCTTGGGGCTTGATGAAGTCCATACATTGCTTTCTTCACTCTATAAACTTTGTCTGGATTCTCAAGATCTTCAAAACCAGGAGGTTGCATGACATATACCTCCTCAACAATTGTCCCATAGAGGAAAGCACTCTTCACATCCATTTGGTAAACAGTAAAATTCATACAAGAGGCATAAGCTAGAAAAATTCTTATAGCTTCAATTCTTGCAACTGGTGCAAAAACTTCTTCATAATCAATTCCTTCCTCTTGTGTATATCCCTGAGCTACCAAACGTGCCTTGTTTCTGACCACAATACCTCTTTCATCCTTCTTGTTCCTTAGAACCCATCTTGTCCCAATTGGTCTCACATATCTAGGACAATCAACCAGCTCCCAAACATCCTGTATAGCAAATTGGTGAAGCTCATCCTGTATTGCTTCTACCCAACTTGGTTCTTTGAGAGCATCAAAAATTTTCTTGGGTTCTTCCTGTGACAGAAAACAGGCAAACAAACATGCTTGTACAAGAGGGGTATCAACCTTCTTGTGTATATTGGCAATAAATCCACCAAGACTTTGATGGGATCTTCTTGTCTGAACTGGAGCCATAACATCACCAATGATCTGAGATGTGGGGTGATCCTTTGCTGTGGAAGTAAGAACTCCTCCTTCAAAGAGTCTGGTGTCCTCAACTTCACGCTCCATGTTGCCAATATCTTCTTCAGATTCTTCTTGATCAACAGAAATCTCTTCATGGACATTGGAAGGGCCACCCTGTTCAAAATGGGAAGAGAAAAGCTGTGTAAAGGTGTCACCAAAATCTGAACCTTGTTTGTCAGCGCTTGGGCTAACAACGCTTGAACTGTTGTTGTCAGCGTTTGAGCCATCAGCGTCTGAATTGGTCGTGTCAGCGCTTGATTTCCCTTTGTCAGCGCCTGAAGAATCATGCATGTTTGTATTTGGTGGTAATTGAACACCACCATTATCTTTCCTAGCAGCAGTAGCAGCAGCATAATACTCATCTGTCCATATAGGAAGTGAAACAAATTCTTGTGTGGGAGATGATTTAACTGCTGGTGGTCCATCCTTCTTAGCAACCTGTATACCTGAAACATTACCAATTCTCTTTTCCAAAACACTTGAAGTTACCTTCACAATGTCTGGATCAGTAACAGGCATATAATTTAAAGCTCTAGATAAAGGTTCTAAGTCAAACAACCAATTTGGACCACTCTCAGGATCACTAGGTTTACTCTCTAAAAACCTAACATGTACTTTTTCAAGTATACGTTTTTCCTTTTTAATGTAAACCCTATATCCTTTGCTCTGTACTGAATAACCCATGAAGTAGCCTTCATCACCTTTTGAATCAAATTTACCTAGGGCCTCACTAGTTTCTAGAACAACTACATGACATCCAAAAGGCTTGAGAAAGCCAATATTTGGCTTCCTTCCCCAAAGTAATTCATAAGGTGTCTTATTATGTATTTTGTTGACCAATGCCCTATTTTGAACATAACAAGCTGTGTTAACAGCTTCAGCCCAAAAGGCTATGGGAAAGTGGGCATCAGCCAACATGGTTCTGGCTGCTTCAATAAGGGTCCTATTCTTCCTTTCAGCAACCCCATTTTGCTGTGGGGTTCTAGCTATGCTAAACTGCCTAGTAATCCCTTTCTTGGCACAAAAATCATCTAGCAACTGATTTCTAAACTCACCCCCATTGTCACTTCTAATAATTTTGACCTCATTACCATTCTTCTTCTCTATTTGTGTAATGAAATTAATCAGACTTTGGGCAGTTTCACTTTTCTTGGCTAAAAAGAAAGTCCATGTAAACCTGGAATAATCATCAGTGATAACAAAACAATATGATTTACCCTTCAAACTTTCTATATTAGTTGGACCAAAGAGGTCCATATGCAATAAGTGAAGTGGTTTAGAACTAGAGTGCACCTGTTTAGACCTGAATGAGACCTTGTGCTGCTTGCCCTTAAGACATGCAACACAAGAGTGGTCATTGTGGAAAGCCTTTTCAGGCAAACCATCAACTAAACCAAGCCTCACAAGTCTATTGATATTCTTAAAGTTTATGTGCCCTAATCTCCTGTGCCAAAGATTACTTTCATCTACTGAGGCTTTAGCATACAGACATGACATTTTATTATTTATCTTAATTCCATTAAGATTCACATTATATATGTCTTTATGCCTTGGTGTTCTAAAATCTATGTATTTTTCCTCAGGGAGCTTATAATCTTTGCTTAACACCAAGCACTCAGTATCTGTGAAAAGAACCTTATTTTTGTTATCACACACTTGTGATACACTAAACAAATTATAATCCAGTTCTTTTACCAGGAAGACATTCTCAAATCTTAGATTGTTGGTGACAAGGGTTCCTTTTCCTGTGATGGTGCCATAGCCCCCTCCAAAGTATACCTTATCACCATCTTGAATAGGAGAGAAATTGGTCAGATAGTCTTCCTTTCCTGTCATGTGCCTTGAGCATCCACTATCCCAGTATCCATAATCATTGATCTTCTTCTGAATGCCCTGCACATAAAGAAAACGCATTAGTTTTCTTTGGGAACCCAAGCCTTGGAAGACTTGGATTCATTTGGTTGTTCAACAAGAACAGACTTGGTTCTCATAACAACCCCATTTTCATCCATGTTTGAATGAAATTCCCAGTTAACCCCAATTGGTGTTGACAATGCCTTTGAAATATAATGAAACATGTTGCATGTCATAGAAATACCAGTAGAATTAGGGTTTTGGTCTTGTTTTGGTCTCCATGTTAAGCTAGTAGAAGCTTTAGACCTATTTCCCTGTGGTTGCAAATACCTAGGTTTAGCAGTGTGTCTGTCAGCGCTGAAATTTCTCTTGTCAGCGCCCCGATTGCTCTTATCAGCGTTGAACCTAGGGTTTGCTACAGGAACCCATTGCCTATTTGACCAAGTGTTTGACTTTTGAAAAGGTCTTAGGCTTTGTGTGTTAGACCCTCTAGAAAAGAATGGGGCTGGTCTAACAACTTGTGAACTTTTGTTCACAAAGGTATTGGGTCTGACAGTGTTTGACCTATGTTGACTCTTGTCAGCGCTGAAATAGTTCCTATCAGCGTTGACATTGGAAGCGTTGACACATTTGTATGCCAAATGTGAGAAGCTACCACATGTGTAACAAGCTTTTCTAGACATAGTCTTAGGTCTAGAAGCAAAGAAACCTGTTCCATGGTTACTAACTTGGCTTTTTGGTGACCTAGTATTTCTATACATCTCAGCATACTTAACACTAGGTTTTCTAACAGTTTGTGGGCCAAGGTCAACAGCTTTGCCAGTGGTAGGGTGTGTGATCTTAATAGGTTTAGGATCAAGGCTCTTGATTGATGTGGGCTCATTTGGACTTTCACACAACAACCCTCCCTTAACAAACAAGGTGTGGTTAGCTTTCTTCCACTCATCTAGGTCAGTCAGCTTTTGCTTGTATTCCTCAACTGGGGAAGTCACTCTAGGTGGAGGAATGAATTCCTCCTCTTGGCATTCTGGCAAGCCAGTCCAAGATAAGTCCTTTGATTGGACACCATAGAAATCCCCAGCTGGTGGTGGAACACCAGTATAGTTATTCATCCCAATCCCACTCATATCCTTAGAGTCTCTTTGTTTACTAACACACTCTCCTAGGGATTGTGTGGCCTTATCAAATCTCTGGATTTTAAGACTCACATTATCTTTATTTTTGTTAGCCTCCTCTAACTGAGCTATCAAATCAAGATTAACCCTATTTACTATATCTTGAACATCTTTACTCTGATGTAACTCATGTTTTAAGATATTTATTTGATCCTTTAAATCAAACTCCATTTTCTTATACTCAGCTACTGTCTTTTCTGTTTGGGTAAGAGCAATTTGATAATTAGATACTTTGCATCTTTCAGTACTTGCCTCATCTAATAATTTAACTATCTCTTGTTTTAATTTTTCAGTATTTAAACGACAACCCTTAGAACAGAAAGCATCATCATATACCTCATTATCTGATGAAGAGGAGGAGTGTGCCATGAGAGCATATTCAGCATGCTCTTCTTTAACTTCAGCAACCAAAGCTCTGTCCTCTTCCTCATTCTTAGCCATCCAGCTCCAGTCCCATTCTCCAACTCCATCAATTTGTTGAACAGCAACCATGGCCTTGGGATCTGGGCTCTTAATCATTTGACTTGAAGGCTTCCCAGCATCAGATCTTCTTGGAGATCTACATTCCCTCATAAAGTGCCCCATCCTATGACAGTTGTAGCACTCAACCTTGGACTTGTCAAATCCAGCAACATCCTTAGCATTAAAGGTAATCTTCTTCTTGAACCTTTTATTAAACCTGTTTGCTCTCAAACTTACAAGAGCCATAGTCCACTTGATGTCCATCTCTTCCAATTGTTCATCACTTATCTGCTCAAGATCTTCATATGTAATCCTTGAATCACTGGGCAAAGAAGCAATGAATGCACACACAGTATCTAGATCAAAACCAGCAGGTTTAATTCTATCAGCGCCATGATTGTGTGTGTCAGCGCTTGAGTACAAGGCGTTGACAGGATATGATCCAGCGCTGACAGACTGAGATCCAGCGTTGACACATTGAGATCCAGTGGCTGGATGTCCATAGAAGTTCATGGAATCAAATTGACCTTCACTTTGTGAGAAGAAGGCCATGTTGCTACTGGAAGATTTATTATCACTATCCAATTGCCATTCATTCTCCAACAGTCTTAGTTTGTTGAAGATGTCATCAAACCTGGAAGTCTTGTGGGTATTATTGACAAGAATGGATCTTGTCTCAATCTTCCATACATCACCAAGGCTTTTGAGAAAAGTAGCATTCAATTCAGGATCATCAATCTGTGTTCCCATGAAGGAAAGTTGACTTGTGATGTCAAGAAGTCTACTTCTCACACTGCTGAGATTTTCATTGGGTTGAGCTTTAAAGACAGCATACTCATGCAAGAGTTGCTTCTTCTTTTCTTCTTTTGTGTCAGCATTGCCACCATATGCTACTTCAAGAGCTTCCCAAAGCTCTTTTGCAGACTCAAAGCGTTTGTACTTGTGCTGATTCTCATGACCTAGGGCATGTTTCAAGATGTTCAGGATTTTCATGTCCACCCTCTTCTTGGCTATATCTTCAACAGCTACAGCTCTCCCATCTCCAGGCTTTTCCACCTTATCAGCTTCAGGACAATTAGGAACAGCTGTCCTTGTGGCAATCGCAGCAGTAATCTTTGCTGCTTTATCGAATGTGTTCCCATATTCGATAATCTCCCAAAGAGTGTAGTCATGAATAGCTATATATTGCTCAAAATTTGACTTCCAAAGCTCAAAGTTCCTGGCATCAAACATGGGAATTTTGATACTAGGATTTGAGGAGTTGTTTTGTAGCAAAGAAGCAGGTTGATCTGTGCCAGACATGATGTTTTTAGGGTTTTGAGATTTTTAGGGTTTTTAGGGTTTTTGGTGTTTTAGGGTTCTACGTTACTTAAAGATCAAAAGTTTCTCAACAAGCTCTGATACCACTTGTTGATCCCAAACTTAGATCGATTAAGCTTTGTGTATACGAGATTAGATCAAGTACTACACGTAGAGAAACATTTGCTTATGAATAAAGTAACAAAGTGTTATGCGGAATTAACACTTGATCTAAAACACAAAGATGTTAAACAAACTTTCACTTGTATTAGAATGATCGTACTTGGTTACAATGAAAGAGTTTAACTTGCGAATACTTATGAAAACTGATATATGACTTTAACCTAAAAGACCTTCTTTTATAGAACAAGAAGTCTTGTACAATAAGCTACGAATCAACTATTCTAGGTAAAGATAATAATAGGAAATACAATGTTGTGCTTATCTTTACCATACATAAATAAAGAAACAAATAAACAAAAGATACGTATGAAGATATTCCATCAGTGTCAATCTTCAAGGCTGTCAGCGTTGACTTCTTCAATGTCAACGCTTGGCTGTCAGCGTCCAATGTCATCCTATCAGCGTTGACATTCTTCTTATCAGCGTCTAGTGAACTGACCCATATTTTATTCCCAACATTGACTATTTTGTATTTAAGGGAGTTGTGTAAACATAGTGTGCCTGTATCGATCATCTCTAGCAAGATCCTCGCTTCGCATCGAATTTCTATAGATTTGCTCAGAAGTCATTGGGAACGAACCTTGATGAGAGTACTGTTTGCCACCCCAATCGAATGGATGAGGTAAAGTAATGATACAAAGCACTAGAAGCCTTGATTTATGTTTGAATAATTGACCTTTGGTAATAGACCGTATAATCGCTTTCCTTTGGAAAGATTATCATAGATAATTATCGTATTAGGATCTAGATCGAGTCTTGTGAGGATATATATTAGAGCATCTGTAAGCAGGAGTTGGAATGAAGACACCCGACATACGCCCATTGTGAGTTGGACATGTCTTTTAGGTTTAAGGTTTCCTATGATGGCAAACCTAACCTTGTAAAATATCCAACCCGCGAGACCTGAAATGATTGTTGAAATTAGGATCTGATTATTGACTGCCAGTAGTGGGCAGGAGGTTATATGAATATGAAATGTAGATCTTGAAGTGCCAGATGGGTAGCGAAGTTATGCCAAAAAATTTAACCATGGAGAAGTACATTGATGATCTGAAAGATCATGGGAAATAAGTCCCCGTTGTATGGGACCATTGAGATAATATAAAGACTTGGTTTGAAAGGCATATAAGCTGGATCTACCCTATGATAGATGTGTAAACACCCATCTTTTCTACCACTTAATTACAATAATAACCGAGCCAAAACGTGTATTTTATGTCTTTTATGTCGGAATTATGTGTGGTTTGTGTTTTTGTTGTGTTTTAGGACAAAAAGGTGAAAAGTGGAGAAAACACGGACATTCACGGGCATTTACGGACTTTTATTGAAGAAAAGGATGAAAGACGAAGTCAAGAAGTCAAGAGTGCAAAAAGAACGGAAGTCCACGACCAATTCTGAAGATTTATCGAAGAAAAAGTCAAAAGACGGAAGTTTATCAAAAGCCGAAGAATTCAAGTCTATTTTATTGAAGAAATTAAAGACGAGTTCAAAGAAATCCCGAAGCCAAAAGTCCCTTAAGTCCAAATTTAAAGAAGATTAGAAGAAAAGGACTAATGGTGTAATTAATGAAGAATTAAGAAGAAAGGGGCTTAATCTTACAATTAACAAGAAATGAAGGAGGGGAGGAAGCTTCCTAATCCTCCCCTATAAATAGTCATTAGATGTAAACATTTCATTTTGTTGGCTAATAGTGACAATTAGACCTTCCACCATTTACTTATCTTGTCATTTACATATCTTGTCAATTTAAATTCATGTTATGCACCTTAATTACCATTTAATTCCAAGTAAGTTTTCATTTTAATTCTTGTCAAATCTTTACTTTATTTTGTTAATCTATCATCTACCTTTCTTTATCTTTGATTTGTTGTGTTTATGTTTATGTTCATGTTCATGCTTTTATTTTGATCCAAACTGGTTTTTGATTATTGTGGTTAAAGTTGTTTGATTTCTTGAATTTAATTGTTTGTTTATACTTACTGTTGATTCGTAGATACTTTTATTTAATCGTTTGAGTTATTTTGATTAATTTGTGGTTATATCTGCTGTTACTGTATCTCCTTGTTCTTCGGGGGTGTTTGCTTTGTTTCTGATCTTTCCAGGAAAAGTTCCGAACCAAGAAGGAGGGAAAGCGCTCATTCGGAACTTCCAAAGTTCCGAATCAAGGTTTCATCCGGAAGATTTTGGGGTCAGCAAAACTTCCGAGTCAAGCTGTTCATCCGGAACATTCAAAGTTCCGGACGAAGGAAAACTTCCTACTCAAGAACCATTCATTCGGAACTTCCAAAGTTCCGAACCAGAAAAGCTTCATTCGGAACTTAAAAGTTCCGGATCAAGCATTGTTCATTCGGAACTTAAAAGTTTCGGATCAGTGGGTATTCATTCGGAAGTTTCCAAAGTTCCGAACCAAGAGTTGTTCATTCGGAACTTAAAAGTTCCGAATAAACTTCCGGATCAAGGGGCAACTTCCGACTCAAGAGGTGTTCATTCGGAAGTTCTAAACTTCCGAATCAAGGGGCTTCATTCGGAAACTTCCGAATCAAGGGTTACCAAATAGTTCCGAATCAAGGCAAAATTTAGAGTTCCGAATCAGTAAAGTTCCGAACGAAGGATTGTTTTGGATAAGTGACATATTCAGATCAATTAGTTCCGGATCAAGGATTTTGGTAATATTCCAAGTGAAGAAGAATCATTTCAACCGAAGGTGACATTTAGGACGAGTGATTATTCCAAACGAAGGTTTATTCCGAATGAGCTGTATTCAGGTTCTTATTAGCTTTTGTTTTTGATTTTTATGTTCAAGCTTAATTTTTCCCGCCTTTATTTTAATTGCACTTTAAGTTTATTTGCCTTAGTTTTATTTTAGATTTGCCTTAGTTTTAGTCGCGTTTTAAATAGATTTAAGTTTACGTCATTTACTTTAGTGCCCTTTAATTTCAGTCTCGCTTTTAATACTTGCACCTTTATTTTAAATTAGACTTAGATTTACTTTAAGAGCACCTTTACTTTAATTGTTTTGCACTTTTAATTTTAAACACTACAACGACATATCTTTATTTCCACCAAAAACAATAGAGTCACATAGAGAGCCTAGATCAATTCGATTAGACATACTTAAACGAATCTTTTTAACTAGGTAAAATCTAGTTATCAAATGGCGCCGCTGCCGGCTCTTTTCGTTAAGATTGACGGTTTTCTGTGATAGACACGTTGCTTTTTAGGGTCCGCTCACTTGTGAACGTTATTTTTCTTGCCTAAAAAATTCAAAAAATCATAAAAAATTAAAAATTGATAAAAAACCATAAAAATTAAAAAAATCCAAAAAGATTTTATCTTTATTGTGTATATATATTGTCTTTGTGTTTGGTTTTGTTTTCTTTTGCATTTTCAGGTGTATGCGTACTAGATCTTCTAATTATCAAGAGCCCGAGCCTCAAGAAGATTTAGATATGGCAGGTGTTAATAACAACAACATTCCACCGAACCTCAATAATAATAATAACAACAATGCTCTTCCACAGCCCGATCTTCGGACCATGGAGGAACTTTGTCAACCAACCATGTTTGGACGAGGAGGACCGATTGCGCCGATGCAAATCAACGCTCCTGAGTTTTCGTTGAAGCACCACATGATTCAGCAAGTACAAACAAACCCATTTAGAGGATTGCCTGATGATGATGCCAACAAACACCTCGACAAGTTCATTACAATCACCCAAAGCATGAAGTTGCCTGGGGCCACAATGGATGTTCTCCGCCTACAACTCTTTCCACATAATTTATCGCATCATGCCGAGAAATGGTTTGATCGTCTCCCGAAGAATTCTATTCACACTTGGGATGATATGACTCAACGCTTTCTATCGCGCTACTTTCCACCATCTATGGTCACAAGCCTTCGCAATCAGATCAGTGGTTTCATGCAAGATCCCGATGAATCTCTTTTTGACGCTTGGGAGAGATATAATGTCTTGATCGATAGATGTCCAAACCACAACATGCTCCCTGTGACCTTAATCGATACTTTCTACAACGGATTGACTTTTCGAGATCGTGATACGATTAATGCAGCCGCCGGTGGCACATTCATGAAAAGGAGACCCGAGGAGTGTAGAGAGTTAATAGAGAACATGACTACTCACCACAAGAACTGGGATTCCTCTGCTTCTTCTAGGAACAACCCGAGAGTCAATGTTTCTTCTACCTCAGCAAACCCTGAGATGACCGAACTCACCCGCATGATGGCCGAAATGAGCAAAAGTATTACGCTTCTCGCTTCAAACCAACAACAACAACAAGTTAAAGCGGTTGCTAATCCTTGTGAAACATGTGGCGGTCCTCACTCATACACCGATTGTCCTTCGACACAAGGAAATCCGGAAAATGTGTATGCTGCTTACGGTAATTATTCACCGGAAAATTACCAAGCTAGACAACAAGGGGATAGAAATCTGCTGAGTTACCGATCCAACAACTACCTTTCACCCGGTTTTTCTCCTCAAAACCAAAACCCCGCCAACAACTACAATAGAAGCAACCAAATCCCACCTCGTGCTTCTAACCCTTATCAAACACCCACCCAACAACACCCACCTATTAATCCCGATGTTGACACCATCATGAGAACTCAAGGTGAGCAAATCAAGAATCTATAGAGCCAAATAATCAATTTGAAAGGAGATATCTTGAAGCAAGGTAATGACATCAGAACCGAGGTTCGTGATAATCTTCAATCCTCCTTCATCACTCAAACAACTGAATTAAAGAATCTGTTGGCTAGTTTCTTGCCGGAAGCTCAACCTTCTTCTTCTTCGGGTTCTCTACCTTCAAACACCGTCACTAATCCGCGAGCTAATGTGAGTGCTATAACTACGCGTAGTGGAATTACCATTGTCGATCCACCTATCCCACCACCATCATCTACACCTCCTCCACCACCATGTATCCCTACTCCTCCTACACCTAGTAGTAGTGCACCATTCCCATCTCCGCCTCGTAATGACGATGTATCTCGGAAGGACCCTTCAACATCACAACCTTCACTAACTACACCTTCACCGTCTCCGTATCAACCTAGAATCCCATACCCTTCTCGCATAGGCAAGACCAACGAGCTAACCAAGAATGACTGTCAAGTATCGAAATATGTGGATATGCTATCTAAAATGACCATCAACATTAGCCTTGTTGAAGCACTTTGCCACATGCCGAAATTTGTCAAAGCATTCAAGGAATTGCTTAGCAAGAAGGAGAAGCTGATTGAACTCGCCAACACATGCTTAAATGAAAACTGCTCTGCAGTTCTTCTTAGAGAACTTCCGGAAAAGCTTGGAGATCCCGGTCGTTTTGTGTTGCCTTGCGTGTTCAACAAAACTGAAGAATTTACTGCCCTTGCTGATCTCGGGGCTAGTATTAATTTGATGCCACTGAGTGTTTGGAAAACACTATCATTACCCGATCTCATTCCAACAAAGATGACTCTTGAACTTGCAAACCGCACTCTCGCTTACCCCGTTGGTATAGCCGAAGACGTATTTATCAAAGTTGGCACATTTACTTTCCCGGTCGATTTTGTCGTCGTTGATTATGAAATGGACCCTCGTATTCCTTTAATACTTGGTCGGCCATTTTTGAGAACCGGACGAGCTTTAGTGGATGTGGCCGAAGGTGAGTTAATCTTACGAGTCGGGGATGATTCAAAAGTTTTTAAAATGGGGAAGCTTACAGGCAAATCCTTTGGAGGCCGAGAATCAGTGAATATGATAAATGTGTTCGATGACTTTACCCTCTATGACAATCCTCTATTCGACTCTTGCATCGATAATCCACTTTTTCAAGATGATGTGGATGATTCTCTCCCTACTTTGGAACCTTCTACCATTTATGATTCACCACCGGTCTTTGATGCTTATGATGATGATGATTATAGCTCAGATTCGGATGATTTTGATTGTACTTCTGAGTATCCCGAGTTGCCCACTTTCGATGATTTTGATGAGGCTGATACTCTCTCGAGCGATTCTTCACATGATGAAGATCCTCCGCCATCACTCGACCCTACTTTGGACGATTATTCATTTGAGGAAGATTTCTCTGAATTTCTCAACACATACTTCCCTCATGAGAGTGATGCTCCTCCTTTGGACTTTGAAGATTATCGTCTTGATCCTACTTTGGATTTGAAGAGCATTTTGTCCAAGGAGAAGAAACCGGTCGACACCGAAATCCGTTGCACTTATGATTTGACACCTCTTTGTCTTCCTTCTGAGGACGAGGTTGTGATTCTTCGCGGATCTTCTTCACACTCGGCTGAGCCTGAGTGCTATTTTCCCCTGAAGGAAAAGGTGTTCGACCCCGGTATTGAAGTTTTTAAGCCATCTCAGTATCCACCTGATGAAATAAAAGGAAAAATCTTTGGAAATTTTGAAGACATGCTTGCTCCACTTCAACTTTGCTTCCACCGTGCTCCATCGCTGCTTAAGGGAACCTTGCCATTTCTCTTTTGGCTTGCCTTGTTCGCCTTAAGCTCGTGCTTATTGATGGATGAAAACTATGTCTTTAATCCAGGTGGATATGTTTCACGCTTCTTCCGTTGATGATCAAGGTCGAGTCAGGCTCACGACTCGGTTAACAAAAACCAAGCGCTTCTTGGGAGGCAACCCATGCATCTATCTTTTTGCTTTCTTTATCATAAGTGTAGGGGGACCCTTTGGTTTGCTATTTCCTCTCCTCACTTCTTAATCAGGGATTCGAGCTTCAATGATCCACTCTTGATAATTCTTGACGACCCGTGATTCCGTGTTCTACTTCTTCCCGGTTCTATCCTAAACTCTTTTCGATTCACTATTTTATATTTTCTCAATATTAAAATAGGAATCTCTTTAGTTGTCTTTTCCTTAGCAAGATTTAAACAACGTGCACAATGTCCTAAGTGTAGGGGAGTTTACTCCCATATGCTTAAACATTGAGGACAATGTTTATCTTAAGTGTAGGGGGGGAATTCTATCGAAGTTAAGTGGTCTTTTCCTTGTATTTGTCCTCATTTTAACCGGAAAATCAATTTTTCGACATTTTTCAAAATTTTTGATCTATTTTGGCCTATTAGTTTTTATTTTTGTATAGTTATTTTCTTGCCTTATTAGAATAAATGTTTAATAAGTGGTTTTAATTTTCAAACGTTGTGAATCTTTTGACTCAATCCGAGTTTACTCTAGCTAGTATCCTTAACGTGTTTAAGTCAAGTTTTGCTAGGCTTTTATATAGGGAGCTATAAAACGCGAAAGTCTTAACTCTCACGGGTTAAGAACAAGAACTTTTCGCAAGTTCCTATAATTGATCCTAGAGATTCGTTTATCAAGGGAACTTTAAGATGCGATTTCTAAACTTGAAAAAGTCTAAGAATTTGCAAGATCCTATAGGCGACTCGAAAACCCAAAACTTTGATTTAATAGGCTAAGTATCCACGAGTCTCATTACTTGAGATTTTAAACTGTGGAGAACGAGAGATGATAGAGCCAATTATAAGTTCGGTATTCTTTCGTGAATTTATGTGAGTTAATTATAAGCCTATTCTCCCATCGCTTGCTAATAAATTTATCTGCTAATAACTAAGGTTGTACGATTTGAAAAGTTACTTAGCTTCTAGCCCCAGATCGTTTAAAAGTTGCTCGGTATGGATTAGAGTTCATAGCCAAGGCATAACTTATTGAAGCGGGACGCGAAGATTGGCGAGTCCGAAAAGGCCCTAACAAGGCATGAGGGCTATATTTTGTTGCTAAAGATCCAAAGTGATGTGAAGAATCATTTATCGAAAATCAATATGTAGGATCGAGACACACGACGTAAAGCAAAACTCCCCAAAAGTCATGGAGAAGTGTATCCGAAAAGACCCTAACAAGGTATGAGGATAAATAGATCCAAGTCATAAAAGGAGGCGGATCGTTGTATATCAAAGTCCAAAATAAAGATTGGAGAAAAATGAAGAAGTCGTGGTCCAAGTTTGAATCTCTCAAAACTTCAAAGTGAAGAATTCCTATTATGAAGAGAATACCATTATTTCATGAACGTCTCTCAAGATTTGAATTATGAAGTCGCTGCCAAATATCGGTCCGAGAAAGGTCTCAAATCGCGAAGCGAGTTATGCCAAGATATGAACTTTATGAGGTCCCGAGAAGCAGTTTTAAAAGATTTGGTCCTTTAGCTAACTATTGATTAAATCGTTCACTTTATTTTCAGACTAAATAACTATCGAAATAAGTCAAACAATGCATCCTCGTGATCATTCAAGACAAATAATAAAATATAAGAGATACCCCTAGGAATAAGGGAGTCTAAGTGAATAATTGGCCCACATGAGTTCGTGTTAGTTTGCTAACTTATAATAACAATGATCTCGTTTTTAAGCTTGGTTTGGAGAAAGTGAAAACTTGAGAATGATGATTATTCATGACATTTCCAAAACCCAAGGTATGCTTTTGATTTCTTTATTTTGTATGTTTTTAATTTTCTATCTCTTTAATAAAGGCCAACGTGGATTGATTATGATGAAAAGTGTAATCTTGCTTTGTAACTAATGCATTGCATGAGGACATTGCAATGGTCAAGTGTAGGGGATTTGATAGGTGTGTAAACACCCATCTTTTCTACCACTTAATTACAATAATAACCGAGCCAAAACGTGTATTTTATGTCTTTTATGTCGGAATTATGCGTGGTTTGTGTTTTTGTTGTGTTTTAGGACAAAAAGGTGAAAAGTGGAGAAAACACGGACATTCACGGGCATTTACGGACTTTTATTGAAGAAAAGGATGAAAGACGAAGTCAAGAAGTCAAGAGTGCAAAAAGAACGGAAGTCTACGACCAATTCTGAAGATTTATCGAAGAAAAAGTCAAAAGACGGAAGTTTATCAAAAGCCGAAGAATTCAAGTCTATTTTATTGAAGAAATTAAAGACAAGTTCAAAGAAATCCCGAAGCCAAAAGTCCCTTAAGTCCAAATTTAAAGAAGATTAGAAGAAAAGGACTAATGGTGTAATTAATGAAGAATTAAGAAGAAAGGGGCTTAATCTTACAATTAACAAGAAATGAAGGAGGGGAGGAAGCTTCCTAATCCTCCCCTATAAATAGTCATTAGATGTAAACATTTCATTTTGTTGGCTAATAGTGACAATTAGACCTTCCACCATTTACTTATCTTGTCATTTACATATCTTGTCAATTTAAATTCATGTTATGCACCTTAATTACCATTTAATTCCAAGTAAGTTTTCATTTTAATTCTTGTCAAATCTTTACTTTATTTTGTTAATCTATCATCTACCTTTCTTTATCTTTGATTTGTTGTGTTTATGTTTATGTTCATGTTCATGCTTTTATTTTGATCCAAATTGGTTTTTGATTATTATGGTTAAAGTTGTTTGATTTCTTGAATTTAATTGTTTGTTTATACTTACTGTTGATTCGTAGATACTTTTATTTAATCGTTTGAGTTATTTTGATTAATTTGTGGTTATATCTGCTGTTACTGTATCTCCTTGTTCTTCGGGGGTGTTTGCTTTGTTTCTGATCTTTCCAGGAAAAGTTCCGAACCAAGAAGGAGGGAAAGCGCTCATTCGGAACTTCCAAAGTTCCGAATCAAGGTTTCATCCGGAAGATTTTGGGGTCAGCAAAACTTCCGAGTCAAGCTGTTCATCCGGAACATTCAAAGTTCTGGACGAAGGAAAACTTCCGACTCAAGAACCATTCATTCGGAACTTCCAAAGTTACGAACCAGAAAAGCTTCATTCGGAACTTAAAAGTTCCGGTTCAAGCACTGTTCATTTGGAACTTAAAAGTTCCGGATCAGTGGGTATTCATTCGGAAGTTTCCAAAGTTCCGAACCAAGAGTTGTTCATTCGGAACTTAAAAGTTCCGAATAAACTTCCGGATCAAGGGGCAACTTCCGACTCAAGAGGTGTTCATTCGGAAGTTCTAAACTTCCGAATCAAGGGGCTTCATTCGGAAACTTCCGAATCAAGGGTTACCAAATAGTTCCGAATCAAGGCAAAATTTAGAGTTCCGAATCAGTAAAGTTCCGAACGAAGGATTGTTTTGGATAAGTGACATATTCAGATCAATTAGTTCCGGATCAAGGATTTTGGTAATATTCCAAGTGAAGAAGAATCATTTCAACCGAAGGTGACATTTAGGACGAGTGATTATTCCAAACGAAGGTTTATTCCGAATGAGTTGTATTCAGGTTCTTATTAGCTTTTGTTTTTGATTTTTATTTTCAAGCTTAATTTTTCCCGCCTTTATTTTAATTGCACTTTAAGTTTATTTGCCTTAGTTTTATTTTAGATTTTGCCTTAGTTTTAGTCGCGTTTTAAATAGATTTAAGTTTACGTCATTTACTTTAGTGCCCTTTAATTTCAGCCTCGCTTTTAATACTTGCACCTTTATTTTAAATTAGACTTAGATTTACTTTAAGAGCACCTTTACTTTAATTGTTTTGCACTTTTAATTTTAAACACTACAACGACATATCTTTATTTCCACCAAAAACAATAGAGTCACATAGAGAGCCTAGATCAATTCGATTAGACATACTTAAACGAATCTTTTTAACTAGGTAAAATCTAGTTATCACCCTAGGACTTCAAGGGCTGCGTAAATTATGATTTGTATATCTAACTTGATGAAATGTCTATCAAGTGAAAATCTGAATTCTTCTTGATAAAGTTTAGATCGGCGAAAAGTTGCATTCATCAGAAACCCGTGAACATCATGGATAGAGAAAGTAAGTCAACATTTAGCCTGGTCTTATTCCCGTAGTTATGTTTGAAGAAACTCGCATATTGTAATGGATTACACTTGTGAGAAAAGACCGAATGTGGAGGAAATACCCACATGGCTTTAACTCTATAAGAAGCGAGTAGTAAGATAAGATGATCTTTGAGGACAAAGATCCTGTTTAGGGGTAAATGCTGTGACAATCCGTTAATTTATGGTTTATATTTTATTCTCAAATATTATTTAAAAACATTATATTAATGTTATATTATGAACTCACTTATTTTTGGGAAGAAATTTGGGTTTACATCTTGAAGTAGCATCGACTACGTCTAAACTGGAGGATTCTACATTACGTGCTTAGGTTTACATACACCAATTTGGTGACAGTCCGACATTTCAGAAAATAAATTTACCCGTGAATATTATTTTGGGATTTTAATTTTGATTTGGTTCATAAACTCACAAATTTACGAGAAGAGATTAGGATTTACGATTTTAATTTAACGTCCTTTACGACTAAACCAGAAACCTTAGGATTACGTATTTACGTTTTCGAACTCCGGTTTTGATGAGACAATTTTTATTAGATTTGTTTTGTACCGTTGATTCATAATTTATAAAAACGTTTTTCATAAAACGACCCGAGGGCACGCAAATCGAGGAAACTAGAATCAGGAGTACCCGTAAATTAATAGGGATGGGACAAGTTTAAACTTGCCCACCCCCATAACAAGTGGTGGCAAACTAAGCCACTTAAACACATTTTGTGTCAAGTGATGGACACTTGTCCTCCAAACTTGACTAAAACTACCAAACCACAAAACAAGATACCAAAACCATTTCTCTCATTCTCACACATGCAAACCACTCCATTTTTCTCTCTATTCCTCCCCTATGCCGTCCACTCTTTACCCAAAACAACCCCCATTGATTTTGATTCAATCATAAATCATATGTATAATTTACATATGATGAAAACCCATTGAAGTTATGAAGATTGGAAGTGATCTTAAAATGTAAAACGGAGTTTTCAAGGGAGTTTGGGGCTGATTTCTCAAGGAGTTTTAATGAAGAACTAGGGCTGATTTTTGGAGGAATCTACAAATACTTGGTGATCCTAGAAGTGATGTTGATATCTCATAAGATTGGTTACCCAAAACCAAGTCTTGTTCATCATCAACCCCATCTTTTCATCACTTTGGTGGTATAGAGATTGTTCTTCCCATCCTCTTGTTATTTTGATTATGTAATCTTGTATTTTCTTTATTTATGTATATGTATATGATGATGAATGATGATAAAAATATTATGTGGGGATTTGGTGTTGTTAAACATGGGTAAAAAGATGGAAAAACCATAGGTAACAAGGTTAAAATCATGCTTAAAAAGATGGCTGTATAAAAACAGTAAGTAATCAAATGTTATACTGATAAAATGGTAAAGTTGAATCAATATACAGTAAGTATTAGGTGTTATACACATGTGAGAGTTGGCCATACAATGGAATCATAAAAATGAGTGAGATATGATCAAAACAAGTTTAGAGTGCAAATCTGCCTATACTGTTTTGGAAGAATTTATTAAAATATTTAGAGGTTGATTCATCAGTAGCTATAATGGAATAAAATTAAGCACATATCATATAGTTTCTGTGATAAAAATTTGGGGTTCTATCTCCATGTAGAACTCTAGATATGATCATTTTAGTGAACTATATTTTTAGGACTGATTTTGTGAAATTAAAGTTTAATATTTTTATATAAGCACTCAAATAAATATAGTATAAAATGTGAATTAAAACCCACTAACTTATATATTTCATTTATATAAATATGCGTAAGGATAAAAAAAATGGACATTATATAAAAATGGTAGTTTGGTAAGTTTTATAAGTTATAAAAACTATATACTAAGTTTTACGTCTTTTCGGCTAAAACCGAAAGATTAACGTTTTTGTCAAATAAAACTTAGACGGTCGGACCCGTCTAATATAAACTTTTATAAACTCACATACTGATGTATAAACATATATAACTAGTAAAAACCGATAAAACCCAAGCTTTACAACATATAGACATTAACGGGCCAAAGTAGCCTTATTGGACTATAAACCCGACCAGTTAGTAAAACACTTATAAATTTACTTATTGGGCTTAACCCACTTGGGCCTAACATGTAAGGTATAATACTGATTATAAAAGTATAATTGGGCTAATGAAATGTATTGGGCTTGTAATGGGCCTACTGGGCCTCCAAAATGTAAACAAGTTGAGCTAGTGTAACTAGTATAAAAGTTACCAACACATAAACACTATAATAAATGAGTAAAGGTATAAACCCACTTGATCATCATCATATTTACAAAATCATCATATGTATACATAATTGTTATTTTTAAAAAGTCATTGGACAAAAGTCTAAGACGAGTATTATTTGTCTAGGTTTCCGTGATTGAAGCACGTACCGTACATCCGAATCGCCGATAAACCGCTTTCCCACATCAACGTGAGTTCATAGTCTCGCACTCTTTTAAATGTTTTTATGAAATATTTTATAAACCCGCGAGGGAGATAACATGTTAGTTTTACTAAAATAGGACACCATTTGTCCCGATTTTTTGTTTATTGATTTGGACCCGAATGATTGTATGACCCGATGAATGATTATATGACCCGATAGATGAAATGAAATGGATTATTAAAGTTAGGTTATGTCACTAAAAGTCCCATTAGCATGAATTGTGAGCTACCGGGGTTTGGTAGACGCTTATGCATATAATAGTACTATTTGGGGACGATCACCCCAGTTCGCGCCTTGACGGTTGATTCCCGTCGTGCCACATTGATTGGTAAGCGAATTTATGTATGAGAAGATTTACACAAGCGTGATTATTGTGACGACACGCTAATTTAGATGGGCAAATTGAGTTTCGGGCTAGCTACCCATTGTTTGTTGTAGTAAGGTAACAATGTCATGCGACTTATAATAATCCAAGAATAACGAAATACTGCTATACGCACTAAATTACGATATATTGCCTGACTAGCAATACGGGGTCTTACTATTGATATTATGTTTGTGTTTTGGTTTTTCATAACCATATTCTTATAACGGTTTTTATGTTTTTTATTTTTTTTTTGGTAAAAGGGTAGCAATGACCCCGGTAAATAGAACCAAAAAAAGCGTTGAAGTACAAGGAATGTGGCTGAAATACCACATTAACTGCAAGCTACAGGCAGCTTGTTAAACAAAATGTTTATGACAGGCCATAAACATTAACTAGTCTAGAATACTGGAAATATATAAACTAGACAAAAACCAAGACGATAACATAAAGTTACGAGGAAAATAATAAAATATCAACATGGGATCAGCCAGTAGGAGTGCTTGCCCCAATATGAGTATTGAGAAGATTCACCGATTCATCAAAGACGACCTCGACTCCCTCCTCCTCCTCATTATCTTCCTCGCTTACTTGAGCCCCTTCGTCAATACCAGGCATGGACAAAGATGAAAATTTATTAGATGTAGAAACACTGCTCATTTGAGCTTTAGCCTTGTTCGGACCATTAAGATTGCTATACTGCTGCAACTGACCAGATTTAGTATTCAACTTACTACTATTATCAGCACTTGTACTTGTAGTATCCAAGTGAGTTTTTGGGCGAAAAACAACCGTCTTACCTGCTTGGAAACCCTTGCTCAATGGAACACCTCTCGGAACTTGATTCCCTAAATTACCTTTGTACTTCTTCCTCTTGCTTTACACTTGTTGGAACCCATCATTATCAACATGAGTTGTCACTTTTTCAACCGTTATAGGTTTAACATTTTTCGGACAAGAATCAACGAAATGACCAAAAATATTACAAGTATGACATCTAGGCGGTTTCCATTCGTATTCAACTCGAATTAACTCCTTAGTACAACCAGAGCCTTCAAGATCAGGGACACCAACAATAACGTTATCTATAAACTCCGAATCAGCATTCATCTCAATAAGACAACGAGCAAAACTACAACGACCCCAAGAATCTTTGCACATATTATCAGTATAATTATCCATCATAATAAGCTTACCAAGAAACGAAGCAATTAAACTAATACCTTCCTCTTCAAATACCTGTAGCGGGACATCATGAAACTTAACCCATACCGGAATACGAGTTAGTTCCTCCTTTAGAAGATTCGTTTTCATAGTCCATTTCTTAAGAAAAATTGGTGAATTACGAACCATCCACGGACCACCTTCCATAACCGCATTAAGACCCTCACTAGATCCAAATTGGAAAAAGAAAAAACCTTTCTCATTCATCATGATACGCTTAAGACCATGTTTTGCCCAGTTATTCTTAGCAAAATACTCAACCACAGGGAATGCAATCCTTTTACCAAGAAAGTAACCATATAAAGTGTTATGGTAGCAAGCATTTACTGTTTCAACAACCTTCTTAGGAATAGAGATATTAACCCCTTCATAGACATTTTCAGAATTAAACGAAGAAGAGACTGTATTAATACCTCCATTAGTAGACGTAACCATATCACCTTCAAATCTGCAAAGTAACTTCAGAATTTCTTTAGCACGATCAGGTGAGATCAATTCCCACAAAGGATGTTTCTTCATTCTTAACTCATGCATAAATTCACCCGCGTCACCAACCGTGCGAATCGTTAAACCAAATAATTTCAAAACCGCATGTAGATTACACTGTTGCAAACCATTAATGGTAGCAGCCTTAGCTTCAAGGTCTGTTTCCTTAGCCATTTGTGCAGAGTGCACACTCGAACCACCTGAACTGAGTGAAGAAGTGCTGCTAGTTAAAATCTTATGGCGTTCACACAAAACTTTATAATAAAGCATAGTGGTCTCCTTAGGTAAAGTAGACCATTTAGGAAATTTGTTTGCCTTCACACCATTTGCAAACACTTCAATGTCACGCACAGTATTCAAAGGAATAGAAAACAAATTAGATATCTCCTCTAACGTTACTAAAACCTCAAGAGTAGACACCATAACCGCACCCATCCAACCTGTAAACAATGGCTTATCACTTTCATTGCTCGAATCCACCATAGCTTCAACAAATCGATCAAACGAAACACAGCCCTAACCACGATAAATAAACCCTAAACAAACAGTAACTTGTTTTTTTGTTTTTTTTTAATCGTAAAAACACACAATAACTCAATCAAACCCGGACCCTATTAAATCAACACAGTAATCGAAATCCAGAAAATCAACACCTAATAAATGAATAACGACCCTATTAATAAACTATAGGCAGCCGACCAATTAATGAAAAGGTCAGCCGACACAATGATCAATCTATACCAACCGATAATCAATAAAGGGGTATTGTCAGCCGACAATCAATGAACTCAATGTCAACCGACAATTAATAAACACTCAAAAAAGTTGATATCAGCCGACCAAACAGTGACCAATTAAGAACCAATTAAGGTCAGCCGTAAAAGTAATGGTCAGCCGACCAATTAAATAACCAAGTAAGGGGTCAGCCGACCAATTAAATACCCAATTAAATTGGCTCCAAACCCTAACCGTACGGAACAAACCCAAACCCTAATTGCTATGTCAAGAAACGTCACACAGGAATACTATCGTGAAGGTAACCAATGGGGATCCAATATATAAAGGACTCACGAAGCCGACCAAGATGAAAAATAAAGCACCACAAAAACGCAGCAGAATAACTAAAAAAGAAACGATTATAGAACCCTAGAAAATCTGTCAACCAAATAACAACTATGTTAACTCTAGACTAATCAGAGATTAATCGAGAAACCAGCATTGTTATAAGATTTAGAGATTAACAGGATAGAAAATCGTATCATGAAGAAGAAAAGAAAATTCTGCCGCCATTGATGTTTTTTAGGGTTTTTTTAAAAAGCCTTATATAAGTTTATAACGGTTTTTATTTAACTCTATAAGACGTTATAAAACGTACTGTATGGTGTTTTTACGACAATGGTTCGTATAATGATTTTGAAGGCAAAAGCCTATATTATGATTTTGATAAGGATTTGTATAAAATGACTTTGGCTATTTTATGGCCTACTACAAGGTTTTGTACAAAATGATTTTCGGTAATAAATATATACCGATGATATACAAAATGATTGGGTGAATCACGTGTGTAGGCTATAAATTGATAAATTCATGCTTGTGATCATTAAGGACTATCTGTTTGTTTATAAGAATAAGAATGAGTTAATAATTAGCAATAGACTGCCCTAAATTGGCCGAACAATGAAAACCTGTACCTTGAATAATTAACATGTGATTTAAGGCTTGATCCTTTACATAAAATGACCGTTTGATTAATGATGGTAAGATAATGGTATCTATATTGACTCTTCAAAAATTTGGACCATTTAAGACTTTGGATTTACCAAAAAGAAAGTGCAAATGTGTTTTGACAAATGTTTTATCGAAAAGAACTTTTGAGGGATTATTCCCTTAACCCAGAACATTTAACTAAACTCCTGTTTAGGGGTAAATGTTCGTGTATATCTCAAGACAACCTAAGAGGGATTGTGGAAACCATTTAAACCATGACTTGAAATTTTAAACGACTATTTTTGCTTTTCAACTAAGAAAACTTTGACCAAAGTATAAACAAAGATTTTTCGAATGTTTACGAATCTTACTAATTATTTTCGATAAATCAACAAAAATCGTGTTAATTAAATTCAAATTTATTTTGAACATTTTTATATAATTGGACAAACTAAGAAAATTTAAAAGTTTTACGCTTGCGTTTCATAAAGTTAAATATTTATCATTTAATTACTGGTAATAATTATCGACGCTTTAGACGTCGGATTGAGTAAAACGAATAAAAATGATAATTGAGACGAAATTAAAACTTAGAAAATATGAAGAAAGAAATTTTGAATGAATTCGGTCATAATAATTATTTCATCAGGAAAGGTGAAAATAAATACTGACACATTATGTAGAAAAGATAAAGAACCAATTAGGACATGTTCCTTAATAATGAAGGTGCAAAATAAATTGCCGAACAATATAAATATGAACGATGTTTGTAAAAAGGATAATATAGATAATAAAAAGGGATTCGCGACTAATATGAATCATTAGAATTGAGAAGCCGATAGCGTTAAATGATTAAAAGGCCACTTATGGTTGTCTAAATATGGAGGATTGTGAGATATAGTCATGTTGGAATCTCGTAAGATTAAGTATTCTATTCATGTCATTTTTGATTAAATGTATCTTTATCTGAAGGAGTTGTACTGTTGCAAATTTATGAAGGCAGACATCGCCTCATACATTAGTAAACGTCTAACTATTGCAAAGGTCATCATCTGAACTTGATTCGATTTGGGTCATCATCGACAGATTGACCAAATCTGCTAATATCATTCCTGTTAATGATAGATTCTCGATGAAGAAATTGACTCTTTTGTATTTAAGGGATTTGTGTAAACATAGTGTGCCTGTATCGATCATCTCTAGCAAGATCCTCGCTTCGCATCGAATTTCTATAGATTTGCTCAGAAGTCATTGGGAACGAACCTTGATGAGAGTACTGTTTGCCACCCCAATCGAATGGATGAGGTAAAGTAATGATACAAAGCACTAGAAGCCTTGATTTATGTTTGAATAATTGACCTTTGGTCATAGACCGTATAATCGCTTTCCTTTGGAAAGATTATCATAGATAATTATTGTATTAGGATCTAGATCAAGTCTTGTGAGAATATATATTAGAGCATCTGTAAGCAGGAGTTGGGATGAAGACACCCGACATACGCCCATTGTGAGTTGGACATGTCTTTTAGGTTTAAGGTTTCCTATGATGGCAAACCTAACCTTGCAAAATCTCCAACCCGCGAGACCTGAAATGATTGTTGAAATTAGGATCTGATTATTGACTGCCAGTAGTGGGCAGGAGGTTATATGAATATGAAATGTAGATCTTGAAGTGCCAGATGGGTAGCGAAGTTATGCCAAAAAATTTAATCATGGAGAAGTACATTGATGATCTGAAAGATCATGGGAAATAAGTCCCCGTTGTATGGGACCATTGAGATAATATAAAGACTTGGTTTGAAAGGCATATAAGCTAGATCTACCCTAGGACTTCAAGGGCTGCGTAAATTGTGATTTGCATATCTAACTTGATGAAATGTCTATCAAGTGAAAATCTGAATTCTTCTTGATAAAGTTTAGATCGGCAAAAAGTTGCATTCATCAGAAACCCGTGAACATCATGGATAGAGAAAGTAAGTCAACATTTAGCCTGGTCTTATTCCCGTAGTTATGTTTGAAGAAACTCGCATATTGTAATGGATTACACTTGTGAGAAAAGACCGAATGTGGAGGAAATACCCACATGGCTTTAACTCTATAAGAAGCGAGTAGTAAGATAAGATGATCTTTGAGGACAAAGATCCTGTTTAGGGGTAAATGCTGTGACAATCCGTTAATTTATGGTTTATATTTTATTCTCAAATATTATTTAAAAACATTATTTTAATATTATATTATGAACTCACTTATTTTTGGGAAGAAATTTGGGTTTACATCTTGAAGTAGCACCGACTACGTCTAAACTGGAGGATTCTACATTACGTGCTTACGTTTACATACACCATTTTGGTGACAGTCCGACATTTCAGAAAATAAATTTACCCGTGAATATTATTTTGGGATTTTAATTTTGATTTGGTTCATAAACTCACAAATTTACGAGAAGAGATTAGGATTTACGATTTTAATTTAACGTCCTTTACGACTAAACCAGAAACCTTAGGATTACGCATTTACGTTTTCGAACTCCGTTTTTGATGAGACAATTTTTATTAGATTTGTTTTGTACCGTTGATTCATAATTTATAAAAACGTTTTTCGTAAAACGACCCGAGGGCACGCAAATCGAGGAAACTAGAATCGAGGAGTACCCGTAAATTAATAGGGATGGGACAAGTTTACACTTGCCCACCCCCATAACAAGTGGCGGCAAACTAAGCCACTTAAACACATTTTGTGTCAAGTGATGGACACTTGTCCTCCAAACTTGACTAAAACTACCAAACCACAAAACAAGATACCTAAGCCATTTCTCTCATTCTCACACATGCAAACCACTCCATTTTTCTCTCTATTCCTCCCCTATGCCGTCCACTCTTTACCAAAAACAACCCCCATTTGATCTTGATTCAATCATAAATCATATGTATAATTTACATATGATGAAAACCCATTGAAGTTATGAAGATTGGAGGTGATCATAACATGTAAAACAGAGTTTTCAAGGGAGTTTGGGGCTGATTTCTCAAGGAGTTTTAATTAAGAACAAGGGCTGATTTTTGGAGGAATCTACAAATACTTGGTGATCCTAGAAGTGATGTTGATATCTCATAAGATTGGTTACCCAAAACCAAGTCTTGTTCATCATCAACCCCATCTTTTCATCACTTTGGTGGTATAGAGATTGTTCTTCCCATCCTCTTGTTATTTTGATTATGTAATCTTGTATTTTCTTTATTTATGTATATGTATATGATGATGAATGATGATAAAAATATTATGTGGGGATTTGGTGTTGATAAACATGGGTAAAAAGATGGAAAAACCATAGGTAACAAGGTTAAAATCATGCTTAAAAAGATGGATGTATAAAAACAGTAAGTAATCAAACGTTATACTGATAAAATGGTAAAGTGGAATCAATATACAGTAAGTATTAGGTGTTATACACATGTGAGAGTTGGCCATATAATGGAATCATAAAAATGAGTGAGATATGATCAAAACAAGTTTAGAGTGCAAATCTGCCTATACTGTTTTGGAAGAATTTATTAAAATATTTAGAGGTTGATTCATCAGTAGCTATACTGGAATAAAATGAAGCACATATCATGTAGTTTCTGTGATAAAAATTTGGGGTTCTATCTCCATGTAGAACTCTAGAGATGATCATTTTAGTGAACTATATTTTTAGGACTGATTTTGTGAAATTAAAGTTTAATATTATTATATAAGCACTCAAATAAATATAGTATAAAATGTGAATTAAAACCCACTAACTTATATATTTCATTTATATAAATATGCGTAAGGATAAAAAAAATGGACATTATATAAAAATGGTAGTTTGGTAAGTTTTATAAGTTATAAAAACTATATACTAAGTTTTACGTCTTTTCGGCTAAAACCGAAAGATTAACGTTTTTGTCAAATAAAACTTAGACGGTTGGACCCGTCTAATATAAACTTTTATAAACTCACATACTGATGTATAAACATATATAACAAGTAAAAACCGATAAAACCCAAGCTTTACAACATATAGACATTAACGGGCCAAAGTAGCCTTATTGGACTATAAACCCGACCAGTTAGTAAAACACTTATAAATTTACTTATTGGGCTTAACCCACTTGGGCCCAACATGTAAGGTATAATACTGATAATAAAAGTATAATTGGGCTAATGAAATGTATTGGGCTTGTAATGGGCCTATTGGGCCTCCAAAATGTAAACAAGTTGAGCTAGTGTAACTAGTATAAAAGTTACCAACACATAAACACTATAATAAATGAGTAAAGATGTATAAACCCACTTGATCATAATCATATTTACAAAATCATCATATGTATACATAATTGTTATTTTTATAAAGTCATTGGACAAAAGTCTAAGACGAGTATTATTTGTCTAGGTTTCCGTGATTGAAACACGTACCGTACATCCGAATCGCCGATAAACCGCTTTCCCACATCAACGTGAGTTCATAGCCTCGCACTCTTTTAAATGTTTTTATGAAATATTTTATAAACTCGCGAGGGAGCTAACATGTTAGTTTTACTAGAATAGGACACCATTTGTCCTGATTTTTTGTTTATTGATTTGGACCCGAATGATTGTATGACCCGATGAATGATTATATGACCCGATAGATGAAATGAAATGGATTATTAAAGTTACGTTATGTCACTAAAAGTACCATTAGCATGAATTGTGAACTACCGGGGTTTGGTAGACGCTTATGCATATAATAGTACTATTTGGGGACGATCACCCCAGTTCGCGCCTTGACGGTTGATCCCCGTCGTGCCACATTGATTGGTAAGCGAATTTATGTATGAGAAGATTGACACAAGCGTGATTATTGTGACGACACACTAATTTAGATGGGCAAATTGAGTTTCGGGCTAGCTACCCATTGTTTGTTGTAGTAAGGTAACAATGTCATGCGACTTATAATAATCCAAGAATAACGAAATACTGCTATACGCACTAAATTACGATATATTGCCTGACTAGCAATACGGGGTCTTACTACTGATATTATGTTTGTGTTTTGGTTTTTCATAACCATATTCATATAACGGTTTTTATTTAACTCTATAAGACGTTATAAAACGTATTGTATGATGTTTTTACGACAATGGTTCGTATAATGATTTTGAAGGCAAAAGCCTATATTATGATTTTGATAAGGATTTGTATAAAATGACTTTGGCTATTTTATGGCCTACTACAAGGTTTTGTACAAACTGATTTTCGGTATTAAATATATACCGATGATATATTAATGGTTTATTAAACTCTATGAATTCACTCGGCGTTATCGCTGACCTTTTCTTTTAACATGTTTTATCTTAGGTACTTGAAGGTAATTCTCGGGAAGACAACAAGAATTTATGGCCCGCACTTAAATGATAATTTCCATTCAAATTCTTTGTAAAACCTGTATGAAATACGATGACTTGGGACCTATGTAAATTTGATATTTATGAATGGAAATGCTTTATTATTAAACGACGCGATTTTTAAGCGTTGTCGAGTAATGTGCTATCCCGTAACACCAACGAGTCTTCCGCTGTATTGAATTGTGTAAATTTGGGGGTTTTACACAAGATCTCTAACCATGGACTGAAGCGAATCTTAGAGCGTACTGTGGGAGAGCATCGTGCCTCATGGGCCGATAAATTAGATGATGCTTTGTGGGCTTTCCGTACCGCTTATAAGACACCTATTGGTTGCACTCCATATTGTCTTGTGTAAGGAAAGGCATGCCACCTCCCAATTGAGTTGGAGCATAAGGCTTATGGGGCCTTGAAATGGGCTAATTTTGATATGAACAAAGCCGTTGATCTTAGGAAAATCCAACTCAATGAACTTAATGAACTGAGGAATGAGGCTTATGAGAATTAACTGATTTACAAGGAGAAAACCAAGCTCATTTATGATTCTTGGATTAAGAACCAAGAGTTTCACATAGGTGATCAAGTTTTACTCTTTAACTCTCGGTTGAAAATCTTTTCTTGAAAGCTTAAGAGCCTTTGGTCCGGTCCATTCACCGTTGCTAAAGTCTTCCCTTATGGCATTGAGTTATCACAACCAAATGGGCCAATTTTAAGGTGAATGGCCAACGTGTTAAGTTGTACTTTGGTGAGGACGTCTCTCATGAGATGATTCCATCCCTCACCACGTTTCCTTGAATTAGTTCTGGGTCGAGTCAGGCTTGTGACTCAGTTAACAAAAACAAGCGCTTTTCGGGTGGCAACCCGATGATCTATCCTTTACCTGTTTTCATAATAAGTGTAGGGGGAGCTATGTAGGTGTTTGTTGTCTTGTTTCTTATGATGTGCAGGGATTACAACTTTCAAAGATCCACTTTTGATGATATTTGACGACCCGTGATCCCGTGTTCCCGTCTTCCCAGTTCTATCCTAAACTTTTGTGATTCAATATTTCATATCATATATGTTGACATTGAAATCACTATAGTCGTCTCTTCCTTAGCAAGATTTAAACAAAGTGCACAATGTCCTAAGTGTAGGGGAGTTTACTCCCACGTGCTTAAACATTGAGGACAGTGTTTATATCAAGTGTAGGGGGACTTCTATCGAAGTTAAGTGGGCTTTTCCATTAATTTGTCCTCATTTTAACCGGAAAATTTATTTTTTCGACGTTTCTCAGAATTTTTGATCTATTTTGGCCTAGTAGTATTTTTCATTTATTCTCTTTTATGTTCTTTCTTTTTGTTATCGCATCGTATGTATATATTTCATTTCAAAAATAATGTCAAAAGAGAAAAATAAAGGAATAAAATGGTTTTAACAAGTTTAGATGTCTTTGATATATTAGGCCCGTCATGAATCTTTTGACTTAACCCGAGTTTACTTATCCAAGTTTACTCTAGCTAGTATCCTTAACGTGTTTAAATCAAGTTTTGCTAGACTTTTATATAGGGAACTTTAAAACGCGAAAGTCTTAACTCTAACGGGTAAGAACAAGAACTTTTCGCAAGTTCCTATAATTGATCCTAGAAAGTCGTTTATCAAGGGAACTTTAAAATGCGAATTCTAAACTTGAAAAAGTCTAAGAAGTTGCAAGATCCTATAGATGACTTGAAAACCCAAAACATTGATTTATTTAGCTAAGCATCCACGAGTCTCATTCCTTGAGATTTTTGAATTGTGTAGAACGAGAGATGATAGAGTCAATTATAAGTTTGGCATTCTTTCATGAATTTATGTGAGTTAATTATGAGCTTTTTCTCCCATCGCTTGTTAATAAATATAATTGTAATAAGTAAGTTCGTACGATTTGAAAAGTTACTTAGCTTCTAGCACAAGATCGTTTAAAAGTTGCTCGGTATTAATTAGAGTTCATATCCAAGGCATAACTTATTGAAGCGGGATGCGAAGATTGGCGAGTCCGAAAAGGCCCTAACAAGGCATGAGGGCTACATTTTGTTGCTAAAGATCCAAAATGATGTGAAGAATCATTTATCAAAAATCAATATGATGGATCGAGACACACGACGAAAAGCAAATACTCCCCAAAAGATCATGGAGAAGTCTATCCGAAAAGACCCTAGCAAGGTATGAGGATAAATAGATCCAAGTCCTAAAAGGAGGCGGATGGTTATATATCAAAATCCAAAATAAAGATTGGAGAAAAAATGAAGAAGTCGTGGTCCAAGTTTGAAGAATCTCTCAAAAACTTCAAGTGAAGAAATTCCTATTATGAAGAGAAGGCCATTATTTCAAGAACGTCTCTCAAGATTTAAAGTATGAAGTCAATGCTAAATATCGGTCTGAGAAAGGTCTCAAATCGTGAAGCGATTTATGCCAAGATATGAACTTTATGAGGTCCCGAGAAGCAATTTTAAAAGATTTTTCCCTTTAGCTAACTATTGATTAAATCGTCCTACTTTATTTTCATCCTAAATAAATTATCGAAATAAGTCAACAATGCATCCTCGTGATCATTTAAGACAACAATAAAATATAATAGATACACCTAGGAATAAGGGAGTCTAAGTGAATAATTGAGCCACGTGAGTGAGTGTTAGCTTACTAACTGATAATAACAATGATCTCGTTTCTAAGCTTGGTGTGGGGAACGTGAAACTTGAGGGTGATAAACATTCATGACGACCAAAGCCCTAATGTAAGTCTTCGATCTCTTTACTTGTTCTTCCTTCAAGTATTTTGTACTCTTCTATTTTTATTTAGTTTCATAATTGTCTAGTATTTAATAAAGGCCAAGATGGGTTAATTATGATGGAAAATGTAAATCGTGCTTTGAAATTAATGCATTGCATGAGGGCATTGCAATGGTCAAGTGTAGGGGATTTAATAAGTGTGGAAACACTTATCCTTTTACCACTTAATTATAATAAAAACGAGACCAAAACGTTTATTTTATGTCGTAAAAGTCAGAATTATGCGTGGTTTGTGTTTTTATTGTGTTTTAGGGAAAAAAATATGAAAAGGAAAAAAACACGGGCTTTCACGGGCTTTTATCGAAGAAAAAGACAAAAGACGAAGTCAAAAGATCAAAAGTGCAAGAAGAACGGAAGTCAACGGCCTATTCTGAAGATTTATCGAAGAAAAAGTCTAAAGACGGAAGTTTGACGAAGTCAAAGAACCAAGTCAACTAAAAGAAGAAAATTAAAAGACGAGTTCATTTTATCATTCGACTAATCCCGAGACAAAGTCGAGAAAGACGAGTTATCTAAAAAGTCGAGAAGACAAAAGAAAGAAAGAAGGAAGCAACACACCACACCTCTCGTCTCCTATAAATACTCCCCTACAACTTCATTTTAGTAGTGAGTAATTTTTTATTTTAGTAGTTCATATCTTTAGGGAGAAGTAGGAGTAGTTGCTTCTACTTTCTCTCTCTAGATTTCTTTCATTTTCTTTTAAGTTTTAAGCTTTTCACTTTAATCTTGTATTTGAATCTTTATCTCCAAGTTTAATTTCAAGATTTTCATAATCTATCTTATTCTACCTTTCTAGTTTTAATCCTGATTTTGATTCCGCTCAAGTATGTAACTTGTTTCATCTTGATGTTTATTTGATTAAAGTGCTCATCCTGTTGTTCTTATCAATTTCATACGAATGATGTTCTCAACTTTTTGGTGCTTTTAGCTTATTTCGTGATTAGATTATTTTTTTAAGTGTTTTAATACTTTAATTTTTTTAAAGTTTATTTTATAAACTTTGCTTATTTGGTGTGTTGAAAGTTTTTAAATTCGTGCTTATTTAATTTTCTTTGATATTGAGTTGGTTAAGTTCCGGTAAGTGCTTATTAAGAAAAGGTGCTTATTCGGTTCCGCTTATTTTCAGTTTACATTCCATCGTAATATTTTTAAGGGTTTTACTTGTTCCGATCGAGTTTCGTGATCGCATAAACCTAAGGGTTCTACTTGCGATCAGAAACTGCGATCAAAGACTGCAATCTCATATTACGATCTTTGGTTGAGATCCAAGTCACGATCGTTCATTGTGATCCAGGCTGCGTTAGCTGACTGTGATCCCTGTTGCGATCTATGGTTGCGATCCCAGTTGAGATCGTGTGTTGCGATCAAAGTCACGATCGCAGATTGCGATCGAATACTACGATCCAGGGTGCGATCGGTGGTTACTATTGGTTGTCACGATCCAGGTCACGATCCCGTGTTGCGATATAGGTTGTAATTGGATTGTATTACTTTGTTTTATTTTACTTAATTATTTTTCAAGGTTGATTTCTTTCCCACAAATTTTTGTTTAGATTAATTTTATATTGTCTTGTCTTATTTTTTCTATAAATTTACTTTTTAATTAGACTTAAACTTGTTTAATTTCTTTATATTTGTAATTTGTCTTATCTCATTTTAGTAGATATAGATAACCAAAAGCTCCCCCTTTTAGTGACCAATAACAATAATTCCACCTTAAACCGTGATCAATTCAGATTAAATCGAGTACGAACAACACTTAAAATCCACATCAACAAAATGTCATATTATAGTTGCATAATGATTAGATTCAATTCTAATGCATTAACAATGTGTAGTAAGTATAATGATAATGAATGTATGTAATGAGTAAGGAAAGAAACAACCTAGTAGGAGGACACCAAGATTTATAGTGGTTCGGCAACGAGGCTCTATCCTCGTTCCTACTCCACTCCTCGAGTACACCTTACTCGAGATTTCCACTATATCCACAAGCTCCCTTCTTGGCGGAGAAAACCTTACAATGTCGCTTACATTATTTTCCGACACTAAGCTAAATGTCGAGACCTAATCTTAGCTAGGACCAATCTACACAACGTCGCCCACTTCACCATTTTACGACACAAGGCTAGATGTCGAGTTCTAATCCAAAGCTAGAACCAATCTTCACGACTCTTCACTTTGAAGCTAAGTGAGAACTTCACACAACACAACTACATATCACTTTATAGTTTAGTGAGAACTCACAAGACACAACCACATCACTTTATAGTTTAGTGAGAACTAACACAACTAATTACAACTCAACTAAACATATCCAAGTACACACATGTAGCTTGGATCTACACAACACAAATCCAAGCACACACATGTGCAATGGATTTACACAACTCTAATCCAAGTATTCACATATAGCTTGGATGAACACAACTAGTCCAAGTATTCAAAATACATTGGATCTACACAAGACACAAATAAACAAATGATGAACATGACTAGATCTTTAGGATAAGGTGATCTTCATCTGTAGGATATTGTAAATCTTGCTTATGTTTAGAGAGAGAAAGAGATAGAAAGATGGTAAGAACACACACACTTTGAGAGAGAAAGTATATAGAAAACACTTTCTATTATGTGAAAATAATGTGAACCAACACCCTCTCCAACTAAGGAGAGGGTTTATATACCCAAGCCCATGAGTTGGGCTTGGGCTTACATTGGGCCGCCGGCCTACACAAGTTGTAGGCTTGGCTTGGCCTTGTTTGTTTAGTATTACGATAACAAAAGTACGAGCTACTTCTTAGACTATTGTTGGAGTGACCGATCCTTTCTAATACGTAAAACGTATTTCCAACAATCTCCCCCTAAGGGAGGTCACTCCAAACAAGGGCGTTACCCAAGTTACAATAATAAAATAAACCTAGCATTTTATGCTTGTCTTGAGCTCTTAGTCTTCGTCTTTCTTTTCTTTTTCTTTTTTGGTGAACATGTTGATGTGATCTTTGATATCAATCTTTAGCATTAATCTCTTGCCTTGATCTTGTGCAACCTTCACTTGTGATCTTCGCCTCTTCGTGACTTCATGTCCCACATACTTATACCTTCGTAATTCTTGAAAGCTTTAGAGTTCGATACAGAGGAAGACTTGAATTTTAGGCTTTCTAGAACTAGATGAAGTATTAAGTGCATAAAATATAAGCATGTGGGGACGAATTCTTCTCGGATTCCGCAAGGCCACCGTCTTCAAATGCCGCAACATAAGTAGACACGAACGAAATGGTTTTGAACATTTCATTCTAATTCCGTAGCATTTTACCTCCGGTCGGTGAAGATCGTTGGAGGATATAGACTATCGTACTTGTGGCAGGTAGATTTAATTAAAAACCTCCTTGACAAGATTTCGCGGGTAATCTGTTCTCTTTACTCGACCGTCCAAAGCTGACTGCGAACGTAAAGAGTGAATCATTTGGATAAAATTATCCGCATGATTGAAACCGTCAATTCCGATTCCTGGAACAAGTTGGATTCATTAAAGAATCGCACCATCGTTGCTTTCCAGTTGTCACGAGCTTGATTCATATTGAATCTTGCAAGTTACCTACCAAGTCTTGTTTGAGGTTAACACTAGAAGGATTTCCACTCATCACTGTGAACACTATAGAGTGTCACTCTGAGTGTTCTGGCAAGATCACTAAGATATTGCGTAGAGGCCTGGAACGTGTTTAAGTTCAGATAAGAATTAAACCACTGTTGCTTTCCAGTTATCACAAGTTTGATTCATAAAGAATCGCACAAGTCACCTACCATGAGCTTTTTAATGTTCACTCAAGAAGGATTTCCATCTTTATTGTAAATACTTGCGTATTACTCGGATGTTCAGGCAAGATCATGAAGATTTTGCGTAGGACTCTTAATATCTTTCTTACTTTTCACAGTGTGTGAGGAAGCAAGGAGTTGTGAATGTGTGTCCTAATGAGATATTTGATGATCTCAAATGGTTCTAGACTCGATCGTGCATTTTAGATTTTAGTGATCGGAGGCTGGAGAGGAGTGCCACCTTTTCAATATCAATATATTCAGAGTGAATAAATCGGTAGATAATGCGTTGTCTCCGTGTGAATAAAACATATACCTTTTAAGAGATATCTGAGTTAGCTGGGATTGGTTGTGCATTGCATCACTGGGTCCATGATGTCTATCTTCAATATCGAGCATCATTAAAATGATCTCAATAGCATATGTGTTGACCCGGTTTCTGCCTAAGGTTGTAAGGAGGGTTTCTTTCTTTACACCCTTTATCTTTACAATTCTTTTTCATTCTTCAACCCCTTTAATGCTTACCAATACGTCATAACTAGCACCTTGTTGTGATTGTTCCAGTGCTAACTTAAGTACTTGGTCGGCATTCAGCTACATTCACAATCTTTCTCCATCTTTCCTAAGGACTACTATTCTAGCTATGGAATGTCCTTGGGAAGATTCCTCCGGTTTTGGAAGAATCATTGGACTTAACCTATCCTACCATCCTTATGTCACCACAATCTTCATCGTCGTGAAATGAATGGGTTTAGGGTAAGTATATGTCACCATGAAATCCATTTTGGTATAGCAAATCTATTTTGCTCCCCCTTAAAATATGCCACGATATTCGAAAACATTTCGCACATGTCGGGATGAGCGATCACGTTAAGTTAAACCGTTTTTGATTAATCATTTCCCATATTAAATCACATTTTCTCCCCCATATTAAAAATATTAACCCAATCGATGTTTTTAATATCAATTGATTTAATAAAGTTTTAAGAAAGTTTTGGGAAGAAAAATGCAAGTCCGTTTTATCTTCATGATACCAAATATTGAGATATGATACCAACTAGTATAATGATCACAGATTCACCATATTAGAATAAATTGACAAGGTTGGACCTGATTGATGAGAACATCATATGATAAGATCAAATGGTTCTTGTCGGAAAATGTTGGTCGCCTCGTCACGTCTGAAGTCATTTCTTGACACGACATGTACGATTGGTATTGTTGTCTTGACACCAATTTGTGAACTTGGCACATTCGGCATCAAAGATTCTGAATGCTTGACAATTGCTCCCCCTCAATTGTTGACCCGTGTTCTATTGAAAGAGTTGTAGTCGTCGTTTGAGTAGTCGCATCGTCGAGTATGTAGATACCAATTGTAGAGTGCTATGGTTGTAGAGATGATAACTTCATAAAAACAAGATTTCTCTCGTTTTAACAAATAAATGCACTGATGCGTACATATATCCGTGTTAGATTGTGTTATAACCTAAACACAATCCCTTACATGGTTATAAAGTAAACCATGCCCGAGAAAATTAATTCCCGTTGTGAGCCAAAGCTTTCATAAGAAATACTTGACTTTAATATGAAAACCGGGTTGCAGTAAAAAATAACTACAAGCCGTTTAGGCATGTTTTATGAAATATTTACAACTTTTGTACGAACTCTATTTATGGCGCCGTGTCAATATTAATCGACATTTCTAAGGCCGAAAATATTATCGACCAAAAGACATGCCTTTGGAAAATAAAGGAAAAATATTTTTGGATTTTTCTAAATTTTTCAATTTTATGGTTTTTATATGGGTTTATATTTTTATATTTTGCTTTTGTGGATAAAAATTTAACAGTATATACAGATGATCACCAAGGATACGGAGAATAGTTTACCACCACTATTCTTTTGCTTCATCTGCCAGTTCCTTAAGACTCTCGGGCGAGAAAGTTCTCAAACCTAGCCTGTCGGCCAAAAATTCCATTCGAGCGCGATCTAAAGCTTTCGTGAAAATATCCGCCAATTGATACTCAGATCGGACAAAGTAAAGCTCGATCACTCCATTTTCCACTTGCTCCTTGATGAAATGGCAGCGAATGTCAATATGCTTCGACCAGGAGAATTGAACATTGTTGCAGCATAAGGCAATTTCACTCTTGTTGTCGCAGTACATCGGAATTTTTTTGAAACCTAGACCATACTCGGTTAATTGCGATCTCATCCAAAGAATTTGAACACAGCAACCGGACATAGCTATGTATTCTGCTTCCGTACTTGAAATTGCAGCGCTTTTCTGCCTTTTAGATGCCCAACTAATTAGTCGATCTCCTAGTAGTTGCAAAGTTCCACTCGTGCTACGCCTTGTATTTTGACAACCCACGTGATCCGCATCTGCATATGCCATTAGTGCGACTGAAGAGTCCTTCGAATACCAAAGTCCCCGATTAATGGTTCCTTTAAGATACTGAAAGATTCGTTTAACAGTAGCTAAGTGTAACTCAATAGGCCGAGTTTGATACCGAGCACACATACATATAGCAAACTGAATATCAGGTCGACTAGCTGTGATATACAGAAGGGTACCGATCATTCCACGATAAAGTGTCGGATCAATGGCAACTCCATGTGGATCTGTATCAAGCTTAGTTCGTTCCACCATTGGAGTATCCACGATGTCGCAAGATTCCATCATATATTTCTTAAGAGATTCAAGGGCATACTTGGATTGATTGATAAAGATGCCTTTGGGATTCTGAGATATCTGAAGTCCTAAGAAGAATGATACTTTGCCCATCATTGACATCTTAAACTTGGAAGACATGAGTGTCCCAAACTCATCGGATAAGGTTTAGGTCGAGGTAGAAAACAAAATATCATCAACATATATTTGTACCATAATCATATCTTTTCCTCGTTTCTGAATGAACAGCGTGGGATCCACCTTGCCTTTAGTGAAGCCTTGTGTAATGAGGAATTGTGACAATAGATCATACCATGCGCGTTGAGGTTGCTTCAACCCATAGAGAGCATTCTTAAGCTTGTACACATGATTAGGATATTTAGAATTCACAAAACCATCTCGCTGTTGAACATAGACCTCTTCCTTGATTTCACCATTAAGAAATGTCGTCTTCACATCCATTTGATAGACGATCATATTCATGTGGCCTGCATAAGCAAGGAATAGTCTAATAGATTCCAAACGGGCAACAGGTGCAAAGGATTCCATAAAGTCGATGCCCAATAATTGCTTTTATCCACGAGCTACTAACCGAGATTTGTTCTTCAATATTCCACTTAACTCATCGAGTTTCACCTTGTAAACCCATTTCAAAGTGAATAACTACACTTGATCCGGGCATCGGACAAGTTCCCATACATCAAGACGTATAAATTCATTAAGTTCTTCTTGCATAGCTTCTATCCAACAAGATTGGGTAAAAGCTTGTTGCCACGTCTTAGGTTCAAATTCACTGAGAAAAGCATCAAAATGACAAAACATTGCACTTTCTTGTAACTGACTTCGTGTGGATATCGGACGATTAGGGTCACCAATAATAGAGTCAATAGGATGATCCTTTGTCCACTTGCTGTCATGTTCACGAATCCGTTGATTGGAGTAAACTATAGTAGGAGGTTCCTCTGAGGTGGACGACCCGGCTTAATTAGAGTCCAGAATTGGTACACCAAAGAAAGGAAGTTCACGCATTTGAGCGAATTCCAAGTCGTGATCATCATCATCCTCTTCATCATTAATAGGCGTGACATGGGTAGTTGAAACATGTGTTGGTTGAGAATTACTCGTTGAAGGTATATCTTGACCAATTGTAGGTGCAGACGTATTCGATTGTGCTTCGGTTTCTGGAGCGACAACTTCGTTGACCGGAGCTATTACTTAAGGTTCTAGAGCAACAATACTTGGAGGAGTAAAGAATTCATCAAAGAACGGTTGAAACAACGTATCCCATTCATTCCTAGAAGGTGGTGTAAATGATGATGAAGAAGGGTTGTTTAGGACAAGACCAGAGCTAATGTAACTGGGTCCCATTTCATGAAGTGCGGGCTCAGATCTGCTTTGCTCAAAAGCCATTGCTGTCAACTCATCAAAATCTGTTCGAAATACGTTTTTCGTATAAAGAAAGTCTCGGTCACTCCAACAATATAGTTATAGGCTCGTAGTATTGTTTAAGTAATATTTATGTTTAGCCCGACCCATGAGCATGTTCATGGGCCGGAGGCCCAAGTCCACTTAAGGACTTGGGTATATAAACCCCTTTCCACCATGGAAAGGGGTGTTGGTTGTTTTTACATTTCTCACATTAATACAAGTTTCTTTCTTTCTCTCTCTAGTTTCTCTCTCTAGAATAACAACAACCCTCTTGATTAGTTATAAGATTATCACTTTTCTACAATTGGTATCAAGAGCCATGGGATGATTTAAGGTTTGATTTGTGTTATTTTTTAGTTTGTTATTGGGTTTGGTGTTTTAAGGATAAAAAATCTCAAATCTTGAAATTTTTTCGCGTTTTTTATGGTAAAAGTTGGTAAACAAATCATCTACATAGTTGTGGTAGTGATTTGGATTATTTGATTTGGTTAAAATCACAAAATTTCTTGGTTATTTGGTGATTTTCGGGGTGTTTTTAACTTAACAGTGATATCAGATATCACAATTTTCGGATACAGAGTCTGTTTTGCGAAGATTTTCCGAAGTTATCACGAGGGTTTCTGATTTTACTGAAGTATTGAAGATCATCATTCCGAAGTTCGTCTTATAGCAACATTCCGAAGTGCTTCATCAACCAGAATTCCGAAGTGAATTAGAAGAGTTATTCTGAAGTACATCATTTTTCTCATATTCCGAAGTACACTCAGAGATTCATTCCGAAGTACGTTAGTTTGCCTTATTTCAAAGTGAATCAGAAGAATCATTCCGGTACACCATTTTCCCATATTCCGAAGTACACTCAGAGATTCATTCCGAAGTAAGTCATCTTTTCCTTATTCCGAAGTGAATTAGAAGAGTCATTCCGAAGTGAACTTAGAGTGTCATTCCGAAGTAGATTCCCAGTTTTATTCCGAAGTGCACTTAGAAGGTTATTCCGAAGTACACAATCTTTACATTCCGAAGTGATCTCAGAAAGACATTCCGAAGTTCTCAAGTTTAGGGATTCCGAAGTAGTATTTCATATTTATTCAGAAGTTAATTTTTTTAATTTCTTTGAAATTTACCATACAAGTTATTTGGGATTTTGACGACTTGTTCACCAACACACAAACTAAGCATCAACAACAACACAGTTTCACAACCTTATTATATTGCTCGATCAAAAGATAATCTTTTTCTATCAAGTGTTCCAAAAATGAATCCTCATTCATGTATGCCTACAATGACATCGCTTAACGATATTTAAATCATTTCGGGTACCGACACTCGCCCACCGTTGCTCATCAAAGACTTATTTGAAGCATGGCAAGGTCGCATGAAAACTTACATCATGGTTAAACCCACTGGTAGACTTATGCTTCAATCCATTGAAAAAGGTCCACCAGATTGGGGAGAAGTTATTGTCAACAATGTAACGCGGACAAGGTTGTATCATGAGTTACCGGATGCTAAAAAACTCATTGCCGATGCAGATGAAAGGGTTGTTCAGACAATACTTCAAGCTCTTCCACCCGATATCTATAGAATGGTAAGTGAACACACAGTGGCAAAGGATCTTTGGGATCGATTAACTGGTTTGTTACAAGGGACTTCTCTAACTAAGCAAGAACGAGAGCGTCAATTGTATGACTTGTTTGATAGGTTTACATACATTCCAGGGGAAACTCTTCACGATTACTACTGGCGTTTCACTACTTTGATGAATGATATGAACGTGTATAATCTAAGGATTGCTCAGTTTTAACTAAACACCAAGTTCTTGAACACGTTACCCCAAGAATGGAGTCAATATGTCACCGATGTTAAGATGATTCGAGATTTGCACAAGTCAAATTTAGATCAACTCTATGCTTTCTTGCAGCAACACGAGAAGCACGTGATCCAAAAACGCATCTCTCAGGGATCTTATCAAGAACCATTGGCATTGATGGCAAATCATCCAACTTTGTCATATCACAACTCTCCGTTTGCTTTGGGACAACAATCTTCCTATCAACCATTGTATCAAACACCAAGCTTCCCACAGTATTCGATCTTGCCACAACCGCCTACATCCTATCACCAACAATACAAGCAACCAACAACATCATCACAAGGAGACTCACATCAGTTACCTTATGCTTCACATAAGTATTCACCTTATCAACCTCCAACAAACCCTGCCATCACCTATCAACAACATGAGGCTCCTCAACCCCATTACTCACAACATGTTAGTGTTCCTTCAAATCAGCTTGTAGCTCAATCAGCACCAGCATTCTATTGTGATGATGAGATTCCTGTCCCTGAGTTTCGACAAGGGGATAATCCTACTGATATACTTGCTCAAATGTCTGCTTACCTCACTCAAACATTGAACAAACGAGGTTACAGAGGACCAGCTCCAACAAACAATCAGTTGAGGAACTCTTCTAACTCTCGACAACAAGCTACAATTCAAGATGGCAGAGTAATGGTGCAACCACTTCAGGGGAGACCAAGTTCATCTAATGCCTGGTGCACGTCCATCTAACACTGCTGCTACAAGGGGTAATAACACTAGCAAAATGAAGATGATTATATGTTATAACTGCAAAGGGGAAGGGCACATGGCTCGAGAGTGTAAGCAGCCCAAGAGGAAAAGGGATAGCACACGGTTTCAGGAAAATATCTACTTGTGAATGCTCAAGCCCAAGGACATGAGCTCGATGAAGAAGAGTTAGCATTTCTCGCAGATCCAGGAGTTGCGGACACTGACGGTCTCACAGCAGCCATCACAAACAATGCCGCATATCAATGTGATGATCTGGATGCATACGACTCTTACTATGATGATCTCAATACCGCCAAGGCAGCTCTCATGGCAAATCTTTCACTTTATGGAGCTGACACAATTTCTGATGTACCAAATACTGCCACGGATACTAGTATTGTACCTTATCAAGTTGAGCAAGTGTCTGAGTATCCGGAACAGCCTCCGATGGTTAGTAACTCAAACTAGGAGACAAACAATGATAGCAATATCAATGCAAGTCCCCAGACTTTGAGTGAACCACAACCGGGAGCTATTACGAATACAAATTCGTTTGCTCAACCCGATTTGGTTATGGTGTCGGCATCAATGCTTGGCCAAATGAATAATGCGGTTCTTGAAACCCTCAGTGTTAATCAGACTTTATCTGCCGAGCTTGCTTTGTATAAGGAAAAAGTTAAAACCTTGGAATTAACTCCAGTGACCACTACCTTAACCAATCCTGAATTTGATAGGTTTAGGAAAGTCCAAATGGATAATTTGCTAGAAATTAAGAGTTTAAGAGCAAATCTTTCGAAAGAACTTAAACAAAAAGAGTCAGTCGTTAATAATTTTCAAAAACTACAAACGGATTTCGAAATTCTCGAGTCTAAAAGGGTTGAAACGGAAATTAAGGCGTCTGAGAAAGTTAAAAAGACTGAAATTTTGCTTTTAAAACAATACTCTGCTTCACATTTAGTACACTTGTTTCATTCTTCTTTTCAAGAGTTCAGTCTATCGCGTCTAATAGACCTACCACCTAACCCGGGTAAGCAAAGCAATCATTTAACCACAACCCACGACTTTATGATGCAACCAAGTTAGGATTGGTCTTAGATCCGATTGTGTTTTTAAATGAATCTGAGAGCATGTCACTACATGAAGAGAATCTGTCAAAAGTAATTTTTACATATCCTGAGTATGATTATGCACAACTTAATGCAACATATGCAAAAATAGATCTTAGAACTCGCTTTAATATGCAAAAAGAATTTATCCATACACCATCTTACATGCCCACTAGAGAAAGCCTTAGTATACTTCCTACACTTGTTAATTCGGACGAACCTAAGGAAATTCCTAAGAATCTTCCACCGGTAAGTATGGTATTGCTAAGATTGGAAGAGAATCAGCGATACCTAACCGAGTTTGAGAAGGTCATCCTGGAATGTACGACTTCAACGGCTCAAACCGCTGGAGAATGGGCTTTCGAACACATGATTAACGGTGTTTGAGAAAGAGATCGTTCCGTTTGTAGACAATATTAAAGAGGGATTTTTTGATCTCGCGGAAAATCTTAGTTTCGAAATGGGTGAAGTTCGAAAAGTTTTCTATGAAATGGATGATGCTTATGAACAACATTTAATTGAGAAAGAAAAGATTTTGTCCGAATATGACCGATTCTTAGAACATATAGTGTCTCTCGAAGTGCTGAAAGTTGTTACTATTGAATTTACTTTTGTGATGACATCTGCAATGAATAAATGTGATGATGTGCATGATATATCTGTGAATATTGTTGAACATGTGAATAATTTAGATAATCATTCTTGTCATGAATCTAACGCTGAATTTTTAAAGCTTCAAGATTCTTATAACTCACTTTCAAAACGTTTTGATGAGCTTCAACAACATTGTATATCTCTTGAAATTGAAAATTAATCTAAAAATGAAACTCTTTTAAAAACAAATGATTGTGAAAACTCCGTTGAGACTAGTGACAAGATGATTCAGGTGGTTCAAGCATTAGAGGAAGAAATTATGAGACTTAAGAGAGAATCAGTAGCAGAGAAATTAGAACTAGAGGCTGCAGAGATTAAAAATCATGCCCTAGAAGATAGAATTACTTCTATGTTAGGGGAGTTTGATAAAGTAAAGCAGGGTTTTTCACAAATTTATGGTTCGTTAGAAGATCGCTTCGCTATTAATGCGACAGAGCAAAAGTCACTCGTTGACCAACTGAACCATAAGTGTGAGGTAATCTCTGATTTAAATATTCAACTCATAGACAAAAACATGGTTTTGGCTACACTAAAGGAGACACTTCAACTCAAAGGACAAGAGGTTGTTGATAATCCAGCTACAATCTCTGCCCCAACCTCTAGTGCTCCAAAAACCAACAAGGTGGTGATCACTAAGAACCCGTACAATAAGAACAATCCACTGTCATATAAGTTATATTGGGAGCATGCAGTTAAGTACGCGGTTCTTGCTAGGGAAGTGGTAGATGATCTTTATGAACTTGATCCTAGGAATAGTGAATATTACCATGCTCAGGCTTATATTGAGAGGTTACAACAATGCTTAGAGCACTTAAAGTACATAGGACTAGTGGGTTCTGCACCACTTACACAACAAACCACCACCATTGCCATGATTCCATTCAATAAGAATCCAGGATCTAAGCCTATATTAAACACACCCATCAAGGCTAAATCAAAATCTGTAACTAATGTTCCCTTGGCTTCTACAGGAGTAATTGTATCTACTACGGCTAAAGGATCTCAAGACAAGAAGAATAGGATCAAGCCTTCCACTAGTAGGACTGCGAACAACAAAGTAGAAGTTCACCCTAGGAATGTTATTTCAAATTTAAATAAAAAGAATCATGTAACTAAGACTAAAGGCCCTGCGTTTGTGCAGCAGCCTAAGCAAAATATGAATTCTAATTTGCGATGTTGGAATTGTAATGAATGCATGTTTTCTAAGCATCATGATTTATGCCTTGTTGATCACGTGAATGAAATGTATGCAATTAGGAACAATCTTGAATGGATTCCAACGGGGAAGAAATTCGCCCAAGTTGGTTGGCAATGGAAACCCACTGGTAGGACCTTCACTGCTAATGGAACTACGTGCCCTTTAACTAGGATCACATCCACGGAAGTTAGGTCTCAACGTCCTTTAAATAGGAACACTAGCACTAAGAAATGGAAAAAGCGCCCTTTAACTTGGTCTGCATCCACTATTGGTAGATGATCTTTATGAACTTGATCCTAGGAATAGTGAATATTACCATGCTTAGGCTTATATTGAGAGGTTACAACAATGCTTAGAGCACTTAAAGTACATAGGACTAGTGGGTTCTGCACCACTTACACAACAAACCACCACCATTGCCATGATTCCATTCAATAAGAATCCAGGATCTAAGCCTATATTAAACACACCCATCAAGGCTAAATCAAAATCTGTAACTAATGTTCCCTTGGCTTCTACAGGAGTAATTGTATCTACTACGGCTAAAGGATCTCAAGACAAGAAGAATAGGATCAAGCCTTCCACTAGTAGGACTGCGAACAACAAAGTAGAAGTTCACCCTAGGAATGTTATTTCAAATTTAAATAAAAAGAATCATGTAACTAAGACTAAAGGCCCTGCGTTTGTGCAGCAGCCTAAGCAAAATATGAATTCTAATTTGCGATGTTGGAATTGTAATGAATGCATGTTTTCTAAGCATCATGATTTATGCCTTGTTGATCACGTGAATGAAATGTATGCAATTAGGAACAATCTTGAATGGATTCCAACGGGGAAGAAATTCGCCCAAGTTGGTTGGCAATGGAAACCCACTGGTAGGACCTTCACTGCTAATGGAACTACGTGCCCTTTAACTAGGATCACATCCACGGAAGTTAGGTCTCAGCGTCCTTTAAATAGGAACACTAGCACTAAGAAATGGAAAAAGCGCCCTTTAACTTGGTCTGCATCCACTATTGTGCCTACTAGTGAAGAAGTACCTAAGGTCTTTAGACAACTAGAATCTAAACCAGCATCTAGGAAGCAAATCTGGAAGCCTAAGAATTCTTCGGTTAGCAAATCTAAGATAAATATATCTGTACCTGCTAACACAGAGGAACTACTAGATTCCGATACATCGTCTTTGTCTGGTGATATTTTCAGGTGGTCCAAATCATCCTCTGGTACTTGGACTCTGGATGCTCAAAGCATATGACCGGAGACCGCTCGATGCTCAGAAATTTCGTCAGCAAGTTTCTAGGAACGGTAAAATTCGGCAACGACCATATTGCGAAGATCATGGGTTACGGTGAATATCAAATTGGGAATGTTACGATTTCAAGGGTATATTATGTGGAGGGACTTGGTCACAATTTATTTTCAGTGGGACAATTTTGCGATTCAAACCTTGAAGTGGCTTTTCGACAACATACTTGCTTTATTCGCGATATTGCAGGAAATGATTTGTTAAAAGGTTCTCGAGGGGATAATCTCTACACACTGTCCATTCAAAACATGATGGCCGCCTCTCCTATATTCCTTCTTTCCAAAGCATCTAAGACCAAGTCATGGTTGTGTCATCATCGGTTATCTCATCTGAACTTTGATGCTATAAACCATTTGGCTAAAAACAAACTTGTTCGTGGTCTTCCAAAACTTAAGTTTGATAAGTATCATTTATGTTCCGCGTGTTCTTTGGGGAAAAGCACCAAGAAATCATACAAACCTAAAGCTGAAGACACCAACCAAGAACCACTGTATCTTTTGCACATGGATCTTTGCGGGCTAATGCGTACGGCTAGTGTGAGTGGTAGAAAATACATCCTCGTCATGGTGGATGATTTCTCAAGGTTTACATGGGTAAAATTTTTAGTATCCAAGGATCAAGCACCAAAGTATATTATTACTTTTTTAAAGATGATCCAAGTACGTCTTAATGCTACGGTTCGCCGCATTCGCACTGATAATGGAACTGACTTCGTTAATCAAACTCTACGAGATTATTATGAAAAGGTCGGTATTTCACATGAAACTTCTGTTGCTCGCACTCCACAACAAAAGGTGTCGTGGAAAGACGTAACCGTACACTAATGGAGGCTGCTAGAACTATGTTGATTTATGCGAATGCTCCTTTATTCTTATGGGCTGAAGCAGTGGCAACCGCATGTTATACCCAAAACCGCTCCATCATTCGTAAACGGCATGGTAAAACTCCATATGAGCTACTTCATGGACACAAACCCGATATTTCATTTCTTCATGTGTTTGGTGCATTGTGTTATCCAAATACTAATAGTGAGAATTTGGGCAAACTTCAACCGAAGGCTGATATTGGAATTTTCATTGAGTACTTGATAGGTGTGTAAACACCCATCCTTTTTACCACTTAACTACAATAATAACCAAGCCAAAACGTGTATTTTATGTCGTAAATGTCGGAATTATGCGTGGTTTGTGTTTTTGTTGTGATTTAGGACGAAATTGTGAAAAGGGGAAAAAACACGGGCATTCACGAGCTTTTATCGAAGAAAAAGACGAAAGACGAAGTCAAGAAATCAAGAGTGCAAAAAGAACGGAAGTCTAAGACCAATTCTGAAGATTTATCGAAGAAAAAGTCAAAAGACGGAAGTTTACTTAAAGTCGAAGAACTCAAGTCTTATTTATGAAGAAAATTCAAAGACGAGTTTAAAGAAATCCCGAGACAAAGTCATTAAAGTCGAAGAACTAAGAAGATTAAGGACTTAATGATGCAATTAAATAAAGAAGAAAGAGGGAAGGAAGCTTCCTAAGCACCTTCCTAATCCTCCTATAAATAGATTAGGATTTCATTTCATTTTCTCTTGTTGGCTAGAGTGACACTAGTTCTTCCACCCTTTAATTACTTGTTCTTTAATTACATGTCATTTAATTAATTGTCTTGCATAAATACATTTAATTTCAAGTAAGTTTCCTTTTAATTCTAGTTAATCTTTATTTTTATTGTCAATCTCCTATCTTCCTTTCTTGTTTGATCTTAATCTTTATGCTTTATTGTTCATGTTCATGTTTTTGATGTTTTTATTGATTTGATTAAAGTGGGTTTTGATTATTTTGATTAGTATTGTTAGTTTGATTGTTTTGGATTGTTTGTTTATGGTTAGTAGATGTTTATTGATTAGTTTGATTTAATCTTGTGGTTGATTTAGATTAGATTTGTTTAGATTCGTGCTATTATTGTTCTTCCTTGTTCTTCGTTGTTACTGTTCTTCCCAGTTACATTCCGGATCAACACCAAATATTCCGAGCAAAGGTTGTTGTTGAATATTCCGAATAAAAGGCTTTCATTCGGAATAAGTGACATATTCCGGATCAAGGCCATATTCCGGATCAGCAACATATTCCGAGTGAAGGAACATTCCGAACGAATAAGTTCATCGGAACATTCCGAACGAAGGATTCATTGGGTACTCATTCGGAACATTCCGAACCAAGGCTTTGTGAAGATTGTATTCCGAATCAGAGGATATTCCGGATCAGTGGCGTTTATTCGGAATAATTTATTATTCCGAGTGAAGGTGCTCATTCGGAACATTCCGAGTGAAGGAGTTTATTCGGAACATTCCGAATCAAGACAACATTCTGAGTCAAGGAGAACATTCCGAACGAAAGGAGTTCATTCGGAATATATTCCGGATCAAGGTGATATTCCGAATAAAGGATTTATTCCGAGTGAAGCATTATTCCGAGTGAAGAAGAATCATTCCGAACGAAGGTGACATTCAGGATGAGTGATTATTCCGAATGAAGGATTATTCCGAATGAGCTGTTTTCAGGTTATTTTTAGTTTTTGTTTTTAAGTTTTAAGTTTTTAATTTTCAAGCTTTATTTTTCCCGCCTTTTTCCTTAGTTGCACTTTAAATAATTGTCTTAGATTTATTTTAGCCTTACCTTAGTTTAAGTTTTAGTTGCGTTTTAAGTTTGCCTTTAGGTTAGTTTTAAGTTTGCGTTAGTTACTCTTATTGCCCATTTACTTTTCGTCACGATTTTAAATACTTGCCATTTATTTTAAAGTAGTTTTAGATTTAAATTAACTTAGATTTACTTTAAAGTCTCGCACTTTTTAATATACTACAACGACACAACTATTTGTTTCACCAAAGACAACTGAGTCGCATAGTTAACCAGGATCAATTAGATTAGACATACATCAACGATATTTTCTTACTAGGTAAAAAGCCTTGTTTTAAATGGCGCCGCTGCTGGCTCTTTTCGTAAAGATTAACGGTTTTCTGTGAGAGACGCGTTGCTTTTTGGCATCCGTTCATTCGTGAGCGTTATTTTTTTGCCAAAAAATTTCAAAAAAAACCATAAAAATTAAAAATTGTTAAAAATCCATAAAAATTAAAAAATTTCAAAGATCCAAAAAGATTTTATTTTTATTGTGTATATATATTCTCTTTGTGTTTGGTATTGTTTTCTTTTGCCTTTGCAGGTGTATGCGTACTAGATCTTCAACTTATCAAGATCCCGAGACTCCTGAAGATTTAGCTATGGCAGGTGTGAACAACAACAATAATCCACCGCACCTCAACAATAACAACAACAATGTTCTTCTACAGCCCGATCTTCGGACCATGGAGGAGCTTTGTCAACCTACCATGTTTGGACGAGGAGGACAGATTGCGCTGATGCAAATCACGGCTCCGGAGTTTTCGTTGAAGCACCACATGATTCAGCAAGTGCAACCTAATCCATTTCATGGATTGCCTGATGATGATGCCAACAAACACCTCGGAAAATTCATTACAATCACTCAAAGCATGAAGTTGCCCGGTGCCACAATGGATGTTCTTTGCCTTCAACTCTTTCCACATACTTTATCACACCACGCCGAGAAATGGTTTGATCGTCTCCTGAAGAATTCAATTCATACTTCGGATGAGATGACTCAACGCTTTTTGTCGCGCTACTCTCCACCATCCATGGTCATGAGCCTTCGCAATCAAATCAGCGGTTTCATGCAAGAACCCGATGAATCTCTCTTTGATGCTTGGGAAAGATATAATGTTTTGATCGATCGATGTCCAAACCACAACATGCTCCCTGTGACCTTAATTGATACTTTCTACAACGGTTTGACTTTTCAAGATCGTGATACGATTAATGCAGCCGCCGGTGGCACATTTATGAAAAGAAGACCCGAGGAGTGTAGAGAGCTTATTGAAAACATGACTACTCATCACAAAAACTGGGATTCCTCCGCTTCTTCAAGGAACAACCCAAGAGTCAATGTTTCTTCTACTTCAGCAAACCCCGATATGACTGAATTCACCCGCATGATGTCCGAAATGAACAAAAATATCTTGCTTCTCGCTACAAACCAACAACAAGTTAAAGCGATAGCCAATCCTTGTGAAACATGCGGTGGTCCTCACTCATACACTGATTGTCCTTCTACTCAAGGAAATCCGGAAAACGTGTATGCGGCTTATGGTAATTATTCACTAAGAATTACCAAGCCCGACCTCAAGGGGATAGAAATTTTCTAAGTTACCGGTCAAACAACTATCTTTCACCCGGTTTTTCTCCTCAAAACAAAAACCCCAACAACAACTACAATAGAAGCAACCAAATCCCACCTAGAGCTTCTAATCCTTATCACCCACCCGCTCAACAAGCCCCACCCATGAATCAAGATGTTGAAGCTTTAATGAGAACCCAAGGAGAGCAAATCAAGAATCTACAGAGCCAAATTATCAATTTGAAAGGGGATATCACCAAGCAAGGGAATGACATTAGATCCGAGCTTTGAGATAATATTCAATCCTCCTTCAGCAATTAAACGAATGATTTGAAGAATATGCTGGCTAGTTTCTTGCCCACCACTCAACCCTCTACCTCGAGTTCTCTACCTTCAAACACCGTCACCAATCCGCGAGCGAACGTGAGTGTTATTACTACCCCTAATGGAGTTACCATAGTAGGACCACCTATCGCGCCCCCATCATCTACACCTCATCCACCACCATTTATCCCTACTACTCCCACACCTAGTATTAGTACACCATTACCGTCTCCGCCTCGTCGTGATGAAGTACCCACCAAGAATCCTCCACCAACCCCACCTTCAACATCTCAACCTTCACCTTCTACACCTCCACCACCCAACCCCCACATTCCTTATCCATCTCGCTTAGGCAAGACCAAAATGCACACCAAGGATGACATTCAAGTGTCAAACTATTTGAAGAAAGTTTCGGAAATGACCGTCACTTTTCCCCTTGTCGAAGCTCTAGCACAAATGCCGAAATTTGTCAAGATGTTTAAGTTGCTTAGCAAGAAGGAGAAGATGGACGAGTTTGTTAATACTCGATTGAATGAAAAATTTTCTGCCGTCCTTCTTAAAGAACTTCCGGAAAAACTTGGAGATCCCGGTCGTTTTGTGCTACCTTGTACTTTTAACCAAACCGACAAATTTACTGCCTTAGCCGATCTCGGGGCAAGTATTAATTTGATGCTGTTAAGTGTTTGGAAAAAGTTATCATTGCCCGACCTTACACCCACCAAAATGACTCTTGAGATAGCCAATCGCACTCTCGCTTACCCCGTTGGTATTGCTGAAGATGTGTTCATTAAAGTTGGCACATTCACTTTTCCGGTCGACTTCGTCGTTGTTGATTATGAAATGGACCCTCGTATTCCGTTAATACTTGGACGCCCATTTTTGAGAACCGGTAGAGCTTTAATTGATGTGGATAAATGTGAGCTCATTTTAAGAGTCGGGGATGATGCATAAGTTTTTGAAATGGGGAAGCTTACAAGCAAATCCTTTGGAGGCCGAGAATCAGCGAATATGATTAATGTGCTTGATGACTTTGTCGTCTACAACAATCCTCTATTCGAGTCTTGCAATGATAATCCACTTTTCCAAGATGATGTGGATGATTCTCTATCCAAGTTGGAACCTTCTCCCACATATGATTCTCCACCGATCTTTGATGCTTATAATGATGATTCTAGCTCAGATACGGATGATTATGATGACTTTACTTCCGAGTATCCCGACATGCCCACCTATGATGATTTTGATGAGGCCGATACTCTTTCGAGTGATTCTTCTCATGATGAAGATCCTCCGCCATCCATGCTTAATCTACTTTGGATGACTACTCATTTGAGGAAGACTTCTCTATTTTTCTCAATACATACTTCCCTCATGAGAGTGATGCTCCTCCTTTAGACTTTGATGATTATGGTCTTGATCCTATTTCGGATTTGAAGAAAATTATTTCAAAGGAGAAGCAACCGGACGACACCAACATCCGCAGCACGTATGATTTGACACCTCTTTGTCCACCTTCTGAGGACGAGGTTGTGCATTTTCTTCGCAGATCATCTTCAAATTCTGTTGAGCCTGAGTGCTATTTTCCCCTATTGGAAAAGGTTTTCGACCCCGGTATCGATATTCTTCAGCCATCTCAGTATCCGTCTGATGAAATAAAAGGAAAAATCTTTGGAACTTTTGAAGATATGCTTGCACCTCACCATACTTTCTCCCACCATGCTCCATCTTTGCTTAAGGAAACCTTGCCTACTCTTCTCTGGCTTGCCTTGTTCGCCTTAAGCTTGTGCTATTTGATGGACGAAAACTATGTATTTGATCCCGGTGGATATTTTTCATGCTTCTTCCTATGATAATCAAGGTCGAGTCAGGCTCACGACTCGGTGATAAAAAATCAAGCGCTTCTTGGGAGGCAACCCATGTATCTATCTTTTAGCTATTTATATCCTAAGTGTAGGGGAGACCCGTTGGTGTTTGCTATCTTCTCTCTTCTCATATTCAAGGATTCGAGCGCTCAATGATCCACTCTTGATGATTTTTGACGACCCGTGATTTGGTGTTCCCATCTTCCCGGTTCTATCCTAAACTCTTTTCGATTCACTATTTTATATTTTCTCAATATTAAAATAGGAATCTCGTTAGTTGTCTTTTCCTTAGCAAGATTTAAACAACGTGCACAATGTCCTAAGTGTAGGGGAGTTTACTCCCACATGCTTAAACATTGAGGACAATGTTTATCTCAAGTGTAGGGGGGACTTCTATCGAAGTTAAGTGGCTCTTTTCCTTGTATTTGTCCTCATTTTAACCGGAAAATCAATTTTTCGACATTTTTCAAAAATTTTGATCTATTTTGGCCTATTAGTTTTACCTATGTATAGTTATTTTCTTTCTTTACTAGAATAAATTTTTAATAAAGTGGTTTTAATTTTCAAACGTTGTGAATCTTTTGACTCAACCCGAGTTTACTTATCTAAGTTTACTCTAGCTAATATCCTTAACGTGTTTAAGTCAAGTTTTGCTAGGCTTTTATATAGGGAGCTATAAAACGCGAAAGTCAACTCTCACGGGTTAAGAACAAGAACTTTTCGCAAGTTCCTAAAATTGATCCTAGAGAGTCGTTTATCAAGGGAACTTTAAAATGCGATTTCTAAACTTGAAAAAGTCTAAGAGTTTGCAAGATCCTATAGACGACTCGAAAACCCAAAACTTTGATTTAATAGGCTAAGCATCCACGAGTCTCATTCCTTGAGATTTTAAACTGTGGATAACGAGATATGATAGAGTCAATTATAAGTTTGGTATTCTTTCGTGAATTTATGTGAGTTAATTATAAGCCTATTCTCCCATCGCTTGTTAATAAATTTATCTGCAATAAATAAGGTTGTAAGATTTGAAAAGTTACTTAGCTTCTAGCCCAAGATCGTTTAAAAGTTGCTCGGTATGGATTAGAGTTCATAACCAAGGCATAACTTATTGAAGCGGGATACGAAGATTGGCGATTCTGAAAAGGCCCTAACAAGGCATGAGGGCTACATTTTGTTGCTAAAGATCCCAAGTGATGTGAAGAATCATTTATCGAAAATCAATATGAAGGATCGAGACACACGACGAAAAGCAAATACTCCCCAAAAGTCATGGAGAAGTCTATCTAAAAAGGCCCTAACAAGGTATGAGGATAAATAGATCCAAGCCCTAAAAGGAGGCGGATCGTTGTATATCAAAGTCCAAAATAAAGATTGGAGAAAAATGAAGAAGTCGTGGTCCAAGTATGAAGAATCTCTCAAAACTTCAAGTGAAGAAATTCCCATTATAAAGAGAAGACCATTATTTCATGAACGTCTCTCAAGGTTTGAAGTATGAAGTCGCTGCCAAATATCGGTCCGAGAAAGGTCTCAAATCGCGAAGCGAGTTATGCCAAGATATGAACTTTATGAGGTCTCGAGAAGCAGTTTTAAAAGATTTTGTCCTTTAGCTAACTATTGAATAAATCGTTCACTTTATTTTCGGCCTAAATAACTATCGAAATAAGCCAACAATGCATCCTCGTGATCATTCAAGACAACAATAAAATATAACAGATACACCTAGGAATAAGGGAGTCTAAGTAAATAATTGGCCCACATGAGTTCTGTTAGTTTGCTAACTTATAATAACAATGATCTCGTTTTTAAGCTTGGTTTGGAGAAAGTGAAAACTTGAGGATGATGATCATTCATGATATTTTCCAAAACCCGAAGGTATGTTTTTGATTTCTTTACTTTGAATGTTTATAGTTTTCTATCTCTTTAATAAAGGCCAACGTGGATTGATTATGATGAAAAGTGTAATCGTGCTTTATAACTAATGCATTGCATGAGGACATTGCAATGGTCAAGTGTAGGGGATTTGATAGGTGTGTAAACACCCATCCTTTTTACCACTTAACTACAATAATAACCAAGCCAAAACGTGTATTTTATGTCGTAAATGTCGGAATTATGCGTGGTTTGTGTTTTTGTTGTGATTTAGGACGAAATTGTGAAAAGGGAAAAAACACGGGCATTCACGAGCTTTTATCGAAGAAAAAGACGAAAGACGAAGTCAAGAAATTAAGAGTGCAAAAAGAACGGAAGTCCAAGACCAATTCTGAAGATTTATCGAAGAAAAAGTCAAAAGACGGAAGTTTACTTAAAGCCGAAGAACTCAAGTCTTATTTATGAAGAAAATTCAAAGACGAGTTTAAAGAAATCCCGAGACAAAGTCATTAAAGTCGAAGAACTAAGAAGATTAAGGACTTAATGATGCAATTAAAGAAAGAAGAAAGAGGGGAGGAAGCTTCCTAAGCACCTCCCTAATCCTCCTATAAATAGATTAGGATTTCATTTCATTTTCTCTTGTTGGCTAGAGTGACACTAGTTCTTCCACCCGTTTATTACTTGTTCTTTAATTACATGTCATTTAATTAATTGTCTTGCACCTTAAATACATTTAATTTCAAGTAAGTTTCCTTTTAATTCTTGTCAATCTTTACTTTTATTGTCAATCTTCTATCTTCCTTTCTTGTTTGATCTTAATCTTTATGCTTTATTGTTCATGTTCATGTTTTTGATGTTTTTATTGATTTGATTAAAGTGGGTTTTGATTATTTTGATTAGTATTGTTAGTTTGATTGTTTTGGATTGTTTGTTTATGGTTAGTAGATGTTTATTGATTAGTTTGATTTAATCTTGTGGTTGATTTAGATTAGATTTGTTTAGATTCGTGCTATTATTGTTCTTCCTTGTTCTTCGCTGTTACTGTTCTTACCAGTTACATTCCGGATCAACACCAAATATTCCGAACGAAGGTTGTTGTTGAATATTCCGAATAAAAGGCTTTCATTCGGAATAAGTGACATATTCCGGATCAAGGCCATATTCCGGATCAGCAACATATTCCGAGTGAAGGAACATTCCGAACGAAGGATTCATTGGGTACTCATTCGGAACATTCCGAACCAAGGCTTTGTGAAGATTATATTCCGAATCAGAGGATATTCCGGATCAGTGGCGTTTATTCGAAATAATTTATTATTCCGAGTGAAGGTGCTAATTCGGAACATTCCGAGTGAAGGAGTTTATTCGGAACATTCCGAATCAAGACAGCATTCTGAGTCAAGGAGAACATTCCGAACGAAAGGAGTTCATTCGAAATATATTCCGGATCAAGGTGATATTCCGAATAAAGGATTTATTCCGAGTGATGCATTATTCCGAGTGAAGAAGAATCATTCCTAACGAAGGTGACATTCAGGATGAGTGATTATTCCGAATGAAGGATTATTCCGAATGAGCTGTTTTCAGGTTATTTTTAGTTTCTGTTTTTAAGTTTTAAGTTTTTAATTCTCAAGCTTTATTTTTCCCGCCTTTTTCCTTAGTTGCACTTTAAGTTTAATTGCCTTAGATTTGTTTTAGCCTTACCTTAGTTTAAGTTTTAGTTGCGTTTTAAGTTTGCCTTTAGGTTAGTTTTAAGTTTGCGTTAGTTACTCTTATTGCCCATTTACTTTTCGTCACGCTTTTAAATACTTGCCATTTATTTTAAAGTAGTTTTAGATTTAAATTAACTTAGATTTACTTTAAATTACCCAAGACATTCGCCGGATATGACACGATTTGGGTCATTGTGGATCGTCTTACAAAGTCCGCACATTTTCTTCCTATGAAAGAAAAGACCAAATGGATCATTTAGCGCGATTATATGCGAAAGAAATCGTTGCTAAGCATGGAGTGCCGATATCCATAATTTCAGATCGAGATGGTCGATATTGCTCAAGATTTTGGCAATCACTTCAAGAAGCTCTAGGAACACAACTAGATATGAGCACGGCTTACCATCCTCAAACGGATGGCCAAAGCGAAAGGACCATCCAAACTTTAGAAGACATGCTCCGAGCATGTGTGATAGATTTTGGAAACGGATGGGATCGTCATTTACCGCTCGTGGAATTTTCATATAACAATAGTTACCATACGAGCATTAAAGCGGCACCGTTTGAAGCACTTTATGGTCGAAAGTGTCGTTCACCCGTTTGTTGGGAGGAAGTTGGCGATGCACAACTTACCAGCCCGGAGATAATTCATGAAACGACGGAGAAAATTGTTCAAATCAAGAGCCGTATGCAAGCGGCCCGTGATCGTCAAAAGTGTTACGCCGACAAAAGACGTAAGCCACTGGAATTTCAAGTTGGAGACCTCGTCATGCTAAAAGTCGCACCGTGGAAAGGTGTCATTCGTTTTGGAAAACGAGGAAAGTTAAACCCACGATAGATTGGACCATTCAAGATCACTCAACGAATTGGTGAAGTCGCTTACCGTTTGGATTTACCCCAAGAACTTAGTCGCGTGCATAATGTGTTCCACATTTGCAATTTGAAGAAATGTCTATCCGATGAGACGCTTGTCATACCGTTAGAAGAAATTCAACTTGACGACGACAAGCTCGTCTTTGTTGAAGAACCCGTCGAGATTGTGGACCGTGAAATTAAACGACTTAGACAAAGCCGTATACCGATCGTGAAAGTGCGTTGGAATGCACAACGAGGACCCGAGTTTACTTGGGAACGTGAAGATCAATTTAAGCTTAAGTATCCTCATCTATTTAATTAGATATGTTTCGTCGAAATATGAGCTTCGGGTCGAAGCTCAAACTTAAGGGTTGTCGGATGTCACAACCGTGAATTTAGGATCTATTTAATTTATGTGAAACGCGTTGATTCGGGTTAGACTTGCGTGTCTATTGATGTCCCGATTGGCTACGCGAAATCTTGTACGGATTTAAAATTTTATGACACTCATGAAGTATTGGTATAAATGACAATTATTTATTTCGACTTTCTTGTTAGGAAGTATTGTTTTAAGAAACGACATTAAGTTTCATCGACATAATACCACTTTAAGAATTCCCACATAAAACGAGTATTTTCACCCCAACTATATTAACAACATACTTAGACATTTTACATTTAGCAAAATTTCTTTAAATTACTACTACTACAACAAATTATTTAAACTTAAAGAAATCTACACAACTACAACAAATAAACAATTTTACAAGTATACAAAAACAAAATATACAAAAACAAAGAGGTACCAAATACCTTTTTCCTACTACTTACAAAAGTCGGTCCCCCCCTGAAACAATTAAAACCCACGTTTTCTTTGCCATGTTGACCCTCAAACACAATTTGAATAGAGTACCACCATTCCATTTAATGCCATATTGTACTACTGCCCTCTCTTTTCCCTCCCAAACCCACCGGATATGTAAAACCCCCCATGGTCTCTTGAGTTCAAACGGTACAAACACCCACCCTCTTAATGATAGTCAAGGAAAGTACCAAACTCTTGCTACTTTTTACTGCCATCACCAAGGCCCCAAGCACTTTGATTTCCCAATCTATTTCGACTTCCCATGCTAGTCCTTTTTGTAAACTTGGTTACAAAGATTACTCACTAACTAATGAGAAGCCTAACCAAACCCTAACTAAGATTTACTTAACCCTAACTACCCACTCTTTGCCTATAAATACAACCCATTTTCTTCAAAAACCCACACACACAAACTTAACAAATCTTTCTTTCAAAGAAAACTATGAGGCCACTGGAAATGAAGCATTAAGTAAGATTTCGGTTTGATACTCAAAAGCTAGAGAAAATCTTCAAGTTGTTGACGTAGTTCACTAGTCCTTGTTCATCATCTTCACCAAATACTTAGGACTCTTCGTAAGTCCATCCTAACACTTTTTAAACACCTAAAACATTGGTTGATGATTATACTTGCTAAATTTGTAAACTTGTATATGATGATAAAACCAAGTCACGGTTAGGGTTTTTAATGGGTGTTTTACTTGATGAACTAAACCACTTTTTAACTAATCAAGATGTAAAGAGGCCACTGTTGGTATTTTATGTGATGACCTAAAACCACTTAACAGGCATAGTGGCTTGATAGACATGTGAAAGAGTTGAACACCTAACCAACTAAGACAATGACATTCTAAAGGACCAAGTGCATGAAAACACAAAAACATGAATGAGTACATGAATAACTAGAACCTTGAACGTGTTCTATAATACTTGTATGACTTTTGCATAGTTGCCATGTATAAGAGTTGTTATATGATTTTATGTAGACCCTTTTCTTGTGTGTGCATGCATGTAAATAACTCTCTGCCAACCATGTTAGTATATGAGTACTCTTCTGCAAATATGAAATCAAAATAGTGTATGAGTGCTGTGAACATACCCATCATCAGGAAACAACACAAAGCATGTAAAAGAAATCATCGAATGCGTGTATGTACTATGTGTGGGGTGAGTGATGAACATGTGCACAAAGGTGCTGCGTACAAACAACTGTTAGGACGACCAACTGTGTGCAAACTGACATGTAAACATGACCAACAAGTAGTAACAGGCTGTAAATTTCGTGGCTATATGTGTGTGTAAGCCGGGAACTAGGGAACCAAAAATGAGAGGTATTGTATGATCTTGTGGTGTGCGTAAACATAGCTTCAAGAAGTAGGCTGTGATTGAATGTGTGCCAATCTCTATATGATTCAGTTGTTGTGTTGTGCATTGTTTGATAAACGGTATGCATAAACTAAGCCACAAGGAAATAGGTCATGACTTTATGTGTAACTTGCTTGGACGTGTATGTGTGTTTGGCGTGAATGAAAACAAGTATACAAATGTTGCCATGATAGAACCCTCATACTATGTATGTGTTGTGTGCGTCGTGTGCGAGCTCAAACCAACAGAAAACCTAAAACCGCATGTACTCCAATAGTAGTAAACGAACAAGGAACTTATATATGTGCTTAAGTGTGTGTTGTACGCATGATTTTATGTGGTATACTGCCATAATATGTGTACTTGTGCATGCATTATAAACCAGTAAGAGCATGCCTTCCTTTGGTATGAGTTGAAGTATGTGAAGGTCATGAGTGTGTGCGAGTATGGAAATGGTAAGACAAGGACAAGACATAACAACCCACCATCCCCTTTTTCTTTCTTGACAACCTGCGTAGGCAGTAAACAACAAAGCAAGAACCCCTTTTCCTAAAACAAGTAATGAAATATGTTGTATGTATGTATGAGTGGGGATAGGTAAAATAAATATGAACATTACAAGACCACTTCCTTTTTGTGTGCACTGTGCGAACAGTGGGCAGAAGAGAAAAAGGGGCAAGTCACTATTGTTTCCATTTTTATTCCTTTACTTGATCTTTTTGCTAGTCCTTATATGAATGTATAATTAAGAGTTGCCATATGTGTATGTATTTATAAATGGCAAGTGGGAAATAATTGAACATTATAAGGATGCGTGTAGTGGGCGTATGACAGAATACAGGGAACACCATAAGTTGTCATTTGTTTTCCAAATTATAAAACAAGGGTAAGTTATATAGTATACGTAGAGTATGGCCGAGTTCACTACTTCACGTCTATTTTTAACTGATCAAATGACTTTCGCCCAAAGGTCTAAAAATACCTTGTAAAACTCGACACGGTCTAATTTCCAAAACAACTTTCGGTTTGTCATAAAGTCGAGTAACGAGTCCACAATAAATTTCCAAAGTTGGCCGATTTCCACTTGTGTAATATTGAACTTTACTTTGTATTTTATGTGTGGGTGCTCTACTTCACGTAATTAATTACTAGACTTAGAGACTTCATAAAAATATGATATTTATCAAATATCGACGACCTTGCGGCCTAGTTTTTATAATGAGGGTCCGTTTATTTTTCGGACTATTATTTAATAAGTTTTCAAGACCCGAACTTGACCCCGTGACAAGATTTGTTGAACGAGAAAAATGTATGAAAACATTTTATAAAAATCAAGAGCAAGTATGAATTATCAACCAAGTGCTTTGTACGTTATTATTATTTGTATTTAGCCTAAGTACGGATATTTTGCTTAGGTTACGAGTAGATTGTTTGCGCATTGGTTTGCGTGCCTTGATTTACCGAGCTATCTTTCTTGATCATATTTACTACTTCATCAAGGTGAGTTTCATAGCCCCCACTTTTAAATTGTTTAACTATTTTGGGGTGAGAACATTGCTTGTTTTAACGGATGAACATAAGTGCCTTAAAAATTCATACGTTTGCCTACATGATGTCTAAGTCCCGCCATCCCATGTTGCCTTTTAGCCCACTATCATGAACCGTTAATTACTTTGTGTAAGCGCGAATGTTATGGATAGATCTATCGGGATTAACATCCCTATCTAATTTGGTTGTGTGGCCAAAGTTAGGTACACTTACATTTGAGGTGTTACAAATGCTTAGGGATGGGCATTTGCTCGGGCTCTTGTTATATCTTGTCGGTTTAGGTTAACGCTTCGGTGTGATGAGCTTAGGCGTAGGTTATGAAAACGTATACTTTTGATTATAATCTTGTATTTGTTATAAGATTATATGCCGGTTGTCGTGAAAATCTTATGGTTCATCACACTATATCTATAATTCAATATATGATTGTTAGATATAAAACTCACATCTAGATACATACTTATTACTAGGTTTAAATGTTAACTTATAAGTAAAAATGTAATTTTTCTATTTAGGATGATCTTGGATCTTTAAAAGACAGTACCAATAGAAAAAATTGTGGCCCTTAGAGGCAGGTGGGGACTATTCAGGAAATGATATGCGGGGGAGATCTTACTTCGATTAACCTATAGAGCATATGTTGAAGATGAAGAGGATACCACCAACGTTATGTTGGCAGGGTATTAATCTTCATGACGATATTGTTGTGTCAGTCCAACAACATAGAATTTTTACGTGTGTTCGCTCCTATGAGGCAACCTTTTGTAGCTAAGCTAAACGTCAAAGCTTACAAATTAAAGCCCTGCGCCCAATCTCACCAACCTTTAACCAAAGAAAAAATTATTTGAATCCACTTCAAGTGTTGTTACTCCATCGACCTTTCAAAAAAAGAAACTACTAAATTTGTTGGTTTTCGGTTGCAAAACCAAGTACCGGCAAGGGGAAAGAACTTTTCATCCATCCAAAAAACTCGTGCTGCAAGAAATCAGCTCTACAATTGAATCAAAATACGATAGAAGATTACTTTAGTTCACTAACAAAGATCTCGAAGACTGCGGCCATTATTGCTATGTCTAGCTTCTTTTGCAGTCATCTTATGAAATTTTATGAATGTTATGTGTATCTTTTTCTTTATAAAATTCCCATAAGTCCGGTCATCGTCTATTTTTATTTACTAATGTAGCAAATGTTCCTTTGATGACATGACTTTTGTTACAATATTTCAACGTGCTCATTACTTACTTTTATAGCTGATGAGAGCATTGAAAATGTTGGTGTGTTGCAAGTGGCTTATTCATATATCGACCATTGTGAATTTTATTATCTATGGATATGTCTTGACGTAACACAAGATTTGATGTTTATATAATTCTACACGTAATTAACCTCTTCATCTTAGATTTAAATACGAAAACACAGGGTTGTGCGTTGTGCCGAAAAAAGACTACCTAGTATTTAAATATTAAAAACCATTTTTAAGGTAATAATATTTTTTTCTCCGAAAAGTCATATAAGAAAATTTTAAAAAGATATAAATAATGTAATTCGAGTCGATTCGAAACCAAACTGAATTTAAATATGATTTTCGGTTCGGTTCGTTTGAATTCTTGTTTATTTCGATTCAATTTTCGTATTGGCACAAAAAATTCACATGAACAACTTGAACTGAATAAACCGAACTTGCTTCTAAGTAAGGTTATAAAAGGCTCGCAAAAGCGTGAGACTTGACTTTCACGCCATGAAATAGAACAAGACTTGAGCTTAAAGTTTGACGTGAGACGATAAGTGAAAAAACGTGATAATTCACGATAAAACGAAATGCGTAAATGCTTTTTAAAATTAATTTTGATAAATATCGTATTTTTTATATAAAAATAAAAAAAGTTACATTCAAAAATAATTTTATAAATGACATTGACCTCAATATATATATATTTATATAATAATATATAAATTTATATATTTTTCATATTTTGAGACACTTAGGATGTGTTTGATAGCTGCTGAACTAAATAATACAGCACTCAAAACTGAATCGGTCAAAGGCAATCATGTTTGGTAGGACAAAAAGCTAACTGAATGGCCCAATGCAGTTCTGAATGGGCCGCCTCCCACCCACTTTCCCTATGATTCAGCATCATCTAATATCTCCTATATACCCTTTTTTATACAAACTCTCTCACGTCTCTCAAGTTGCCCTCTGCCTCTTTTTTAACGAAAAAGCAAAGCTTCTGCTATACGTCAATTGTTGCAGGTATAACTTTATTAATTTGTATTTTTTTTTCAAGTTGTCTCTGTTTATCCAATAAGGAAGTATTGAATATTTGGGACTAACGCACCTATAGCCAAATTCGTTATTGTGTTTATATGAAATTGATATGTTTGATAAACAAAGTATTTGTTATGTGATGGAACTAGTATTATCTCTACAACTGTGGATAAATGAACTATGCGTCAAGTTAATTGATTTATAAGGAAATGAACTAGTATTTGTGCCTACTATGCAGTAGGTATGTTATGGTAGGTATGTCTTTGGCTCCGCATACGCGCAACCCACAAATATGTTCGTTAGTGGCGATTCAAGTGAACGTCGTGATTGTTTAGTTACGAACCCATCATTTAGATAGTTCATTAATCCTTGAAGCTTGCATCCAATTAAAGAGTGGTGTTCGGAAAAGAAACCAATAGACCTTAAAAGAACATAATACAAATGTACATGGCGTTTTAGAGCAGCTATCTCACTAAAGAAACTAGCCTCTACATCAATATCCGTATCTTGTGACAGGCTCCTGTCATCATCTCTGGCTCTGGATAGCCTATTCCACCTTTAGACAACATGTGAAGCACCTTTTATTCTACCCTCATGGTTACCTTCTTCATCTTTTAAGCTAAGCCACTAATAGAGAGAATCTTTCTTTTAATTAAGGGATTCATACACATGAAATCATTAAATTAGATGAAAAAAAGAATGTATGGACTGTTTTTTTATAGTCAGCTAGTTACATCAGTAAACTAAAAAAATGTGTAGTTATAATATGTGGTGAGTGGCTAATTTTTTTGGAATACATCACTAAACTAAAACTAAAGAAATGTGTAGTTAGGTATTTAAAAAAACAAAGCTTATGTTGTACATCAGTTAGGTACTTCAAATCATAAAATATAGTTATATGTTGTTATTGTATACTAAAGAAATGTGTAATTGTATACTTTCATATGTGTAGTTATGTATACAGTAAAGAAATTTTTTTCAAACTTGTCATGTGTACTAATGCATACCGATGGAGTTAATTAAAATTGTTGCTATTGTATCTTTATAGGAATGGAAAACGTTGGTGAATCTTCGAAACAAAAAAAACCTAGGCTTAACTGGAAAAAGGAAAGTGTGGTTAAAACATTTCTTGAAGCTTGTTTACATGAGGTTTCTGTAAATGGACGAGATGGGAATAGCCTTAAGATGCTGTCATGGAAAAATATTGGAGAAATACTTAAAAAAGAGCACAATTTTATTGCTGATCAACGACAAATGAAAAATCATTTTGACTATCTTAAAAGCAAGTTTACTGCCTGGACCAAACTAAAGAACAAAACAGGAAACGTGTATGATCCAGTAACTAACACGTTTAATTTAACGGAAGAACAATGGCAGATAGAGATGAATGTCACTTTCTATCCTTTGTTTAGCTTCACTATTATTGTCTTAGATAGTTTTATCTATACTTATAAGTTCTTTTAAACAGTCAAAAAAATTCGTAGAACCCGTGAGGAGTACTGGATTGCTTTTCCCGGATCTCTGTACACAACTATTTGATGGTTCAACTTATAATGGGTTTGAAGGTTGGGGACCAACTTCTAACCTTCCTAATGATTGTGAAGATTCTGGTAATGTGGTGTCACTTGAAAATGATGATATTCCACATGTACAAGAAATACCAGCGTCAACACAAGAACTCCCAAATTCGACACAAGAATGTTCTGGTCCACAAACCAAAAAGAGAAAAGGTAAACAAGCAAGCACTTCAAAAAAGTCTGGTGTTGAGGAAGACTTTGCCAAAGTTGTTCAACTTATGATGGAAAAACATAGAGGAGATGATATTGATGCTTGCATGGAGAAGTTAGAAAATGTTGGTTGGGGAACAAATAACCCGTTGTACGACGTCGCAGTTATGCTTTTTAGTGAAAGCGCTGATTATAGGAAAGTTTGGATGCGCTTAAAGCCAGAGAGTTTGGAAAATTGGGTCAGGAATGCTGGGCGCAAGTATGGGATATTGAACTAGTTGAAGAATAATTAGGATTTGCATTGGATTTTTTTGTTACGTTACTCTAAATTTGAACACCATATATTTTTGTCATTTTAAATTTTATTTGAAATTCTTATGTGTTTTTTACATTCTTTGAATTATTGATATAGATTTGCATAATTGGGTTCTTACTTGTTATGAATTTTAGTAGTACTATGATTTTGAATATGATGTCATTTAAGTAGTACTAGTTGTTAATGTTGTTTATATTTTATAATTGCAAGGTGATATATGGATCTGGAGGATGAGCTTCTACTTTTGTTCATCGTATATTGGTATATGAAAATAAAATCTCCAAGAACGATAGAAAGGATAAGAGATAACACTTCTGCATTGACCGGTCATGCGTACACACAAGAACTGTTACGTGGATCTAATACACAATGTCAAGAGTTGATGCGTTTATCTCGTGATGCATATATTTTGTTATGCAATCATTTCAAAGAAAGAAACTGGCTACAAAATAGTAGAAATATTAGCGTTGAAGAGAAGATGGCAATATTTTTGACAATTATAGGTCATAATGAACTCTTTAGAATGATTAAACGGAGATTTCAACACTCAACACAAACTATTCATGAATGTTTTCATGAAGTACTACGAGGGATGATGCATTTTGCAAGAGAAGTCATTGTGCCAACAACTTTTGAAGCAAACACTTCAGAACCTCAAAGAAACTTAAGAGAAATATTCACGGTATATTTTGCTTTAACTATATTTTAAATCATATATGGAATAAGAATAATTTATCATGTATCAAAAATTTTATGTAGGGGGCAATTGGTGCACTCGATGGAACTCTTATACATGCAGTTGTGCCTGTCGATCAACAAATGCGTTATAGGGGAAGAGGAAAAGGTGAGTGTTATCAAAATGTTTTAGGGGTATGTGACTTTAACATGATGTTCACGTTTGTTTGGGCCGGATGGGAAGGCATAGCTCATGATTCAAGAGTTTTGACAGAAGTAGCATTTAATCCAAACTCTAACTTCCCGTTTCCCCCACCAAGTATGTATTATCCTCGCATAACATGATAATTATATTGTTATTTTTCTTTTTTTGTAAGTTAAATAATGTTCTCACAAACTTACTATTGCAGACAAATATTATCTTTGTGATGCCGCATATACAAATACTCGTGGGTTTATGGCTCCATATCGTAATACGAGGTATTGGTTAGCTGATTTTCGACGTCGACGTGCTTTAACAAAAGAAGAAAGATTCAATCATGCTCATGCACAACTTAGAAATGTTATTGAGCGTGCTTATGGTGTTTTAAAAGCAAGGTTCCCATTACTAAAGCAAATGGCTCCTTATCCTTTTCAAGTACAAAGAAATGTAGTGATTGCATGTTTCGCGATCCACAACTTCATAAGGAAATACAACATCCACGATCAATTATTTTTGGAGAGTGATGCAAACACCATGTTTACTACTGAGCAACAAGGTGAAGGAGGTACAGGACAAGGCATTGACGACGCACAATGGGGTCCTCAAGGAAATGAATATATGGCTAATCTTCGTAATGAGATTGCTAATGAGTTGTTTTCAAATGCTACCACCTAATATTACCTCGTAATTTGTATTGATGACATATAGTCCCCAACCGGGTCACGAACCCGGCCCACGGGTACTACCCGTATCTGGCCCGTCACAGATGGGTGGAATAATGTCATTCAGGCTTATGGGCTTGAATGAACAGTAGCCGTACACATGTGTGCGGCCCACGGCCCGGTGCGGCCGATATGACCGACATAGGGTTAGACAGAATAATATTCTGTCTAGGAATATCTTTATCCCAATAGGAGAGGATATTCACTACCAGAATTAGAAGATAACAATCATTCTAATTCTGGTGGTTATCTCTTCCTTGGGGCCGAAGCGTCAGTGAAAGCCCACTAGGGTTTCACTGCCTATAAAAGGAACCCCCAAGGGTTCCACAAAGGTATTACGACTTGTACTCTAAACTCACATAAACCCTAAATCGATTACTTACTCTCACGTTGGAGTCTAATCGTGGGAAACATTCCCACGGTAAGTCTAACGCGTGTTGTTTAGTGTGCAGGATCCCAACCAAACGATTCACTTGGTGCAGGAGCCGGAGCCCAGCCAACCCGAATTAAGCCTAATTCGGGTCTAGCAAGGATCAACCAACTTTTGCATCAACAAGTTGGCGCCATCCGCGGGACCCATAACACTAAGCTAGAACAAAACCTCATCTCGAATTTCCAATGACGAAGGGGCATCCGCAAGCTAACCCCAGGAATGTAAATCCCGGGAACCGGAAGTCCCAAGGGGAAGGGATCCTCATCCCCAGCCAATCACCTAGCCGCCTCGCGGGTGGGCCGGGTAACCGTAGCGGTTCTCAGCCCGTGGGGGTGACGAGCACGATCTCGATGACACCCCCGCCTACTTCAACCCTGGACAACCCTGATCCGGGGAGTGCGCCAAACCCTCCTAACAAGGAACCGCGCAGACCCTCAACGGAGGAAGAAGTAGAAGTCCTACCACTCAGTGAGGAGGATCATACTCGATTTCTCACGCAGAAATTCGAAAGGATCGTCCCAGGGATCGCATCAAGGTTGAATCTGGGGAGGAACCTCCAAGCCAGACTCAACTTTGGTGACACCGGACCAACCACCTCCTCCCAAAATCAGAGGAAAAGGAGAGCTCGGCCTCAGGAGCAGGGTACCTTTGAGGAAACCCCTCAACCCCGGAATGTGTTTGAGCGCATAGGAGACCGCCTTATACAGGAATTAACGCAGTCTCGAGAAGGAGAAAGGTTGGATGGCTCACCCGAGCGACCAGATCGAGAGCTGGCCAGAACCACACGTCGCCCGAGTGTATGGGACAGGATGAACACTGGGAAAAAGGCTCCTGGTTCATCCCAAAAAAGTGGTCCCTATGCAAAGGAGGGGGCACCACCGCCGTCCCCGGACCCGTCCGGAGAAGACTCAGATGACCATCCGCCTAAGCGTCGCCGACCTAGGCGCACCCCCCACCACCACCAAACAATGATGGGTATTATGGTGGTCCTTACTATCGAGATGCGGAAGCGGAGGATCTTTCGCGCCCATGGTGTGAACCATGGGATGACCCTAGGCTTACCCGGCCATGGGCGGATCCCAGGGAAGACCCGTTCACCCTCCGCATAAGGAACTATTCTGAGGACACCAAGCGCCGCATGCCGGCGTGCATCAAGACTTATGATGGGTCCGGTGATCCGGTGGATCACCTTAAAATATTTGATACACAGGCTAAAATTGAGCGATGGCCTATGCCTATATGGTGCCAAATGTTCAATTCGACCTTGATCGGAAATGCCCGCGACTGGTTTGAGGCACTCCCTCCACGGAGCATTGATAGTTTCACGGAACTACGCACTGCCTTTGAGAATAATTATACTCAAAGGAAGAAGTATAATAATGATCCGGTCTCATTGGCAACTGTCACAGAAGCCTTCACTGAACGCTTCAATGATGAGTGCACGCGCACGAGAACCATGCCGGAGCTCCTGAAGATCTCTGACTACATGCACGCCATAACAGACAGAGAATTGATCAGGCGCCTCAATGACAAGCGTCCAGAGAGATATGATGACCTCATGGAAAGGGTCAGAAATTTCATAGAAGGAGAAACAGTTGTTGTCGCGGCCTACCCATCACGAGGAAATGGGTACCGGTCAAATGATCAGTCCCGGAGGCAGTCGGGCGGTCAAGGTAATCAGAACAATAACAAGAGCTCAGACTATAAGAGCCAAAGCAAAGGAGGACGGTCGGACGATAAGTTCACCCCCCTAAAGATGTCCTACCGGGAGATCCTGCTGACAGAAGGGGCGAACTTTCCGAGGCCTCCCCCAATGACCACTCCCCCGGAACGTCGGCAAGGAAATCGCTTCTGCGAGTTCCACAATGACAAAGGCCACGCCACGGAGGAGTGTATCCAGCTCAAGAAGCATATTGAGTCGCTGATCAAATCAGACAAACTCAAGCACCTAGTTAAGGATTGGAAGGATGGAAAAGACAACAACAAGAAGTATGATAAGAAGGATCCCCAAAAGGAAAAACCTTCTACCATATACATGATCCAATCCAGACAGCGCCGCACGAGGCAGAAAGTTGGCCAAAAATTTTCACGCGGCAGGGAAATCTCATTCCCTCCCATCACAGCAAGGGATGTGGTTGATGCGCCTCTCACTATTGAGATAAGCATTGGAACACACAACGTTCGTCGCATGTATGTGGATGGAGGATCGTCAGCAGAGGTACTGTATGAACACTGTTTTGTGCAGTTATGCCCAGAAATAAGAAGCCAATTAGTTCCGGCCACGTCGCCGCTTACTGGTTTTAGTGGAGACACTATCTGGCCGATAGGGCAATTGCGTTTGCTTGTAACCATTGGGAATGAGGAACATTCCACTACGACGTGGATGAACTTCATGGTGATACGCTCACACTCTCCATATAATGGGATCATAGGCAGACCAGGCATTTTGGCTATCCGGGCAGTACCCTCTACGGCACACGGAATGATCAAATTCCCCGTTGAGGGGGGAATCGTTACTATTTACAACACAGTCGTACCAACATCCGAGTGTCACACCGTGACAACACCGGCTCCACCGGTCCCACCCAAAGATGGATCACCACCTCCCAACTGGAAGGTAGCAATTCACCCTGACTATCCGGAACAGGAGGTATCCATAGGAGGGGCGCTCTCGGATAGCGGCAAAAGGGCCATGTGCTCTCTCTTGAGTGCAAACCTAGATATATTCGCATGGGAGCCAAAGCATATGACAGGCGTGCCACGTGCGATAGCAGAGCATAAGCTCCAGATCCGCCAAGGGTACCAACCCGTTAAGCAAAAGAAGCGCGGCCAGGCGCCCGAGCGCAACCAAGTGATATTGGAGGAAGTACGGAAACTAGTGGATGCAGGCATTATGCGCGAAGTATACTACCACGAGTGGTTATCCAATCCGGTCATGGTCAAGAAACATGACGGAAGTTGGCGCATGTGTGTGGATTTCACGGATCTAAACAAGGCCTGCCCACAGGACTGTTACCCGTTACCGGAAATCGACTGGAAGGTGGAGTCCTTGTGTGGATATCCTTTCAAATGCTTCTTGGATGCATATAAAGGGTATCACCAAATCCAGATGGCGGAGGAGGATGCAGAAAAAACGGCGTTCCATACGAGCCAGGGCGTATATTGCTATACGAAAATGCCGTTTGGACTAAAGAACGCCGGCGCTACATATCAGCGGTTGGTGGACAAAGCTTTTGAATCACAAATAGGACGCAACCTGGAAGTCTATGTTGATGACTTGGTGATAAAAAGTCACACGGAGGAGGCACTTCTCCGGGATGTCCAAGAGACATTCGACACGCTGAGAAGGATTAACATGAAGTTAAATCCAAAGAAATGTACGTTTGGAGCAACTGAGGGAATGTTCCTTGGATATTTGATTGATCCAAATGGCATCAAACCTTGCCCAGAGAAGACGGACGCAGTAATACAACTGCCGTCCCCTCAGACACGGAAGGAGGTGCAGTCCCTGAATGGGAAGTTAGCCGGGCTGAATAGATTGCTATCTAAATCCGCAGAGAAGTCATTACCCCTATTTAAGACACTCAAGAAGTGTATTAGAAAGGGAGACTTCCGCTGGACGAAGGAAGCCGAGGAAGCTTTCGGCCAACTAAAGCAGCATCTTGCATCTCTCCCTATGCTAGTAGCTCCCCGGCCAAAGGAGGAACTTATTATGTATCTCTCAGCTACTCATGGCGCAATAAGCGCGGTACTTATGACGGATAGAGATACAGTACAAACTCCGGTCTACTTTATAAGTAGAACACTACAAGGGCCGGAGTTGAACTATTCCTCCATGGAAAAATTGGTGTTAGCACTAGTGTTTGCTACAAAGCGGCTGCGCCGGTACTTTCAGGCGCACCCAATTGTGGTCATTACGGATAAGCCAATCAAGCAGGTTATTTCTAGACCGGACGTGGCAGGGAGGCTACAGAAATGGAGCATCCTATTGGGGGAGCACAATATATCTTACAGACCAAGGACGGCTGTTAAAGGCCAGATCTTGGCAGATTTCCTGATCGAGAAGCCGGATGAGGAAGGACCAATCATTAAGCAAGACGAGATCCCAACGGAACCTTGGGTGTTATTCACGGATGGATCCTCGTGTACGGATGGGTCCGGAGCAGGTCTCATCCTCACAAACCCAGAAGGAATGGAATTCACGTACGCCATCCGTTTTGAGTTCACGGCCACTAACAACGAAGCGGAATATGAAGCATTAATTGCGGGTTTAAAAATCGCCGCTAGAATGGGAGTCCGCAACCTTGAGGCCTACGTGGACTCACGGCTTGTCGCGAACCATATTCTAGGTGGGTATGTGGCTAAGGAGGACAACATGGTCAGGTACTTGGAAAAAGTCAAGTCGCTAATCGCGACTTTCAGTAAGTTTTCCATCAAGCAGGTGCCGAGGGGCGAGAACAAGAAAGCGGACGCTCTTAGTAAGATCGCATCCACAAGCTTCGCTCACTTGTCTAAGCAAGTTTTGGTGGAAATACTCAAGGAGAAATCTATAATGGAAGGGGAGGTTGCCGCTATAGTTGAAGAAGAGGGACCTACATGGATGACCCCAATCATCAACTATTTGACTAATGAGATCCTTCCAGACGAGGAAAAAGCAGCAAGGCGCATTAAAAGGAAGTCGCAGCATTTCGAACTTCGAGAAGGCATCCTCTACAAGCGCTCTTTCTTGCAGCCGTGGCTGCGGTGTGTAGGACCACGCCAGGCAGCTTACGTAATCAGTGACATACATGAAGGGTTGTGCGGCATGCATGCAGGCCCACGATCCGTGGTAGCCAGAGCCTTACGAACAGGATATTATTGGCCTACCATGCACAGAGACGCGCGCGACATGATTCGCAAGTGTAATGATTGCCAAGTGCATAGGCTAGTACCGCGGCACCCGCAGCAGGAGCTTACACCTATCACGTCCCCATGGCCATTTTATAAGTGGGGAATTGACATTGCAGGACCATTTCCTGTAGCTGCGGGGGGGGGGGGGGTTAAATTCTTGATTGTTGCAATGGACTACTTCACGCGATGGATAGAAGCCAAGGCAGTCAAGTCTATCACAGGCAAGCAGGTCAAGAAGTTTGTGTGGGAACACATTGTGTGCCGTTTTGGTCTACCAGGAGAAATCATCTCGGACAACGGCAAGCAGTTCACGGACAACCCATTCAAAGATTGGTGTGCATCATTAAACATCAAACGACGCTTCGCATCTGTTAAGCATCCACAAACAAACGGCCTTGTCGAACGAGCAAATAGAAGCTTAGGGAATGGCATCAAGGCGCGTCTGGATGAACGAAGTGGCAAATGGGTCGATGAGTTATCACATGTGCTATGGGCGCATAGAACCATGATCAAAACAGCCAACGGGGATACTCCATTTGCATTGGCCTACGGAACTGAAGCTGTTATTCCAGCAGAAATAGGAATGCCTACCATCCGCACAGCGGAGGTTAATGTCGTCACGAACGATGAACAGTTGCGAATCAACCTGGATCCGCTGGAAGAAAAGAGGGAAATAGCAGCCATCAATGAGGCTAAGTCCAAGGCTAAGATGAAGGCTTATTATGACGCCAAGGTCAAGGGTGTTTCTTTCCGACCGGGAGAATATGTCTATCGTGCTAACGAAGCAAGTCGAGCGGAGAACACAGGAAAGCTGGGCCCTAAGTGGGAAGGACCGTATGAAGTCACTGAAGCCTTAGGACGAGGCGCGTACAGGTTACCTGATATGGATGGGCGCGACCTAGAGCGCACATGGAATATTTCCAATCTCAAAAGGTGCTATCTTTGAAAGCTACGGCTTCCGCATGGGTACTTCGCTATGTGCGGTCTTAAAGGTGCTATCTTTGAGGAACCATGCGGTTTCATCTATTTGTTTTGTCTTATGTTTGTTTAGATTCCTTTCTTGTTTCTTAGGACTTGTCATTATGGTTCAAACAAAATGTAAACGTTCTAAATAAAATGCCGTGGTGCCTAGCTAGCTCCACGACCTGTTTCGTGCAAATCATTTTTTAGATTTTTTGTTAGTCGTATGAATTTTTTACTTGTGTTATAATATGCCATGTTTTATTCATATGCATTCTTTCAAATTACTGTACATGTACTATACGCCTCCAGGCGGGGTAAGAGGATTAAGTGAACCTACTAATTCAACTTGCCGCGTAAGAGGGATGCAACCCCAGCCGCACGGATCATGTATCCTTACTAGACGCCTTACTCACAAGACGTTGTGATAAGTTTTTTGTGCACCGTATCCACACGGTACTCTGCATAGTAAAGACGCACGTCGCATGTCTAGTAAATTATAGACTTGTATGTATTTTCCCTTTTCATGTGTAAGACGTGATACATCATGCGGCATTGAAATACAGTGAAATACACAAGTTTCAAAATTAACAATAAACAAAATAGCCGTGGTCGTCACGGACTTCTAAATAAAAAGACAAGTTACTACAAATATGTCTTAGCCGTGTACATACACGGACGAATATAATCACAAGTGTTTACAACAGATAAGTTACAAGGGGGGTAGGAATTCCCCTAAATCCTTCTTCCCTTCCTCAATTAAAGCACGAAGGGCCTCCCCACGAGCATCCTTCCCGTCCCGGGCTTTGACTGCGATAGCATCTAGAGCTTCTCCAAGCGGCTTCTCGCCTTTCATGGCTTTGGATGCGGAATCGTAAGTGGCCAACATCAAGGGAGTAGGATCAGCACTCAGCCGGGACATTATTGTTTCGTTTGGAGCATCTTTCATTGCCTCAAGCTCGTCTAGGAGGGGGTGTTGGAGTTCTGCCAGGGCATCCATGGACGCAGTCATCTTACCCGCTGCGGAGGGGTTGTGATATGGATGCTGTGTGATATCTTCATTTTTTGCGATCATCTCCGCAGCTTTGATCAGGCCTTCATGCCTACCACGGTCGATCCCATCGGATACGACCCCAGTAAACGCCTGCAGTAGGTGTGGAGCGTTCAGAGCCCCACTCACAGCACGCCGCAATCCTTGCCCGATAATCCACCTACGGCCGGCTATAGCGGTTAGTAGAGGGGGGCATACTCTCTCCGCGCAGCCTACAACCACCTTGCTTAACTCTTCATCAGCGGAGGCAACTTGATTTTCAAGATTGGTTTGGGTCTGCGTGAATTCTTCCTTCAGTGCGTCACGCTCCTGGGCAATGCTGAATGATTGCACGGTCACCGCTTTAGTAGCAGCCTCAGCCGCAGACACCTGCGTATGAATTTTGGAGTTATTACAAGGATATATACTTTTTGGGCTACATGCATACAAAAAGTAGGAGTGTATATACAACATTTCTGAAAGTTTACCTTCTCATTTGATGCGGCTACGAGGGCCTCCAACTCAGCAATACGCTTCTCTCTGGCGTCGGCGTGATGCGCCTGCTCCTTCACCGTTGCCTCGGCTATCAATAATGCCGCCTGTAATGATGCGATGGTCTTCTCGTTCTTCACGACCATCGCCTCACGGCGGGCTATTCTCTTGTCTGCACGACTCACATTAGTGAGGGCCTGGATTAGACGGCGTCTTAACGCAGCACCCCCGTCACCTGGTGTGCGGACGACACGTCAAACTGCTCGATAAGGGCCTCGTGATCTAATTCATCCAGGTCTTGGGCGAGGACAGGTGGGGTGATGTGCTCGATAAATTCTGAACACTCGGATTCGGCCTCCAGCCGTGTCAAACTGGATAAGTTCCATGCTAAGCGCAGGCTTTCTTCGGGCCCCTCGGGGCGTGGCTCCTTGGCATGTGTGGTGGCAGGTGATAGGGGCTTGTTGGTTGGTGCGGGGGATGGATTTCTCCCCACTTCTTCTCCTTGCGCTGCGGCTGCCGGATTCACCCTGTTGTTTAAATATTAGTCTATATATATATCATACAAAGATGTGAATCATACTCACGAGGGGTACTTAAGAGGTGCCAATAACAGGGTCTGGGCCGGTAGGAGCTACGGCGCTCACAGGGGCGACTCGCAGAACTGGCCCTTCCATGGTCGGGGTGGGATCGGCCTGGGCAGTCGTGGTGCTATTTCCTTCTTGGTATTGTGGGTGGTCTTTTCGCAGCTTCTTGGGGGGAGCGTTTGCAACTCCGGCCTCCTCCCCAATTTTCTTTGCCACCCGCCTGGTTGTCTTTCTCTTTCTGGAGGTAAGTGGGGTGGATCCGGAAGCTTGCGTGGTGTCTTCATTGGGATCATGCTCTTCCTCCTGATTGGTGGTGCCTTCCTCTAGCAATGGGTCGTCGCCGTCTTCATTGAGGAAATCCAATGGGGATTTCTCGATAGCGGGTTCTTCTTCGTCCGACCTAGGCTCGGTTGTCTCTTCCAGCGGTATCGTGCGGTCGGCTAAAGCTTCTAGCAAGGGGAGCTCATTCGGCTTTAACGGCCGGAATCCCTCTGCCACCTTCATGGGGTCGCCCTGGCGGATTAATCCGTGAAGGTTCATCTCTGCAAACAATTTCAGAAGTATATGGGTTAGTCCTACACATGTGGGATAAATCAAATTTACAATATATATATTGGACCTACCCTCTCCCTGCTCCGTTAAGAAGCACGGGTATAAGTCATCCCTCCCAAAGTAACGGCGGCTTATCCCCACTAAGCACAGAAAGTGTTCCGGCAACCCTCTATGGAATTCTGTGCGATGGGTATCTAGTATTTTCAGGTCCCGGCTACTGTAATCTTTGGATTTGGGCGGATAGTCTTTTGGGGCTTTGGTTTTAAGTACGAAGGGGGTAGGGAACACCTTCTTATCTACAAAGAAGTAATGGTCGTACCAGTTCTTAAGGGAGTCAAGAGGTTTCCTATATGTCATAGGGGCGTTCCCGGGTCGTTTCTTGAACGACAACCACCCGTTCACTAACTGAGGAAAGTAAAAAGCCCTAAACAGGTTCACGGTGGGGGTTACTCCGCAGGTATGGCATGTAATCTCAAACTGGTTGATTTTACACGCCCCTATGCAGTGGAGCTGGGTGATATGAAAGTCATAATACAAAAGAAGGTCTACCAAAAACTTGGATAAAGGGATACGGTAGTTGGCTGAGTCAAACAGGCATGTATATATGCCTACTTTCCCCGCCGGTGCATCCGTAATCGCTTCACCATCACCCGGATAGGTGGGGTGTACGCTTTCGGGTACATAATACTTCGACAGAAAGTCGAGGTATTTTTCCGCAGACATCACGTTCAGGACATCCGTGATAAGGGGATTATCCTTTACCATGTTTTATAAAAAGGTTTTTAAGAGCGTGATGATCTAACCTGCGGCGACGAAAATCCGTGGAAAAGAAGGCAAAAATTTTGGGAGATAAAAGCTTGAGATTAACAATGGCGGAAGAAGGAGTGGGTTGTGTGTGTAGCAAACACGCATATCCACTCTTATATAGGGTTACCTCGGTTTCCGAGGTACCTTGGATCATTGACACGTGTCAGTCACATCGCCCATCCAATGGATAGGGTTTCTGACATTTCTGCAACGTCAGAGGGGGACCCACGGGTCACTTCTTAAAAAGTTTTGCGTGGCTCGAGGGTGGGCATTAATGGTGCACTTTTGCAGACATGCGACTGGGTTATTGACTATCATTAATGTTTTTTATTCTTGTCGGGTTATGCGGCTCTTACGTAAGACCGTATTTAATGTTACATTTAAGTTGTCTCGGCCGTTGTGTGCGGCTGAGGTAGTATTCATTCAAAGTTCCTACGAGGGGTCGTCACGTGCGGCCATAACAACAAATATTTCAATGTTTCCTTTTCTTTATCTTTCCTTGGTATGTCCGGAGAGCACCTTAATAGTCTAGAGGTTATGCCTACGGCTGTAACAACTAGACTGGGGGGACATGATGACGTATAGTCCCCAACCGGGTCACGAACCCGGCCCACGGGTACTACCCGTATCTGGCCCGTCAAGATGGGTGGAATAATGTCATTCAGGCTTATGGGCTTGAATGAACAGTAGCCGTACACATGTGTGCGGCCCACGGCCCGGTGCGGCCGATATGACCGACATAGGGTTAGACATAATAATATTCTGTCTAGGAATATCTTTATCCCAATAGGAGAGGATATTCACTACCAGAATTAGAAGATAACAATCATTCTAATTCTGGTGGTTATCTCTTCCTTGGGGCCGAAGCGTCAGTGAAAGCCCACTAGGGTTTCACTGCCTATAAAAGGAACCCCCAAGGGTTCCACAAAGGTATTATGACTTGTACTCTAAACTCACATAAACCCTAAATCGATTACTTACTCTCACGCCGGAGTCTAATCGTGGGAAACATTCCCACGGTAAGTCTAACGCGTGTTGTTTAGTGTGCAGGATCCCAACCAAACGATTCACTTGGTGCAGGAGCCGGAGCCCAGCCAACCCGAATTAAGCCTAATTCGGGTCTAGCAAGGATCAACCAACTTTTGCATCAACATGTATTGTTTTATGATCTTTTGGTTAGACTATTAACATTTTGTTTTTTACTTTAGCATTAATTTTTTATATTAAATTTTTGTTTGAGTTAATAATTTGTTTATGAAAGTTTTTGTATATAAAGTTCAAAAGACAGAAGGTTAATTGGTAATTTTAGTCAATTCAAATTGGTCATTCAGAACAGTTATCAAACAATCATTTTTATTCAGAATCAGGTTCATTCAGCACCTTAGAATCATTCAGCAGCTTTGATTCATTCAACGCTAAATGATATTTTTTATCAAACAGCCCTTACTTAAGGTAGCTTGAAAAAGTTGGTAACAAGGTCCAGGCAACCGACCCAAGCCCCTCCAACAGCATCTACACAACACACAACACACAACACACAACACACAACACACAACACACACAGTGACGTGACCTTGTAAAACCAATCAATCAATCAATCTTTGAATTGAATTGAAGAAAATAAAAAAAGGGAAATGGGGACTCGAGAGGTCTACGAACAAAAACTACGACAAGGAAACCTTTACCACGAACCCACCATCAAACCTGGTCTGGGTACTCCCCGATGTCCTCGTTGCCTCTCCTTACTTGACTCTGTTTCGGTTTGTTTGTTTTTTTCATTCTTTTTTTATATAAAACCTTTTACTAGTTTTTTTTTTTTTTTTTTTTTTTTTTTTTTTTTTTTTTTTAATAATAAAAATTAGTAATTCATCTCTTTGAAATGAAATCATTTCTTTTAGGATAAAGGTGAATGGACTATTACTCCTGTTTTACATGATGCTACTGCTGTGGTAATTATTCTTCCTATTTATCTATTACTTCCAATTTAAAGAAACATGATTTTATTGGTTAATAGTTAGATTACATTGTCCCTTGTGGGTTTTTCGAAATTGGGGACACCGATTTGCTCATTTCTTAAACCTTCTCACCTTGTAAGGGGTGTATTTTTTATGCTTATTTGATTTCGCCTTATATTTCATAAGCCCTAATTAACCGCCTTATTTTGAGACTTTACGGGGGTATTTGGTTTGGCTTATACTACTATAATGTAAGCCCATTTCGGCTTATATAACATAATCCCCAATTTTGTGGCTTATTTGGAGGTTTATGGGCTTATATAAGTTTATTATATCATCATAAACTTATATAAGCCCCTAAGTCTCAAAATAAGCCTCAAAATTGGGGCTTACGTTATATAAGCTGAAAATAAGCCACATTTCGTAAACCTTAACTTTTTAAGCTTATTGGTGACTTATGGGCTTATATAACTTTATTATATCATAACAAACTTAGATAAGCCCATAAGTCTCCAAATAAGCCACCAAATTGAGGCTTATGTTATATAAGCCGAAATAGGCTTACGTTATATAAGCTAAAACCATTAGCCCCTACGATATCATAAACTTATATAAGCCCATAAGTCCCAAGATAAGCCAGAAAATCAAATAACCTCGTAAGCCCACATATAAGCCGAAACAAACGCCCCCTATAACTAATTAGAACATTTATTATGATATAAAAGGAAAATTTCTGATTGGTTAAGAATTGATTTCCTAAAACTGTGTGCAACTGGACACTTGTTTTGGTTTATTGACGGGCCGTTGGATAAGCTTGTTTTTAAATGTTTATGAGCTCATTTCGATAAGCTCGTAAGTTTTTATGAGTGAGCTTATCCCCTTCTCCGGTTTTATATACGCCAATAAGTTGAGAAAGTAATTAATCTAAACTCTCCCCGTGTGTTTACGGTTTTAGATGAATAGATTGACTTGAATTTGTTTTTAGGAGTAGAGTTACATTGTGTTCATATCATATTTAGACCGTAGGAACTATGGATAAAAGTTTAACTGTGAAAGGTTATGGGATCATATATTTACCTGTGTTTGGGATTCTGTGACTTGCTTTGCTCATCAATCCATGCAAAATACATTGTCATAATATTTTTATCATCTTATTAGTTGATTTGGATACAATGTTGTAAAAGTATCTACGCGTTGGTTGAGATGTCAACGACTACCTTGTAGCTAGTAATCGACCTAGCGAGGATTTAACGGATATGCACTTTATATATATATATATAATTTGAAATTATATGTATGACAATAATTACATGATCATCGTTTACGTCTTGCTTTTAACCGCTTACTTTCTCCGATTGTTCGCTCTCAACTCTGTTGATCATTCATTTCAAGGTCTATGTGTTCTCTTGTTGTTTTTTTTGGGAATTTTATAATATTTTGAGTTTCTGTATGTATTAAGGAATTAAATAAGTTACTATGTCTGTATATTTGATTTTGTTGATAAGTGTTGTTTCGTTTTTTGTAACCGATACCAAGTATCTTTTATTCATGTCTTTTTCGTGTTAAATTTTGTTACTACTACTTTTTTTGTTATATTTGTTAGGATTGTGGTAACAGTAGTATTAGACTATCTGGTGTTAATCGCTTGAAAAAGTGGTGCCACATTCCGCGCTTTTTTCCTATAACTCGGAATCTATAACTTAAACCAAAAATACCCTCCTTCAAGGCACACACATAACCTGATAAAACACAAATACAACAAGAAAATTAGGACAAAACGGATGGTGTGGGCTGGCCACCACGGTGCGAGACCCTATGGCCCTGGTGTCATGCTCGTGCCATAGGCTTCCGTTTTGGTTGGCGCCAACACTACCAGCCATGGGTCACCAACCCAGTGGAATAAGACGACTAACATCACCATCAACACATACCCCATTTAATCACAAATATACCTACAAACATCAATACCACAGACACATAACGAAGATAAGGAGTCAGTGAGTCACTCGTCCCCAAGGCCGACTTCTCCCTTTTCTTCACCTAAGACACGTTGACAGGGGTGTGTGTAATAAGGAAGAACGTGTCTTAAGTGGCTTATTACCACTAGTCTTGGGGCAACTCACACAAACAGATACGGAGTAGTATACTTTAGGCTAGTGTAAAGTTTATTATTTGCGAAGTGTTATTTCAACATTTCTGATTTAGCTGAAATGCTTAATTAATGTGATGTCTCTTTCTTGCTTGACATTTGATTGTTATTTTCGGTTAAAATTATGACCAGTGAACTCTTTCGGAAAGTGAAAAAACCTTACTTTGCTCAAAAGATTACTTCCATTTCTTAAATTGAGGGAAGAAAAGTTTAATACCTAGATATTTAATTTGGCCCAGAGTATGCTACCTTTAACCTTTTTGCTTTTTTTGTTGGGGCTTGATTTGCACTTTTGTGCAGAGGTTATGAGTGAATTTACAATTTTAGATGATTTTCTTATGAAGATAATTGTATTACTTTTGGATTGTGTTAGGATTTTGTTGAAACATTGTAGTATGGTGTATTAAGAGATTGTGGTTGAATTAGATGAGATTTTACATATAGAGCTTATGGAGTTGGATTGTGATGACCGTCTTGTTAGGATTTGATTCTTAAGTTTTGTAGTATGTGCATACGAAGAAGCTTATGATTAGATGAGATTTTGCATTCAGAGGGTATAAGTTTTTCAGTTACCAACAGTATTGAGATGAACCACGAAAGTTGCGACTTGTATATGATTAACACCTAAATGGAAATTGTCTGTAACGAAGTAGATGATTTCTCAATGATCATGCTATCTTGGGCAGCACCAAAATTGTTAGTCCTATTGCAATTAAGGATTAGATGATATGCCGTGATTCAACTCGTTAAGAAGCTGCAAAAAATAAGCAAAAACAGATGCCAGGTCAAGAGATTGTTTTTTGTGTTGATGTAGAAACCCAAAGAATATGATGAGTTGTGGCATGCATGTTGGAGAATATGATTTTTATTAATAGCTAGTATGAGGTTTGAGTAGTACTACTTTAAGGAACTTATGGTTCGAGCAGGGGCGGAGCCTGTATCTGTTCCTAGCGCGGCAGCAAATAGATACTAATCTAGGCAACTCAGAATCAGTCGGTCCGGAAAAGAATATTGCTATAATAATAAAAAGAACATTCCTTAGGGTGCATTTGATTTATTGTGTCTCTGGTCCTTGGATGTTATGGACAAGTTGTACTAGTCATTAGAGAAGGAAGGGGCTAAATGAGGATAAAAACCAAACATTCGTGAAATGTGGTAAAGAAAATGTGAGCCAGATACATGTTTAGCATCTGATACAAATTCGCAGTATATACAACTTTTTTTCTGCAGATTTAATACATAATGCATAGAAACTTTTAACATCAACCCGGTTAAGCAATTAGCTATGTTCTATGCATATGCCTTTTGTTTTCAGTGCGTATTATCATTGTTTGCATATCATCTTGAAACTTCGGACTTGCTAACATTTTATAAAGTTGTAAATATTCAATTGGACCTGCTCGTATAACCAGCTGATGCAAAATGAAGTTGCTGTGTAAAATAAGTTTTGAACAACCCAAGTGCAAGTAAATGCATACCAGAAACTTTAACCACTAATGTTATTCATATGTATATTTCATGTTTGAGTATATAAGAAGACACACAATGTCATAACTGTATATCTTTATATAGTTGTCTTGCTATAATATGTTTGAGAACGTTTATGACAAAATTTGCTATTGAAGGATGAATTGTGCTATTTTTTCTAAAAATTGGAGATATGGATATAAAACCAGAAATTAAGTCTAAATTTTTTAGAATAAATCATGCTACTGCATTCTAGAGAATAAGGAGGTGACGCAAGCTGACAGATTCTCCCAGATGTGATGTTGATACTTAGAAAAATACAAACACAGTAATTAAATTACAAAAGCAGCATCGTGATAAGACGTATGTTTCTTCTAGGAAATTGTGCGCATCATAAGATAATACATTTCTGCTACCAAAGGGCTTGCGTCCCAGTGGTACCCCATGATGTGCGAGAAGCTCCCCAACTAAATGGTTGTGGGTTCAAGTCCTGCCTAGGATATGTGAGATAGATTTGTTTGTTCAACTATTGTGAGATAGTTGAAATTTGCTGCTCTAAAAAAATAAAAAAATTAAGAGACATTTCTGCTATGTAGTCCTTTTTAGACTTTTAGATTAGTGTTTCTAAGAAGCAACGGATGTTAGCTTTTATCACACACCCATTTGTTTGCAATTTAGGTTATTATTGTATTTTCACAACAAGATTTTAGTTTGATGTGTACATTTTGACGGATTGGTGCGGGGTCTGGTAGTGCGACAAATGCCATAGAGAAATGCGCGGGGTCTTAGGGAGTTCTAAAGAGCTAGAGAAAATAATCAGAAAATGCTGCATCTTTTTATGTTGCTCACTAGTCTTGAACTTGAATGTGATCATATATACATCATTAGTTACTAGCAGGGTACCCGCGCGTTGCAGCTACGGGTACCCATCTGATTAGCTGAAAAAAAGAAAATGATTAGAATCCTCCAAAACTATTGAACCATCAACTTGGCATATAAATTGCAGTGACTGTGTTTCTATTCACAAAAATACCCTTCATTAGTCATTACAATCTCCAAGTCTTAAGAGCAAGTAAATCTCCAGTCTTCGATGTGCTACTGGAGATATATGACACTTCTTCCTGCTATGACTTGTATACATGATTTGGTTTTCTCGGGGCACTTTTCTGCAACTAACATATCCATCTATCAAATATCCAACAGGCTGGCTGTGGTTTAGGTGGAATGCTTGGTGCCTTTTACGGCTTGAATACAGGCATGCCGTATCTCCAGAAACGTGTCAAAGGACCAAAGTGGCTTCCATTTATCATAGGGGTATTGCTACAACTAGATTTGATGTCTTTTACTTTTATCTGTCAACTTTCTGTTAGCATTCTCATAAATTTCTTTTCTGGCAGATTCCTCCTTTGCTAATGTTTTCTGCTGGCAGTGCTGCATTGGGAGGTATGCAAAATGGTTTCTTTTCTAGTGTGTCATTTTTTGTGTCTGCAAGTGCCTTATGCATCACACCAGTAGCATGTATTAAAATGCTCTCTAAGTGAAATATTTGTGATCTTAGTACATGATAAATGTGATGGACATAATTGAAAGGAAAACTCACATAGGAAGAGGTTGGGATGAGCTTGGTTCCGGAACCGGAACCGAAAGAACCAAGAACCCGTTTTTACCGATAACTGGGCCGACTTGTGTTTTCAGTTCCGGTTCGGCTCTTTGGGTATTACCGGGTTGGAGACGCAATGTCTTTCCCTTTGGAGATTATGATCATGGATGTTTTTTGCCACATATAACTATAATCAGTCATAACTTATTAATAATAAGTCACTCAAGAAAACTATAATAATTAAATATAACAACCACCTATGGGACACATACACATGCAATGATCAGAATGTTACAGGCGCATCATAATCAATCATCGACATGTTATAAGCACATATTTATAATAATAATAAAAAAAAATTACTTCGATTGTTTTTGATACCGATGATGGTAGTTTATGTGAGCCTTGAATGTTGAATGGCACGTGGATGTTCTTAGATTTGGATTAGTTATTGATTTAGGGATGTACTAATAGAATTAAGATTAGGATTTATGGTTTTTGATTAGTTTATTTTGTATCATATATGCGTATGGAAAGGATTGCATAGTCTATTAAAATTGCACCTTTTTTTTTTTTTGTAAAATGAACCGATAACAGCTATAACGGACCGAGAACTGAAAAGGGCCCAATTCCAAAAACCAGAACCGGAGCTGTAGTTTTCGTATTTGGTTCTCGGCTCCGGCTCACATTATAGGTTCTTCGGTCTGTATGCTCATTCCTGGTTGATAATGCCTATTATGGTGTAGACTTTTAAATATACATTGCTAAAAGGCCAATGCCCTATAATTAGTCCCCCAACACTTCACAAGTTTAAGGTCAAATTTTTTATGAATATAGGGGAGATGGATGAGGATTTCAAGATTATATGAAATAGAAGTATGTTAGAAAGATTGTTGGTTAATGCTCGTACTGATCTTAGTCCTTCATTCTTGTTACTTGTAACACAGCTATCATTTTTATTTTGAAATTGAAGGTTAACGTGTCTTATAAACTTGTAGACATAGTTTGTAATTGTTTATCTGTAACTGTCAAGGTGTGTCTAGGAGTTATAACCTCCATCTCTTTCGAACAGAAATTACACTCCAAGTCTATACAAGTTAGTAAACTGATTATAATAAACTTATGCTGTAGGTAACGTCCTCCTTTACCCCATTTTTTTTTAATTAGTTTTGATTATTGTGGCTTAGGTGTCTATCTCTAAGGTTATGGTAATCAATGTTAGTGCATATTACATTATATCTAGTTTGTATCCTCCTAAAATAATAGTTCCATGATTGCAAAATACAAATATGTGATTATCAATTTGAAGATGGAATGAGGGTCTAAGTATCACTAGTTAGTTCTCATTACAACATACGGAAATCATGAATGACTGGATTATAAGTTTTTAAGTAATATGGGTAGGTGAAATGCATGTGTTATCACATCCCCCACTGCGTTCACTGTTTTCTTTTTTAAGTACATATCGAAAAATGTACTATGTAAGATCAAGTCGGCTGACATATTTTTTGATTACAGGGTATGGCCTTCCAAACTTCACTCAACTCAGTGTGACATCATATTATGCTGCATCAAGTGCGTCACATTACGGTATTTCATTGATTACGAGATACATTGAAGACACTTATAAGACACGTTCGCAACAACAAAAGCTTCAGTGACTATTTTCTGGTACACAACTCATATTACAGTTCGCAACAACAAAAGCTTCAGTGATTATTTTCTGGTACACAACTCATATTACCGCTTGTTCGGCTATGTAGATATCTAGTCAATTTTGTGAAAATGATCCCTTACTATTACCGAGACTTTTGATGCTTAAAAGTAGCATAAAAATAGTATAATTATGTATCATACTCTTTTTTATGAGAATTCGGAGGCTTATAATTATGAAGTAAACAAATCATGAAATTGATAACAGTAGGAAGAAACAATTGGTAGTTTAAGTTATTTTTGCATCATGTTGGCGATTTTCAGCTTCTGTAATTGAATCTTTTTTTTGGGTAAGGGGGATACCCCGGTAAATGGTATTAATCACACAAAAACAATACAATGGAAGATGGAAGCTAACCATCATGACCCCAAGAAAAAACACTTGGAAGACCAAAAAATTCTACAATCCATGACATGCCACGCGATTGATTACATCAAAAGCCTACACAATTAAGTAGTATACATACCAAAATTGTAAGGCATATTTCATTTGCTTAGAATAGCTTGAACCCTAGGCGTGTTTTTAAAACGATAAGTGCTGAGCTTTAAGCGAACCGTGATCATAATAATGTCACGAACTTCCTCTGGGGATCTCAACGATCGCTTGAATAAGCGATTATTCCTTTCTCTCCATACGTAATAACACGTAGCAGCAAATAGGACGCGGCCTATGATGCTTCTGGTGGTTCTAGCAGTTGCAATGGGCAGCAAATGTGCAATGATATGGAGCAACTTGGGTTGGATATCATCCATATAGCCAAGATGTCTAACCTGGTACCACACAACAAACGAACACTCAAAAAATAGATGTGGATGAGAGTCAGGGCATGACTTACAAAGAGGACACCGTAGCGAAGCAATATCCACCCCATCCCCCACGTCCCATTGTCTTAGCTTGTCTTGAGTTCGCAAACGCTCTCTCATGATCAGCCACAAGTGAAAAGAATGGCGTGGAATCGCGTGAGGAAACCAAACCAGTTTGTGCCAAATCACCTCATTGCCTCTATTGCGAAGAGCCTCCCAAGCATGGGCAACCTTAAACTCAAATAAGTTGCCATGCACATCTTTCCATTTGAGCACGTCAACCTTGTGAACATCAATAACCGGCGCCTGAAGCAGACCTATATTCGGAGCCCTTAGAAGCCAATCATTTGGCCAATTCCAAGAACTTCCCATAACAACATCTGCCACTGAAGAGCGGATGTTAAAGCCAGCACGAGCCATGTCTCGAGGGGTGATATACTGAGCCAACGGGCATTGCGTGTCCCATGTATCATGCCAAGCCGAAATACTTTTGCCATTGCCAATCTCCCACCACATATAAGGCCGAACATGCTCCCTCAACTGGATGAGTTTTCTCCAACCCCAACTGTTTTCAAACTTGAGAGGAATGTCCCAAAAAGACCGACCTTGAAGCTTGTACAAGTGAACCCACCGAACCCACAAAGAGTCCTTGTTAGCTACTATATTCCAGATATGGTATGTCAAAAGCGCCATGTTGAAGGTGTTCAGGCAGCGAAGGCCTAGACCACCCTCGCGTTTAGGAAGACAAATCTCGACCCACGCCACTTTTGCCTTTCCTCTTTTGAATTCTCCATTGCACCACAGGAACCCTCGAATAATTTGATGAATATCATATATAATTCCTTTCGGGATCATTAATACCGATGCCCGATACACATGAAGAGAAGATATGACCGACTTACAAAGTTGGAGGCGACCCGCAAAGGACAACGACTTATTCTTCCAATCTCCAATCCGATTATGGACTTTCTCAATAAGAATTTTGCAATCCCTATTAAGGAGCCTAGAAGATATCAAGGGAACTCCAAGATATTTGACCGGGAACGTACCTTCCACAAACGGCAATATAGAAAGGATAGCAGTTTTAGTGTTGTTCCTCACGTTACAGAAAAAGGCCGTACTCTTCGGAATACTTGGAACCAAACCGGATGCACTTTTAAATTCATCTAGAGCTTCCATAACCACTTTGGCCGACTCCACATCTCCTCTAGCAAAAATAAACAAATCGTCCGCAAAACAAACATTGATAAGTTTCATTTCCTCACACCTATGATGATATCGAAAGACCTCAGAAGATTGAACCTTCCGTTTGAAGATAAGCGTGAGCACTTCCATAACCAAAGTGAAAAGATACGGATACATAGGATCCCCTTGCCTCAGCCCGCGTTTTCCTTTGAAAAAACCGTGAACGTTCCTGTTGAGGCTGATGGAGAAGGAAGTAGAAGTGACACAAGCCATGATCCACTTAATCATGGTGGGATGGAACCCGAAGCACGTGAGAATCTTCTTGAGAAAACTCCAATCCACCGTGTCATAGGCTTTTTGAATATCCACCTTAAAAGCACTTCTCGGTGGGCCCCTATTCGTATGATAATTGTGCAATAATTCTTGAGTAATGAGGATATTGTCCGATATACGCCTACCCGGGACAAATGCCGATTAATTCTCACTCACCACTTCTTTGATAGCCACAATGATTCGATTGGTTATAATCTTACTAATACATTTGTAGATAACACTACAACATGAAATAGGACGATAGTCGTTCACCTTACAAGGGGTAGGCGTTTTAGGGATGAGAGCTAGAAGTGTATGGTTAACTTCTTTAAGGAGCTGACCATTCACGAAAAAGTCTCTAACCGAGTTGCACACATCAGCACCAACAACATTCCAACCCTTCTTAAAAAATGTAGACGTATAACCATCGGGCCCGGGAGCTTTGTCGTCGCCAATGGCAAACATAGCCCGCTGGATCTCGTCATCAGATATGTCATGAACCATTTGATTTCTAGTTTCCAAAGAGACCAAATGATGAAACAGACCCTGTGTATCCAGATCAGTAGTGATGGTATTCGAACCCAAGAAATCCCTATAATACTCAACGAACACATCAGGAACTTCTTGCCACATTACTTGCTCATTTCTGCCATTAACAATAACCTCAATTCGACTCCTATGATTCCGACTCTTAATAGATTTGAAAAAATAAGCCGAGTTCGAGTCACCGGCATTAAGCCATTCAATCTTGGCTTTCTGTTTTAAGAAGCGTTCCTCATCAATTTTTGCCTCGTTAAAGGCATTAAGGTAAATAGCCGCTTCCTCTCTAAGAATAGAATCATCAGGAGTCTTATCCAAGGCTCTTTGAACGCTATCCAATTCAATCCGAAGGCTGTTCACCCATGCTTGATAGGATATGGAATGACAATCCGCAAATCTTCAATGTGGTTTCCATATGCATATTAATACATGTGGTTTGTGCATAGAGGTGGGCAAACCAGATTTTTTTAAAAACCGGATCGGTTTTTAATCCGCGGTTTGAGTCAACTCAACAAGCTGGTTTGACTTAAACCGAATCCATTTAAAACCGGTTTTTGGTTAGATTTTACTCGTTTTTTAACCGGATTGGTTCGGTTTTAACTGGATTTTCACTGGTTTTTTGATCCGATCCCAGTCATTTTATTAAACCGGTTACGAACCATCAGATCGGTTTTTGAAAAACCGGTTACGTGCCATCGGATTGGTGCATAAGTGAGTTTTAAAAGAAGTCTATTTTTACCACTTGTTAAGCTTGTAGCCTGCTTTGTTGCCTTGATGAACAAATCATCGGTCCTGTTGCAAAAGTCATGGATTTTTTTTATGATGAAATAACCCATTGTTCAAAGGGTTAAGTCCATATATTACCAATATATTTTTAATCTTTTACAAATCTAGGTAACTAAGTTCAAATATTACTAATATAGTTATTAAAACTTCCAATTTTATTAACATATGGGTAATATGACTGGCTGACAGCAGGTTGCAACTAAAAAATGACTGACATGTCATTCTTTTTTATTTTTTAATCTGACATAGATATACCACCTTGTATAATATAACTTATAATCATTTGTATTATATAGACTAATTAACAAACTACTTGAACTTCTCAAGACACCTTTATTGATCTCATCCAAATCACCATCATCTTATTCTTAAAAATCAGAATCTTGTTTAATCTTCATAATATGCGTACAGTATAAATCCGGATCTGAAACCAACTCACTTCTTCGAAGGCATATTTCGGTCCCTCAATCAAAAATCAAACCTGTTAAGTTTTGATTTGAAGTGGGGTTGTTTGTTCGTGAGTTTAAAAAGATCGATGACAGGTTTGTGTGGATGTTTTGCAGATTTGTGAATATTACCCGTACCAAACTTTAGATCTTTATTTGTGTCTGTCTATTTTCTTGTAAGATCATTGATTGAAAATGTGTTTTTTATCGTGGGTTGTTGTCGAGGAATTGTTGTAATGATTATGCCGCCGAAGTTCACTAGTGTTGCAGGAAGTTTGTATCTTGTCGGAATCTGCTTGTGTAAATGTTACCGGAATCTGCTGGTGTAAATGTCACTGAAATCTGTTGGTGCGAGTGTTACCCGAATCTGCACGTGAACTGTTGCACCTGAAATTACGAAAATGATTCATTAGATAGAAACATAAATATAGTGTTTATTAGCATTCGAATCTTCTATTAGCAAAAAAAAAATGATAAGTAATGGTTCTTTTATATGAGTTGTTGGTTTGTTTTCTTTTTTAATTATGGGCCAAGTTGAAGTAAGTGCAGAAAGTTACAAATAATTTTTAGGTGGAATGTTATTTAGAAATAAAAAGTCCACGTGGAATATTTAAAATCAATGTTAATCTAGTTGGAAAATCTGTAGGTCATAATACCTATATTTTAATAAGTTAGTCGGTTTTAATGACTATATTGATAATATACTAAGTTGGTTACCTAGATGTGTAAAAATTAGAAATTACATGGCTAATATATAGACTTAACCCTTGTTCAAACTATAAAAGTCAAATTGGATTTGTGAAGTTAGTCCATTTAACAATGACAAAATTTTGCAATGTTGACCACTTTTAAATTTATTTTGCCTTTTAAAATTTTAAGTTTGACCACCACCTTCATCTTCTTCAACCACATCACAACCGCCTTCAATGTTTTTAGACCCGGGTCGACCCGGCCGGATCAACCGGTTGAACCGATTCCGACCGAAAAAACGGGTCATATTGACCCGGGTTTCATATTTTCGAAACCCGGCTTGACCCGACGGGTTTGGGGTGACCCGGGTCAACCCGGTTCTCAAGACTCGGCCGGGTTTCGATTTTTCGAATTTTTCGGGTTTTTTTGATTTTTTTTTAATTTTTGGTATTTGCGACGAAATTTTATTTTTACATATTATATTGGTTGGTAAACAATTTATATTTTCAATATACGTAAGTTTTTATGATTTTTATAAGTAAAATTTTGTTAATTATTATATAATTTTTTTTTTTAGAAAACCCGGTTAACCCAGGTTGACCCGGATCAACCCGGGTTGACCCGGACCCGACGACTTGACCGGGTTGATCTAAGACCCGGGTTTTAAAACATTGACCACCTTCGTCAGAGACGGAGCCACGAATTTATATCGAGGAGGCCCAATTTTTCATTAGTAACACGCTATTTTTTGTTTTAAAAGCTAAATTGAATATCGAAATGTTCGACACACTTCACTCATATATTATCGATAGTAACACACCCTTACTTTGATTAGGTGAGAAGATGATCAAAGAGCAAAGATTATCGTAAATAGTAGCGAAGACGGTCTAGTCAAAATACGGACTAACGTTGTTGTTTTTTACAAAAGAGATAGTAAATTAAGCTAATTAAGTCCATAAAATAATAAAGTGCAAGGGTAAATGTAAACTTTTTAATAATATAGAGCACCAAACATAAAATATAAAATCTTAAAGGATTATTACGTTTTCTTCTTGGTTTTCACTGTCATCTTTCTCGTAAAAAACCCACATATCTCAAAACCTCCATTAACAAACATCTCGGTTTCTTTGTTTTCTTTCTATTAGTGCTATTATTATTGAGGTTTTATCTTTCTTTCTGATACATACCTTGGATAGTTCTACAATACTTCCAAATCTAAGGGTGTAATTTTTAGGAACCGCCTTCTATTATGGTACGTCCGCCATTGTTAGGGGGGCCGAGCACCCTCCAGCCCTTCCACTGGCTCCGTCCCTGACCTTCGTAATGTATTAATGATTATGGTTGTTTGATTGTATGGTTTAAATAAAATTATAGTTTGTATTATTGTATTGTTTAAATAAATTATGAAGTTGTATAATTGTATTGTTTAAATAAAAATTATTGTGATATTTTTTTTAAATGTTTTATGGTTGTATTTCTTTTATAATGTTTGTAAATAAATTCAAAAAAAACCGATAAAGAAAATTTATAACCGAAAAAAATCCGATCCGAACATTTTAAACCGAAAAAAACCGATCCTGAAAAAAAACCCAATAAAAACCGATAACGAAAATTTATAACCGAAAAAAATTACGGACATTTTTAACTAAAAAAACCAATTTGGAAAACACGGATCAGATCCGAAACCGATTTCTTAAGAACTGGTTTTTTTTAGTAAAAACCAAAACCGATTTTATCGGTTTATTTGCACCTGTACCTCCCTCCTACAACCACCATCACCACCTCTAAGACTCGAATAAAAGGATGACATTTATCAACATCCGCCTCTATTCTTTGTTATATTCACCAAACTCAGTTGTGTTACTTCTCATTCACAACGAATACGTAGCACCTAATTAAATCCCACTTTATCTCAACACAAATGTTGCATTTGATCATACTACTTCTCCCTCCCACTTGGTGAACAATGAATAATGACTCAGCAGTCAGCAACCACAAACAAAAATCAATTCTTTTTGTTGATATCAAAGACGAACCACCCATTTTTATTTTCATTCATCTGAAACCCTTTTTTTTTATTGGGGAAAGGCTGAATTTATGTAAGTTATTTGTTCAAATAAACTAATGTACGTAAGATACTTTTTTTATTCCGGATATACGCAACATAATTTTAAATACTTACTAATCTACGCAATATTGACCAAAATGTGACTTGTTTGACCAGTTACCACTTAGAAAAGTTACAGTCTGGTCCTTTGGCCTGCGTGGACTTCCACCGCTAGTCCTTTGACATTTTTTTTCATTAGAAAACTTAGTAATGATACATTGACTTTAATACACGTATTTTTATACACGTTTTTATACACACTTTTTAAACGTGTTATTATATACACGTTTTATACGCGAAAAATTCTGAACTTTGACAGACGATTTCAACGTCAAAACTTAACCCGTAAACTCCGAAAAACTCACGTCTAGTCAATGTATACGTTCTCTACAACTTTCATGTTTTATGTTTTTCATGAAAAAGACATTTAGATGGTCGAAACCCCGATTTAAAACTATGACAGCAATACCAGTCTTTTCACAGTTTTTTTAGATACGTAATGGAATCGATCTGGTGTACTTATTAAATTTTCCATTTTTATCATACTACTATTTTTATAAGGTTTACATTTTGTTTTATAATATTTTACGTATAGAATGTCTATATTTAGTCATTGATAGGTTTAGAGACTTCAAAGTAAGTATTTAGCACTAACTGTGACCGTCGAAATTCGGATTTACTTAATTACTAAAAATACTAGTATTGTTGTCATAGTTTTAAATCGGGGTTTCGACCATCTAAATATCTCTTTCATGAAAAACATAAAACATGAAAGTTGTAGAGAACGTATACATTGACTTAACGTGAGTTTTTCGGAGTTTACGGGTTAAGTTTTGACGTTGAAATCTTCTGTCAAAGTTCAGAATTTTTCGCGTATAAAACGTGTATATAATAACACGTTTAAAAAATGTGTATAAAAACGTGTATAAAAATACGTGTATTAAAGTCAAGGTATCATTACTAAGTTTTCTATTGAAAAAAATGTCAAATGACTAACGGTGAAAATCAACGCAGACCAAAGGACCAAACTGTAACTTTTCTAAGTGGTAACTGGTCAAACAAGTCACATTTTGGTAAATATTGCGTATATTAGTAAGTATTTGAAATTATGTTGTGTATATCCGGAATAAAAAAAATATCCCGCGTACATTAGTTAATTTGAACAAATAAGTTACATAAATTCAGCCTTTCCCCTTTTTTATTCTTCATTTGTTAGGGGCTCTCGCCTCGGTTTGAATGAGTGGTTTTTCGTTTTCTTTTTTCCAATCCAAACAAAGTCTGATAATAACATACTCCAATTTTTATTTATCATTCTTATTCTTATTTTTCGAATGTTAACAAAAGTCAAAAGATATAGCTTTCATACATCTGTGATGACTAATGAGTCCTTATTTCGTGATATTGATCTTTAATCATTTTAAGGATCTGCAATTACTGGACATCATTTTATTCGAGTCTTGGAGGAGGTGGTGATGCTAGTCGTAGGAGGTGGTGATGGCTGTTGAAGAAGAATATAATGGTGGTGGTCAAAACTTAAAGTTTTAAAAGGTAAATTTTTTTAAAAAGAGGGTTAACATTGCAAAAATTTGTCATTGGACTAACTTTGCAAATTCAATTTGACTTTTATAGTGACAAATTTTGCCCATTTGGTTGCATAGGGCATTTCTTTTGACAATTTTTCAAAAAGGATGGAACACTTTTGTCTATTCATTATTATTTTTAAACGGGCGCACATGTAAGAAAACAAATGGACTTAATGGGCGCATATGTAAAATACTAATTAGGCTACCCGTATGATATTTTTTATTCAATTTTTTATCCCCGGCTTTCAAACAAGTATTTTTATTTTTTATTTCTACGTTTTTATATGTTTTTTCTTCGTTTTAGCTTGCATCCGTTTAGCCCGTCGCCCGTTTTATCCGCCGCCCGTTTTATCCGCCGCCCGTTTTGCCACCTCTAGGAACAATGAGTTATTTGAACATAAAAAAGTCCATGATGTATAATGATATGTTTTTTTTTTATAATAGATGTATTTATGGCTTTTCTTTTACCCTAAATGGTTATGGTTGAACTCTATTGGTTTAAGTCTTATAAACATATCGTTAATGTCATAGTAAGAAAAAAAATTAATAACAGACTATATGTAATATTTTTAGATAAATCGAATTACATTGAGCATGAGCTACTAACTCGCTATAATGCGTGTACCGATCATTGGTCTCTTTTTTTGTTGTTTTGAGTTCTACTCGCGCAAATGCGCTTAACATCGGCAGGTGAAAAGTATGTCATGCGTTTAATTTGCGCTTCACATTGGCAGGTGAAAAGTGGTCCAGGTTATCACAATGTGTGCACTTTTCATATAACCGACATTAATTTCTTTCAAAAAATCTGATTCTTTTATGTTGGTTGTGATATTACATTTTGATGTAATCGTTCCTTAGGAGTTAGGATAAAAGGGGTGTCTCCTTGACGGATAAGAATTTTTGTAGTAAACAGTTTCAAAACTTAATAGGGTATAGATCTCTATTCTGCACGATGTACCATATGAGAGAATTTGGCAAAAGACAGAAATTAAGTCACTTCTATTTAGATCGCAAAATTGCAGGAGACTTATGGAACTCCATTGCGAAATGATGGGGAGTATAATCAAATCATATGGTTCTTAACAACATCAAAGAAACTTGGTCATAGTTAATGACATTAAGTTACTGTGTATTTTTTAATTGGATCTAAGCTAAAAGAAAAATGTCAATGGACATGTATTTACTTGAACAGAAAAGGTCGTTAATTTGCAATTTGAAGTTTCGCTATCAGTACATATCAACTCAGTTGCTGCATTATTTTTTATTAGAAAAAAAGAAGAAAAAAAAAGAAGCACAGTCCTAATCAAATACTACTACGTACTAAATATACGAAATACTAAATATAATGTATGCTGTAACCTTAGTCATTATTATTGATCGATCCAACTCAATTACTAGATACTTTTATCGATCCTAAACACAATATCATGTCGATGACTTACCAAACCCTACCCCCTAGAAGACGCTCACCACGGTTTGCTGGTAACTCAGCAGCTGACACATCAACACACAAACCACCAACCTGCGCACTCCCTCCGCCAAGCTCCCCAAATCAAAAGACGGTGTTTCTAGACCTTGATGAAACCCTAATATATTCTGTATGGTGTCCCCCCACACCACGGCCTCCCCGAAAATATGATTTCTTAGTCAAGTTTGATCAAAAGGTTCGATATGTAACCAAACGTCCATATGTTGATGAATTTCTTAACTATTTAAACCAGAACAATTACGAGATTGTGATTTTTACTGCTGGAGCAGAAGCATATGCTTCACCGACTTTAGATAAATTGGATCCAAAGGGTTTGATTTCACACAGATTATATAGAAGTTCTTGTAAAAACCTAGATGGGACGTTGGCTAAGGATTTATCTGATTTAGGACGCAATCTGAAGAACGTGGTGATTATTGATGATAGACCTATCTTTTACAGATTGCAACCGGAGAATGCTATCCCTATCACACCGTTCACTTATAATAATGCTCGAGATGATGAACTGAAGAAACTAATGGATAAATTTTTCAATGATTGCGGACAGTACGAAGATCTGAAAGATGCTCTAAAGCATTGTTTGGAACGAAGACGGAAAAAGGACCGAAACAAAATTTTGATTTCCTAGTGATAAGAAATCTTTTGTCCTTGTGAATTTTCATTTTTCTAGCGCACACTCAGATATACATGTTAAAAAACTGAGATATACATGTTAAAACACTAATCGAATCTATGTTCGTCTCATATTATACATTGCCTTTGTACATTAGCTTACACATATTGCTTTTGTTTATTTGTTTTTGCTCAAAACAGCTAGGTATATGACTTGCCTAAAGATGCATGTACCTCACTAGAATAATGATTAGCTGACATAGAAATAGGGAAGTATCATTACTTTTTTTCGGTTTCATTATTCGTGCCGGCCTTGATGTAATGTGACAGGGAAATGAATAATGTCTTATATACCGCGTTTTCTAGTTACTAGTTTCATTTTCATTTTCCTTTAGCTATGTATGGGTAGAATGCATGTATGATCAAGTGCCTCACATTATGGAATTTTGTTCATTTTCCTTTAGCTATGTAAGTGGCCCATTCACAGGCAGCAACAAAGTCATTGCTGATTACTATCTGGTCTTCACTTTTAAATAAGTTAATTTAAACACCCCCCGTGTGTTTGCGGTTCTAGATGAATAGATTGAACTGAATTTGGTTTAAGCAGTTTAACTGTAGAGCGGAAGGTTACAGAATCATACCATTACCTATGTTCAGGAGTTTGTGACTTGCTTTGCACAATAGATTATACCATATTTTTAGTTGATTTGGATGCAATGTTGTAAAGTATCTAGCCACCGGCTGAGATACTACCTTGTAGCTAGTAATCGGCCTACGCAAGGCTTTAACGGTTAGGCACTTTATATATATAAAAAATCTGAATTCATATGTATGATAATAATGACATGATCATAATAAAGTATAAATAGTTCAAAGTTCACATACTGCTTTTAAACGTAATTTAGTTTCTGAAATAAATCAACTGATGTTATACCAATCGGCTTTAAAACAAATCAACATTGAAACAAATTTTGACCAGCTGGCAGAATAATATGGTCAATTTAACTCGAATCCCTTCAGCATTGATCGCCTAGCTATTAAAATCCTATTAATCGGCCGCTTAGGCTGTTTTTTTACAACACTGTATGAATGTTATTTCTCTTTTCCAATACCATTGAATTCTGGAAATAAAAATTGTACAAGAGCGGTTACTGTTGAAGTAAAGTCTCGACTCCTAGACCCTTCACGAATAATGGTATTAGCATTCTGTTTTTTATTTTTTTGTAGTGTTTACTGAGATCCCTGGTAAGTGGTCAACCTCATGACTGTTTTTCCCACATTGGTCCTGAGTGTCTAATGCAAGTGATTAACCAATCGAAACGATAAATCTTAGGGTCTCACACCTTCACAGTTTCTAGTTTCCATGTGCATGACACTTTCACACACGTTAGATGGCCATCAGACTATAGGTAAACAGATAGATTCTCCTTACAGTTATCCTGATTGTGCAGAAGTGAGTTTTAGAAAAATTCACAAACACATCTTTATCACTTGTTAAATGTGTAGCCTGCTTTGTTGCGTTGTTCAAAAGAACCTCTTAAAACCCTTGATAATCCAAAATTCACATGAAAGGTTAGGAAGGTAGGTCGCTATAATCTCAGTTTCGACTTTTAATCTTTAAAGATTTATGGTTTCGATTGGTTTTTCTAATCTTAGTTAGGGTTACTTCACTCCACTTCCATAATAGTTAAATTTAATGTGTTTATAGACTTTGTGAATTTGGGATGAATCATCTTACTGTATATCAGTTACTCATTGATGCGTTTTCATTAGCAATCTGCTAGTTTCAGTGAAAATTTTGAACCTTCTTCGTAAAAATATTTGCATATGATATTTGAAACACAAACTGAATTTAATCTAGGGATCTATAACCAGAAAATCTGTAAACACGTTTTGATCCCACACATTCACACGATCCCCATACACCACCAGCTTTGATCAAAGTATTTATGTGTCATTCCTTTGAATTGACCAAAACGTTCATACAACATCAGTTATAAGATTGCAAAAATACGAACAGACTTGACTTGATAAAATTTGACTTTTAACTGTTATATATTCCGAATTCTTGATTTCAGTTGTAAGCAACACATAACTCTTTTGGGCAAGATTTTTAAAGGGGTCAAACTAAAAAGACTACATATAAAAGTTGTATGATAAATTGAGCATGCTCAGCCCCAGCAATCTGACCATCTGAACTACAGTAACATTCTAGCACACTAACTGTGATGTAAAAAAGATAAGCTCTAAACTTCGTCTATAGGCAAGGTTCCCCATATACTGTAAGCGCCTCTAGCTAACTTATGTGCCCAGGCGAGATTGTGATATTCTTGCCTGCGATCAAATTCTGCGCGATAAATCCTCCAGACCCCACCAGCATTAAAGACTCATCTACGGTAAATGCTCCTGAAAAGAGAGTAACAAGAAGACGTATGTAGCGTTCCTGCCAATAATATCATATGGTGTTAATATATGTTATAGCAGGTCTATACTGCATCAGCAATAAGAAATATAAAATATTATCATTATCATCCGTATACATGTCCGAAGGTAAGAACATAGAAGTGGAATCAACTGAGATACATAAGCTTCATGTACTAAGCTTTCAAATGAAAAGGGGACACGTAAGAAGATTTTTCTGGTTATAACTAATGTATGAATGCAGGAACAAGGAAAACGAAAGCCCATGAAAATCTATTGAGCTGAATTAAACAAAACTACATTACTGAAATAACCGGATAACATGTTTGCAGAATGGTCGAGCATAAAAATAAATACCTGATATATACTTTCTTTCTGCACATAAGATCTTTTTGTGACCATTGTGGGTAATGCTGAATTAATGACAGTGCAGTCGTACCGATGTCTCTAAAACTATGGGTTAGAATATTGTAAAAAGTCATACTGCTATTTACACACGCGTAGTGGGTATAGTTGGCCAGCGTTTTCAGTCGTTAGTTCTTAACTTTACAAAGAAATAAAAGACCAGTTGAAATAGTTTATTTTCTATACATAGAAATGGTCAATTGACCGTCCTAACTAATACGACCATCTTAGTCATTGCCAAAAGATTTTGGCAGTGAATTTACAAAACGGTCTTGAACAATAACTGGAAAAGCAACACTTACAGGGAACACATCAGCTTAATCCATTGCCGGAAATCCTTCCTGATGTCTGCTTTCCACTGTAATCTAACCCATCTTTATGCCTAACCCAATAAGTTACGCAAAGCAGAAACATGAGATACTTGATATGAACAAACCCAAACTGCCAAAATAACATGAATGCTCGAATGAACAAAACACCATCAAGCATATGAGATTCACCAACGGTTGCATATTTTTTAAATGCATGTAAAAGGTAAAAAAACAGCCTAGTTAAATTTAAAGAAACGAGTGAAATGGGTCATATGGACTATGACAGCAAAAATGCATTTGTATACATCAAATTTAATCGAAAATTTCAAGGAAAAGTTGACCATGTTTAGTGCATTATGAGTAGTCATGTTCTATGCACTTTTAGATAAGAGTTTTAACACCTAAACCCAAAAAAGTGCTATATTAAAACTGCCGAGGTTTATAACCTTCTGACCCGTCTACTATATTTTGTCTACCAAGTTTTTTTACAGAGGCGCATTGAACGCACTTTGGTAATCAAATGCCTTTCCACTACTTAAATGAAAAACAACAAGCTGAGAAGTTGATCCATGAAAGGCGCTATATTAATAAACCATTTGAAGATAACTAGGCAATATAATGATATGCATGTACCTGAGATATGATTACCGCCGCTTTTAGAAGATCCACAGTACAAGTAAACACAACCACTTTTAGTGTCCCTTCATGAGTCTGCATGTTAACAGAAGATAATTCAGTTATAAAGTTTAGAAAAATGTAATTTGATACACAACTTAATGCAATCGTGTTCGGCTGGAAAGAGAGAATTCTACAAACTAGAGGCAAATTAGTGAATAGATTGGAATTGCCGTTTTGATAAGAATGCTACTCATTTTTTGTATCATGGGTGAATAGAGAAATCCTGTTCGTGACACAGGACCTTTTCATTTTTTGTATCATGGGTGGATGTGCCACAGACATGGAATTTAATTGATCAGCACGGCAACTGGATAAAAAATTACTTAATGGCTCTAAACTTTTCATACAAAAAAGTTTGCGGGAAATTGTATTCTTCTGAAACAAAATAATTTACACATGGGCACACAAACGACCAAACAAACAAAAGACCAAACAAACAAAAGACCAAACAAACAAACAGCAATCTGCCCACCACAAAACAAATAACTAAAAGATACGAGAAAGTGGTTTATAGATGAGAAAATTGGCCCAAAAACCAAACTCAGACAGTATTTGGCAACGAACAACAAAAACATACGTCTTATGAAGTTTCTTTTGGCTTTCAGATGAGATTCGATAACAACGAAATACATTCAACTTCTCATCTTTAATTAAGTGAGCTACTTCATTCTGTCTTTTTCTTTATCAAGACCCCTTACATTGCACAAAACAACTTTCATAGTGACAATGTTAGATCGACTATAATCAGTCCTTTAAGCGGAGAATACATGGTCAACCAGACCCGACGACACACATTTTAATTAGACTTTAGATAGATGTATCTAATTGAGGATGGGGGGAGTTGGCTGCATGTCAGCATATCTACGTCCCACCAAAATCAAACCTCCTCCCTCGGCACCACATGCTTAGTTTCAACCCGTACCAGAATTTGCCTTCCCTGCCCCGCCTCTGTTACATGCTATATTTGCTCACATGCTACTAACCCCTCACCTCCTTCTTTTCTTGCCAACCGCTCTGTGGAGTCAGACCGTGTGAAAATTGCGGTGGAAGGTGTACAGATTCTCAACACCAAACTAACGCAATATAATGACAGAAAATTAAATAACCGATAATAAACAAAAGCAGTAAAGGTATGAGACGAGAAACAGATTCACCGTTTGTTTTTTAGGATACACCGTCCAAATCTATTGTATAGCCGGACTAGGCACACTTGCCCAAAAGATCACAAAAAAGTTTATATGATCCAAAAGCTCAAATCCATATCCTAATAAGTAGGATGAAGATTATCAACTCAAAACCCCAAAATTCCCAAAAACTAAGAAATAGGAATTGAAAGTAATTGGTAATTTGTTATCGAAAACAATGAGTTTGTTACAAGAAGATTCAGTTACAGATAATTGATCAAAATATACGTGAATATGATGAATATGAGAATGAATACAAGGCATCTATATTACATATTAAGCATATTTGTCCCTCTCTCTTCATTAAATGCTCAGTTTTTAAGAGGTACAATTATCCAAGCACAATTTACAAAATATTAATATATATAGAAAAATCAGATTTAAGTAATACAAGATACTAATGCATATATACAACTTGCACAAGTATACTACATAAGAATAATTAAAACTCATAATTAAAATAATTAATATACCTTATTACCTAAATGTACAATTATTACTACACATTTTACAACAATAAAAAGCCTATATACGTATTAAATACATAATTAGTATAATTAATACATATATTTAATATGCCCCATTACATAAATGTACAAACATAGTTACACAGTTTACAATCATAAAAAATATAGAGTAATGCTAAATCATCCTACTAATTGTGTCTACATGTATTCCTACCCATACAATCATGTAACATGTGTAATGTATTAATTCTCTCTCTTAATTTCATTCATTACTTGTCTCAATTTCATGAGTAGGAGGTTATGTAGGAACAAAAAGTAGGAGGAACAAGTATTTTCCAAAAATATATATGAATATTACAAACATAATTAATATAATAATAATAATAAGTAATTCTAATTATCTCCATCTCTACTACTTTAAAAAAGTATTTAAACCATTTTTTAAAAGTCTTATAAAAATCCAACTACTAAAACATTATTTTATTACGAAATTTATCTCTCTTGATAAATGTAAGTATGTAAAAACTAAACATTCAAATTCAAAAGTCTGTAACATGCAATGTCCTGTCCTGTAACTGGTATATTATTAAAGGGCATTTTTATGGCCCAATTAATAATTTTTAAAAAGACTAGGGCCATTTAGTCACAGTGTAAAACCCGTATTTAAAATCCTCGAATATTAAATACGCGTAGTCCCAGCTTTAACCTAATTAAACGTAAACAGTAAATACGCAGTCTCAGTTTATTTAAATACTACAATAAATTAATTATTCAGAAAATAATTATTAAGTTCAGAAAATATTACGTATGTATTGTTTATTATACAAGAAATAATTAAGACCGTGATGTAATTATTTATTCAAAAAACAATTCAGAAAATAATTATTCCGTATTACGTACGTATTTATCTCAATCAGATAAATATATATATATATATATATATATATATATATATATATATATATATATATATATATATATATATATATATATATATATATATATATATATATATATATATATATATATATATATATATATATATATATATATATATATATATATATATATATATATATATATATATATATATATATATATATATATATATATATATATATACATATATATATATATATATATATATATATATATATATATATATATATATATATATATATATAGAGTGGAGTTATTATAAAACAAATCTTATAATAAAACAAATGAGGTGAAATCTCAGCCCTCGGATCAAAATCACTAATTTTGACACAAAAAAAATGGTGTATTTTTGTAAAAAAAGAAACTTTAGGGGCAATTCTCGAAAAAAAAAAAAACTAAACGCGCCCATAACTGATGAAAAACACATAGTTCCCAGAATATAGCAGTTAAAATCGATCAAAAACACACAATAAAAACCGCTCATTAAAACACACAGTAACGTTACTGAAACCCTCCATAAACACGCAGTTATCGGAGTGAAAACGATCAAAAACACACACTTCTCACAGTGAATCCGATCAATAAACTCGCATTTCACACTGGAATCATCTTGAATCAGAAAGTTAAGCAGGCAATCAAGATGGTTCGAACCTTTATAGGACTATCTCCGCCTTCTCAGTCTGGTAATAGATTTTTTAGTTTTTAATTTATTGTTCAAAGTTTGTTTAAAGATACTTTTTATGCTTGAAAATAAATGCTATTTGTTAAAAATGCAGTTTAATGCACTAGAATTAGACTTTAGTTCATATGAATGATTAGATTAGATGTTGTTCAAAATTTGATTAAAAGTGACTTTTTAAGCTTCAAAATCAATGCTATGTGTTAAAAATGCACTATAATGCTTTAGAATTAGACTAAGGTTCATATAAATGATTTAGGATAGATGTTGTTCAGAATTTGATTAAAATTGACTTTTTAAGCTTCAAAATCAATGATATGTGTTAAAAATACTCTATAATGCTTTAGAATTAGACTAAGGTTCATATAAATGATTTAGGATAGATGTTGTTCAAAATTTGTTTAAAAATGACTTTTTAAGCTTCAAAATCACTGCTATGTGTTAAAAATGCACTATAATGCTTTAGAATTAGACTAAGTTTCATATAAATGATTTAGGATAGATGTTGTTCAAAATTTGATTAAAAGTGACTTTTTAATCTTCAAAATCAATGATATGTGTTAAAAATACACTATAATGCTTTAGAATTAGACTAAGGTTCTTATAAATGATTTAGGATAGATGTTGTTCAAAATTTGTTTAAAAATGACTTTTTAAGCTTCAAAATCACTGCTATGTGTTAAAAATGCACTATAATGCTTTAGAATTAGATTAAGGTTCATATGAATGATTTAGGTTAGATGTTATACTAAAATTTGTTTAAAAGTGGCTTTTAATGCTTCAAAATCATTGCTATGTGCTAAAAATTAACTATAATTCTCTAGAATTAGAATTTGGTTCATATGAATGATTTATGTTAAATGTTGTTCAAAATTTGATTAAATGTAAGTTTATATGTTTGAAAATTAGTATGATGTGTTAAAATTTGTATTCTAATGTTCTAAAATCCGAGTTATGTTCTTATGAATGTTTCCTGTTAGATGATGTTTAAAGTTTGCTTAAATGTGAGATATCATGCTTGAAAAACACTATAATGTGTTAAAATTTGAACTCTCATGCTCTAAAATACTAGTTAGATTCATATGAATGATTTTACTTAGCCGTTGTCTAAAGTATGATTAAATGTGAGATTTCATACTTGAAAATCACTGTGATGTGTTAAAAGTTGCACTATAATACACCAAAATCCAAGTTATATTGATATGAATGATTTATGTTAACTGTTTTTTATAGTTTCATTAAATGTGAGTTTATATGTTTGAAAATCAGAGTGATGTGTTAAAATTTGTACTCTAATGCTCTAAAATACAAGTTATGTTGATATGAATGATTTAGGTTAGTTGTTGTCTAAAGTATGATTAAATGGGAGTTTTCATGTTTGAAAATCAATGCGATGTGTTAAAATTTATATTCTAATGTTCTAAAATCAGAGTAAGGTTCATATGTATGTTTTCTTTTAGCTGTTGTTTAAAGTTTGATTAAATGTGATATATCATGCTTGATTAAAACTATAATGTATTAAAATTTGAACTCTAATGCTCTAAAATGCTAGTTAGATTCATTTGAATGATTTTAGTTAGCCGTTGTCTAAACTATGATTAAATGTGAGATTTCATACTTGAAAATCACTGTGATGTATTAAAATTTGCACACTAATGCTCTAAAATCCAAGTTATGTTGATATGAATGATTTATATTAACTGTTTTTTATAATTTCATTAAATGAGACTTTATATGTTTGAAAATCAGAATGATGTGTTAGATTTTGTACTCTAATGCTCCAAATTGCAACTTATGTTGATATGAATAATTTAGGTTATCTGTTGTCTAAAGTATGATTAAATGGGAGTTTTCATGCCTGAAAAACAATGCGATGTGTTAAAAATTTGACTCTTATGCTCTAAAATCTGAGTTAAGTATAATTGAATGATTTAGTTTTAATGTTGTTCAAAATTTGATTAAATGTAAGTTTATATGATTGAAAATCAGTATGATGTGTTAAAATTTATATTCTAATGTTCTAAAATCCGAGTTAGGTTCTTATGAATGTTTCCTGTTAGATGTTGTTTAAAGTTTGCTTATATGTGAGATATCATGCTTGAAAAACACTATAATGTGTTAAAATTTGAACTCTAATGATCTAAAATACGAGTTAGATTCATATGAATGATTTTAGTTAGCCGTTGTCTAAAGTATGATTAAATGTGAGATTTCATACTTAAAAATCACTATGATGTGTTAAAATTTGTATTCTAATGCTATAGAATCCAAGTTAGGTACATATGAATGTTTCCTGTTAGATGTTGTTTATAGTTTGATTAAATGTGAGTTTATATGTTTGAAAATCAGAGTGATGTGTTAAAATTTGTATTCTAATGCTCTTGATTCTGTGTTAGGTACAAATGAAAGATTTATATAGACTGTCTGTAAATGAATATAGTGTGTGATTTTTTCAGGTATATCTCCATCAGTTAAAAAGACCAATGAGAAAAAAAATAAAAATCCAACGGAAAACAGTGATTCGGATTTTGAAGAAAATACTTTCGATAAATATAAGATAGAAAAAAAGGAAGATAAGGGGAAAAGGCTTGCACTAAGAAAAGATTCTGATGTATTTTTTCAGTCAAAAAAGAAGGCAAAAACAAAAGATAATATGATTGTTTGTTATCCACAAGCAATTCAACAAAAGAAGCCAAAAAAGGCTGATCAGGAAACCATAAAATACAGAATGTCACCAAGAAATCTCCAAAAGGTCCTAAACAACTTAAGCCCTCAACAAGACAAGCGTGTTCGAGAAATGGGATTTGGTGATTTTCCTGAAAACTTCAACATATATTATATCCCATCAACCTTAGGTCTGTTTTTAGCTACCAATTTTGATTCAGAAACACGCACTCTAGGAATGGGAGATGGTAGGAAGATAAAGTTTACCAAACAACTTGTGCATGATATGCTTGGGATACCAATGGGTGATATCCCTGTTGAAACTCTAAAAGAAAAAAATCTATTAGAGCCTACGACTCAGAGATGGAGAAGAAAGGTGAAGCATATTGTCGGTAATGATAAAAAAATCGGAGTATCAAAATTGGAATCATTTTTGTCTGAATACGAAAAAGCCAATTGGGTATTCGATGTTGGTTTCCTATCACTGTTCTTCTCAATAATCGGAGAAGGTAACAAAGATGGAACGATAAATGAGAGGCTTATTCCATTTATTGGGAATAACACTGATAGGATTGAAAAAATGGATTGGTGCTCATATGTATTAGAATGTTTGGTGAGGGAATGCACCAGTTTTGATTCAAGTAGCACATTCAGTGGACCATTGGTTTTACTCACAGTAAGTACTAATTTAAACTTAAATGCTGTAAATTTTAGTCTTAACTACTGTAAAATTTTTACTTAAACTGCTGTAAAAATTTACTTTTTAGTTTATTAAATTTTACATAAATTTTCAACAGCTAACTACTAAAAAATATTTTTTTTTGTGCAGCTTGTGTATTGCAATTCAACTGTGTGTAAAAAGGTAAAGGTCGAAAAAACAGTCCCTGCATTCAAAGCATGGAATCATCAATTGATGAAAGCTAGAGAATCTCTTGAACTTAAGAAAGGAGGTTTTGGACGTTTAGAAATCGTTGATGGTTTAGAATGGATTGAGCCAAAGAAGAAAGATACCAAAAAAAAAGAAATTAGTGAATTTATCAGGTATGCATAAAAATATAAAATAAATATATTCTTGAAATTTTGTTATTATATAATAATTTATTTTGTTGATGTTGTAGAAGATGAAGAAGAGTTTTCAGAAGAAGAACTTGAAGAAGCTAAAGATTTTTCATCTAAAACTTTTAAGGTAATAATTTTGAATGAAATATATGTTATGTAAGATGATTTGGTTAAAAAATTAACTAAAATTCAGTAAAATTTTCCGGTCTTAAGGCTCACACAATCAAAAAATATTTGATGCATGTGGCTCACTAGGAACAAGCTCGAAAACCTAGTGGGAGCCTTTTGATTCCCCATATTGGGAAGACTCCTTCTTTGTAATGAGGATTGAGAACTCGGTTGTTTGAAAATGATAGTTATGATGTTATTTATTAAAAGTTATGAAAGTGATTTGGCAAAAATACAATTTAATGCATTAAACTTTAAATGATTTTTTATATTATAGGGAATGTGCAATACTGTAAAAGGTAATCTACAGCAAGCAATTAAGCTGATGGAAGATTCTGATAGAAAATTGGATCTTGCTTTTAGATACTATCCCGAGTCCAAAAGGTTAAAAAAACTTGTAAATGATAGAAATAAGGTTTTCATGGTTTATTATAAGCATAAGCAAGGTGATATGGAAGATGAAAATGATGATAGTGAAAAGGGGAATGGAGATGAGGATGATGAAATTGATGGTAGCGAAGACGGGAATGGAGATGAGGATGAAGATATTGATGACGAAACTGACAATGATGATGGATTAGATGATGACGAAGAAGATGACGATGATGATGCATTAGATGATGATAATGATCCAGTAAAGGCAAATGTTGATGATCAACATGATGATGCAAAAAAAGGAAATGTTGAGGATCAACATGATGGTATGTCTATAACATTCAAATTATATTTTTCTATGTTCTACTAAAATTTTTTTTGGTAATAATATAACTACAATGCTATAACATTATTACGTTAATTTGGTAAGGTTTGCAATTTAAAAATTCTAACAATGTAAAAATATGCAGATAATGGCGATGATCAAAAAAAGAATAAAAAAGGTGATGACGATGTAAATGCGGAAAAGAAAGATGAGCATGATTGTAAAAATGCTGGAGAGGGGCCTTAAAATCTGATTGCAGGGCAAAATATGGGCATTGTACCATTTGATTATACTAATTTCACTCAGTCAACTCCTCCAGAAACACAATCTTCAAATGAAACTGATAAAAATGCTCGGATAACTTTTGTCGTAGAACCTTCAGAAGATAGTGATGAAAGTTTGTTGAGTTATCTAAACACTAGACTTCCCACAATAGAACCTTTATCACAAACGAAGGAAGACGAAAAAGGATATCAAATCAACAAACGAAGAAAGATTGATGTTGTAGATGATTTGGGTATCATGCGTGCTAAAGTTGTTGATTTTGATGTAGGACAACCAGGGTTGGATGCATTTGATTTGGTTGACAATATGACCGATAATGTTTGGACTTTTACCCCAGATGTTTTTCAAAATCTCAACACTCCTTCCTTTCGTCCTAGATCAAGAAATATGAAATTAAGCCTAGTACGAAACAATGAAGGACGTTTTGAGGCAAGAAAAATGGATGAAGGAAATACAAGTGCCATAGAAAAAAGTGTTGAAGCTCATGAAGTTGCTGAATTGCCTCCAAAAACATCTGTTGAAGCTAATGAAGTGGCTGAAGCAACTGAAATTCTTGAAATTGCTGGAATGGCTTCAATACTTGTTAATGCAGTCCAAAACACAGACACTAAGGCGCCAATGATCACAAGTAGTGTTACAGATAAGAATTCAGAAAAAGGCAAAGAGAAAGTGGTTAGTATTGCAGTTCCAGAACCCTCAAATGAAAGTGATTTTAAAAAGCCTATCAGAAGTATGAAAAGAGGCGCTGAAGTATTAGAAGATGCGGTTTATAGAATAGACTCAAGTGAAAAGTTGTCAGCATATCACGAGAGGAAAATTCATCCAGACATACCATTTAGTGAAGATGAAATAAAGGTTATAGAATACGTATGGAGTGGCAGTTGTCCTGAAGGGTTAGTTTTTACTGCATTAACCTTTAATAAAGTAACTGAATTGCATATTATAGATATATTTTTTTTTTTGTGATTTGGTAAAAAAAAACTGAATTATTTTTATAATGCGCATGGAATTTATATTCAGTGGATTGGGCGTAATAATTGAATGTATATGGTTCTTGAGTCTTTATCCAAACATCCTAATTTCATCAAATATTCTTGACTTATGGAGTCTTGTTCTGGCGTATGAGGAGACATTCCAATCGAGCGCCTCATTTAACTCAAATTTGTACTGCAGTACAGGAATGCTGGTGAGTTTTTTAGTCTATATATATACTTAAAAAATTGTATTTCTATAGGTTGAAATATTTTATATTTTTTTTGTGATTATATACAGCCTCCCGTTCTGGTTGAACAGAAAGTGGATGAAGAACACCTGAGAAAAGTTTTTGATGATAACTTTGAATCTGTTTTACAGAATTCAAAGAAAACAAATTTGGATAACATTAGTATGGTAAGTCATAAATAACATCTATTACTAATACTATTTAAAAATTATTTACAGCATTACAGTTAAATTTTTACAGCATTACTATGTTTTAGTTAATAATTTTTTATTGAATTATCTACAGGTTATGATTCCTTGCATTCAGATGATAGGTGTTGTAAACCATTACTACTTATTATGCTTCAATATGATATCTGCTGAAATAGAAATCATGGACAACCTTGATGATGATTCTGTGGATCTTGATGACAGATATGGCCCTTATGCCATGACAATGGTAATTTTTTGATTTATGAATCTCATTTGGCTAAATAGCTATGTATTAATAAATACTAGTTTTTTATAAATTATTAGTTTTTTATAACCTTCAAAATTTTGTTATAAATTATTTTTTTTAGATATAACAGGTAATTTTTTTTTATTGCATTACATATTATTTTACAGCATTAACAGCAATCTTGTATTTTTTCACAGATCAAATTATTCATTGCTTACCTAGAAAGTGTAAATCATCAAAAACATGCTGCATTCATGAAGGCCGTCCCAAGAGTCTTGAAGATGTCTTGGAGGACAAAAAAAAATGCTGTCGACTGTGGTCTATTTGCTATGAGGCATATGGAGATGTACGTCGGTAAAGAAATATGGTTGATGACATTGCCAGATGAAAATAGAAATCAAAAATCAACTATTCACACTCTCAGAGCAAAGTACTTAGCAAAGATTCTGCTGTTGCCTTGTAACCTTTGGAGAAATGAGTTAATCAAAGCGGCGGACCAACATTGGAAGAAGCAACAAAAGAAACAAAAGATTATAAGTGGTTTCAATGTGAAAGTTAATATTGGGCTCATGAGAAAGTTTGAAGCAAGAATAAAGAAGGAAGTCCTTGGATGAAGTTTAATGAAATTATGTATAAACTTTTGAAGAATTTTATTATGTAAAGTTAACCCAAAACATAAAGTTTGTTTCTATTATAAATTTATTTCAGCTTGGCCTAAGTACATTGTAAATGCCACTCTATTTACCTAATATTTATTTTGGTTATCCTCTCCTGTAATGCAGTAATTAACCTTTATGATTTGGTAAACTTCTAATGAAAATTAGAAGATTTTTAAACATTATACCTTTATATTTAATATTTTTTTAAAGAAATCTGTTATAATGGTATATTGATTTGATAAAATATGATAAATTTATATATTGATTTGCTAAAGTATGATAAAGTTGTATATTGATTTGGTAAAATATGATAAAGTTGTATATTGATTTGGTAAATATTAGTTATAACCTTTCTAGAATGTCTCATTTATGATGAATAAACGACCACCTACGTATTAATCTGTTAAAATTAAATATTGATTTGGAAAAATCTATTAAAATTGTATATTGATTTGGTATATATTACAAACTTTAGGGACAAACTAGTAAATAACAATCCGAGAGGGTCTAATTTATGGTGAATAAACAGCCACGTATCTCTTAAATTCATCACTTACTAAAAATATCTCCCAATATTTCTCTCTCCCCAAGTTTACACACAGTAGATCAAAACAAGATCAAAACCAGATCGATGCATAAAATTTGAAATGCATCAATCCAAAAAGATGGTGAATAAGAATCCGAAATCCTTTACTCCTCCTCGTAAGCAAATTAATACCTCTATTTATTTATTTTCGATATTATTTATGTTTATAACAATCTGATACCAACTATCATTTCATCTATCTAGAAAATAGGAAAAGTGTTAGGCTGATGATAAAACAAAGAGTAGATTATGGAAACGGTAAAAAAAAGTCGCCGGAAAAATCTATAACTATATCAAGCAGTAAGTGATTTATTCTACATCTTTATTTCAATGCGATGTGTTAAATTTGAGTTTTCATGCTTGAAAATAACTGAAATTTGTTAAAATTTGTACTGTAATGCTCTAAAATCCGAGTTAGGTTGATATTAATGAATTAGGTTACACATTGTAAATATTTTGTATAAATGATTGTTTATATGCTTTAAAATCAGTTTGATGTGATTAAATTTATACTCTAATGCTCTAGAATGTGATTTATGTTCATATGAATGGTTTATGTTAACCATTGTCTAAAGTATGATTAAATGTGAGTTTTCATGCTTGAAAAACACTATAATGTGTTAAAATTTGAACCATAATGCTCTAAAATGCTAGTTAGATTCATATGAATGAATTAGGTTACATATTGTAAATATTTTGTATAAATGATTGTTTATATGCTTGAAAATCAGTTTGATGTGATTAAAATTATACTCTAATGCTCTAGAATGTGATTTAGGTTCATTTGAATAGTTTATGTTAGCCATTGTCTAAAGTATGATTAAATGTTAGTTATCATGCTTGTAAAACACTATAATGTGTTAAAATTTGAAGTCTAATGCTCTAAAATGCTAGTTAGATTCGAATGAATGATTTAAGTTAGCCGTTATCTAAAGTATGATTAAATGTGAGATTTCATACTTGAAAATCACTATGATGTGTTAAAACTTGCACTCTAATGCTGTAAAATCCAAGTTATGTTGATATGAATGATTTAGGTTAGCTGTTGCCTAAATTATGATTAAATGTGAGTTTTCATGCTTGAAAATCACTACAATGTGTTAAAATTTGTACTATAATGTTCTTAAATCCGAGTTAGGTACATATGAATGAATTAGGTTACAAATTGTTCATAAATATTGATAAAATGATTGTTTATATGCTTGAAAATCAGTTTGATGTGATTAAAATTATACTCTAATGCTCTAGAATGTGATTTAGGTTCATGTGAATGGTTTATGTTAGCCATTGTCTAAAGTATGATTAAATGTGAGTTATCATGCTTGAAAAACACTATAATGTGTTAAAATTTGAACTCTAATGCTCTAAAATGCTACTTAGATTCATATGAATGACTTAAGTTAGCCGTTGTCTAAAGTATGATTAAATGTGAGATTTCATACTGATAGGTGTGAAAACACCCATCCTTTTACCACTTAAAATCGGGCTAAAACGAGACCAAAACACGTATTTAATATCATTTGTTTGGAATTATGCGTGGTTTTTGTGTTTATTGTGTTTTCAGAGTCGACCGGATGAATATTAAAGAAAACATGGGATTGTACGGGTTTTATCAAGGAAAAAGACTCAAGACGAAGTCTATTGTCCAAGAGATGCAAAAGATTTGAAGTCATTGTGCCTATTTGAAGATTTATTGAAGAATAGAGCCAAAGATGGAAGATTCATATATGTCGAAGAACTCGAGTCTATTAAATAAAATATTATAGGACGAGTTGGAATTATTCACCGACACTTCTCAAATCCAAGTCGGAAACGTTTATTTAAAAGACGCGTGAAGACTTAAGAAGAAAGAAGAAAAAGAAGCCCGAATCAAAGCCCAATCAAGAGCCCATCAACACCATACACACGCCTATATAAAGCCTTCACCTCACAAATTTTCACACACTTAGTTTTTAGCTAGTCTTTAGCTTTTCATTTTCTCTCTAGTTTCTAGAGAGAGAAAGTTCCATACTTTCTCTCACTAAACTTTTCTTTTGATTTCATCTTTTAATTCAAGCTTTCTTGTACTTTTGATTTCATTAATCAAGTTTATGCTTTTAAGTTCCTTAATCTTTTTCTACTTTTCTTCATTTGTCAAAATCCTTGATCCGATTGTTAAAACCATACGGTTGGGATTGTGGATGTGTTCGTGAATAGAGTTTGATCTTTCTAGTCTTTTTAAGCTCTACGTGAATAAGCCATAAGCTCTCCATGCTTATTGGCTTATTGTTTGTTCAAGCTTATTGATTTCGGATTTCTTATAGTTTTAATCATTTACAAGTTTTGTTTATTAAGTTTTGAAGTTTCTTACTTCCAAAAGTTATCAAATTTAATCGTTTTGAAGTGTTCAAGTTCGAATCCCTTGGCTTATTGCTTTTGCTTATTGAGTTTTTAGCTTTCCACCATTTTCGGAACAAGATTCCTTCCATCGCAATATTAGGGTTTGTCCACATTCCGACGGATCATCTTGTTTTGGTATCGCAATAACCCAAAAGGGGTTTTACTTTGCGATAGGTTGTAAGTTACCCCTATTCCGATCTGGGATTGCGATCGCATATTGCGATCGCACATTCCGACGGTTTTAGGTCCCTTTTCTAGTCGAAACTCTGGCAAATTTTTGTTTTCCATATTCCGATAGGTACATTCCGATCGACCTCATTACGATTGATCATCATTCCGACAGCTTGCATGTTAGACATTCCGATAGCTAGATTCTTGAATATTCCGATAGTGATTGTTAGAAACATTCCGATGGACTTTCATTTGAGACATTCCGATGGATCATATTAATTGCATTCCGATAGTAGTAACTTTCGACATTCCGATAAGAACAAGTTTTTAAAGTAATTTTCTAATCTTTCCTTTACGTTTTCAAGCACTCAATTTTAACTTGTCAATTTAGTTATTCTTCCAAAGTTTTTAATTACTCAACGTCATTTACATTTAATTGTTATTAGTTTAAAAATAGATAAACAAACCAACTCCTTTTTAGTAACCAAGAACAAATCATTCCACTTTAAACTAAGATCAATTCGAGAGGATATCGAGAGTAAAATTGAACCCCTAGCAAAAACCATGTATCAAATGGCGCCGCTGCCGGCTCTTCTCGTTAAGATCAAAAGTTTTTTGTAGAACTTGGATTTTGGGATCCGTTCCCCGTGAACGTTACTTTTTCAAGAAAATTTTCAAAAACAACTAAAAAAATATAAAATTTTCAAAAATCCTAAAAAGTAAAAAAAAAAAAAACAATAAAAACCAAAAATATTTTTGCTTTGTTTTTCTTTGTTCGTTCTTTTGCAGGTGTATGCGCACTCGATCCACGTCTTATCAAGAGCCCGAGCCTCTCGATAACTTAGACATGGCGGGTGTACAAAACAACAATAACATACCACCTCCGAACAACAATACTAACAACAACAATCCGCCTTTCAACAACATGAACAATAACAACAACAATGAGCACCTTCCAGATAATCGCCCAATGATTGAATTGCTGCAAGCTCATGTCGATGGCAACCTGGATCCAATTGTTATTCCACCAATTGCCGCCAACAATTTCGAGCTAAAGTCAGGCTTTATCCAGATGGTCTCAGCTCAACCATTCTTTGGACGAACCATTGATGACCCACACGATCACATCAAGAGATTTCTACAACTCACGAACACGGTCAAGTTCAATGGCGTTCCACAAGAAGTGATAAGGTTACAACTTTTTCCCTTTTCTTTAGAGGGACAAGCCCGGCATTGGCTTGCTAAGGAACCGCCACAGAGTATTCTCTCGTGGACGGATTTGGAAACAAAGTTTATCAACTACTTTTTTCCACCCTCTCGTACTACCGCTTTGCGGAATGAGATTATAACCTTTGAACAAAAGTACGACGAGTCATTCAGTGAATCTTGGGATCGATTTAAAGATCTTTTAAGAAAATGCCCACAACATGGTTTTACCAAAGTTCATCAAATAAATACTTTTTACAATGGTTTAAGCATGAATGAACAAGATTCACTGAACAGTGCCTCGGGGGGTAATTTATTGGCTAAGACTTCCAATGCTGCTTGGGATATCATTGAGAACAAATCTCGTGTTCAAACCAAGAGTGTTAGGACCAATGTTGCTAGTGCTAGCACTAATGACAGCGACAAACGATTAGACAAAATCACCACGCTTCTTGAATCGCTTGTCACCCACACCGTCAGCAACAACAACAGCAACAACGCCAAAAATGCACAAGTGAACGCTGTCAGCCAACCTTGTGAGATATGCGGTGGTCCTCACTCTTACACAACTTGTACTGCCACCCAAGACTACCCTGCTGAGAATGTTAATGCAGCATATGGCACCTATACTCAACCTGCTTATCAAGCAAAACCTCAAGGTGACCGCAACCTGCTTAGCTACCGTTCTAACAACTATCTCTCACCACCTGGTTTTAATCCTCACAACCAAAACCAACAACAAAACCTCAACCGTCCTCCTCAACAACAACAAACTCGTACACCATACATCCCTCCTCACAAGCAGCAACAACCACAGCAACGAAACACCCAAGTTTACCAGCAACCTGCTTATCAATCACCCGCATACACTGCTCCTTCAAACCAAACCCCCGCATCACATCAAGACATTGGAACCTACATGAGGACTAACGATGTGATCGTTGATAATCTCCAACAGGAAGTGCGCAACTTGAAAGCAGATCTGATGAAACAAGGGAATGATCTAAGAGCTGATATGAAGAACACTATGGATAGTCAAACGAATGACTTGAGGAACATGATGGCTAGTTTCTTCAATGGTAATCAACCCTCTTCTTCGGGTACTCTTCCGAGTAATACCGTTGCGAACCCAAGAGGGGAGATGAAAGCAATCACCACTCGAAGTGGTAAAGGTACCAAGGAACCCGAGCTTCCTATACCTCCACCGGTGGTTGTGACTAAGGAGAACGAGTCGCCTGCTCCTATTCCTCACCCTTCTCCTTCCCCAATTTCTCCACCTCTTCCTTCTACCCCTCCTCCACCCAAGGATGTGAGTGATCCTATCATCCCAAAGCCTTCCTCTTCTTCCAATATACCTTATCCATCTAGGTTGAGGAAAGAGAAGCTCAAAAGCAAGGACGATATTCAGGTTTCTAACTTTCTTAAAATGTTTAAACAACTGAATTTCAATATCTCCTTCGCTGAGGCTCTCGCTCACATGCCTAAGTACGCGAAAATGTTTAAAGATCTTCTGAGCGACAAGGAAAAGCTCCTCGATCTCGCCAACACCCAACTTAATGAGAACTGCTCTGCAGTGCTCTTAAGGAAATTGCCAATCAAGCTTGGTGATCCGGGTCGTTTTCTTATCCCTTGCAATTTCCCGGGAGTAGAGAATTGCATGGCCCTAGCCGATCTAGGTGCCAGTATTAATCTCATGCCTCTAAGTGTTTGGAAGCAATTATCTCTCCCAGAGCTAGTCCCCACCAAAATGACTTTGGAATTAGCTAACCGTACGGTTGCTTATCCAGTGGGGATAGCCGAAGACGTCATTGTAGGAGTCGACAAATTCACCTTCCCTGCTGATTTTGTTGTCGTCGACTACGAGATGGACCCCCGTGTGCCACTCATTGTTGGTCGTCCATTCTTGAGGACCGGTCGCACTCTCATTGACGTTGAAGCCGGTGAGCTTATCATGAGAGTGGGTGACGATAAAGTAGTCTTCAACATGGGAAAGTTATCTAAACAGCCTTCTTCTTACGAGAATGTTAATTGTATTGACGTTCTTGATGAGGCTTGTGAAGAACACTTCAAGGATGCTTGTAAAAACATTCCTACCTCTCTTCCCAATGTTGAGATCGTTTCCTCTATCGACTCATCACTATCTCTATTTGGAGAAAGTGATTTCCTTTGGAAAGATTTGGAAGCCACCTTGGAAGATGTGAAGCAAGACAATGACGATTCTACTGCCACTTGGGATGACGATCTCAGTTTCATTGCAAACCTCCTCAAAGAAGACAACCCTTCTCCTCCATCTCCCACTATCATTGCTATCGATACTCCGACTTCGAATACGCCTCCCGTCGACAATCCTCCGGATTTGGAACTTAAGGAGTTGCCACCCCATCTCGAGTATGCGTTCCTTGAAGAAGAGAAGAAGTCGCCAGTCATCATTGCTAAGGATTTGAAGGATGAAGAGAAAACTCGTCTCATCGCTGTGCTTAAAGCTCATAAGAAGGCAATTGCTTGGAAAATTTCCGATATCCGCGGAATTGATCCGAACTTTTGTACTCACAAGATTCTCATGGAAGATGACTTCAAACCCACAATCCAGAACCAAAGAAGGGTTAATCCTAAAATTCATGACGTCATCAAACAAGAGGTTATCAAACTTCTAGATGCCGGATTGATCTACCCTATTTCGGATTCGCCGTGGGTAAGTCCCGTCCATTGTGTGCCCAAGAAGGGCGGAATAACCGTTGTTCCCAATGAACACAACGAGTTGATTCCCACTCGTCTCGTTACTGGGTGGAGAGTTTGTATTGATTATCGCAAGCTCAATGATGCCACGAGAAAAGACCACTTTCCTCTTCCCTTCATGGATCAAATGCTCGAGCGTCTAGCTGGTAATGACTATTACTGCTTCTTAGACGGTTTCTACGGGTATTTTCAAATTCCCATCGATCCCAAGGACCAAGAAAAGACCACATTCACTTGTCCCTATGGAACATTTGCTTACAAACGCATGCCTTTTGGTTTATGTAATGCTCCTGGGACATTCCAAAGGTGTATGATGGCTATCTTCCATGACATGGTGGAAGACACTATGGAAGTATTCATGGATGATTTCTCGGTCTATGGCGATTCATTCTCTGCGTGCCTTGCCAATTTGGAACGTATGCTCAAGCGGTGCGAAGACACTCGCCTAGTTCTTAATTGGGAAAAATGCCATTTTATGGTAAAAGAGGGCATCGTGCTAGGACACAAAATCTCCAAAGCCGGTCTTGAAGTAGACCGTGCTAAAGTCGATGTTATCGATAAGTTGCCTCCACCTTCAACCGTGAAGGGTGTGAGAAGTTTTCTGGGTCATGCGGGCTTCTACCGTCGATTCATCAAAGATTTTTCTCAAATCGCTCGCCCGATGACCCACCTCTTGGAAAAAGATACTCCTTTTATCTTTTCCAAAGAGTGTCTTGAAGCCTTTGACTCGCTTAAGGATAAGCTTACTAAGGCACCCGTCTTGGTTACCCCTAATTGGGAGCTTCCTTTTGAGTTAATGTGCGATGCTAGTGATTTTGCTATTGGAGCGGTTCTTGGACAAAGAGTGAACAAACACTTCCAACCAATCCATTACGCTAGCAAGACAATGACTGGGGCACAATTGCATTATACGACAACCGAAAAAGAGCTTTTAGCTGTTGTCTATGCTTTTGAAAAATTCCGCCCCTATCTTGTCCTTTCCACCACCATTGTGTATACCGATCATTCCGCGCTGAAGTACTTGTTCACAAAACAAGATTCCAAACCAAGACTTCTTCGCTGGGTTTTGCTGCTCCAGGAATTTAAAATCGAAATTCGCGATAAAAAAGGAGCAGAAAACCTAGCCGCGGATCATCTTAGTAGACTTGAGGATCCTTACCAGGGGGCTCATCCGAACAAAGAAATCAATGATTCTTTTCCCCTGGAGACCTTAATGTCTATCAATTCAACTGCTGATGAAACCCCGTGGTTTGCGGACATTGCAAACTATTTGGCGGGTGGAATCCTCGTTGACGGGTTAACATCCCAGCAAAAGAAGAAGTTCTTCAAAGACATAAAGACTTACTTCTGGGATGACCCGTATCTTTTCAAACAATGTGCTGACTTGATTATTCGCCGATGTGTTGATGGACCGGCAGCTTTCGAAATCCTTGATGCTTGCCACAAAGGACCCACTGGTGGTCACTTTGGTCCCAACTACACCGCCAAAAAAGTGTTTGATTCAGGATTTTATTGGCCCTCCATTTATCGTGACGCTCACGATATGGTTAAAAAATGTGATGCTTGCCAGAAACAAGGCACGATCACACATAAAGACGAGATGCCTCAGAATTTCATTCAAGAGTGTGAAATCTTTGATGTTTGGGGTATCGACTTTATGGGGCCATTTCCTTCATCTAAAGGAAACAAATACATCCTTGTTGCCGTTGACTACGTCTCCAAGTGGGTTGAAGCCAAAGCTTTACCTACTAATGATGCAAGGATGGTTTGTAACTTTTTGAAATCGCTGTTCTCTCGATTCGGCGTTCCTCGTGCTATTATCAGTGACCGCGGGACTCATTTTTGCAACGATCAATTTGCAAGAGTCATGGCCAAGTATGGTGTCAATCACCGTCTTTCCACCGCCTATCATCCCCAAACCAATGGGCAAGCCGAGATATCCAATCGTGGATTGAAGCGAATTTTGGAGCGTACTGTGGGAGAGCATCGTGCCGCGTGGGCCGATAAGTTAGATGATGCTCTGTGGGCTTTCCGTACTGCTTACAAGACCCCGATCGGTTGTACACCTTATCGTCTTGTGTACGGGAAAGCATGCCACCTTCCCATCGAACTGGAGCATAAGGCGCACTGGGCCTTAAAGTGGGCTAACTTCGACATCAACAAAGCTGGTTATCATCGTAAGATTCAACTTAACGAGCTCAATGAACTGAGGAATGAAGCTTATGAGAACTCGCTGATCTACAAAGAGAAGACGAAGATCCTCCATGACGCAAAAATCAAGAACCGAGAGTTCCATGTTGGTGATCAAGTCTTACTTTTTAACTCTCGGTTGAAGATCTTCTCTGGCAAGTTGAAGAGCCGCTGGTCTGGTCCATTCACCGTCGCCAACGTCTTTCCGTATGGGACCATTGAACTTTCTCAGCCAAATGGGCCCAATTTCAAGGTGAATGGCCAGCGTCTGAAGCTGTACTTTGGTGAGGACATCTCTCAGGAGGTGATTCCATCCCTCACCACGTTCCCCATGAACTAATTTTGGGTCGAGTCAGGCTCGTGACTCGGTTATCAAAAACAAGCGCTCCTCGGGAGGCAGCCCGAGTATCTATCCTTTTACGTTTTAACCTCCTAAGTGTAGGGGGGCCTGCATAGGTGTTTGTATTTGTGTGGTGATGTGATTACAGGGATAAGTGCACTCTTGGAAACTTTGAAGAACCGTGCTCCCGTGTTATCCGAAATCCGGTTCTATCTCTCAACTATCGTGATTCAATTTTCTTCATACTAACATTTGAAATTGATCACTTTAGTCGTCTCTTCCTTAACTCGAGTTAACCAACGTGCACAATGTCATAGGTGTAGGGGAAACTTTTCCCACATGCTTAAACATTGAGGACAATGTTTATCTTAAGTGTAGGGGGGACTTCTATCGAAGTTTTAAGTGGACTTTTCCATGAAAATGCCTTCAATTAACCGGAAAATCATCTTTTTCAACATTTTTCAAATTTTTAATTAACTTTGGCCATTTAGTCGTAATTTTTAAAAATTTTTATCGTTGCTTTCATATGTATATATTCCGCAATAAAGTCAAAAATATTAATAAAGTGGTGTAGCTAGTTTAGAAGTCTTTGACATATTAGGCCCGTTGCGTTTATTTTGACTCAACCCGAATAGACTTATCCAAGTTTATTCTAGCTAGTATCCTTAACCATGTAGACCTTAATTGGTTTATTAGGCTAAGTGTCCACGAGTCTCATTACTTGAGATTTTAAACTGTGGAGGACGAGAAATGATAGAGTCAATTATAAGTCGGTATTCTCGCGCAAGCCCACTTGGTGTAATTATTTGCCTATTCTCCCATCACTTGCTAATAATTTATATGCAATAAGTAAGGTCGTACGATTTGAAAAGTTACTTAGCTTCTAGCCCAAGATCGTTTAAAAGTTGCTCGGTAATGATAAGAGTTCATAGCCAAGGCATAACTTATGAAGCGGGGCGCGAAGATTGGCGAGTCCGAAAAGGCCCTAACAAGGCATGAGGATTCCATTTTATTGCTGAAGATCCAAAGTGATGTGAAAAGCATTATTCCCTAAATCAATATGAAGGATCAAGACTCACGACGAAAAGCAATCAACTCCCATAAAGATCATGGAGAAGTCTATCCGAAAAGACCCTAACAAGGTATGAGGATAAATAGATCCAAGTCCGAAAAGGAGGCGGATCGTTGTATCTCAGAATCCCAATTAGAGATTGAAGAATAATAATGAAGTCGTGGTCAACAAAGTTGGAGTACCCCTTAAAAGTCTCCAAGTGAAGAAACTCTATTACGATGAGAAGACCATTATCTCAAGAACGTCTCTCAAGATATGAAGTATGAAGTACATGCCAAATATCGGCCCGAGAAAGGTCTCAAATCGCGAACCGAGTTATGCCAAGATATGAACTTTTTGATATCCCGAGAAGCAGTTTTAAAAGATTTTGTCCTTTAGTGATCAAATCGTCCTACTTTGCTTTCAGCCCTAATAAACTATCGAAATAAGTCCAAAAATGCATCTTCATGATCATTCTAAGAAAAAAAAAAAATATAAGAGATACACCTAGGAATAAGGGAGTTTAAGCATTTAATTAAGCCATGTGTGTGAGTGTTTGAATTACTAACCTATAATAACAATGATCTCGTTTTTAAGCTTAGTTTGGGGAACGTGAAACTTGAGGGTGATAAATCTTCGCAGCACCGAAGCCCTAATGTAAGTCCTCGATCTCTTTCCAAGTTATTACCACATAAGTTATTTTCTATCCTCTTGTTTACATTAAAATTTTAATTTCTTAGTACTGTAAAATTTTTGTTTAAGTAGTATTTTAATAAGGCCAAGGTTAATTGATAATGAGAAAAGTGTAATTATGCTTTGTCATTAAGCATTGCATGAGGGCATGGCAATGGTTAAGTGTAGGGGATTTGATAGGTGTGAAAACACCCATCCTTTTACCACTTAAAATCGGGCTAAAACGAGACCAAAACACGTATTTAATATCATTTGTTTGGAATTATGCGTGGTTTTTGTGTTTATTGTGTTTTCAGAGTCGACCGGATGAATATTAAAGAAAACATGGGATTGCACGGGTTTTATCAAGGAAAAAGACTCAAGACGAAGTCTATTGTCCAAGAGATGCAAAAGATTTGAAGTCATTGTGCCTATTTGAAGATTTATTGAAGAATAGAGCCAAAGATGGAAGATTCATATATGTCGAAGAACTCGAGTCTATTAAATAAAATATTATAGGACGAGTTGGAATTGTTCACCGACACTTCTCAAATCCAAGTCGGAAACGTTTATTTAAAAGACGCGTGAAGACTTAAGAAGAAAGAAGAAAAAGAAGCCCGAATCAAAGCCCAATCAAGAGCCCATCAACACCATACACACGCCTATATAAAGCATTCACCTCACAAATTTTCACACACTTAGTTTTTAGCTAGTCTTTAGCTTTTCATTTTCTCTCTAGTTTCTAGAGAGAGAAAGTTCCATACTTTCTCTCACTAAACTTTTCTTTTGATTTCATCTTTTAATTCAAGCTTTCTTGTACTTTTGATTTCATTAATCAAGTTTATGCTTTTAAGTTCCTTAATCTTTTTCTACTTTTCTTCATTTGTCAAAATCCTTGATCCGATTGTTAAAACCATACGGTTGGGATTGTGGATGTGTTCGTGAATAGAGTTTGATCTTTCTAGTCTTTTTAAGCTCTACGTGAATAAGCCATAAGCTCTCCATGCTTATTGGCTTATTGTTTGTTCAAGCTTATTGATTTCGGATTTCTTATAGTTTTAATCATTTACAAGTTTTGTTTATTAAGTTTTGAAGTTTCTTACTTCCAAAAGTTATCAAATTTAATCGTTTTGAAGTGTTCAAGTTCGAATCCCTTGGCTTATTTCTTTTGCTTATTGAGTTTTTAGCTTTCCACCATTTTCGGAACAAGATTCCTTCCATCGCAATATTAGGGTTTGTCCACATTCCGACGGATCATCTTGTTTTGGTATCGCAATAACCCAAAAGGGGTTTTACTTTGCGATAGGTTGTAAGTTACCCCTATTCCGATCTGGGATTGCGATCGCATATTGCGATCGCACATTCCGACGGTTTTAGGTCCCTTTTCTAGTCGAAACTCTGGCAAATTTTTGTTTTCCATATTCCGATAGGTACATTCCGATCGACCTCATTACGATTGATCATCATTCCGACAGCTTGCATGTTAGACATTCCGATAGCTAGATTCTTGAATATTACGATAGTGATTGTTAGAAACATTCCGATGGACTTTCATTTGAGACATTCCGATGGATCATATTAATTGCATTCCGATAGTAGTAACTTTCGACATTCCGATAAGAACAAGTTTTTAAAGTAATTTTCTAATCTTTCCTTTACGTTTTCAAGCACTCAATTTTAACTTGTCAATTTAGTTATTCTTCCAAAGTTTTTAATTACTCAACGTCATTTACATTTAATTGTTATTAGTTTAAAAATAGATAAACAAACCAACTCCTTTTTAGTAACCAAGAACAAATCATTCCACTTTAAACTAAGATCAATTCGAGAGGATATCGAGAGTAAAATTGAACCCCTAGCAAAAACCATGTATCACATACTTGAAAATCACTGTGATGTGTTAAAATTTGCAATCTAATGCTCTAAAAGCCAAGTTATGATGATATGAATGATTTAGGTTAGCTGTTGCCTAAATTATGATTAAATGTTAGTTTTCATGCTTGAAAAACACTATAATGTGTTAAATTTGAACTCTAATGCTCTAAAAATGCTAGTTAGATTCATATGAATGACTTAAGTTAGCCGTTGTCTAAAGTATGATTAAATGTGAGATTTCATACTTGAAAATCACTGTGATGTGTTAAAATTTGCAATCTAATGCTCTAAAAGCCAAGTTATGATGATATGAATGATTTAGGTTAGCTGTTGCCTAAATTATGATTAAATGATGCTTGAAAAACACTATAATGTGTTAAAATTTGAACTCTCATGCTCTAAAATACTAGTTAGATTCATATGAATGATTTTACTTAGCCATTCTCTAAAGTATGATTAAATGTGAGATTTCATACTTGAAAATCACTCTGATGTGTTAAAATTTGCACTCTAATTCTCTAAAATCCGAGTTAGGTACATATGAATGAATTAGGTTACAAATTGTTCATAAATATTGGTAAAGTGATTGTATATATGCTTGAAAATCAGTTTGATGTGATTAAAATTATACTCTAATGCTCTAGAATGTGATTTAGGTTCATTTGAATGGTTTATGTTAGCCATTGTCTAAAGTATGATTAAATGTGAGTTATCATGCTTGAAAATCACTGCGATGTGTTTAAATTTGTACTCTAATGTTGTATATGAATGATTTAGGATAGATATTGTTCAAATTTTGATTAAATGATTGTTTATATGCTTAAAAATCAGTGTCATGTGTTAAAATTTGCAATCTAATGCTTTATATTCCGAGTTACGTTTGTATGCATTATTAAGGTTGGCTGTTGTCCAATATTTGATTAAATGTGACTTTTAATGTTTGAAAATCACTGCGATGTATTAATATTTTACTGTATCAATATATGAATTGGACGTGTAATGATTCATTAAATTCTTAAAAGTTGGATAACATTGTTAATTATTTACAGGTAAAAGCAATGAAAGACTCTCAGAACCAGAGGGATTTAATACAAATGAAGTATCTTCTAAACGGAAAAAAATATGTGCTAAAAACAAAGTTACTGGTAAAAGAGCAGCTGCTGATGACATCCCAACTGATGAAGGAAGAAGCCAAAACAAAAAAAAGAAAAAGGTTGCAGCAGTTGATATTCCAGATTCAACTGAGGTACTTGTCGATGTTGAACAAATTCAATCAGACAATGTTTATACATCAAACACATATGCTCCAACTGCTGTGGTAGAGAAGGTAGTGGTAGAGAAGGTAGCTGAAAAAGGTAAGATGATGAAAAATCGGAGGATTAATGGGAAGAAAGTGGTAGAGAAGGTAGCTGAAAAAGATGTTGCTGAAAAAGAAATTGCTAAAAAAGGCAAAGCAGTAAATATTACAGTTTCAACTGAGGTACTTGACGATGCTGAACAATTTCAATCAGAAAATGTTGAGACATCAAAGACAGATGCTCCAACTGCTGTGATAGGAAAGGAAGTTGTAGAGAAGGTAGCTGAAAAAGGTAAGATGATGAGAATTCGGAGGATTAAATCGAAGAAAGTGGTACAGAATGTGGATGGAAAAGAAGATGCTGAAAAAAAAGTTTCTAAAAAAGGCAAAGCATTATTTCCCAATATCGTCCCAAGAATGTCAGTGCGTCATTTGAATCTTTTGTTAAAAGCATGCACAACAAGACAGCTTAAGGTTATAGAAGAAATGGGTTTGGGACATTTCATCAATAATTTTGAGTATATGTCGGTGCCAACCAAGATGACATTTTGGATTGTACAAAACTATGATCTTGAAACGGACACTATAAAGATGGAGGATGAAAGAAGAATTAAAGTAACCAAGGAATTAATTTATGACATTTTGGGTGTTCCAATGGGTGAAAAGAAAGTTATCTCTCTACCTAGCACAACGTCTGAAGATAAGACAACTACAGATTGGAGAGCAACAACACCCTTTGTAGGAGAGGATGCAGACAGGATAAATATTTCGTTTCTTGAAGATCATGTTGCTAGATTGACCGAAACAGATTGGTCTTTCCAAGTCGGCTTTTTGGTTATTTTCTTCTCTTGTCTAGCTGAAGGGAACAAAGATGGCACTGCAAATCAAAGATTCATACCATCGGTAAAACGAATGGAAGAATTTCAACAATATGATTGGTGCGAGTATATTTTTGACTGTATTCGATCAGAGATCCAGGATTGGGAACCAGGAAAAACGTTTGCTGCTTCCACAATAGTATTGGCGGTATGTTTTTTTACAGCAATAACTAATAATGTATTATTTCTTAAATATGATGCAATAAATTTTGAAATATAATGCTAATATATATTTTTTATTTTTTAGCTTATATACTGCAGTTCAACAGATTCGCCTGATCTAAAAGTGGAAAGAACATCACCTGTATTCAAAGGTTGGAGTACAGACTTGCTAAAAAAAAGAGAAGCACAAGAAATAAGGAGTGGAGGCTTTGGTAAACTTCCTATATTCAAAGAATTTGAATATATTCAACCACCAAAGATCAAATTGAAGAAAAGGAAAGAACAAAATAATCTACCAGGTAAGTTATAATCTTATATTAAAAAAATATAGATATATGGAATCATATGATGATTTCTAATATTAGGAATGATCATTGTGTTAACAGAGGGTGGAAGTACTAGCCGAGAAGAGAATCTACAACAGTTCAAAGAAAAAACTAGTCAGGTAATCATCAAGTCGCTTTTGTATTATTAAGTTAAAATATAAGTTCCATATCTTGATGCATTAGTTTAGAAATTTTAATGAATCAAAGTTAAATTTTAGTTAACATAGACTATTTTGCAAAAAATAAATCATCATATTTTTACTGAATAAAAGTTAAAAAGTTTAATGCATCAAACTTATTTTTTATCTATATAAATATTTTTTTTTAAAAAAACAGAAAAAGTTTAATGCATCAAAGTTATCTTTAGCTAAAATGATAACCTCATAAAGCTTATAGAAATGTTTGTAATCCTAAAAATAGCATATCTTACTGCAATAAAGATTAAAATTTCAACATATCATAGCTTATATATATATATATTTTATTTAATTATATATTATATTATATTTCTCAAAATTATACAAGCATATATAATTTAAAATATGTTAAAAAGTTTAATGCATCAAAGTTATGTTTTACTAAATTTGTTTTTTTCAAAACACACAGGATATGAAGGTTTTCTTGAATCATAAGCTCATAAAGCTTATTCAAATGTTTGAAGATCATGACGCGAAGCTAAAAATAGCATTGAATGAATACCCAGTTGACGATGACTTCAAGGAGATTGTTCAAAAAAGAAATACATTCCTAAAGAGAATGTATAACGATGATGATCCTTTGAATCATCAAGATAAGACTGATGCAGATAGAGATAATGTATTGGATGAAGTTGGTTTGAATGAATCTGTAGAAGAAGGTATGAATGAAGGTGACGACGCCGATGAGACAAATATTAATGCGCCTGTTGGGAATGTGGAAGTTGGAATGAATGAAGGTATAGACGCCAATGAATCTGGTAATGCTGAGCCTGTAACAACGGATGAAGGGAATTCTACGCCACACTCAACACCAGAATATGAAAGGCGGACAAGGTCAACAATCAAAGATAAAGCAGCAACAGCATCACCTGCTAAAGGGGGAAAAAATAAACCACCTATTGCCCCTAAAAAAACAACAAAAGGAAAAGCAGGAGAAGCATCGCCCACTAAAGCAGGAAAAACCTCTAAAAGTAAATGAACAATGACACTTCTCTGGTTTCTACTAATATTTTATCTTATATCGTATGTTTCGGATATTGAATGTCTGTAATATAACTAGAACACCTTTAAAACTTGAATGTCTGTAGTATATTCTAATCTAATTACATATTTAAGTAATATGTAATAACTACATTTTATGCAACAATTTCATCGCATCATAATGTTTATAAACTAAATAGAATTATATTCTATGATATACTACTTAACTAAAGAGTGCAAACTAGATTATAAAGAATATATTAAATCAGCTATTTTCTTTTTTTAATTTGATTTTCTGTCAAAACAGATTGTTTAAATGCTGAAATATGTTCTGAAGTGTGCGATAAAGATGTCAACGAGAGATCAATTGTCATTTATGACGATTCATTTCTTGAAAATCAATCGCAAACGCTATTGTTTGAAAGTGAAGAAGAAGAGATGGAAGTTGATAGTGAAGAAGCAGAGATGGAACTTGACACTGAAGGTGGAATGCAAGATGTTGAATTACCAGATGAAAACCTGGGAGCATATGAAAGTAAATGAAAAACAAACAGTGTCTTATATTGATTATTAATTTCACTGCATCATAGTGATTTAAAACTAGTAATGCACTGTTTAACTATAATGCATGACTAGATAAAAAAACACTATGATGCAGTAAGAAGTAACTATGCTGTAGTAAAACAAGTTATTCTATTTTTTTCCAAAAAAACTGTTGTTTAATTTCTTCTTTTAATAACAGGTTCTAAAAATCTCAAAGAAGCTGGCTTTCCTACAATTGGAATGGAAAATATCAAGAGTTTAATGACCGATTTTCCTTCAATTGAAGAAGTGAACAAAGAGTATTTTGACTACTCCGTTTCGAAACTACCTTTCTTAGCTGAATCAGAAGAGAGTGTGTCAAAAAGTTTCTTAATTGCCGAGCCACCAAAATGTCTCCAGATTCAGAAAAAGGGAATTATAAAAAGTTTACATAGTATGAAATTGCGGTTACCGAAAAACAACGCAAGAGAGGTTAAAGGTAAAACACCATTGTTTGTTGCTGAACAACATGAAGAATATAAAGAGATTCCGATATCTGGTCAACTACGAACTGAAGGAAACAAAACAACTTTTGATGATATAAGGGATAAATTAATGAAAAAGAATGTCGGAAAGTTGCAACGCATGAATGAAAAATCAAATGATGAAGATAAAGGCAACAAAGAAGGAGATCTGTTAATTGCTGAAAGAAATAAGATAGAAAAAGATAAGCCTGAGCCTGTAACAAGAAAAATGATTATGCATGCATCACCAATTAGCTGTATTGCTCCACCAGTTGATATGGAAAACGATAAACGTCAAGTAAAGCTGCCTCCTTCTTTAGTGTCTCCATATTATCAACGGAAAATCATATTGGGCCAACCACTATCAGAAGATGGAAAGAAGATTGCTGAATACATATGGGGTAATAAGACACCTGAATGGTAAGTTCTTAATTATTACATAACATATTTTTTTTCACAGCATCAATATTATATATTTACTGCATCAATTATATTTAAATTATATCACATAGTAGTTATTTTTGAAGCATAAAAAGTCACTTTTAAAACAAACTTTGATCAACAGCTAACCTATAGAATTATATGAACTTAAGTCTTATTTTAGAAACTTTTTGAAGCATCAATATTATATATTTACTGCATCAATTATATTTAAATTATATCACATAGTAGTTATTAAGAAACTTTTTGAAGCATCAATATTATATATTTACTTCATCAATTATATTTAAATTATATCACATAGTAGTTATTTTTGAAGAATAAAAAGTCACTTTTAAAACAAACTTTGATCAACAGCTAACCTGTAGAATTATATGAACTTAAGTCTTATTTTAGAAACTTTTTGAAGCATCAATATTATATATTTACTGCATCAATTATATTTAAATTATATCACATAGTAGTTATTAAGAAACTTTTTGAAGCATCAATATAATATATTTACTGCATCAATTATATTTAAATTATATCACATAGTAGTTATTTTTGAAGCATAAAAAGTCACTTTTAAAACAAACTTTGATCAACAGCTAACCTATAGAATTATATGAACTTAAGTCTTATTTTAGAACATTATAATGCATTTTTAACACATAGCCTTATATGAACTTAAAATATGAAACTTAAATCTAATTCTAGAGCATTATAGTGCATTCTTAACACATAGCATTATATGAACTTAATTCTAATTCTAGAGAATTATAGTTTATATTTAACACATAGCATTAATTAAAACTTAAGACCAGTTAGTTATTTATTTAATCTTAAATATGAACTTAAGTGTAAATCTAGAGCATTATATTGCATTTTTAACACATAGCAGTGTTTATCAAACATAAAAAATCAATTTTAAAACAAAATTTGAACAATATCTAAACATTGACCAATAACTAAAATATATCATTCATATGAGCATTAATAAAAAAAGTAAACATACAAACCATCTAGATTCGCTGATTAATTTGTCTGATTCTAGATGATTCCGTAGGTTTGATTCAGTAGGTTTGGTATCACAGCATTATATATATTACCTTGTCTGAAATATTGTACAGTGAGAATATTTTCAAGATGAATAAAAGAGTTGGAGTTGAAGGTGTTTTTTTCTTGAGCCTGTACCCTGAAATAGAAATTGCTTCACTCATATTAGACTTATGGTCTATTGTTCAAAATCACGAGGAACAACACAGAGACAAGCTATCAGACGATGGAAATGTATATTGTCATACAGGAATGCTTGTAAGTAATTCAATTATATAATTTTTTTTATATGTAACGTTTTACATTATGATATACATAACGTTTTGCATTTACTAAAAACAGTCTAATTACACTGTTGATTCGGGGAAGACTATTGAAGAAAGAATGCAAGTTTTTGATCAAAATATTCGTTTGGTTTTAACTGAAGCAAAACGGAAGAATTTTAACGATGTTCATTTGGTAAATAGATTAATTATGAGAATAAAATGATATAATTGTGATGTTCTATAGAATGAAGTTGATTAATGATAACAAAAATATCTACAGGTATTCTTTCCTGCAATAAAGATATCGAAAGATTCATCAAACCATTTCTATGTAATCTGTTTCAATATGAAGACCGCTGAAATAGACATAATTGATAACATAGATTATGGAATCGATGATATAGAAACAATATATGGTTCTTTCTCATATGCTCTGGTAAGTCTACTTTTATCTAATACTTAAAGCATTATGGTGCTATTTTTAAACATCAAACTTATATGTTTCCTATACCTTGTGAATAATATTGATAATTTTACTACATCATTTTTTTTAAAATAGTGCATTACAAAGCTGTATCTCATACATTTTATTTTAAATTTTCACAGATTGATTCTTTTATAAATTACTTGGAGACACAACATCATCCAAAATGCGCTGACTTTCTAGTTTCTGAGCCTAGCATTATTGATTTTGATTGGAAAACAAAATCCAATAATGTCGATTGTGGTGTATTCGTTATGAGGCATTTAGAAACATATCTAGGTAAAGGAAACTTTTTACAACCTTTGAAGAAAGAAGGAACAATTCAGAAAGCACAATTGAAGATGCTTCGTGCCAAGTACTTGGCCAAAATCCTTCTGATGGACATTAATGTCAAAAAAGCAAGTTTGTTGAAAGAAGCACAAGCATACTTCAGAAAGAAGCCAAAAATTTCAAAGATTATAAAGGAGCATGATGTCAGATATGATAAAGCCTTGTGGAAGAAATTCAATACTACCGTCGAGAAACTTGATAAATAGAGATCTCAGTTTTAAATCTTTTGAATTGAATTTCTAATTGTTTTTTCTTCCAATAACTTGTAAACATGAAGGTTTTTCTTTACCAATTACCATATCATAATGAATATTTTTACTGCATTACTGTGTATATTTTACTGCATTACTTTGCATATTTTAGTTATATAAAAAAGTTATGGAATATGTATTGAGTGGCAGTTGTCATGAGGGATTAGTTTTAATGTATTAAAATTTTAAATTTTATTACAGTTTTTCTATATCATTTGATAAAATTCTACTAAAATGCAGTAAAGTTAAATTTAACTGTATCATAAGATATCATAATGTATATTTTTAATGCATTACTGAGCATATTTTACTGCATCATAGTTTAGCTGCAGTAAAGTTAAAAACAAAAGTTATAGCATATGGATGGAGTGGAAGTTGTCATGAGTAGTTATTTTTACTGCATTAATATTTGAAATTTTATAGCATTACTTGATAAATTACAAAAAATACAACATTTTATTAAAAATTTATCTATATGATTTGGTAAAACTCTACTGAAATGCGGTACACGTTAACTGCATCACAATGCAGTAAAAGATATAACTGTATCATACGATATCATATTGTATATTTTTACTGCATCATAGTTATCTATAATAAATTAGTTTTAATGCATTAAATTATACTGAAATGTAGTATAATAGATAAATTATATGTAAAATAACTAAATCACAATGTAAATCATCAAGTATTAAAAGTCATTGCATTAAAATGTAAAAGTAACTGCATTACAATACACTTTTGAAAAAACCTAAACCTTTTCATTTATTTCTAGACTTCTTGTATCTCATTCTCATTTTTTTTACAATTTATTTTGAAGAATTTGATCCAAAATAGAGTACTTATTTTGGAGTATTTGATCTCAACCCAGATCTTCTAGGTAAAACAGCTTGATTCTTGGGAGAAATGTGTTGATTCGGAGTAGCTTGAAGATTGGCTCTCTCAGACAAACCTGTGCAAGTTCTTTTATTGTGTCCTGCTTTTTCACCACATACACCACAAGTCCTCCTCTTACTAAGTTCTTCAGCTGTGACTTCAGTTACAGGCTTCAACCTAGAAAAGCATCCTGGACCTCTCGCTCTCCTAAGATTTGGATTTAGAACTTTATCATTCTCATTTTCAGGCTCATTGACACCCAGCAATGCACAAATCGCAGCTTTGTTATTCATTTTTGGGACCACTGGTACATCAATTTCTGCTTGCTTGAGCAACTCTTTCATCTTATCTTTGAAAATATGCAAATTATCAACCTTGTGCACCAACCGATCAATAGTAGATTCAAAAATATGATACAATTCTGTGACTTCAGTCTGCACTGCATTTGATACACCACTGACCATGCGACGAGCAGAACTTGAAGGCTTTACATTCTTTAACCACCGTTTATGTAAGTACTTTCGTGGAAACTCCTTTACATCATTCATTCTGAGAACATAGAATGCATGACGACAAAGAAGACCGTACGACTCGTAACGGTTACAGCTACACTCAAGCTTTATCTCAGACTTACAAAACTCAACCTATAATAATAAAAAAAAAAGTATTAGTAGTCATATATACTGTTTTGCAATCATATATAAACTGAAATGCAGTAAAATAATACATTTGCAGAAAACAAATAAACTGAAATGCAGTAAAATAATACATTTGCAGAAAACAAATACACTGAAATGCAGTAAAATGATACATTTGCAGAAAACAAATACACTGAAATGCAGTAAAGATGAACATACCTGATAAATAGGAAACTCATCTGAACCCTTAAAGATATGATACTGGCTATCACGAACAGAATATCTTTCAGTGTTGCCATTTTCCACAACAGACATAGCAATACAATACTTGTATGAATTAAACATTTCATCTTGCACATCGAAGAAAATGGTTCTAGTAAATAACTTGCAAGCTTCTTTCTCCATTTGAAGGTCTGTTTTGAAAGCTGGCGTTTTATATCTTGAATCATGATCATTTTTCCTTTCAATATACCTTTGATACTCGATAGCAGTGTCATAATGGCTTAAGAATTCAATAAGAGTAAGACGTGGGTTGGTCCATTTTCCAAAGAAATGATTTTCACTTTCCGATCTTGAAGTTGTACGCATTAGACCAGCCATAGGAACATGCCTCAAATACGCAGGTATCCAACTTTGCCTCAGATCAAACATGTCAGCCAACCACTTGTTCTCGCCAAGATCAAATTCATTTATCATACAATTCCATTCTCTTTCAAAAACCTCAGGCGTAATTTGGTCTGTCCACACAATGTCAGAAATACGTCTCTTAAAATCTGTTCTATTACATAGTTCAGCACCCACCTATAATAAAAAAAAAATAATTATAAGTAAACATGAAATGCATTATAGTGCATATTTACTGCATTATGGTGCATTATAGTGCATATTTTACAAGATTTACTGCATATTTACTGCATTATGGTGCATTATGGTGCATAAACTGAAATTTTTTTTAAGATAAAATGCCTTCGTGCCCAATTTCATCATAATGTGCCACATACAAAAGCGGTGAACTGTATTGCAAAAAACTTCAGCTATTGCAATCTTCATTGACGGATCTTGGTCTGTGATGACAACTTCTGGAGCTTTACCAAACGCTTCTTTAAATTCTTTAAGCAACCATATGTAAGCTAACGCACTCTCATCGGCAAGCAAAGCAGAAGCAAATGTAATACAGCGGTTATGATGGTTGATACCAGTAAAGGGAACAAAAACCATTTGATACCTACAGTTAAATAACATAATAACAAATTAAAAAACATAATAAACTAAAAAACATAATTTTTGGAGATAAAAAAGAAAAAAATTTATACTTGTTAGATCGAAAAGTCGCATCAAAAGAAACTATGTCACCGAACGTAGCAAAGTTTCTGATACCTTCTTCATCAGCCCAGAATAGACCAGCCAAGCGATTATCAGGACCTAAAAAAAATTAGAAACTAATTATAAAAACTACTTGATAATATCTAAATGCATTAAAATATATGGTTAATTCAGTAAAAAAATGAAACATCAAGGTTTATGTTTTAAGTTATAAAACATGATGCAGTAAAATCTAAAAAGATTAATTTACTAGAAAAAAAACTCAGATAATAGAAGAAATAACCACCTTTAAAATGTTTGACAAAAAAACCAGGGGAGTGAAGTTTTCGACTAATCAGCTTCTCTACAGCCATCTGAGCGTCTTGATCACGAATAAAAACAGTAATCTTCTTTTTTTCATTCTTGCAGTCATCAACTGTTACACCAACGTTATCAAACCCACCGTGAAGTTGTTTCATCAATCTAAACCCTATAGCAGGACCAAAATTTGCATTCGAAACTTGATAGAGGAAATACTGCTTTGTATAACCCACATTCCTCGAATTCTTCATAAAAATCATGTCTCTTTCAGCTACAAGAGGGTGATTATGACCCTCTGTGAAACTAATAACCTCAAAGATTTTTCCTTTTTTCTTAATAAGAATTGACGCCAAACACCCACACCTAAACGTAGGCTTCCTCCTAATTTGCTTTTTCTTAATATCTCTAAACCTTTGAAAATCACCACTACCACCGCCATCTTCAACTACACCATTTTCTGGTAAATCAACATCTACATTATCAACACTAGCTTTATCTTTAGGTTGAAGAAAACCTTCTCTACTACAAAGTAAATACTTTGTTGTCGGAATATCATAACCTACTGCCTTGTACTCTCCACCTCTCCTAACATCAAACCCACCCTTTTTCCCATAAGCTACATAGAAATTGTACGCTTGATCAATTGAAACAAATTGACATCCTACTATAGGTACTTGACCATGTGGTAACTCATCAGGAAACCAAGTCCTAGTGCCATCTATACCAACTTTATAGTAACCTACATGATCTCGTACGGTAATTGTTTCATAATCATCTGCCGCTGCAAAAATAAAAAATAATAAAAAAGTAAGCTAGATAAATGATATAAGTTAAATAAGAAATAAAAACAAAAAAAACCATAAAATGATGAAAAATAAAAAAAAAACTATGAAGGATTCAGTAAAATATAAAACTTTTAACAAAACCTAAAACCATAATTCAATAAACAATACCTATAATGCAGTAAAACAACCTTGACTATAAAATCAAGCCTATGAACATCAAATCACATATCAATCTCTATTCTGATCAATCTCAATTTTAATCAATCTCTATATTAATAAATTCATGATATAATCAACCTAAAAAAAGTAATTCAGTAAAACATACCTATTATGCAGTAAAAACAACATCCACTATAAAATCAAGCCTATGTACATCAAATAACATATCAATCTCTATTCTGATCAATCTCAATTTTAACCAATCTCTATTCTAATAAATATCTGATATAATCAGCTTAAAAACAGTAATTCAGTAAAAACTACCTATTATGCAGTAAAACAACCTCCACTATAAAATCAAGACTATGTGTATCAATCACATATCAATCTCTAATCTGATCAATCTCAAATCTAATAAATATCTATTCTAATAAATATCTGAAATAAAAAGCTTAAAAACTGTAATTCAGTAAAACATACCTATTATGCAGTAAAAACAACATCCACTATAAAATCAAGCCTATGTACATCAAATAACATATCAATCTCTATTCTGATCAATCTCAATTTTAACCAATCTCTATTCTAATAAATATCTGATATAATCAGCTTAAAAACAATAATTCAGTAAAAAATACCTATTATGCAGTAAAACAACCTCCACTATAAAATCAAGACTATGTGTATCAATCACATATCAATCTCTAATCTGATCAATCTCAATTTTAACCAATCTCTATTCTAATAAATATCTGATATAATCAGCTTAAAAACAATAATTCAGTAAAAAATACCTATTATGCAGTAAAACAACCTCCACTATAAAATCAAGACTATGTGTATCAATCACATATCAATCTCTAATCTGATCAATCTCAAATCTAATAAATATCTATTCTAATAAATATCTGAAACAAAAAGCTTAAAAACTGTAATTCAGTAAAACATACCTATTATGCAGTAAAAACAACATCCACTATAAAATCAAGCCTATGTACATCAAATAACATATCAATCTCTATTCTGATCAATCTCAATTTTAACCAATCTCTATTCTAATAAATATCAGATATAATCAGCTTAAAAACAGTAATTCAGTAAAAATACTTATTATGCAGTAAAACAACCTCGACTTAAAATCAAGCCTATGTGCATCAATAACATATCAATCTCTATTATGATCAATCTGAATTCTAATCAATATCTGATATAATCAACCTTAAAAATGTAATTCAGTAAAACATACATATAATGCGGTACGAACTAAAGAGTTTAAAAGTAACTAAACTACAATGCAGCTAATATAAAGAGTATTAAAAAAACGCCATGATAAAAACTTACAAAAAACACCAGAAGATGATGATGATGATGACGACGCAACACTACTGAACGAAGATTCAGTAAACATAATGAATCAATAACCAGTGGTTAGAGATACGGTGGTTACAGTTACGGTGATGACGGAAGTTGGTTACGGTGGTTTGTGACGGTGATCTCGACGATAGTTCCGATTGGTGGTTATTCGTGGTTAGGGTTTATCAGTTTAAGATAAACCGAAGAAGAAGAAAGAACTAAAAAAATTAGATGAAAAAGAACTATAAATAGTTTCGGTAAAAATTGAAAACATTGCCCCTGAAGTTTCTAAAATTACAAAATTACACCATTTTTTTTTTTAAAAAAGAGGGGGACACATGGCAGCATGTGGTTCCACCTCATTTATTTTATTTTAAATTTTGTTTTATTTTACCCCACTCCTATATATATATATATATATATATATATATATATATATATATATATATATATATATATATATATATATATATATATATATATATATATATATATATATATATACATATATATATATATATATACATATATATATATATATATATATATATATATATATATATATATATATATATATATATATATATATATATATATATATATATATATATATATATATATATATATATATATATATATATATATATATATATATATATATATATATATATATATATATATATATATATATATATATATATATATATATATATATATATATAGAGTAGGGATCCAGTAAGAAGAAAAATTAAAATGAGAAGAATAAGAAGAAATCCTGACCACAAATTCCATAAAGGAAGGAGAATTTTAAGGGGAGATGCATCTGACTTTGTAGGTGCATCTGAAATATGTGGCTGTGGTTTCTTCTCATTCTTCTCATTTTACTTAATCTTCTTATTTGATCCTAACTCTATATATATATATATATATATATATATATATATATATATATATAACTCCCTTATAAAGCAAATTACACATTCTCTCTTCATTAAATTTTTAAGTAGTACAAATTTTAAAACATATTGTATAAGTTAATTAAGCATCTTACAAAAAAGATTAAACACTCTCTCTTCATTTAATGTCAAAAATTAAGTAATACAAGATATACAATATAATGTACAATCTTCCCACTCAATATAATCAATACCAACACATTACTACAACCAAACCCGACAAAAAAATATCAACGCAATCTCAATCTCAGTTTATTTTTTTTCGAGTAATTCATTTAATTGCACACCTTTATATGATAAAAGTCTCGAAATAAAATCATCCTCATAGATCTATAAAGTTTTTAATCTTTTTTTGTTATTCAAAATCAAAAGTTAAAATCTTTAACATGCATGTTAAGATCTTCTTTTGTTTCGCAACGAACTCAAATCGATTTAAGCAAAACCACCATCCATACACGAACTTTCGTTTATCTAGAGACTTAGAACACATAACATTTAATCAAAACCTACCTTAGATCTTTCATAAGATCTTGAAAATGAATTCAATTTGTATCTTTTGGATACCACCTACCATGGATGAGTAAAAGGATGATTCATTTCTTATGATGATGATGATGATATAAAGGGATGATTCGTCGGATTGGTTTATAAATGGTTGATTTGAGTCGGACCTTACTAAGATGATAGATAATTGATCGTGGAGGATTGATGAGATCCGACTTTGTGATTGTGGCTGGGAGGCAAGGCTACTAGGTGAGATTGATATTGAAAGTGAGATGAAGGCGATGATCTTGTGAGCGGATGAGATGGAGCATAATTAGGACATGGAGGCGAGTGTTTTGCTGATTAGGGTTTCATATATGAGTTTTCTCATGGATCGTGTATTAGTTGAGGGCCTCAATGTTGATAAGTATTAGTACTATAGTGGATGGGTATTGCAAATGGCCAGACCTCCCTTCGTTATATTTTCTATACCACTTGTGTAAATGGATCAAGTAATGATACTAGATATTGGCCCAAAAATGTTTTACCTAATGATGGGGCACGTTTATAAATCTACTCCATTATTTTTTTCTTTGCAATTATATGTATAAACCACTTTTAGGTAGGTTAATCTTCTTATTCAAATGTTCAAAAGAAGTTATGTTAATTCTCGCATTTAATTGAGTACTGAAAATAAAAATACACATATTACATATACGTCACAAGTAATAATATCGCTATATCATAATTAAGTTTTTGAGACATGTTTTTAGGTGAAAACTATCGTTATTCATAAATTATTGTTAGGAAATACGAATAACCGAATAACATTTAATCACAAGAAATTTTAATCACAGGTACCCGCCGCCGCATCGCGCGGGTACCCTGCTAGTATATATATATATGGGGAGAGTTAAAATAAAAAGACTTTTTATGGTGAGAAGTATAAGAAGGATTTTCAGCCACTAATTTAAAATCAATGGATAAGATCAATCCATACTTCTAACTAACTAACTAACTATCTAAACATGATTTAAAAAAGGTTTTCAAAAAATTCTGAAAAAATTCCACAATGTCGGATATGTTGGTGCATAAAAAAATTGTGAAGAAAGTTTTTTTAATTTTGAGTTTTTTACGTTTTTTTAATGCGGAAACGTTTTTTTCGATGCACAAAAAGGTGAAATTTGGTGTACAATTTTTTTTCATGCACAAAATTTTTAATTTGTTATAGTTTGATGGGGAATCAAATTTTAAAGCAAAAAGTTAAAAGAAGTTAGGCATAAAAATGAGTTCTTGATGTACAAAAATGTAAGAAACGTAAAAAACAACGTTTTTGTGCATCAAAATTTCGTTTTTGTGCATTAAAAAATGTAAAAAACTTCAAATTAAAAAAACTTTTTTTACAAAAGTTTTTTGCACCAACATACCCGATCTACTGGAATTTTTTTAGAATTTTTGAAAAACTTATTTAAAAATCATGTTTAGATGGTTAGTTAGTTAGTTAGTTAGGATTATGGTTTAATCTCATTCATTGATTTTAAATCAATGGCCGAAAATCCTTCTTATCCTTCTCACCAAAAAAAGTCTTTTTATTTGATCTCTCCCCATATATATATATATATATATATATATATATATATATATATATATATATATATATATATATATATATATATATATATATATATATATATATATATATATATATACTAGTGGCAAAACCCGTCCGATGGACGGGTATGAATCCTGATTTTTGTTTTACTTTTTTTTTATTTTGTAAATATTCGATTGTAATGTTCGACCAACAAGTATGACTTTTTATTGTTTTTTTTAAATATTTTTGTTTAGTTTATTAGATTGCAGTTAATCATTATCACTTGCACCCGGTTCCAGGAAGGATTAGGGTATGTTATATGTTAAAAAGTTGTATACTTCACAAAGATTTTTATAAGTGTAGTAGCAATATTTATCAAATTATTTGCATTTATTATATTTCTAAGTATATTTTAAGGTTTTTGAAATAACCCTAATAGAATTCGTATTAACTTTATCATAAATTATGCACGAAAAAACATCAAAAGATTGGACATTAAGTAATAAAAAATGGCTAAGCCCGCTTGATGTCGGGCGTGACTTATAATTATCGTTTACATTTTTCTTATCTAAATATTTTTATAAAAATTTGTATATTTTACAAAAAAATTTATAATTATCGTTTACACTTCTTGCAAATATACACATATTATTCATTTTCACTTTTTTGTCCATGTTCACGAATGGAGTAAAACCACTCTATTTTTTTTCTTAACAAAAGGTTTTACCTCCATAAAAAGAAAAAAAGAAAAACGATTGTTATAGTTGCAACATGACTTGATGTTACATGCATGATATTTTACATAACTTAGTTAACAAAAATTTTCTATGTTCGTTGACAGTGAGGCACACATAAAATAGGTTTAATCAAATATTGCGATGCGTGGGACCGGAGTTGTAAAACTTCCGTATTATCTTTCAACAGAAACACATCTAAAAGGGCCAAATTCATGTGTATATAGCTTTATATGTTAGTGTTCATTTTTAATGCATGTTTGTTTTAATCATATTGGATGAAAATTTTAAAAAAATCTAGAGATGAACTATACTTTGGGTACGTAATAAAAATTCAAACAATTGTGTATGAAATAAAAAATGTTCATACAATACCAAGAGCATCGATGTGGTGGGTAAGGGGGCTCACCATGTCCTAGATGGAAGCTATTTTGTGCTGCCAAAACCTTGCTACAACACCGCTTTGGCTTGCAGACTTTGCACCGAAAGGAATACGTCGTCAGTTGTCACTTTTCATAACTTGTTTGTATCACAAGTTAGATAGGTTACGTAACTTAACTGGATTTTATTTGGTGACTGTTTTAATGAAAAGTTAAGAAGGCAATTGTGGCCGTCGAAACATGTCAATACAATGGATTAGGCTCGTTAAATATATGGCTTGTGGCACCAGATACGTGGTTCAAACATATATTTCTTTTGAAATTTCTACCTATATATAAGTAATCATGATGAAATTTCCAACAGATATATTCAAAAATATTTGATCTCAAAGGCAATGAGATGTTAAATTGAGCCATATCGAAGAATATATTGTATTACTGGTAGGAGAAAAGTGACAATTTCGTTATTCCAAACGCTAGTAGCTGGTTATCTACTTTTTTAGAACACATAATTAACTCATTAAGTAAGAACTCTAAAGTGTTCCACACTTCCCCTAATACGTAAATACTAAGGCATTTGATAAACCCAAAGCAAAACATAATATAAATTGTTGGCATTACTTAGCTTGTTACATGAAGAAACTTTGGCATCGAAGACCCAAATGAGCATTGCCAATCCATTTAAAATAATATTGTTGGTGTAGGAAACATTGGAATTCCTTTGTTGATAACTTAAGATAATTGGACCAATTTCTCTAAGACACATGGATTATCAATTTTTTTCAAATTTTTAATGTCAAGACACATTTTGTGAATGATTGTTTCAGTTTGTTCAGCCTTGCTTTTAATTTCTATGACTTCATACATTGGTACCTGCAAACGATAGAACCAACTTAAAGCCTAAATGGTAAAACTAATTAGCTGCAACAGTGGTATAGTTTACAAATGTTATACTATATGTTAAATAGGAAGAACCCAGAAAGTATTTTTTTCAAATGTTTAAGAGATAGAGTCCATGCCATAAAACAGAATTAGAACAATAGTCCCAATTAAAAGTAATGCGTCTCGCCACAAATTCTAAACATTTACGGGTCATGAGTATCATTAATTCACTTTGTTTTTAGAGATCAATTGTGATGTTACTCTATTTTTTTTAGTAAAAGGTCAATGTTTTTTTGCATATATTTCGAGTTACACACTGTATTGTGTTTCTACACAACATATATCAGCAGACCATGCACCTAAATATTTGGACCAAAATCAGTAAGGATTTGACATACCTCTCAACCCTTTCTAGTGTTACATCTCTCACATCTTTAATCAATTAAAATATATATAGATATAACTACGATAAATTGCAATAAATTAGGAGAGACAAACCTTTCTCGTCCCGGAAAGGAGGGTCTACTATGGAGGTCTTGTAAAATGCTCATTCGGTTTTCCTTTGTGACATGAAGCACAAGAACTATAAGAGCTTTTTAACAATGCAGAACTTAAACGCCACAACTTCTTTCCATTGCTCTCGTCCTATGAAGGTGCATCAATCACTTGTAAGGATGTGATTGTGAAGGCGTTTCAGATAGCTGTAAGGTTGCGTTATCCAGTTTCATATCTATACTACTATATAAAGCATTTGGGACCTTCTTAAAATAGCAAGGCTGAAAATTCAGACTTTTTTTCCTACTAAATAAAGCAAGTTGTGATATTTTCATCAACATTATATACTATAACCCTTTATAACAACCTTTTGTAACAAACTTTTATAACAACCTACTTAAATAACATTTTTTCTTTTAAATTGAAAAATCTTTTTATTTATTTGTTATCTTTATAATCTAATTTCACCATATTTTCTAAAATTTTATGCTCTTTAATTCAATATCAATTTTGCTATATATTTATTAACTATTAATTTTTTTTAAAATTTAGAGTTTTTTTTCAGATTTTTTACAATTTTAACAATACGAACTTAATAATAAGAGATTAATATTTGTTAGTCTAAAAAATGACTATGAGTACTCGCCGCTGCATTGCGCGGGTCTATGCTAGTACAACTTAAAATAAGCATAACATGCTTTTAGGAGGCCATTTCTACAACAACTTTTAAGCTGAATTGATGGAAAGGGTTTCTTTTTTGTTGAACATAATTTCAAATTTTCTGTGAATTAAAAATAAGATATATATCTAAATTATTTCCCACTGAAATCAATATAGACATTAAAAATGTGTATAAATAAAGTGCACATATATTTTCAGTTTCAAGCATAAAAATACCAGCGCTAAAAAAGGCAGAGGCTTCATGGCCCTTAAAATAAAATTATACACCATTGCAACCATTGCGGGATTGATGTAGATCTGTTGCATAATGTTTGGTCCAACCAATGGATTAGCAGCCCTAAAAGCTCTCACTACAGATCACTATACACAGTAGAGAGCATAGCATTCAGTAAGTACATCCCAAGGTATGAATTGTAAAAAGAAGATAAAACACTATTTACCTTCACAACAGCAATAATTAAAAGATTAAAATACTAAGAATGTTAAACAACCTTTAAAATGAGTTCTCATGTTTTTCTTATGTGTGGAGATATGTATGAAAGTCATACCCGTCCATTCATCGTGAATATATTTTCCTCATAGATAACATTTAGTTTCGTCAAAAACCTTTAAAATATTAAGTTTCAGTATTTTTTTGTAAAATTTTGAATTGATATTGTATACTACATTACTCACATTAACAATCATAATCACTTCTTGTTGTATACTACATTGTAAAACATTTTATATAGGAGCTACCTTCTCAAATGTTACCTATGGCTCCAAGCACGCCCGCCTTTTGGCAAACGTGAAAGAACCAAAGCTAAAAGTAGGACTTTATCATGATATAGCTTCATATTATGCTTCTTTACAACAACTTCCTTCCTATAGAGTATCATGAACATGAACGAAAGCCATCGATCATTAATGATTTCACTAAACAGAACACACTTAAATATAACAAAAAATAAACTAACAAATAATGGACACCTAAAATTCCATGCAGTTTTAAAATCACTTCTCACAGCACAACTGCCCTGCTATGCTTCATTATGCAGTTCACAGCAGTAATTAAAGAAGAGAATGGCACACGATGTTATCACTGAGTAACATCTTAAACCATAAATCCATATTGGTGAGTGTTTAGGATTGTTTTCTAGAAAGGATTACGATTGATTGATAATGCAGAAGCAAATAATCAGCTTCCTAGTGTTTGAATCTGCCTATATAGTAAAAAGGTTCAAAAAACATATAAGCAGCTAAACATTCAAATTCAAGTTTCAATATGAATATACTCATGGTGTGGTAGTGTCAATTTAGTATCCTATTTTAAGCTATTTCATATCCTATGAGTAATAACAAAAGATATAATCAAATGATTCTAATTGTTCATGGGAATTATAGATTCATATTTCACAAAATATATTGGACAACGAAACGTATGTCGAACTCAACACGATATAGAATACATTCTGCTAATGATACATATATAGCTCATGATCAGACACATTATATACCGAGTTCAAGGAACTTACTATGGAGATGTCGAACATCACGCACCTTCAAGTATTTATGTTCAGCCGTAACAGGTTCCAATACGTCCCTCAATTCAACAATTTTGACAGTGACAGGGTCCAACTACTATGGTGATAACAGAAAGAATGTTAAAATTAAAAACATAACTTTATGACTGGCTCGTAATTTGTACAATTTAGCACAATTGTAAACTTTTACCTTTTGAATTCACGTTCACCAAACACATCATAATATCTATTATAAACAACCGTACACTTCTGGATCTTTCCTCGCTAGAACATTATTAACAGCACCACGAGAAGCTCCCCTCACTGCATCATTTTGAGCAGTGACACTACTCCGTTTGACACTACTCACTCTCAACCTGTTATAATCAAAGTTTTCAGTAACGACAGGCATATTGGGCGAATTTGCACAATTCTAGTATTCCATGCCAATATTTAAGTTCGTGGCTGGACCAACCACTATTTGGTTGACTGCTGCATTCGGTCCTCCATTTGCAGAGTTTCCATTTTGAGATCCTTTACCCGTGGCTAATATGCATCGAATGGCAGTTAGTTTAGTAACAAAAAATCACGAAAAAAACTATAAGCCAGCTAAAATTCGTACTCAGGAACACAACCTTCAAGAGAATCTTGCCTAGATCCTGATTTTACTTGTGAGCCCTGCAATATTTTAACCCACAATTAAATCTAACTGATACCAAAAGTAATTAAATCATCAACCTGGTGTATAATGTATACAAAACAACAAACAATAATAGTAGTGCTCCGAAATATTCTTTATCCCTATTTGCATTAAGAAAAGACATTCCCTATAAGCTTACAGAGTTTTATAGCTTAAGCAGTGCGCAAAAACTTGACGATATAGATATCAACATAAGTGATGGATGGCATCCAAAGCAAGTTCTTTCCGATGTCTTTTTGACGGAAATCAGGGATGCCCTTCCTTCACCCCTTTTTACTACTCATTGTGCATATATTTTATTTCATTCTACCACCAATTATTCTACCACAGGAAAATAATTGATAATAAAAATACTTAACTGTCAAAACATAAATATTTAATAAAAATCTACCGATAATGAAACTATTTCTAATGACCAAGCTATGTATGTATCTCCTCTAGGAATACTACAACATAGGGTGATAAGCCCTTTGGCAAGTAAGTGCACCAAAATTTTAATTCTACCAAAGTATTGCTTTACTGGTTATGCAACTTCCTGAACATAATAGTACTTTTTAGCCTTCGTCCCTGATGGTTGCATTAAGATATATAGTGACCCTATAACAAATAATCAACAAAAACTATAACAGCTATATCAATTAGAACTGTATATTAAATGACTAATTGAAGAATATATCATCAGGTCAACTACCTTAGTAATAACAACCTGGTCTTGAAATCGAATTCTCTAGCAGATTGACAATGAACGGAAAACAAAATTCCACAAAATGAGCATATACTCTATTGTTATGAAATGTGAAACTGAGTCTATGTATATGTCAAGCCTGAAAAGTATAATTTTCACAATTTTGATGAAAATATTCCTCTTATCATCATATATATGCAGGATAGTCGGATACACTTCTTGAAACTGTAGACTGGTAAGGCTAATATTACCTCTTACGAAGAGCGAACACTTTCCTTTTCACCAATGTATATAAGCAAGGTCCTCGAGTCCACACTAATGAACATATTTTCTCAATATATTCAACTGAACTTGCCTCCTTACTGATATCTTCATCAAGCACAATCAACAGTGAGCATGAGTACTTTTTTATCAATTAGATATAACTTAGTCTTCCATTACCTATCATTAGTAAATTCTAAAAATCGAGTTAAAAGGTAGAATAAGTCGAATGGAAATATTCCCAAAGCGTATATTTATTGCATACACTTCACTGAATCATTTAGCTATCAAGAAAGACATTATCCCGTATTTCTTCAAAAGCTTGAACTCTAAACAAATAAGCAATTTCATGCATTTTGACTACATACTAAAAGTACCAGATATTTATATATAAATCTTGCAGAAACTTCTTTCCCATAAATAAACTAAAATCACAATCAAGAAACACGTAACTAAAAGGGATTCGGAAACCCAACCCGATCTAAGAACCATGATATGTCTCATGAACATCTTTATCCACCGATTTACTAATGAATTCTCTCAACTGGGTTATGTTTTATGACTTTATCTACAATGGGTCAAAAGTGTAGAAGCAAAAGCTTAAAACTAAAGGGATCAATGGGTATAAAGTGCCAGAAAGTTTATTTTTTAATGCATAGAACTTCCTAATTCGTAATATTTAAAACATTAAATTATTATAGAAATGACATACAGATATTCGAATTTCACAAATCTATTAAAGATTAAGATACCCATATTAAGATACTAGTCTAGTAAGCAAGATTAAGATACCAATATTAAGATACCAGTCTGGTAAGCAGCGTTATGACATCAATGATATTGATCCATTAACCTCTGACTCCACCAAGCATAAAAGAAAATTAAAACCCTAAAAGATAAAAGGAAAACCATGTTTTCGTTTTCAACAAAGAAGATGTGACTTTCCTGCTTTTGAACATTCATTATATCTTTTATTAGAAAGACAGTAGTATGATCTAAATTCTTGATCATCCACCAATAAACGGGGAATTATTAAAAAGCCGTGATACGAACATAAGATTCGAACGTGATAAACAATAATTTACTTCTTTTTAATTTCTTGAGTCTTAACTTTCTCTAATGACATAAGGCGTAAGTAAAACAATGCTCTTTGCATAACTTTTTTTATGATAAGTTAATAAATGAAACTGAGCAAAAGAATATGACATCCGTAAAAAACAATGACAGTTATAGGTCTAAACACAAAATGAATGTAATCTGAGAGTGACCGAGAAACACAACATACTTGTTTACCAGCAAAATAACGACCTTGTACTGAATTGTAAGCCATGACAGCTGAATCCAGTGACTTGTAATCGACATATACATTTCCTCACAAATGAAAAGAACCAATTCTGCACAGCTGAACACACATAATATGTTTTTGTATAAAACAATGGTAGAACTTACAGGTACCCCTCTGACAAAGTTCTTCAAGCTTCGTCCCAGTTCCAGCAGGAACCATGGGTGCTTTTATAGCATTTTCAAGTTTAGTTAGTTATGGTTGTGCCGCCTGTTTGCAAAGCAGTTTCCTCTTTTTTATCATCATGAAACCGATGCTTGGATCCTTATTCGAAACTGGTTTCGCCACTTCTAAATGACCCATTCTTGTTGTTTTAACCATTGTTTCTGGCTATCATTGAAGGATTAGAATCGACACCGAGAAGCAAGTTTACTACATTGATGTGTCCTTGAACTGCAGTTGTGTGTAAGGCTATTGAATTGGATCAGTCTGTTTTCATAACCCAAATTTTGAAGGAACATAAAAAAATTTAAAAAATCTGCAAGATTTAACAATGAGAATAAATTTGAAAAGAGAGGCAAAAAGTTCATAGTGTGACATAAATCAATATATGAAAGCAAGGACTAAAGTAGTAATCTAAAGGCAAGATTACAAACTAACCGGTAAATTTTAAATCGAAAGTCGGGCACACCATACCTTGATGTCCTTGTTTAGCAGTATATGAAAGGAATCATTGTCCTGTCATTTCCCTGTACTTTAAAATGTCCAGATTTTGTGATAATAAGTTTAACGATATTGTAAAGAATCCAAGTAACCACGTTTCTTACCAAATTTTCATGGATGGCGCTGCAACATTCCATATTACCTATGATCATATGAGCAAATAATTACATCCATACAACGATCCCCTGGAATCTGTAACATAAAGCAACTTTCAGTCTCATCACGCTTAAATGGAAAAAAATTATTTATTAGAGTTATCAAAATGGAAAAAAATTATTTATTAGAGTTATCAAAATACTAAACTGGTATCCCATAACTTCTTATCTGGTATCTATGTATTTTCTATGCAAATACTTAGCAATCAAACACCCCATAAATTATCACTATAAAAAAGTAACTACAACAAAGTCGATTTTGTTTACTTGATTGTTCAAAGGGATTGTACATGCATTAAAAATCCAATATATGTTAAAAATTAACTCAATCGAACTATATATCATATAGTTAGAACCATCAGAAGGAAAGGAGTTTGAACGACGTACATAAAAAACAAATGTTCATTCCTAACTGATAATACAACTAATCATTAATTGTCGACTTATCACTACAGAATATCAAAATCTCAGCATGTAAGCATAAACAAACAACCCCTACCCTACTTTATTTTCCTTTGATATTGCGGGCCTCCAACATTACTAAAATCTCTCTATGATTTAATTGTATAAAGTAGTGCTATCACAATATGCTGCGAACTAAGCTCATGTGTCCTTCCCTTCTTTACAAAAGTTGGACCACTTCGCTTGTAAAACGAACAATGAACAATACTTAATAATAGTACTGACATTATACATTCAACATCACAAGTACCATCACTTTACTTTTCATGAAAAGTATCAATATATCCTGGACCACACTACTTTGGTAGCATATGAAATCAAACGAAAGCCTAACCTGAAGCTTTATATCAGAGACCCAAAAAAGGGAATTTCACAACTTAGACCAATAACGATCCTACAAAGTTGGTGCAACAGATGTTACAAAACCACGGTTAACGAACCAATTCAAGCTATAAACATGTACTTGCATACATTAAACTAAAAGAAAAACGTAATAATTAATAAAAGGAAAAGTTGATTAACAATACCTGGCCGTTTTCAATGGGGTGCGTTCGTATGGTTTTTATTAATAATCTGCTACTTTTTGATGAACGATAGATTGGTTTGTGCGGGTCCAGTTTAGGGTTTGGAAAAAAATAGAAGACGGTAAGTGTTTTGGAAGGATATATATAGCATATGGGAGTCGTGATTTTAAGCCCAGAACGTAAGCCCATGTGCTGACTGGGATTAGTGTCCTGATTGATGATGTGGCAAATCCCTCCTCTTATATATAATGTAAAGATATATATATATATATATATATATATATATATATATATATATATATATATATATATATATATATATATATATATATATATATATATATATATATATATATATATATATATATATATATATATATATATATATATATATAGGGATGGGGTAAAATGAGAAGGGGTCTTAAAATAAAAAGTATAGGAAGGATTGTGAGAGTGACATGTGTCACAATGCCATATCACCATGCCACATAATGATGACATGTCATTATTTTAAAAAATTCGAATTTTTTTTTAAAAAAATTTCGAAAATTTTGTTTCAAAAAAAAAATTTCTAAAAAAAGAAATTTCAAATTTTTTTTTCGGAAAAAAATTTTCGAAATTTTTTTCGAAAAAAAATTTTCAAAACTTTTTTTCTAAAATTTTTTTTAAAAATTTTTTTCGAAAAAAATATTTCAATTTTTTTTAAAATTTTTAAATAAAACCAAAAATAATCTACTGCATCGCGATTATATATTTTGATGCATCATGTTAATAAGTTAATGCATCACAGTAATAAGTTACTGCATTATAGTTCATCACCGAACTTAATGCAGTAACTAATTACAGTGATGCATTAACTTCTTAAGTTGATGCATTAATTTTTTAAAAATTTTAAATAAAACAAAAGATAATCTATTGCATCGTAATTTTATATTTTGATGCATTAAGTTAATAAGTTAATGCATCACACTAATAACTTACTGCATTTTAGTTCATCACCGAACTTAATGCAGTAACTAATTATGTGATGCATTAACTTATTAATTTGATGCATCAAACATATAACTGTGATGCAGTAGATTATTTAAAAAAAAAAAATTCGAAAAAAAATTTCCGAAAAAAAGCCCCTTAAAATAATAAAAAGCCCCTTAAAATAAAAAGTCTAGGAAGGAATCCTAGCCCTTGGATTTGATTTTAATAATAAAAAAAGTGGAGTGGCATATCTGTAATTTTATGAAAAATTTTAAGGGCAAATCCGTTATTCCCACCCCACTAACGACTTCCTTATTTTTAGGGTAAAAACCCACCAGCCGTTACCTCGTTCTTTATTAGGTTGTTTTCATTTCGCCTCTAAAAAACACACACACCAAAAAAAAAACGCAGCAAACCCTAAATCTAATAAATCTCTTCAATCGAGCATATTATCAAACACGCATACCTCGAGAATCATCAAATCGATCAGTGTGAGTTAATTGATAATCAATCTATTTTGATCGATTTTAATCTGTTTTAAGTATTCCTTTATAGTTCTTAATTCTACTTTGTTAATTCTCAAGTTTTCACTTTAATAGTGTGTTTGGATCAGTGTTGTTGTGCTCATTTGCTTGTGATCAGTTTGAGTGTTGTTTGAAATTCGTTTACTAGCTTTAAACATTGCCTATTCCAGTCACTAAAAGTCAAAGTTCATAAGTCAAAGAGGCAATTGGGTTTGAAAAAGGTTTGGGTTAAATTTTAGTCTAAACTGTTGATTCATAACTTTGTAATTTTAAGGTTATTGAGAATTAGGTCTTGTGATCTAGTCTTTTAGAAGCCTGTAATTGTGAGTTTAAAAGAGTAGTTAAGGATTTTCATTGTATCTTATTGCATTTCCTAGAATCAGCATTCGAAGTAGCCTTATCAGTCACTGTTTTCATCAGATTTTCATTTAATCAAACTATTTTCATTAATAAGCATTTCTAGAAACTTCTCTAAAACAAAAAGTGCTTAATAACATCTTATGAGTCATAATAAGTCATCAGAAAGTATTTTTGAAAAAGTCAACTTTTATCAAAATATGGTTAAATAAGTTGTTTAGCTTATTAAGTCATATCTGCTTTATTTGTGAGCTTATTTGAGATTTTCTTGTTCAGACCTAGTTTTTTTCATTGATTTTCGAAACTTACGGCTTATTTGGATGAGCCATAAGTTCTAGGTAAACTTTTGTACATGTTCAAAAAGTCAAACTGCTTATCTAGCTTATTATAAGTAGTGTAATTCATTTTAGCTAGCGTATTTTGCTCAATGAACATTTTGCAATTTGTTTGAGCTTATTTGTTTGAACATTTTGCAGTTGTTTAGCATATTAGATTAGGTTACACCCCGAGGGTTTTAGCTGTATAAAAATGTCTTTGTGCTCGATGCAGTTGACGTAATGAACTGATGCAATAGGCACTTGCTCTGGTATAAAAAATTAGATTAGGATACACTCGAAGTGTTTTAGTTGTCTAAAAATGTCTTTGTACTCGATGCAGTTAGTGTAATAATTTGATGCAGTAGGCACTTGTTTGGGTATAAAATATTAGATTGGGTTACACTCGAAGTGTTTTAGCTGTGTAAAAATGTCTTTGACCTTGATGCAGTTGATGTAATGAACTGATGCAATAGGTACTTGTTTGTGGTGCTAAAAAATTAGATTAGGTTACACTCAAAGTGTATTAGTTGTCTAAAAATGACTTTATCCTCGATGTAGTGAAAGTAATTAATTGATGCAGTACGCACTTGTTTTGGTATTATTATTAGATAAGGTTAAACGAGTGTTTTAACTGTCTAAAAATGTCTTTGTCCTTGATGCAGTTGATGTAATGGATTGATGCAGGAGACAATTGGTTGGTAGTGGTTAGAAATGGTGAGGACGAATTTGAAGGATTTTTCTCCCTCAGGTAAATACTATTGAAAACCCTAATTATTTTTATTTTTTATTTTATGTTTGTTAAATACTTATACAAATTTTAATTTAATTGATTTAGTAAAAAGAAAAAAGTGCTAGACTGTGGTTGAAAAAAAAAGTATTTTATGGAAATCATAAAGGAAAGTCGCCAGAAAACTCGATAACTATATCATCTAGTAAGTGATTTTGTTAAAATTGATCTATGATTTATATTTATTTTGCAATTAGTTTTTATATGGTAGATTGTTATGAAGTATTTGTATGATATATGTTGGCTAAATTATGTTAAGTGTACTAGTTATGCAATGTTTTGCAATTAGTTTTTATATGGTCTTGCTGCAGTCTTGATGCAGGCTTGATGCGGGCTTGATGAGGGCTTGCTGCGTGCTTGCTGCGTGCTTGCTACGTGCTTGCAGCAGGCTTGCAGCGGGCTTGCAGCGGACTTGCAGCGGGCTTGCTGCGGGCTTGCAGCGTCTTACGATTTTTTAAGATTGTATAACTTTATTCAGATCGTATAACTTTAATGTAGTGTTTTTATATGTGTTTTGTAGCCACGTTAGAAAAATTTGTGAGTGAAATTTTTTGTATGAAACTTTTTGTCATCTGGTCGATTAATCTGAACCGAAAGACGATTTGTTTGGTCAAGGACGCTGATATGTATGGCTAAGTTTAGTGGCTGAATCTAGTTAAACATTGTACATTTTGCAGCCTTGAATTAGACGCATGTTTCAATTAGATTTACTGAATTTTAAACATTATGTTTGCTTGAGATGGAATGTTTAGTTCTGGCTATTAGAAACTTGTTCTGGTGTATTAGATGATGTTTAGAATTGGTAAACGTCAAACATACATATGTTCTCGTCTACGAAGTCGAATTAAACTAGCATATGATCCGTAGCCAGTCTCATGAGGTTCCATGATAATATGATACGATGTAAACCTGTGTATAACGGGTCTTCATTTGTTAAGAGCATGGTTATAGTCTATCAATCAGGTTTGAGCTTTGTTTAAAAAACTAGAGAACTCCCACTGCTAAGGCAGGACTATTTTACTCAGTATCAAACACCTCGTATGATGAATATTGCTTAAGGCTCGAACCACTGAAATTACTGTAATGGATACACTAAAAATGTGATGGTTTTTAATTTTTTCAGTTTTTAGGTACCATGAACTCCTCTGTGTATGAAATATCATATATGTTATTGTGTTCTGTTCGTAGTTGCTTAACATCATTTGTTCCGTTGCATTGAAACTGATGGATGAATAGGCCTGATTACCTACTTAGTTCCTGCGCACGTTTAAGTCCGTTTCAGAGTTTTTTATTTTAATTTATGTGTTTTTATTGTGCGCCCGTTTAAGCCCGCGTCCGTTTGGCCCGCGCCCGTTTAGCAACTGTGTGTCAAGGTTTTGAAAAAAAAGAGAACAACCATTTTAAATCGCAACAATCATAAGGATTTTAAAAAGATTTCAATTAAAAAATGGTATTCACTCACTGAAGTCTTGACAATGGTTGGTTCAGGATTTAAAATCGCATTAGACTCGGGGTAAATTTGGGACCTTATTTGATTTCTTTTGTAGATTCCCAGGACCTGATGAGAATGCATCAATTGCGAGAAAGGTTCGTTAAAATTTATTATGACAAAGCTTTAAAAACCATAATTAAGAATAACCACCTTTTTAAGTAAAATGGTTTTGTTTTTTCAATAAGAAAATAAAACGTTTTTTGATAGTGAAAGGACAATTTTGTCATGTTCTTACAACACACCTTTCTCATGACCTGATTTTTTTTTTTTTTACATTCGACACATTTGTTCCTCCTTCATTCCATTTTGTCTTGTTCTTCCTACAACACACTAGAATCTTTTTTTTACTACATTTGACACACATAAGGTTAGATTACGACACGCGGTATGTTTTAGGCATCGAAAAGTGTTCGCTTGTGTGTTTGTGTGGCTGATGCAGTTGACGTCATGAAGTAATGCAGTAAGTACCCGTTTGTATAATATAAGGCTAGATTTAGTTATTCCTAGTGTGCTTTACTTATAAAAAATAGTGTATGTATTGTTTTATGTAGTTTTTGTAATGAAGTAATGCAACAAGTACTTGTATGTGAAGTATAAGGTTAGTTTAGGATACATTCATTATGTTTTAGGTGTCGAAAAGTGCATGTTTGCTTGTGTACTTGACATAGTGGTTGTCATGACATAATACAGTAGTACTCGTTTGTACAATATAAAGTTAGATTTGGTTACTCGTAGTGTGGTTTAGTTATAAAAAGAGTGTATATGTTTGTTTATTTGATGCAGTTTTTGTAATGTAGTAATGTAGTAAGTACTTGTATGTAAAGTATAAGGTCATATTAGGATACACTCATTGTGTTTTAGGTGTCGAAAAGTGTCTGTTTGTTTATGTGTTTATGTGCTTGATGCAGTTTATGTCATGAAGTGATGTAGTAAGTACTCGTTTGTATAATATAAGATTCGATTTGGTTACGTGAAGTGATGTATAAGGTTTGATTAGGTCATGTGTAGGTGGAATTATATGTCGAAATGTGATTACTTAGGTGGTTGTATGAACTATGCAATTGGTTTTGAACTGTGATGTAGCAGGTCCTAAGTTATCATGTATTAGGATGAATAAGCGTAGGTTATGCTATGCGTGAAACTTCTTTATATTTGGTTGGTTGTTTAATGCGGTTATTTTTATATTGTGATACAGTTTACTGGGTTTTTGATGCAGTTATTTGGTTGCTTAATATTGTTGTTTTAAAACACACTTTGTTTTAAACTATAGTTATTTAGTTGTTCAATCCAGTTTTTTTATATTGTGATGCAACTCATGTTTCAAAATGCCAAGTTTAATCTAGTAGAACAGATTCACATTTTAGTTGTCAAAAAGTTTATGTTTTTGTGTGTGTGTGTGTGTGTTTATGTGCTATTACTCCAGTTGTTAGTTGTTGTAATAAAATGATGCAATAGGGAATAGCGTGTGGCGTATGAGTCTGGGTTCATTTACTCACAGATCTTTTAGTTCTCGAAAAATGTATTTTGCCATGTTTATGTGCTATTAATGAAGTTGGTTTTAATGGAGTAACGCAATTGATATAATGAAGTAATGCAGGTAGTCTAATGAAGTAATACAACATACACTTGTCCATGGTATTTAATGTTAGGTTACATTAGTATGCTTGTAGTGTGTTTGACATGTCGAAAAGTGTTTGTTTTTTAGTAAAAGGATTAGGCATTTGATCTGATGAAGTGATGCACTAGGTTATGTTTTGTGACAAAGAATGTTCGACGAAGATACTTATGTCTTCAATATGTGAATATGTAGTTGATGCAGTTTATGTCTTCATTATGTGTTTATGTGCTTGATGCAGTTTATGTCATGAAGTAATGCAGTAAGTACTCGTTTGTATAATATAAGATTCGATTTGGTTACGTGAAGTGGTGTATAAGGTTTGATTAGGTCATGTGTAGGTGGAATTATATGTCGAAATGTGATTGCTTAGGTGGTTGTATGACTGAAATTCTGTTAATGATATTTTGTGCTATGATTCAGTTTTTATATGTGCTTTGATGCAGTTGTTAAAAAATGGATAATATATATAGTTGGGGTAAAATAAAATAAAACTTATAATAAAATAAATGAGGTGGAACCACAGGCTGCCATGTGTCCCCCTCTTTTTCAAAAAAAATGGTGTACGTTTGTAATTTTAGAAACTTCAGGGGCCATTTTCAAAAAAATTCTTAAACTTATATAATTTGGTTTTTTTTCACACACACATCATTCCTTTCTTTTGATCGACTGTTTCATATCTACCTTAACCAACCACCGTCTTCTCCGCCATCTTCTCCATCGTGAACCACCACCTTCCCCGCCTGGTCCATCGTCTTCCCCAACTTCGCCACCACTATTCACCTTTTACTTTATGTATATCTACTTTCTCTCTAAACTCTCCATCACACCATCCTCTACACCGCACATTCACCATCACAACACAATCTGACCACCTTCTGACGACCGTACTTTCACCATCGCACCACCAGCGCAATTGTTGACAAGCGTTCCCCAGTTGGTATGTGGTTAGATTTGACATAAAACTTTAAAAGTTTGATTCACGTTATATCTTGTTTTTTTAATACATACATGTTCTTAGATCTGTAACAAAATATAGAAAATGTGAAAGTTGCATACGAAGTGTTTGATAAAATATCTAAACTAGACTTTATAACTGTGAAGCACTTAATTCACAATGTCATGCAGTAAGATATACAGTAATGGAGTAGACCGTAACTACAATGCAGTAGAAACATACATGTGACGCAGTAGGATATAAAGTAATGTATTAGAACGTAACAGTAATGCGGTAAAAGCTATTTGTGGTGTTTTATAGTTTTTACTGAATCACAACTTTATTTCTACTACATTATATTTGTAGTGTTTTTATAGTATTCTACTGCATGTGATTTGGTAGAAGTTGAACCATGATGCAATAAGATATACAGTAATGGAGTAGATCGTAACCGTAATGCGGTAGAAACATACATGTGACGCAGTAGGATATAAAGTAATGTAGTAGAAATTGCACTGTGACGTGGTAGGATATTTGCTATTGTTCATATGCATGATTTAGTACATTGCAGCTTTATTTCTACTATATTATATTTTAATTTTAATGCATTGTAATGTAGTAGGTTACGTACATTCTTCATATGCATGATTTAATGCATTAAAACTTTATTTCTACTACATTAAGGTTTAAATTCTAATGCATTTAATGCAGTAGGTTACTCGTATTGTTCATATGCATGATTTACTACATTGAAGCTTTATTTCTACTACATTACAGTTTAGTTTTTATGCATTGTAATGAAGTAGGTTACGTACATTCTTCATATGCATGATTTAATGCATTAAAACTTTATTTCTACTACATTAAGGTTTAAGTTCTAATGCATTTAATGCAGTAGGTTACTCGTGTTGTTCATGATTTACTACATTGCAGCTTTATTTCTACTACATTACAGTTTAATTTTAATGCATTGTAATGAAGTAGGTTACGTACATTCTTCATGTGCATGATTTAATGCATTAAAACTTTATTTCTACTGCATTAAGGTTTAAGTTCTAATGCATTTAATGCAGTAGGTTACTCGTGTTGTTCATGATTTACTATATTGTAGCTTTATTTCTACTACATTACAGTTTAATTTTAATACATTGTAATGAAGTAGGTTACGTACATTCTTCATATGCATGATTTAATGCATTGAAACTTTATTTCTACTACATTAAGGTTTAAGTTCTAATGAATTTAATGCAGTAAGTTACTCGTGTTGTTCATATGCATGATTTACTACATTGCAGCTTTATTTCTACTACATTACAGTTTAACTTTAATGCATTGTAATGAAGTAGGTTACGTACATTCTTCATATGCATGATTTAATGCATTGAAACTTTATTTCTACTACATTAAGGTTTAAATTCTAATGCATTTAATGCAGTAGGTTACTCGTGTTGTTCATATGCATGATTTACTACATTGCAGCTTTATTTCTACTAGATTACAGTTTAATTTTAATGCATTGTAATGAAGTAGGTTACGTACATTCTTCATATTCATGATTTAATGCATTAAAAATTTATTTATACTACATTAAGGTTTAAGTTCTAATGCATTTAATGTAGTAGCTTACTCGTGTTGTTCATATGCATGATTTACTACATTGCAGCTTTATTTCTACTACATTACAGTTTAATTTTAATGCATTGTAATGGAGTAGGTTACGTACATTCTTCATATGCATGATTTACTGTATTAAAAATTTATTTCTACTACATTAAGGTTTAAATTATAATGCATTTTATGCTGTAGGTTACTCGTGTTTTTCATATGCATGATTTACTACATTGCAGCTTTATTTCTACTACATTACAGTTTAATTTTAATGCATTGTAATGAAGTAGGTTACGTACATTCTTCATATGCATGATTTAATGCATTAAAACTTTATTTCTACTACATTAAGGTTTAAGTTCTAATGCATTTAATGCAGTAGGTTACTCGTGTTGTTCATGATTTACTATATTGCAGCTTTATTTCTACTACATTACAGTTTAATTTTAATGCATTGTAATGAAGTAGGTTACGTACATTCTTCATATGCATGATTTAATGCATTAAAACTTTATTTCTACTACATTAAGGTTTAAGTTCTAATGCATTTAATGTAGTAGGTTACTCGTGTTGTTCATGATTTACTATATTGCAGCTTTATTTCTACTAAATTACAGTTTAATTTTAATGCATTGTAATGAAGTAGGTTACGTACATTCTTCATATGCATGATTTAATGCATTGAAACTTTATTTCTACTACATTAAGCTTTAAGTTCTAATGCATTTAATGCAGTAGGTTACTCGTGTTGTTCATATGCATGATTTACTACATTGCAGCTTTATTTCTACTACATTACAGTTTAATTTTAATGCATTGTAATGAAGTAGGTTACGTACATTCTTCATATGCATGATTTAATGCATTAAAACTTTATTTCTACTACATTAAGGTTTAAGTTCTAATGCATTTAATGCAGTAGGTTACTCGTGTTGTTCATATGCATGATTACTACATTGTAGCTTTATTTCTACTACATTACAGTTTAACTTTAATGCATTGTAATGAAGTAGGTTACGTACATTCTTCATATGCATGATTTAATGCATTGAAACTTTATTTCTACTACATTAAGGTTTAAATTCTAATCCATTTAATGCAGTAGGTTACTCGTGTTGTTCATATGCATGATTTACTACATTGCAGCTTTATTTCTACTACATTACAGTTTAATTTTAATGCATTGTAATGAAGTAGGTTACGTACATTCTTCATATTCATGATTTAATGCATTAAAAATTTATTTCTACTACATTAAGGTTTAAGTTCTAATGCATTTAATGTAGTAGCTTACTCGTGTTGTTCATATGCATGATTTACTACATTGCAGCTTTATTTCTACTACATTACAGTTTAATTTTAATGCATTGTAATGGAGTAGGTTACGTACATTCTTCATATGCATGATTTACTGTATTAAAAATTTATTTCTACTACATTAAGGTTTAAATTATAATGCATTTTATGCAGTAGGTTACTCGTGTTTTTCATATGCATGATTTACTACATTGCAGCTTTATTTCTACTACATTACAGTTTAATTTTAATGCATTGTAATGAAGTAGGTTACGTACATTCTTCATATGCATGATTTAATGCATTAAAACTTTATTTCTACTACATTAAGGTTTAAGTTCTAATGCATTTAATGCAGTAGGTTACTCGTGTTGTTCATGATTTACTATATTACAGCTTTATTTCTACTACATTACAGTTTAATTTTAATGCATTGTAATGAAGTAGGTTACGTACATTCTTCATATGCATGATTTAATGCATTAAAACTTTATTTCTACTACATTAAGGTTTAAGTTCTAATGCATTTAATGCAGTAGGTTACTTGTGTTGTTCATGATTTACTATATTGCAGCTTTATTTCTACTAAATTACAGTTTAATTTTAATGCATTGTAATGAAGTAGGTTACGTACATTCTTCATATGCATGATTTAATGCATTGAAACTTTATTTCTACTACATTAAGGTTTAAGTTCTAATGCATTTAATGCAGTAGGTTACTCGTGTTGTTCATATGCATGATTTACTACATTGCAACTTTATTTCTACTACATTACAGTTTAATTTTATTGCATTGTAATGAAGTAGGTTACGTACATTCTTCATATGCATGATTTAATGCATTAAAACTTTATTTCTACTACATTAAGGTTTAAGTTCTAATGCATTTAATGCAGTAGGTTACTCGTGTTGTTCATATACATGATTTACTACATTGCAGCTTTATTTCTACTACATTACAGTTTAACTTTAATGCATTGTAATGAAGTAGGTTATGTACATTCTTCATATGCATGATTTAATGCATTGAAACTTTATTTCTACTACATTAAGGTTTAAGTTCTAATGCATTTAATGCAGTAGGTTACTCGTGTTGTTCATATGCATGATTTACTACATTGCAGCTTTATTTCTACTACATTACAGTTTAATTTTAATGCATTGTAATGAAGTAGGTTACGTACATTCTTAATATTCATGATTTAATGCATTAAAAATTTATTTCTACTACATTAAGGTTTAAGTTCTAATGCATTTAATGTAGTAGGTTACTCGTGTTGTTCATATGCATGATTTACTACATTGCAGCTTTATTTCTACTACATTACAGTTTAATTTTAATGCATTGTAATGGAGTAGGTTACGTACATTCTTCATATGCATGATTTACTGTATTAAAAATTTATTTCTACTACATTAAGGTTTAAATTATAATGCATTTTATGCAATAGGTTACTCGTGTTTTTCATATGCATGATTTACTACATTGCAACTTTATTTCTAGTACATTACAGTTTAATTTTAATGCATTGTAATGAAGTAGGTTACGTACATTCTTCATATGCATGATTTAATGCATTAAAACTTTATTTCTACTACATTAAGGTTTAAGTTCTAATGCATTTAATGCAGTAGTTTACTCGTGTTGTTCATGATTAACATTGCAGCTTTATTTCTACTACATTACAGTTTAATTTTAATGCATTGTAATGAAGTAGGTTACGTACATTCTTCATATGCATGATTTAATGCATTAAAACTTTATTTCTACTACATTAAGGTTTAAGTTCTAATGCATTTAATGCAGTAGGTTACTCGTGTTGTTCATGATTTACTATATTGCAGCTTTATTTCTACTAAATTACAGTTTAATTTTAATGCATTGTAATGAAGTAGGTTACGTACATTCTTCATATGCATGATTTAATGCATTGAAACTTTATTTCTACTACATTAAGGTTTAAGTTCTAATGCATTTAATGCAGTAGGTTACTCGTGTTGTTCATATGCATGATTTACTATATTGCAGCTTTATTTCTACTACATTACAGTTTAATTTTAATACATTGTAATGAAGTAGGTTACGTACATTCTTCATATGCATGATTTAATGCATTGAAACTTTATTTCTACTACATTAAGGTTTAAATTCTAATGCATTTAATGTAGTAGGTTACTCGTGTTGTTCATATGCATGATTTACTATATTGCAGCTTTATTTCTACTACATTACAGTTTAATTTTAATGCATTGTAATGAAGTAGGTTACGTACATTCTTTATATTCATGATTTAATGCATTAAAAATTTATTTCTACTACATTAAGGTTTAAGTTCTAATGCATTTAATGTAGTAGGTTACTCGGGTTGTTCATATGCATGATTTACTACATTGCAGCTTTATTTCTACTACAATACAGTTTAATTTTAATGCATTGTAATGAAGTAGGTTACGTACATTCTTCATATGCATGATTTACTGTATTAAAAATTTATTTCTACTACATTAAAGTTTAAATTCTAATGCATTTTATGCAGTAGGTTACTCGTGTTTTTTCATATGCATGATTTACTACATTGCAGCTTAATTTCTACTACGTTACAGTTTAATTTTAATGCATTATAATGAAGTAGGTTACGTACATTCTTCATATGCATGATTTAATGCATTAAAACTTTATTTCTACTACATTAAGGTAAATAAAGTTTTAAGTTCTAATGCATTTAATGCAGTAGGTTACTCGTGTTGTTCATATGCATGATTTACTACATTGCAGCTTTATTTCTACTACATTACAGTTTAATTTTAATGCATTGTAATGAAGTAGGTTACGTACATTCTTCATATGCATGATTTAATGCATTGAAACTTTATTTCTACTGAATTGTAGTTTATGTTTTACCGATTTATATTTTATCTTCGATTGAATTATAGTTTATGTTCTACTGAATTATAGTTTATGTTTTACCGAACTATAGTTTATCGTCTACTGAATTTTAGTTTATCTTCTAGTGAATTATATATATGTTCTACTGAATTATAGTTTATGTTCTACCGATTTATAATTTATCTTCTACTGAATAATAGTTTATGTTCTACTGAATTATAGTTTATGTTCTACCGAATTGTAGTTTATCTTCTACTGAATTATAGTTTATCTTCTATTGAATTATATCTTTTATAAGTTTCAGATGAAGGTTAAAATGAATAATCTAGGGTACGAAATGATAAAGCGAAGAACTGAAGTAACTGTTGAAGGACTAACCAAGAGAAGGGGTTGTTCGGCATATGGAGATAAATGAGGCCACAATTCCAGTTCTACGAGTTGTATAAATTATTGTTTGTATCGAAGAAAACAAAGACACAAGATATGTTGAAGAAGGATAGTTTAAGAGAATCTATACATCGAAAATAAATTGTTTTTCAATTTTTTTTGTCATTTTTTACAAATAAAATTATGATTTTATGTTACAGCTTCAATGTAAACATGAGTACGTTGTATTTTTTTATTTGAATGTGTTTTAGTGCATCAAAACGTTAAATATATTGCATTTCAGGATTTTGACTCATTATAGTTATGTTCTAATGCATTTTAGTTATTTTATATCCTACAATAGTTATTTTGTTAGTGTATCATTCCTTTTCTATAATAAAATAACAGTAACAAGTAAATGTAATGTAGTAGAATATAAAATAACAGCAGCAAATTTTATTTTACTGCATTATAGGATTATATCCTACTACATTAGTGTTTATTTTTACTCATTCAATTTATATTATACTACATATCAGTTATATGTAAATTATAAGAATACAGTGCGGTAAAATGTAATTGTAATGTCTTAAAATATAACTATAATGTAGTAGAATGAAATACGGTAATGCAGTAAAATAAACGATAATAATGTAGTAGAATATAAAATATGATTACAAACGAACAATGTCATCATTAAAATATACACTACATCCTATTAGACATTCAAAGTATTACATCTAATAAAATTTAAACATTATTTTAAATGATGCACAAGTATCTTCCAAGAATCCTGTTGCGCGCCCAATCCATCCTTGTACCGTTTCATCTTTCAATTATAGTATATCATTTGGTATTAGAGGAAGCTATATATTGTTTGCAGCTTGTTAAATGCATCTTCCTTTGTCCCCTGAGTTTTTTTCTGTGCCTTTTTACCTGTAGAATAGTTCAAGAAATAAATGCATTAAAATTAAACTGTAATGTAGTAGAAATAAAGATGCAATGTAGTAAATCATGCATATGAACAACACGAGTAACCTACTGCATTAAATGCATTAGAACCTAAACCTTAATATAGTAGAAATAAATTTTTAATGCAGTAAATCATGCATATGAAGAATGTACGTAACCTACTTCATTACAATGCATTAAAATTAAACTGTAATGTAGTAGAAATAAAGCTGCAATGTAGTAAATCATGCATATGATCAACAGAGTAACCTACTGCATTAAATGCATTAGAATTTAAATCTTAATGTAGTAGAAATAAAGTTTTAATTCATTAAATCATGCATATGAAGAATGTACGTAACCTACTTCATTACAATACATTAAAATTAAACTGTAATGTAGTAGAAATAAAGCTGCAATGTAGTAAATCATGCATATTAACAACACGAGTAACCTACTGCATTAAATGCATTAGAATTTAAACCTTAATGTAGTAGAAGTAAAGTTTTAATACAGTAAATCATGCATATGAAGAATGTACGTAACCTACTTCATTACAATGCATTAAAACTAAACTGTAATGTAGTAGAAATAAAGCTGCAATGTAGTAAATCATGCATATGAACAACACGAGTAACCTACTGCATTAAATGCATTAGAACTTAAACCTTAATGTAGTAGAAATAAAGTTTTAATGCATTAAATCATGCATATGAAGAATGTACGTAACTTACTTCATTACAATGCATTAAAATTAAACTGTAATGTAGTAGAAATAAAGCTGCAATGTAGTAAATCATGCATATGAACAACACGAGTAACCTACTGCATTAAATGCATTAGAACTTAAACCTTAATGTAGTAGAAATAAAGTTTTAATGCATTAAATCATGCATATGAAGAATTTACGTTACCTACTTCATTACAATGCATTAAATTAAACTATAATGTAGTAGAAATAAAGTTGCAATGTAGTAAATCATGCATATAAACAACACGAGTAACCTACTACATAAAATGCATTAGAATTTAAACCTTAATGTTGTAGAAATAAAGTTCTAATACAGTAAATCATGCATATGAAGAAGTACGTAACCTACTTCATTACAATGCATTAAAATTAAACTGTAATGTAGTAGAAATAAAGTTGCAATGAAGTAAATCATGCATATGAACAACCCATGTAACATATTGCATTACGATGCATTAAAATTTAAACCTTAATGTAGTAGAAATAAACTTTTAATGCAGTAAATCATGCATATGAACAATGGAAGTAACCTTCTGCATTTACAATGTATTAAAGTTAAGCTGTAATGCAGTAGAAAGAACAATGCAAGTAACCTACTGCATTACAGTGCATTAAAATTTAATTTTTAATGCAGTAGAAAGAAAAATGCAAGTATTGTACTACATTACAGTGCATTAAAATTAAACAGTATTGTAGTAATAAGAACAATGCAAGTGACCTACTACATTACATTGCATTAAAATTTAACTGTAATGTAGTAGAATAAAATTTGCTTATTATTATTAAAGTTTACCAAATCACATGCATAGTATTAGTTTTACTCCATCATCATATTAATTCTACTCAATCATAGTGTTAATCCTACTCCATCACAGTTATAATTTTACCAAATAACTTCTATATTACATACAAATACTTAATTTCGACAAAATCTCAAAATACAACTTTATCCTACTCAAGCATATGCACCGGAGTATAAATATAATGTAGTTGGAATAAAGTTGTGATTAAGTAAAAACTATAAAAACACTACAAATAGCTTTTACTACATTACTGTTACGTTCTACTACATTACTTTATATCCTACTGCGTCACGTGTATTATTCTACCGAATTGCAGTTATGATCTACTCCATTACTGTATATCTTACTGCATCACATTGTGAATTAAGTGTATCACAGTTATAAAGTCTAGTTTAGACATTTTATCAAACACTTCGTATACAACTTTCACATTTTCTATATTTGTTTACAGATCTAAGAACATGTAAGTATTAAAAAAACAAGATATAATGTGCGAACCAGTAGGAGAAGGCGGCGGTGATAGTCCTATAAATGTGCGAACCATCTCGATGCGAGATGATTCAGTAGGTTTGATTCGAGAGGATTCAGTAGGTTTGATTTGGTTGATTTGGTGGATTCGAGAGGATTTGATGTACTGTGTGTTTTGATCGGTTTTTTAGTCTGTGAAGTGTGTGTTTTTTGATCGGGGCCCGTTTTAATTTTTATTATTTTCAAAAATTACCCTTAAAGTTTGAGAATTCACAAAAAAGACACCATTTTTTTTATCAAATTAGATGATTTTGATCCAAGGGTTGAGATTTCACCTCATTTATTTTATTATAAGTTTTGTTTTAGAATAACCCCACTCTCTATATATATATATATATATATATATATATATATATATATATATATATATATATATATATATATATATATATATATATAGATATATATATATCTATATATATATATATATATATCTATATATATATATATATATATATATAGATATATATATATATATATATATATATATATATATATATATATATATATATATATATATATATATATATATATATATATATATATATATATATATATATATATATATATATATATATATATATATATATATATATATATATATATATATATATATATATATATATATATATATATATATATATATATATATATATATATATATATATATATATATATATATATATATATAGAGTGAGGTTATTCTACAAGAAATCTTATAATACAATAAATAAGGTGAATTGTGGAGGTGACATGTGTCATCTTTTCAAATCATTATTCCACATCGTATTGCCATATCAAGTCATTTAACTTCAAAAGAAATTGAACTTTTTTGAAAATAAATTTCGAAAAAAAAATTTCGTTAAATTTTTTTTCGAAATTTAAAAAAAAAGAATTCGAAAAAAAAAAAATTTCGAAAAATTTTTTTCGATTTTTTTTTTCAAAATTGTTTTTTAGAAATATTTTTTCGGATATTTTTTTCTAATTTTTTTACTGAATCACAGTTACATGTTTTACTGCATCAAAGTTAAATTTTGAAAAAAAAATTTCGTAATTTTTTTTTTCAAAATACTTTTTCGAATAATTATTTTGGAAAAACAAAAATTTCGGAAATGTTTTTTTCATAATTTTTTTACTGCATTACAGTTACATGTTTTAGTTCATCAAGATTATAAATTAAGGCATTACAAGTTTAATTACTACATTATAGTGCATTCACCAATGTTTTATCTATGATGCACAAAAATTATAACTACGATGCGGTAAACTATTACACTAATGCACTAATAATACAAGTAATGACTAGTGATAGAATTTTTATTCTCCAACGGAAAAATATAATACATTTACTTATAATGTATCAATGTCATAATTATAACCACTCAAGGGTGGCCTAGTGGCAAAAAGATTTGTGGCTATCACTCCAAAGTGTGTGAGGTCTCAAGTTCAATTCCCACTAGGTGCAAACAACCTTGAAGTGGCCACGCCAACCTCCTGAAAAGGGAGGGCTTTACCTGGTTTGAGTCTGTGTGGCGGTGGGCTCAAACCCCGTGGATTAGTCGGCCAATGAGTCGGAAATCACGGTTACCAAAAAAAAAAAAATCAATGTCATAATTATGATGCATTAAAGTTATAAATTACTACATCACTCGTGATGCACAAAACTTATAATTACAATGCGATACACATTATATTGCACCAAAAATAAAAGTGATACTAATGATATATTTGTATTCTCTAACGGATAACTATAATGCATTTACTTATAATGTATAATTGTTATAATTATGATGCATTAATATTATAAATTACTCCATCATTCGTGATGCACACAACTTAAAAATATAATGCACGAGTTATAAATATGGTACATTATGATTTTTACTTACTGCATCATAGTTATGCATATAGAAAATCAATGTTATATTATTAGTAATCACATGTATTTTTTGTGCATGATAGTTATAATTTGACACATCGTAGTTTTAAATGTGTTGCATCATATATATGAGAATTACACCATAGTTATAAGTTTTGTGAAGGAATTATGATGCAATAACTTAAAACCGTGATGCATTAACTTATAAACATGATGCTCTAGAACGTATAACTGTGATGTGCTGAATTTTTATTGAATTGTTGTAGCGCATCACACTCCAAATTTCAGTGCATCAAAAGTATAAATATGGTGCATAAAGGTAATAAATAAGTGTCTTATTCGTGATGCACTAAATTATCTAACCGTGATGCTCTATATTTTTTTCCATAATAGTTTAAAAAAAATTGAAAATAAAAATTTGTAAAAAAAATTCGAAAAAAAATTTTTGGTAAAAAAAATTTCGAAGAAAAAATTATGAAAAAATATATATTTTTTTTAAATTTCGAAAATAAAAAAAATTTATGAAAAAAAAAATTTCGAAAAAAAATATTTTTTGAAAAAAAATATTTTCGAAAAAAAAATATTTTTGAAAAAAAATATTTTCGAAAAAAAAAATATTTTTGAAATTTTTTTATTAAGGAGATGATATGAAAAAGTGATGTGTGATAATGTTGTGACACATGTCACTCCCATATCCATCCCTTCTATTTTATTTATTCTATTATAAGAATTGTTTTATTTTACCCCAACTATATATATATATATATATATATATATATATATATATATATATATATATATATATATATATATATATATATATATATATATATATATATATATATATATATATATAATACAAGAACACCATCTCACTTCCGTCTCAAACATGGTCAAAATCTCAATAAGCATCATCGTTCACAGTAAAAAAAATATATATTACATGGCACGTGTTCTCCATGATCGGACTTCATTGGACAATGTCGTCTCAAGTTCCCACAACTTTCGATCACTCGACTAGATCACATACAACATAAACATATAAAAAAAGCAAGGGTTTAGCATATAAACATCAATTATGGCTATCTGTCGTTTAACCATCGATGATCATAGATGGTCGGGTCGAGCAAAGAGGATTCCTCACTTGAATAAACGAAGACGGAAAAATGGAATTGTCTTCCAATTACCGATGCACAGTTGGTAAACTTCAACAGTTTATCGCGTGTTGTTGACAGATCAAAAGAACGAGAAAAGAAAATAAATAAGGTACGATACATTTGATGTAGGAGAAACCTTCTTCATTTCCATCAGAGTTACTCAAAATCAGATTTCCTCTACTTCGGCAGTCTTCTGTTTTTGTTTAAATTTCTCCTTAGTGTCGGTACGAGCTCCTTTGGTATTTCATCAACATCCTAGTGATTCCGATAGAATTCGCACGTTACATACAACACATAAAAAAATGTTTTCCAATATTAATCGGTCAAGGTGACTTACCAGGTCAATGCCAAACGAAAGAAAAAAAATTCAAGGAACACAAGAAAATTCAAAATTTTCTTTAGGAATCAAAGAGGATACGATTACTTGCAAAAGGATCCACCATTTTTAAAACGTTCTCATCCAAACATTTATCAAAAACACTACCGATTTTAAAGATGACCAATTAATTTGACACTTCATTGCCCTTCCTAAACTATGCATAATTAGCTAGATCATGCATACTTGAGGACCAAGCAACGACAATCAACAAAACAGGACTCCTCCCGAATTATGCATAGTTAGCTAAGCTGTGCATAATTGAGGATCGAGTGACGACACAAACATTATTATTACATACCAAATATGACTACGAAATTTTTCTACCTAATCTTCAAAATAATTAAATCATTTGAAATGAAATTTGAAATGGGAAAATATAGCTACCATCGTTTCAAGAAACACATTAAATATTTTTCTTCCATTTTGAAAACATACCTTTGCTTTGCCTTTTTATGAAGAAAATAAATAAATAAATAAATAAATAAATAAATCGACACCGTTTACATTTGGTTGAATGAACCATTTGACACACTCATACATATTTTCAAAATAGACTATTCACAAAATAACGGTAAGGTGGTTCAAGATTAAAGATCATTGCAAGCACAACAAGTAATAAAATCAAAAATCAATGAGTTTGAACAAGGCAAACGAGCAATATATTTGCCAACAGAAATTTACTACATTAGAAATGAAAATACTTCGAATATATGACAAAAGTCTCGGGATAACAACAGCGATCTACGAATACATGGAGTAAAAATTGAATATCAACACAGGCATGAAAAATAAAACAACGATCATAATTCCCATCGTCTCGAGTTGCACACATATTCCACCAAGGGTATACGGAGAGAGGAGAATAATCACTTGGTCGAATAGAAACAATTTCACCAGGAAGATCGAGTTCTTTCACCTCTACAATTTGGTAAAGCGGCTTCGCCTCCTCGCTTTTGTTCCATTATAAATAAATAACCAATTTAATGAAGATTTATAGCATCATTCAAGTAAATACAAAAATTTTAGGTTCCATTAACCGAAAGAAGAAAAGTTACGGCGTCCATGAACATGACAAAAATACACCGGGTGACATACCCTTATTATCGTGTAATCGTGAAGTAGCAATTCAAAATAAATAATGGTCTCATGCCATTGACAATATTAAAACGAAAAATCACATGACTATCCAAGTTTAGATACAGACCCACAAAATCAAAGAAGGGATTCTGTACGATCGAACCATCGTGACTCAGAACATTAGATATACATCCTTATCAAATAATATACAAGTAGGCGTGTGTTGGGTAATCCATTTGCGTATTATAATTAGTGTTACCTTGCATATTGTAAAGCGGTCATTTGCATATATTTAATTTGGGTTACACCATTAAAGAATTTATACCTTTCATTTCTCAACGTTTACGAAGTTTTCATTTCTGGAAAAATTTCAATCTCTCGGAAATTATTAACATTAATAGATGCGGTGACTCGATTATCATAATCGACAATTCATTAGGCTTGAAAATCTCCATACTTGTGTCAAAATCTCGTTAATGTTCATATCTTAAGTACCAAAAACGTACATAGTAAGAATTTTCAAAGTTTTACGTTATTATTATTACGACTTATATTATCACAAATATACACATATCCAACATGACTCAAACTAGTCCAATTAACTCTTAAAAATCAACCTTTGACTTTTTATTATACATATGTCCTCCTTAAAACTGATTTGTTAAATCATATTCACGCGATTCGACTCAAATGCTAAAGAGGTTCCACGTAATATTATCTCGGATACTTACAGATTTTAGTCGAGACCTAAATCTCAATGATAATAATAATATAATAAATAACCAAAGTGCTTATTTCAATTATTCTGAAATGTAGAAAATTCGAATTTTAAATCTTTAGCCAATTATCAAACGATTTTAAAATTAACTCACCTCGCAGCAGAATAAAATAACGTTCCATCAACTTTTAATAACTTATTTCAAGCATTATAATTTCTCACTTAAAGTGTACATTCCGATTTTGTCCCAATTTATTTACTACAACGAGTTATGAGTTCTAGTTTATACCAATGCATATAACATGTGATACCCAGAACCGAGGTCACTTACCTTACCCTAAATTACGCTTATTTTTGAAATTTTTAAGAAATTTTATTTGCTATATATTTTATCATTTTGGTTGAAACCGATATTTGAGGTCGTAATCTTGACAATTGACGATTTAAGAAGAACGATGACGACTACGATCCCGATGGATGCCCAAATTTCTATGTTTATTGTCGTTTTATCGATAGTATAATTTTTCGAGAATTTTACTTTCGGTTCGTGTTAAGTCGAGTCGGGTGAGTTTTATTGCTTTCCGGTACATTTAAATTGTCCTAAAAGTATTTTGGAGTGTTCGGGATGATCTCCGACTCCCGTAAAATTTTCCAAAATTGACTAGTGAGTCATTCCCGCAAACATTTGAGTTCGTTTTCACTTAAGGCCAAAAGAATGCTATGATTGCACACAAGGGCCCCAATTTTTACAAAATGGAAATGCAAACACACACACAACACAAAACACACCAAAAATTTTCTTCCATCTCTCTCTTCTCTCTCTTTAGGCCGACGGCCAAACCACCACACCACCACCACCATACTTTTTTCTAGCTTGTTTTAATTAAAACCAAGGTTAGACCACTTCTATTTAAATCATTACAAGTGTTTTCATATACTTTAATCCAACATGCATCCATAAAATGTTTCAAGAGTCAAATGGGTTTTTCAAAAATTTGTTTTGAGGTTAATTGAGTACATGCATGTTTAATTGGGGTATAATAGATGGATAATCACCCAACAAACCAACCAAAATCAATTTGGTTAGGGTGTTTTGATCATCCACACCCCACGGCCAAATGGGGGTGTTTGGTGGATCATGGTGTTTGTTGGTTTTTGCTTGTGGGTTATGTTTAATTCATGTTTTTAGACATTTTTGAATGGGTAAACCTCATTGCATGTTTGATTTGGTGATTGTGTTTTGAGATGGATTTGGTATTTTAGGGGTTAAGGACTTATTAGGATGGTTAGTCATGGTTAGGAGTGTTTAAGTTGAGGTTAGGTGTCGATAAATTGGTTTGGAAACGAGTGTTGGATTGATTTTGAGATGGGTAAATTTAGGCAGATTGTTTAGGCTTGTTTTCATAAATTTGATTTTGTAAACAAGTCATGAGACTAGGATATAGTTGTAGAGCGTCTTCTTAGCTTCGATTTGGTATAGGATAGAGCTTACGACTCCTAACGAGTCAAAAGTTATGATGTTTTGAAAATACGTGTACCGGGAGATGAGAACCTACATAATCCGAAATTATGTTTGGTTTTGGGTTAAATCCCGGGGACCATAGATATAGTTTGGTAATTGGTTAAAGGTTGATTTTTGGTCTCAAACCTGCATTCGTGAGTCTATTAGTAGACTTAGGTGTCAAATGGGTTAATGGTATATTTAAAACGGGTCAAATGAGTCCAACTTGGTCAATGTGCAAAATCAGTCCTAAAAACGTAGGTTTAGTGTTGAGTAACGGGTCGTAAAAGCGAAAACTTTTAATGGTATTAAAAATGGGTTTTCTACAGGTCTTAAGGTATTTTTGAAAATTTTCCCAAATTTTATTAAAAGGTTTAAGTCTAGTAAAACAACCCATACTTTTGGTAAGTATCGGCAAAAAACGTAAAAAGGGTAATAACGTTAATAACATGGATGAATAGTATAAAACGAGTAACAATTAATTGTTTGGTTTTGGCGTGAGTTTTTAATTATCACAATTGACTAATATGTATGTAATATACAGTACTTAAAGTTTATAAATGAGATTACTCATTACGCGTTATTGTTTGTTAGGTGTTGAATTCCCCGGGCATCCTCATCATCGTCAGTGATCGTCACTCGAATCGTCGACTACTCTATATATATAAGGTGTGAATTTGTAGCCTCGCTTACTATTGTTTTAAATTGTTTTACCCGCGTAAATGCATGCTAGTTTTCTAAAATGAACATATGTCATGAATGATTGTTGGACCCGAATGTTGCCTTAAATTGTGTTGAGTACCTAGTTGCAAAAGACCCTATATTCATGAACTATTAACTATTGTTTAATCCTAGCGTGGATTGAAAATAGCCGCTTATACAATTGATAGTACTATGGGGTTGACGACCCTATCCGAGACGAGGGCTAGTACGTTGAGTACCCCCTGCGGACGGATAATTTGTGATAAGAGATAAGGTATAATTGCAACTGATGCCTTTAGAAGGGGCAATGGTTTCATCTTAATCACGGCGGTAATTATTACGCGGGTGATTGAGTTAACGGATTAGTGTCATGAGCTTAAACACAATTGTCATAAACTTGAAAATAGATTGTTTGATCGACAAGTCTATGAATGATCGTGAATGATTTTTATAACACATATGTTCAAAATGAGATTATAAAACCTATGAATTCCACTCAACATTATTTGTTGACCCAATTTAGCATGTGTTTCAGGTAACCGATGAAGTATAGCATGGAGCATGCATTGGATGGGAGTTGTGTGTGGCTTGGCGTCTACTTGTTTTTTTCCACCCATATTTAACTTGAACGTTTAAATTTTTCTGTCATGTTGTTGAAAATGTATCTTTTGGGGGTTGAGATTCGTGGGGACCGAAACGCTAACTCTGTGTTGTATCATTTTGGGTTTGGAAAACCGTAGACATGTATGTTTTTAACAATGTTTAAATTATGTTAAAAATTTTACGTCTCTTTGAGTCGTTTGATATATCTTGTGTGCGATGTTAACTGCCTAGCACCCAAATGTTGTAGTTCCGCTGCGCATAGCATTTGTGGGGGTGTTAGTGATTGGTAATCAGAGCCATGAGTTATAGAGAACTAGGTCATTTTGAAAATTCATAAACTATAACTTTTGGTGTCGTAAGAAATTGTCCAAGCACACAACTATCCTGCATGGCTCCGGTAAGGTTTATTTTTGTATTCATGGTATAGATGTATACCTTTGAGTTGAAGTATATATGTGGGTATTTATTACGTAGATATTGAACTACTATATGTAAACGTTGGAATTGTACGTCGAGTACTCGATACCGTAATTCTTGTATTACATATGCATGAGCATCATATTATCGCATTTTGGGCATGTGTACCACCTTTGCATTGCATTTGCATGCATGTATTTATAAATATTAAATAGTAATCTTACATACCCTCCAAAATTCTCTGTGATTGCAGGAATGACCGAGGTACCTCCTAACGGAAATGGAGACGAATACGTCGTAGGACACGAAGGGGGACCGTATCCTCCGAACCCGCCAAATGATGACAATGGATGGATAGCTCCAGAAGAAGCGATAGAGCCGACAAATGACAGTGACGAAAGTGACGTGGACAACTTCAGCGTTAGTAACGATGGTGGGGAGGATTCCGAGGAAGAGGATCCGGTGGATGATGGAATTCCCGAATGCATTCGGTCAGACCGAACCCGAATTATTTCAATCTCCAAATTCGCCGAAGGGATATGCAGTGCCTCCGACAGGCCGATATGATCAGCAACCCGTTCGTTCCTCGATGGACAATTGTAAGGAATACCTGATGACGGTGCCAGGGTTTACTCGAGCGAGTAATGAGAGTGGTGGGGAATCCAGCAATGCATCTAGATCGCGATCTATTCATGAGAATATCGCGAAGGTCTATTTTCCGAGGCCAAGAAACTATTGGGATCCTGAGAATCGTTTGAGGAGAATGGATAGATTGATGTACGAGCGGTACGTGGTGGAAACTAGAGTAATCAAAAGGTTCGACAAGAATGAGAGGGCACATCAGAGGTTGTTAGCAAGAACTGCAAGGATTGAATTTGATGGAGTGGCAAATAAGAGTGATATTAACAGTTTGAGATCGATGGTAGCAAACCTAAGTGCTAGTCTTGACCAAGTTAGGGAGGATTGATAGGTGCGTAAACACCCATCCTTTTACCACTTAATTCTGGCTAAAACGAGGCCAGAACACGTATTTAATATCATTTGTTTGGAATTATGCGTGGTTTTTGTGTTTATTGTGTTTTCAGAGCCAACCGGATGAATATTGAAGAAAACATGGGATTGCACGGGTTTTACTGAAGAAAAGGACTCAAGATAAAGTCTATTGTCCAAGAGATGCAAAAGATTTGAAGTCACTGGGCCTATTCGAAGATTTATCGAAGAAAAGGACCAAAGATGGAAGATTTACATAAGTCGAAGAAACTCAAGTCTATTAAACGAAGAAATTAAAAGACGAGTTGAATTTAATCGACGACAAATCCCGAATCAGAATCGAAAACGTCAACTTTTCTGAAAAGACGAGAAGACAAGAAGAACGAGAGAAAGCCCACTCACCAACCAAAAGACAAGGCTATATAAAGCCCATCCCCTCACACTTTCCAGTTAGTTTTTAGTTTTTCTCTTCCCCACTTTTTTCTCCCTTTCTGTTTCGTATCATCACCAACACCACTAGGGTGTTTGGTGATTTTGATCTTTGTTTTTCAATCTTGTAATTTTAATTCTTGTTTTGTGATTGTTACAACATTAATCATCAATACAAGTTCTTGTTTAATCTTTCCATTTCATCTTGTTCATCATCATCTTTTATTTCAAGTTTTAAAGTTTTTATTTGATTGATTTGATCTTCAAAAGTTGTTGGGTTTTATGTTTTTGTTGATGGGATTTGTTACTTATGGTTATTAGATGATTTGTGGTTAATTTGGTAAAACCTTTTTGAGTATTTAGTTTGATTTTTGATCAAATTTGTCTTCCTTGTTCTTCGGGGTTCTGCTACTGTATTCGTGTTTCCAGACTTCCGGATGAACTCAAAAGTTCCGGATGAACTCAAAACTTCCGGATGAACATCAAAGTTCCGAATGAATATGTTATTTAAAAGTTCCGATTGAGTTTTCCTTTTAAAGTTCCGAATCAGTTGAAAACTTCCGAACGAACTGAAAGTTCCGGATGAACCTAATCTTCCGAATGAACTGAAGTTCCGGATGAGTAAAAAGTTCCGAATGAATGTTTGTTGTTTAAGTTCCGAATGAGTCTTTCTTAAAAAGTTCCGAATAAACTTCCGGACCAAAAGTTCCGGACGAACTTCCGAATCAACAAGTTCCGAACGAAGTTCCGGGTGAACTTCCGAACCAAACTTCCGAAGAAAGTTCCGAGTGAAGGTTTTCTAAAAGTTCCGAATGAAAACTTCCGGGTGAAAACTTCCGAACAATGTTCCGAATCAAGGGGTTCCGAGTGAAAAGTTCTGGATGAACAAAGTTCAGAATCAAGGTTATTCTTCCGAATCAAGTTCCTTTTGAGCATCATTAATTGTTTCTGTTTCTTTAAGTGTTACTGTTTCTTCATTTTAACTTTAATTTCAGTTTCAATTTTAATTTTAATTTTAAATCAAGTCTTTATTAATTGTCATTAAATTAGTTGTCTTTGATATAAGTTTTCATTTTAGCACACTTAAACTTTTTAGTAGACTAGATAACTAAACCCTTTTTAAGTAACCAAGAACAATCATTCCACTTAAGGCCGAGATCAATTCGAGAGGATATCGAGAGTAAAATTGAACCCAAGCAAAAAGCATGTATCAAATGGCGCCGCTGCCGGCTCTTCTCGTTAAGATCAAAAGTTTTTTGTGAGAACTTGGATTTTGGGATCCGTTCCCCGTGAACGTTACTTTTTCATAAAAATTTTCAAAAAATCCTAAAAAATATAAAATTTTCAAAAATACAAAAAAATTAAAAAACATAAAAACCAAAAATATTTTTGCTTTGTTTTTCTTTGTTCGTTCTTTTGCAGGTGTATGCGCACTCGATCCACGTCTTATCAAGAGCCCGAGCCTCTCGATAACTTAGACATGGCCGGTGTACAAAACAACAACAACATACCACCTCCAAACAATAATAATAACAACAACAACCCACCTTTCAACAACATGAACAATAATAACAACAATGAGCCCCTTCCGGATAATCGCCCGATGATTGAACTACTGCAAGCTCATGTAGATGGAAACACGGATCCAATTGTCATACCTCCAATTGCCGCCAACAACTTTGAGCTAAAATCAGGCTTTATCCAGATTGTCTCCGCTCAACCATTCTTGGGACGTACCATTGATGATCCTCACGACCATATCAAGAGATTCTTGCAACTCACCAACACGGTCAAGTTCAATGGTGTTCCACAAGAGGTTATAAGGTTACAACTTTTTCCCTTTTCTTTAGAGGGACAAGCCCGGCATTGGCTTGCTAAGGAACCGCCACAGAGTATTTTCTCGTGGACGGATTTGGAAACAAAGTTTATCAATTACTTTTTCCCACCCTCTCGTACTACCGCTTTGCAGAATGAAATCATAAATTTTGAACAAAAGTACGATGAGTCGTTCAGTGAATCTTGGGATCGTTTTAAAGATCTTTTAAGAAAATGCCCACAACATGGTTTTTCCAAAGTACATCAAATTAATACTTTTTACAATGGTTTAAGCATGAGTGACCAAGATTCACTAAACAGTGCCTCGGGGGGTAATCTATTGGCTAAGACTTCCAATGCTGCTTGGGATATCATTGAGAATAAATCTCGTGTGCAAACCAAGAGTGTTCGGACCAATGTCGCTAGTGCTAGCACTAATGACAGCGACAAGCGACTGGACAAAATCACTACGCTTCTTGAATCGCTTGTTACCCACACCGTCAGCAACAACAACAGTAACAACGCTAAAAACGCTCAAGTTAGTGCTGTCAGCCAACCTTGTGAGATATGCGGTGGTCCTCACTCTTACACTACTTGTACTGCCACCCAAGACTACCCTGCTGAGAATGTGAATGCGGCATATGGCACCTATCCTCAACCTGCTTATCAAGCTAGACCTCAAGGTGACCGTAATTTGCTTAGCTACCGCTCCAACAACTATCTTTCTCCACCTGGTTTTCCCCCAAACAACCCAAACCAACAACAAAACATCAACCGCCCTCTTCAACAACAACAACAACCTCGTACACCATACATCCCTCCTCACAAGCAACAACAACCACCTCAACGTAACAACCAAGTTTACCAACAACCTGCTTATCAACCACCCGCATACAATGCTCCTCCAAACCAACCCACTGCATTACACCAAGAGGTTGCAACCTACATGAGGACCAATGATGTGATCGTGGAAAATCTCCAACGGGAAGTGCGCAACTTGAAAGCAGATTTGGTCAAACAAGGGAACGATCTGAGAGCCGACACGAGAAATACGATGGATAGCCAAACTAATGATCTGAGGAACATGATGGCTGGTTTCTTCCAAGGTAATCAACCCTCTTCTTCGGGTACTCTTCCGAGTAACACCGTTGCGAATCCAAGAGGGGAGATGAAAGCAATCACCACTCGAAGTGGCAAAGGTACCAAGGAACCCGAGCTTCCTATACCTCCACCGGTGGTTGTGACTAAGGAGAACGAGTCACCTGCTCCTATTCCTCATCCTTCTCCTTCCCCAATTTCTCCACCTCTTCCTTCTACCCCTCCTCCACCCAAGGATGTGAGTGATCCTATTCTTCCAAAGCCTTCCTCTTCTTCCAATATACCTTATCCATCTAGGTTGAGGAAAGAGAAGCTCAAAAGCAAGGACGATATTCAGGTTTCTAACTTTCTTAAGATGTTTAAACAACTGAATTTCAATATCTCCTTCGCTGAGGCTCTCGCTCACATGCCTAAGTACGCCAAAATGTTTAAAGATCTTCTGAGCGACAAGGAAAAGCTCCTAGATATTGCCAACACCCAACTTAATGAGAATTGCTCTGCAGTGCTCTTAAGGAAATTGCCAACCAAGCTTGGTGATCCGGGTCGTTTCCTAATTCCTTGCAATTTCCCGGGAGTAGAGAATTGCATGGCCCTAGCCGATCTAGGTGCCAGTATCAACTTAATGCCTTTAAGTGTGTGGAAGCAATTATCTCTCCCTGAGCTAGTCCCCACAAAAATGACTTTGGAATTAGCTAACCGTACGGTTGCTTATCCAGTGGGGATAGCCGAAGACGTCATTGTAGGAGTCGACAAATTCACCTTCCCTGCTGATTTTGTTGTCGTCGACTACGAGATGGACCCCCGTGTACCACTAATTGTTGGTCATCCATTCTTGAGGACCGGTCGCACTCTCATTGATGTTGAAGCCGGTGAGCTTATCATGAGAGTGGGTGACGATAAAGTAGTCTTCAACATGGGAAAGTTGTCTAAACAGCCTTATTCATATGAGAGTGTCAATTGTATTGACGTTCTTGATGAGGCTTGTGAAGAACACTTTAATGATGCTTGCAAAAGTATTCCTACCTCTCTTCCCAATGTTGAGACCGTGTCCTCTATTGATTCATCGTTGTCTCTATTTGGAGATAGTGATTTATTTTGGAACAATCTTGAAGATACCATGGGAGATGCGAATTTAGCTACTGATGATTCTCCCACCGATGGGGATGAAGACATGAATTTCTTTGACAATCTTCTCAACGAAGACAATCCTTCGCCTCCATCTCCCACGGTCATTGCTATCGACACTTCGACTTCGAATACGCCTCCCGTCGAAAATCCTCCGGATTTGGAACTTAAGGAGTTGCCGCCCCATCTCGAGTATGTGTTCCTTGAAGAAGAAAAGAAGTCGCCCGTCATCATTGCGAAGGATTTGAAAGCTGAAGAAAAAGCCCGACTTATCACCGTGTTGAAAGATCATAAGAAGGCTATTGCTTGGAAGATTTCTGATATTCGTGGAATTGATCCTCACTTCTGCACACACAAAATTCTCATGGAGGACGACTTTAAGCCCACGATTCAAAGCCAACGAAGGGTGAATCCAAAAATCCATGAAGTCATCAAAACAGAGGTTATCAAACTTCTTGATGCGGGTACGATTTACCCTATTTCGGATTCACCATGGGTTAGTCCAATCCAGTGTGTGCCCAAGAAGGGCGGAATAACCGTTGTTCCCAATGAACACAACGAGTTAATTTCCACTCGTCTCGTTACTGGGTGGAGAGTTTGTATAGACTACCGCAAACTCAATGATGCCACGAGAAAGGATCATTTCCCTCTACCTTTTATGGACCAAATGCTTGAACGTTTAGCGGGTAATGAATATTACTGCTTTCTTGATGGTTTCTCGGGTTATTTCCAAATACCCATCGATCCCCAAGATCAAGAGAAGACTACATTCACTTGTCCCTATGGCACATTTGCTTACAAAAGAATGCCTTTTGGCTTATGCAATGCCCCCGGGACTTTCCAACGGTGTATGTTAGCTATCTTCCATGACATGGTTGAACAAACCATGGAAGTCTTCATGGATGATTTCTCGGTCTTCGGGGATTCCTTCTCTTCTTGCCTTGCCAATTTGGAACGTATGCTTAAGCGGTGCGAAGACACTCGCCTTGTTCTGAATTGGGAAAAATTCCATTTTATGGTAAAAGAAGGCATCGTGCTGGGACACAAAATTTCCAAAGCCGGTCTTGAAGTAGATCGTGCTAAAGTCGATGTTATCGCCAAGTTGCCTCCACCTTCAACCGTGAAGGGTGTGAGAAGTTTTCTGGGTCATGCGGGCTTCTACCGACGATTCATCAAAGATTTTTCTCAAATCGCTCGCCCGATGACCCACCTCTTGGAAAAAGATACTCCTTTTATCTTTTCCAAAGAGTGTCTTGAAGCCTTCAACTCGCTTAAGGATAAGCTAACAAAGGCACCCGTCTTGGTTACCCCTAATTGGGAGCTTCCCTTTGAGTTTATGTGCGATGCTAGTGATTTTGCTATTGTAGCGGTTCTGGGACAAAGAGTGAACAAACACTTCCAACCGATCCATTATGCTAGCAAGACAATGACAGGGGCACAATTGCATTATACGACAACCAAAAAAGAGCTTTTAGCTGTTGTCTATGCTTTTGAAAAATTCCGCCCCTATCTTGTCCTTTCTACAACAATTGTGTATACCGATCATTCCGCGCTGAAGTACTTATTGACAAAGCAAGATTCCAAACCAAGACTTCTTCGCTGGGTTTTGCTGCTCCAGGAATTTAAAATCGACATTCGCGATAAAAAAGGAGCAGAAAACCTAGCCGCGGATCATCTCAGCAGACTTGAGGATCCTTACCAAGGGGATCATCCGAACAAAGAAATCAATGATTCTTTTCCCTTGGAGACCTTAATGTCTATAAATTCGAATTCTGATGAAACCCCATGGTTTGCGGACTTTGCAAACTACTTGGCGGGTGGAATTCTCAAGGAAGGGTTGACGTCTCAACAAAAGAAAAAGTTCTTCACCGACATTAAGACTTACTTTTGGGACGACCCTTACCTATTCAAACAATGTGCCGACCTGATTATCCGCCGTTGTGTTGATGGACCGGCAACTTCGGAAATCCTTGATGCTTGCCACAAAGGACCCACCGGTGGTCACTTTGGTCCCAACTACACCGCCAAAAAAGTGTTTGATTCGGAATTTTATTGGCCCACCATCTATCGTGACGCTCATGATATGGTTAAACGATGTGATGCTTGCCAAAAACAAGGCAAGATCACACATAAAGATAAGATGCCTCAAAATTTCATACAAGAATGTGAATTCTTTGATGTTTGGGGTATCGACTTTATGGGGCCATTCCCCTCTTCTAAAGGAAACAAATACATCCTTGTAGCCGTTGACTACGTTTCAAAGTGGGTTGAAGCCAAAGCTTTACCTACTAATGACGCAAGGGTGGTTTGTAACTTTTTGAAAGCTCTATTCGCTATATTCGGTGTGCCTCGCGCCATTATTAGTGATCGTGGGACTCATTTCTGCAATGACCAATTTGCTAGAGTCATGGCTAAGTACGGTGTAAACCATCGTCTTTCCACAGCCTACCACCCACAAACTAATGGCCAGGCTGAAATATCCAACCGAGGACTGAAGCGAATTCTTGAAAGAACCGTGGAAGAGCATCGTGCCTCATGGGCTGATAAACTTGATGATGCTTTGTGGGCTTTCCGTACTGCTTACAAGACCCCGATCGGCTGTACGCCTTATCGTCTTGTGTACGGGAAAGCGTGCCACCTCCCCATTGAGTTGGAGCACAAGGCTTACTGGGCCTTGAAGTGAGCTAATTTTGATATTAACAAAGCCGGTGACCTACGCAAGATCCAACTCAATGAGCTCAATGAACTCCGTAATGAGGCTTATGAAAATTCTTTGATCTATAAGGAAAGAACTAAGCTCATTCACGACTCCAAGATCAAAAACTGAGAGTTCCATGTTGGAGACAAAGTCTTACTTTTTAACTCTCGGTTGAAAATCTTCTCGGGAAAGCTCAAATCTCGTTGGTTCGGCCCATTCACCATTGCCCAAATTTTTCCATATGGTACTCTCGAGCTCGCTCAACCTGATGGACCAAATTTTAAGGTGAATGGCCAACGAGTGAAGTTGTACTTTGGTGAGGACACCTCTCAGGAGGTGATTCCATCCCTCACCACGTTCCCCATGAACTAATTTTGGGTCGAGTCAGGCTCGTGACTCGGTTATCAAAAACAAGCGCTCCTCGGGAGGCAGCCCGAGTATCTATCCTTTTATGTTTTAACCTCCTAAGTGTAGGGGAGCCTCTATAGGTCTTTCTCTTTGTGTGGTGATGTGATTACAGGGATAAGTGCACTCTTAGAATCTTTGAAGAACCGTGCTCCCGTGTTATCCGAAATCCGGTTCTATCTCTCAACTATCGTGATTCAATTTTCTTCATACTCACATTTGAAATTGATCACGTTAGTCGTCTCTTCCTTAGCTTGATTTAACCAACGTGCACAATGTCATAAGTGTAGGGGAGATTTTTCCCACATGCTTAAACATTGAGGACAATGTTTATCTTAAGTGTAGGGGGGACTTCTATCAAAGTTTTAAGTGGACTTTTCCATGAAAATGCCTTCATTTAACCGGAAAATCATATTTTTCAACATTTTTCAAATTTTTTATTAACTTTGGCCATTTAGTCGTAATTTTTAAATTTTTATCTTTGCTTTCATATGTATATATCCCGCAATAAAGTCAAATTATTAATAAAGTGGTGTAGCTAGTTTAGAAGTCTTTGACATATTAGGCCCGTTGCGTTTATTTTGACTCAACCCAAATAAACTTATCCAAGTTTATTCTAGCTAGTATCCTTAACCATGTAGACCTTGATTGGTTTATTAGGCTAAGTGTCCACGAGTCTCATTACTTGAGATTTTAAATTGTGGAGGACGAGAAATGATAGAGTCAATTATAAGTCGGTATTCTTGCACAAGCTCACTTGGTGTAATTATTTGCCTATTCTCCCATCACTTGCTAATAAATTATCTGCAATAAGTAAGGTCGTATGATTTGAAAAGTTACTTAGCTTCTAGCCCAAGATCGTTTAAAAGTTGCTCGGTAATGATAAGAGTTCATAGCCAAGGCATAACTTATGAAGCGGGGCGCGAAGATTGGCGAGTCCGAAAAGGCCCTAACAAGGCATGAGGATTCCATTTTATTGCTAAAGATCCAAGGTGATGTGAAAAGCATTATTCCCAAAGTCAATATGAAGGATCAAGACTCACGACGAAAAGCAATCAACTCCCATAAAGATCATGGAGAAGTCTATCCGAAAAGACCCTAACAAGGTATGAGGATAAATAGATCCAAGTCCGAAAAGGAGGCGGATCGTTGTATCTCAAAATCCCAAATGGAGATTGAAGAAATAATCATGAAGTCGTGGTCAACAAAGTTGGAGTACCTCTCAAAAGTCTCCAAGCGAAGAAACTCTATGAACGATGAGAAGACCATTATCTCAAGCACGTCTCTCAAGATATGAAGTATGAAGTACATGCCAAATATCGGCCCGAGAAAGGTCTCAAATCGTGAACCAAGTTATGCCAAGATATGAACTTTTTGATATCCCGAGAAGCAGTTTTAAGAGATTTTTTCCTTTAGCTAACTATTGATCAAATCGTCCTACTTTGCCTTCAGCCTAAATAAACTATCGAAATAAGTCCAAAAATGCATCTTCATGATCATTCTAAGACAAAAATAAAATATAAGAGATACACCTAGGAATAAGGGAGTTTAAGCATTTAATTAAGCCATGTGTGTAAGTGTTTGAATTGCTAACTTATAATAACAATGATCTCGTTTTTAAGCTTAGTTTAGGGAACGTGAAACTTGAGGGTGATAAATCTTCGCAGCACCAAAAGCCCTAATGTAAGTCCTTGATTTCTTTGCAAGTTATTTCCATCCTTTTGTTTACTTTAAAGTTTTAATTTCTATTAGTATTTTAATTTTTGTTTAGTAGTATTTAAATAAGGCCAAGGTTGATTAATTATGAGAAAAGTGTAAAATTGCTTTATCACTAAGCATTGCATGAGGGCATGGCAATGGTTAAGTGTAGGGGATTTGATAGGTGCGTAAACACCCATCCTTTTACCACTTAATTCTGGCTAAAACGAGGCCAAAACACGTATTTAATATCATTTGTTTGGAATTATGCGTGGTTTTTGTGTTTATTGAGTTTTCAGAGCCAACCGGATGAATATTGAAGAAAACATGGGATTGCACGGGTTTTACTGAAGAAAAGGACTCAAGATAAAGTCTATTGTCCAAGAGATGCAAAAGATTTGAAGTCACTGGGCCTATTCGAAGATTTATCGAAGAAAAGGACCAAAGATGGAAGATTTACATAAGTCGAAGAAACTCAAGTCTATTAAACGAAGAAATTAAAAGACGAGTTGAATTTAATCGACGACAAATCCCGAATCAGAATCGAAAAGGTCAACTTTTCTGAAAAGACGAGAAGACAAGAAGAACGGGAGAAAGCCCACTCACCAACCAAAAGACAAGGCTATATAAAGCCCATCCCCTCACACTTTCCAGTTAGTTTTTAGTTTTTCTCTTCCCCACTTTTTTCTCCCTTTCTGTTTCGAATCATCACCAACACCACTAGGGTGTTTCGTGATTTTGATCTTTGTTTTTCAATCTTGTAATTTTAATTCTTGTTTTGTGATTGTTACAACATTAATCATCAATACAAGTTCTTGTTTAATCTTTCCATTTCATCTTGTTCATCATCATCTTTTATTTCAAGTTTTCAAGTTTTTATTTGATTGATTTGATCTTCAAAAGTTGTTGGGTTTTATGTTTTTGTTGATGGGATTTGTTACTTATGGTTATTAGATGATTTGTGGTTAATTTGGTAAAACCTTTTTGAGTATTTAGTTTGATTTTTGATCAAATTTGTCTTCCTTGTTCTTCGGGGTTCTGCTACTGTATTCGTGTTTCCAGACTTCCGGATGAACTCAAAAGTTCCGGATGAACTCAAAACTTCCGGATGAACATCAAAGTTCCGAATGAATATGTTATTTAAAAGTTCCGATTGAGTTTTCCTTTTAAAGTTCCGAATCAGTTGAAAACTTCCGAACGAACTGAAAGTTCCGGATGAACCTAATCTTCCGAATGAACTGAAGTTCCGGATGAGTAAAAAGTTCCGAATGAATGTTTGTTGTTTAAGTTCCGAATGAGTCTTTCTTAAAAAGTTCCGAATAAACTTCCGGACCAAAAGTTCCGGACGAACTTCCGAATCAACAAGTTCCGAACGAAGTTCCGGGTGAACTTCCGAACCAAACTTCCGAAGAAAGTTCCGAGTGAAGGTTTTCTAAAAGTTCCGAATGAAAACTTCCGGGTGAAAACTTCCGAACAATGTTCCGAATCAAGGGGTTCCGAGTGAAAAGTTCCGGATGAACAAAGTTTCGAATCAAGGTTATTCTTCTGAATCAAGTTCCTTTTGAGCATCATTAATTGTTTCTGTTTCTTTAAGTGTCAATGTTTCTTCATTTTAACTTTAATTTCAGTTTCAATTTTAATTTTAATTTTAAATCAAGTCTTTATTAATTGTCATTAAATTAGTTGTCTTTGATATAAGTTTTCATTTTAGTACACTTAAACTTTTTAGTAGACTAGATAACTAAACCCTTTTTTTTAGTAACCAAGAACAATCATTCCACTTAAGGCCGAGATCAATTCGAGAGGATATCGAGAGTAAAATTGAACCCAAGCAAAAAGCATGTATCAAGGATCAGGCGAGGTTGACTAGGATGCAAAGTTGGGAGCATCGAGTTAGAGCATCCCTGCCACCAGATTGGAGATTTGTAGATGACTTGGAAATGGAGGCTAATGATTTTATGGTCCAGCCACCTACCAAAGGTGTGTGTATCACTTTAGGGAATCATGTAGCAGTGGAGTATGGATCTAATTCTGGGACGTAGAAGGCAACTGAGTGTGGGCCGAATGATAAAGGAAAGAGGAAGATGGACGAGGACGAGGAAGACAGTGATGAAGAGCCCGAGGAAGACAGTGATGAAGAGCCCGAGGAGGATGAAGATGAACCGCCATACAAGAGGTCGTGTGGATCACCACGTGACTAGTTGCTTGTATTTTATTTTCTCTTTGATTGTTGTAATCGAACTATTTTAGACTTTTGTATGATGGTATTGTGATGAAAAACTTGATGACTTAAGTTTGATGGTGTATGGTTGTAGTGGTATTACTTGTCACAAATTTTGGTTGATTTATCAATACAATCCATGTTTACCTTTCATAATCTATGATATGTCTTTAATTTGCTCTTTTGTGATGTGAATTGATAAATATTAGTAACCTTGTAGTGATGTGTCGTTGTACTTATATTATGTCTTGAAAGAGAAATCCATCTTAATATTGATGTGTATACTTACGTTGTTTTTCTATTTTCCCTGTCTTTGCAGAGAGGTGTACTTGAGAATTCACCATGCCTCCAAAGCTAACAGCTGACCGTGTGAACACAATGATTCAAGAAGCAATTGCAAATGCACTCGAAGCGGATCGTGCAAACCGAAACCCAGATCAAGGTGGGAATGCAGGAAGACAGCAAGCCCCGAGGGAGTGTACTTATGCTGGTTTTATGAAATGCGGTCCCACGCAGTTTCGTGGAACTGGCGGAGCCCTAGAACTCCGAAGGTGGTTAGAGAAGATCGAAAGTACTTTTGAGATTAACGGATGTTCAGAAGCAAATAAAGTCAAGTTTGCAGCTGCCACTTTTCTTGATGACGCCTTAAGTTGGTGGAACAATCAAGTAGCCACTGTCGGATTAGCGGTAGCAAATGCGAGGACTTGGACAGCTACTAAGGCTCTCTTGACCAAAAAGTTCTGTCCCGAAGAGGAGCTGGGTCAACTATAAGATAAGTTAAGGCATTTGACTTTGAAGAACAATGACATTACAGTGTATACAAGGAGGTTTAATGAATTGAGCCTTTTGTGTCCCGATGCCTTTGCTGATGATAACAAGAAAATAAAGCAGTACATCAAGGGTTTGTCAAGCAATATCAAGGGTGAGACAACTTCATCTAAGCCTGGGTCATTCGATGAAGCAGTCCAAATGGCTCACGCGCTAATGGATGTCAAACTTCAAGATAAGAAGGACTACATTGCCGAAGGGAACAAGAGAAAGTGGGAGGCAGCTCAGAGTAATCAATCCCAAGGTCAAAATCGTGGAGGAAACCGTAACAACCAAGGTCAGAACCGCAATCAGCAGTTCAACCAGAGAAGAAATGATGGGATGAGGGCTGTCACTAACCCTAGAGGAGCGAAGGTGAATCCCCACTGTGGTCGATGTAATTTGTACCATGTAGGGAATTGCCAGCTGCGTGTGGCAAGTGCGGAAAAGCGGGTCATAGAATTTCAGATTCCCGAGCTAAAGGGGTAGCTACTGGGGCAAATGCCACGAAGGTGATGGTTTGCTTCGGATGTGGAGAAAGAGGGCATAAGCAGGGGAATTGCCCGAAGGCTGGAAACAGGAAAGGAGGAAATAATGTTGCTGTTGTGTATCGAGTAGGGACTGCTGATAAACCACATGGCCCTAATGTGGTTACCGGTACGTTTCTGCTAGACTCTTGTTATGCTAGTATATTGTTTGATTCTGGTTCCGACAAGAGCTTCGTAGATGTTAAATTTAGTCGTCATATCAATAGAGAGCCGGTAATGTTAACGACTAGTTATAACGTGGAATTAGCCGATGGGAAGATCGTTAGTACAAATTCCATACTAAAAGGGTGTACCTTGAAGTTAGGAAATTACGCTTTTGATATCGACTTAATGCCCATAGAGCTAGGATCGTTCGATGTGATCGTTGGAATGGATTGGCTGATGGCGCATAGTGCCGTGATCATCTGTGGAGAAAGATTAGTTCAAATCCCGTTGAGGAATAGAGTTTTGACTGTGAAGGGAGATGAATGCACCTCTCGTTTGAAAGTGATATCTTGCTTGAAAATTTATGAGATATGTAGAAGATGGATGTGATGTGTTTTTGGCAAGTTTCTAGTGATGGTGACTTAGAGGCAAAGTTAGAAGAGGTACCTATAATTCGCGAATATCCGTAAGTTTTTCCTGATGAGTTGCCGGGTTTACCACCCACCCGTGAAGTTGAATTTCGAATCGATTTGATGCCGGGAGCTGCACCAGTTGCTCGTGCACCCTATCGATTAGCACCATCAGAGTTAAAGGAGTTATCGGATCAACTGAAGGAGTTGATGGATAAGGGATTTATTCGACCAAGCTCATCACCATGGGGAGCGCCAGTGTTGTTTGTGAAGAAGAAAGATGGGTTGTTCCGGATGTGTATCGACTATAGAGAGCTCAACAACTTGACGGTTAAGAATCGGTATCCGTTGCCGAGGATTGACGATTTGTTTGATCAATTGCAAGGTTCCTGTGTGTACTCAAAGATCGACTTGAGATCAAGGTATCATCAACTGCGTGTGAGAGAGGAGGATATCCCTATAACTGCCTTTCGTACGCGGTATGGACACTTTGAATTCCGAGTGATGCCTTTTGGGTTAACAAACGCGCCTGCAGTATTCATGGACCTTATGAATCGAGTATGCAAGCCGTATCTAGATAAGTTTGTCATTGTATTCATCGATGATATTCTTATTTACTCTAAGAGTAAGGAAGAGCACGAGAAGCACCTGAGAAAGATATTGGATCTGCTGAAGAAAGAGAAGCTGTATGCGAAGTTCTCAAAGTATGAGTTTTGGTTAGAGTCTGTGCAATTCCTTGGGCACGTAATTGATAGCAAAGGAGTTCGTGTGGATCCTGCCAAAGTCGAAGCAATCAGGGAATGGTCGGCACCGACAACGCCGACTGAAGTTCGACAATTCCTTGGTTTGGCTGGGTATTATCGGAGATTCATTGAAGGATTTTCATTGATTGCGAAGCCATTGACAAAGCTTACAGAGAAGAATAGGGTGTATGAATGGGGAGATGAGGAAGAACTCGCTTTCGAAACACTTAAGGACAAGTTATGTTCTGCTCCGATATTGTCATTACCAGAAGGAACCGAAGACTTTGTGGTGTATTGTGACGCATCTCGTAAGGGTTATGGAGCTGTGTTGATGCAGCGTGAGAAGGTGATTGCTTACGCGTCGAGACAATTGAGGAAGAATGAAGAAAACTACACTACACATGATTTGGAATTGGGAGCTGTAGTTGTTGCGCTTAAGTTGTGGAGACACTACTTGTATGGGACGAAGTGTGTTGTATTTACTGACCACAAGAGTTTGCAGCACATTTTAGACCAAAAGGAGTTGAACATGAGACAAAGGCGATGGGTAGAACTACTGAGTGACTATGAATGTGAGATTCGCTACCACCCTGGCAAGGTGAACGTTGTAGCGGATGCACTTAGTAGGAAGGATAGAGAAAAACCTTTGAGAGTCAGAGCTTTAGTGATGACTGAGGGTGTTGATTTAACCAAAACAATATTGAAGGCTCAAGAGAAAGGATTAATGAAAGAGAATGTTGGTGCTGAGAATCTGGGAAGACTATTGAAACCTCTTTTTGTGGTTAGGTCAGACGGGCTGAGATATTTTGAGAATCGGATTTGGTTACTGATATATCCATCCGAGGAAGGAATGCCTGGAGTACGAGATTTGGTGATGAACGAGTCTCATAAGTCGAAGTACTCGATACATCCTGGATTGGATAAGATGTATCATGACCTGAAGAAAGTCTACTGGTGGCCGAATATGAAGGCGGAGATTGCTCGTTACGTTAGTAAGTGTTTGACTTGTGCGAAGGTTAAAGCCGAACATAAGAAACCGTCTGGGCTGTTGGTACAACCAGAGATCCCAGAATGGAAATGGGAGAGAATCGCTATGGATTTCGTGACGGGTTTACCTAGAACTCCAAGTGGATGTGATATGATTTGGGTAATAGTGGATAGATTGACGAAATATGCTCACTTTTTACCTATGAAGAAGACGGACAGCATGGAAAAACTGGCCAGTGTGTACGTGAAGGAGATTGTTTGCAGACATGGTGCACCTTTATCGTTCATTTCGGATCTCGATAGTAGGTTTACTTCGGAATTTTGGAAATCTCTTCAACGTGCGATGGGCACTGAATTGAGTTTGAGCACGGCCTATCACCCGGAAACTAATGGCCAAAGCGAACGAACTATTCAGACGATGGAGGACATGCTCCGAGCATGCGTGATTGATTTTGGAGGAAGTTGGGAACGCCACTTACCTTTAGTGGAGTTTTCGTATAATAATAGTTATCATGCGAGCATCAAGGCTGCACCATTCGAAGCGTTGTATGGAAGGAAGTGTAGATCACCTGTGTGTTGGAGTGAAGTAGGAGAAAGTCAGTTGACTGGACCCGAAATGGTTTTGGAGACGACAGAGAAGATTGTGCAAATCAAGAACCGGTTACTTGCTGCAAGAAGCCGACAGAAGAGTTATGCCGATAATAGAAGAAAACCGTTGGAATTTGAGGTCGGAGACATGGTTATGCTTAAGGTTTCGCCGTGGAAGGGTGTGATTCGTTTTGGGAAGAAAGGAAAATTGAGTCCGAGGTATATTGGACCATTTACGATTATTAAACGCATTGGACCGGTAGCGTATAAGTTAGAGTTGCCGAACGAGCTTAGTGCTATTCACGACACGTTTCACGTATCAAATTTGAAGAAGAGTTTGGCGGATAAGGAATTGGTGATTCCTTTGGACGAGATTCAGCTAGACGACAAAATGTATTTCGTGGAAGAACCCGTGGAAATTATGGACCGAGAGGTCAAGAGGCTGAAGCATAGTAGAATTCCCATTGTGAAGGTGAGATGGAATTCTAGGCGTGGACCAGAATACACTTGGGAACGTGAGGACTTTTTCAAGGAGAGATATACTCATCTGTTCCAGCGGCACGAAATGTGAGTATAAGAAGAGGCGAGCGCTACGACGTCGCTCTCTTTAAGGAGGGGTGGATGTGATACCCAGAACCGAGGTCACTTACCTTACCCTAAATTACGCTTATTTTTGAAATTTTTAAGAAATTTTATTTGCTATATATTTTATCATTTTGGTTGAAACCGATATATGAGGTCGTAATCTTGACGATTGACGATTTAAGAAGAACGATGACGACTACGATCCCGATGGATGCCCAAATTTCTATGTTTATTGTCGTTTTATCGATAGTATAATTTTTCGAGAATTTTACTTTCGGTTCGTGTTAAGTCGAGCCGGGTGAGTTTTATTTCTTTCCGGGTACATTTAAATTGTCCTAAAAGTATTTTGGAGTGTTCGGGATGATCCCCGACTCCCGTAAAATTTTCCAAAATTGACTAGTGAGTCATTCCCGCAAACATTTGAGGTCGTTTTCACTTAAGGCCAAAAGAATGCTATAATTGCACACAAGGGCCCCAATTTTTACAAAATGGAAATGCAAACACACAAACAACACAAAACACACCAAAAATTTTCTTCCATCTCTCTCTTCTCTCTCTTTAGGCGTACGGCCAAACCACCACACCACCACCACCATATTTTTTTTCTAGCTTGTTTTAATTAAAACCAAGGTTAGACCACTTCTAGTTAAATCATTACAAGTGTTTTCATATACTTTAATCCAACATGCATCCATAAAATTTTTCAAGAATCAAATGGGTTTTTCAAAAATTTGTTTTGAGGTTAATTGAGTACATGCATGTTTAATTGGGGTATAATAGATGGATAATCACCCAAAAAACCAACCAAAATCAATTCGGTTGGGGTCTTTTGATCACCCACACCCCACGGCCAAATGGGGGTGTTTGGTGGATCATGGTGTTTGTTGGTTTTTGCTTGTGGGTTATGTTTAATTCATGTTTTTAGACATTTTTGAATGGGTAAACCTCATTGCATGTTTGATTTGGTGATTGGGTTTTGAGATGGATTTGGTATTTTAGGGGTTAAGGACTGATTAGGATGGTTAGTCATGGTTAGGAGTGTTTAAGTTGAGGTTAGGTGTCGATAAATTGGTTTGGAAACGAGTGTTGGATTGATTTTGAGATGGGTAAAATTAGGCAGATTGTTTAGGCTTGTTTCCATAAATTTGATTTTGTAAACAGGTCATGAGACTAGGATATAGTTGTAGAGCGTCTTCTTAGCTTCGATTTGGTATAGCATAGAGCTTCCGACTCCTAACGAGTCAAAAGTTATGATGTTTTGAAAATATGTGTACCGGGAGATGAGAACCTACATAATCCGAAATTATGTTTGGTTTTGGGTCAAATCCCAGGGACCATAGATATAGTTTGGTAATTGGTTAAAGGTTGATTTTTGGTCTCAAACCTGCATTTGTGAGTCTATTAGTAGATTAGGTGTCAAATGGGTCAATGGTATATTTAAAATGGGTCAAATGAGTCCAACTTGGTCAATGTGCAAAATCAGTCCGAAAAACGTAGGTTTAGTAATGTGTTGAGTAACGGGTCGTAAAAGCGAAAACTTTTAATGGGATTAAAAATGGGTTTTCTACAGGTCTTAAGGTATTTTTGAGAATTTTCCCAAATTTTATTATAAGGTTTAAGTCTAGTAAAACAGCCCATACTTTTGGTAAGTATCGGCGAAAAACGTGAAAAGGGTAATAACGTTAATAACATGGATGAATAGTATAAAACGAGTAACAATTAATTGTTTTGTTTTGGCGTGAGTTTGTAATTATCACAATTGACTAATATGTATGTAATATACAGTACTTAAAGTTTATAAATGAGATTACTCATTACGCGTTATTGTTTGCTAGGTGTTGAATTCCCCGGGCATCCTCATCATCGTCAGTGATCGTCACCCGAATCGTTGACTACTCTATATATATAAGGTGTGAATTTGTAGCCTCGCTTACTATTGTTTTAAATTGTTTTACCCGCGAGGGAAATGCATGCTAGTTTTCTAAAATGAACATATGTCATGAATGATTGTTGGACCCGAATGTTGCCTTAAATTGTGTTGAGTACCTAGTTGCAAAAGACCCTATATTCATGAACTATTAACTATTGTTTAATCCTTGCATGGATTGAAAATAGCCGCTTATACAATTGATAGTACTATGGGGTTGACGACCCTATCCGAGACGAGGGCTAGTACGTTGAGTACCCTCTGCGGACGGATAATTTGTGATAAGAGATAAGGTATAATTGCAACTGATGCCTTTAGAAGGGGCAATGGTTTCATCTTAATCACGCCGGTAATTATTACGCGGGTGATTGAGTTAACGGATTAGTGTCATGAGCTTAAACACAATTGTCATAACCTTGAAAATAGATTGTTTGATCGACAAGTCTATGAATGATCGTGAATGATTTTTATAACACATATGTTCAAAATGAGATTACAAAACCTATGAATTCCACTCAACATTATTTGTTGACCCAATTTAGCATGTGTTTCAGGTAACCGATGAAGTATAGCATGGAGCATGCATTGGATGGGAGTTGTGTGTGGCTTAGCGTCTACTTGTTGTTTTTTTTTTTTTTTTTTTTTTTTTTTTAAATAAAAACCTAAAAACAACTATGGCGGCTGAGTTCTTTCTTTCTGTTATGATTGATTCACTTTTCTAAGCTTTATCATGATGCAATCATTTAAATAATTCGTGTATCTACACACGTGTTTTTATTTGATCAATTGTGGTTAGCTTTTAGGTGGGTCGATCATTAATTATTGTCAGCCATAGTTTTTCTTGTCGGCAAGTGTCTATTTTATTGGTCACTGGGCTACCTATTTTTTCTTAGGTTTTTTAGGGTTCGTTTTTAATTGTTCTTGTCTTCTAGTGTCGGCTGAATTAAATCGTTGCATTTAATCGTACTGGTTGGATATTCATTGGTGGGTCCGGTGTCTTGGCGGCTGACCCTAATATTCATTGCAGCATTTAATTGTTACACCAAATAACTTGGCGGCTGACTTTCGTTGGTGCAATTTAAGTGGTGCAAATTATTCTTCAGTATTATTTAAGTGGTGCAATTATTCTTCAATAACTTGGCGGCTGCATTTAATCGTCCTTGTCTTTTCCCTGCATTAAAGTGTTTAAACTGGTCGGCTGACTTCTTGTGGTCGGCTGACTTTTTGGAGGCTGAAATCCTAGGTGTCGGTATTAAGTGGCAGTCGCTATTAATTTCCTAGGTATATTTGAATCTGGGTTTCGGTTTTACGATAAAAAAAAAATAGTTACTGTTTGTTTAGGGTTTATTTTCCGTGGTTAGGGCTGTGTTTGATTGAACATGGATTCGAGCAATGAAAGTGGTAAGCCATTGTTCACAGGTTGGAATGATAGGGATATGGTGTCTAATCTTAAGGTTTTAGTAACGTTAGAGGAGATATCTAATTTGTTTTCTACTCCTTTGAATACTGTGCGTGACATTGAAGTGTTTGCAAATGGTGTTAAGGCAAACAAATTTCCTAAATGGTCTACCTTACCTAAGGAGACCACTACGCTTTATTATGAAGTTTTGTGTGAACGCCATTTGAATCTTACTACCAAAGCGTCTTCACTCAGTTCAGGTGGTTCGAGTGTGCACTCAGCACAAATGGCTAAGGAAACAGGTGACTCTATTCCAAATGTTTCCTCTTCTTGTGATGTATCTTTGGACCTTGCAGCTAAGGCTGCAACAATTAATGGTATGCAACCGTGTAATCTACATGAGGTTTTGAAATTATTTGGTGTAACGATTTGCACGGTTGGTGATGCGGGTGAATTTATGCATGAATTAAGAATGAAGAAACATCTTTTGTGGGGATTGATCTCACATGACCGTGCTAAAGAAATTCTGGAATTGCTTTGCAAATTTGAAGCTGATATGGTTACGTCTACTAATGGAGGTATTAATGCAGTCTCTTCTTCGTTTAATTCTGATAATGTCTGTGAAGGGGTTAATATTTCTATTCCTAAGAAGGTTGTTGAAAAAGTAAATACTCGCTACCAAAACACTTTATATGGTTACTTTCTCGGTAAGAGGATTGCATTTCCTGTGGTTGAGTATTTTGCTAAGAATAACTGGGCAAAACATGGTCTTAAGCGTATCATGATGAATGAGAAAGGTTTTTTCTTTTTTCAATTTGGGTCTAGTGAGGGTCTTAATGCGGTTCTGGAAGGTGGTCCGTGGATGGTTCGTAATTCACCAATTTTTCTTAAGAAATGGACTATGAAAACGAATCTTCTAAAGGAGGAACTAACTCGTATTCCGGTATGGGTCAAGTTTTATGATGTCCCGCTACAGGTATTTGAAGAGGAAGGTATTAGTTTAACTGCTTCGTTTCTTGGTAAGCTTATTATGATGGATAATTATACTGATAAGATGTGCAAAGAGTCTTGGGGTCGGTGTAGTTTTGCTCGTTGTCTTATTGAGATGAACGCTGATTCGGAGTTTATAGATAACGTTACTATTGGTGTCCCTGATCTTGAAGGCTCTGGTTGTACTAAGGAACTAATTCGTGTTGAATACGAATGGAAACCGCCTAGATGTCATACTTGTAATATTTTTGGTCATTCCTTTGATTCTTGTCCGAAAAATGTTAAACCTACAATGGTTGAAAATGTGACAACTCATGTTGATACTGATGGATTCCAACAAGTGCAAAGTAAGAGGAAGAAGTACAAAGGTAATTTAGGGAATCAAGTTCCGAGAGGTGTTCCATTGAGTAAGGGTTCCCAAATAGGAAAGACGCTTGTTTTTCGTCCAAAAACTCGCTTGGATACTACAAGTACGAGTGGTGATAATAGTAGAAAGTTGAATACTACATCTGGTCAGTTGCAGCAGACTAGTAATCCTAATGGTCCGAACAAGGGTACAACTCAAATGAGCAGTGTTTCTACATCTAATAAATTTTCATCTTTGTCCATGCCTGGTATTGATGAAGGGGTTCAACTAAGCGAGGAAGATAATGAGGAGGGAGTCGAGGTTGTCTTTGATGAATCGGTGAATCTTCTCAACACTAATTTTGGGGCAAGCACTCCTACTGGCTGATCCCATGTTGATATTTTATTATGTTTCTCGTAACTTTATGTTATCATCTTGGTTCTTGTCTAGTTTATTTATTTCCAGTATTCTAGACTAGTTAATGTTTATGGCCTGTCATAATCATTTTGTTTAACAAGCTGCCTGTAGCTTGCGGTTAATGTGGCATTTCAGCCACATTCCTTGTACTTCAACGTTTTTTTTGGTTTTATTTACCGGGGTCATTGTTACCCTTTTACCAAAAAAAAAAAAAAAAAAAAGCGTCTACTTGTTTTTTTCCACCCATATTTAACTTGAACGTTTAAATTTTTCTGTCATGTTGTTGAAAATGTATCTTTTGGGGGTTGAGATTCGTGGGGACCGAAACGCTAACTCTGTGTTGTATCATTTTAGGTTTGGAAAACCGTAGACATGTATGTTTTTAACAATGTTTAAATTATGTTAAAACTTTTACGTCTCTTTGAGTCGTTCGATATATCTTGTGTGCGATGATAACTGCCTAGCACCCAAATGTTGTAGTTCCGCTGCGCATAGCATTTGTGGGGGTGTTAGATAAATTGACCATATGTTTAAAATAAAACAAATTTTACAAAGTCTCTAGCTCCAAAATACGTGAACAATTCTTCTACTCATGTTTTATATTACAAAATACGCTAAAAGTTTGCTATATTGACCCAAAATTTAACTCATATCCAACCTCAAGATATATATACTCAATAGTCATATCGTAAATTTTATTATAACTCCTTTCTCAAATTCAATTAAACAAAATCTTAACAAATCCATCACAAGCTTCTAGTATCAAATTATTAATATATGAAAACAAGGATTTTTACGAGTAATACAAATTACTTATTACGATTTACCAACCAAGGTTGAAGGAAAAAAAAATAATAATCTCACATTGTCACTTTACTCTCTATAAGAGTTTTACTTGTTACAAGACACATCATAGGTCATTTTTATCCAAAAATTTCATTCACCATTTATTTAATATGTAAAACACTTTATGTTTAAATCATTCGATCAACAAAGTTTAATGCTTTATTTAACTCGAACAAATGCAGGACCTCGTCATGTATAATATCGAATTCAAAATAATGAAACAACAAAAAAATGAAATAAACGAAGCGAGAATACGTATGTCAACTAAATGTTGTTATCGGCCTCAGATGAGTCTCGAAATCGTACTCCACAAAATTAACACAAACCAACCAAATTTCAAGCTATCACGCTTGATCACAACGCTAGTCTATTTTAAAACAAATCTTTAAATTCGAGTAAAATGGTAAACAACGATTAAATGACGACGCGCCTCAACCACATTTCATAATATACACACATGATTCGCCGCCACGATGTACGCATCGTTGATTATACTTCCTCTATGTTATAGTTACGCCAACCAATATATCAAACCCATAAGGAATAAAGGAAATAAAAATAGTACGTTAATAATTTACGTTCCAAAAAGAAGGTGTCCAAGAATGACACATCACGGTGTGATAACGACAATCGGGATCAATCTAGTCGATATACAATATGTTACGAAGCATTATTTACGTATCTAGAATATCAAACGAGGTTCACACTCGGTTATTCGATCAATAAATTAATTATCAAGATTGATAATTAGCGGTAACGCCGATTCTCAACAAAACCGCATTGTAAAATGTACGACAATCACGCAAGGACCATTGCTTCATGTGCAATGCCTAAAAATACCATAGTATATACATACTTATACATAAAATCATTCCTACATACACGTAGGATTACAACGCAGTGTTGCCATGTAATGCAATGTAGCCGTATGCCAATTACATGCAACATATATGATAGTCGTATAAATTTTTGCAAATTACGATATTAAGTACTCGGCGTACACAACAATATATCTCAATATATATCATAGTATTTACTTACTAAATACTAGGGAATTCATATCAATTGAGGGATACATCTAAAATATAAAGCAATGCTAAAGAAATCTTACCGGAGCCATGCAAGATAGTTGTGTGCTTGGACAATTTCTTACGACACCAAAAGTTATAGTTTAGGATTTTTCAAAATGACCTAGTTCTCTATAACTCATGGCTCTGATTACCAATCTATAACACCCCCAACAAATGCTATGCGCAGCGGAACTACAACATTTGGGTGCTACGTAGTTATCATCACACATAAGCTATATTAAACGACTCCAAGAGACGTAAAAGTTTAAACATAAATTAAAGATTGATTAAAACATCAAAGTCTACCGTTTTCCAAATCCCAAAAATGATACAAAACAGAGTTGCGTTTAGGTCCCCACTGAATCTCAACCCAAAAGTACATTTTCATTCACCTGACATAATATAAATTATTTAAGTGCTAAAAGGGAGGAAAAACAAAGTAGGCCGCCAAGCCACAACAACTTCTATCCTCGCATGCTCCGCTGCTATCAATCTTGGTTACCTGAAACACATGCTTAAAACCGTCAACACAAAGGTTGAGCGAATCTATAGGTTTATCAAATCATAAGTTGAACATAAGTATTAAAACCAATCATGACCATTCAATAGCATTTCCGTACTCACAATCTATTATTCAAGGATATTATCTTTAGCAATAGCTAATAATTGTGTTTAAGCTCGTGACACTAATCCGTTAACTCTATCACCCGCGTACATTTACCGGCATGATTAAGATGAAACCAGTGCCCCTTCTAAAGGCATCAGTTGCAATTATACCTTATTTCTTATCACAAGTTATCCGTCCGCAGAGGGTACTCAACGTACTAGCTCTCGTCTCGGATAGGGTCGTCAACCCCATAGTACTATCAATTGCATAAGCGTCTATCTCCAACCCACACAAGGGCAAGACAATAGTTAATAGTTCACGAATTTAGGGACTTTTGCAACTAGGTACTCAACACAATTCAAGGCAACATTCGGGTCCAACAATCATTCATGACTTATTTTCATTTTCATTTAAAATAGCATGTATCCCCTCGCGGGTAAAAACATTTGAAATAAGTAAAGAGCGAGGCTATAGACTCACAAGTGCAGGTTTGAAACCAAAATTTTACTTTCAATCATTTACCAAACTCTATCTATGGTCCCCGGGATTGACCCAAAACCAAACACAAATTCGGATTGTGTTGGTTCTCATCTCCCGGTACACGTATTTTTAAAATAACATAACTTTTGACTCGTTTGGAGTCGTAAGCTCTACCTTATACCAAAACGAAGCTAAGACAAAGCTCTACAACTCTATCCTATGTTTATGACCTGCTTACAAAGTTAAACCCACGAAAAACATTCTTGAACAATCTGGTCTAAAATCACCCTTCCAAAATCACCCTAACACTTGATTCCAATCCAATCTAACATCACCTAGACCAATTTTAACCACTTATGATCATTCCTAAACACCTTAATCAGTCCCTAGCACCTAGGATATCAAATCCACTCTAACACCCATTTACCAAATCAAGCATGCAACATGTTTAACTCATTCAAACACACCTAAAACATCAATCTAAACACAAACCCACAAGCAAAATCATCAAACACCATGAACTCACAAAACACCCCCACATTTCGTGGGTTTTGGGGGCTGTAGAACACCAACATCATAAACCCCATCTTGTTTTATAGATTAATTAACATTACCCAATCACCAATTAAACAAATTAATGATTTAATTACATCAAAACACATTTTTGAAAAATCTTTGATTCTTGGAAAAATCAAGTTGTTGCATGTTTGATTTTAATTGATAGAATGACTTACAATGATGAAATAGGAGGTGGTATTTGATTAGATTTTTGTAAAACCAAAAAAAAGTGGTGATGGTGGTGGTGGTGTTTATGGCCGACGGCCATGGGAGAGTGGGAGGAAGAGGAGAGAAAATTTTTGAGGTTGTTTGTTTGCATGTTTTAGTTTTCTTCTCTTTTTGTAAAGTTTGAGGGACTAAAGTTGACAACTTAACTATCTTTTGGCCTCATAATTAAACGACACAACTTAGTAGCGGGAATTGACTAGTAGTTGGTTTTGAAAATTTACGGGATGTCAGGATTTGTAAAAATTACTTTCCAAAAGTTATAACGCACACAAAACGAATCTACACATGGTTCCGACTCGACTTATCACGTAATAAAAATAAAATCTCGAAAACTCAAATATCGATCAATCAATAGTAAAAGATAAATTTTTGGGCATCCGTCGGTATCGTAGTCGTCGTCGTCTTTCTTAAATCGTCAGCCGTCAAGATTACGATCTTAAACGTTGGTTTCAACTTAAACCGTCAAATATATAACAAACGAAATTTCTTAAAATTTTCAAAAATATTCGTAAAATAGGATTAAATAAATGACGTCGGGCTCGGGATATCACATCCACAAGTGAGCCACAACTTAAGAGAGATGCTCATACTGAACAACTTTTGAGACAATAACTTAGCATCATACGACACTTTCACGGGTATTACATTAATCTTAGCATCATGCAATTGCTTAGTCATTTCCTTATAAAGCAATGAGTTCTCATAAGCATTGGCTCTCAATTCATCCATTTCATTGAGTTGGTCCTTTCTATGTGAGCCGGCTTGGTTTAAATCAAAGTTATCCCACTTGAGAGCCCAAGAAGCCTTATGCTCTAACTCGAATGGGAGGTGGCATGCTTTTCCATAGACAAGCCTATATGGAGTACAACCTATTGGTGTCTTAAAAGTCGTCCTAAAAGCCCACAAAGCATCATCAAGCTTATCCAACCAAGAAGCTCGATGCTCTCCCACCGTTCTTTCCAAAGTTCTCTTTAAACCACGATTTATGACCTCTTGGTTTGAGGGTGATACGTGGTAGAAAGTCTATGATTAACACCATATTTCTTCATAACTCTTGTGAATTGATCATTACAAAAGTGAGTACCTGGATCACTTATGATGGCCCGAGGTACACTAAATCTAGCAAATAATTGCTTTAAAAACTTTACTACAACTCGAGCATCATTAGTAGGTAAGGCTTTGGCCTCAACCCACTTTGACACATAATCCACCGCTACGAGTATGTACTTATTTCCCTTAGAAAATGGAAAAGGTCCCATGAAATCTATTCCCCACACACAAAATCTCACACTCTTGTATGAAGTTTTGTGGCATCTCATCTCGTTGAGTAATTATTCCTTGTCTTTGACATACATCACAAAATTTCACCATCTCTTGGGCATCTTTGTATATGAAAGGCCAATAGTAACCCGAATCAAAGACTTTCTTGGCGGTGTAGTTGGGCCCAAAATGTCCACCCGTAGGTCCCTTATGACAAGCTTCTAAAATCTTAAATGCCTCGGGCCCATCTACACACCGTCTAATGATTTGGTCCGCACATTTCCTAAAGAGGTAAGGGTCATCCCAAAAGTAATGCTTCACTTCCTTAAGAAATTTCTTCTTTTGTTGGGAAGTGAGACCCTCTATTAGCACATCTCCCACAAGATATTTTGCAATATCCGCAAACCAAGGGGTGGCATCCTCTTGAGAAGAGATAGACATAAGCTCCTCTAATGGAAAGGATTCATTGATTTCCTTATGAGGCAAATCTCCTTAAAAAGGATGCTCAAGTCTACTCAAATGATCCGCCGCTAAATTCTCGGCTCCTTTCTTATCACGAATCTCTATCTTAAACTCTTGTAGAAATAAAACCTATCTCAAAATTCTAGGCTTAGCATCTTTCTTTGTCATGAGATACTTGAGAGCGTAATGATCCGTATACACTATAGTTTTGGATAGCACAAGATATGGTCTAAATTTCTCAAAAGCATAGACTATAGCAAGCAATTCTTTTTCCGTGGTGGTATAATGAAGTTGTGCACCCATCATGGTTTTACTAGCATAGTGTAGGTTGAAAATGCTTATTCACTCTTTGTCCTAACACGACCCCCACGGCATAATCACTAGCATCACACATAAGCTCAAAAGGCAATTCCCAATTTGGAGAAACCAAAACGGGGGCCTTAGTCAACTTTTCCTTAAGTATCTCAAAAGAGTCCAAACACTCTTGGTTGAAAATGAAAGGAGCCTCTTTTTACAAGAGGTGGGTCATCGGTCTTGCTATCTTAGAGAAATCTTGTATGAAACGTCTATAGAACCCCGCATGACCCAAAAAACTCCTAACTCCTTTCACCGTTGTAGGTGAGGGAAGCTTAACAATCACATCTATCTTAGCACGATCCACTTCTAAACCTTTGTTGGATATCTTATGTCCCAAGACTATCCCCTCTTTGACCATGAAATGACACTTCTCCTAATTAAGAACAAGACGTGTTTCTTCACACCTCTTTAACATACGTTCTAAATGGGAGAGACAAGAAGTGAATGAATCTCCAAAAACCGAGAAATCATCCATGAAAACTTCCATAGTTTGCTCAATCATGTCATGGAAAATTGCCATCACACACCTTTGAAATGTCCTCGGTGCATTACACAAGCCAAAAGGCATTCTCTTGTAAGCAAATGTACCGTAGGGACAAGTGAATGTGGTCTTTTCTTGATCCTTAGGGTCAATGGGTATTTGAAAATAACCCGATAATCCATCTAGAAAATAGTAGTAATCATTTTCTGCTAAGCGTTCAAGCATTTGATCCATAAAAGGCAATGGGAAATGATCTTTCCTAGTAGCATCATTGAGCTTCCTATAATCAATACAAACTCTACAACCCATAACAAGTCTAGTAGGAATAAGCTCATTGTTCTCATTTGGCACTACGGTGATTCCACCTTCTTAGGAACACAATGTAGCGGGCTAACCCATGGAGAATCAGAAATGGGGTAAATCATGCCCGCATCAAGGATTTTGATAACTTCCTTCTTAATGACCTCATGTATTTTAGGGTTAACCCTTCTTTGGCTTTGAATAGCGGGTTTGTAATCATCCTCCATAAGGATTTTGTGTGTACAAAAATGTGGATCAATTCCCCATATGTCGGATATTTTCCATGCTATGGCTTGCTTATGTTTCTTAAGGACTTCTATGAGTTTTTCTTTCTCATCCTCCTTCAAATCTTTAGCAATAATCACGGGTAATTGGTCTTTCCCTTCTAAGAAAGCATACTCTAGGTGGGATGGAAGGTCCTTAAGTTCAAGGGTAGGTGGACTCTCTATGGAAGGTTTCACTATGGATGGATCATCATTGGTAACTTCTTGTGGGATGGGTGAAGGAATGAGATCCTCATTGCCCAACTTTTGGATAGTGAGAATGTCTTCTTCCCAATTAATGGGAGAATCATCATTAGCAAGGAAGTTGGACTCAAATTCCTCCAAGAGGAAATCACTTTCTCCAAAAGGTGTTAAGGAGGGAGCAATTGAGGCAACGGTCTCTACATGAGGCATGTCTTCACTATTACTCTTACAAGCTTCATGGAAATGCTCATCACACACCTCATCAAGTACATCAACTATGTTAATGCTTTCACAAGCTTGAGACTTCTTAGTCACTTTTCCTAACTTAAACACCACTTTCTCATCCTCAACTCTCATAATTAGTTCTCTCTCCGCCACGTCTATGAGAGTACTTCCCGTCCTCAAAAATGGTCTACCAACAATTAGAGGAACTCTCGGGTCCATGTCATAATCAGCCACTACAAAGTCGGCCGGAAAGGTAAACTTATCCACACCTACAAACACATCCTCCGCAATACCTACCGGGTAAGCTATGGTATGATTGGCTAACTCAAGGGTCATCCTAGTTGGAGTGAGCTCGGGAAGAGAGAGTTTTTGCCAAACTGATAAAGGCAAGAGATTTATGCTTGCCCCTAGATCCGCCAATGCCATGCAATTTTCCACCCCGGGAAAATTACAAGGGATCAAAAATCGCCCCGAATCTCCAAGTTTTGTAGGTAAGGTTTTGAGCAACACGGCGGAGCAATTTTCGTTAAGGGATGTGTTAGGCAAATCCACCAATTTTTCCTTGTTGGAGAGGAGATCTTTGAACATCTTAGCAAATTTTAGCATATAAGCAAGAGCTTCCGCAAAGGAGATGTTTATGTTGAGTTGCTTGAACATCCTCAAAAAGCTTGAAACTTGTATATCATCCTTGTTTTTCAATTTGTCCTTTCTCAATCTTGAAGGGTAAGGAAGGTTTGGTTTAGGTGTAGGTGTAGTAGGTGTTGTAGTGAAAGATTTTTCTTTGTTAGCTTCTTCATTGGGAGTTGTGAAAGGTAAAGGAGAAGTGGGTATAGGTTGAGAAGGTGTTGGTGGTGAGGTAGTAGAGCTTGGAGGTGGTGAAGAGGATGTAGAAGGCTTATCACAAGATGGAATCATAGTAGGCTTAACAATAGAAGGTGTAGGAGGTGAAGGATCATTAGTCGTTTTTCCACTTCTTGTTGTAATAGCATTGACATTGGCCCTCGGGTTTGTTTGTGTGTTAGAAGGTAAAGCCCCTGTGGTCTTTGATTAAATGCCATCAAAAGACTCTTAGTTTGCTCCTCCATTGTAAGTTTCATTTGCTCATGCATTCTTTTTTCACTTTCACGAATTCTCCTCTCAACATACTCATGATTATCATATGGCACATATCCTTGATTTTGAACTTGAGGGTATCCTTGATTTGGGAAGGGTGGGGGTAGTGGGTTAAATCCTTGATTGGGTGGATGAAAGTTATTTCCTTGATTTTGAAAGGTGTTCGGTGCTTTGTAGTTGTTCCCTTGGTATTGTGGTCTTGGCCCTTGGTTCCTTTGTAACAATTGAGGGGGATTGGGTTGAGTAATGGTGGGTGGATGGGGTCGGAATCCCGGTGGAGCAAGGTAGTTTTGAGACTTGTAAGAAAGATTGTTTGGATTGATGTTGGGTTTGAAATGTTCTCGATGTTCTTCTTGGTAAGCATAACACTCCCCTTGATAACCTTGAACTTTGTCACATTGTTGATAGGAATGGGGACCTCCACAAGTCTCACATGAAAGAGTAATAGCATGCACATCATTGGTGGAATTGTTCAAGGAAATGCCCTTAATGGTTTGGATTAGTTCTTGATTTGCCTTAAGATTCATCTCTTGATTCCTATCCATTCTTTGGAGTATCTCTTGGTAACTCTTGAGGAATTGGTTATCACAAGGTGTTTGAGAACTATTTTGCACAACATGAACCCTTTCTTCAAATTGTATGTTAGTTTGCACCATTGATTTGGTCTCAATAATGTCCCAAGCTTCTTGAATGGATTTAGCAAGAATATTTCCACCCGCGGAAGAATTGAGTGAATCTTGGTGGTGTGGTCTTAATCCATCATAGAAAGTATTGATTTGGTGAACTTCATCGAAGCCATGATTTGGGCATTTTCTCAATAACTCCTTGAACTCCTCCCAAGCATCACTAAAGGTTTGACTAGGTTTTTGTTGAAAGCCTATAATTAAGTTTCTCAAAGCCGTAGTCTTAGACGGGGGAAAGAACATGTTCAAAACTTCTTACCATGTAGTAATGCTCTCGGGTGGTTGTGTATCTAACCAATGCTTGGCATGGCCCTCTAGTGAAAATTATACCAATATCAACTTAATGGCATCATGGGGAACTCCATTGTACTTAATGGTGTTGCAAAGAGCAAGAAACTTCTTAAGGTGATCATGTGGATTATCATTCTTATTCCCAAAAATGGTGTGTTTGAAACCAAGTTAATCATAGATGTCTTTAGCTCAAAGGTGTTTGCGGGAATATCAGGTATTTTGATAGCATCGGCATATCCTTGCACATTGGATTGCAAGTGCTCCATCAAAGGTCAAGTGTCAACGCCGGCCATGGCTTCTTGTTGTGTGTGGATCAAAGCACGATTCTCGAGATCGGCTTGATTGACGGTGGTGTTTTCACTCTTTCTCTTTTTCTTCCTTTTGGGAGGAAGGGGTTGTACACCAAATGGTATTTGTGCACGCTCGCGAGTGAGCATGCAACTCAATACAAGGAGTGAGAGAGAAGCTCTCGTTCGACTTTTAAGAAGAAGGGATTATCCTCTTCGAGATTCAATATGAAATATCCACAAGAAAGTATAATATACGTATGTACTACTTGGGTGCAAGACCCCCAATCAATCCTTCCTTCTTAGAATAAGCACTAGTGAATGGGGGGTTAGGTGACGCGAAGTACTTAAGTACCTATTAACCCTTAGATGGCATTTTATAGAACATCGCCTTTCTATTCACTTTGTAGTTTTTATACTTCGAATTATTACCTATTGGAAGTATTTATCTATTCTTGCTTAATTAGATTTGATCGATACACGTGTCAAGGACCGGAACGCTCCCTAACACGGTGTATTGCAAAAGCAATACTTATGGAGATATGTGTATTGGTTGTTCGTATATGTATACGTATATACATATAATAATATAGAGACAATATTTTTGTATTTATTAGGTTTTTTAAAGAAAATACTATATGTACGTAAAAACTGAGGAAATCCAATAATATATAATTTTTGGGTGCAATCTCTTAGGAAAAAGATTGCTTTTTGATTTTTTATTTTTTTGGTCAATTCTTTAGGAAAAGAATTGTTTTTGTTATTTTTTAGTTTTTATATTTTTATATTTTTGATTTTTTTATGGTTTTGATTTATGATACGTAAAAATAACGTTCACGGGGTGAACGGATCCCAAAAGCCAATGAAAACCGTCAATCAATAGCCTCTCGTAAAGTCAAAGAACCGACAGCGGCGCCATTTGAAATTGAGTATATTGAAGTTCGTTTTCTCTCGATTCTTGACCAATTGAAAGTCCTATTTCAAACAACAAGTAAAAAGGGTGAAAAATATTAAGCTATTTATCCGTATAACACTTAGCAAATACCAATTATTATTCACAAATTTCCAAAATGTAAAAACATGAAAGTAATGTGCTTGAAATGTAAAGTAATTGAAAGTACAAAGCTTGAAATGTAAAGTTCAGAAAATAAAAGGACCTAAAATGTAAATTCTAACAACTTATAACTAACTTTTAACAAACTAAACAAACTGCCTAACCAAATTTGACAAGTAACTGAAAAATTAAGGGGTGTAAACTAGCAAACCCTAATTACTTGCAAGTTTAGTAACAAGTGCAAACAGTTACAATCTACAAGGACTAAAATGCAATAAATGGTAACTAATTAACAAAAACGGGCACACACAAAGAATAAGCTCGAAAGAGCTTAATTCTAGACCAAATAAGCTCAAACTAGTTTCAAAAGACTTAAAATGGAAAAGTAGCTAGGTATGCAGAAGGAAACAACTTAAAATCAAGTAAAACTCAATCTAGCTTATTCCAATAAGACAACATTAAGCTAACTAAAAATCCAGACATGCACAATCAGATTTTTATGCTCAAACTTATCAATCAGCTTAATAAGAGTATGGAATGTCTTTTATTTTTGAAAATGATCCACTGAATAAGCTAGAAAATGGAATTAAGCTGAAAAGAGCTTATTTGACCAAGTTTGACCTAAAATGTGAAAAAGCTGAAAAGTTCCAAAACTCCTCAAGACATGTTTCTAAACAGGTTTGTGAAGAAAAATGGGAACATTTATGAAGTAGAAATGGCTATACAAGAAAACAGTCCAACTTTTATATCAGAAACTTGAGTTTGCTAAGGATTTTATTAATAAGCTATTTTTTCAATCAAAACAACATACTGTAGAATTTCCTTGCACAATCTTGAACTTTGAATGTTATGCTACAACTAGAAACTTGTTTTAAGCAATTTGGTTAAGAAATGAAGAAATAGCATGGATTTGAATTGAGCAAGTTTTATGATGAAAAGATAATTAGAACTTGACCCAAACCTTTTTTAAACCATTTGCTTTTTTGACCACTAATTTGCCCACAAAACTGAACAATCTTACTACCACTATATTACCTAGTGTGAATAAACTATTCTCAAATGAATTAACAGTCTTGTATTACAAAAACTAGGTAAATCCAAACATCAGTTATCAAGACTGTTACAAACTATTATGAAGCAATTTTTAGTAAATGAGTGAACCAAACTTTGACTGATATCAGAACATGTTCAAGAAGTAAAATGAAGGGTATTTGAACTAAAATCAGACTTATTCAAACACTTAATCACAAAATGCACTCAAGGATTTTAACTGATGAATATAAAAGTGAAATCAAGTAAAAACAGACTTAAGGATTCAAGTATACTCTCAAGCTATCAATCTAACAAGATTATACTAAAACATAACCAAACACATGATCATAGCATCACAAATTGTTTACACTAGGAATGAAGCATGCAAATTTCAATTGAGTGGAACTTAAAACAGGATTAACAAACTTTTTAGCTAGAAGCCTCCACTGATGGAGTAGTGTGGCGCTGAGCCAACTAGAATCTACAAGAACAACACCAGAACACCTCCATTAACCACATTTATCACCTCCATAAGCTATATCTGCTCAAATCAAACCAACTGCTACAATCTGCTACTCAGGAACTGGATAGTACTACTAAGGCTGAATTGAGCATAACAATCTTCCACAATGTATCAAAAACACTTCATTGATCACTTAAGATCAATGAAATCACAAACAGTAATAGGATTCCAAGTATGAGTAAGTGGAATGAAGATCATAGAAGAGGAAATGGATATTTTTGTGATTTTTATTTATTGATGAAGGAAAAGTAGTTACAACTGCCTTAACTAACTTCTAACCAACTATTAAGTGTGTGTCAAACACTTAAGAGTTGTTGGCTAACTGAATGAAAGAACAAATTTGAGAGAGAAAATCTAAAGTGTGTGTTTTTGCACACTTAGCTACATACACAAAATGAAGGAATAACATGCTATTTATAGGAGTTGGTGATGATGTGTTGGGCAAATCTGACGTGTCTCAACCAATGGAAGGATGCCAGGTGTCACAATCTGGTAAATTGCCAATTTGACTCCAAGAACAGGAAAGGGGTTTTCTTGTCCTTTGAGTTTCAGTTTAATTGACTTATGCAGTTGCATTCGTCATCTTAATCCGAGCATTTTTCATGTAGAAAGTATTTTGTGAAATGCTTTGTAGACAAATCCACGTCCTGGGCTTGTTGAAGAAGAGAGTGATACGTGTCATGTTCTTGTTGGATGTTTTCCCCTCACATGGATCATTATCTTAAGTGGATAAAATGAATTATTGCATGTTGAAATCTGATTGGCCAAGAGAAAATAAGTGCGCTGCACTGTTGTGGGCTTTATATATTTAATGAGAATGTGAGGTGGCAGTCCAACTGGTGATCCACAACTCATTTTTCTTGCATTATGATTGGCTAAGAAGCAAGTGACACGGATCAAGGCCAAAGTTGGTGCATTTTTGATACTTTCAGTCCCTTATCTTTAACAGATTATCAAAATGAGCTCCATTCTTCATTCTAATGGAAAATTTGGTCCTTTGACTTGCATTCTTGTTTATTTGACTCCCTTGACTTGGTTGACTTGAAGTTTGACCAAGTTTGACTTTGATCTTAATTTTTCCAAAGTTTGCATTTAAGTCCCTCAACTTTTGAGTATTGTCAAGATAGGTCCTTCTTCTTCAAATGACTTGTCAACTTTGATCCTTCTCTTGTCTTTTCATCATAAATGAGCTTGATTTCTTCTTGTTTGCTTGAAATTGTATCCTTGTTACCTATTTAAGCACAAACACAAAACACACCACATAATTCTGCTTTATAGCACAAAAGTTAGGTATTTTCCATGTGTTTTAGGGTGATTTGTTGATTAATTGATATGAGATTTTGCTCATATCATTCCTCATTACACAAGGCTTCGCTAAAGGCAAGGTGGATCCCACGCTGTTCATTTAGAAACGAGGTAAAGATATGACTATGGTACAAATATATGTTGATGATATTATATTTGCAGCCTCGACCCAAACCTTATCCGATGAGTTTGGGACACTCATGTCTTCCAAGTTTAAGATGTCAATGATGGGCAAGGTATCATTTTTCTTAGGACTTCAGATATCTCAGAGTCTCAGAGGCATCTTTATCAATCAATCCAAGTATGCCCTTGAATCGCTTAAGAAATATAAGATGGAATCTTGCGACCCCGCGGATACTCCAATGGTGGAACGAACTAAGCTTGATGCAGATACACATGGAGTTGCCGTTGATCCGAAACTTTATCGTGGCATGATCGGTACCCTTCTGTATATCACAGCTAGTCGACCTGATCTTCAGTTTGCTATATGTATGTGTGCTCGGTATCAAACTCGACCTACTGAGTTACACTTAGCTACTGTTAAACGGATCTTTCGGTAACTTAAAGGAACCATTAATCAGGGACTTTAGTATTCAAAGGACTCTTCGATTGCACTTATGGTATATGCAAATGCGAATCACGCGGGTTGTCAAGATACACGGCGTAGCACAAGTGGAACTTTGCAACTACTAGGAGATCGACTAATCAGTTGGGCATCGAAAAGGTAGAAAAGCGCTGCAATTTCAAGTACGGAAGCAGAATACATAGCTATGTCCGGTTGCTGTGCTCAAATTCTTTGGATGAGATCGCAATTAACCGACTATGGTCTAGGTTTCAACAAAATTCCGACGTACTGCGACAACAAAAGTGCAATTGCCTTATGCTGCCACAATGTTCAACTGTCCCGGTCGAAGCATATTGACATTCGCTACCACTTTATCAAGGAGCAAATGGAAAATGGAGTGATCGAGCTTTACTTTGTCCGGTCTGAGTATCAATTGGCGGATATTTTCACAAAGGCTTTAGATCGCCTCGAATGGGATTTTTGGCCGACAAGCTAGGTTTGAGAACTTTCTCGCCTGAGACTCAAAAGGAATTGGAAGATGAAGAGAAAGAATAGTGGTGGTAAACTATTCTCCATATCCTTGGTGACCATCTGTACATATTGTTTATATTTTTATCCTCAAAAGCAAAATACAAAAATATAAAACCATATAAAAACCATAAAAATTGAAAAATTCAGAAAAATCCAAAAATATTTTTACTTTATTTTTCAAAGGCATGTCTTTTGGTACGATAATATTTACGGCCTTAGAAATGTTGATTAATATCGAAACGACGCCATAAATAGAGTTCGTATAAAAGTTGTAAATATTTCATAAAACATGCCTATATGGCTTGTAGTTATTTCTGACTGCAACCCGTTTTTCATATTAAAGTCAAGTATTTCTTCTGAAAACTTTGGCTCACAACGGGAATTAATTTTCTCGACATGGTTTATGATATGAGTGAATTTACTCATATCATTTATATCTATAAATGAGCTTAAATTGCATAAAACACATGAATATATCCTTGTATGTGCATATTTTCTTGTTTCGTGTGTGTAGGTACCAAGATCACAAAAATCGGCAAAATCGACACGAGATTAGAGATTTCATCAAAAGCCAAAAGACGAGTTCGTTTTATTCGAGGATTCAAGTTTATGAAGTTAAATGGGCCAAGTGGGTCCCACATGTTCTTATTGGGCCTGAAAGCTCAAATGGTGAAAGTTAAGTTTACTATTTGGATCAAAAGCCCATTTACAAAGCCCAATGACAAAAATAAGAAACGAAGGAAGTAAATATTAGTTGGACCAAAGGCCCATGAAGGAAATTCGAGACAGTGAAAAGAAGTATTTGGTTTTTGGGTCAATACATTTGGTCAAACACACACGATTATTTACTCTCATCCTCACCACACACATTTACCACTCTTTCGATAAAAACAAGAACTATCCTTTCTCTCTCAAAATAACTAGGCACCATATTTTTACTCCCAAACCCTAATTTAAATCAACTTTTGGGGATTTTATCTATAAGAGACGCATGATAACACACGCGCCCTTAATTAATTCTCCCCCTAAATCGGAGATAGAAGATGGAGCACTAATCTGTGACGTGGCTTCTTTTCTCTAATCTGATTGGAGGAGACACCTCAATATTCCTCAATCCTCCAATAATAAAAGGCCACCTCAGCTTGGAAGAAAGCACAACTAGCACAGATGTGCCAGCTTGGCAATCCGTGTGAGGAGAAAACCAATCTCAATCGTTGATCATAGAGAAGAAAGAGAAAAGAAGGATCGAAGGGCCAAGAATAAAGATGCTTCCCAACAAACCTCATCAGCAAGGCTCGGGGTTTGCCTATAAAAACCCCTCACAAAATGTAATTTTAAGCATCCCATTTGTATTTACTGTTATTATGCAAAAATAGTGGTAGGAATAATTGTAATCTTTCTTTAGTTTTGTACTCAATTTTCAGTATCAATAAAAAGTTTATTTAATATTATCTTGATTTTACTTTTCGTTTATGTTCTACTTAAATTAATCCTTAATCTAGTTTTGCTATAATAATATGAATGTTATCTAATCTAAGCTTTACCATAGCTTTTATTAAATAATAAAATAGTTATTGGGAGAAAACTTATCCCCATTGGATTTGTTTAAAATAAGCTACTGTGTGAATTATGGTTCATGGTTCGCTGGTATTGAGATTTTATGGTGGTTCGTGGTTCGAGATGAATGATGGTGATGTCGTTTAAGTTTTAAGCCAGCTCAGCGTTGCGCTTCTTCACAAAGGTTTCTTCAAAAGGTTTCGTTCTCTTATTTTTTTTTATTTAGTTTAAGTTTTTATGAATCTGTTTTAGTTTGGTTGAATGCTGTGAGTTTGGATTGGTTGCAGTCATGATAATGTTATAGATATGTGTTAGATATTGTTGTTTATGGATGCTGGTTTGATAAATTAATTCACGAATGTTTTATTCGGCTTGGTGAGTTGATTTGAGTTTTTAAGATGGATGTATGAATCTGTTATTGCAGCTATGTGAATTGAATAATGTGCATTTGAAGTTTTCGATTTAACACTATCTGCTTTTGTTTATTATCTTGGATTGAGGGAATTTGCTTGATAAATGTCACTCTACATTTTGGTTGAGGAATGTTATGAATCTATTTAGTCTGCTGAAATCATAGGGTCTACTTTTGCTTAGATTTATCTGATTTGGGTTAGTGTTATGTCTGCTGGTTTACTTGATTGTATGTTTGCTTGTTTTTTTGTTTACTGACAATGCAACCTAACCTGCTGATTAATAGACTTACGTTAGCTGCGCTTTATAGGTTTCTAGTTTCTGGTTTATAGAAGTCTATTTGCTACTTATTTTTGCTGATATATAGTTTCATTTGCTGAGATTTGTTAGTATTACTAACATTTGCTATTTTGCTGAGTTAAAGATACTAACAGACTCATTTAGTCTATTAAGTCTCATACTGATTCCTATCAGTTTCAAATTTACACCACATAAAGTCATAACTGTGACTTTTATTTACTTTTACTCTTTCAAAAATAATTTTCACAAAAACTGTCCCTTATGGGACTCGAACCCGAGACCCCTCGGTTAACTGTCATACACTTTTACCATCTAGTCTAACTAGTCTTTTTGGTTTAATTATGGAATAGGTAATTAATATAGTATTATAGTAGCTGTCAGTTTTTTTAGATAGTTTAATTTCATAGTTTGTTACTTTATTTAAGTTTAAATCATTTTACATAAATTTGAAATTATAAAATAAATAAATAAAAACAAAATAAAAATAAAAAATGTTTTATTAATTTTAGAAATTTAATTAGTTTTTAAAATAATAAGATTTTAATAAGGTTAGTTTTTTTAAATAAATTAGATTTAATTAATTTTTAGAAGTAAATAGTTTTTAATAGATTTTTAAAATAGTGTAAAAGTAATTTTACTTAAATAGATAAGTTTTTAATTGATTTTATTTAAATAGTTTAAATTTTTAAATAGCTTTAATTTTTAAATAGTTATTGATAGGTGTGAAAACACCCATCCTTTTTACCACTTAATTACAATAATAACCGAGCCAAAACGTGTATTTTATGTCATTTATGTCGGAATTATGCGTGGTTTGTGTTTTTGTTGTGATTTAGGACGAAAAGGTGAAAAGTGGAGAAAACACGGGATTTTACGGGCTTTTATCGAAGAAAAAGACGAAAGATGAAGTCGAAAGATCAAGAGTGGAAAAAGAACGGAAGTCCAAGACCAATTCTGAAGATTTATCAAAGAAAAAGTCAAAAGACGGAAGTTTACTTAAAAGCCGAAGAACTCAAGTCTAATTTATTGAAGATTATAAGACGAGTTTGAAGAAATCCTAAGAAAAAGTCCAAGTATTAAGAAGATTAACAAAAAGATTAAGAAGATCAAGGACCTAAGCTTGCAAATAAGAGAAAGAAGGAGAAGCTTCCACCTTAAGCTTTCCCCTCCTATAAATAGTTTAGGATCTCATTTTGTAAAGGTTGTTGGAGGCCTGACAAGCCTTTCTTCCCCATTCTTCATTTTCTTGTTCTTTACTTTTATGCATCTTAATCTCCATGTAATGCACCTTTAATTTTCTTTTAATTCCAAGTAAGTTTCCATTTAATTGATGTTAATCTTTACTTTATTGTTAATCTCCTTCTTCCTTTCTTGCTTGATTTGTTCTTAATCTTTGTGTTCATGTTCTTGAGTTTTCTTATTTTCAATCAAGTGGGTTTTGATTGATTTGGCTTTCTTTGTTAGTTTTGATGATTTATGTTGATTGATTATTGTTAGTTGATGTTTATTGGTTGTTTTGGTTTAATCTTTTGGTTTGTTTTGGTTAGATTTGAATTAATTCGTGCTCTTTTCTTTTTCCCCTGTTCTTCATCATGTCTACTGTTTCCTGCCCAGTTATTCCGAATGGTCTTGTTTCTTTGTTCTTTATGCGGAATATCTGGATATTCCGAATGGAGACCCTTACTCGGAATATCTAATTATTCCGAATAGAGTCTTCTATTCGGAATATTAGATTATTCCGAATAGAGTCTTCTATTCGGAATGTTCAAGTATTCCGAATAGAGTCTTATATTCCGAATAGCCCTTTTTTCCGCATAGCTTTTATTTTTCCGCATAGTGTTTTTTTTCCGAGTAGAGCATCTTTCCATTTTTATTCCGTATAGCACATCCTTATTCGGAATATTTACTTTATTCCGAATAGAGTTTTCAGTTTTAGTTTTTAAGCTTTACTTTTTCCCGTCTTTTCTTGATTTACACCTTTACTTGCTTTCCTTTCAATTTAAGTTTTAATTTGAGTCATTTACTTTAATTGCCTTTAATCTTTTATTGTCGTTTCTTTTTACCGTCTTTACTTTATCTTTAATTGTTTCAAGTCTTTATTTTTAATTAGTTTTAGACAACGATAACCCTTTTATTTGATTCACCAAGAACAACTAATCTCACACAATTAACCGGAGATCAATTCGAAGAGACACCGAGAAAACGAACTTTAATTGATACAAAATCTGTACATTAAAATGGCGCCGCTGCCGGCTCTTTTCGTGAGGATCGAAGGTTTTTTGTGAGAGACGCGTTGGCTTTTGGGATCCGTTCACTTGTGAACGTTATTTTTCGTTTCAAAAATTTTCAAAAATCCAAAAACATTTGAAAAATCATAAACAGCATTTCTTTTTCAAAGTTTTGCACCAAAAGTATTCTTCTTGCTCATCTATCTTTCTTTATGGATTTTTATGTCCATTGCGTCGGGTGTGGGAGACAATTATACGGGAACGACTCTTGTCAATGGTGTACATGTGAGCGGTGCGGCAACGATATCGACAACACACAATTCGGATTTTGTCCTTTGTGCAACTCGACTAATTCGTCCTTTTTGAACCCACCTCCTGTTCCCACGTGCAGCTATTGTGGAAGCGATTCTCATTGGCATATTTCGTGCCCGGTTCCATACCCGTATGATCACGGGCAAGAACCGGGGTACAATTATGACTACGATAATAGCTATCCACAAGACGCACCCAGTCTTTCTCCTCAACCGTTCTGCAACAACTGTGGGGGTCCTCATGATACCTATTATTGTCAACCAACGAATTATTATGAGCAAAATCCGTGTCCTCAGTTTTCTTCACCAATGGATTATTATGAACCAAACCCGGTTTCTAATTCTTCTCAACCGATGAACTACTATGAGCCACAACCATGCTATAATTCAGGTTTTCAACACTTTGAGCCCCCACATCACACCCTCAATCATCAATCCTCTCAGCAAACTAGTCTTGATCAACAACTCACTTCTTTGAATGGCATTCTAGAAAGTCTAGCTCAACTACGAGCTGACTTGCATCAGGAAAGGCAACCGTTGCTTGATGTGGACGAAACCTTGAACACCACCGACACCTTTTTGAGCCAATTTAGTCGTTTTCCCTTCTTTTCTACACCAAAATGTTTAATTAAAGCGTGGGATCGAATCGGTGAAATTGAACATACTCGGGGCGATGAACAACAAAAGTTGCTGCATGAGCTTCTTAAAGATGTGGAGGTTATCAAGGAAGAGTTAGCCGACTATGTCACTCCTAACTGGACTCGTCCCATCTATTATGATGATGACGACGACGATGATGTCTACACTTTCAACCAATCTTCTGAAGTTGCTGCTCCTACTGTCGATGCTCCTCCTGCGTCTAAGGATCTAGATTCGTTGAATGAGCTTAGTGACGTTGGTCCCGACAAAGTATTGGATGATGAGGTTTGTGACATACCTGCTATGGAGCCTGAGGACGACGTTGCTCTTACGGAAGAGGTCGATCCTAGTGATGACGATTCTTCTCTCAGCTATGAGAATTTCACTTTTGAAATTTCTCAATCTCCACCGGGAGATGCGGGTGATGACGATTTATTCTCGCCGGCTTACGAGAAGTTCACCGATGAACTTGATCTTGTGGATGAGGTGGAAGACGTACTTCTTCGCGATAGATTACGGAAAGTGCACCTTCTTATTGCTCAAATCGAAGAGTTGACTTCTCCTTCTCTTTCCAAGTCTTTACCTCCATCTATTCCTCCCGTTGAAGACAATGACCCATTGCTGGAAGAAATCGATATTCACTCCATTCCTCCAGGTATTGATGATTATGATATGGAGGGGGACATTATTTTTGATAATTTGTTGCCGGAAAGTATTGACCCAAGTCCCCCTCCCGAACACCTTTCATCCACTCCGTTAGAAACCATCACGGAGGATGAGTGCTTTGACCCGGGAGGTGATATTGATTATGCTATCATTGATGACATCACGGCTTTGCCGAATGCTCAGCCTCCATTGTCTTTGGGGGATGACAATGTGCTTACTTTACCCACCCCACCTCCCGTGGACCTTGATTTCACATACTTTTTGTATGTTGAAAGGACCTTCCTCCCATTCAAGACTTATTCCCCCGCCTCTCCTTTGTTGATGTCAACCGGGAACGAGGACAAGGTCTTTGATCCCGGTATCACATTCGAGGCTTCCCCATGGACAATTTAATTCGGGGACGAGTCAGGCTCGTGACTCGGTTAATATAAACAAGCGCTTTTTGGGAGGCAACCCAATTATCTATCTATCTTTACCATAAGTGTAGGGGGGAGCCCCGTTGGTGTTTCTTGTTCTCTTTCTTATCATGTGCAGGGATTAGAGCTTCAAAGACACACTCTTGATGACTTTTGACGAATCGTGATTCCGTGTTCCCTTCTTCCCGGTTCCATCCTAAACTCTTTTCGATTCACTATTTTATATTTCTCAATATTAAAATAGGAATCTCTTTAGTGGTCTTTTCCTTCACGAGATTTAAACAAAGTGCACAATGTCCTAAGTGTAGGGGAGTTTACTCCCACATGCTTAAACATTGAGGACAATGTTTATCTTAAGTGTAGGGGGGACTTCTATCGAAGTTAAGTGGTCTTTTCCTTGTATTTGTCCTCATTTTAACCGGAAAATTTGATTTTTCGACATTTTTCAATATTTTTAATCTATTTTGGCCTAGTTGTAGTTCCCTTTATTTTTGCTACTTTTCTCCTATTTTAATAAAATGGTTTTAGCAAGTTTAGATATCTTAGATATATTAGGCCCGTTGTGAATATTTTGACTCAACCCGAGTTTACTTATCCAAGTTCACTCTAGCTAGTATCCTTAACCATGTAGACCTTAATTGGTTTATTAGGCTAAGCATCCACGAGTCTCATTACTTGAGATTTTAAATTGTGGAGGACGAGAAATGATAGATTTAGTTACAAGTTTGGTATTCTCTCATTAACTTATGTGAGTTAATTATGATCTTTTTCTCCCATCACTTGCTAATAAATTATCTGCAATAAGTAAGGTCGTACGATTTGAAAAGTTACTTAGCTTCTAGCCCAAGATCGTTTAAAAGTTGCTCGGTAATGACGAGAGTTCATAGCCAAGGCATAACTTATGAAGCGGGGCGCGAAGATTGGCGAGTCCGAAAAGGCCCTAACAAGGCATGAGGATTCCATTTTATTGCTGAAGATCCAAAGTGATGTGAAAAGCATTATTCCTAAAATCAATAAGAAGGATCAAGACTTGCGACGAAAAGCAATCAACTCCCATAAAGATCATGGAGAAGTCTATCCGAAAAGACCCTAGCAAGGTATGAGGATAAATAGATCCAAGTCCGAAAAGGAGGTGGATCGTTGTATCTCAAAATCCCAATTAGAGATTGAAGAAATAATCATGAAGTCGTGGTCAACAAAGTTGGAGTACCCCTCAAAAGTCTCCAAGTGAAGAAACTCTATTATGATGAGAAGACCATTATCTCAAGAACGTCTCTCGAAGATATGAAGTATGAAGTACATGCCAAATATCGGCCCGAGAAAGGTCTCAAATCGTGAACCAAGTTATGCCAAGATATGAACTTTTTGATATCCCGAGAAGCAGTTTTAAGAGATTTTGTCCTTTAGCTAACTATTGATCAAGTCGTCCTACTTTGCTTTCAGCCTAAATAAACTATCGAAATAAGTCAACAATGCATCCTCGTGATCATTCAAGACATCAATAAAATATAAGAGATACCCATAGGAATAAGGGAGTTTAAGTGATTAATTGAACCGCATGAGTAAATGTTTGTTATGCTAACTTGTACTAACAATGATCTTGTTTTTAAGCTTGGCATGGGGAACGTGAAACTTGAGGGTGATAAACATTCACGACACCAAAGCCCTAATGTAAGTCTTAGATTTCTTTACAAGTTTCTCCCTTGTTTCATCTTGTTATTTTCTATCTTTTTGATTTTCCTTAGTTGTTTAATAAAGGCCAAGGTAGGTTGATTATGATGGAAAGTGTAAACCTTGCTTAATTGCTAAGCATTGCATGAGGGCATTGCAATGGTTAAGTGTAGGGGATTTGATAGGTGTGAAAACACCCATCCTTTTTACCACTTAATTACAATAATAACCGAGCCAAAACGTGTATTTTATGTCATTTATGTCGGAATTATGCGTGGTTTGTGTTTTTGTTGTGATTTAGGACGAAAAGGTGAAAAGTGGAGAAAACACGGGATTTTACGGGCTTTTATCGAAGAAAAAGACGAAAGATGAAGTCGAAAGATCAAGAGTGGAAAAAGAACGGAAGTCCAAGACCAATTCTGAAGATTTATCAAAGAAAAAGTCAAAAGACGGAAGTTTACTTAAAAGCCGAAGAACTCAAGTCTAATTTATTGAAGATTATAAGACGAGTTTGAAGAAATCCTAAGAAAAAGTCCAAGTATTAAGAAGATTAACAAAAAGATTAAGAAGATCAAGGACCTAAGCTTGCAAATAAGAGAAAGAAGGAGAAGCTTCCACCTTAAGCTTTCCCCTCCTATAAATAGTTTAGGATCTCATTTTGTAAAGGTTGTTGGAGGCCTGACAAGCCTTTCTTCCCCATTCTTCATTTTCTTGTTCTTTACTTTTATGCATCTTAATCTCCATGTAATGCCCTTTAATTTTCTTTTAATTCCAAGTAAGTTTCCATTTAATTGATGTTAATCTTTACTTTATTGTTAATCTCCTTCTTCCTTTCTTGCTTGATTTATTCTTAATCTTTGTGTTCATGTTCTTGAGTTTTCTTATTTTCAATCAAGTGGGTTTTGATTGATTTGGCTTTCTTTGTTAGTTTTGATGATTTATGTTGATTGATTATTGTTAGTTGATGTTTATTGGTTGTTTTGGTTTAATCTTTTGGTTTGTTTTGGTTAGATTTGAATTAATTCGTGCTCTTTTCTTTTTCCCCTGTTCTTCGTCATGTCTACTGTTTCCTGCCCAGTTATTCCGAATGGTCTTGTTTCTTTGTTCTTTATGCGGAATATCTGGATATTCCGAATAGAGACCCTTACTCGGAATATCTAATTATTCCGAATAAAGTCTTCTATTCGGAATATTAGATTATTCCGAATAGAGTCTTCTATTGAATGTTCAAGTATTCCGAATAGAGTCTTATATTCCGAATAGCCCTTTTTTCCGCATAGCTTTTATTTTTCCGCATAGTTTTTTTTTCCGAGTAGAGCATCTTTCCATTTTTATTCCGTATAGCACATCCTTATTCGGAATATTTACTTTATTCCGAATAGAGTTTTCAGTTTTAGTTTTTAAGCTTTACTTTTTCCCGTCTTTTCTTGATTTACATCTTTACTTGCTTTCCTTTCAATTTAAGTTTTAATTTGAGTCATTTACTTTAATTGCCTTTAATCTTTCGTTGTCGTTTCTTTTTACCGTCTTTACTTTATCTTTAATTGTTTCAAGTCTTTATTTTTAATTAGTTTTAGACAACGACAACCCTTTTATTTGATTCACCAAGAACAACTAATCTCACACAATTAACCGGAGATCAATTCGAAGAGACACCGAGAAAACGAACTTTAATTGATACAAAATCTGTACATTAGTTATCTTTAGATTAAATAACTCGGGAAAGATTCATGCACTTAGGTTTAATTTGTAGAATTAATTTTAGTTTAAAAACCGATAAACCATTTAAATCAATTGTCCAAATCGAAACAAAACGTCTCAAATTCACTCGATCTTCGTGTACAACGAACTTGGTTCATCATCGTGATTAATTAAATCCGTCTTGGTAATTTTAGTCTATTACTTTTTCCTAAAGGTAATTTTCTAATTACCCTATAACGTATTCTAATTAATATACAATCCATGATACATCAGTTTACTTTATAACCATGTAAGGGATTGTGTTTACATTATAACACAATCTAACACGGATATATGTACGCATCAGTGCATTTATTTGTTAAAACAAGAGAAATCTTGTTTTTATGAAGCTATCATCTTTACAACCATAGCAATATATAATTGGTATCTAAATACTCGACGATGCGACTACTCAAACGACGACTACAGCTCTTTCAATAGAACACGGGTCAACAATTGAGGGGTGTAATTGTCAAGCATTCAGAATCTTTGATGCCGAAAGTGCCAAGTTCACAAATTGGTGTCAAGACAACAATACCAATCGTACATGTGGTGTCAAGAGATGACTTCAGACGTGACGAGGCGACCTACATTTGACGAAAAGAACCATGTGATCTTATCATATGATGTTATCATCAATCAGGTCCAACCTTGTCAATTTACTCTTATATGGTGAATATGTGACTACTTTACAAATCGGTATCATATCTCACATTGGTATCATGAAGATAAAATAGACTTGCATTTTTCTTCCCAAAAACTTTCTTAAAATATTATTAAATCAATTGATATTAAAAACAGCGATTGGGTTAATATTTTTAATATGGGGGAGAAAATGTGATTGAATATGAGACATGATTAATCAAAAGTGATTTGACTTAACATGATGGCTCATCCCAACATGTGCGAAATGTTTTCGAATATCGTGGCATATGTTAAGGGGGAGGAAAATGGATTTGCTATATTAAAATGGATTTCATGGTGACATATACTTACCCTAAACCCATTTATTTCACGACGGTGAAGATTGTGGTGACATAAGGATGGTAGGATAGGTTAAAGTCCAATGATTCTTCCAAAACTAGAGGAATCTTCCCAAGGACATTCCAAAGCTAGAAATAGTAGTCCTTAGGAAAGATGGGGAAAGATTGTGAACGTAGATCTTTGCCGACCAAGTACTTAAGTTAGCACTAGAACAATCACAATAAGGTGCTAGTTATGACGTATTGGTAAGCATTGAAGGGGTTGAAGAATGAAAAAGAATTGTAAAGATAAAGGGTCTAAAGAAAGAAGCCCTCACACAACCTTAGGTAGAAACCGGGTCAACTCATTAGCTATTGAGATCATTTTAATGATGCTCGATATTAAAGATAGACATCATGGACCTAGTGATGCACTGCACAACCCATCCCAGCTAACTCAGATATCTCTTAAAAGGTATTTGTTTTATTCACATGGAGACAGCGCATTATCTATCGATTTATTTACTCCGAGTAAATTGGTATTGAAATGGTGGCACTCCTCTCCAGCCTACGATCACTAAAAATCCAAAATGCGCGATCGAGTCTAGAGCCATTTGAGATCATCAAATATATCACTAGGACACATTTCCATATTTCCTTGCTTCTTCACACACTGTGAAAAGTAAGAAAGATATTAAGAGTCCTACGCAAAATCTTCATGGTCTTGCCTGAACATCCGAGTAATACAAAAGTATTTACAATGAAGATGGAAATCCTTCTTGAGCAAATATCAAAAAGCTCATGGTAGGTGACTTGTACGATTCTTTATGAATCAAGCTTATGATAACTGGAAAGCAACAGTGGTTTAATTCTTAATTGTACTTAAACACGTTCCAGGCCTCTACGCAATATCTTAGTGATCTTGCCAGAACACTCAGAGCGACACTCCATAGTGTTCACAGTGATGAGTGGAAATCCTTCTAGTGTTAACCTCAAACAACACTTGGTAGGTAACTTGCAAGATTCAATATGAATCGAGCTCGTGACAACTAGAAAGCAACGATGGTGCAATTCTTTAATGAATCAAACTTGTTCCAAGAATCAGAATTGACGGCTTCAATCATACGGATAATTTTATCTAAATGATTCACTCTTTACGTTCGCAGTCAGCTTTGGACGGTCGAGTAAAGAGAACGGGTTTACCCACGAAATCTTGTCAAGGAGATTTTTAATTAAATCTACCTTCCACAAGTACGATATTTTATATCGTCCAACGGTCTTCACCGACCGGAGGTAAAATGCTATCGAATTAGAATGAAATGTTCAAAGCCATTTCGTTCGTATCTACTTATGTTGCGGCATTTGAAGACGGTGGCGTTGCGGAATCTGAGAAGAAGTCGTCCCCACATGCTTATACTTTATGCACTTAATACTTCATCTAATTCTAGAAAGTCTAAAAGTCAAGTCTTCTGCTGTATCAAACTCTAAAGCTTTCAAGAATTACGAAGGTATAAGTATGTGGGACATGAAGTCACGAAGAGGCGAAGATCACAAGTGAAGGATGCACAAGATCAATGCAAGAGATTAATGCTAAAGATTGATATCAAAGATCACATCAGCATGTTCACCAGAAAAGAAAAAGAAAAAAAAAGACGAAGACTACGAGCTCAAGAAAAGCATAGAATGCTAGGTTTATTTTATTATTGTAACTTGGGTAACGCCCTTGTTTGGAGTGACCTCCCTTAGGGGGAGATTGTTGGAAATACGTTTTACGTATTAGAAAGGATCGGTCACTCCAACAATAGTATAAGAAGTAGCTCGTAGTTTAGTTATCGTAATTGTAAACAAACAAGGCCAAGCCAAGCCTACAACTTGTGTAGGCCGGCGGCTCAATGTAAGCCCAAGACCATCTCATGGGCTTGGGTATATAAACCCTCTCCTTAGTTGGAGAGGGTGTTGGTTCACATATTTTCACAGAGTTAAAAGTATGTTTTCTACACTTTCTCTCTCAAAGTGTGTGTGTTCTTACCATATTCTATCTCTTTCTCTTTCTAAACATAAGCAAGATTTACAATATCCTACAATCTTCATCTTTAAGATCGAATCAGAAGTGAATCAAGGCAAGGAGGAAATGCTCATAGATGAATGATATATATACCACTCTTGTGTAACTAACATGTGTGTAAACGTGTATGGATTGTTGAACTTTATCTCTATTCTTATCTCTAATCTTAGGATGCTGTGTATTCTTTAACTAACAATTTGTGTTTGGATTATCTAGTATTTTAATCCTAATTATCCATGGTATCGATATTTTGATTTACATGGCTCTATGCATCTTGTTTGTTTGATAGCCTCCTAGTTATTGATTATTAGTTCACTTTAGCTTGATAAACCTTGGTATAAAATCTGGGCTAGCTAAAGTTTGAGGAAGTTCTATTTTTGAACACCTCTGGTCGCGGTTCCATATCAAACCCGCGGTTCCTTAGCGATAAGGAACCATGGACCTACGTAAGGAACCGCCTGTCCTTGTTTTGACAGAATCTTTACTTTACACTGTTTTCCTTAATATGTGTAAAACTTTGATAAATTTTTTGAAAAACATGCACTTTCCTAAACTAGGGTACCTAATTTCATTATTCACCTAAAATGATTTTAACCCATTACTAGTTTGGATCATTCCCTTCTCTTCTTAAACCCTCTCTTGTTGATTGTGTTCTTCATCCCTTCAACTCTTCTCTAAACCATAGCACAACCATGGTGTCCACTAGAACATCCATTTCCTCCAAAACTTCCTCCTCCAAAAGAAGCCTTAAAATTAAGATTAAGATACCTAACATTGGTTCTTCATCTTTTCACACTCCAAAAAATGAGATCTCTCCCATTCTCATTTCTTCTTCACCTTCACCACCCCTTTCTCCATGCAAGACAAACTAAACCCATGGTACTAACCATTCACATGGTTCTACCTCCTCTTCATTCCAATCAAGAATGACTGAGCTTTCTTCACCTTTCACCCCTAGTCCTCCTCCTTTGGATGGGATTTCTCAACCACAACCTCTACAAAGTATCCCCTTTTTACTTGAGCCTTTGGTTACCTCTCCTTTCACTCCACCAAATTCTCCCATCTCATCCTTGGACACTATGCCTCCACCACCTCCTCCACCCTCTAACACTAATGCTCCTATTTTGGGCATTCCTATTCCCCACTTCATGGGTGATCCTTACTTATTTGGGTTCCTAGAAGCTCATGGTGCAAATTGCCCATGTTGTCTCTATAATAACTACGTCATTCAAAACCTAAGATTGGAGATGCTTGGTCTTCATAGAAGGTTGCATGATTTCTTGCTTGCCTTGTTCTCCATGCCTCCTCCTAGGAGATGAATGATGGTTTTCAAAATAACATGCTTTTTAAAGAAGGTCAAGCCAAAGAGATCTATGAATTCAAGACCTAGTTTTTAGCTATCTTTGTAGTAGTTATTTGTCTTTTTATTTCGTGTATTTCCTTTCCTTTCCCTCATGATTTTCTCATGTGGATGATTTATGGATTTAGTTCTATGTGTTTCTATCTATGTGATCACATTAATTAACTTCAATTTATTTGAAACTGAACCTAAATATATTAGAACCTCTAAAAACTTGACTTAAAATTGGACCAAAATCTTATCTAAATATTTTGTCACCTTTTGTCAAGACATTCTTTGTGAGTGTGTTGCTTTTATGCAACCCTAGCATACTCTAGTGCTAAAAAAGGTAAAAATATAAGATTTGCAAATTTTTGAAAAAGTCTTATTTTTCTCCAAAACTTTTGAAAATCAAGGTTGGCTGTCCACTGGACGCGGCTCCTTAGCCCCCAGGCGGCTCCATATCGATATGGAACCGCGGGCCATTTTAAGGAACCGCGCTTGGTAAAGCCGTTCTTGGCTTATTTTTGGTCTTTCTTCTTTGACCACAGTCTTGGTTAAGATTCTTTGTTTACCCAATTTGGCTAAACATTTCCTAAAACCTTTCTTTTTCATTTCAAATCTTTGCCGTGTCTATTTTCTTTAAATTCTTCTCTTTTGGGAGTTCTTCTCTTCATTCCTCATAATGCCTAATTCGTCCTTTCCTAACCTTGACATATCTTTGTCACAAACTTCTCAACCTAAAGCTTCTTCTTCTAAGCTTTCAAAGAAACCGAAAATCTCGGTTAAACCCATTTGGATCAAAAAGAACAAGAATCCTCATGATTCTTCTTCTCCGAAATCCTCCAAGAATTCATCTTTCTCTCCGATTCAATATTGGAATGAGACTTACTCTATAAATCCAATTACCGTAGAAAAGGAAATTCTTCCACCACCACCAAAACCTTTCAACTCTCCTCAACTCAATGACCTATCTTCTTTCCCTAATCTCACTAGGCATTGTGAAAACATCTCTTATCCATTATCTCCCTCTCTACCAACCTCTAATTTTGATGGACCTCCCCCATCTAACGACTTTGTTTTGCATCATGGTTCCTCGTGTGCTTGTTGTTGTTTTTAACAAATTGAATTTGCTCATATCTATGACAAGATAAATTTCCTTGAATTCCTCCTCACTCGACCTCCTCTCAAAGTTTTCGTACCCGTGAACAAAACTTCGAATGATTCTTCGTCGTCTTTCTTTTCCAACTAAGGCACATTTTGTACTTTAGTTGTTTGAGTCAATAAAATTTAAGCAATCTTGGAAGACTATCACTATTAGAGTAGTTTATGCTTTATGGTCTATTTTCCATATTTTTTGCTTTAAATATTCATATTGTGTGTATGGATATTTCTCTTGTATGTTATTTCATATTTGTGTAATATGAATGTTATGTGTTTTATCTAAATTCTATTTCACACATTGGTTAAAGAGTTGATCATGGTTAAAACTTAAAATTAATTATGGGTGATTCCATAAATTCTAAATTTTAACCCCTTGACGTTTTAAATCATCTTTGATTGGTTTGGATGTTTCTTTTCTTCCTTTATTACACCAGTTAAACTATGATGTTGTCAATACACACTCTTTGGACATACTTAGCAAATGCTTGCTTCTAATTTGAGATTTCTTTTCCTTCTCCCTCTCAAGTTAGCTAGTAGGTAGTGCGCATACATACATTGGGGTTTCTTTTCTTTCTTCTAACCTTTGTGTAGCATGTAAGTTCTATTACAACAAGTCTAATAAAAACAACATAAAAGAACTAAACATCAGATCCCCGCAGCTTCTTGTACATCGACTCATCATCACTGCTGCTATCATCATCCTCAGAATCTTCTTCCACTATTTCCTTTCCCTTTCGACTACCTCCTTCACTTGGCTTCACCAACACTTGAGCTTCAACCTGATTCGGCACATCACGAATCACCACACCTCGACTAGGAAAAGATCTCATAGGCAAACCCCACGCATCCAACCTTGCATTCCTTTCTTGCTCCTCACGAAAACTTTCAACTTGCCTACTCAAATTCAACACCATAGATCTTAATCTAACAACTTCATCCATTTCTCTTTCCCAAACAAACTATGATCTCCTCACACTACTAACAAATCTGTCAAACTTTTTCTCATTATGCTCAAACCTCCTAATCACACGGGTCTCAACCAAATACCTTTCAAACAAAGACCTATTAAACTTCTTAAGAAACCATAAAGTATCATCATAAGACCTAGGACCTGGACAATAAACCTTGGATATGCCATCATGAATAGATCGAGCACTAGCAACACTACTCGACTCAACAGGAACATCGCCCCTAGCAAACGCAATCCCAGGCAAACTACTCATATAAGCATCACAAGTAGGCGTCGAAGAACGAACAACAGGCCGCTGACAATCTGGAACAGTCTGTGGCACAACATTAACCCTTGGAACATAACTACCTTGTATCAATTCAGGCTCTGTTTGACCAACTGCAGTAAGTGGAATCCCATCATCTAAATACTCAAAAGGCTCCTCATCGTCACTAGCACCAAAGTTATCTACTTCCTCACCATCCAATACATCCACCCTCACGAGGTAAACCAGCCATTTTCTACAATTATAAGGGTTCAAGGATACTTAAGGTCATTGTTAATAAAATAATAATTAGTATGCAATGCTTATGCAAATGTCATACATAATCCATGCTATGCAACACAATGCAAATGATGTTTATGCAATGCTCGCAATAAAAATAAATATGATACTGACAAGCACTCAGCGTACTTTCAGTAATTCCAATACAATATCGTAGTATTTACTTAATAAATACTCGGGAAATCATTTCAGTTATGAGGGATACATCTATGATACAAAACAAAACTAAAAGCGATCTTACCGGAGCGTTGTAGAGGAGTTGTGTGCTTTTGAAGAATAAATACTTTCGACACCAAAGTTATAGTTTAGGACAATTTTCAAAATCGACCTAGTTCTCTATAACTTGCAGCTCTGATACCAATCTCTAACACCCCCAATTTACATTACGCAGCGGAAATACACAATTGGGTGCTAGACACAAGCATCATCACATAAGGTATATTGAACGACTCAAAAGTGAGACGTTTACACAAAATATAAACAAGATTTTCATAATAGGTCTAAAACATAAATTTCATCCCATAAGTGTACTAAAACAACACCAGAGTAAAGCGTTTAGTCCCCTTCGATCTCGACCAACAACCAACAAGTTTAGTACAGTACATCAACATAAAATAAATTCTTCAACAGTAAAGGATAGAAATAGTTTTTAGACCAACATTCTTCCAAAAGCCAAGCCACAACCTCCACAGCAAAGCTCCATGCTCCATCACTTCCTATTACCTGAAATACATGCTAAAACGAGTCAACAATAATGTTGAGCGAGTCTATAGGTTTATCAAATCACATTTGAACACAAGAAGAAAATCAATCATAATCATTTATAGAATTGTCGTACATACAATCTATATTCAAGGCAATAATAAACATTGTATTTAAGCTCATGACACCGACCCCTTAACCAAATAGTCACCCACGCCAAATGTCGGCATGACTAGAATAAAACCATTGCCCCTCTAGGGTATCAGTTGCTAGAATACCACATTCTTATTCCCGTAAATTATCCTTTCCAGAGGTTACTTAACGTAATGCCCTGGTCTAAGATAGGGTGGTCAACCCAATAGTACTATCATTAGAATAAGCGGCTATTCCCGACTCACAACATAAAGTCAGAAGATAGTTAACGGCTCATGAATTTAGGGTCTTTAGCAACAAGGTACTCAATACAATGTAATCAAATTAGGCAACATTCAGGTCCAACAATTACTCATGACTTGTGTTCATTTATTTTCAAATAGCATGTATTCCCATCACGGGTATAAAACATTTAGTAGCTAGCATAAAAAGCGAGGCTACAAACTCACCTTAGTATAAGAGATCTAGCGAGATGATCGTCGATGATAATGGATGCCTTTCAAACACGAGAACCGCTACCTATCAAATAAGGCGCGTTCATTAATAATGACTCGAGAAATAAATCATACATATCAACATCAAACTCAAACTCATAGAATCACAATAAACTCGAGAGAAAACGATATAAATAACTTCATTATATTTTTCTACACATTTACTTTACCATTTACACTTTTTACAAAGTCCGCCGACACATACTACATGTACTAGCTTATTTACCCCTTTTAAACTTGTCAAACGTTTATAAAACGACTCGATAAACTAACTTACTATATATAGAAAGTCCTCCTACAAGTTTATCAAATGAAATTACTTTTAAAGTCCTTTACCCGACTCATCTTCAAACTATAAAATCCGGACAGATTTACGTTAATTTTTCATACAACCGTTTTAACTTCTTTAAACGACTCCGTTTACAACCGACACTCGGGTTTTAAAGTAAACTCAACTTCTAAGGTTAACACCTCATTATCAGTAGGTTACACATTTCAAAACTTCAATTTATAGTCCCCGAGATTCGATCCAAATATCGACAACAACTATATGTAGTGCCGATACTCGTCTCCCGGTACACGAATAATCAAAACATCATAACTTCGCGCTCGTTTGGAGCTAGAAGCTCTACCTTATATCAAATCGAAGCTAATAAAATTATCTACAACCCTAGGCTATAAGTTAAGCCATTTTCAAAACATAAAAATTCGGATTTTACAGTTTACTTATTGTTATAAAATGACCATAAAAAACTTGTATAAAATCACATTTTTTATCAAAACCAACCATGAAAATGATCATTCCTATACCCTAACATCAACATATATGAACCATAACATCCAAATCATTATCAAAATCAAAACCTTCAAATCAAAATTAAGTTTTTAACAGGATTTTTAGCAAGAACACCATGGATCATGCCAAAAACAACATGCATGATCATGGCTTCCACCTACCAGCTTGAAAAAAATAAAAACCCTTGCACGTGTGAAATTATTACACCAAAATGATCCTTTTGCAATTCTAAGATAGGGTCTTGTTTTAGTTTAGCTCAAATCATCATAATTTTGGAGTTAAAATTGAATGAATGGGTGTTTTGGGTGGTGGGGGGTTCACGGCAACATAAGAAAAACAAAGAGAGAGAAAGAAATTTTGAGCGGGTGAAAAATGAAGTGATGTGTGTGTAATTTTTAGTTTTTATATGGTGGTTGAGGGACCAATGTTGTAATTTTGCAATAGTTGTGGCTCAAAATAAAAATAGTTAGCTAAAAAGCGGGAAATAACTATTAGTCAATTTTGAAAATATTTACGGGGCTCGGGTTTTATAAAGATACTTTTAAAAATTTAAAACGTACCTCAAATATAATAATATCGACTCCCGACTCGACCTAACACGTCATTTAAAATAAAACATCAAAAATGACAAAAATCGAACAACCGACAATAAGACGTAAAATATTTGGCATCCATCGACATCACGCTTGCTAATACTCCTTATACTTATTAAATATAAAATATTAACCTTCCAACATCGGTTTAAACTTAAACCTTCAAAAATAAATATCATTCAAACTCATCAAAAAGTTTCAAAAATAATCGTAAAATAAGATTAAGCAATGACCTCGGTTTTGGGTTGTCACAACTAAATTTGTTGATCTCTAGAATTCTCAGGAACTTCATAAGACCACAACCATTCAGGTAGAAAATGCCGGGCATCGGGTCAGTGGTGCTGGTGTAAGGAGATTTGTCTGTATGCCTCTAAAAGACTTTAGTACGTGGTTTTGAAAGGTTGATCTTCCTTTGATAACTTTCTATTCCAAGTTGCAGATCTTCAACTCTTTTCTTGATGACAACTCGACGTGTGTACATTCGAAGAGCTGAATTCAGGGAAATTAGTTCTTCAGACGTCAAGTGTCTGAGGGCGTTGTGAGTTAGCAAAAGCAACATGTCTTCAATGTCCTCGAGACGAAGAAGTGGAAAATATCCTTCCTGGATAGTGTAGACTTTTTCATCTTTTCTAATGAGTCTGATCTCTGTCGAATGTTGATAGCCTGTTTTGGGTTCAATCCTAACTCCTTGGATGCTTTTGATTTGAATTAGAGAGAAGACTTGAGAGCCTGAGTTGTGCACACATGCATAGTTGTAGGCGCGTCGCACACGCTCATCCCAATGTGAAGCACCTAATTCTGCATATCGATCATATTCAGGATATTTTTATGGAACCCAGAGACGATTAAATTTTTCTTCTAACCAAGGTATCAAATCCTAAGTTGCAGCCTTTACCAATGTTAGGGAAGTTGCATACTTGTTTGCTCCCTTGACCAAGTATTCGAGATCTTCACTGACAAAGAATTCAAGTGCAATTTGATCATCATCTGTAGTTGTAGTAGGAGGAGGTTTTTCAGGCGCATGAAGACCGTCCCTTTGAGTAGTTCTCAACACTTTCAGAAGTTCATTTGCGTTGTACTCGTATTCCGTACTTCTGAGCTTGGATTTGACACGAAGGTTGGGATTTTTGAGTCCTCTCACAACCATTGCTTGAGTTACGTTAGACCCATAGTTGTACTCCAAGAATCTTGAAAAATCTATTGGATTGCTTAGGAATTGAGAGAAATCAGCTTCATCAGCCTTTGTCAGTGGACGAAGTGCAGTGGCGTTGGACCCCAAGGTTGTATGGGTGCATTTTCATCTTCCTCGAGTGTATCCACCCATGCAGGTTCACTTGACTCTGGAACATCAGGAACGGTAGTAGAGACAGGAACATCAACAATAGGTACTGCTACTTCTTTAGTGTCTGGTATGTCTTGGACTGGATCAGAGACTGGGATATCTGGTACAGGTTGATCGGGTTCCGTCAATTGTTGTTGCACTAAAGGTGTAGTAACTGAAGCAACTGGGCAGATGTGACAGGAACAGATGTGGTTGCAGGAGCGATTGTGGCGGGAGTATGTGATGAGGCTGTATTAGCATCTACATCATGATACTTCTTGGTGCGTTTACCTTGGCGAGGTGGAGGTTTTGAAGTTGATTTGCCCTTGGTAACATCATCTTTGTGAGATTTGTCACCTTTTGACTTGTCTTGCTTATCTCCATCCTTTTTCCCTGTATCATCGTCCCCTTTTATCATTTTTGCCGTCACCATCACCATTATCATCACCATCGCTGTGTTTATCACTTCCTTCTTCGTCATTAGTACCTTCTTCGTCATCAGTACCTCGTTCTTCATCACTTCCTCCTTTGTCATCACTCCCTCCTTTGTCATCATTACCTTTGTCGTCATCACCCTTGTCATCATCATCATTGTCATCATCAGCATCGTCGTCATCATTGTCGGATTCATCTTCTTCTTCATTTAAGATATCATAGGGAACTACAGTACCATGTTTCTCGAATATCTTAGTATCTTCATCTATAGCCGTTTTAAGAGCTTCGTGAAGGATCTTTTGAGATTTGGTTTTGTTGTAGGACCCGACTTGAATCATCCGAGCATGTAAGATTTTCTTTAACTCATAATCCGTGAACCTTTGAGCCATGAGAAAAATCTGACTTTTTAGCGTCAGAAGACTTGATCATGACGTTGCTTGCAACAATTTGTTTCAACTCGTCGCGTAGATTGTCAACAGATTCCTTAACCTTTTCATCAAGTGATTGAACAATTGATTCATTAGCTTCGGCAAGAACCTCTTTCTCAGCTCGGTACTTCTTTTTGAGTTCTCGAAGACGTATGAACGTTGCTTCGTTTTTGGCGGTTTCCTTTGCTTTGACGTGAGCTAGTTCTTCTGCATGTAGTTTTCGAGATAATTCTAACTCTTCTTGGAATTTAGCAATGGCGTCTTCTTGAGATTTTCTTATGAATTCTTCACTTTGTTGTCTACGAGCTCCTTAATTTGAACCATCTCTTCTTGTTGAGCTGTCAAGAGTTGTTCTATCTGAATCATGAACATTGCTGGTAATGATGGAATCAACGATATCGGTGCAGTTGTGGTTTGTTGTGTAGGAGCAATGGTCATGGCAGTGCTTGAAAGTGAAGTGGAGAGAGGTCGACTTGGTAGAGTTAGAGGAAGTTGAATTGACGTAGGTGGGGTCACTATAATAACTGGTGGAGGTAGAGTTAAAACTGATGGAGGCACTGAAGAAACTGGTGGAGGCAGTGTAGAAACTTGTAGAGGCACTGTAGAAAGTGGTAAAGACACTGTAGAAACTGGTGGAGTCACTGTAGAAATTTGTAGAGGCACTATAGAAAGTGGTAAAGACACTGTAGAAACTGGTGGAGGCACTGTAGAAACTGGTGGAGGCATTGTAGTAACTGGTAGAGACACTGTAGAACTTATGACTTTGGTAGTCTCAACAAATGTTGTCGTATCAGTAGACCCGGTAACGTCCATGTCCTTCAATCCGTCATGAGGTTATTGTTCATCATCAACATCATCAGTAGTTTGGGCAGATTTGTCACGACGAGGTATGTGCTCATCAGGTTTCCCAAATTCAGCAATATAAGAAGGTAGTATGGTTTCCTTTGCTTTCATACCAGAACCACTACCCCAGTGTCTTTCTTACTTTGCATGATAGCTTTCTTTACATTTCGTCTTCCAGTTTTGCGAAGCAGTTCTTCTTCATTAATATCTTCATCTTCATCCTCAAGCATGAACTCCTTTCCACTGGTCTTGGCGACAGTTTTCTTCCTTTTGGGCTTAGGTGAAGCTGTTTCTTCTGATGGTTCACCGTGTTTGCGTTTGTCTTTTGGTTTTGAAGAAAATTCTACAGAAGCAACTCGTTCTTTTTGTGTTTCCACCTCTCGCAAAACTTTCTTGTAAGCATCACTTGTCTTGATAGCATCATTCAACAGGTTATCAGGAACTGGAGCAGGAATTCCTGAATAAGTATCCCTTTGTCCTTCTGTTTTCATGAATGTCAATAGATCATCGTCTTCTTCAGTATGGTAGAATAATTTTCCACGTTTATTAATTTCATCGTCTTCTTTCATGAAGTAATCAATGATCAACTTTATGAATCAAGGAAATGGAAAGTGGTCAGACTTCTTTTTATTATCAAATAGTTGATAGGTGAACTCCTGCCACATATATTTGGCATAATCTATCTTTTGGTTCTGAAATATTCCCCAAAAAATGCAAGCTTGAGGCAGTCTGAATGAGTCATGGCCACTATGTTTTGCAGTAAGACACCGAATGAGGATATTAAATATTGCCTTCCATGGTTGTCCTAGCTGTGCTGTGGTAAATTATGACAAGTTCCTTAATTCTGTACCATATCCTAAAGCTTGAAATGTATCTAAGAGATCGCCCTTGGTTGGATCAGCAACAAACTCTTCCCCTGCAGCTAATCGAGGTAATCCAAGAATCTGACGAAAGTGGGTAAGAGAGAATATCTTCTTACGTTTGTCGATTGTGAATGATATCTTTGTTTCAGACAGTGACTTCTTGGAGACCCAAAATTCATGCATGTACACCTTTGGAACTGATGCCATATACCGTAATGCATTTTTTATTGGTGTAAGATCAAGGATCTCCATGGCTACTCTGAAAGCATGATGAGTTGGTACAAAACCTTCTTGCAGTCTGATATTATTTGGTTTAAACTTAAGACGTGCATCGATTGGAACAAGCTTGAGATCGACTTGTCGTTGTTGATTCATAGTGAGTGACATGTTTCTGCTTAAGATAAAACACACAAGGTTGATACGGACAAAAACAGTATATCACTATGCATAATAATCCGTCAAGCATGGAAAGTCTATCATATGATAAACAAATCCAGAAGACAAGCAATTGATAGAACAGATAATACAATTTTGCAATACCAAACACAACTACTTCGCAATCCCAATCCAAACTACTTCATAAAGATCAAACAATTCTACTTCGTAATGTGGAATATACACTACTTCGCAGTGCAGTGTTAAACACAAGTACTTCGAAATGATTGATCAATGCTACTTCGCAAACTTAGTTACTTCTGAAACATGTATACTGAGCAAAAAGGAAGACTACTTCGCAATCAAACAAAATCAAGTACTTCACAATCAAATGCAAATTTATGTACTTCGCAATCGTATATAAAGAAAAACAGGTACTTCGCAATGATATCCAAAGTTATGTACTTCGCAATCTCATATAAAGAAAACAGGTACTTCGCAATGACATACAATATCAAGTACTTCGCAGTCAAATGCTATGTTGTGTACTTCGGAACCACATTCAAAGTTATTTAATTCGCAATCACATGCTATCTGATATACTTCGCAATCACAAACAAATGTGATATACTTCGCAATCATATACCATATGATATACTTTGCAATCACAAACAAATGTGATATACTTCGCAATCACAAACAAATGTGATATACTTCGCAATCATATACCATATGATATACTTCGTAGTCACATACTATACTTCGCAATCATATGCTATATGATGTACTTCGCAATCATAAAATAACATGTACTTCGCAATAGACAACTCAGAAACTCACGTTTGCAATACGAGTGATAAATTTGTACTTCGCAACCTTATTTTACTTTTAAAAAACAAGTACTTCGCAATCTGGAGTTATCAAAGGCTGTATTTTTTGGTAATGGGTTACCCCGGTAAATATATTAACCAAAAAATCGTTTAAGTACAAAGGAATGTGGCTGAGATACCACATTAACCTCAAGCTACATGTAGCTTGTTAACAAAGACTATGAAACATCAAAAGCCCTAACCGAATCTAGAAAACAAAGGTAAACTAGATAAAAACCAAGATGTGAACATGAAACCGCGCTCACTCTTCAGCATCCAACACCACCATGATAGGAGCAGGATGAATCCAAATGAGTCTGCCTCCTTAAAAAACCTTATCAAAGGCTGTTGCAAATTGATAATGATCTAAGGCAATAACATACTGATTTTAAGGCAATCTAAGCATAAGCCTATGTTTGTGTACATATTGGAACCAAAAGCCCTCTATCAATTCAATCAGTGGGTCACGTAATTGAGAACTTAGTGATCAACCCTAATTAAAATCAATCAAAGGCATATGGAACTATTGGATGATAAGCACAATGAATAGACAAAGAAGATCATAATATGTAAATTACCTAGATGATTAAAACAACAAGGATGCAAAATACGCGAAGATGGATGGAAGACAACAATGGCGGCAAGTATGTGGTGAGAGTGTGTGAAACAGTGAAACGAATAAAGATAGAAAAGAAAGAGGGGGCGGGTATTTGTTTATTGACCTAGGTCAAACTTGTCAAGTTTACACTTTAGTCCTCTGTTTTCTTTCTATGTTTTATTTAGCTAAACTTTATCACTTAAATAGTCTATTAACTATTTGCTCACGCACAACCAAACAACGCACTTAAACTTCTATGCATAATTCCGAGTTACATAAAGCACGAAAATCACGAAGCCCAACGAATACATACTAAGAAAAAGTCACCATTAAGCATGTAACCAATTAATTTTCTGAAAGACTGTAGAAGACGGATTTGATGATGAAAATTATTTGAAATTTTCTCCCCCTTAAATACAGACCCGTTTTCTATTTAAAGGGCTGTAGTCTTCGTATTAAGGAGTACTGATGAAAGACTTTTTCCGTTTTAGCTGGATATAAGAACAATTCGTGGTGGCAATAAGATTTCTCTTATTTTTACAAAATAAGTGCACTGAAACGTACACAAATTTGTGTTATACCAAGTTATGAAGTAAACTCGATCCCTTGTATGGTTTTGAAGTAAACCATACCCGAGAAAATTAATTCCTGTTGTGAGCCAACGCTTTCGTAAGAAATACGTGACTTTAATGCGAAAAGCGGGTTGCAGTCTGAAATAACTACAAGCCATATGGGCGTGTTTTAAAATATGTACAACTTTTTTACGGACTCTATTTATGGCGCCGTGTCAATTTTAATCGACATTTCTAAGGCCGTAAATATTACCGTACTAAAAGACATGCCCGATTTAAAATAAAAATATTTTTGGATTTTCTTGATTTTATATTTTTTATGGTTTTTGTATGTTTTATATTTTTGAATCTTTCTTTTGGTGGTTTAAATATATACTATAATATACAAGATCACGATAAAAGGATACTCTAGAATAGTTTACCACCACTATTCTGCATATTCTTCTGCCAACTCCTTAAGTGTCGCTGGTGAGAATGATTTCATGCCTAGCTTTTCGATCAAAAACTCGATACGTCCTCAATCTAAGGCCTTTGTGAATATATCTGCCAGCTGATACTCAGTGTTGACAAAATACAGTACGATCACTCCATTTTCCACTTGCTCTTTGATGAAGTGGTAGCGTATGTCAATGTGCTTCACCCGGGAATGTTGAACGTAGTTGCAGCAAAGGGCAATTGCACTTTTGTTATCACAGTACATCGGGATTTTGTTGAATCCAAGACCGTAGTCAGTTAATTAAGATTGCATCCAAAGAACTTGAGCACAACAACCGGACATAGCAATGTATTCAGCCTCTGTACTTGATATCGTAGCGCTTTTCGGCCTTTTAGATGCCCAACTAACCAGTCTATCTCCAAGAAGTTGCACACTGCCAGAAGTGCTACGTCTAGTATCTTGACACCCAACATAATCCGCATCTGCATATGAGATTAATGCAATAGAGGAATCCTTCGGATACCACATACCAAGATTAAGTGTTACTTTAAGATACCGAAAGATCCTTTTCACAACATGTAAGTGCTTTTTGGTAAGCCGAGCCTGATACCGGGCACACATGCATATAGCAAATTGCAAATCAGTCCTGCTAGCAGTCAGATAGAGAAGGGTGCCGATCATTCCACGGTAAAATTTAGGATCGACATCTATCCCATCCCTATCCTTATCTAACTTGGATCTCTCCACCATTAGAGTATCCACGGGGTCATAATTTTCAAAATGATACTTCTTTAATGATTCAAGAGAAAATTTGGATTGATTAATGAAGATGCCTCTAGGATTCTGAGAAATTTGCAACCCTAAGAAAAATGAAAATTTTCCCATCATCGACATCTTAAAGCGTGTGGACATAATTTTCTCAAAATGGTCACTTTGAGTAGTGGCATCAAAAATTATATCATCAACATAAATTTGTACCAGTATCATGTCGTTGTCCTCCTTGAGAATAAATAATGTTGGGTCCACTTTGCCTTTGGAGAAGCCTTTTGAGATGAGATACGACGATAGGAGATCGTACCACGCGCGTGGAGCTTGTTTCAACCCATAAAGAGCCTTCTTGAGCTTGTACACGTGATTAGGATACTCCGAGTTGACGAATCCATTCGGCTGGCTTACGTAGACATCTTCCCTTAGTTCACCATTAAGAAATGCCGTCTTAATATCCATTTGGTAGAAGATCATGTTCATGTGAGCAACATAAGCAAGGAATAGTCTAATTTCCTCCAATCGTGCCACAGGAGCAAAGGATTCTTCAAAGTCAATACCCAAAGCTTGTTTGTAACCTCTAGCAACCAATCTAGCTTTGTTCTTCAGCACTCCACCTAACTCATCGAGTTTAACCTTATATACCCACAACAATGTAAGAATTTCAACGTTGTTGGGTAAAGGAACTAATTCCCACACTTCAAGACGTTGAAATTCATTAAGTTCCTCTTGCATGGCTTCAATCCAAGATGATTTTGTCATGGCTTGTTGCCAATTTTTAGGTTCAGTATCGGAAAGAAATGCATCAAAGTAGCAATATAATGCATGTTCTTGGAGTTGGTGGCGTGTTAAGACTGGTCGATTGATGTCACCAATAATATTGCAGATTGGGTGATCTTTTTTCCATTTTGTATTGTGAGTTTCAATCCGTGGTGGTCGGGAGTGAACGATTGCAGGAGCTTCCTCTGAGGTAGACGCACCGTTAGGGTTTTCAGGTATTTGTGAACCAAAGAAAGGAAGCTCTTGTAAGTGAGCAAATTCCAAGTCGTGATCATAGTGATCCTCTTCAACATCATTAGGAACAAGTAGGGGTGATGATTCAGGTGTAGTTTGTGAATTGGTGGGGGATGGGACATCTGGTTCAAGAGTAACAGTAGATGCCTCAGACTGATTTCCATTATCTTGAGCAACAACTTCGGGAATCGGAGCTACTGCTGCAGGTGCTGGAGAATCCTTACTAGGTGGATCAAAGAAATCATCAACCATAGGTTGAAATAACTCATCCCACTCGGGCCTTGTAGGTGGTATAAATTGTCACACCCCCAATTTATCAGAGTAAGGTAACGCAATGGGGTACGACGGTCATGACTATCACAAGATGTAGATACAAAGAACGACTATTTAAAAGTCGTTTTCATTTAATTAAAAACATAAACTTGTTCGGAAGCGTATCACACAAGATCAAATAAAGCATAGTTTTTAAAGACTTCAACATTGTTTTGGACATCCAAAATACAAGTCACGGCCTTTTTATTAAAATCTCCCAAGCATAACCACGTCACTCCTCCGTCTTGATACCTGAGAAAAACATTGCTAAAACGTCAACACAAAGGTCGGTGAGTTCATAGGTTTAAGATTAAATAGTGTGATGAACCATAAGATTTTCACGACAACCGGCATATAATCTTATAACAAATACAAGATTATAATCAAAAGTATACGTTTTCATAACCTACGCCTAAGCTCATGACACCGAAGCGTTAACCTAAACCGACAAGATATAACAAGAGCCCAAGCAAATGCCCATCCCTAAGCATTTGTAACACCTCAAATGTAAGTGTACCTAACTTTGGTCACACAACCAAATTAGATAGGGAGGTTACTCCCGATAGATCTATCCATAATATTCGCGCTTACACAAAGTAATTAACGGTTCATGATAGTGGGCTAAAAGGCAACATGGGATGGCGGGACTTAGAAATCATGTAGGCAAACGTATGAATTTTTAAGGCACTTATGTTCATCCGTTAAAACAAGCAATGTTCTCACCCCAAAATAGTTAAACAATTTAAAAGTGGGGGCTATGAAACTCACCTTGATGAAGTAGTAAATATGATCAAGAAAGATAGCTAGGTAAATCAAGGCACGCAAACCAATGCGCAAACAATCTACTCGTAACCTAAGCAAAATATCCGTACTTAGGCTAAATACAAATAATAATAACGTACAAAGCACTTGGTTGATAATTCATACTTGCTCTTGATTTTTATAAAATGTTTTCATACATTTTTCTCGTTCAACAAATTTAGTCACGGGGTCAAGTTCGGGTCTTGATAACTTATTAAATAATAGTCCGAAAAATAAACGGACCCTCATTATAAAAACTAGGCCGCAAGGTCGTCGATATTTGATAAATATCATATTTTTATGAAGTCTCTAAGTCTAGTAATTAATTACGTGAAGTAGAGCACCCACACATAAAATACAAAGTAAAGTTCAATATTACACAAGTGGAAATCGGCCAACTTTGGAAATTTATTGTGGACTCGTTACTCGACTTTATGACAAACCGAAAGTTGTTTTGGAAACTAGACCGTGTCGAGTTTTACAAGGTATTTTTAGACCTTTGGGCGAAAGTCGTTTGATCAGTTAAAAATAGACGTGAAGTAGTGAACTCGGCCATACTCTACGTATACTATATAACTTACCCTTGTTTTATAATTTGGAAAACAAATGACAACTTATGGTGTTCCCTGTATTCTGTCATACGCCCACTACACGCATCCTTATAATGTTCAATTATTTCCCACTTGCCATTTATAAATACATACACATATGGCAACTCTTAATTATACATTCATATAAGGACTAGCAAGTAAAGGAATAAAAATGGAAACAATAGTGACTTGCCCCTTTTTCTCTTCTGCCCACTGTTCGCACAGTGCACACAAAAAGGAAGTGGTCCTGTAATGTTCATATTTGTTTTACCCATCCCCACTCATACATACATACAACATATTTCATTACTTGTTTTAGGAAAAGGGGTTTTTGCTTTGTTGTTTACTGCCTACGCAGGTTGTCAAGAAAGAAAAAGGGGATGGTGGGTTGTTATGTCTTGTCCTTGTCTTATCATTTCCATACTCGCACACACTCATGACCTTCACATACTTCAACTCATACCAAAGGAAGGCATGCTCTTACTGTTTTATCATGCATGCACAAGTACACATATTATGGCAGTATACCACATAAAATCATGCGTACAACACACACTTAAGCACATATATAAGTTCCCTGTTGGTTTACTACTATTGGAGTACATGCGGTTTTGGGTTTTCTGTTGGTTTGAGCTCGCACACGACGCACACAACACATACATAGTATGAGGGTTCTATCATGGCAACATTTGTATACTTGTTTTCATTCACGCCAAACACACATACACGTCCAAGCAAGTTACACATAAAGTCATGACCTATTTCCTTGTGGCTTAGTTTATGCATACCGTTTATCAAACAATGCACATCACAACAACTAAATCATATAGAGATTGGCACACATTTAATCACAGCCTACTTCTTGAAGCTATGTTTACGTACACCACAAGATCATACAATACCTCTCATTTTTGGTTCCCTAGTTCCCGGTTTACACACACACATAGCCACGAAATTTACAGCCTGTTACTACTTGTTTGGTCATGTTTACATGTCAGTTTGCACACAGTTGGTCGTCCTAACAGTTGTTTGTACGCAGCACCTTTGTGCACATGTTCATCACTCACCCCACACATAGTACATACACGCATTCGATGATTTCTTTTACATGCTTTGTGTTGTTTCCTGATGATGGGTATGTTCACAGCACTCATAACTATTTTGATTTCATATTTGCAGAAGAGTACTCATATACTAACATGGTTGGCAGAGAGTTATTTACATGCATGCACACACAAGAAAAGGGTCTACGTAAAATCATATAACAACTCTTATACATGGCAACTATGCAAAAGTCATACAAGTATTATAGAACACGTTCAAGGTTCTAGTTATTTATGTACTCATTCATGTTTTTGTGTTTTCATGCACTTGGTCCTTTAGAATGTCATTGTCTTAGTTGGTTAGGTGTTCAACTCTTTCACATGTCTATCAAGCCACTATGCATGTTAAGTGGTTTTAGGTCATCACATAAAATACCAATAGTGGCCTCTTTACATATTGTTTAGTTAAAAAGTGGTCTAGTTCATCAAGTAAAACACCCATTAAAAACCCTAACCGTGACTTGGTTTTATCATCATATACAAGTTTACAAATTTAGCAAGTATAATCATCAACCAATGTTTTAGGTGTTTAAAAAGTGTTAGGATGGACTTACGAAGGTTCCTAAGTATTTGGTGAAGATGATGAACAAGGACTAGTGAACTACGTCAACAACTTGAAGATTTTCTCTAGCTTTTGAATATCAAACCGAAATCTTACTTAATGCTTCATTTCCAGTGGCCTCATAGTTTTCTTTGAAAGAAAGATTTGTTAAGTTTGTGTGTGTGAGTTTATGAAGAAAATGGGTTGTATTTATAGGCAAAGAGTGGGTAGTTAGGGTTAAGTAAATCTTAGTTAGGGTTTGGTTAGGCTTCTCATTAGTTTGTGAGTAATCTTTGTAACCAAGTTTACAAAAAGGACTAGCATGGGAAGTCGAAATAGCTTGGGAAATCAAAGTGCTTGGGGCCTTGGTGATGGCAGTAAAAAGTAGCAAGAGTTTGGTACTTTCCTTGACTATCATTAAGAGGGTGGGTGTTTGTACCGTTTGAACTCAAGAGACCATGGGGGGTTTTACATATCCGGTGGGTTTGGGAGGGAAAACAGAGGGCAGTAGTACAATATGGCATTAAATGGAATGGTGGTACTCTATTCAAATTGTGTTTGAGGGTCAACATGGCAAAGAAAACGTGGGTTTTAATTGTTTCAGGGGGACCGACTTTTGTAAGTAGTAGGAAAAAGGTATTTGGTACCTATTTGTTTTTGTATATTTTGTTTTTGTATACTTGTAAAATTGTTTATTTGTTGTAGTTGTGTAGATTTCTTTAAGTTTAAATAATTTGTAGTAGTAGTAGTAATTTAAAGAAATTTTGCTAAATGTAAAATGTCTAAGTATGTTGTTAATATAGTTGGGGTGAAAATACTCGTTTTATGTGGGAATCCTTAAAGTGGTATTATGTCGATGAAACTTAATGTCGTTTCTTAAAACAATATTTCCTAACAAGAAAGTCGAAATAAATAATTGTCATTTATACCAATACTTCATGAGTGTCATAAAATTTTAAATCCGTACAAGATTTCGCGTAGCCAATCGGGACATCAATAGACACGCAAGTCTAACCCGAATCAACGCGTTTCACATAAATTAAATAGATCCTAAATTCACGGTTGTGACATCCGACAACCCTTAAGTTTGAGCTTCGACCCGAAGCTCATATTTCGACGAAACATATCTAATTGAATAGATGAGGATACTTAAGCTTAAATTGATCTTCACGTTCCCAAGTAAACTCGGGTCCTCGTTGTGCATTCCAACGCACTTTCACGATCGGTATACGGCTTTGTCTAAGTCGTTTAATTTCACGGTCCACAATCTCGACGGGTTCTTCAACAAAGACGAGCTTGTCGTCAAGTTGAATTTCTTCTAACGGTATGACAAGCGTCTCATCGGATAGACATTTCTTCAAATTGCAAATGTGGAACACATTATGCACGCGACTAAGTTCTTGGGGTAAATCCAAACGATAAGCGACTTCACCAGTTCGTTGAGTGATCTTGAATGGTCCAATATATCGTGGGTTTAACTTTCCTCGTTTTCCAAAACGAATGACACCTTTCCACGGTGCGACTTTTAGCATGACGAGGTCTCCAACTTGAAATTCCAGTGGCTTACGTCTTTTGTCAGCGTAACACTTTTGACGATCACGGGCCGCTTGCATACGGCTCTTGATTTGAACAATTTTCTCTGTCGTTTCATGAATTATCTCCGGGCCGGTAAGTTGTGCATCGCCAACTTCCGCCCAACAAACGGGTGAACGACACTTTCGACCATAAAGTGCTTCAAACGGTGCCGCTTTAATGCTCGCATGGTAACTATTGAAATATGAAAATTCCACGAGCGGTAAATGACGATCCCATCCGTTTCCAAAATCTATCACACATGCTCGGAGCATGTCTTCTAAAGTTTGGATGGTCCTTTCGCTTTGGCCATCCGTTTGAGGATGGTATGCCGTGCTCATATCTAGTTATGTTCCTAGAGCTTCTTGAAGTGATTGCCAAAATCTTGAGCAATATCGACCATCTCGATCCGAAATTATGGATATCGGCACTCCATGCTTAGCAACGATTTCTTTCACATATAATCGCGCTAAATGATCCATTTGGTCTTTTTCTTTCATAGGAAGAAAATGTGCGGACTTTGTAAGACGATCCACAATGACCCAAATCGTGTCATATTCGGCGGATGTCTTGGGTAATTTAGTGATAAAGTCCATAGTAATTCTTTCCCATTTCCACTCTGGGATTCTAGGTTGGACTAGTAATCCAGACGGCTTTTGATGCTCGACCTTAACTTTCGCGCAAGTTAAGCATTTTCCAACTTAAGTAGCTATATCGCCTTTCATGTTCGGCCACCAATAAAACATCTTCATGTCGTGGTACATTTTATCCGATCCGGGGTGAACCGAATATTTAGATTTATGTGACTCATGCATAATTATGTTTCTCATGTTTCCATATCGTGGTAGCCAATTTCTACCTTCAAGACATAACGTTCCATCGGTACGTGCTACGAGTTTCTTCGTGATCATACCTCCGGCATCTTCCTTATGAATGTTATCCGCCTTAATGGCTTCACGTTGAGCTTCTAAGATCTTTTTGGGTATGTTCAAGCCAATAGTCATCACTAAAGCTCGAACTCTAAGAGGTTTATCACGAGGTTTCCTACTTAAAGCGTCGGCTACAACATTGCCTTTTCCCGGTGTATAACGAATTTCACAATCGTAATCACCAAGCAATTCCAACCATCGTCTTTGTCTCATGTTAAGTTCTTTTTGATTCAAGATGTGTTGTAAACTTTTGTGGTCGGTGAACACAACACATTTGGTACCGTAAAGGTAATGTCTCCAAATCTTGAGTGCAAAAACGACCGCGCCTAATTCCAAATCGTGAGTGGTATAGTTTTCTTCGTTTGGCTTCAATTGTCGAGAGGCATAAGCGATAACTTTCTTTCTTTGCATAAGAACCGCGCCTAAGCCTTTAATTGACGCGTCACAATAGACTTCAAAGTCTTCACTACCCTCGGGTAGTGCGAGAATAGGTGCATCACAAAGCTTTTGTTTGAGGGTTTGGAAAGACAATTCTTGATCGTATCCCCATTCAAACTTTTTGTTCTTTTGAGTCAAAGTTGTCATAGATTTTGCGATCTTCGAAAATCCTTCGATAAATCTTCTATAATAACCGGCGAGTCCAAGGAATTGTCGAATCTCCGGGGGAGTAGTAGGAGTCGCCCAATCCTTGACCGCTTCAATTTTGGCGGGATCAACGTGAATTCCACTACTATCAATCACGTGACCAAGAAATTGAACCGTGTGAATCCAAAATTCACACTTTGAGAACTTAGCATACAAATGCTCTTGTCTCAATAATTCCAATATCTTTTTCAAGTGTTCCCCGTGTTCTTCCTTATTACGAGAGTAAATAAGGATATCGTCGATGAACACGATAACAAACTTGTCCAAGTAAGGTTTACACACACGGTTCATGAGGTCCATGAAAACCGCGGGTGCATTAGTCAAACCGAAAGGCATGACTTGGAATTCAAAATGACCGTATCGGGTTCGGAACGCCGTCTTGGAAATATCTTCTTCTCGAACTCTAAGTTGATGATAACCCGATCTTAAGTCAATTTTTGAATAAATGCTCGAACCTTGAAGTTGATCAAACAAATTGTCGATCCTTGGGAGAGGATAACGATTTTTGATGGTAAGCTTGTTCAATTCGCGATAATCGATGCACATTCGAAAAGTTCCGTCTTTCTTCTTTACAAATAGAACCGGAGCTCCCCAAGGCGAGGAACTCGGCCTAATAAATCCTTTGTCGGTAAGCTCCTTCAATTGGTCGGCTAATTCCTTCATTTCGGCGGGTGCTAAACGGTAAGGTGCTCTTGCGACGGGTGCGGCTCCGGGTGTTAACTCGATATGGAATTCTACTTGACGGAGTGGTGGCAATCCGGGTAAATCTTCGGGGAAAACATCGGGAAAGTCTTTAACAATCGGAACATCTTCAATCTTCTTCTCTTTCGGCTCGGCTTCTTTCTTGTTAGTAACTTGAATGAGAAAAATCGGACGACCTTCCTCGATGTACTTTTTGGTTTTAGTACATGAGATGACATCTAATTGAGTTTGGCTTTTCGCGCCATTTCTTTCTCCAAAGATAGTTAGAATTTGCCTTCCATAAGGAACGCGAACTTGTTTTTCGTGACAAAGCAACTCCGCATGGTATTTAGAAAACCAATCCATACCAACAATAACGTCGAAGCTTCCAAGTTCAATTGGTAAGAGGTCGATAAGAAACGGGATATTTTGCAAATTCAAAATGCAATCCTTAAGGACGGTATTAGTGGAGATGGACTTGCCATCGGCTAACTCCACATCATATCTTACTTCTAAGGTTACGGGATTCACATTAAGTAGTTCGCTAAAGGTAGTAGATACAAAGCTCCTATCCGCACCGGAATCAAATAATACGGAAGCATAAAGATTATTGAGGAGAAACGTACCGGTGACGACGTTGTTGTCTTGGATAGCCGCCTCGGCTCCCAAAGCATATACGCGACCAATCGCTCCCGCTTGATTCCCATTTCCCCTTGTTCCACTACTCGAAGCTCCTTGGTATTGTTTCGGATTCTTACGAGCTTGGTTGTTGTTGTTGTTGTTGCCACGGATTTGATTTTCGCGACCCACGGTGATAGCCTTAGGACACTTATTTTTAAAGTGGCCCTTTTCCCCACAACCATAACAAGTAACATCCGCATAACGCTCATTCGGAGCCGTTGGGGCTCTTTGGTTCAACGGTCTTGGGGCACTACGACAATCTTTGGCAAAATGGCCGACTTTACCACAATTGTGGCAAGTTTTACCACAAGCTCCTGGATGGTGTTTACCACACTTTGCACAATACGGTTGCTTTCCTTGGTAATTTGAGCCACCATTGAGATTGAAAGCCTTGGCCACATTATCTTGGCGCTTGTTGGGGTAGTTGCCATGATTAGGGCCATGGTTTCCTTCCCACTTTTTCTTGTGATCACTCGAGTCCAAGATAATAGCTTCCATTAAGCCATTCGCCATTTCAATGGCTTCATTGAGATCGGTTGGCTTTGAAGAGATGACATCACCACGGATTGACGAAGGCAATCCCACCATATATCTTTCCACGGCACGAGTCTCTGTGGGAAGCATCTCAGGACACATCAAACTAAGCTCTTGGAACCTTTGAGTATATGGCATCAAGTTCGTACCATTCACACGAAGGTTCCACAATTCCGTTTCCAACCTTTGCATCTCATTCCTTGGACAATACTTTTTGTAGAGCATGTTCTTGAAATGAGCCCATGGTGTGGCATTAGCGGTTTCCAAGCTAACGGCACGAACATGGATATTCCACCATGTTAGCGCGCCATCAATCAGAGTACTAGATCCGTACTTCACTTTGTCGCCTTCCGCTACATTGCTCACACTAAATTGAGCTTCCAATCGTTCGATCTACCTAGCAAGACCTACGGCCCCTTCGGTTCCATTGAAAGAACCGGTGAAGCAAGACTTAAACTCCTTGTACGTGCATGTACGAGTAGTTGTTGTCGTGGTGTTAGTGGTATTGTTCCCTTCTTGAGTACTTTCGGCGGCGGCGAGAGTGGCGGCCACTCAGTCCGCTATCATTTGGTTAAGAACGGCCGGGTCGATAGCAATTGGAGCGGCGGGGTTTGCGTTTGCGTTTGCATTTGCTCTTGTTCTACGTCTAACGGGTGTCATTGATCTAAATTAATAAAGATTACATTAAGCGTTAGAAATAACAATTCATAAGATCACGCTTTCGCATGGCATATATAGTTCATGATATCACAACAAATATCATAAGTTTCACAAGTGATAAACATAACCCAAACATTCGATTCATCGTCGTGAATTAAGTTTTACAAAAGAGAGAGCATAGTGTTTTGGGGATTGTTTACAAAAGATTACATAAAAGAAAGGAAATAGAAATACAACACAACAAGACTAGTAAACAACTAGTCGGAATGGCCCTCGATGCGCTCAATCCTAGCGGTCACCATAGTCAATCCTCTATTGAGGAGGTAGCGCAATCCATTGACTTGAAGACGTAGGTCATCAATCCTCCTTGATAGGACGGTAACACGATTCGGCTCCAGGGGATTGACAACCCCCAAATAGGTGAGAATATCACTACTACACTCCTCAAGCCTACACATCAAGTCATTAGGGAGCATGCTCATGTTACGGAGGATGTAGGCCATCTCCTCTCGTAGTTACTCAAGTATAGCAAAGGGATGACGAGGGTGTCTACGGACTCCTACGACCGTAGAACTCTCGGGTATATCCGCTCCAAGGGGTGGAGGAATAGGTGTCATCCTTGGCCAAACCGAAGTATCCTCCATTGGGGGGGGGGGGGGGTAGGTCCTAAGGAGAGATAGGTGGAGCAAACCGGTGCCGTATCCTTGTCTCTAGAAGCAAGCTTTTTCCCCTCATAGGTGTGCCTCACTAACATTCGAGTTGTGCGTCGCATAGGAGGCCCCTTGGGTGCAAGAGATGATGAGCAAGGGGAAGCAGTCTTCTTAGCCTTTCCACGCCTTTGGTAGCAAATGATCGTCTTTAGGAGTGGGAGTGGCTTTCTTGTGGGTGAATTCTCCGGCGATTCTCCAATCCTCATTGGCCGTAGTCCGTTGGGCGATTCCACCATGTAAATCGTCTCGTCACTAGTTGTCGCCATAGCACTGCCAAAACAAGGCATGTATTAGTATTAGATCGAAAATAATAGTTTTTAAATTCGTAAATACTTGTAAAAATAAATATATCCCAAAACTCTCTCGTATAAAATTTCAAATAATCATGTCGTGTTTCAATATTAAGTTTTCCATTGCAATAAATTATTAGCACTCCAATTTTGGATGTTACGTACATACATCGTATTAATTGTCGTTCTAGTGCATATCCCTAAAGGATATCAATTTTTAGTATATCGACGTGCAAAATTAAATAGATCACAAATAATTCGTATCAAATAGCATAGCAAATAGATTAAACTAACTTGCAACTTACTTGTATCGAAGACGCGGAGTGAAGTGGTTCTTGGAGATTTTTTTTGAGTTAGTTATAGTCTAGAATTATTTTTCCAAAATTAAATTTTTGACTCAAGTTTATAAAAATCATTTTGTAAAAAGATAACCTAGTTCTCTATAACTACAGCTCTGATACCAATCTGTCACACCCCCAATTTATCAGAGTAAGGTAATGCAATGGGGTGCGACGGTCATGACTATCACAAGATGTAGATACAAAGAACGACTATTTAAAAGTCGTTTTCATTTAATTAAAAACATAAACTTGTTCGGAAGCGTATCACACAAGATCAAATAAAGCATAGTTTTTAAAGACTTCAACATTGTTTTGGACATCCAAAATACAAGTCACGACCATTTTACTAAAATCTCCCAAGCATAACCACGTCACTCCTCCGTCTTGATACCTGAGAAAAACATTGCTAAAACGTCAACACAAAGGTCGGTGAGTTCATAGGTTTAAGATTCATAGAATAAGCTGACATAAAATGGGTAATATGAAGGAAATGTGGCATAAGGAACTTTTAGGAGCGTTTTCAGCTAAGAGCTTAATATAGTAAAGTACAAAAAATCTACATTTCTCACCATCTATCTCTGTTATGGAACCTAAAAAGAAGTTATTTTGAGCATGAATAAAACAATTCATACTGAAATTCAGCATGCATAAAACACACCAGACTAAATATTCTAGTTAATTGTCTCATTAGACCAACGACTAGTAACCAACAACTCAACTAAATCGATTATGTTCTAGGTGTGACAAACGAATTGTAGCCTGACCATGACCCACCCAAATTGGCCCATTACCAGCCATTATTGTGCTCACAACCTCTTAGCTAAAATAATAGATGTATAAAAAGCTTATTAAATATGAATATAAAGCTTCCTCGTTCTGCGTATAAAGGTAAAACTATAATACCTTGTTTTTCTATGTAGTAGTCAACCAGAAATGTTTCCCTCTTAAGAGATATTTCATTGCATATCAACAAATGGATTCTAAACTAATTCAAGAACTTCCCTTAGTCGTAAATCTATATATACGAAACCGGAACCAAGAGCTTCAGCCATGCATTTCATCCAGATATCCAAGAGCGGCCAAGCTGCATGTTTGTGTCATCCATGTTACAATTAAAGCAAGTTACGAAACCAAAGGGTAAAACAAAGTTTAGTGGTGAAAATGAAGGGCCGAGTAGGTTTGGTAATTAGTAAAAATATGCACATCTTGTATAGGTTGGGTCAGCTTCGACCAAACACTTGTTCCAATATGTATGAATCTGGAACAGCAAATATGATTATCATTTATATCATCTTTTTATATATAATAATAAAACAAATTCGAGCAAATAACGTACCAATGGCTCACGAACCTTTGAATCCATACTAGCGTTTTCCCATCTTATTCTTATTTGTTGGTTTCATTTATGTTATTCCCATATTAATCCATAACACAAGATTTAGTTGATATTTAGAGAGAGAAAGAGAAGAAAAGTAGAGAGAGAAACTAGGGAGATTTGGAAGGTTAAACACTTTAGAGAGAGAAAGTAAAATGGTAACCAACGCCCTCTTCCACACATGGAAGAGGGTATATATACCCACGAACCACATGGGCTTTCCATGGGTCGTGGGTTTATTTCCATGGGCCGGGCTTGGCTTGTCTTGGGCTTAGAGCCCCTAACTTATACAATATTAGCTTAAAGTCCAAGCCCGGTTTTCCCGACTAACCTATTACAATACAAGACCATTTACGACTAAGATGACCTATTACATTCTTGTTCGACTATGTAAAATATAGGGCTAACAATCTCCCCCAATGTATCGGTCATCTTTAAAATGCATAAGATGATTGAGTGAATACATTCTTGTGGAGGTGATCTTCCTTCTTAGGTCTTGTATCTTGGTCTTGATCTTGTTTGTAACGGTTTTGTTCCTTCATGCCTTGTGATCTTTATCTTGAGTCTTTGTCTTTTGACTTTGAGTGCTTGAGATCTTTAGTCTATCCTTGATACTGTTCATCTTGTGCTATTGTGACAAGATGACCTATTACATTCTTACATTCTTAAGTATCTTGATTATCGCCATCTTGTGCTCTTGTGACTTCAAAATCGACATGTTCATACTTTTTTGATTTTGAAAGGCTAACAATCTCCCATATAAATATAGGTGTAGTTAGTCCTTCAAATATTCATCAGAGTTGCGGAAGACTTTAACTTTTAGTATGAATATGTGAAGACGACTTCAGTTAGTGCACAACTACGCCACCATCTTGATATGCAACAACATATATAGACACGGATAAAATGGCTTTGAACATTTCACCCTAATTCGGTAGCGTTTTACCTCCGGTCGGTGAAGACCGTTAGACGGTATTAGATACCGTACCTATGATCGGGTAGATTCGATTAAGAACCTCCTTGACAGGGTTTCGCAGCTGTACTAGCCAGTTCTCTGTACTCGACCGTCTCAAAGCAGACTACGAACGTAAAGAGTGAATCATAAGGATAAATTATCCATCTGATTAGAGTCGTCAATTCAGATTTCCTGGAACAAGTTTGATTCTAAAAGAATCGCACCATTGTTGCTTTCCAGTTTGTCACAAGCTCGATTTATAAAGAATCTTGCGAGTTACCTACCGGAGTGCTGATTGAGGTTGACACTGAAAGGATTTCCATTCGTCACTGTGAGCACTAAAGAGTGTCACTCTGAATGTTCTGGCAAGATCACACGGATTTTGCGAAGAAACCTGGAATTAAGATTGAATCAATTAAGAATCTAAACTTAGTTGCTTTCCAGTTGTCACAAGTTTGATTCGTGTAGAATCGCACAAGTTACCTACCATGAGTTTGTTTGATGTTGGCTCAAGCAGGATTTCCATCTTCATTGTGAATCGTATCACTCAGATGTTCTGGCAATATCGCAAGGATAATGTGTAGGACTCTGTTAGACTCAAAATATTGAGTCAAACAAGAATGTTCGGTCATAGGTTTATATTGTAATATTTATTAGAACGTTGTAATAATTAGTTAAAATAATCGTGACATTACGGGCTTGATGGTTAGCTTAAAAGGTCTCTTTCAAGGTACTAAGCATTTATTCAAGCCCGGCCCAAAACAATATAGTCTATTAGAGAGTCCGCATGTGGGTGGACTATATAAGCACGCTCCTAGCATGTTAGGAGGGTGGAAGTTCTCATTATTATAAATCTAATTTCCCAAGTTAATCACCTCCTTGTTCTACTTTCTCTCACTACTTTCTCTCTCTAAAATCTTCGTTCTTTTCATCTATTTTCTATTAATCAACCATGGTGAAGTGAATAAATTAGGGAATAACAATTGGTATTAATCGCCACGGGGTAGGTTAGTGATTTGTTGTTGATTATTAATTTGATTCGGTTGATTTTTATTTAAAATCATCTCGAATTAAAAAAATTTAGTGTTTATCTTGATTTAAATCACTTACTTACATTTGGTAGAGATTTGGTTAAGTTTTTGTGGTTAAAATCGCGAATTTTTTGGGTCTTTGGATTGGTTTTGAGGTACGGTTAAGAAGAACAGTAGCTCATTGGCCAAACAGATTATTCCGAAAAAAAGTTTTTCGGAAAAGGGTTTTATTATTCCGAAATAATGATTTTCGGATAAGGGTTTTACATTGCGAAATTAGCTGTTTATCCGAAGAAGTGCTTTTATCCGAAAAAGGTAGTATTCCGAAAAAGCACTTTATCCGAAGATATCTAGTGAAGTTATTTCGAAAATCAGCTCATCATTCCGAAGATAATAGATATTTCGAAGATTGTTTCCGAAGATTACCTGTTTTTCCGAAAACGTGTGCTTATTCCGAAGAAGGGTTTTTATTCCGAAGAAGTGAATTTATCCGAAGAAGTTCATTTTTCCGAAAAAGCCTTGTTATCCGAAAAAGGTAAGTTATTCCGAAAATTGTTCACTATTCCGAAAACATTCATTATTCCGAAAAAAAAACTGGTTATTCCGAAGATTTTACTTATTCCGAAAAACATCAGTTTTTCCAAAAAACCATCATTATTCCGAAAAAGCTCACTTATTCCGAAAATTCACTAGTTATCCGAAGATCACCATTTTTCCGAAAATCACAGTTATTCCGAAAAACTCCAATATTCCGAAAATAGAAGTTTTTTTTACAAAAGTGAAAATTTTTAACAAACTTTCGTGTGATTTTTCGCCTTCGAATTTTTGATTTCTTGTGAAGACAATTTTCAAGGGATTTTAACATTTTTCATCGACAACAACAATCACAACACATCTACTTAAGATCCATTTTCACTTCAACAATTTCAAGTTTTTCAACATGGATTCTACTCAAGAGTATCGTGTGACAAACAACAACATCATGGTGGCGGGTAACAAAGAGAGACCACCAATGCTTGTGACTGGTAGATATGCACAATGGCAATCACGATTCCTTCGATATCTTGACACAAAACCTAATGGTGATGTTCTTCGCCGTTGCATCAAAGAAGGACCCTATACTCTCACTACAATCACCATTCCTGCAATTCCAGCAACCGACTCGACGACCGGTTCCGATGAGCAAACAATTGAGGAAACATATGAGAACACTTCGAAAGATAAACGTGCTTGGATTGATGCAGAGAAAGAAGCAATCTATTTGATTCTAAGTGGGATTAGGGATGATATTTACTCAACGGTTGATGCATGATCTACTGCTAAAGAGATGTGGTTTGCCATTGAACGCTTGCAACAAGGTGAATCACTTAACAAGAAAGATGTCAAAACTAACTTGTTTTGGAACTTTGATAAGTTTACTTCATTGGATGGGGAATCAATTGGTTCATATTACTCAAGGTTCTACAAGATGATGAATGACATGACAAGAAACAATTTGCAAGTCTCCACCATGCAAGTCAATGTGCAATTTCTACAGCAACTTCAACCAGAGTGGACACAGTTCGTAACTTTGGTGAAACAACAGAGTAAGTTAGACGATGTCAACTATCACACGCTCTTTGACATTTTGGAACAATTTCAGAATGAGGCGAATGAACTTCGAGCTGAAAGGATAGCCAAGACTGCTAATCCACTTGCTTTGGTGTCTACCACTCAACACGTTCAAGATCATCGCTCTCGTGCTCCAAAGTCATACTCCACTACATCATCCTCACCAAGGTACTCCACTACATCCTCCTCACCAAGATACTCCAATTCATCTAAGTATTCTGCTCCCACAAGATCACGAGACAAAGAACCAAGAGCACCATCACCATCACCTGAGCCATCATCTGAAGAGGACAGTGATGAAGAACTAGCTCAGAAGGATAGGGAGATGAAGCAACAAATTGCTTTCATCATGAAGACCTACAAGAAAATCTTCACACCCACCAACAACAATCTTCGAACATCATCAAATACAAGGAACCAATATGTTGAGAGTCCTCGAAGGTATGACACACGTCAACGTGATGAAAGTCCTCCTAGGTATGATCGACGTAATCCAATACATGTTGAGGGTTCTACACGGTATGATCGACAAACTGCTAAGTATGATACTCAGAGGATTGCTACTGCTGCTGGGAATAGGGAAACTGTTGGTACTCAAGTGGTTCAGCAAAGTGGGATTCAACGCTTTAATTGTCAAGGATATGGGCATATGGCAAAGGAATGTAGGAAGCCGAAACGGGTTAGGGACTCTGGCTATCATAAGGAAAAGATGTTGCTATGCAAGAAGATGGAAGGTGGGGTTAAACTGTCAGCTGAGGAAGGAGCAATGCTTGATGACACAGATGATGAAGTCTCCGATCAAGAACTTGAAGCACATTACTCGTACATGGCAAATGTTGAAGAAGTTCTCAACGTCACTGAAGACGACAATGGTCCTATCTTTGACACTGAGCCAATCGATAAGGTACACATTGAAGAGGAATATAGTGTGTTTGGTAATATTCATGAGCATTCTGAGCTACCCAAAGCCATTAATGACACATGTATGATGGAAACAGTTGATAGCAATACCACACCCGATTCATCACACATGTGCAATAATGAGTCTGAGGATGATCAACATGCAAATGAGTATGATGATGACGAAGAGCGTATTGCGCTTGCTAACTTAATTTCTTCTTTACAAAAAGATGTCAAAGAAACTAGAAAGAGTCAAAAGCAATTAAAGAAGGCAAACGCTACGCTCAATAAAAATTTTGAAGAATGCAAAGCTGCTCTAATTAAATATAGTGAGACCATTGATAGCTATAGAGCTAAGCTTCTTCAAAAGACCAATGAGGTTGAGGGGTACAAAGGGTGTTTAATTAATGTTAAAAAGGATGATTTTCAAGAGAAATATAACGAAACTCTTAAGCTTCTTGAACAAGAGAAACGTAATTATAACACCTCTTTGAGTACTGAACGTCACAAAACGTATCTTGCTACCACTAAAGTCAATGAGCTAACTCAAGTAAATGGTTTTCTTCAAGAGGATAAAACTAAACTTGTTAATGAAAAGAAAGTCGTGGTTGAAAAGATGGAAAAGGATTTCAAAACTAAACAAGCGAATGACATCGACAAAATGGTGGAACTTGAAACTCAACTTGATTTTTACAAGAAAATTGTTTACAAAACTAATCAATCAATTCAAACCATGAGAATGTTGGCACCTCGTTCGTTTTTCAAGGATAGACCTAGTTTTGTAAATCCTAAGTACCTTGAGCAAGCTCAATCTGAGAATCAACACTTATATCTTGATGAGTCCCAATGGACCGATCTTGACTGCCTTGTTGTTAAGCCCGTTAGTGAAGAGACAAACGACGTGGAAGAAGAGAGTAGACCTAAAGTTAATAAAGAATTTGTTAAACCATATAATTATTCTTATGAAAACAGTCTTTATGGTCTTTTCAAACCGCAAACACAGAAAACTCGTGAGCAAATATTTTTCGAATGTGAACAAATAATAATTAAATGGAGACAAGCTTTTGCCACTAAGAAAACTAATGTTTCAAAATCTATTGCGTACTTGCCATTTAAAGCTTCTGTAAGCAAGAGTAAGCAAGCACTTAGTATTATCAAGAGTAACATTGAAAATTTCAAAAAGGTTGTTGATGATGACTGGAAAAAACGTGAACTTTCAAAAGGTGACAAAGAAATTCCTCACGATATAACTGTGCTTGTAAAAAGTATTTTGATTCCGCTTGCGGAAAGAACGCAAAAACATATTTTGGAATTTGAAACATTAATTAAGCAAGAAATGTTCGATGATTTGAAATATGTAGGATCTCTTGAACAAGAAGTGAGCGACCATCAACCTGAAAGAGACGAGTTTTCTACATCTTATGATCTACTCTTACATGAATGTCTCTCAAAAGATATTATGTGTGCTTATGTTACATCCTGTGCTGATATTGATGAATATTCTGATGTTGCATGCAAATATCTTGATCAAGTTAAAGAATGTGAACGTCTTGAAACTGAGCTTTCGAATAAAGTTGACCAAAAAGAGTTTTCGTTACTTCAATATAGATATGATTATCTTCAAAAACATTGTCACTCACTTAAACTTGCTTTGCAAAAGAAAGTTGGCAGCTTTTCAAATGATACACCTTTGAAAGTAAAATTATCTGAGTCATGTCGATTACTAAACGAAAAAAGTCTTGACATTTCGGATTTGAAAGCTCAGTTACAAGAAAAAGACATCGCAATAGCAGAGATGAAGAAACTCGTTGCTAAGATGGGTGGGAAAGTTGTGGAATCTAGCGTTAAGAAACCTGTTGTTAGACAACCCAATGCCTCTAAAGTGAATAGATCCTCTATCTTGGGAAAACCATCTACTTTCTCAAATTCCTCGTTTGCAAAACCTGTGTTTGCACCCAAGATGGATGGAAAGGAAAGGTTACCACATACTCAACCCATAAGGAATACTGTAGCACCAAGCGTTAAGCACAATAATGTGATTAAACCAGGGATGTATAGAATGACCACTAAACCCACAAACAAAGTTAGTCACTTGCCTCAGACTTCTAGAAACACTAATATTCGTATGTCTTCTACTACAGGAGTAGTCTCCACTGCTAGTGTTAGCCGGCCTCAGCTTAAGAGCACTCAAGTGAATGATAAGGTCTGGAAACACAAGAGTCAAGGGAAGATGAAGGAAGTAGAAGAACACCCTAGGAATTTGAATGTTTTTAAGAATAAAAAGTCTGTAATCGCGTGTAATGACGATTTGAATGTCTTGAATGATTTGAATGCTATGAATGTGAAATTTGTTTGTGTCAAATGTGGAAAGTGTGCTAATGATAATCATTCTATGTGTGCTATGAATAATGTCAAAGGGTAGATACTAGAACTAAGAAGCAAGTTTTGATGCCTATTAGTGCTAGTAAACCCAAACGCAAAATGAACCATTCTGGTGCAACCCCCACTAAGCAAAGTAGTGCATCAGACTCCACCACTAAGAACCCTAGAAGCAGAATTATGGAATTATATGAGTCTGCTAGCAAGTCTTGGAAATGGTGGCTTGCTAATCAATGTCCTCCAGGATATAAATGGATGCCTAAAGTTAGGACAGAAAATGTGACAACGAGTGTTAGTATGCCTTTAAATGTTGCTAAGGACACTAATGATTCTACAATCACAAGTAATATGGTATCCAATTTAGCAAATGCTCCATCGTGTTCTAACTCTTCTGCAGGTGGTACAAATAATTCTCTTCATACTGGACTCCCAATGCACGAAGCACATGACAGGGAATCTCAAGCTTCTAATTAACTTCGTGGAGAAGTTCCTAGGTACGGTCCGATTCGGAAATGATCAATTTGCACCGATCCTAGGATATGGAGATTTGGTTCAAGGGAATATCACGATCAAAAGGGTATACTACGTCGAAGGGCTCAATCACAATCTTTTCTCGGTTAGTCAATTCTGTGATGCAGATTTGGAGGTTGCTTTCAGAAAGAATACATGTTTTGTTCGTGATTATGATGAGAATGACTTACTTACCGGCACATGGGGTACTGATCTCTACACTATTTCACTTCAAGACACAACTTCTACAACTCCAATTTGCTTTATGGCTAAAGCTTCAACGACTCAGGCATGGTTATGGCATCAACGTTTATCTCATCTTAATTTTGATACCATCAACTTGCTTTCCAAGAAAGATATTGTGAGAGGCCTTCCAAGCTTGAAATTCATCAATGATCATCTTTGTTCTTCTTGTGAGCTTTGTAAAGCTAAACGAAGTAGCTTCAAAACAAAGACTATACCAAGCTCTAAAGGACGATTAGATCTTCTTCATATAGATTTGCGTGGTCCCATGCGTGTTCATAGTATCAATGGAAAGAAATATGTTATGGTCATTATCGATGATTACTCAAGGTACACATGGACTCACTTCTTGAGGTCCAAGGATGAAACACCCGAAGTTCTCATCAGCTTCCTTAAACTGATACAACATGGTCTTCAAGCTCAAGTAAAAGTGGTTCGTACTGACAGAGGCACATAATTTTTGAATTCAACTCTGAGAAACTATTTTGAAGCTGAAGGAATTGAACATGAAACATCTATTGTCCGAACACCCGAACAAAACGGCGTTGTTGAAAGACGAAACCGTACTTTGGTTGAGGCTGCTCGAACATTATTATCCGCTTGAAAACTACCATTATACTTTTGGGTCGAAGCCGTGTCAACCGCATGCTACACACAAAACAGATCCTTAATTATCCCAAGACACGAAAAGACACCATATCACATAATTCATGATCGAAAACCTTCACTCAAACACCTTCATGTTTTTGGATGTACGTGTTACATTATTCGAGATGGTGAAAATCTGGACAAGATGAAAGAGAAAGGTGATGCATGTATTCTTGTGGGATATGCAACTCAATCTAAGGGATATAGAGTATACAACAAGAGAACAAAATTGATAGTCGAGACTATTCACATCCGATTTGATGAATTACAAGAGATGGCACTTGAACAAAACAGTTTAAGTCCCGAACCACAACGACAAACGACTTCCGTTCACAACCGCACGAAACTCGGAACTCAAGACCACAACAATGAACCGTCAAGTTCAACGCTGGTTCAAGGAAATGTTCCAAGAGCAAATATGACAGTCAACACGACAATTGAAGAGTTGGAAATGTTATATGGACCAATGTATGATGAATATTTCACGGGGGAGAAACATGTTTTATCGAAGTCTTCCGCTGTCACTCATGATAAGAATGATGATACCGATTATCGTCAACAAACGGATACAACTTCATCTACTTCAACACGGGTTGTTGCAGATTTACCTCCTCAGAATATCACATCAACAACCGCTCCTACAACATCCACAACTACTGTCATTGCTCCAGAGAACACAAATCAAGCAGACAATGCATTATCTGACGAAGACGAATTTATCAACCCATTCGGTACAGCAGGACACGAAACTGGAGAGTCTTCTACTCGCCATGTTGATCCGTCAAATATGCATACATTTTGTCAATGACATCCTTCAACACATCATTGGACCCGAGATCATCTTTTGGTTTAAGTAATTAGAAACCCTTCACAGCCCGTTCGTACAAGACGATAGCTTAACACCGATGGCGATGTTTGTATGTTCGCACTCGCTGTGAGTTCAGCTGAACCGAAAAAATCAAAGAAGCCATGGCTGATTATGCTTGGATTGAATCGATGATGGATGAACTTCAACAATTTGAAAGACTTAAAGTCTGGGAACTTGTTGACAGACCATACGATGTAATACTATTAAATCTTCGATGGATCTAGAAAAACAAGATGGATGAAGAGAACACGATCATCAAGAATAAATATAGGCTAGTGGCTAAAGGGTATGGCCAGCAAGAGGGTATTGATTTTGAAGAATCATTTGCACCATTTGCTCGAATGGAAGCGGTCAGGATTTTTCTTGCTTATGTTGCACATAAGGGATTCATCGTTTATCAAATGGACGTAAAGACGACGTTTCTTAACGGTCTTTGAAGGAAGAAGTCTATGTCACGCAGTCGGAAGGATTCGTCAATCCTCATTATCATGACAAGGTGTATCGTCTCCACAAAGCACTTTATGGACTCAAGCAAGCTCCAAGGGCATGGTACGACGAGCTCTAGAAATTTCTGGTCTCCAAGGGTTTCTCAAAAGGTTCCATTGATCTAAATTTGTTCACTTATAAATATGGGGATGACATTTTGCTTGTGTGCAGATTTATGTTGATGATATTATTTTCGGGTCTACAAACCCAAAACTTTCAAAATGGTTTGAAAAAGTAATGCACAACAAATTTGAAATGTCTATGATGGGCGAACTAAAATTCTTTCTAGGAATTCAAGTTCACCAATCCCCAAGTGGTATCTTTATTAACCAAGCTAAGTATTGTCATGAGATAATCAAAAAGCATGGTATGAAATCATGTGACCCCGTTAGGACACCATTATCAACCACATCCCTAGATGCTGATTTGGAGGGAGATGCCATAGATCAAACGAAATATCGTTCCATGATCGGCTCCCTCATGTACTTAACAACAAGCCGACCAGATATATCACATGCTACGTGTTATTGTGCACGATATCAAGCACGACCCACTGGAAAGCACCTCAAGGAGGCTAAACGGATCTTTCGGTACCTTAAGAATACCATTCACATGGGACTCTGGTATCCGAGGGAAACCGGTTTCTTTCTAACGGCTTATTCAGATTCTGATCATGCAGGGTGTCTTGATACACGAAAAAGTACTTCTGGTGGTGCACAATTTCTAGGTCAAGATATGCTTGTTGGATGGTCTTCCAAGAAGTAGGATTACACGTCACTGTCATCAGCTGAAGCGGAGTATGTGCCCCTATCTTTGTGTTGTGCTCAAGTTCTTTGGATGAGAACACAACTCACAGATTATGGCTTCCACTTTGATAAAGTACCTATGTATTGTGACTCAAAGTCCGCCATAGCCATCTCCTGCAATTCGGTACAGCATTCCCGCACGGAGCACATTGATGTCAGATATCACTTCATTAAGGAACAAGTTGAAAAGGGTATCGTTGAATTATACTTTGTTGGAACTGATTACCAATTAGCTGACTTGTTTACAAAAGCTCTTTCGAAAGAGAGGTTTGCGTATCTAGTTAGGCAAATTGGTATGAGATGTTTGACTCCAGCAGAACTGGAGATTCTGGCAAAGAAGCCTGCTTGATTCATCTATTAAACATCTACTTGTAAATACTAATGAAAAAGCAAAATACAAAATTAAAAGTTTTTGAAAATCCAAAAATATTCTTCTCGACATGTCTTTCAGTATCGATAATATGGACGACCTAGAAATGTCGCTCAATAACGACACGGGTATGTACATAAAGCTCGAATGAAAGTTGTAAATATTTTTCAAAACATGTCATTTCTATTTTTTAAAGGAAAATGTCTATTTTGGACTATTTTTCCAACAATGGGTAGAGCAATCTATCTTGGGTTGAGCTTGTCACAAAACATTCAACGTTTTGAGCTCAACACAATGGCTTATAATCACTTTCAGATTGCAACCCGGATCGATATTCACGGGGGAGTGTATGATTTAGTGCGCTTACCCTCAGCAAAAGAAGAGAAATCTTCTTACACTTGAGTGTATTCGTCAAGACATTCAAAGTCTATGAACTCAAGTTTATGCTTTAGAAAAACCTTTTCGCCAAAAAGAATTGATTTTTCAAAAAGCGTTGAACATAATTTTTTCAAGAATTTCTCAATGATATTTAAAATCTTTAAAAAAATTGTGTGTTCAACAACTCCTATCCTCAAAAGTTTAATGTGGATCATATCCTCGTAATGACAATTCCATTGGATCAATTTTTGAGGGGGAGCGTTCCAAATTTATGCTAAATTTGACACATTTTTCTCCCGAAAGTTTTTCAAGACAATTTTTCAAAATATATATTTTAATCAAATTTGGTATCTCTAATATCAAACGATTTTATATATTAGAGATAGGGGAGAAAACGTGATTAAAATGTGATCAAAGAATCAGGCACTCATGGTTACGATCAAATACCCACAACATCTTTAATTCACGACGTTACTGGTGTCAAATCTTAGTCTCCACAACATCTTTAATTCACGACGTTATTGGTGTCAAGGCTAGATGTCGAGTTCTAATCCAAAGCTAGAACCAATCTTCACAACGTTGCCTACTTCACCATTTTCTGACACAAGGCTATGTCGAGTTCTAATCCAAAGCTAGAACCAATCTTCACGACTCTTCACTTTGAAGCTAAGTGAGAACTTCACACAACACAACTACACATCACTTGATAGTTTAGTGAGAACTCACAAGACACAACCACATCACTTTATAATTTGGTGAGAACTAACACAACTAATTACAACTCAACTAAACATATCCAAGTACAAACATGTAGCTTGGATCTACAAAACACAAATCCAAGAACACACATGTGCCAAGGATTTACACAACTCTAATCCAAGTATTCACCAATAGCTTGGATGAACACAACTAGTCCAAGTAATCACAAATACATTGGATCTACACAAGACACAAATAAATAAATGATGAACATGACTAGATCTTTAGGAGAAGGTGATCTTCATCAAAGCTTCATCTTTAATCACATCACAAGTGTGTGAGTGATCTTCTCTTTGGACAAGGTAAGGAAGGAGATCAAGAGGATAATCATGAGTAAACATACTTAACATATTAAGTGATCATTTACAAATGACTAGGATTAGATAGGAGAAAGAAGGCTGAAAGAGATGTCCAAAAAGGGTTGATGAAAATGCAGATTTGATCCACTATTTATAGAAGACAAATGCCAATGGCTATCTGGGGGCGGTTCCTTAGCTACCTACAAGGTGAAACTCGACGAGTTAGGCGGAATATTGAAGAACAAAGCTAGACTAGTAGCTCGTGGATACAAGCAATTATTGGGAATCGACTTTATGGAATCCTTTGCACCTGTTGCCCGTTTGGAAGCTATTAGACTATTCCTCGCTTATGCAGCCCACATGAATATGATCGTCTATCAGATGGATGTGAAAGACGGCATTTCTGAATGGTGAAATCAAGGAAGAGGTCTATGTTCAACAGCCGGATGGTTTTGTGAATCCTAAATATCCTAATCATGTGTACAAGCTTAAGAAGGCTCTCTATGGGTTGAAGCAAGCTCCACGCGCATGGTATGATCTATTATCACAATTCATCATTACGCAAGGCTTCGCTAAAGGCAAGGTGGATCCCACGCTGTTCATCCAGAAACGAGGTAAAGATATGATTATGGTACAAATATATGTTGATGATATTATATTTGCAGCCTCGACCCAAACCTTATCCGACGAATTTGGGAAACTCATGTCTTCCAAGTTTAAGATGTCAATGATGGGCAAGGTATCATTCTTCTTAGGTCTTCAGAAATCTCAGAGTCCCAGAGGCATCTTTATCAATCAATCCAAGTATGCCCTTGAATCGCTTAAGAAATATAAGATGGAATCTTGCGACCCCGTGGATACTCCAATGGTGGAACGAACTAAGCTTGATGCAGATCCACATGGAGTTGTCGTTGATCCGACACTTTATCGTGGAATGATTGATACTCTTCTGTATATTACAGCTAGTCGACCTGATCTACAGTTTGCTATATGCATGTGTGCTCGGTATCAAACTAGGCCTACTGATTTACACTTAGCCACTGTGAAACGAATCTTTCGATATCTTAAAGGAACCATTAATTGGGGACTTTGGTATTCGAAGGACTCTTCGATTGCACTTATGGCATATGCAGATGCGGATCACGCGGGTTGTCAAGATACAAGGCGTAGCACGAGTGGCACTTTGCAACTACTAGGAGATCGACTAATCAGTTGGGCATCGAAAAGGCAGAAAAGCGCTGCAATTTCGAGTACGGAAGCAGAATACATAGCTATGTCCGGTTGCTGTGCTCAAATTCTTTGGATGAGATCGCAATTAACCGACTATGGTCTAGGTTTCAACAAAATTCCGATGTACTGTGACAACAAGAGTGCAATTGCCTTATGCTGCAACAATGTTCAATTCTCCCGGTCGAAGCATATTGACATTCGCTACCACTTCATCAAGGAGCAAGTGGAAAATGGAGTAATCGAGCTTTACTTTGTCCGATCTGAGTATCAATTGGCGGATATTTTCACGAAGGCTTTAGATCGCGCTGGAATTGAATTTTTGGCCGACAAGCTAGGAATGAGAACCTTCTCGCCTGAGACTCTTAAGGAACTAGCAGATGAAGCGAAAGAATAGTGGTGGTAAACTATTCTCCGTATCCTTGGTGATCATTTGTATATATTGTTTATATTTTTATCCACAAAAGCAAAATACAAAAATATAAAACCATATAAAAACCATAAAAATTGAAAAATTCATAAAAATCCAAAAATATTTTTACTTTAATTTTCAAAGGCATGTCTTTTGGTACGATAATATTTACGGCCTTAGAAATGTCGATTAATATTGACACGGCGCCATAAATAGAGTTCGTACAAAAGTTGTAAATATTTCATAAAACATGCCTATATGGCTTGTAGTTATTTCAGACTGCAACCCGGTTTTCACATTAAAGTCAAGTATTTCTTATGAAAGCTTTGGCTCACAACGGAAATTAATTTTCTCGGGCAAGGTTTACTTTAAAACCTTGTAAGGGATCAAGTTTACTTTATAACTTGGTCTAACACGGATAGATGTACGTTTCAGTGCATTTATTTGTTAAAACAAGAGAAGTCTTGTTTTTATGAAGCTATCATCTCTACAACCATAGCAATCTACAATTGGTATCTACATACTCGACGATGCGACTACTCAACCGACGACTACAACTCTTTCAGTAGAACACGGGTCAACATTTGAGGGGGAGCAATTGTCAAGCATTCAGAATCTTCGATGCCGAACGTGCCAAGCTCACTAACTGGTGTCAAGACAACAATACAAATCGTACACGTGGTGTCAAGAGATGACTTCAGACATGACGAGGCGACCAACATATGCTAACAAGAACCATTTGATCTTATCATATGATGTTCTCATCAATCAGGTCCAACCTTGTCAATTTTTTCTAATATGGTGAATATGTGATCATGTTACAAATCGGTATCATATCTCATATGTTTGATATCATGAAGATAAAATGGACTTGCATTTTTCTTCCCAAAACCTTTGTTAAAACTTCATTAAATCAATTGATATTAAAAACATCGATTGGGTTAATATTTTTAATATGGGGGAGAAAATGTGATTTAATATGGGATATTATCACAAATGGTTTGACTTAATGTGTTGTCTCATCCCGACATATGCGAAATGTTTTCGAATATCGGTGACATATGTTAAGGGGGAACAAAACGGATTTGCATATCAAAATGGACTTAATGTCGCTAACGCTACGGCTGCGGCCACCTGTGGATGTTATGCTAAGGTTAGAACAAAGCATGCATAATATGGACGCGGGCATAAAATCATATATTTTACAGATAAGTAGCTTAGGTTTTGAAGCCTCAAGTTGGGCTTCGAGCTCGGCAACACGCTTGTCATGAGCAATGGTGTGCGCGACCTGTTCTTTCACGGTCGCCTTAGCTATAGAAAGATGGGATTGGAGGGTCGCAATCCTAGATTCATTCTTCTCGATCACCTTCTCCCTACGGCCATTCTTCCTCTTCAGAGACTCGACATGCTCAAGGGCGGCCTCGAACCTCACCCGCATTGATGTGACCATGGCCATCTGATGCACGAGGGCCCCATTGTATTCGTCCACTAAGTCAGGATGACTTAGTTCATTAATATCCCTCACAAGGCCGGGAGGAATACAATGGTCGAGGTAGTCCCGGCACTCTCTAGCGTCCCTTATCCTATCCGTAGTGGATGTGTTCCACTCAGGGTTAAAACGTGGGGAGGGGCCGGATACAGGAACTTCCTGCGAAGCCGTTGGGGAACCTTCCTCGAAGGCTGGACCAGATCTGGATGCCGAGGCTTGACGGGCAAGTTCTTTCCCCTTCCTCGTCTCTATGACTGGCACGGTACCAGCTTGGTTATCCCTACGACAACATCGTAATTCACAAAAGTATCATTACAAGGCACGCGTCTTTCACTTGTGTGAAAAAAATTACAACTCAAACAAATGAGGAAGAATTACAAATTTGTTTTCTCCAACTCTGATGGGGAAGGAGGAACCTGCATGACCGGCTCCACAAACTGGGCTGGCACGGTTTGGGCCATGTGGGCATCCTGCGCCGTCCCCGAGGCCGGTTGGTGCTTTCACCAGATTGGTAGCGGGGATGATCTTCACGTAGTCTCTTGGCCGGAGCATTGTGCTCCCCCACTACGGCCTCGGTTGCCTTCCTTGCCCTCTTGATTTTCCTTCTGGTACGCCTGGTGGCAGGATGTTCTTCTTCTTCTTCCTCTTCAGAGCCTTGTTGCACTTCCTCCTCATCGTCCTCGCCCATCATTCGGGCTAGACTGGAGGTGGTTCTCTCAATATTATCACCCCTCATCATGAGCATGGGTGGTGGTCTTGGGCCGTGAGGAGGGCCCAACATCAGTATCCAGCAGCATCACATCCCCGTCCTCATTATCAAAATCTATGGGGGACTTCATGATAGTCGTCTCTTCCTCGTCAGAATGAGGGTCGGGTACGGCCTCCAAGGCGACGGTTACGTCCCTGGTCTTTTCAAGCAATGGAGGCTCGTTTTCTCGTCTTAGTCGCATTCCCTCCGGAATGATCTTAGGATCTCCCTGACGTAAGACTTCAAAGAAGTTCATCTCTGCAAAACAAGCGGTATGTTAGTTGCAGACTACACACTTACATGTCTTTGAAGATGAATATGCTACACCTACCCTGGCCTCGGCTTCTCCAGAATGCGGGGTATCTATTCGAAGGACCGAAATAATTACGGTTAATGCCTATGAGACGAAGGAATGATTCGGGTAAACCTCTATGAAAGCCTGTTCTATTCCTATCTATTTCTTTAACATACTAGGCATTGTATGTACTGGCTTGGGGAAGGAAGTCGTGGCGTATTTTGTTTTTATATACAAAATCGGTCGGCCACACTACAACGTCAATGAAAAAGTAGTGGTCGTACCAGTTTTTTAGTGAGTCCATGACTTTGTTATGGCTCACGGGGCTGTTTGGAGACCGCTTCTTAAAGGAAAGCCAGCCATTCATCAGGTTTGGAAGGTAGAACACCCTGAACAACTCTACGACTGGGGGGATGCTTCGGGCACGACATAAGATTTCGAATTGACTTACCTTACAGGCGCCTATGCCGTGTAATTGGGTGATATGTACATCATAGTATCCTAATAAATCTATAAGAAACCTAGTGAATGGGATGCGGTAGTTAGCTGCATCAAAAAGGCGAGTGTACAGACCTATCTTCCCCTGGGGAGCGTCAGTTATAAGGTCCTCGGCACCGGGAAGAGAGGGGTGAAGGCTGTCAGGAATGTAATAATCAGAGCAAAACTGTCACAGTTTTACTTCCGTCATCACATTCAACACGGATCCAATAGTAGGATTGTTCCTAGCCATAATTTATTGAGAAATAAAGAAAGGTGTGGTGTTCTAACCTGTGTGTGGGAAGATCCGTGCGAAAGGGAGTGGTGATTGGGAGGAAAGCGTTAATGGCGGAATAAGCAAAGAAGACTATGTGTAACACACAGCCGCATGAGCATCTTATTTATAGGGTTGCCTCGATAGTGGTGGTCCATTGGATTAACACCACGTGTCCTCCACTAACCTAAATCGTGTGGTTAGGGAGAGAAGTGGCAAGTGAAGAGTCAGGCGGGACCCACGGGTCAGTTCTGACTCAGAAGTTGCGTCGCTCGATGTACTGACTATTGCACTTTGTTAGTCAAGATGTCAGATTAACAGTGCAATGTGTCAGGATATGCGATCATACATATGACCATATTAAATGTTTCATTTATTTGGTCTCGGTCGACACGTGCGGCTGGGATACCATTTATTAGAACATAGGAATACATTTATTTTGTCTCGGTTGTCACGTACAGCCAGGATACAGTTTTCAATTCAACATTTCAAATGATCTTTTCTTGGTACGTCTAAGGGGCATTTATTAGTCTAGATATTACGCTTACGGCTGCAACAACTAGACTGGGGGACATGATGACGTATAGTCCCCGAGCCGGGTCTTGGGCCCGACCCATTGGTATTATCCGCATTCAATCTAATACATTTGGGCTGGATATATGTTACCTAGTTTCAGGCTCTGGGTAACATGGGCCCACGTGTCAGAGTGCGACCCACATCTCTACCGTACGCGGCAAGGGTTAGACAAAATCCCAATCTAACTGAGATTGAGATTTACCTTAAAGTAAGGGGATATTCACTATCCTTAATTAGAAGATATCAAATAACCTAATTATGATACTTATCTCTTACTCGGGGCCGAAGGTTTGGTAGAGCCCAATGCCTATATAAGGAACCCCCAAGGGTTCCACAAAGGTATCACATTCTCTATACTCTCAACCTACAACCGATTATCTAACCCTAAACCGATTACTTACTCTCACGCCGGAGTCTAATCGTGGGATACATTCCTACGGTAAGCTTAACGCGTGTTGTTTTAGTGTGTAGGATCTCAACAAGATATTCACTTGGTGCAAGAGCCGGAGCCCAGCCTACCCGTATTAAGCCTAATTCGGGCCAAGCAAGGATCATCCAACTTTTGTATCAACAAATACAAACTGTTAAAGTCTATAACCGAAAAATTAGGGAAGTAACTGTTAGAATGTAGAATATGAGAATGATTTTCTGTGTGCTATTTCTCAATGAATCACACTACATTTATAGTCTACAAGGATAAGGTTTTGAGCCTATCATTGACTAGACTACAACTAATTGTGATTGACATAATCATACAGCTAATCAGTGACTCACTAATACAATTATATAGCTAATACACCTCCGTAGTGTGAACGGGAGGTCTTCGAACGTTCAGACTGGAGCAAAGTCACATCTCTTTTTTTGGTTTCTTCAAGCATCTTGTTAATGCAAAGCAATGCCTAAAAACATTGTTAGTATTAATTAATCTTTCTTAGTTTTGATCACGACAAATTACAAAGACATTTATTGTCAAACACAATCATAAAACAAATTATCTAACAAACATTATCATCAAGGTAATAATCATTACACTAACATATCTTAATCATGCTTAGTGATCATAAAAGTGATTAGCTTTAAAACTCACTTTTGTCAAATGTAACAAAAGATTTTTAATAAACTTTATTTTTAAGAAAATGTTTTATTAAAATAAAAATGTAAATTTGAATATGGCATTTGCCATAAGAATATCCTTTGAAGGTTTAAACAGCCTCAGATAATTCAAATTCACTAAAAGACAAAAAGGAGTAGAGTCTAGTACCCGTGGTTCCTTAAGTGCCTACGCGGTTACCTATCGATAAAGAACCGCCTGGATAGATAAGGAACCGCCCCCAGATAGCCGTTGGCACTTGTCTTCTATAAATAGTGGATCAAATCTGCATTCTCATTAACCTTTTTTGGACATCTCTTTCAGCCTTCTTTCTCCTATCTAATCCTAGTCATTTGTAAATGATCACTTAATATGTTAAGTATGTTTACTAATGATTATCCTCTTGATCTCCTTCTTTACCTTGTCCAAAGAGAAGATCACTCACACACTTGTGATGTGATTAAAGATAAAGCATTGATGAAGATCACCTTCTCCTAAAGATCTAGTCATGTTCATCATTTGTTTATTTGTGTCTTGTGTAGATCCAATGTATTTGTGAATACTTGGACTAGGTGTGTTCATCCAAGCTATATGTGAATACTTGGATTAGAGTTGTGTAAATCCATTGCACATGTGTGTGCTTGGATTTGTGTTGTGTAGATCCAAGCTACATGTGTGTACTTGGATATGTTTAGTTGAGTTGTAATTAGTTGTGTTAGTTCTCACTAAACTATAAAGTGATGTGGTTGTGTCTTGTGAGTTCTCACTAAACTATAAAGTGATATGTAGTTGTGTTGTGTGAAGTTCTCACTTAGCTTCAAAGTGAAGAGTCGTGAAGATTGGTTCTAGCTTTGGATTAGAACTTGACATCTAGCCTTATGTCAGAAAAATGGTGTAGTAGGCAACGTTGTAAAGTTTGGTTCTAGCTTTGGATTAGAACTCGACATCTAGCCTTGTGTCGTAAAATGGTGAAGTGGGCGACGTTGTGTAGATTGGTCCTAGCTAAGATTAGGTCTTGACATTTAGCTTAGTGTCGGAAAATAATGTAAGTGACGTTGTATGGTTTTCTCCGCCAAGAAGGGAACTTGCGGATATAGTGGAAATCTCAAGTAAGGTGTACTCGAGGAGTGGAGTAGGAATGAGGACAGAGCCTCGTTGCCGAACCACTACAAAACTTGGTGTCCTCCTACTAGGTTGTTTCTTTCCTTACTCATTACTTACATTCATTATCATTATACTTACTACACATTGTTAATGCATTAGAATTGAACCTAATCATTATGCAACTAGCTTTTCAAGTAAAAGATAGTTTTATGCACTCACCTAATTGAAAGAATTTATAGTTAAGAGATAAACCGATGAGAAACTATTCAACCCCCTCTTCTAGTTTCTACAATTGGTATCAGAGCGATGGTGACACAAGATCTTTGAAGTATATTGTACTTTAATACTTGGATCGATTCATTGTCTCCTCAAATTAGAAGGTTAAGTTGTACTAAAGTTTTTCTTTGGTCAAAACTATTTTTTGTTGAAAATAAGCCTTTTAAATTGCTAATATTGCATCTTATTTAGATTAGTATTGTTAATGCATTTTAGATCTACTCTTGAAATGTATCTACTAGTTTTCATCTTGTTATGTGTAGGTACTCATGAAGATAAATCATTCTATTGATTGTGGATTGAGTTACTTACACTTGTAGAAGACTCATCTTCTTTGATTTCCAACATCGTTGAATGATGATATCAAGATGGGTAGGAGTAATACTAGTCTTTGAAGACTTAGTAGTCACTATTAGTCATTGTTGGGATTTGCATTGGTTCCTTGAAAGCTCGGAATGCAATTTGTGGCCAAGGTACGCTTTCGTTCTTCCACACCCCCTATTGATCATTCTTTTGATCATTAATTGACTATATGCTTGTTCTTGGCATCCTTGCCTTGAAATTTATTTGTGGTTTGTGATTCTTTCCTTTTTCCCTCTTAAACCTTCATTGCTTGGATACTTGACTCACTATGGAGATGTAGGGTGAGTTAGTAGAAGGTTAAAGTATCAAGCATGATTTCCATGGTTTGCACCCTTACGATTAGTAGGCCCTATATCATGTGTAACTTGTGCAATTAAGCTCATATCTAGGATGATTAGTGAATCCCTTGAGATACCAAACTACTTCATTAAGTTGTAGGTGGATTTTACACATTTGGAATTGAAATATTCCAAGGATATTGTTATTGTTAATTCTAGCAATAATTATCCGATCATGTGGGAGAGAAATTGAATCTATACTTTGATCATGTTTTGAAATAGAATAAGACTACTCTTAAAAATGATCTTATTCTATGCATCAAAATTGCTTGGTATAATTCATTACCAAAGTCGCTTAGACTTTCGCCGGAAAGGCACGTCTTAAACTACTATATATGACACAAGCTCTTCACCTCCTTATTTTGAAGAATGTCATTTGTCTCTTGAGCAATGTTCTTGGTCTTGATTCACTTTCCTTGACTCCTCTCCCCTTTGCTTCTTTGCTACGAGTAGTCGTTTGTTCGTTTCGGTCTTTTCCTATCTCGATTCAACTCTTAATCCTTCAACAAGGCATTATTACCTAGTGTTGTGGTGATCCACTGATATCCTAAAAGGTTTAAGATATATTTTTAAGTATTTTAAAAATTTTGGTTTTCAAAAATTCATTGTTTTTCTTTGATAAAAACCTGCCTCTATAGGCGGTTCTTTATCTCTGGCGGTTCAATGGCGCGGTTCCTTATCGATAAGGAACCACGGGCAGAATCTTTGTTAGAGCGCCAGTTTTTATAAAATACCCTTTTTCAAACAAAACCTTCTCTCTCCTTCACACACACAGCCGACGATTTTTTGTTTTTCCACCATTGTTGAAGCTTCAAAAACCTTCAATCACTCAAATTAATTGATTCAAGTTCGTGGGTTTCACTCATCCATCATCCAAGATCAATTAATTGTAAGTTATTTCTTTCAGTTTCATCTAATTTGTTCTAGGGTTCATACATTCATAATTGGGAATTTTTAAAATTGACATTGAATTGGAACCTTTCTAGGAATAAGAGTTGACATAGTATTGTTACTATGATTCCTTAGGTTCATATTCATTGAGATTTCACTAAAACCCATTTGTAGAACAAATCCGAATTTTGACTAAATAATTTAGTTGATTGATGTAATTGATATGAGCCCATGAACAAGTTGGTAATGGCATTGTTAAATGCTTACCTAAAAACCTTGTTTTGAAAAACCAATGTTCTAGTTCATTGTTGATTTTACATAGTTCATATGTTTTGACCAATGATGAAATGGGTACATTATGAATATGAGAATGATAAGGATTAAACCTTGGTTTGTCAAGAGATTGATAAAACACATTCTCACTTTCTTCGTTTTTTTGTTTATATGTAACATATGAGTAATTGGAGAAATATGTTTATATGTTATTTTTAGGTACTATCATGACTTCAGCATATCAAAATGACCATCTACTTACTAGAAGATATATGCCTAATCCTTCTTTGACAAATCAAACTCACTCGTTTCAAAACACTTATCATAATCTTGAATCTCGTTGTTTCCATGAAGGACGTATTGTTCCTTCTAACCTTCTTGGACTTGACTTCATTCGATTCATGTTCAAAACCATTGGCTTTGATTGTTTGCTTGATATAGATGAGCCAATCTTTCCTCTTCTTTCCTCATGGAATTCTTTAACTCGTTCAAACTAATGTGCATCAACAATGGTCTATCTGTAAGATTTTCCATCAAAGGGAAGACCTTTATGTACACTCTTGAGGAATTTGGTGATATTCTCGAAGTTCCATACGAAGGTCAATGTAGGTTCACCGATGCTTGGGGTTTAAACCACTTAGAATCGGCCCCTATTGATGTGCATTATGTGACCGAGATTCCTTCAGCTTCGGCCATCTCTCGTACCCTTGCTACACCCCGTGAACATCCTATTCTTGGTAACTTTGAAGGAGAATTTTGAGCTCTCACTCCTTGGGAATTACTAACTAGCGATCGTGATTTTATGGTCCCTTGAGCCAAAATCATTAGGGCAAATGCAATGTGTTTGGTTGGTGATCGCAACCATGTGCCTGCTTGTCTTGCACATATGTTGTATTGTGTTGCTACCACTACTTCATACAATCTTGCATTTTTCATAGCAAGAAGGATACGATTTGTTCTTAATGGATCTCGTTCTACTCTTCCTTATGCCATGATTCTCTCACGGCTTCTTAGGAGAGTTCTTCTTAACCATCCTCCTCTAAATCCTTCATCTTTTCACTCTGTGGTTCGAGTCATGCTTCCTATTGAAGGGAATGTCTCTTCAGTTCCCACGCATGATTCAAATGAAGATGAAAATGTCTCTCAAGACAATTCTCTCATTTCTCGTTATGACTTGTCATCATCTATCTCTCAATTGTCTTCACTAGACATTGATTTAGACTATCCGTATTGTCTCAATCTTTGTTGGAAATAAGTTTTACGTATTAGAAAGGATCGGTCACTCCAACGATAGTCTAAGACGTAGCTCGTAGTTTAGTTATCGTAATAGTAAACAAACAAGGCCAAGCCAAGCCTACAACTTGTGTAGGCCGAGGGCCCAATGTAAGCCCAAGCCCATCTCATGGGCTTGGGTATATAAACCCTCTCCTTAGTTGGAGAGGGTGTTGGTTCACATATTTTCACATAGTTAAAAGTGTGTTTTCTACACTTTCTCATCAAAGTGTGTGTGTTCTTACCATATTCTATCTCTTTTTCTCTCAAAACATAAACAAGATTTACAATATCTTACAAATGGTATCAGAGCCAATTAAGTCCCGGAAGTGCATATCTCTCCATATAGGATAATTATGATGAATAATTGCAACATCAAAACAATTAAACATAAAACAATTGTGTATCGTTTAGAGACTGATAAAGCCACGAGTTAAAACACTGATTTTCTCTGCGGTTATGACAAATGTCTTCCCGGAATGTCTTCAAATCAAAAGAAGGTATGAAGTTCATCACGTGTACTCGTTGTGCGTTCAATATGTCTTATTGTTCCTCTTGATGGTTTCGAAACCTCGGAACCAGCAATAAATCGTACGCACATGTACCTGAAATCTCGTGAGAATAATAAATAAGATAAATTATATAGTTTGTGAGAATCAGCTGCTGATCGAAATTCTTTACTCATAGGCTCTCCATGGCTATCTTTACCAACCCCCTTGTAGGCAATTTGAAGTGACAACTGATGGAATGAACCAGATATACCAAACGTGAAACTGAATAAGAGTTCCTAGACCTTGTGACTTAAGCTTGCACAATTGTTGAATGAAGAACGGTGGAGAAATCTCTAAGTACCCAATACATTACTGAAGAAGTATATAAGCACGACACCTCTTGAAATTATCCACATCGACTATGCGTGTGACACTGAGTACAACAATGTAGCTCCTTTAAGTGATAGTTATCCAAGTCATCAACCAACCACCCCGAACCCGGAAACTAGATAAACAAGTCTTCATTCTAAGATTAAGCACGAACAAGTTATCTTTCAAAGATAAAATAAATGCACGTCTTCGAAAAATCCGTCTTCAACTTCAAATAAGAATACCCGATCAAAAGATCCGTAGCCACTATAACTCAAATTAAGCCATTTTTCTTGATCTCGTAAAAATAAATCTTGTCACTTTGTCACGTCTTTTTGTCTCGTCACTTTGTCACTTTTCTTTGTCACGACACATTGTTTTTATAACTCATCACACTCGAAATACCACACTAATCGTCATCAATCATCAACTTCAATCTTTTCTCGGTCGACTCACACTTGATAAAACTAAACCGTGTCCAATTCAAGCTCGGCTCTCCCCCAAAACTAAAAACCAGCTAGTAAAAAAATCTACTAATCGACCTTTTTATGGAAAAAACTAACCTGAGTCAAATTTATACACGGTTCATACAAAAAATAATGAACCAAACTGAGAAAATCGATAACTAAATATTGACAAGCTCGTCACCATTATTAAAATCTGGTTAAGTGATATATTTGATATACAAAATGAAAACATATGTGGTACCAACACATTACGTCTATTTCATTTTGCATTAATCAGGCAAAATGATTTGATCACCATCCCACTACTACAAAGTTAATAAACAATTCATATTCAACATTAGATATTATGAATCCAGTGGAAAAAAAATGTATCACCTTCCCATGTACTCATAATGTGTGCATTAATTATCTGTCCGTGATATCTCAAAAGGGACAAGCCAACTACGAAAAATAGAGTACACGTGGTCCACTTGGCTAAGACACGTCTCATTTTTTAAAAACAAGTGGCCAAGAATGATGGAAGAACCAACATCATACCAGCACAACCCGAGCCATCAAAACCGGTCCATTAGTAGCTTTCCTTATATTTAGGTTGAGATTAACCTAACTCATAACCCTAATCTAAATAGAACGCAGCCACAACTCACATTTCATGGAACCTCCGCCCCCATTTCTCCATTTTCTTTCAACATCATCACCACTAACAAATCTTCAATCCGTCTCATTCATCATTACAATCTCATTCGCAGCTTATCAAAATAAAACACAAACCCAAATGATCATGAAGTCATGCGAAACAAACAAAACACCACATTTCACAATTGAAACTCCTTTTCTCATCACATATACAATTAACCGACACCCTTAACATCATATATCATTACCAATAAAGATAAAATTGTTGAAGAACTCAAGATAATCTCAGCCATTTAGGTCTTGTTATCCAAGGTCTCGGGTAGGTTATAATTTTTGATTGCATGTGTTTGAGTTGGTTTCTTAATATGTTAAATCGAAAAGAAGATTAATTATAACATGTTTGTTACTAATCATTATTTTAATTCGAATATTAAAGTGGGAAACCATACATGGATCAGTGATGCATGTACGTCTCTTTCGTTTTTAGATCTCAAAAGATCTATGATATTGATATATCACACAAAAAGAGTAAACCGAGATCTAAGTTTTCTGTTTTATTTTTCGAGTCATGATGATTTGTTGTTAGAAATAAGTGACGATGGGATTATGATTAGTGCAGATTGGTGTTGTGGAGTAATAAGCCGGTGGCATGATGGTTCTAGTCAAGTCTAGTTTTCGGGTTTTGTTAAACTGTCACAATGTTTTCTTTAAAAAAAGAGTCATCACAATGTTTGATAAACGACATCGCAATCCTACAACCATCGCAAAGTCTCTAGACACATATCGCAATGTGCGCATCACAATGCCATCGCAATGCCATCGCAATCTGCATTGCAATGTGTCAAATTCTTATCCACAGTTGTCCTTTCATGATATTCTGGATCTTGGTTTTTGTGAAAAATCAAGAAAAATACCATAAAACATAGTAAAGATTTAGAACCAGATCTGTAAGAAACCCAAATCTGTAATAGATCTTATCCATTCATCTTCAAAATAAAAAGATTTGCAAAAGATTTGCAAAAATTAGTACTGATGAAGACAGAAAAAAATTTCACAAACACTGAACATGTGATAGCAGTGACAAAAAATACACTACATATGAGACTGTGATAACAAGGAAGAAGCCCAGATAAAAGACAATACCAGTGACCCAAAAATTAATGATTGATATGACAAAGTTGTTTAGACACGAATTGTTGTGACAAAAACAACATCGAGACCAAAAAATAAAAAATAACAGATTGAGACAAAAATAATATGACCACCGTGCAGAAAATTTAGAACAGATTCGAGAAAAAAAAATTTTAGACCACCAAAATCAATAACAAAAAACACGACGATCCAAAGATTGAACCGTATCTCTGATGCCAATTGTGGGTTTGCTATTTACTATGATCCGGTGGTCTAGTTGGGTGGTATATGGCTTCTGAGCAAAGTAGCTCTGAACCCGCACATCATGAAAAGGGACCCAGTAACATTAGCTCTGGTCTTGTCCCAAATAACCCTTCTTCATCATCATTTACACCACCTTCTAGGAATGAATGAGATACGTCGTTTCAACCATTCTTTGATGAATTCTTTACTCCTCTAAGTATGGTAGCTCTAGAACCTGAGGTAATAGCTCGGTTACCGAAGTTGTCCCTCCAGCAACCGAAGCACAATCGGATAGTCTGCACCTACAATTGGTCAAGATATACCTTCAACGAGTAATTCTCAACCAACACATGTTTCAACTACCCATGTCACGCCTATTGATGATGATGATCACGACTTGAAATTCGCTCAAATGCGTAAACTTCCATTCTTTGGTGTACCAATTCCTGACTCTAATCAAGCCGGGTCGTCCACCTCAAAGGAACCTCCTACTATAGTCTACTCCAATCCACGGATTCGTGAACATGACATCAAGTGGACAAAGGATCATTCTATATATTCTATCATTGGTGACCGTAATCGTCCGGTATCCACACGAAGTCAGTTACAAGAAAGTGCAATGTTTTGTCATTTTGATGCTTTTCTTAGTGAAGTTGAACCTAAGACGTGGCAACAAGCATTTACCCAATCTTGTTGGATAGAAGCTATGCAAGAAGAACTTAATGAATTTGTACGTCTTGAAGTATGGGAACTTGTCCCATGCCCGGATCAAGTGAGGCTACTCACTTTGAAATAGGTTTACAAGGTGAAACTCGATGAGTTAGGTGGAATATTGAAGAACAAAGCTCGACTAGTAGCTCAAGGATACAAGCAATTATTGGGCATCGACTTTATAGAATCCTTTGCACCTGTTGCCCGTTTGGAAGCTATTAGACTATTCCTCGCTTATGCAGTATCAGATGGATGTGAAGACGGAAATCCTCAATGGTGAAATCAAGGAAGAGGTCTATGTTCAACAGCCGGATGGTTTTGTGAATTCTAAATATCCTAATCATGTGTACAAGCTTAAGAAGGCTCTCTATGGGTTGAAGCAAGCTCCACGCGCGTGGTATGATCTATTGTCATAATTCCTTGAAATTGAGTATATTGAAGTTCGTTTTCTGTCGATTCTTGACCAATTGGAAGTCCTAAAAATCTCAAGTTTATAATTGTTCTTGGTTGATAGGGTATTTGGATATTCTATGTCTATTTCAAACAACAAGTAAAAAGGGTGAAAAATATTAAGCTATTTATCCGTAAAACACTTAGCAAATACCAATTATTATTCACAAATTTCCAAAATGTAAAAACATGAAAGTAATGTGCTTGAAATGTAAAGTAATTAAAAGTACAAAGCTTGAAATGTAAAGTTCAGAAAGTAAAAGGACCTAAAATGTAAATTCTAACAACTTATAACTAACTTTTAACAAACTAAACAAACTGCCTAACCAAATTTGACAAGTAACTTAAAGATTAAGGGGTGTAACCTAGCAAACCCATTACTTGCAAGTTTAGTAACAAGTGCAAACAGTTACAATCTACAAGGACTAAAATGCAATAAATGGTAACTAATTAACAAAAACGGGCACACACAAAGAATAAGCTCGAAAGAGCTCAATTCTGGACCAAATAAGCTCAAACTAGTTTCAAAAGACTTAAAATGGAAAAGTAGCTAGGTATGCAGAAGGAAACAGCTTAAAATCAAGTAAAACTCAATCTAGCTAATTCCAATAAGCCAACATTAAGCTAACTGAAAATCCAGACATGCACAATCAGATTTTTATGCTCAAACTTATCAATCAGCTTAATAAGAGTATGGAATGTCTTTTCTTTTTGAAAATGATCCACTGAATAAGCTGGAAAATGGAATTAAGCTGAAAAGAGCTTATTTGACCAAGTTTGACCAAAAATATGAAAAAGCTGAAAAGTTTCAAAACTACTCAAGACATGTTTCTAAACAGGTTTGTGAAGAAAAATGGGAACATTTATGAAGTAGAAATGGCTATACAAGAAAACAGTCCAACTTTTATATCAGAAACTTGAGTTTGCTAAGGATTTTATTAATAAGCTATTTTCTCAATCAAAATAGCATATTGTAGAATTTCCTTGCACAGTCTTGAACTTTGGATGTTATGCTACAACTAGAAACTTGTTTTAAGCAATTTGGTTAAGAAATGAAGAAATAACATCGATTTGAATTGAGCAAGTTTTCTGATGAAAAGGTAATTAGAACTTGACCCAAACCTTTTTCAAACCATTTGCCTTTTTGACCACTAATTTGCCCACAAAACTGAACAATCTTACTACCACTATACTACCTAGTGTGAATAAACAATTCTCAAATGAATTAACAGTCTTGTATTACAAAAACTAGCTAAATCCAAACATCAAGTATCAAGACTGTTATAAACTATTATGAAGCAATTTTTAGTAAATGAGTGAACCAAACTTTGACTGATATCAGAACATGTTCAAGAAGTAAAATGAAGGGTATTTGAACTAAAAACAGACTTATTCAAACACTTAACCACAAAATGCACTCAAAGGATTTTGACTGATGAATATAAAAGTGAAATCAAGTAAAAACAGACTTAAGGGTTCAAGTATACTCTCAAGCTATCAATCTAACAGGATTATACTAAAACAGAACCAAACACATGATCGTAGCATCACAAATTGTTTACACTAGGAATGAAGCATGAAAATTTCAATTGAGTGGAACTTAAAACAGGATTAACAAACTTTTTAGCTAGAAGCCTCTACTGATGGAGTAGTGTGGCACTGAGCTAACTAGAATCTACAAGAACAACACCAGAACACTCCATTAACCACATTTATCACCTCCATAAGCTATATCTGTTCAAATCAAACCAACTGCTACAATCTGCTACTCAGGAACTGGATAGTACTGCTAAGGCTGAATTGAGCATAACAAGCTTCCACAATGTATCAAAAATACTTCATTGATCACTTAAGATCAATGAAATCATAAACAGTAACAGGATTGCAAGTATGAGTAAGTAGAATGAAGATCAGAGAAGAGGAAATGGATATTTTTGTGATTTTTATTGATTGATGAAGGAAAAGTAGTTACAACTGCCTTAACTAACTTCTAACCAACTCTTAAGTGTGTGTCAAACACTTAAGAGTTGTTGGCTAACTGAATGAAAGAACAAATTTGAGAGAGAAAATCTAAAGTGTGTGTTTTTGCACACTTAGCTACATACACAAAATGAAAGAATAACATGCTATCTATAGGAGTTGGTGATGATGTGTTGGGCAAATCTGACGTATCTCAACCAATGGAAGGATGTCAGGTGTCACAATCTGGTAAATTGCCAATTTGACTCCAAGAACAGGAAAGGGGTTTTCTTGTCCTTTGAGTTTCAGTTTAATTGACTTATGTAGTTGCATTCGTCATCTTAATCCGAGCATTTTTCATGTAGAAGGTATTTTGTGAAACACTTTGTAGACAAATCCACGTCCTGGGCTCGTTGAAGAAGAGAGTGATACGTGTCATGTTCTTGTTGGATGTTTTCCCCTCACAAGGATCATTATCTGAAGTGGATAAAATGAATTATTGCATGTTGAAATCTGATTGGCCAAGAGAAAATAAGTGCGCTGCACTGTTGTTGGCTTTATATATTTAATGAGAATGTGAGGTGGCAGTCCAGCTGGTGATCCATAACTCATTTTTCTTGCATTATGATTGGCTAAGAAGCAAGTGACACAGATCAAGGCCAAAGTTTGTGCATTTTTGACACTTTCAGTCCCTTATCTTTAACAGATTATCAAAATGAGCTCCATTCTTCATTCCAATGGCAAATTTGGTCCGTTGACTTGCATTCTTGTTTATTTGACTTCCTTGACTTGGTTGACTTGAAGTTTAACCAAGTTTGACTTTGATCTTGATTTTTCCAAAGTTTTCATTTAAGTCCCTCAACTTTTGAGTATTGTCAAGATAGGTCCTTCTTCTTCAAATGACTTGTCAACTTTGATCCTTCTCTTGTCTTTTCATCATAAATGAGCTTGATTTCTTCTTGTTTGCTTGAAATTGTATCCTTGTTACCTATTTAAGCACAAACACAAAACACACCACATAATTCTGCTTTATAGCACAAAAGTTAGGTATTTTCCATGTGTTTTAGGGTGATTTGTTGATTAATTGATATGAGATTTTGCTCATATCAAATCCCCTACACTTGAACATTGCCATGTCCTCATGCAATGCTATATATTAAATCACAATTTTACATTTTCCTCATAATTAGCCCACCTTGGCCAATATGAAATGATTTTATACTACTCTACTATATATGATGCATGATTTTGATTTTGTACAATGCAATGCAAAGAAAACAATTCTATTTATATATTTTTAATTTTCTTGAAATGGTTTTGATGGAAATAACTCATAAAGAATCCAATGACTTAAATTAGGGCTTTGGTACCATGGACACTTATCACCCTCAAGTTTCACTTTCCCCATACCAAGCTTAAAAATAGGATCATTGCATTCACAAGTAAAAAGTGCATCAACTTATTCATGACAATTAAATGTGGAACCGGTTATTATTTGAGCAAATTGCTTGAAGGCAAATTTGTCATTATTTTAAGCGTGAAATATAAGAAATGTAAAATCCAAAAATAAGGAAGTACGGTTTTAATCCTAAGTAATCCTCTAATCCATTACTTGAAAAACCGCTCACAATTAATATAAGTCCGTTTCAAGAGTAATAAGTTATTCGCTTTATGTATAAAATCCTCATGTCATGCATTAATAAGTAGCTACACACTCGCTAAGGAAAGAAAAATAAAACTCACGCAATAATTTACATCCGTCGCCTTATTGAGACTTCGGATCTTCAATCCCGCAACCCGTCAAGGTAATATTGGATTGGAGCAACTATTAAATCCCCGCAACCCGTCAAGGTAATATTGGAATCTAATAGTTACTATAATTAACACTTCACTGCCCCTCTTGGGATTCTTGTATAATTATGTTTCTTTTCTTTTTTTTTCTAGCCACTAATTTGTTTTTCAAAAGCCGCTCTTATTTTTCTTTATTCCTCATAAAGAAAGTTGAAAAGAATAAAAGGAAAAACACCCGCTAAGTATTAAGCATGACATAAGTCTAGTACACATAAAACATTCTAACTTAGAATCTTAAGACGTACTTATACCAACCATGAATGATTAGACAAAAATGCATAAAAGATTACAAACCAATTAAAACCGTTCTTGATTATTTTATTATCATATATACATGCGAAGAAAATAGAGGTAAAGAAGAGAAGGGTTTAGCCATAAGTAATTATCATGAAGTTTATCTAGCCCTTTTATACTTGCTTCAACTCTATCATTTCCCATTCTCCACAAATTTAAAATCTCAAATAATGAGACTCGTGGATGCTTAGCCTAATAGACCAATGAAGGACTACATGGTTAAGGATACTAGCTAGAGAATGCTTGAATAAGCAAACTCGGGTTGAGTCAAAGTATCTATGACGAGCCTAATATGTCAAAGAAGTCTAAACTTGTTAAACCATGTTCTTAATATATTTTTTTTCTTTTTCAATTTTTCATAAGGATCAAAAGAAGAAATATATACAATGTAAATGTGTTATGCAAATGAAAAAATGATTGATGAAAAAATTATGAATGCATATTTTTGGTGGCCAAAGTAGATCAAAAATTTGAAAAATGTTAGAAAAATTAATTTTCCATATTATCATGAAGGTCAATGACAAAGTCTAGGTAAGGTCACTTCGATAGAAGACCCCCTACACTTAAGCTAAACATTGTCCTCAATGTTTAAGAGCATGGAAGTAAAAACTTCCCCTACACTTATAACAATGAATAGACTTCGCTTAACCCAAACTAAGGAAAGATCAACAATAGTGAATTCATTTTTTAAGCACAATGTGTCTATGAGAAATCACAATAGTAACGAAGTGAACCGGATACAAGGGCCTCCTCCATAAGCTCCAAAGCACGTGATGAGTGAGCAACCCTACAAACAACATGAAGACAAAAGGAAGGTCTCCCCTACACTTCTCATCAACTCTCCATCCTTATTGCTAACCTACAACACTCTAAGTCTAAAACCTCTAAACCTAGTTATTCAAGCTTGATTTAAGGAGTCGCTAGCTCGACTCTTCCCACAATGAACTAATTCATGGGGAAAATGAGGATCTCTTGGACCATTTCCACGGAAATGTCCTCCCCAAAATAGTGCTTAACACGGTGACCATTCACTTCGAAATTTGGACCATCGGGTTATGACAACTCAATAGTTCCATATGGAAATACTTGAGCAATAGTGAACGGACCGAACCATCTCGACTTAAGCTTGCCCACAAAGAGTTTCAACCTTGAGTTAAAGAGGAGAATCGGATCTCCAACTTTGAACTCACGGTTCTTAATTATAACACCCCCAACAAATGCTATGCGCAGCAGAACTACAACATTTGGGTGCTACGTAGTTATCATCACACATAAGCTATATTAAACGAATCCAAGAGACGTAAAAGTTTAAACATAATTTAAAGATTGATTAAAACATCAAAGTCTACCGTTTTCCAAATCCCAAAAATGATACAAAACAGAGTTGCGTTTAGGTCCCCACTGAATCTCAACCCAAAAGTACATTTTCGTTCACCTGACATAATATAAATTATTTAAGTGCTAAAAGGGAGGAAAAACAAAGTAGACCGCCAAGCCACAACAACTTCCATCCTCGCATGCTCCGCTGCTATCAATCTTGGTTACCTGAAACACATGCTTAAAACCATCAACACAAAGGTTGAGCGAATCTATAGGTTTATCAAATCATAAGTTGAACATAAGTATTCAAACCAGTCATGACCATTCCATAGCATTGCCGTACTCACAATCTATTATTCAAGGATATTATCTTTAGCAATAGCTAATAATTGTGTTTAAGCTCGTGACACTAATCCGTTAACTCTATCACTCGCGTACATTTACCGGCATGATTAAGATGAAACCAGTGCCCCTTCTAAAGGCATCAGTTGCAATTATACCTTATTTCTTATCACAAGTTATCCGTCCGCAGAGGGTACTCAACGTACTAGCTCTCGCCTCGGATAGGGTCGTCAACCCCATAGTACTATCAATTGTATAAGCGGCTATCTCCAACCCACACAAGGGCAAGACAATAGTTAATAGTTCACGAATTTAGAGACTTTTGCAACTAGGTACTCAACACAATTCAAGGCAACATTCGGGTCCAACAATCATTCATGACTTATGTTCATTTTCATTTAAAATAGCATGTATCCCCCTCGCGGGTAAAAACATTTGAAATAAGTAAAGAGCGAGGCTATAGACTCACAAGTGCAGGTTTGAAACCAAAATTTTACTTTCAATCATTTACCAAACTCTATCTATGGTCCCCGGGATTTGACCCAAAACCAAACACAAATTCGGATTGTGTTGGTTCTCATCTCCCGGTACACGTATTTTCAAAATAACATAACTTTTGACTCGTTTGGAGTCGTAAGCTCTACCTTATACCAAAACGAAGCTAAGACAAAGCTCTACAACTCTATCCTATGTTTATGACCTGCTTACAAAGTTAAACCCACGAAAAACATTCTTGAACAATCTGGTCTAAAATCATCCTTCCAAAATCACCCTAACACTTGATTCCAATCCAATCTAACATCACCTAGACCAATTTTAACCACTTATGATCATTCTTAAACACCTTAATCAGTCCCTAGCACCTAGGATATCAAATCCACTCCAACACCCATTTACCAAATCAAGCATGCAACATGTTTAACTCATTCAAACACACCTAAAACATCAATCTAAACACAAACCCACAAGCAAAATCATCAATCACTATGAACCCACCAAACACCCCCACATTTCGTGGGTTTTGGGGGCTGTAGAACACCAACATCATAAATCCCATCTTGTTTTATAGATTAATTAACATTACCCAATCACCAATTAAACAAATTAATGATTTAATTACATCAAAACACATTTTTGAAAAATCTTTGATTCTTGGAAAAATCAAGTTGTTGCATGTTTGATTTTAATTGATAGAATGACTTAAAATGATGAAATAGGAGGTGGTATTTGATTAGATTTTTGTAAAACCAAAAAAAAAGTGGTGATGGTGGTGGTGGTGTTTATGGCCGACGGCCATGGGAGAGTGGGAGGAAGAGGAGAGAAAAATTTTGAGGTTGTTTGTTTGTATGTTTTAGTTTTCTTCTCTTTTTGTAAAGTTTGAGGGACTAAAGTTGACAACTTAACTATCTTTTGGCCTCATAATTAAACGACACAACTTAGTAGCGGGAATTGACTAGTAGTTGGTTTTGAAAATTTACGGGATGTCGGGATTTGTAAAAATTACTTTCCAAAAGTTATAACGCACACAAAACGAATCTACACATGGTTCCGACTCGACTTATCACGTAATAAAAATAAAATCTCGAAAACTCAAATATCGATCAATCGATAGTAAAAGATAAAATTTTGGGCATCCGTCGGTATCGTAGTCGTCGTCGTCTTTCTTAAATCGTCAACCGTCAAGATTACGATCTTAAACGTTGGTTTCAACTGAAACCGTCACATATATAACAAACGAAATTTCTTAAAAATTTCAAAAATATTCGTAAAATAGGATTAAATAAATGACGGTGGGCCCGGGATATCACATCCACAAGTGAGCCACAACTTAAGAGAGATGCTCATACTGAACAACTCTTGATACAATAACTTAGCATCATACGACACTTTCACGGGTATTACATCCTCCCCTCCTTAAGGGAGCGACATCCCGACGCTCTCTGGTTCTTATACTCGCATTTTGTACTACTAGGAAGATAAGGGTACTTCTTCCTAAAGAGGTCTTTACGTTCTGATGTGGACTTCGGTTCACGTCTCGGGTTCCATCACACCTTCACCATGAGTATTATACCTTGCTTCAATCTCTTATCATCTCAATCCATGATCTTCACTTCAAATTCCCCAAAGTCTTCCTACGGTTATCAACAGATATCTTCTCACAGCTTCTCGCGGTCAACTAGTGATTCTTAATCTACACCATCTCTTCCGTAGTCTCTCAAATCATTTCAAGTCCATTCAACTGACGATCTACATTTTCATCAACATAATTCTTCAAATGCTACAGCTTCAATGCTAACATGGTAAATGTCGTTGTACAAAGATAATACCAACGGCAAGTGTCGATCTCAACAGCTATCAAAATCAATCACACACGCTCGGAGCACGTCTTCCAACGTTCGAATCGTCCTTTCACTTGGTTCATCGTCTCATAAAAACAATTAATCATAAAGAAAATCACACGGGTCGCACATAACCCTATCGAAAACGTTCAAAATATACAAGACGAGGTAATTAATATCAGTCGTACAAATCTATTTATTGCAATATTACGTACATACAAACCTATTTCGTCAAAAACGAATTCATTGATACGAAATCATCCGACGTATACATAACTCTCTCGAAAACATCACAATCCAATCAAACACAAAAGCCATAATAAAACACATACAACCACATTACGACATGTTTGCAATATAGCCAAACCATGCCAAATCAATCTGTTCAATCAAGTTAACCCACGCTTGCTAATCAGCTGAGCCATGATAAAATAAGAATATTTGACATGATTCTCGGATGAGTCCAGTCAAAAGAAAATTGCAAGTTAAAGAAAGTTCACGAGCTTGCTAGATATGGATGCATATCCAAAAGAAATAAAATACAAACATATGCCATCGCAGGGTGCTCACACACGGATCCATACCCAATATATATATATATATATATATATATACATATATATATATATATATATATATATATATATATATATATATATATATATATATATATATATATATATATATATATATATATATATATATATATATATATATATATATATATATATATATATATATATATATATATATATATATATATATATATATATATATATATATATATATATATATAAAACCCTAAATAACATCCATGGCGGCAGAAAATTCTTTCTTGTCGGCAAGTGTGTGTTTTCAATTGTTCGTTGTTTAAATTGGTCACTGGGCTACCTATTTTTTCTTAGGGTTTTTTAGGGTTCGTTTTTAATAGTTCTTGTCTTCTAGTGTCGGCTGAATTAAATCGTTGCATTTAATCGTACTGGTTGGATATTCATTGGTGGGTCCGGTGTCTTGGCGGCTGACCCTAATATTCATTGCAGCATTTAATCGTTACACCAAATAACTTGGCGGCTGACTTTCGTTGGTGCAATTTAAGTGGTGCAATTATTCTTCAGTATTATTTGTGGCGGCTGCATTAAATCGTCCTTGTCTTTTCCCTGCATTAAAGTGTTTAAACTGGTCGGCTGACTTCTTGTGGTCGGCTGACTTTTTGGCGGCTGAAATCCTAGGTTTCGGTATTAAGTGGCAGTCGCTATTAATTTCCTAGGTATATTTGAATCTGGGTTTCGGTTTTACGATAAAAAAAAAATAGTTACTGTTTGTTTAGGGTTTATTTTCCGTGGTTAGGGCTGTGTTTGATTGAACATGGATTCGAGCAATGAAAGTGATAAGCCATTGTCCACAGGTTGGAATGATAGGGATATGGTGTCTAATCTTAAGGTTTTAGTAACGTTAGAGGAGATATCTAATTTGTTTTCTACTCCTTTGAATACTGTGCGTGACATTGAAGTGTTTGCAAATGGTGTTAAGGCAAACAAATTTCCTAAATGGTCTACCTTACCTAAGGAGACCACTACGCTTTATTATGAAGTTTTGTGTGAACGCCATTTGAATCTTACTAGCAAAGCGTCTTCACTCAGTTCAGGTGGTTCGAGTGTGCACTCAGCACAAATGGCTAAGGAAACAGGTGACTCTATTCCAAATGTTTCCTCTTCTTGTGATGTATCTTTGGACCTTGCAGCTAAGGCTGCAACAATTAATGGTATGCAACCGTGTAATCTACATGAGGTTTTGAAATTATTTGGTGTAGCGATTTGCACGGTTGGTGATGCGGGTGAATTTATGCATGAATTAAGACTGAAGAAACATCCTTTGTGGGGATTGATCTCACATGACCGTGCTAAAGAAATTCTGGAATTGCTTTGCAAATTTGAAGCTGATATGATTACGTCTACTAATGGAGGTATTAATGTAGTCTCTTCTTCGTTTAATTCTGATAATGTCTGTGAAGGGGTTAATATTTCTATTCCTAAGAAGGTTGTTGAAAAAGTAAATACTCGCTACCAAAACACTTTATATGGTTACTTTCTTGGTAAGAGGATTGCATTTCCTGTGGTTGAGTATTTTGCTAAGAATAACTGGGCAAAACATGGTCTTAAGCGTATCATGATGAATGAGAAAGGTTTTTTCTTTTTTCAATTTGGGTCTAGTGAGGGTCTTAATGCGGTTCTGGAAGGTGGTCCGTGGATGGTTCGTAATTCACCAATTTTTCTTAAGAAATGGACTATGAAAACGAATCTTCTAAAGGAGGAACTAACTCGTATTCCGGTATGGGTCAAGTTTCATGATGTCCCGCTACAGGTATTTGAAGAGGAAGGTATTAGTTTAATTGCTTCGTTTCTTGGTAAGCTTATTATGATGGATAATTATACTGATAAGATGTGCAAAGAGTCTTGGGGTCGGTGTAGTTTTGCTCGTTGTCTTATTGAGATGAACGCTGATTCGGAGTTTATAGATAACGTTACTATTGGTGTCCCTGATCTTGAAGGCTCTGGTTGTACTAAGGAACTAATTCGTGTTGAATATGAATGGAAACCGCCTAGATGTCATACTTGTAATATTTTTGGTCATTCCTTTGATTCTTGTCCGAAAAATGTTAAACCTACAATGGTTGAAAATGTGACAACTCATGTTGATAATGATGGATTCCAACAAGTGCAAAGTAAGAGGAAGAAGTACAAAGGTAATTTAGGGAATCAAGTTCCGAGAGGTGTTCCATTGAGTAAGGGTTCCCAAATAGGAAAGACGGTTGTTTTTCGTCCAAAAACTCGCTTGGATACTACAAGTACGAGTGGTGATAATAGTAGAAAGTTGAATACTACATCTGGTCAGTTGCAGCAGACTAGTAATCCTAATGGTCCGAACAAGGGTACAGCTCAAATGAGCAGTGTTTCTACATCTAATAAATTTTCATCTTTGTCCACGCCTGGTATTGATGAAGGGGTTCAACTAAGCGAGGAAGATAATGAGGAGGGAGTCGAGGTTGTCTTTGATGAATCGGTGAATCTTCTCAACACTAATTTTGGGGCAAGCACTCCTACTGGCTGATCCCATGTTGATATTTTATTATGTTTCTCGTAGCTTTATGTTATCATCTTGGTTCTTGTCTAGTTTATTTATTTCCAGTATTCTAGACTAGTTAATGTTTATGGCCTGTCATAATCATTTTGTTTAACAAGCTGCCTGTAGCTTGCGGTTAATGTGGCATTTCAGCCACATTCCTTGTACTTCAACGTTTTTTTGGTTCTATTTACCGGGGTCATTGTTACCCTTTTACCAAAATATATATATATATATATATATATATATATATATATATATATATATATATATATATATATATATATATATATATATATATATATATATATATATATATATATATATATATATATATATATATATATATATATATATATATATAGGTGGGATAAATTGAGAAGGGTTGTTAAAATAAAAAGTGTAGGAAGGGCTCCCATGCTGACACCTGTCCACCCCCACCGTCTTTTTACTTTATATAGCCAGGGGCATTTTCGTCATTTACTTCCGCCGGGTATATATACTCTAAACAAACACACATTCAACTCATTCTTGTTTGTTTTTTTTATTCGTCTCTTTCTTTCCCTCGACAACCAATCGCTGGCGATTCTCCACCATTAACAACCCTAACAACCAATCACCCTGGTCTATATATACCTGTAACAACCCTAACAACCAACCGCCGTCCCTTTTCCACCACTAACCACCACTCACCGCCGATTGAAAAATATGTCTGGTATTACAGAAATCAATAACAATTGTTCTACATCAACCGTTGATGATTGTTCTACATCAACGAGTAATAATTGTTCTACATCACGATCTAATTCCATTGCAGCTGATAATGAGGGTAAACGTGTTAATTTTTCTGTTAATTCAGTATATTTATTCGTTTACATGTTTTTGTTATATTATTAGTTTTGTGTAGGTTTATAATGTTTAGTTAGGCTTTTGATCAATTTACATCTGATGTTTAGGCGTTGGTATGATTTTTATAGATTTCTGATAATTGATGCATATAGTTAAACAAATTGATGCAGTAGATGCCTCGGACATGATTATTTTAGTTTAGGTTTTCATGAGGTTAGAACTACTATAGGTTTATAGAGTTTTCTTAGGCTTCGTGAAATTTTGGTTGATTTAAACCACTGTTCGACTCTAGGCTTAATGACGTTTTTGATGATATAAAGTAGTTATTCGATAGGTATATCATGCTAAGGGACAATGTTATTATTTATGATTGAACGATATTTTTATTAAGTTCAGAATTGTGTGATTTATTACGTTTTTGATACTTCCAGTATGATATACTGTTATTGATTAGTGACGTTTGACCTTAAATCATGAAGTTTGGAATTACATGATTTGAGTGGAGGATTCTGATTTGTGTGACACTAGCTTTTATGATTCTGTTATAGTGAATTAGTGGACCGGTTGTCAGTTTTGAAATATACGACTTGATGATGCAAAAATATGTTTGACCTAATGTTTTTAGATTTACTTTTGATAGTAGCTTAGGTGTTGAGTGGTTATAGTGCAGAATAGGTGTTAAGGGAAAGAAATTCTTACAAATTGGGCTGAGTAAACCAAATCAAAGCACACTCAGTAACAGGTGGTTATAGTGCAGAATAGGTGTTGAGTGGTTTACTTTTGATAGTAGCAGGATACAATAGAAATTCTTACAAATTGGGCTATATAACTAGAAGTTACGTAATGCGATCTTTTATGTAATTAAAAAGAGGATGGGATAGTTCTATCAACACGCTAATGCTGAAAGACGCACATATTCACTAGCTATTTAGTAAGATATAAGCCCTTGTGGAAACGGGTGGATGGGTCGGGTGCCGTTCAACAAAGCACTTGATAGGCATGGACGCGTGGTATTTCTTCATTGATGCATGCCTCTTGAAGTATCTGAAAGCTTAGGCTATACATTGGCTGCAAAAAAGATTAAGGGTATTAAGTAGCTGTGGAAAAAAGAGGGCCGGTTGGTAATGAGTCGTAACTGGTTTGGAACGAAACAAGTAACTTTAGTGTGACCGGGTTGACCAATAGGACAGTCCATCAGTTGCCAAGTAGTCTATAGCGCTAAGTATGATGTCAAGGATTGCAAATCTCGTGGGGGATAAACTATTGCATTGAAAAAATATAAAGTTCAGTGAACACATCATAGTTTCAGTACAGTTTTAAATGGTTGCTACATTTACAACTATGTTTAAACACTTTCACCGTCTTGACCAGCCTCATTAGTCATTTGTTCATCCCCCAGTCTCAATTTCCAATATACCAATCTGTAATTAAGCATGGAGAAGGTTGCATCATATTGCGTCACCTTTGTAGCCATGTCTAGTTTTCCTGACAATATATCTAATGTTGGTACACGAAACTTATTTGCAATCGAACCAACTGGTGGCAATTGTCTGGATTCTTGTGTTGTCATTCTGATAGGTAAATGATAAATTTTTTATTAGAACAGGGGAATTCTCCTGCTGAGGGGATAGGGGTCTGAATCTAGTGACACATAGAGATCAATAATCTGCGTTTAGTTCAATTTGTTTCACAAACCGGCCCGCTTAAGGGCATCTGGGACATTTCTATTAAGTTGGTAATATTATTTATAGGTAGGTAACGTCGTCGATATTCCTAGTGGTGATAAAAACAAGGAAAAATGACAACACTTCATTCTTATGCACCCTACACCCCATGCTGTATGTGATTTTGTTACTGAAATTGCGATAAATCACTTTTATTTAGTACCAACTTTAACTTGTGTAGTGTCTGTAATCTTGACAAAAATCTTAAGACATAAAGAGATAGACTATTAATATCAGCGAACTCACACATTGATATATAGTAAATGGAGGATATATAATCTCTTACTCAACATCAAAATTCACACGTATAATTTATTGGCTTATTTAGTAAAAACTTATAGAGGGGTTATCGTGCTTGTAGCGGGCTTGCAGCGGGCTTTACAGTTGTTGATTATGTGTAGGTTACGTGTAGGCTAAATTATGTTATGTGTAGAAGTTTTATAATGTGATGCACTTAATTTATATCACTGATGCATTAACTATTCATTTGTTTTTAAACTTTCAGATTTTGAGATTGTTCATGTCAAGGATCATGTTGGGTATTATACTTGTGATGATGATGGAAACAGGACTTGGTTTCCAGATAAAGATATTGGCGCTGTACCTTTGGAAGGTGCTAAGTTTGTGTCTATTGATCAAGCTTATGATTTCTATAAGGATTATGGTAAAAGGGCCGGTTTTGATGTTAGAAAGGGTGGGCATTATAAACCTAAAGATGGTGAACCACCAAGCTTGAAGTGGTTTGTATGTTCAAAAGAAGGTATCAATCCTGAACCTAAAGAGGCTGCTAATAAGCCTAAGGAGGTTATATCTGACGTTAGTGACTTTACTATGGATGAGAATGTTGAAGTAAATCAGACAAGGAATCGAGGCTCTAGTAGATGTGGTTGTTTGGCTAAAATTCGTATTAAGAAGATTCCAGGAGGTCTTTATAGAGTGTACACTTTTATAGAAGGACACAACCATCCTTTGGTAGCCGAAAAGGATATGATATTCATGAAGAGTTCTCGGGAATTGGGATTCACAAAGCAACATTTTCTGTTTCAGGCTTCTAATGCTAATTTTGGTCCTTCTACGGGGTTTAAATTGTTGAAACAGTTGTGTGGTGGTTTCGATCGAATTGGAGCTACAGTGGTTGACTGTAAGAATTTGAAGAAGAAAGTGAACTTGTTTCTTCGTGATCGTGATGCACAGATGGCCGTTGAAAAACTTTTGAGCAAAAAGTTGCATTCGCCAAGATTCTATGTTGAATACAAAACAGGTAATGCAGTTCATTTTTGTGTTTTGATGCAGTTCATACAACATTTTTTTTCTATTAGTTTCTTATTTAAATTTTTTTTTAGGTGTTGACGATAAATTGGTTGGTCTTTTTTGGGCTGATGAGCAAGCAATTAAGGACTATGGTGTTTTCGGTGATATCGTCTCATTTGATGCTACTTTTCGTTCTAACAAGTATATTCTATCTTAATTCTCTATCAAAAAATTTAATCGTGTTTTACAGCTTTATTTAGTATTTTAGTTTATTTCTTTGTATATTAAAATGTAGGTACAAGATGGTGTTCGTCCCTTTTACTGGCATTAATCATCACAACCGCTGTATAACCTTCGCTGCGGGTTTACTATCTGATGAATCGGTTGGTGCTTACCAATGGCTACTTGAACAATTCAAAAAGGTGTTTGGTACAGATCCACAAGTTGTAATTACCGATCAGGACCCGTCTATAAAGATCGTAGTACCAGAATACTTCCCAAATACTATACACCGTTTTTATATGTGGCATATCATGCAAAAGTTGGTTACAAAGGTATGTTCTCACTTGTCTGTTGTAAAACATTACTGTGCTAGTTTACCTTTTTTTGGCTTTGTTTCTCGTGCACGTTTTAAGCGACTCAGTGATCAACATGGAAAATTGTTTTGGTTTCTTAAAGTATCTATTACTGTTTATTTGTTTTTTTCAAATTAATGCACTATGTTTTACACTGTGATGCAGTATTTTTTAAAGTCATGTTTTTAGAGCTAGAGTTGTTTGGAAATTTTTCATATTAATGCACTATATTTATACTTTAATGCAGTAGTTTTATATTTTTATGAATTTTCAGGTGGGGACTTCAATCTGCAAAAACACAAATTTCAAACAGCGTATATGTGATATAGTTTGGACCGATCGGATTTTGCCTTTTGAATTTGAAGCAGAGTGGGAACGTATGATTGAGGATTTACAACTTGGTGATAACAAATGGTTACAAGATATGTTTGACCTACGGGAAAGCTGGATCCCGGCATATTTGCGTGATGTGCTTATGGCAGGCCTCATGCGTACCACCTCTAGGTCCGAAAGCGAGAACCATTTCTTTGGTAAATGGACAAGTAAATATTTGACACTTGTTGAATTTCTTAGTCATTATGAGACGGCTATCGAGTACCAGAGGTATATTGAGCGTAAGAACGATCACGATTCAAGATATAAGAATCCTAAACTCAAAACTGATCTTCAGATTGAAAAAGAAGCAAGTACTCTTTATACTCGAACTATATTCTTGGAAGTTCAAAATGAGTTATATGCTTCTTATTCCCATTGCATGTCGATAAATGTTGCCCAAGTTGATAATGGTGAGAGATATTCAATCCGTGATATGCAAGCTGAGAACAAAATCAAGGGTGAAAATAACTTTGTTGTTTATCAGGTATGTGTTCTTATATTGTTTATAACTATAATGCAGTAAGTTTTTAGCACTGATGCAGTGTGTTTTTAAATTTTAATATTTTTAAAAACTGTTATGCAGGTGGAGTTTTTTAAATCTGAAATGGAAGTTCAATGTAGCTGTAAACACTACGAGTCATATGGTCTTCTTTGTAGGCACATTTTTTACGTGTTGAGAATGAACAATGTGAAAGAGTTTCCTCGGAAATACTTGAAGAAAAGGTGGCCAATGGATGCTAAGCCTTTCAACGCTACAGTTAGGACAGTCAGTGGGTCAGATTCGGTTTTGCAAAGTGAGGTTTTTGATTTGTACGAGATTTTTGAATCTATGATTGATCGCTTGGTTCATGACATTGGCATGTTGAAGATTTATAAGGAGCAAATGATGGAGTTGTTAAATAAAGCTAAAATCGACGTTCCAACGGTTCCAAAACTTAAATCGAAAGATATTATTAGTGCAATGCTTGGTGTGAAGGAGCCAACCTCAACTTCAAATGTTATAAATAATTCAGACGTGAGCTCAAATAAAGGATCAGGTGTTCATACGAGGTGGAAGTCAAAAGCTGAGATTGAAAAAGAAGCAGCTAAATCAAGTGACAAGCGGAGGACATGTAGTAAATGCGGGAATAAAGAAGGTCATAATTCCAGAACATGTACAAACGAAAGAATGCAACCATCTGAAAAAATCAAGAAAACATCTCAGGAGGCGTCGGCGACAAGAACTGGTCTCAGATCTAGGCGAAATTGATGATGACAATTTGATGCAGCTACTTTTTACATATTGATGCAGCTACTTTTTACATATTGATGCAGCTACTTTTTACATATTGATGCAGCTATTGTTTACATATTGATGCAGTTGCTTTTACATACTTGTTTACCTACTTTGAATAATTGTGACAGATACTTTTGCATATTGATGCAGTTACTTTCTCATATTGATGCAGTTATTTTTTACATAGCAGTTTAAGTACACCTTTTTTACATAGTGGCATTTTTTACCTAAATCTATTTATATAAAACCTAAAAAGCTTGACGTTTGCTTAACAAATAAGCTTGAAATAAGCTTATAAATCTCGAATTGATTATTAATAAGCAGAACAAAACCGTGTTAAATATAGTTTGAATTGAAAGTATATCAGTAAAAGACCCAAGGGCAGAGCGGTATGTGTGTTGTGTTGTGAGAGGAGTGGCACAGGTTCGAGTCCTGGCCACGTCCTTTTTGGTAAAACTTAAAAAAAAAAAAACTGAATACCCAAGCTTAAAACAATCCACAAACACAAATTAAAAATGAAATCAACAAGAATTAAGCTATTTAAAATAAAAAACGTGACCAGATTATTAATAATCAGAACAAAACCGCCTTAAATAGAGTTTGAATTGAAAGTATATCAGTAAAAGACCCAAGGACAGAGCGGTATGTGTGTTGTGTTGTGAGAGGAGTGGCGCAGGTTCGAGTCCTGGCCACGTCTTTTTAGGTAAAACTTTTTTTTTTAATTTTTTTTTTGTAAAAACTGAATACCCAGGCGTAAAACAATCCACAAACACAAATTAAAAATGAAATCAACAAGAATTAAGCTATTTATGAACAAAACGTGACCAGATTAAGTAAAATGTTAGAGTGATGAAAATAAGAAAATAATGAGTTGTCCGATATACTATGCAATCGTTCTCTGACAGAACTAAAACCAACTGATGAAATGGTGACCTGATTTGAGTCTCAATGACAATTTGATGCAGCTATTTTTCACATATTAATGCTGTTACTTTTTTACATAGCAGTTTTACACCTTTTTAACATAGTGGCATTTTGATGCAGTAAATTTTGCATAACAGATATATTTTGATGCAGTGAAGTATATATATTTTTTAATTTCATATGTTAAAAAAAACAATCATTGAAATTCAACAAATAGTAACACACACTAACAAGTGAATAAAATTGTGTAAAAATCTTCATGTTTACAAGTAGTTTGTAAAAAACACAATGAGTACTTCAATTAAAGAGTAATAAAACAAGCTTTTTAGTTAACAGTTGTCTTCCTAGGGTAGTATTGAAATTGACGATGACAATTTGATGCAGCTCTTTATTCATCAATTGTCTTGCTTACGGTAGCACTAAATTTCTTCCACAAAGCTTTATCAAATCTAACATCAGCATCCGTTATAAGCTTTGAAATTTTTGGCTTTTTCATGAAGTATGCTTGTGCGTCCTTTAACAACTTTCCTTTTTTGATGTTAAAATCCATTAGAAGTATTTTGGCCATGTACTTTGCACGAAGCATCTTTAGTTGTGTTTTCTGAGGTGGTCCTTCTTTCTTCAATGGTTGTAAGAAGTTTCCTCTTCCAATATATGTTTCCAAATGCCGCATAACAAATACCCCGCAATCGACACCATTGTATTTTGTTTTCCAATTAAAATCAACAATGTTAGGTTCAGCAACCAAAATGGCAATGTGTTTTGGGTGTCTATGTCTCTCCAGGTAATTTGTAAAGGAATCAATCTGTGTAAATTTAAATAAACAGTTATAACATTGTAATGCAGTTTTTTTAATACTATGATGCAGTAATATTATCAATATTATTCATATGGTATAGGACTGTAAAAATAGCACCATAAAACATCAAGTATGTTATAAATCTAGTTATAGTCTTATAAAGGGTTTCCCTCTATTTAAAATAAACATATATATCATTTGTAATGCACTATTCATGAGATATAATACTTTGATGCAGTGAAAAATAGCACAATAATGCATTAAGTATGAGACTTACGAGGGCAAATGGGAAAGCACCATATCGCTTTTCTATATCATCAATGTCGTTATCTATGTTGTCTATGATGTCGATCTCAGCAGTCTTCAAATTAAAACAAATGATATAGAAATGGTTTGACGAAGTATCTTTCGTCATCTTTACACAAGGAAAAAAATACCTGTATATATTTATTATAATTATTTAAATTTATTATAAACAATCTCACAAATACAATCATTTAATTCTCATAATAAATATACTTACCAAGTCGACGTCAAGAAAATTCTTCCGTTTTGCTAGAGTTAAAACGTTTTGAATATTTTCATCAAAAACTTTCATCCTTTCTTGCACATTCTTCCCCGACTCAACAACATAATTATTCTGTTTTAGTTAACGTCAGATGATTACTAATGATAACAAAATTTATAATTCAAAAATAAATAAGTTATATATTAGAATTACTTACAAGCATCCCCGTATCACAATATACATTTCCATTGCCCGAAAGCTTGTCTCGATGTTGTTCCTCATGATTTAATACAAAAGACCATAAGTCTAGTATGAGTGACGCAATTTGTATCTCAGGGTATAGGCTCAAGAAAAAAACGCCTTCCACGCCAACTCCTTTTTTGGTCTGGTAAATAAACTCCCTGTACATTTTGATATAAACATGGGTTATCTATCTCTGATGCATTGAAGCAAGGAAGTGATGCATTGATAAAAATATGTGATGCAGTGATAAAAATGTTTGATGCATAGAAAATAATTAAAATTCATAGAGAACATTTATAAATAATGCTATGATAATAATACTTGATGCAGTGACATAAGGAATTGATGCAGTTATATAAATATATGATGCAGTGAACATTTGAAAAGTGATGCAGTGAAAAAGTGATGTTTTTAATATGATGCAGTAGTTTAGAACTTACGATATGCATAGAAAATAATTAAAATTCATACAGAGAACATTTATAAATAATGCTATGATAATAATACTTGATGCAGTGACATAAGGAATTGATGCAGTTATATAAATATATGATGCAGTGAACATTTGAAAAGTGATGCAGTGAAAAGTAATGTTTTTAATATGATGCAGTAGTTTAGAACTTACGATTCGGATGTCTTATTGCCCCATATGTATTCTGCTAATTTTTCCCCCTCTTCAGTTAGTGGTTGCCCCAATACAATTTTCCGTTGATAAAATGGCGACGTTAAAGCAGGAGGCAGCTTTACTTCACGTTTATCATTTTCAATATCATCCGGTGGAGCAATGCAACTAATGGGTGATGCGTGCATATATATTTCATTTTGTTCTATCCTTTTGCTTTTTGCAGGTAGCGACTTAGCTTTTTCTATCTTAGATTTCTTTTCATTCTCTTTTGACAATTGAGTGTCACTTTGCTTTCTACCAAGATTTTTAAGCACTTGTTTTTTAGCCTGTGTCTTTTTAGAGACCTCCTTCCCAACATTTTCATCTTCCACGGCTGTTTCTTTAGCTTGTTCTTTGTTAGATCTTCCTCTTTTACCAATCTCTTGTCTTAGACGAATTTCAGCTAACATATCTTCCTCTATGTTTCCTTTAGCACCTAACTTCCCGACATCCTTTTTCATTAATTTCTCCCTTATAGCATCAAACTTTGTAGTCTTTGTTTCGGTCAGAATTTCGGCTGATAGCGGAACATCCGTATATTTTTCATGTTGTTTGACAATAGGTTGTTCACTCAATGGTGTATTTCCTTTTAAAGTTCTTGTGTAGTTTTTCGGTAACCTCAACTTCATACTATGAAAAGGTTTAATAATTTGGACTTTTTGAATTTGGGGAGATTTTGGTGCATCTTCAAATAAGAAACTTTTTGGCATGTTGTCTTCGACTTCAGCTAAGAAAGGTAGTTTCATAACCGAGTATTCCAAAAGCTGTTTGTTTACTTCTTCGATAGAAGGTAAGTCAAAGTTGGTCACTAAACTGTTGATTTCTTCAATTCCAATTGAAGGAAAGTTAGCTTCTTTGAAAATTTTAGAACCTGTAATTAAAACAATCAAAATAAACAATAGTTTTTTGAAAAAATAGAAAAACTTGTTTGTTACTGCATCATAGTTACATTTAACTGCATCATGTATTTTGGTAACTACTCATGCCTTAATCTTTAATGATAGTTCACACTCTAGTGCATTACTAATCTAAAAACACAATGATGCAGTGAAATTTATAGACAATATAAAAAGAATAAAATTAAACAATTTTTTTTGTTTGGGAAAACAGTATAACTTGTTTTTAATGCATCATAGATACAGTTTTACTGCATTATATTGTTTTGTTAACTAGTCATGCAGTGAATTGTAATGAGAACCCAAACTCCAGTGCATTACTATGATAAAACACTATGATGTAGTGGAATTAATCGACAAGATAAAAAGACAAGATAAAAAGGGTTTTTGTAATTTTACTTTTATCTGCTCCCAGGATTTCCATTCCACCTTGCATTTCATTGTCTTCCATTCCAACTTCTGTATCCATGTCAGTGTGAAACACTTCTTCCTCACTATCAAAGAGTAGCGTTTGCGATTGATATTCAAGGAATGAATCATCATAATTGACGATAGCTCCATCTTTATTGTATATTTCATCGCATATTTCAGGATTTGCACAATCTGTTAATAAAGAATCAAACTTTTTAAAAATACTTGATTGAAATTTTCTTTATAAACCAGTTTGCATTATGTTCTTTAACTAGTATAGACTATAATGTTATGATGCAGTGGAATTAATCGACAAGATAAAAAGACAAGATAAAAAGGGTTTTCATTCCACCTTGCATTTCATTGTCTTCAATTCCAACTTCTGTATCCATCTCTGGGTCCGCGTGAAACACTTCTTCCTCACTATCAACGAGTAGCGTTTGCGATTGATATTCAAGGAATGAATCATCATAAATGACGATAGCTCCATCTTTATTGTATATTTCATCACATATTTCAGGATTTGCATAATCTGTTAATAAAGAATCAAACTTTTTAAAAATACTTGATTTAAATTTTCTTTTATAAACCAGTTTGCATTATGTTCTTTAACTAGTATAGACTATAATGCTAACTGCATTATAGTTTAGTTTATTACTAGTTAAATAAACCTTATGAGGCGGCCGAATTGTAGCATTAAACATAATTACTATTCACATTAAACCCAAAATAGGAGATACGAGTTTTAAGTTTTCTTCTAGTTATATTACAGACATTCAAAAGCTGAATTCAAAATATACGTTCCTAGATAATAAATATTATACAAAAGCAAGAGAAGTGTTAGCGTTTATTTACTTTTAGGGGATTTCTTTTTCCCCACTTCCATCTTTTTAGCGGGTGATGATGTTGCTGCTCCTTTTGTTGATGCTGCTGCTCCTTTGGTTGATGTTTTTGCTTTTGGCCCCTTGTTCCTCACTTCCTTTTTTTTAGCAGGTGATGCAGGTGATGCTGCTGCTTCTTTAGTGGGCGATGCTGCTGCTCCTTTAGTGGGCGATGCTGCTGCTCCTTCCGTTGATGTCGTCCAATTTATTGTGGTATTTGACCTTGTCCTTCTCGTCATTTCTGGTGTTGAGTTTGGGGTAGAATTTCCTTCCTCCATTGAACTAAGCGAGATATTATCATAGGTCTTCCCACCATCAATCTGGACATTGGTCATAGCATCGACATTCTTATTCGCCACATCAAATTTTTGCAAATCAAATGCAGTTGCACCATCATTCTGAGTAGCATCAGTTGCACCATCATTCTGAGTAGCTTTCACGGCGTCAGCACTCTTATCATTCTCGGTATTGTGATTCGCCCCATCAGACACGCCTTCATACAAGTCTTTAATAAATGATTTACTTTTTTCTTCAAACGTCTTAAATTCTTCATCATGTGGGTATTCTTCGAATGCAATCTTAAGCTTCTGTTTGTTACTTTCAAACACTTCCTTAATCGTTGACAGTGAGGCATTCAAGCTATCCTTCATTTCCTGCATGATTTTTTTAAAAATACATTATGATGCAGTGAATAATAACTATGATGCAGTTTTTAAAAGTTTTAAAAACTGTCAAATTAAGACATAGAGCTTGAAGTGGTAGGAAAGGGGTCAAAAAGGGTTATCTTGGTATAGGTCAGGATGGTTTGATCCAAACTAAACCTTAAGCTTTTGGCCTACTGAGATAACCAGTTGCAAAAATTATGTACCATATTGAACTGCACGTGTGACCCGACATACCTGATGTAGAAAACTATTCAGATTTTGAGTTATTTACAACTGTCCCTCACAAATTTGGATACTACTTTAAAATCCTTTATTAATGCATGGTCACTAATAGAATCTCTTGATGATGTTTTTCCATGTTATTGTCAATGTTTAATACTGTATAGTGTATACTACATGTAGTAATCTATGTTAGGCTCTGTGTGTGGATCTGTCTAATGGATTTATGTAGTTAAAACTTAAGACCATGTCCATCAGTACATATGTACCGATAAAGAAAAGTTGTTGCTTAAAGCGTAAAGCATTTAGCTAAAAACTCCATTACCATGAGTATCCATCATTTGTGATTAGTTTCTAGGAACTTATGTGCACAACTGTAATAACTAGCTTCAACTATATTTTATAACAGGGCCAACATTTAGTTCTTTGTACATTTGTCTTTAAGCTTTCTTCATGCTCAACTTTTTATCAACAAAATATAACAAAAGTTGGCTCAACTTTTTATGGTTATAATAACTTCAAGAGATTAAATCATGTGTTTTTTAGAGATTTGATTTTGAGCAATACCCAGAAATTTTTTGACCTAATTTTTGGGTTTAACTCGCAAAATATCAAATGCATCAAAATAAGACATATCACCCTATGTTACAGCAGCAAAATGAAACTTAGTTTTTACCTGACTTGTTTTTGATCTAAACTGTATAAGATCCTCGTCTGGTTGACTTGTGTTTCCAATATTTTTCTTTTTCTTTGTCTTGCCAACCTTCTGCTTGGGGGGGAAGAACTCGTAACCTTCCAAGATTGGAAATTTCCCGAAACCTTTCATAACATCCATTTCTTCTTTCTCTCGTTGTTTCAACAAATCGGTATTCCATCCTTTGAAAACAGGTGATGTTCTTTCCACAGTTATAGTTGGTGAGATTGTGGAGCTGCAGTATAGTAGCTACAAAAAAAGGAAGTGATGCAGTTAATATAGGAAATGATGCATTTAATATACGGAATAACTGTTATGTTTTATCTTATATATGATGCAGTGAAAAAAGGTATTGATGCTGCGAAAATAAGATTAAACATACTAAGAAGTTTAGAAGCATTAAAAAAACGTACCGCCAAAAGAAGTTTGGAAGCACCGAAATAACCTCCTGGACTTGTTTTCCATGTCTTAACTCCTGACCGAATGCATTCTAAAGCATATCCACACCAATCATAGTTTTGAAAATCTTCAATATCTCTTAATGTAGGCAAGAACCTTTGATTGATTGTGCCATCCTTATTACCCCCAACAACAATATTTAAAAACACCACTAAAAATCCAACTTTGAACTCCCAACCCGTTGTTATCAAATTACAAACATGATCAACAACTATAGATATATGAGGCCTTGGCGCTTTATCCCCTCCCCATGGAGTTGTAGCTCTCCAATCCGTTGTTGTTTTGTCTTCTGTCGTTGTAGCTCGAAGAGCAATCACTTCTTTATCTCCCATGGGTATTCCAAGCATTTCATGAATTAACTCCTTTGTGACCTTAATCTGTCTTCCATCATCCATGTGTATTGTGTCCGTATCACAATCAAAGTTAAACGCAACCCAGTACGAAAGCTTTGATGGAATGGAAGGGTAATCAAAATTATTATAATATTCTCCCAAACCCATTTCTTTTATAGTCTCAACCTGGGCGTTTGTTAAAGATTCCAATACAAGCTTCAATTGATTAGAAGATATTCTTGAACTAATATTAGGAAAAGTAACCTTTTTTTCACCATCAGAATCCATATTTCCAACATCAATCGATAGAGGATCTTGCTCCATAACATCATCATCACTAACCTTCTTTTTTCCTTTAATAGCAACTTTCTTTTTCACAACGACTATTTGACTATCATGAATACCTTTATTCCCCTTTGCCAGTTTCTTTCTCCCAGCCAACTTTTCTACACCCACTTCAGTACCTTTCTTTGCCATTTTCCCAACAACATCTACGTCGTTTCCAAGACTTAACATTTTACCCTTCAACTTATTCACATCAACAGGTGACGGAGCATCACTCACAGTTTTTGCTGCTGCATCAAAGAATAAAATTAAGTGCATCACACCAGTACATCAAGTACAAAACTAAACAAACCTAATGTACATAATGCAAAAATTAAATACATCACACCAAACTAATGAAACACAAACGTAGATTTAAATTTCAGTTTAAACTAATGCATCACTCACAATTTTTGCTGCTACATCAAAGAATAAAACTAAGTGCATCACACCAGTAAATCAAGTACAAAACTAAAACAAACCTACTGTACATAATGCAAAAATTAAATACATCATACCAAACTAACGAAACACAAACGTAGATTTAAATTTCAGTTTAAACTAATGCATCACTCACAGTTTTTGCTGCTGCATCAAAGAATAAAATTAAGTGCATCACAGTAAAAGTAACTGTATCACACCTATACAAATAGCGATATCAAGTACACAACTAAAAAACCTATCATAAATAATGCTAAGAAAGAATTTTTCATTTAGCAAACAACCTAGCATAAGAACACATTTAACCTAGTAGACTAACTCATATTTACACATGATTGCCACATACTGCATCATAACGTATATTTAAGTGCATTAAGCAAACAACCTAGCAAACAAACACATATTGCATTATAAACACATTTCCGCAAATAACACAAACTACACTAAACAAAACAGACCAGTACATTACAATTTAAATTATCTTCTATCAAAATGATGTTCCCTGAATAATTCTAAAAAATTTCGTTAGACACCATAACCTACGTTTTCGTATATAATGCAATCTACGTTTAGCTGTCCTTTAAAACATCTGACCACTACGGCATCAAAACTTAAATTCAAATGTATTAAAGAAAAACCTTTTCTCTTTTTCGCCTGCTTCGGAGTATTCTGAATATCATCTGATTCTGGTGGATTTTGATCAGGTAAATCATTTCCATCCGTATTTTGGCTCTTTTTCTTTTTTGCCCGATGGCTACTTTCTTCGGGTTCGTCTCCCTGGGCATGATTTCGCGTACCGACAAGTTTGGTTGAATTTTTTTTTTGCCTTTTTGATGATCTTGTGCTTGCTATCTCGTCATTTTGATCCGCTTCATTATCATTACTACCTGTAAATCACATTCAACAAATTAAAATAAATGAGTGATTTATACATAGTCTAACTTCTCATCAGTGACTTATACACAATCAAAGTTTACTACATGAGTGACTTATATATCCAATAATAAACAAGGATAACATAGCTACTCACTAGCTTCGGTAACACATATTTGCTCTCAAAGTTTTGAATTCAACATAAACGACATATTTGCTCTCAAAGTTTTTTACACTGCATTAAAATTTTACAAATGCGCTCAAACAAACACACAATTCATACATCTAAACAAATCTGCCGCATTTTATATCTTATTCTCAGACCCGTTGATAATCGTAAACTACATTAATTCAATGCAAACACTACATTAAAGTTATATAATCTGAATAAAGATATACAATTTTAAAAAATCAGAAATGACATTAAATCAAACACAAATACATTACACATCCAAAAATTAAATATATATAGTTACTCACTAGCTTTGGTATCCCATGTCTGCTCTTTTAAAGCTCCACATAAACAACATATTAAGACAGTTTGCTCTTCAAGGTAGCTATGGCCAGGATTTCTCTTTCTCGTGAACATCATCTTTTTACCTAATAATTGAATCCAATATGGACCAACTTCTTTTCGTTTAGCCTTTTTTATGTAAATAGCTCAAATTTTGACCTTCGCATTCGGTCTTTGATTGATACCAATATAATCAATACCATAAAAAGCGAATATGAATGCCAAATTATGAGGTACTTTACTAAAAAGGATAAACTAAAAGATGCTAATGCATATTGGATTCAATTATTAGGAAAGAAGATCATGTTCACGAGAACGAGGAATCATGGTGATAACTACCTTGAAGAGCAAACAGGCTTAAGATGTCGTTTATGTGGAGCTTTAAAGAGCAGATATGTCATACCAAAGCTAGTGACTAACTATATATATTATCCATTTTTTTAACCACAGTCAAAAACAGGCAAGTTTAATCCTATTTCACCAAACTCTCAAGCCGAATCATACCTAAACAATAATGTATGTTCGTAAATTAACAAAATTTCATTCACAAAATTCCACTAACGTTACTACGAAGCACATGTTAAAACTGCATCAAAGCACATATAAAAACTGCATCAAATCCCAAAATTTCATACAAAAAATTTCACTCACAAAATTTTTCTAACATTGCTACAAAACACATATTAAAACTGAATCACAGCACAAAATATCATTCACAGAATTTCATTCATACAACCACCTAAGCAATCACATTTCGACATTAAAGTTATACGATCTGAATAAAGTTATACAATCTTAAAAAATCGTAAGCCGTTGCAAGCCCGCTGCAAGCCCGCAGCAAGCCCGCTGCAAGCCCGCAGCAAGCACGCAGCAAGCACGCAGCAAGCACGCATCAAGCCTGCATCAAGACTGCAGCAAGACCATATAAAAACTAATTGCAAAACATTGCATAACTGGTACACTTAACATAATTTAGCCAACATATATCATACAAATACTTCATAAGAGTCTACCATATAAAAACTAATTGCAAAATAAATATAAATCATAGATCAATTTTAAAAAAATCACTTACTAGATGATATAGTTATCGAGTTTTCTGGTGTCTTTTCTTTATGATTCCCATAAAATATTTTTTTTTTCAACCACAGTCTAGCACTTTTTCTTTTTACTAAATCAATTAAATTAAATTTTGTATAAGTATTTAATAAACATAAAATAAAAAATAAAAATAATTAGGGTTTTCAATAATATTTACCTGAGAGAGAAAAATCCTTCGAATTCGTCCTCACCATTTCTAACCACTACCAACCAATTGTCTCCTGCATCAATCCATTACATCAACTGCATCAAGGACAAAGACATTTTTAGACAGTTAACAGTTCATATAAAAACTAATCCTAAAACATCATATTAAAACCGCGTCAATGTCTAATATTAAATACTATATATAAACATTTAAACTACCAGATTGGAACCAGGTCATATCAAATCATTTCACATTTGATAACGACCAATTTCATTCAGAAAACTTCATTCTTAAAATATCATATGCAGATCCTGATAGCAACCAATTTCATTCACAAAACCTCATATAGAAAATAACATTAAACTTGATAATACCGAATTCACTAACGTTGCTACAAAGCACATATATGTCATAGCAAAAAAAAAGTAGCATAATAACTAAAATAGAAAAAAAATGTTGCATCAATTTTATACAAAAAAAATGCATCAATTCATTATTTTTTTAACTATTATAACCTCATAAACCACAATAACTACATCAATGTTTTTAGAATACATAAAGTAAGTGCATCATATCCATTTTACTAACATTTCATTCACAAATTTCACTAACATTGCTACAAAACACATATAAAAACTGCATCAAAGCACATATAAAAACTGCATCAAAGCACAAAATTTAATTCACAAAATTTCACTAACGTTGCTACCAAACACATATAAAAACTGCATCAATGTATAATATTAGCTGCATAAAAATGATATTTCAGATAAATAAAAACAAACATCATCACACAAACTTATCTAACCTTAGAATGCACAAAATATATTCTGTTAACTACCAACTTCACATCTGATAACGACCAATTTCATTCACAATCATTTCATAATGCACAACATATATTCTCATAATGCACAAGATCATTACACATCTGATAAAGACCAATTATTTCATTCAAAAATCATTCACAAAATTTCACAAATGTTACTACAAAGCACATATAAACACTGCATCAAAGCACATATAAAAACTGCATCAAATCATAAAATTTCATTCACAAAATTTCACTAACGTTACTACAAAGCAGATATAAAAACTGCATCAAAGCACAAAATTTCATTCACAAAATTTCACTAACGTTGCTACAAAGCACTTACAAAAAAATGCATCAAAGCACATATAAAAACTGCATCAAAGCACAAAATTTCATTCACAAAATTTCATTCACAAAATTTCACATGTGGTCGTTGAATATTATAACTTACAAAATCTAGGCAGTTGCATTATGATATTAATAAACAAGGATTTCTTATAATCATCAATTTCTTATAATCATCACTGGTTCAAAGGATCAACTAGTCAAAGCAAAGAATTGTGCAAATTGTGAGGCCGGTAAGCATTCAAAGACCACATGGTGAAAGCTAAATACGTACGGTATAGCAACTCACTTTATTATAATATTTATAAAAAATAACTGGAAACAAACTTGCAATCAACGATATACTAGTATTTTGAAAAGCATCTCACAGTTTTAGTAGGTGTTAAAACTAATGGAAGAATCTGCTTAATTGTGTAGAAAATAAAGCTTGGTCTAAAGGCATTTGTTCCTCTTTTGGTCTGCTAAACAGTGTAGAAGTTTTGTTTGCATCATGTTCTTAGTTTAAACACCCTGCTGTCAGATCAGCAAATGACTGAAGCTTGGTCTAAAGCCATTTGTTCCTCTTTTGTTCTTAGTTTAAACACCCTGCTTTCAGACGCATAGCGGCACGTTTAGCTATGTCAGATCAGCAAATAAGAAGCAACTCTTTTTATTTTTCTTAATCTGGTGCATTGCATGTTGTTTTTAGTTTTGTCAAAGTAATTCTTTTTATATTACTATGTGATATAAAATATACCTCTAGTTAGTCTTAGATCTGCTGTATTTGATTATCTAATTAGAGCCTTGGATTAAGGCGGAAAAACACGCTAGAGTATGTACAAATGAAAATGGTGCATTATATTGCAAGTCTTCTGACATTGGACATCAAATCATATATAAGCACCCTTATCTTCAGTACATAATCTAGCATATAAATCAGAAGCAGGCGGGTTCAATAATACAAGCAGATACAACCAAGGATGCTTTTGGTACTTTGGAAGAAAACCAAGCATGCAAATTGACCAACTGACCAAGTACTCTATCAAAATCACAAGGCATTAAAGCAAACAAGAGCTTATCATTAATTCTCAAGAAGTAAGCTTATGACTAGTGGAAGTGCAGTCAAATGAGGCTAGCTAATATATATGAGTCTTTTTTCAATGTCTGACCCTATCTGCGTATGCGAATTTCATTATGTCAAGTTAAATAGAGTTAGTTACGCTAAGAGTAGCAGTATTTCTTTTGACTAGTTGTTCATCAGATAGATACTGTATACATTTCTTTTGACAAATTAGTTCAACATTTGTCAAAATCAACCCTTGTCAAAATCAACTTATATCTATCAAAATTTAAACATATAACAAACAAATGCGCATCACAAATACAGCTTAAACAAACACCCACTAATATCTAATCAATTTACAACATATAAAAAACAAATTTTCTAAGTCATGCACAATCAAACACGCACAACAAAGCTAGGAATTTCTCCCTAAGACAGCTTGATACAGATCTGAAGCCCTAATTTATGAATAATCTGATCAAATTGAACATCAATCAAACGTGAGAGCACAACGAATAATTAAATCAAAAGAGAGCACATATAACTAAAATAGAAAAAAAGTGTTGCATCAATTTTTATACAAAAATTTCATCAATTCATTGTTTTTAACTATTCTACCATCATAAACCACAATAACTACAATAATGTTCTACAATACATAAAGTAAGTGCTGCATCATATACATATTCTGAGTTTGATTAAGAAATAATATATAATAGTGTGTTTAGGACAGTTCCACACAAGGTGTTTAGTACAGTCACTGCAAGCCCGCTGCAAGCCGGCTGCAAGCCCGCTGCAAGCCCGCTCCAAGCCCGCTCCAAGCCCGCTGCAAGCCCGCTGCAAGCCCGCTGCAAGCCCGCTGCAAGCCGGCTGCAAGCCCGCTGCAAGCCCGCTGCAAGCCCGCTGCAAGCCCGCTGCAAGCCCGCTGCAAGCTCGCTGTAAGCCCGCTGCAAGCCCGCTGCAAGACCGCTGCAAGCCCGCTGCAAGACCGATGCAAGACCGCTGCAAGCCCGCATCAAGCCCGCATCAAGCCCGCATCAAGCCGGCAAAAAACCTGCTGTCTTAAACACACTAGTGTGCAACTGTCCTAAACAAACTTTTATCTATTATTTTCTAAAAATGTTCTAAACATCACAGCCTAAAACTAAGTGCATCAAAGTGTAAAACTAGTACACGTAACATAATTTAGCCCACATGTAATATATACATACTGCATCACAGTCTAACATGTAAAAACTAAGTGCAAAATATATATAAATAATAGATCAATTTAATTAAAATCACATACTAGATGATATATTTATCTGATTTTTCTGGCGATATTTCTCTCCACCACTAACCACCGCTTACCCACCACTTCTCCAATTATCGTCGCGGCATCACCACCACTAGCAACAGCATAAAACATACATTAAATCAATGTATTAATAAATAAAATCAATTACAAAATCAATCTATTATTAAATCTAATATAAAATCAAAAATTTAACAAATCTATTAAAATAGATGGAATATAAAATCACTTACACTGATGGATTTGAAGATTTGATAATTTGATGAATAGATGATTTGATGATTTGATCTATTATTTGCTCGATTAAAATGATTTAACAAATTAGGGTTTGGTGCGTTTTTTTTTGTGTGTGTTTTTTTGAGACGGAAATGAAAAGGTAACGGCTGGGTTTTTACCCTAAAATGAGGAGGAAGTTGTTAGGGGGTGGAAATGACCGATTTACCCTCAAACTTTCCAGGAAATTACATAAATGCCACTCCGCTTTTTTTTATGATTAAAATCAAATCCAAGGGCCCATATTCCTTCCTAGACTTTTTATTTTAAGGGGCTTTTTATTATATCCCCACCCTATATATATATATATATATATATATATATATATATATATATATATATATATATATATATATATATATATATATATATATATATATATATATATATATATATATATATATATATATATATATATATATATATATATATATATATATATATATATATATATATATATATATATATATATATATATATATATAGAGTTAGGTTATTGTGGTGTAGTAGCTTAAAGTTGTTAAAATAAAAAGTCATATTAACCATTGATTTTATCAATTAACATGTGATTTATTTAATACTAAACACAAAACAATAAATCTTATACATAAAATTGGTATAAAAACACTAAAAAATTTGATACGTAAAAATTTATAGCTGATACATATGATACATAGTTTTACTTCAAAAAATATTATTAGCATAAATACTTATTTATTCGCAAATTCAATGATACATTATCACATGTTGCATTCGATATAACAAAATAATTGATAAACTATGATACACAACTGATACACGAAAAACTAGTAATATTAAAAATTGTGAACTAGCTACTCGTACACGAACTAAAACTTTCAAAATACTCGTACACGAACTAAAAAATCATAAACGAACCAAAACTAATCAATAAATGTGATTTTTTTCCATTTTCTATTACTTCTCATTTTAACAACTTTAAGCACCTAAACCATTTTATCTAAATTCTATATATATATATATATATATATATATATATATATATATATATATATATATATATATATATATATATATATATATATATATATATATATATATATATATATATATATATATATATATATATATATATATATATATATATATATATATATATATATATATATATATATATATATATATATATATATATATATATATATATATATATATATATATATATATATATATATATATATATATATATATATATATATATATATATATATATATATATATGACGGGTTTTAAAAACGAACACGGAAGTTAAATAAGATTAAATGAAACAAAATGTAAGTATATGGTGTTGTGGGCTGCGGCTAAACAAGAAAAGAGCAAGAAACCATGGGCTTTAAAGCCCAGCCTGAAATTAAAATATCACAGGGAACCAAGTAGTAACTTCCATCTCATTTCATCATAACAGAAAAATTAGGGTTGTGGTTCCTTGTTCCTGCCGACACAATAGGCAAAAAAAAGAAAAAAAGAAAAAGGGGCCGTCGGCTATAATCAGACAAAAAGGAAGGGGGTATCGGCCTTGTTTCTCTCATGCATTCGTGTGTTAGATCACTCTCTCTCAAATCGTAAGTATCGCCTTATTTTAATCACGAATTGGTTTTAGCTAAGATTGCATAAACGAAAATTAAATGGAAAAGGTTTGGTATTCAATAAGGGGCGTCGGGTTTTTGCTTTGGTCAGGAAAACCGAGACCACAGGTCTCGGTGGTGTTCTGTTGCCCAGCCACGAATCACACCCCAAACAGGGGTAAGGGGTGCGTGATGGTGTTTTAGTGGACTGACCAACCGAGACTTCAAGTCTCAGTGGTGTTTTGTTGTGACCAACCGCAAGCAGAAACACTGTGGGGTGCGTTTGGGGCTGCAGTTTCAGCAGGGGTGTTTGGGATTGTCACAGCAGGGGTCTTAGTTTAACAAGCATTGGGGACGAACCAATAGCAGTAGGAACGAACCCATTAACAGTGGGTTATAATACAAAGACAGGGGGACAAATCAAGGGCAATGTCAACCATTGCATTAGCAGTGGGAACCACTGCATAAAACAGTGGGGACCACGTTGGCAGTTGTGGGGCCGGTTTGGTTAAGCCGAGACGTGGACGTCTCGGGGGTTAGTTTTAGCTCGGGTTCGGGTCCACTAGTATTTTATTAACGCGCGAGGAAAATATTTATATTAATTAAATAATTGTTATATAGTGTTGTATAATAAATTAATTAAATTGTAAAATTTTATTAATTGTTAAATTAGATCAATATTGTTTTACCTTTAAATTATTTTGAAACACGTGATTTAATTTATACTTTTTCAAAGGAACGAATTTAGAAACCTTTTTTATTATATCAGATTACTAATTATTGTAATAATAAATATATCGGATATATTGCACATTATACCGTATTCCGGTATACGGAAAATACGTTAATCAGAAATGTTATCGAATAGTCAGATATTGTCAGTAATATTATCGAATAGCCAGATATTATCAGTTTATATACAAACAATAATACAAGAATAAAATCAAACTAAGAACAGCTAAAAATCAGTAAACTAAACAGATATCAGTTAACTTATTCGCGTCCGTCATTTATGTAGCTCCCGTAAAATCAGAGTAGGAGTCTCATCAGCTTTTCCTTGCAGTCAGTTACTGGACACAAGGTATGGATTTTCCGTCCTTCAATAAGGACTTCCTTCTATGCATGATTAGGATTCCCCGTCTGCAGCCAAATGTTTTCCCCAGTATATGTTTAAGCTTATCAATAATCATTTTTAATAACTAAATAAATTGTCTGAGCTTTATATACAAGCATGACCAATTTATGTACTAGTTACGGAGGTACCGTAACCATGACATTAGAGGCACCGGTGTCATGACTCCTCTGTGAGGGAGTGATTTCTCGCAGCGTCCCATTTATTTCAGTTTGGCCATTTATCAGTATTATCAGGGGGGCGTATGGGTGCATCCTAGGCTTATCAGTTTACAATTTATCAGGTGAATGTGATGTGTGCTCTACATCCTTCACATTGGAGTTGATCCCTCCACCCAACACATTATTTAGAGGTCACCCCTCTACAGCATGACGAGGTCACCCCTCCATTTATTCATGCATCAGTTGTTAAAGCACATGACCTATATAAGCTCTTGGCTATTAAAATATAGTAAATGCATGTTTTCAGATTTAACATATAATAGTTCAGCTTTATTATTTATAAATCAGACTTTTCAGATTATACACAGATTTCCGTTGCTACTTTAATTATCAGTCTTACAGCTACAGTAATTTATCATCTGCTTCATTTCAGTATTTTCTTATCATGCTTTATATCCGTTCACTAGGCGTTATGCTCAGCCGTAGTTCCTTTCATGTTCTAACGGCAGGTACACCAGGACGCTCTTAGGATTCTGAGAACATGTGCATTTGGATGGAAGCTATCCAGACTTCTTACTTTATGCACTTCTTACATTACTCTGCTTATTTGGACATTGTTTAGTCCTTTCCTTCAGTATTTTTGAGCTTATGTTTGGATTACCGATGTTTAATTCCGCTATTTCTTTTATGGTCAGTTAATGTTTTAGGACATTTACCTTATGCTTTGATGACACGCCATAAATACACGTAACTGTCCACTTATCCAAGTGGGGTGTTACTCACAGGGTACCCGCCGCCGCCTCGCGCGGTACCCTGCTAGTTTATAAAAAAAGGATTTGGGTTAACATACTTTCCCTCATAAATTGTAAGTTTTGACTTTTTTTAGTTTGACTTTGTAATTTTAACTCTCTGACCCTCAAGAATGAAATCTCGTAACTCTCTGGCCCATTTTAACTCTCATAGCACTCCAGCTTCCTTGAAACCATTCTTGTCCTCAAGAATGAAATCTCATAACTCTCTGGCCCATACTCTATATATAGAACCCCTTGAAACGTACAATTCGGGAAAAATATTATAGTTAGCTTAGAGCACCATTGTCAGCCGATTTTAGGGTTTAAAAACCTTAATAAACTCCATTCTTTCACCGATATCAATTGAAGAACAATGTTTTATCGATTTTTATTAATCATGTCTGTATAATGATTGTGTGTTGGAAATTCACTTTATGTGACGACCTTTAAGAATTCCCATTAGTTATCATAGTCACACACGCATAGACTAGACTAGGAAACGCTGAATAGTTTAAGTGTCGTGTGTGACTATGTATACCCCTCCAAGGCTTCCAAGGAGGGGTGTTGCTTGTGTTTCATTCTTGTTTTAATACACTTTTCTTATTTTCACACACAACCTCTCTTTCTCTCAACTCATCCATGACTTCCACCTTCCACCACCCACCTAGACCACCGGATTACTAAAAAGCAAATCCATAATTGGCATCAGAGCCTCGGTTCATTCCTTGGATCGTGTTTTTTTGTTTTCGATTGGTGGTCTAAAATCTTTTTGGTCTCATTTGTCTAAACTATTGTCACGGTGATTCCATACATTCACAATTTTTTCTTTGTCACGTCTTGTTTATTTTTTTGTCCAAACAGTTTCAATGTTTCACATCTAGTCTCATATCCATATCACTGTCTCACTTTTTTGTGTGGTGATATTTTTATATCTGTCCAAACAGTCACATGGTTATTATATCCTGGTCAAATGGTTCTATCATGGTCAATGAATACTTTTCTGATTTTTAACAACATTTTTTCTAGATTTTTTTTTGGGTTTTTCTGGTATTGTTTAGCAATGAAGATGAAGATAAGATGCATAGAAATCATCAGATCCAGTATTTTTCGGATAAGTCAAGTTTGGTCAAAAACCCTTTGAGATGTCACCTTTTCAGATGGCACATTCCGACACATGTTTTCAGATGCATGCATTCCGATGGCCACTTTAGATCACATGGATTGCGATGGTTTTTTTTACACATTCCGATGGGTTCGACCCATCTATTGCGATGGGACTCATTTCGATGAGTCACATTGCGATGGGTGGTTTGACCTATCGCAATGGCATTTATAACGTTATGCTGCCAAATTTTTTTTGAAACATTCCGATGGTCAGTTAATAGAAATATTGCGATGCAATGTTTTGAAAATATTGCGATGACTCATTTTTCATTGCGATGGGTTTTAATTAATTTATTGCGATGGAGAACTATAAAATCATTGCGATGGCTTCAAAAACATTACGACCATTTCGAAATGTGTCAAATAATTTAAGCCGAGAACCAAAACAGCATGACTTGACCTTGACCGAACCAATATCAACACACCACCCTTATAACTCCACAACACCAAAAGTCTATCCTATGCCCATCGTCACTTAACACCATCTAGACTCGACACCATAACAGAAAACTTATAAATAAAAAACAATCTCAGATGCATATCGTGTAACAACATGCATGTCGAGATCTTTTAGATCTTCACACGAAATATACATCATCATCGATCTATGTGAGGTCAAAACCCCTTTGATATTCGAATCATCAGAAATCTGAACTTAAACAATTGCGTTTAGTTCATACTCGATTCGCCTATTCTCAATTAAATCTCAAAACCTTTTGAAATAAATATTCGAATATACAAGAATGATTTATAACAATATTGCTATAATCACTCTTGGATTCGGTTTTATGTCAAAACAACTTACCCGAGACCATTACACAATGATCTTGAAGCCTTTTTCAACAAGTATATTCACGTGAATTAAATCAGAAAGCTTTGTTGATGGTTTTAAGATTCGAGTTGTGCATGTCAAGGATGATTCAGATTTGTTTTGTGGGTTAAAATAGATGGGATTGATGTTTGCTTCAGAGATTGGAGTTAATTTGAAGGATCATGAGATTTGTTTATGGTGGTTGACTAAGATGGGGGCGGAGAGAAACGAAGGAGAGAAGAGTTTAGGTTAGGTTAATGTGAGGATAATTAGGGTTGAGTGGGTTTTTATGTTCCACGTCTTTTTCTTGTTGACCGTGTCTTACATTTATGTTTATTTGGGCCATTTGTAATATACGCATGGAGCTTGGCTACCAAATGGGATGGTGGTGTATCACACGTGTATAACACATTGCCATTTCATGATTCACAATTTCCTGATACACTTTTGTATTTTAATTGGATATTGGTTGAATGGGTTGGGATTATCACTATGGGCTTCCAACTTTTGCTTATCTCCACATGGACTGAAACAGATATTTTTGATGGGCCGCAAATGTTGACACAATATTGGACCGGGCATTATGCTTCATGTGATGAATAATATTTTGATACAAAATTGTTATATCTATATTTTATTTATCATTTTATTTGATAAATAATATTTTGATTAACGGTTTTGAAAGTGACAAAAAGACGTGACAAAGTGACAAAATTTATTTGATGAGACCAAGAAAAATTTGGCGATCTTTTAGTGGCTACGGACTTGTTTGATCGGGCATTAATTATGTGAAGTTGAAGACAGATTTTTCGATGGCGTATATTTATTTTATCTTTGAAGATAACTTGCTCGGGCTTAATCTTAGAATGAAGACTTGTTTTTCTGGTTTCCGAGTTCGGGGTGGTTGGTTGATGACTCGGATAACTATCACTTAAAGGGGTTACATTGTTGTACTTAGTGTCACGCGCTTAGTCGACGTGGATAATTTCAAGAGGTGTTGTGCTTATAGACTTCTTCAGTGATGCATTGGGTACTTAGAGATTTCTCCATCGTTCCTCATTCAACAATTGTGCAAGCTTAAGTCACAAGATCGAAGGATTCTTATTCAGTTTCACGTTTGATGTATCTGGTTCATTCTATCAGTGGTCACTTCAAATTGCTTACAAGGGGGTTGGTAAAGACGGCCATGGAGAGTTTATGAGTAGAGAATTTCGATCAACAGCTGATTCTCACAAAATATGTAATTCATCTTATTTATTATTATCACGAGATTTCAGGTACATGTGCGTACGATTTATTGTTGGTTCCGATTTTCGAAACCATCAAGGGGAAGAAGAAGACACATTGAACGCACAACGAGTACACGTGATGAACTTCATACCTTCTTTTGATTTGAAGACATTCCGGGAACACATTTGTCATAACCGCAGAGAAAATCAGTGTTTTAACTCGTGGCATTATCAATCTCTAAATGGTACACTACTGATTCGATGTTTAATTGTTTTGATGTTGCAATTATTCATCATCATTATCCTATATAGAGAGATATGCATTTCCGGGACTTAATTGACTCTGGTGCATCTCCGAAAGAAGATATGTGCATTTCCGGGACTTAATTGACTCTGGTGTTACGATGTCAACTTCATGAATGGGATAAAGTGTCTACTTCAGTATTTGAGCTTCATACTTGGGATTGATTTACTTTCTTCAACTATGTGGGGGAAGAAATGTCTTGATTCTTTCTAGTATGCATAACTTGAACTCTCAGGGGGAAGAAAAATTCAGAAGAATTATTCAAGCGTGAGAAGAGAAGTTATTGATCTACTTGGTGTGCCCTAAACTTTCAATCCCTCATAGCAACATTATCATGTTATACGATGGGGTTTTCTTTTTAAATACCGCTGTGCGCTTAATCATTCTAAGCTTTATTGAAAGCTTTGAAGTTGCTTACGAGGATTGTCGGTTTAGGGGGAAGCTATTTAAAAGCTTCTACATCAAGTTTATGTGGCATGAATTAAGGGGAAGTTAATTCAGAAGCTTCTCCTTAACCAGAAGTATATGGATTACTTAGCTCGTGTCGTTACAGTATTTCTACTACAAGTTACTTTAAAGATAAGTCGTTTTGAAGTAAAGACTTGAAGTCAAAGGCCTCAGAAGACATCATCAGCATTGGACGCTTCATGAAAGCTTTTGTTCTTAATCATTATGTACTTGTTAGGAAAAATATTGTAAGGAATTCTACATGTCGTCCCATGGGGGAAGATTGTTGGAAATTCACTTTATGTGACGACATTTAAGAATTCCCATTAGTTATCGTAGTCACACACGCATAGACTAGACTAGGAAACGCTGAATAGTTTAAGTGTCGTGTGTGACTATATATACCCCTCCAAGGCTCCAAGGAGGGGTGTTGCTTGTGTTTCATTCTTGTTTTAATACACTTTTCTTATTTTCACACACAACCTCTCTTTCTCTCAACTCATCCATGGCTTCCACCTTCCACCACCCACCTAGACCACCGGATTACTAAAAAGCAAATCCACATTGTGCCTTATATTTTTTTTCTTTTAATATGTAAGGCTAAATTACGTATTGTTTATCTATGGTTTGATTGTGTGCACGTTAGGCTCTAGAAAACAAGATTAGATCTTCATATCTTAACTATTGATATGCGTAAGGAAACATGGTGATTAAATGAAGCCTCGTCTTGTAGATCCATGTTCTTGTTCGTGAACTCCTTGGATCGGATCGTCAATTGCATGGTATTTTTTGAGCGGATACATTTAGGTGTTTGTTAACGCATGTGTTAATTATTAGATCTAAGGTTTGTTTGTGATTCCATGTTTATGATTTTATCACATAGACGATTATGAGGGTGTATGTCAAGTGGGTATGACCTAGTAAACGTCGCCATACCACTAGTTTACTTGTTTCGTATATTAATTGTAATTAATCCAAACAGAAACACATGTTGTCATGATAGAGAAACAATACTCGGATTATTTAAGTGGCACAGTGGAAATTAAGTCAAATGTACTAGACATTACATTGCATGACGCAAATTTTGCAAGTGGCATATACGTCGTTCTTCATGCTTATGTGAAATTGAGCGAACTGGTTGAATGTCATCAAATTTCCAACTGTCAACGCGTCCTTGTTTAAAAAATTGTAGGGGTGAAAGAATGCCACTTGTCACGAAAAGCAGTTTAGCCAAAAGAGCACACTAAGAAACATCTATCTGCTCGACCTCAACAAAACTAGTTTCCTAAAACGAATGTAAATAATGTTGGTGTCAGCATGTCAAATATAACAAACATGTAGAGCTAGTTCGTATAAGAAAATGTTTGAAGGGTAACTGGAAAATTGCCCATACACTCTTTTCTATCGGTTAGAGCTAGTGCTCGTCCATAACAAAGTTCATAAAAACACCATCTCCAAAACCATAGAACAAATTCCAAACCTGAAACCCATAAACACTTTGAACTCATAATCATACATTAAAATAACATATAAGAATAAAAGCAATAGCATTTGTACCTCTTTAAAAGCACAGAACAGGGTGATACATGACCACCTAAGAGTTCTCCAAAAACAACGGTAGGAGAATTTAGGTCAAGGCATGAGTCATCCTTGTTCTATTCGATATCTCTACATTTAATGAAAACTTTTCGTCGCCAATTTCAAGATTTTACTAGATGTTTGACTCCTGTATGTAATAATATCTATTACCAAACAAGACTTGGACGTTAGCGTCGTCAACAGTGCTTAATGACACTTGAAACAGAGATAAAACAAGTATTTAGATGAAGATAAATGAAAATTAATGGAGATGTCTAACTCGCCATTAGGTGCATGCCATTGAAAAAGCATGTCTTTTGATGTTAAAGACACAATCTCACTAAATTTGAAGTGACTTGAAATGTAAAATAAGCAAAAAATAAAGATGAATATCGAACATATGATTTCTTAAGAGTCTCAAAATTATCATGATTATTAACACCGAAATAATTTGATTGTAATGAGCATCATGACAAAAAATTGTTTGTCTCTTAGAGCAAACGCCCGACAACCTTAATCCAAAAAAGTTAAAGACAATCAAAAGCAACTTGTGACTTGGGTGAATTGGTCAGCTATTGATTAAGGATACAATCTTGTCGTCTACTTGGTTATTTAATTGGTCGGCTGACCATTTTGTCCGTCGCTTCAAATTTCACGGGGCATTGAATTTAGTGGTCGGCTGACATTATTTTGTTTTTAATAAATTGTGCTCTTGTTACTAGTGCGTTGGGTTATTATTTAGTGGTTCGTTTGATCGATTTGTTGAAGCTATGGTGGATTCGAGCAATGAAAGTGATAAGCCATTGTTTACAGGTTGGATGGATGCGGTTAAGGTGTCTACTCTTGAGGTTTTAGTAGCGTTAGAGGAGATATCTAATTTGTTTTCTATTCCTTTGAATACTGTGCGTGACATTGAAGTGTTTGCAAATGGTGTGAAGGCAAACAAATTTCCTAAATGGTCTACTTTACCTAAGGAGACCACTATGCTTTATTATAAAGTTTTGTGTGAACGCCATAAGAATTTAACTAGCAGCACTTCTTCACTCAGTTCAGGTGGTTCGAGTGTGCACTCTTCACAAATTGCTAAGGAAACAGACCTTGAAGCTAAGGCTGCTACCATTAATGGTTTGCAACCGTGTAATCTACATGCGGTTTTGAAATTATTTGGTGTAACGATTCGCACGGTTGGTGACGCGGGTGAATTTATGCATGAATTAAGAATGAAGAAACATCCGTTGTGGGAATTGATCTCACCTGATCGTGCTAAAGAAATTCTGAAGTTACTTTGCAGATTTGAAGGTGATATGGTTACGTCTACTAATGGAGGTATTAATGCAGTCTCTTCTTCGTTTAATTCTGAAAATGTCTATGAAGGGGTTAATATCTCTATTCCTAGGAAGGTTGTTGAAACAGTAAATGCTCGCTACCATAACACTTTATATGGTTACTTTCTTGGTAAAAGGATTGCATTCCCTGTGGTTGAGTATTTTGCTAAGAACAACTGTGCAAAACATGGTCTTAAGCGTATCATGATGAATGAGAAAGGTTTTTTCTTTTTTCAGTTTGGATCTAGTGAGGGTCTTAATGCGGTTCTGGAAGGTGGTCCGTGGATGGTTCGTAATTCACCAATTTTTCTTAAGAAATGGACTATGAAAACGAATCTTCTAAAGGAGGAACTAACTCGTATTCCGGTATGGGTTAAGTTTCATGATGTCCCGCTACAGGTATTTGAAGAGGAAGGTATTAGTTTAATTGCTTCGTTTCTTGGTAAGCTTATTATGATGGATAATTATACTGATAATATGTGCAAAGAGTCTTGGGGTCGTTGTAGTTTTGCTCGTTGTCTTATTGAGATTAATGCTGATTCGGAGTTTATAGATAACGTTACTATTGGTGTCCCTGATCTTGAAGGCTCTGGTTGTACTAAGGAGTTAATTCGAGTTGAATACGAATGGAAACCGCCTAGATGTCATACTTGTAATATTTTTGGTCATTCCGTTGATTCTTGTCCGAAAAATGTTAAACCTATAACGGTTGAAAAAGTGACAACTCATGTTGATAATGATGGGTTCCAACAAGTGCAAAGCAAGAGGAAGAAGTACAAAGGTAATTTAGGGAATCAAGTTCCGAGAGGTGTTCCATTGAGCAAGGGTTTCCAAGCAGGTAAGACGGTTGTTTTTCGCCCAAAAACTCACTTGGATACTACAAGTACGAGTGCTGATAATAGAAGTAAGTTGAATACTAAATCTGGTCAGTTGCAGCAGTCTAGCAATCTTAATGGTCCGAACAAGGCTAAAGCTCAAATGAGCAGTGTTTCTACATCTAATAAATTTTCATCTTTGTCCATGCCTGGTATTGACGAAGGGGCTCAAGTAAGCGAGGAAGATAATAAGGAGGAGGAGGGAGTCGAGGTCGTCTTTGATGAATCGGTGAATCTTCTCAATACTCATATTGGGGCAAGCACTCCAACTGGCTGATCCCATGTTGATATTTTATTATTTTCCTCGTAACTTTATGTTATCGTCTTGGTTTTTGTCTAGTTTATATATTTCCAGTATTCTAGACTAGTTAATGTTTATGGCCTGTCATAAACATTTTGTTTAACAAGCTGCTTGTAGCTTGCGGTTAATGTGGTATTTCAGCCACATTCCTTGTACTTCAACGCTTTTTTTGGTTCTATTTACCGGGGTCATTGCTACCCTTTTACCAAAAAAAATTTCTCACCCCACGTTGTACGTTACGTTTATGCAAACTCGCTCTAAAGAAAAACGCGCACGTAAACTTTGTCAAAAGGAAGGAAACCAAACACCTTCTAGTAAAGAATCTCCCATTGTCGAACCCATTGTAGAACAAGAAGCTTCCATGGCTAATCGTACTATGATGGAGTTGCTTCAAGCACCCACCGAGGGTTATGGAGAATCGATTGTGATTCCCGCCATCCTTGCGGAGAATTTTGAGGTTAAGAAGAGTTTGTTGTCCATGATCCAAGCTAACAAGTTTCATGGTGACGAAAAGGACAACCCTCATAACCACATTAACCATTTCAATCGTCTTACGTCGACTTGCAAGTTTAAGGACGTCTCGAATGATGTGATTAAGATGATGCTTTTTCTGTATTCCTTAGCGGGGCCCGCTAATATTTGGTTAGAGAAAGAGCCACCCAATTCTATATTGACGTGGAAGGATCTCGTTTCAAAGTTCGTGAACCAATTTTTCCCACCCTCTAAGACTACGCATTTGAAAAACGAGATTTCTAAGTTTTCACAACAATATAATGAGAGTTTTTCAACGGCTTGGAATTGGTTTAAGGAAATGTTCCTCATCACGGTTTTTCCGACTTACATCAAATCGACACGTTTAGAATGGATTGAACGATCATGAACGAGATTAACTTAATGCCGCCGCGGGTGGTAATTTATTGTGTAAAACGGTCGAAGAAGCATTGACAATCATTAAAAATAGGTCCAAGGTTTATAGCCCTCGTAACACACCGAGTGTTAACATGGCTTCGTCTTCATCATCACCTACCATTGATGCTCAACGAATTGAGGCTAATTTGGAAAACAAGTTGTTTGATAATCTTAATGGATTGTTAAAAGAGTTTAAAGTTGGTGAACAACCGACTCTCGCTACGGCTAAACCGGTTGAGGTGTCTTGTGTTTATTGTGGTGGAGCTCCTTATTTCTCTGAGTGAATTACCTCCGGTGGTAACACTTGGAGTGCCTACGCGGCCACGGGAACTTATAACCAAAACGGTCAAGTGACCCGCACTAATCAATTGACTCCACCGGGTTTTCCACCAAATCAAAATGCTAACAATTATCGCAACTGATGAGACTGCTTTTATACATAGTCTCGTCGTACAAATAGGGCTTAAAATGCATTAAATATCACCCATATATATGCTTGTGTTTGTTGCTTGTGTATTTTAGGTACGAATATTGAGAAAATGACAAAAGATCACAAAAATCATGCAAAAACGAACACGGGAAACGAAGCCGCACAATGAACCAAGCCCTAATGAAGACTTTCCCAAGATAAACCCTTGAAGATTTGAATAATTATGAAGAAGGGTCCTCCAATATGGAAGAATTGACACTTTATACCCTTGTATCTTCATAATTACAAGATTGGTCCCTAAAGTTTGTCAAAATTGCAAAAAGGGCCCTCCACTTTGAAGAATTGGCAAGTTTAGCTTCTCAACAAAGCTAAATTGTCAACCATTATCCTCCACAAAGTCAAACACATCATGAAGACCTTCAAAGTACAAGAAATTACAAGTTTGGTCCTTTGAAAATCCCAAAATTACAAAAAGGACCCTTAACTTTCAACATTTGGCAAAAATAGTCCCTCAATCATCATGACTTGGAAAATTCAGTCCTTTAAAACATCAATCATACAAGTCAAGACCATTATCCATCATCAAAATGCCAAATCAGTCCCTCAAAAATCACAAAATGGCAAGAAATACCCCTGAAAATACTTTGGAAAAGTATTTGAGGCGAAAGTGTGAAAAGTGAAAGTTCAAATACAAAGGGATTTGAGTTTTAGCCTGTTTTGCACAAAGTGGAAAGAGTTACAAAAACAAGGGACTAAAGCTGGCCAGACAACATTGTTACCTAGACCAACCAAGGCATGACACGTAGCCCACTCAATCTTTTCCACCAATCACATGCCTCCCTGCCTCCACATCAGATCCCACTCACCCCTGATTAAATAATTAACCAAACATTGGCGCCTTAACATTTATTTAAATGTTAATCACTTTCTAAACAGATCAAAACCATGTTCATCAGCTCAAGAACACAATTAGGGATTTTTGATTTAGCAAAAATTAAACCCCAAAATTGTGCAGATTAGTGATTAAGGTGACCCTAATCACAACCCAACTCTCAAAAGGACTGCCACCTCACTCCCTTAGTCACATGAAAAACCCTTGTCCCACCTCTTGGAGAAGAAGACAAAACAGTGATGAAGATCCAACGTCCCACAACAAAGCTTGGAAACTAAGCTTATTTGAGACCTTTGATCAACTTTCTACAGCTATACACACCACAAACAACCAAGAATTCTTCACAAGACTCCAAGCTATTCAAGGGCGATTTTGGAAGTTCAAGCATTAGGGTTTATCACTTTTATCTGTTCTTAGTTCACTTGTAAGGCTATATATAAAGCCATAAGGTCTCACTTGTACGTTTGCTTTTGGTTTTTCCTTGTTCATGCACTTGTAAATCCTATTTTCATATTTATGAAATTGAGTTAAGTGTGTTGAAGAAAGACCAAGTGCCATCTTATTTATGCTTGTTTATGTTCTTAGTTTACTAAATTTGAATCAAAAACCTGTTTTCAAAAAGAAGAGTGTGCAAAAATTTGCACATTTTCTTCATTTTCTTGATATTTTGCTAAGGTCTTGGTCTATCTTGGAATTCTTGGGTTATAGGGCTGATCATAGCATCCTAATTGTGTTGATTAAGGTGTGGTGAGGCTTATAACTTGGGGATAATCAAGTGTGGAGGACAAGAGTTGCATCAATCAAGGATTTTTCATATTTCTGATTTTATACTTGTGCTTCTAACCTTGTTGCTTCTTAGCGGGCTTTGTTGTGGAAGCTTGTGCTTGTTCTTGCTAGCACATAAGCTCAAAATCCGTGGGTGTGGATGTACATCCATGAGGTACACACCCTTAATCCGAAAATCTGAAAATATTTTGGATATTTGTGATATTTGAGTGTTTCCTGTGTTCTTGTGTATTTTGTGGCTTATTCTTGCTTGAATCTGTTGTTCTTAGTTGTTATTGTGTTTATCTGAGCTTGGGTGGTCTTGAGTCTCACTTTTCCTTTCAAAAAATTGGTTTTGAAAAGTTAAAGGGGTGTTTGGGTCTATCTGTTTATGATTGAATCTTAGTATTGTGTTGTTAGAAGGTGTTGTTTTCACTTGGTATCTGTTTTATGCCTTGTTGAGAGTGTTTTGCTGCAAGTTTTTGGAACCAAACCTTAAAATCAAACAATATGCTATATCTTTGTGAGTTTGACTGATTTTGACCTAAGAATTTGGGAAAACCTAGAGTTTATGCATGCTTAGGGCTAAAAATTGTTAAAACATCATTATTGTAACCTGTTTGTGAGATTTGAGGTGTTGAATCTGGCTTGTGTGTCAAATACATCAGCAAAGTGAAAAATTGCATGTTCTTGTGTTCATCAGTAACTTAAGGTGCTTGAATCTTGCTTAATTCTTTGAATCACTGCATGAAACTTGCTTAGACTTGCTTATTTGAGTTTAATATAGCTTGTGTATGCATTTGGTTGAATTTGGCAGGCTAAAAATTGCTATAAGTGCTTATTGAACCTGTTCTGCTTATTTGTTCATGTCTGTGCAATATCTGGGACTTTATTGATTAATCTGTGCAAATTGGGTGATTGTGTTTGTGAATTTTTGATTGTTATTGACTCCTTATGATCCAAAGATCATTTGGGTGCCTTTGTGTAATCTGAATCCCAAAAAAGTTCACTAAAGACAAAAAAGTCTATAAGTCAAGCAGTGGGAAAAGTTCCCACTGCTCAACACCCAAAACTAGCCCCTGCTAGTGTAAACTTGTACTCAACTTATCAATAAGCTATTTTAGCTTATCCAGACTTGCAACAACTTATTTTTTGTGATAGATCTTCATTATTTGACCCATTTGAGTAGACTGGAGCTTATTGGACTTTGACTTTGACTTTTTACTAGAAAACCAACTTATTTGACTTTTACATAAGTGCTTATTTGCTTTTTCCAGCTTATTGAGGCAGCTTATTTGAAAATTATTTGTTGATTTTGCTTAATTAAGTCATTTAAAAGCTATAGGAACTTGAATCAGCACTTGGGGTGGCCTAGAACTCAAAAACGACTATTTTGTCATTTTCTGTAGATTGCTTATTGCATTTTCAGGCTTATTCCTTGGGCTTATTTCAAATTTCTTTTTGCAGAAGTCTTATTTAGGACAAAAGAAGCTTGTGTGTTTAGTTTTAGCTTATGGCATTGGCTTATAGCTTAATGGGCCAAAAAGCCCATTAAGAATAAGCTGTTTGGTATAAGCTAGCTTATTTCACACTTTCAGCTTTTGGGCCTTTGGAAAAAGTTGTTTAAAATCAAATTTTGAGTCAACCAGTGCTTTTTGGGCTTATTTTGAACACTTTTTTATATTGGGCCCAAATTTGGCCCAATAGTGGACTGTTTTGGGTTTAGCCCATTTTCTAGGCCTATTAAGGGTATTTAGGTAATTTCACTTTCATTTCTGAGTTATTTAGGTTAAATTAAGCTAGTTTGCTAGTTTTTAGAATTTTTTATGATTTTTGGATTTTTAATAATATTTTAATATTATTTTATTGTTAAAAATTAAAAGTCTGATTTTCTAAGTTTTTATATTTTTCCTAGATTGTAGACACTTAATTAGGAATTTTGCAACTCTCCAAATATTTTTAGAGATTTTTAATTATTTTCTAGAATTAATTTAAATTTTAATTGATTTTAGTAGTTTTTAATTGTTTAAAAATAGTTTTTAGTGGTTTTAAAATTTTGAAAAATACTTTTTAGCTTAATTAGATTATTTTTGAGGTTTACAAACTTTAAGATCTTGTTTGGGACTTTTTAATAATTAATTTTGATTTTTAGGGCTTTAATTAGCATTAAAAAGTCATTATCTAATTAATTAAAAGGTTTTGGCAAGTTTGGATTTTTTGTAAACTCTTAGAATATTATTGTGGATTTTTGGTAATTTTTAGGAATTTTTAGGGTAAAATTTTAATTTTAGTGCTTTTTACGGTTTTACGTGTACACCTTTTTCGACTTAGTTTAATCCGTCTTCGTAACCGTCATTCTCTTCTAATCTCATTTCTATTTTTCTTTCTCAACAATATAATCACAAATCTAATCCAAGTCATTACACACATAACACACTAGCCTCCTTGAGAACGAACTCATTTTAGGGTCATTTACACACGGTTTTCCTAAATCGTCGTGCTTACCCTATTTTGGTACTCTTTCCTAAAGGGTATACAAAAAATCAACTATCATTTTGGCGCCGCTGCCGGGGAGGCGTGTTGTGTTTTGATTGGAATTATTGTTTTTATATACTAACCATAAATAGTATTTGTATTAGTAGCACTCTACTAATACGTATTATCGGTTTTTGGTTTTTGTGTGAATACTATTACTATAGTGTATACGTAGAACAATAAATTCACAAGTACTCCAAATACGTGAGAAATCACAACCTTGACTTGGGAGGTCATTACCCAATCATTGTATTCGAATCTCAAACCAAAGAAAAAGGCAAAAATAGATAAATAATTTCGTGAAGCTCAATCTTGAAAAACGCAAACTATAAGGTCGGTATAAGGCGGATATTATAAAATATATCCTAAGGAAAAAGGATCTTAAGTGCTTCGCGCCGCCTCGTTTCCCCGCTTGCTTGTGAGTATTTGATTTTGAGAGCTAATCGAGGGTTTTGCCGCCCAAAGTATTACTAAGTATCATATATATTTTCTTGGTTTCCATTGATTAAACCCTCTTGAACATTTTGGTGTTCCACCAACGTTCTAAAGTCATCGAAGGCGTTCACTTCACGTGATCGTTTTTATTCCTTGAGGCTTCTTTAATCGAGAGATTTGATTAAGGAGGAGATTTGTAGATTTGTGTCTACTTAATACATTCACCAAATTCCAAAAAAGGTTAATACAATCAAAAACCACAAAAGAATTGAAAAATACAAAACACCAAAAAGAATCTTCTTTGCTCGTCCCCTCGTTGTACGTGACGTTTATGCTAACTCGTAATCAAGCAAGACGTGCACGTAAACGAAAGAACAAAACTCCCACTCCCAATCTTTCTAGTGAGGAGTCTCCTATTGACGAACCCATTGTAAGAGAAGCACCAACCATGGCGAATCGAACTATGATGGAGTTACTTCAAGCACCCACCGAGGGTTATGGAGAGGCTATTGTGATTCCCGCTATCCTTGCGGAGAAGTTTGAGGTGAAAACGGGTTTGTTGTCGATGATCCAAAACAACAAATTCCGTGGTGATGAGAAGGACAATCCACACAACCATATCCGCCAATTCAATCGTCTTACCGCCACTTGCAAGTTTAAGGATGTCTCGAATGACTCGATTAAGATGATGCTTTTTCCGTATTCCTTAGCGGGGCCCGCTAAAATTTGGTTAGAGAAAGAGCCACCCAATTCTATATTGACGTGGAAGGATCTCGTGTCTAAGTTTGTGAACCAATTTTTTCCGCCCTCTAAGACTAGCACTTGAAAAACGAGATTTCAAAGTTTTCACAAGAATTTAATGAAAGTTTTTCAACGGCTTGGAATAGGTTTAAGGAAATGTTACATGAATGTCCTCATCACGGTTTTTCCGACTTGCATCAAATTGACACGTTTTACAATGGACTTAATGATCATGAAAGGGATTATTTGAATGCCGCCGCGGGTGGTAATTTTTTGTGTAAAACGGTTGAGGAAGCTTTGGTGATAATTGAGAATAGATCTAAGGTGTATAGTCCTCGTAGCACGTCTAGTGTTCGTAAGGCTTCGTCTTCGGCTTCACCTTCTTTGTCTACTACCATCGATGCTTGCCAAATTGAGGCGAACTTGGAAAACAAGATTTTTGATAAGCTAAAAGGACTTTTGATTGAGTTTAAAGTTGGTGAACAAAGTGCTCCCGCTACGGCTAAAGCGGTTGAGGTTTCATGCATGTATTGTGGTGGAGGTCATGATTTCTCCGAGTGCATTACCAACGGTGGTAACACTTCGAGTGCCTTCGCGGCCACGGGAAATTACAACCAAAACGGTCAAGTTTCCCGCTCTAATCAATTGACTCCACCGGGTTTTGGTTCAAACCAAAATGCTAACAACAACTATCGCAACAATCAAGTTGGTTTCAAAAACAACTTCAACAAGGGAAACTATGGTAATCAAGGGGCTAATAATCAAGTTTCAAACAAGAATCAAAATGATTTTCAAAACAACAACAAAGGTTTGCAAACTTTGAAAGATCTTCCAAATGAATTTGTTGAATACACTAATGGGAATGATGCTAGGTTTGACAATATTCAAAGAGAAATCATTAGCCTAAGATCCGAGTTTAAGAACGACTTGAAGAAAGATTTGAAAAATAAGTTAGCTAATGTACTTAAAATCCACACCAACAAAATGGAAGGAAATGTCACAAGGTTACAACAAAACCAACAAAAAATGGAACAAGGGCAACATGAGATTAAACAAGAGATGATTAAGGCCGAGAAGAGGCAATCCATGTTTGAAGATAAAATCTCATCTATGTTTGAGGCAATAATGTGTAAACCGTCTTCGAGTAGTCTTCCTAGCAACACCGTATCTAACCCTAAGGGTGAGATGAAAGTGATTACCACACGTAGTGGTAAGACACTTAAGGAACCGACTCCTCAACCAATTGCTCCTACGGAGGAAGCAATTGAGGAAGAACCCGAGGTGGTGGTCCAAAAGGAGCATGTCCCAATCCCACGAAGTACCGCTCATGCCACATCTACGGTTGACCTATTACCAACATTGGAACCCGAGATTCCAAAGGCTATGCCTACTATGCCTCAACCCACGCCACCTTTGCCCTATCCATCGAGACTTAGGAAGGAGAAACGTCAAGAGCGCGATAATTATCAATTTGAGCTTTTACTGAAAATGTTTCGTGATTTGCACTTTAATGTGAGTTTCGCTGATGCTTTGGTCATGATGCCTCGATTTGCCGCTAACTTTAAGAGTATGTTGAACAACAAGGAGAAATTGCATCAATTGTCTAGTTGTTCATCGGTTTATCTTAATCGCATACCTCAAAAGTCGGTGATCCCGGTAAATTCGTGATCCCTTGTGCAATCCAAGATATGGAGGAATGCTTCGCCTTGGCCGATCTTGGTGCTAGCATTAACTTTATGCCACTTGCAATCTTCAAGTCGCTCAATCTTCCTCATCTTACTCCTTCACTAATGTCTATCGAGTTGGCCGACCATTCCACGATTCCCGCATGTGGTTTGGCGGAAGACGTTTTTGTGAAAGTGTGGAAGTTCTACTATCCTGTAGACTTTATCGTTGTTGATATCCCCATGGATCCTCAAGTTCCTCTTATTTTAGATCGTTCGTTTTTAGATACGTCTATGGCTTTGATCGATATTCATGCTAGAAAGATCACCTTACGTTTCAACGACGAGGAACTTGTTATAAACGCAACTCAAAACTCTCAAATTTCTCATGTTTATTCCGTTGCGACCATAAACCTCGTTGATATGATCGACGTGGTTTGCGAGGAATTTTCACAAGAAGTTCTAGGTTTTGGTGATGAAGAAACTAGTGGCAATCCCACTATGTTAGATCCAATTCTTGATAATTCGACACCAACCTTCACTCCATTTGAAGGTGGTGGTTTTACGTTGGAAGAATTCGATGTTCCACGTACTTGTAACGAAGACCTCGACAACGATGAGGACTTCTCGATTCTCAAGGATTTTCTTAAGGATTTCCCATTTCCTCCACCCGAGGAGGTTATGAGTATCGAGCCCAAATCTTCACTTGAGGAACCACCTATCCTTGAGTTGAAAGATTTCCTCCTCATCTCGAATATGTATATTTGGAGGAGGACGACAAGTTGCCGGTTATTATTGCGAAGGAACTTTCGAATGATGAAAAAACCGCACTTGTCAATGTTTTAAAGGACCACAAGGGGGCAATTGCGTGGAAGTTATCCGACATTAAGGGAATCGATCCCAAGTTTTGTACTCAAAAAATATTAATGGAGGAGGATTACAAGCCCGCAATCCAATGTCAAAGGAGGGTGAACCCCAAAATTCACGACGTCATCAAAAAGGAAGTCCTTAAACTCCTTGACGCGGGAATGATTTACCCTATTTCTGATAGCCCTTGGGTGAGTCCTATTCATTGTGTCCCTAAGAAGGGAGGGATGACCGTTGTGCCAAACGATGCCAACGAGTTAATTCCCACTAGACTCGTGACCGGATGGAGAGTGTGCATTGACTATCGTAAGTTAAATGAAGCCAAAAAAAAAAACCCTAAAAAACATCAATGGCTGCCAGAAAAATCTCCTCTTCTCATAACCTGATTTTCTTATTCCTTTAATCTGAATACCTTATAATGATGTTGTTTTCTCGATTAATTCTTGAGTTAACAAAGTCCTTGTTTGGTTGATTGGTTTTAGGGTTAATTAAATTAGGGTTTACTTTTCTGTCGTCATTGTTTTATACGTTCAAGGTTATCTATCCTCGTAATTTTATTGGTATTCATCGGAGTGTTTTTTGTCACGATACGTGTTTAAGGTTCAAGTGGAAGGTTTTTTGGCGGCTAGCATTTAATTGGTCGGCTGACTATGGTCGGCTGACATCCAATTAATTGTTTGGTCGGCTGACTTTGCATTTAAAGATTCAAGTGTGTAGTAAATTGTGAATTCCAGTGACATCGACGATTGGTGTTAATAATTGGGTCGAGTCGCATTAATTTTTTAGGGTATTTTTTTTGTCGGGTTCTTTGGTTTTTCTTCGTCGAGTGTAGGGTTTGGTTTTTTGTGATTGTTGAAGCTATGGTGGGTTCCAGTAAGACTAATGTTCCAAATCCTAATTCGGTACAGCAAATGGTGAACGAATTAATTTGAATGTAGGGTCATTAGAGGATGTTGAAAAACTGTTCTCGATCTCCCTCGATACGGTGGAAGTGATTAGTAGATTTATGAATGATGTCCAAAATAACAAATATGATTTCTTGAAGCGAATGACTGCTGAGCAATGGACAAAGACTCTTGATATCGTATGTGCGCACCAATTGGAGTTGGAGAACAGTGTTCGAACACTTAAACGACGACAGGCTATTTCTTCCAAAGCGGGTGTGCGTGATGATGCAAGGGATCCGTCTATGAGCACTACTGTTGGACATGATGCTAGGGTTACACCAGATTTATCTAATATCACAATGCGTATGTCCTTGGATCAGCATAAAGAGGTGAGTGTCTCATCTCCTACGTTTAGTAAATTGGTTAATGATGAGCTATCGTTTGAACAATTGGATATAAACCCTAATGAGAGGAGTGATGTATTTGACTCAAATATGGATGATTTCATGTTTTCTAATCCAAGTGATCCAGCGATAGATGTCGAGGAAACTGTGAAGGAATGTCCTATTGTACAGTCGGTGGATATTGGTAGTCCATCTAGCTCCTATGCAGCTGCTGCTAGTTCAAGCCAACAAGCTTCACCTGTTGCTCGTGTTAATATAGGTTCTATCATATCTGAAAACAGGTTTGAGGGTGTTCAGGTATCTATTCCACGTAAAGTGGTTGAGAAGGTTAATACACGTTTTCATAATACGCTCTATGGATACTTTATTGGTAAACGAATGGCATTTCTAGTGGTTGAGTATTATGCTAAAACTAATTGGGCTAAATTTGGGTTAAAAAGGATCATGATGAATTCCAATGGGTTCTTTTTCTTTCAATTTGATGCACAATCTGGGTATAAAGCTGTGTTGGAAGGTGGACCATGGATGATTCGTAATTCTCCCATTATTCTTAAAAGGTATACTATGAAGACTAGCCTTCGTAAAGAAGAATTTACCTGTATTCCTGTGTGGGTTAAACTTCATGATGTGTCTTCAAGTGTTTGAAGAAGAGGGTATTAGTCTGATTGCTACATATCTTGGTAAGCCTATTATGCTTGATTCTTTTACTAGCACTATGTGTAAAGAATCTTGGGGTCGTAGTAGTTTTGCTCGCTGTTTAATTGAAATTAAATCTGATTGTGATTTACATGAGACAATTACTATTGGTGTTCCTGATTTAGAGGGTGAGGGGTTTACTAAGGAAACTATTAAAGTTGAATATGAGTGGAAGCCGCCTAGATGACTTACTTGTAATATCTTTGGTCATACGGCTGAAACTTGTCCTAAACGTGTTATCCCTAAAGTGGCACCTACAGTTATACATGAACAAGATGATGGATTTCAACAAGTTCGTAGTAGGAAGCATAACAACAAAGGAAAGCAAGGAAGCCAGATTCCGAGAGGTGTCCCGTTAAGCAAAGGCTTCCAGATTGGTAATCCTTTTACTTTTAGTCCGATGTCGTCTACTTCTGGTGCTCATATACATGATAACTCATCTAATCCTGGTAAGACTTCGAATGCATCTAAACATGATAATAGCAAAGTTGATAGTGGTACCAAATCTGGGTTGCATACTAGTAGTTCAAATAACAGTAAATCTGTGGTGAGTGGCGTTTCTAATTCGAATTCATTTGGGACTCTTTCAGGGGATATAGGTGACCTAAGTGGAGATGATGATGATTATGAGGAGGTTGAAAACATTTATGATGAATCTGCTAATCTTCTTAATTCTCAATCAGGGGCAAGCACTCCTGCCACGAATGTTTTAAATGTTTAGTATAGCCTCATGGAATATAAGGGGTCTGAACCAATCCCCTAAAAGAATAGAGGTTCGTCAGGTTATTAACGAAAATAATCTGAGTGTTTGTGCTATCTTGGAGTCTCATGTTGATGCTTCGGGTGTTTATGATATGTGTCGTAAGATTTTTAGCAGATGGAAGTGGACGTCAATGGTGGCTTGTGTCCTAAAGGGACTCGTATAATTCTTGGCTGGAATGATGATAATGTGGATGTTATGGTGTTGTCTCAAACAAGTCAAGTTATTCATTGCCAGGTTAAAACGCGTATGGATAACCGTACTTTGTTCTGCTCTTTCGTTTATGCTGATAACTACTATATCCATCGGCGTGTTCTCTGGAATAATTTGGTTGCTCATGCTACTTTTATGCGGGATAAGCCATGGGCTGTTATGGGTGATTTTAATGCAGCTCTTAATATTGAGGATCACTCATGTGGTGGCTACACTCCTAATATTTCCATGCGGGAATTCATGGAGTGTGTTAATCTTATGCAAGTTATGGATGTTAATGCTACAGGTTTACATTTTACTTGGAATGAGAAACCACAGGGTGATGATGGTATTCTCAAAAAGATTGATCGGATTATGTCTAACATTAAGTTTCTTGATGAGTTTCCAGGCTGTTTTGCGATATTCCAACCTTACAGGATTTCTGACCATTCTCCTTGTGTGTTACGAATCCCTACAATTAGCAAACCTAAGCCTAAACCTTTTAAATTCAGTAATTTTCTTGTGCATAAGGAGGGTTTTCATGCAGTGGTAGCTAACGGATGGTTGGCTAATGTTCATGGTTGTGCTATGTTTAGGCTTGTTAAACGCTTAAAAGGTTTAAAGGCTCCGTTTCGTAAACTGCTGTTTGAACAGGGTAATCTTCATGATCGTGTTACTAGACTACGTGTGGAATTAGATGCTGTTCAACAAGCCCTTGATAGAGACCCATCCAATGTGCTGTTGAAAGAAGAGCATGCTCATTATCTAGTCGCTTTTAAGGAAGCTTCTCTTGATGAGGAACGCTTCTTACGTCAGAAATCTAAAATTGAATGGCTTGATGCAGGTGATTCAAATACGGCTTATTTTCATAACTCGGTTAAGAGTAGGGCGGCTCGTAATCGTATTGAAATGTTCGTGATTCTCATAATGTGCTTCATGATGGAGATGCTGTGCCTGGTGCTTTCGTTGCTCATTACGAGCAATTTCTTGGTCAGGCAAGTGTTTCAGGTTCTTTTAATACGTCTGATTTGTTTGTTCGAAAGCTTGGTGCTCAGAAATCTGCCCATATGGTTAGAGTCATCTCTGATTCTGAAATTAAGAGTGCGTTATTCTCCATGAGTGATGATAAAGCGCCTAGGCCGGATGGTTTTACTGCTGCGTTTTTTAAGAAGTCTTGGGATATTGTGGGTGATGAGTTTACATGTGCTATTCGGGAGTTTTTCTCTAATGGAAAACTTCTTAAAGAGGTTAATCATACTATTATTACTCTTATCCCTAAGGTGTCTGTTCCAAATAAGATTACTGATTATCGCCCCATCTCTTGTTGTAATGTTATTTTCAAATGCATTAGTAAAATAATTGCTAACTGTATTAAAGGGGATTTGGGCGATTTGGTTAATATTAATCAATCTGCTTTTGTTCCGGGGCGTAGGATCTCGGATAACATCTTATTGACGCAGGAGCTAATGAGGAATTATCACAGAAATTTTGGTCCTCCAAGATGTGCTTTTAAGGTGGATATTCAGAAAGCTTACGATACGATGGATTGGCAGTTTCTGCGTAACATTCTGATTGGTTTTGGATTCCACCATTTAATGGTTGATTGGATTATGACGTGTGTTTCTACTACTTCATATTCCATTTGCATAAATGGTAATTTATATGGCTGGTTTCAAGGAAAAAGAGGTCTCCGGCAAGGTGATCCGTTATCTCCATATCTTTTCACGTTGATCATGGAGATCCTTTCACTTATGTTGCAGCGGAGGGTTCTAAATGCAGAGGTTTTTTATTTTCACAACCGTTGTGAGCAACAGCGTATTATCAACCTCTGTTTTGCAGATGATCTTTTCTTGTTTGCTAGGGGTCACTTGGACTCTGTGCAGGTTATTATGGATGCATTGGAGGAATTTAAGATAGCTTCAGGTTTGGTTCCAAGTATCCCTAAGAGCACAGTTTTCTTTTGTAATGTGGCTACTGCTGTTAAGAATAGTATTTTACATATCATGCCATTTTTTGAAGGCGAGTTACCTGTCCGATATCTTGGTGTCCCTCTCATTTCGTCCAGGCTTCTATATAGGGATTGTAAAGTACTTGTTGAGAAACTTGAAAGTAGAGTTAATGATTGGCGCAATAAATTTCTTTCTTTAGCAGGAAGACTCCAATTAGTTCGTTCAGTTCTTTCATCAATGCATATCTACTGGGCGTCTGTCTTTGTCTTACCTGTTCGGATTATTCATGATTTGGAACAGCTTATGAGAGGCTTCTTATGGTGTCAAGGTGAAATGAAGAAAGGTAAGGCTAAAGTTGCTTGGGACTCTATTTGTACCCCATTTTATGAAGGTGGACTTGGTATTCGTAAGCTCTCTGATTTTAATACTGCTTTAATGGTTTCTCATATCTGGTGTATTCTCACTCGTAAAGAGTCTTTATGGGTTAAATGGATCTATTCTTACAAGTTAAAGGATCGAAGTTTCTGGGACGTTCCATGTATAGGTGATATGAGTTGGGGCTGGAGAAAACTTCTACAGATTAGACCACGCATTCGTCAATTTATTTGGTACAAGATTAATAATGGTAGATTGGCTTCTATGTGGTTTGACAAATGGGCAGATTTATGTCCGTTAAGGGACGTTCTTTCGTTTCGAAGTATTACAAGATCGGGGCTCTCTCTATCTAATAAGGTAAGGGATCTTATTACTGATGGTATTTGGCAGTGGCCGCAAGATTGGTATGCTAGATTTCCGAACATTGTCTCTATCCCGGTCCCTGTTATTAATGATGCTCAGGATGATGATTTGATGTGGCGGGATATAAATGGGGTTTTACATCCTTTTTCAGTTTCTTTAGCTTGGGACTCCATTCGGGATAGGGCTTTGATGGTTGATTGTTTTCATGCTATTTGGTTTGCTCATTGTATTCCTCGTCACTCTATCCACTTATGGTTAGTGGTTAGAAGAAAATTGAAGACACAAGATCGGCTTAGGCAATGGGATGTTGGCCCTTTGGTGGATCTAAGCCTTCTACGATGTCCGTTGTGTAAATCGGTGCCGGATTCTCATGACCATCTTTTCTTTGAATGTTCTTATTCTATGCAGGTTTGGTTTAAGGTTCGGGGCCTATGTGATATGGATAACATCCCCCCTCGGATTGATGATATTTTAGCCTATGTTATTCCAATTTCTCAGGGAAAGTCTTGTCCTAGCATCCTTGCCCGTCTTGTATTGGCTGTTACTGCGTACTTTATATGGATGGAACGTAATTCAAGACTTTTCAAGAAAAAGCTGTTGGCTGTTGATCAGATTGTTCAGCTTATTTGTGATACTATTCGGTTGAAGTTGATTTCATTTCGTTTTAAGAAGTTTTCTGCCAGGTCGAGTTTGCTGCTTGACAAATGGAGGGTGCCGAGCTCTAGAGTTCTTCATGATGGGAGTGCCGGGTGAGGGTTGTACTCTTTTTTCCTTGTCCAAGGTTTTTCCCACTGGGTTTTCTTTGGCAAGGTTTTTTAAGGAGGCAGGCTCATTTGGATATCATTTGCTCCTTTCGTGCTGTTGGTGGAAGCTAAAGAAAATGTGTGACTTCATGTTTGCATCTTGGTTTCTTTCTAGTTTACTTGCATTGTAATTCTAGATTAGTTTGTGTTTATGCCATAACATAATCACGTGTTAACATGCTGCCTGTAGCATGCGGTTAATGTGGTATCTTAGCCACATTCCTTTGTACTTCAACGCTTTTTTGGTTAATATATTTACCGGGGAAACCCTTTACCAAAAAAAAAGTTGAATGAAGCCACTCGAAAAGACCATTTTCCATTGCCCTTCATGGACCAAATGTTGGAGCGTCTTGCGGGAAACGATTTCTATTGCTTTTTAGATGGTTTTTCTGGTTACTTCCAAATTCCCATCGATCCTCGTGATCAATAAAAAACTACGTTTACGTGTCCATATGGAACGTTTGCCTATCGTAGAATGCCATTCGGACTTTGCAATGCACCGGGAACCATTCAGAGGTGCATGATGGCTATTTTTCATGATATGATCGAGAAGACGATGGAAGTCTTCATGGATGACTTTTCCGTGTTTGGTAATTCGTTCACTTCGTGCTTGTCGAACCGTGAGAGAATGTTGAAACGTTGTGAGGAAACCAACCTTGTGCTCAATTGGGAAAAGTGTCATTTTATGGTTAAGAGTGGAATCGTATTAGGGCACAAGGTCTCGAAAGCGGGGATTGAGGTAGATCAAGCTAAGGTAGACGTCACCGCCAAATTACCTCATCCCAAAACCGTTAAGGGAGTTAGGAGTTTCCTAGGCCACGCGGACTTTTATCGTCGATTCATCAAGGATTTTTCGAAGATTTCTCGACCCATTACACATCTTCTTGAAAAAGAGGCACGTTTTGTCTTTGACGAAGATTGTGTACGAGCCTTTGAAATCCTTAAGAGGAAACTTACCGAAGCTCCCATTCTTGTTGCTCCCAATTGGAACCTCCCCTTTGAGCTCATGTGTGATGCTAGTGATTACGCTATTGGGGCCATTTTGGGGCAATGTCATGATAAGCAATTCTTGCCTATTCACTATGCTAGCAAGACGATGACCGAGGCTCAACTAAAATACACTACAACGGAAAAGGAGTTCCTTGCCGTGGTGTATGCATTTGAGAAATTCCGACCTTATCTCGTCTTAGCTAAATGCATAGTGTATACGGATCATTCGGCTATCAAGTATCTCATAGAAAAGCAAGATGCCAAGCCTAGATTACTTCGTTGGATTCTCCTCCTTCAAGAATTTGATCACAAAATCGTTGACAAAAAAGGAGCCGAGAATCTAGCGGCCGATCATCTTTCTCGTTTGGAAGATCCTCACCAAAGTGTTTACGAGCCCAAGGAAATCACCGAAACATTTCCGCTCGAGACACTTGGTGTAGTGAATTCTAAGCTTGATTCTTCCACCCCATGGTTTGCGGATTTTGCAAATTACCATGCGGGTAACTTCATCATCAAGGGTATGACGACTCAAGAAAAACGAAAATTCTTTCGTGACGTCAAGTTCTACTTTTGGAACGACCCTTACTTGTTTCGAACTTGTGCGGATCAAATCATTCGACGTTGTGTATTTGGCACCGAAGCTTCTAATTTCCTTAGAGCTTGCCATTAGGGACCCAAGGGTGGTCACCACGGTGCTAATCTCACGGCTAAGAAGGTGTTTGATGCCGGCTTCTTTTGGCCTACTATTTACCGAGATGCACAAGATCTTGTGAAGTCGTGTGATTCATGCCAACGACAAGGAAAAGCCTCACAAAAAGATGAAATGCCACAAAATATCATCCAAGTGTGTGAGATCTTTGACGTTTGGGGTATAGATTTTATGGGGCCGTTCCCATCATCTCGTGGTAATAAGTACATTCTCGTTGCGGTTGACTACCTATCTAAGTGGGTGGAGGCCAAAGCCTTGCCCACCAATGATGCTCGTGTGGTAGTCAAGTTCTTGAAAAGCTTGTTTTCTCGGTTTGGAACCCCTCGTGCGATTATAAGCGATCGTAGAACCCATTTTTGTAACGACCAATTCGAAAGGGTCCTAAGGAAATATGGGGTTACACATCGGCTTTCTACGGCTTATCACCCACAAACGAGTGGGCAAGTCGAGGTTTCAAACCGAGCTTTGAAAAGGATCTTGGAGAAATCCGTTGGGGAAAACCGACAATCATGATCGGATAAGTTGGACGATGCTTTATGGGCCTTTAGGACCGCTCATAAGACGCCCATTGGGTGCACTCCCTATAAGCTTGTGTATGGAAAGAATTGTCATTTGCCAATCGAACTAGAACACAAGGCTTATTGGGCCCTAAAGCATTGTAATGATGATATGGAGACCGCGGGAAAACACCAGAAAATGCAATTGAATGAATTGGATGAATTAAGGGACATTTCTTATGAAAATTCATTGATTTACAAAGAAAAAACTAAAAAGTTGCATGATTCTAAAATTAAAACCGGGTTTTTAACATTGGGGATCAAGTTTTGCTTTTTAATTCTCGCTTGAAAATCTTTTCTGGTAAGTTGAAATCCCGTTGGTCCGGTCCATTCACCGTGACTCAAGTGTTTCCGTATGGGACCATCGAGCTAGCTCAAGATGATGGTCCTAACTTCAAGGTGAATGGACATAGGTTGAAGCACTACTTTGGCGAGGAAGTTCCATCCTTGAACTACCTCGACCAAGTCACCTTCCCCAATGATAATTAGTATTGAGGGGATCGAGTCGAGCTCATGACTCGGTAATCAAAAACGAGGTGCCTCGTGGGGGAGTCTCATGCTTATCCCATGTACATGTTATCGCTTTCTAATGTAGTTAACGTGTGGGGATTTGTGCCCTTCCAACCTTTGTTCCGTGGTTGTTTGTGAATTGTGGACTTTAGATGATCATGATCTTCACAATTGGAGCCTCTCGTGTTCGTTTTATGGGAGCACTCAATCGTTTGCTTTGAAGACTTTCTCAATATCCATGATATATCCTTTTATGTTCTAACCTTAGGTTTATAGCACACTTAGTAAACGGCTATTAATTTATTGGTTACACCCTTTCCATGCTAGATTAGGCATTCGACTACGTCTCTAGTATGGGGGTGTTTGCACCCCTAGACTCGAAACATTGAGGACAATGTTTAACTTTAGTATGGGGGGGGTGAATAGATACTTGCCTTGCCAAACCTTTACGCTTTCTAAAGTTTATCTTTTTGTTTATCGTTTTGTTGCAAAATAAGGCTAAAAATGGCCAAATTTTAAATTTTTTCTCATGTTTTATAAGTGTTTGAAGACACGAATGTAAGTTTTCCGATGGCGAGAATAAGAGCAATTTTTGACTCGACCGTGCGTGTTGAGCACTTAGCTTTGGTTCCTTAACTACACATTAGGCTAAGTCTCTTAAATGAGGACGAGAAATGATAGGGTTAATTATAAGTTACTATGCTAAACGTAGAGTACTCGTATTCTTTCAAAAACTCATGTGTTCTCGTTGTTTGCTTGTTCTCCCTTCGCATGTAAATATTTTTTGCTTAATAAATATTGCCTTAGCGGTTTAGTTGGGATTGTTGGGTTTCTAGTCGTTTCTAGTAGCTTCCGTGTAATTAAATTGGGAAGACATTAAGGTATCGCCAGCATCACGGTTTTAAAGTATTGGCACCCAAATAATCGAAAGCTTCACCCAATAATAAGATTTCAAGTGCTCACCTAAATCAAGCAAACAATTTGAAGCCCCACAAGGCCGAAAAATCTATGCAAAATTGAAAGTGAATCAAGCCTTAATCTTCGAAGCTTTAAAGATCCAAAATTCGCCTTAGCGTGAGGATATACGTCTTTGGCTAATAAAACTACCGATGAGGTGGATAATAAAAGGCAAGGCAAGACCGAAGTCATAATAAAAGCTTCATGGCGAAGTTGAATAAAAGATGGAGGTAAACCAAAGATAATAAGGCCCTTCCGTTAGGGGGCGTATAAAAGTCTTGGTAATATGTCTCATGTTCAAAACCGTTATAAAACCATGTTTATCGATTCTTCTTGTCAACTTAATTTTTTGACATCGTTGTCTATTGGGAGGGGTTATTGATTTGATGGTCTTGGTTACACCGTTAGGACTCTATTTTTAGACCTAAATCTCTATTATCGCATAAGTCAAACAATGTATCCTCGTGAAACATTCAAGACAATATAAAATATAAGAGATACAACTTAGGAATAATGGGAGGATAAGTACGTGATTAGGGCATATGAGTAGTGTTAGCATTACTAACTTATAATGACAATGGTCTCGTTACACGCTTGGCATGGAATTAGGGTGAAAATCGAGGACGATGAAATTATTTCTAACGAAGCAATCACGTGTTCTTATTCTATGAACCTAAACGTCCCATTTTGCGATGAAAATCATACATTATGTCTAAAACGCAAGTAGTAGTAGTAGCAATAGTAGTAGTGTAGCTAGTTTATCGTTCAATAAAGTGAATTAAAATGAATTTTGGAGATGCTACGATACTTTATTCTAGCATTACGTGAGGGCACGGCAATGGTTTAGTATGGGGAGTGATGAGAATGCTTTTATACATAGTCTCATCGTCCAAATAGGGCTTAAAATGCATTAAATATCATCAAAATACCCATATATATGCTTGTGTTTGTTTCTTGTGTATTTTAGGTACGAATATTGAGAAAATGACAAAAGATCACAAGAATCATGCAAAAACGAACACGGGAAACGAAGCCGCACAATGAACCAAGCCCTAATGAAGACTTTCCCAAGATAAACCCTTGAAGATTTGAAGAATTATGAAGAAGGGTCCTCCAATATGGAAGAATTGACACTTTATACCCTTGTATCTTCATAATTACAAGATTGGTCCCTAAAGTTTGTCAAAATTGCAAAAAGGGCCCTCCATTTTGAAGAATTGGCAAGTTTAGCCCCTCAACAAAGCTAAATTGTCAACCATTATCCTCCACAAAGTCAAACACATCATGAAGACCTTCAAAGTACAAGAAATTACAAGTTTGGTCCTTTGAAAATCCCAAAATTACAAAAAGGACCCTTAACTTTCAACATTTGGCAAAAATAGTCCCTCAATCATCATGACTTGGCAAATTCAGTCCTTCAAAACATCAATCATACAAGTCAAGACCATTATCCATCAACAAAATGCCAAATCAGTCCCTCAAAAATTACAAAATGGCAAGAAACACCCCTGAAAATACTTTGGAAAAGTATTTGGGGAAAAAGTGTGAAAAGTGAAAGTTTAAATACAAAGGGATTTGAGTTTTAGCCTGTTTTGCACAAAGTGAAAAGAGTTACAAAAACAAGGGACCAAAGCTGGCCAGACAACATTGTTACCTAGACCAACCAAGGCATGACACGTAGCCCACTCAATCTTTTCCACCAATCACATGCCTCCCTGCCTCCACATCAGATCCCACTCACCCCTGATTAAATAATTAACCAAACATTGGCGCCTTAACATTTATTTAAATGTTAATCACTTTCTAAACAGATCAAAACCATGTTCATCAGCTCAAGAACACAATTAGGGATTTTTGATTTAGCAAAAATTAAACCCCAAATATGTGCAGATTAGTGATTAAGGTGACCATAATCACAACCCAACTCTCAAAAGGACTGCCACCTCACTCCCTTAGTCACATGAAAAACCCTTGTCCCACCTCTTGGAGAAGAAGACAAAACAGTGATGAAGATCCAACGTCCCACAACAAAGCTTGGAAACTAAGCTTATTTGAGACCTTTGATCAACTTTCTACAGCTATACACACCACAAACAGCCAAGAATTCTTCACAAGACTCCAAGCTATTCAAGGGCAATTTTGGAAGTTCAAGCATTAGGGTTAAGCACTTTTATCTGTTCTTAGTTCACTTGTAAGGCTATATATAAAGCCATAAGGTCTCACTTGTACGTTTGCTTTTGGTTTTTCCTTGTTCATGCACTTGTAAATCCTATTTTCAGATTTATGAAATTGAGTTAAGTGTGTTAAAGAAAGACCAAGTGCCATCTTATTTATGCTTGTTTATGTTCTTAGTTTACTGAATTTGAATCAAAAACCTGTTTTCAAAAAGAAGAGTGTGCAAAAGTTTACACATTTTCTTCATTTTCTTGATATTTTGCTAAGATCTTGGTCTATCTTGGAATTCTTGGGTTATAGGGCTGATCATAGCATCCTAATTGTGTTGATTAAGGTGTGGTGAGGCTTATAACTTGGGGATAATCAAGTGTGGAGGACAAGAGTTGCATCAATCAAGGATTTTTCATATTTCTGATTTTATACTTGTGCTTCTAACCTTGTTGCTTCTTAGCAGGCTTTGTTGTGGAAGCTTGTGATTGTTCTTGCTAGCACATAAGCTTAAAATCCGTGGGTGTGGATGTACATCCATGAGGTACACACCCTTAATCCCAAAATCTGAAAATATTTTGGATATTTGTGATATTTGAGTGTTGCCTGTGTTCTTGTGTATTTTGTGGCTTATTCTTGCTTGAATCTGTTGTTCTTAGTTGTTATTGTGTTTATCTGAGCTTGGGTGGTCTTGAATCTCACTTTTCCTTTGAAAAAATTGGTTTTGAAAAGTTAAAGGGGTGTTTTGGGTCTACCTGTTTGTGATTGAATCTTAGTATTGTGTTGTTAGAAGGTGTTGTTTGCACTTGATATCTGTTATATGCCTTGTTGAGAGTGTTTTGCTGCAAGTTTTTGGAACCAAACCTTAAAATCAAAAAATCTGCTATACCTTTGTGAGTTTGACTGATTTTGACCTAAGAATTTGGGAAAACCTAGAGTTTATGCATGCTTAGGGCTAAAAACTGTTAAAACATCATTATTGTAACCTGTTTGTGAGATTTGAGGTGTTGAATCTGGCTTGTGTGTCAAATACATCAGCAAAGTGAAAAATTGCATGTTCTTGTGTCCATCAGTAACTTAAGGTGCTTGAATCTTGCTTAATTCTTTGAATCATTGCATGAAACTTGTTTAGACTTGCTTATTTGAGTTTAATATAGCTTGTGTATGCATTTGGTTGAATTTGGCTGGCTGAAAATTGCTATAAGTGCTTATTGAACCTGTTCTGCTTATTTGTTCATGTATGTGCAATATCTGGGACTTTATTGATTAATCTGTGCAAATTGGGTGATTGTGTTTGTGAATTTTTGATTGTTATTGACTCCTTATGATCCAAAGATCATTTGGGTGCCTTTGTGTAATCTAAATCCCAAAAAAGTTCACTAAAGACAAAAAAGTCTATAAGTCAAGCAGTGGGAAAAGTTCCCACTGCTCAACACCCAAAACTAGCCCCTGCTAGTGTAAACATGTACTCAGCTTATCAATAAGCTATTTTAGCTTATCCAGACTTGCAACAACTTATTTTTTGTGATAGATCTTCATTATTTGACCCATTTGAGTAGACTAGAGCTTATTGGACTTTGACTTTGACTTTTTACTAGAAAACCAACTTATTTGACTTTTACATAAGTGCTTATTTGCTTTTTCCAGCTTATTGAGTCAGCTTATTTGAAAATTCTGTGTTGATTTTGCTTAATTAAGTCATTTAAAAGCTTTAGGAACTTGAATCAGCACTTGGGGTGGCCTAGAACTCAAAAACGACTATTTTGTCGTTTTCTGTAGATTGCTTATTGCATTTTCAGGCTTATTCCTTGGGCTTATTTAAAATTTATTTTTGCAGAAGTCTTATTTAGGACAAAAGAAGCTTGTGTGTTTAATTTCAGCTTATGGAATTGGCTTATAGCTTAATGGGCCAAAAAGCCCATTAAGAATAAGCTGTTTGGTATAAGCTAGCTTATTTCCCACTTTCAGCTTTTGGGCCTTTGGAAAAAGTTGTTTAAAATCAAATTTTGAGTCAACCAGTGCTTTTTGGGCTTATTTTGAACACTTTTTGTATATTGGGCCCAAATTTGGCCCAATAGTGGACTGTTTTGGGTTTAGCCCATTTTCTTGGCCAATTAAGGGTATTTAGGTAATTTCACTTTCATTTATGAGTTACTTAGGTTAAATTAAGCTAGTTTGCAAGTTTTTAGAATTTTTTATGATTTTTGGATTTTTAATAATATTTTAATATTATTTTATTGTTAAAAATTAAAAGTCTGATTTTCTAAGTTTTTATATTTTTCCTAGATTGTAGACACTTAATTAGGAATTTTGCAACTTTCCAAATATTTTTAGAGCTTTTTAATTATTTTCTAGAATTAATTTAAGTTTTAATTGATTTTAGTAGTTTTTTATTGTTTAAAAATAGTTTTTAGTGGTTTTAAAATTTTGAAAAATACTTTTTAGCTTAATTAGAGTATGTTTGAGGTTTACAAACTTTAAGATCTTGTTTGGGACTTTTTAATAATTAATTTTGATTTTTAGGGCTTTAATTAGCATTAAAAAGTCATTATCTAATTAATTAAAAGGTTTTGGCAAGTTTGGATCTTTTTGGGCTTATTTTGAACACTTTTTTTATATTGGGCCCAAATTTGGCCCAATAGTGGACTGTTTTGGGTTTAGCCCATTTTCTTGGCCCATTAAGGGTATTTAGGTAATTTCACTTTCATTTATGAGTTACTTAGGTTAAATTAAGCTAGTTTGCAAGTTTTTAGAATTTTTATGATTTTTGGATATTTAATAATATTTTAATATTATTTTATTGTTAAAAACTAAAAGTCTGATTTTCTAAGTTTTTATATTTTTCCTAGATTGTAGACACTTAATTAGGAATTTTGCAACTTTCCAAATATTTTTAGAGCTTTTTAATTATTTTCTAGAATTAATTTAAGTTTTAATTGATTTTAGTAGTTTTTTATTGTTTAAAAATTGTTTTTGGTGGTTTTGAAATTTTGAAAAATACCTTTTAGCTTAATTAGAGTATTTTTGAGGTTTACAAACTTTAAGATCTTGTTTGGGACTTTTTAATAATTAATTTCGATTTTTAGGGCTTTAATTAGCATTAAAAAGTCATTATCTAATTAATTAAAAGGTTTTGGCAAGTTTGGATTTTTGTAAACTCTTAGAATATTATTGTGGATTTTTGGTAATTTTTAGGAATTTTTAGGGTAAAATTTTAATTTTAGTGCTTTTTACGGTTTTACGTGTACACCTTTTTCGACTTAGTTTAATCCGTCTTCGTAACCGTCATTCTCTTCTAATCTCATTTCTATTTTTCTTTCTCAACAATATAATCACAAATCTAATCCAAGTCATTACACACATAACACACTAGCCTCCTTGAGTACGAACTCATTTTAGGGTCATTTACACACGGTTTTCCTAAATCGTCGTGCTTACCCTATTTTGGTACTCTTTTCCTAAAGGGTATACAAAAAATCAACTATAAGCAACAATCAAGCTGGTTACCAAGTAAATCAAAGGAACAATTATAAAGGTAACAATTACAACAATGGGAATCAAGGGACTAGTAATCAAGTGCAAAACCAAAATCAAAACCGTAATTTTCAAAACCCAAGTCAAGGATTTCAAAATGCTTACATTAAAGAGGTTCCAAATGACTTTTTGAACTACGCTACGGCAAATGACAAAATTCTCGAAAATATCCAAGAGCAATTGGCTAGTCAAGCTAGGGAAACGGCTAAAAACACAAGGGAATTAGCAATTTTTGCTAGGGAAAATGCCAACATGAAAATTGAGTTGACAAACGATTTTGCAAATCAAATTAGAGGTCAAAACAAAAAAAATAGAGCAAAGTCAATCTAGGATTGAACAAAGGATAGAACAAAGTGCCGCTAAGCAAGACGTCAAGCTTAATGCTATTTTGGAAGCAATTATGATGAACAAAGCCTCCACATAGGGTGGTTTCCTAGCATAACTGTGTCAAACCCGAAGGGACAGATGAAAGTGATTACCACACGTAGTGGTAAGACCTTTAAGGAGCCGACTCCTCAACCAATTACTCCTACGGAGGAGGAAATTGAGGAAGAACCTGAGGTGGTGGTTGAAAAGGAGCACGTTTCTATCCCATAAAGTACCGCTCAAACCACACCTACGGTCGACCCTTTACCAAGTTTGGAACCCGAGATTCCAAAGGCTATGCCTATGCCCCACCCAACACCACCCTTACCCTATCCATCGAGACGTCACAAGGAAAAATTTCAAGAACGTAACAATTATCAATTGAGATTTTTATTAAGATCTTTCGTGATTTGCATTTTAACCCATAAGTTTTGCCGACGCTTTAATCATGATGCCTTGATTTGCCGCCAACTTCAAGAATATGTTGAATGACAAGGAGAAATTGCAAAAATTTAGTCATTGTTTATCGGTTTTCTTAACCGCATACCTCAAAAAGTTAGTGATCCCGGTAAATTTTTAATTCCGTGTGGTATAGAAGATATGGAAGAATGCTACGCCTCGGCCGATCTTGGTGATAGTATCAATTTGATGCCTCTTGAAATATTTAAATCGCTCAATCTTCCTAATCTTACTCCTACAAAAATGTCTATCGAGATGGCCGGTCATTCTACAATTCCCGCATGTGGAACGGCCGAAGACGTTTTTGTGAAAGTGGGAAAGTTCTATTATCCGGTAGACTTTATCGTAGCCGATATTCCCACGGATCCTCAAGTTCCTCTTATTTTAGGTCTTTCGTTTTTAGATACGTCGAAAGCGGTTATTGATGTGCATGCTAGAAAAATCACTTTATGCTTCAACAACGAGGAACTTGTTATAAATGCACTCCAAAACTCCAAACTTTCTCATCTTTATTCTATCGCGACTTTAAACCATATTGATTTAATCGATGTCCTTTACGAGGAATTTTCACAAGAGATTTTAGGTTTTGTCGATGAAGCAAATAGTGTCAATCCCACTATGCTCGATCCTATCCTTGATAATTCTACACCATCTTTCACTCCATTTGAAGGAGGTGGTTTTACTTTGGATGAGTTTGATGTACCTCGAACTTCTAACGAAGACCTCGACGATGATGAGGATTTTTCGATTATCAAGGATTTTCTAAACGATTTTCCATTTCCTCCGCCGGTGGAGGTTATGAGTATTGAAAAACCGAAATCTTCAACCGAGGAACCACCAATCCTCGAATTGAAAGATCTTTCTCCTCACCTTGAATACGTATTACTGGAAGGAGACGATAAGTTGCCGGTGATTATTACGAAAGATCTTTCGGATGATGAAAAAACCGCACTTATCGATGTCTTGAAGGCTCACAAAGGGACAATTGCGTGGAAATTATCCGACATTAAGGGTATCGACCAAATATTTCGTACACACAAGATTTTAATGGAGGAGGACTACAAGCCCGCAATCCAATGTCAAAGAAGGGTAAACCCCAAAATTCACGACGTCATCAAAAAGGAAGTCCTTAAACTCCTTGACGCGGGAATGATTTACCCTATATTCGATAGCCCTTGGGTGAGCCCAATCCATTGTGTCCCTAAAAAGGGAGGAATGAATGTTGTACCAAACGATGACAACAAGTTTATTCCAACTCGACTCGTGACTGGTTGGAGGGTGTCTATTCACTATCGTAAGTTAAATGACACCACTCGTGAAGACCATTTTCCCTTGCCCTTCATGGATCAAATGTTGGAGTGACTTGCATGAAACGATTTCTATTGCTTTTTAGATGGTTTTTCTGGTTACTTCCAAATCCCCATCGATCCTCGTGATCAAGAAAAAACTACGTTTACGTGTCCATATGGAACGTTTGCCTATAGTAGAATGCCATTCAGACTTTGCAATGCACCGGGAACCTTTCAAAGGTGCATGATGACTATTTTTCATGACATGATCGAGAAGACGATAGAAGTTTTCATGGATGACTTTTTGGTGTTTGGTAGTTCGTTCACTTCGTGTTTAGGAAATTTGGACAAAATGTTAAAACGTTGTGAGGAAACCAACCATGTGCACAATTGGGAAAAATGTCATTTTATGTGTAAAGAAGGAATCGTCTTAGGGCACAAGGTCTCAAAAGCGGGGATTGAGGTAGATAAAGCTAAGATAGACGTCATCGCCAAATTATCTCATCCCAAAACCGTCAAGGGAGTTAGGAGTTTCCTAGGCCACGCGGGCTTTTATCGTCGATTCAATAAGGACTTTTCAAAGATATCTCGACCCATTACACACCTTCTTGAAAAAGATGCCCCTTTCGTCTTTAACGAAGATTGTGTTCGAGCCTTTGAAATTCTTAAAAGGAAACTAACCGAAGCTCCCATTCTTGTTGCTCTAAATTGGAACCTCCCCTTTGAGCTCATGTGTGATGCAAGTGATTACATTATTGGGGACGTTTTGGGGCAACGTTATGATAAGCATTTCTTGCCTATTCACTATGCTAGTAAGACGATGACCGAGGCTCAACTTAAATAAACCACAACGGAAAAGAATTACTTGCCGTGGTGTATGCATTTGAAAAATTCCGACCTTATCTCGTCTTGACTAAAAGCATAGTGTATACGGATCATTCGGTTATCAAGTACCTCTTCTCTAAGCTTGATGCTAAGCCGAGATTGCTTCGTTGGATTCTCCTCCTACAAGAATTTGATGTCACCATACTTGACAAAAAAGGAGCCGAGAATCTTGCGGCCGATCACCTCTCTCGATTGGAAGATCCTCACCAAAGTGTGTACGAGAACAAGGAAATCACCGAAACATTTCCTCTCAAGACACTTGGTGTTGTGAATTCCAAGGAAGATTCTTCTACCCCATGGTTTGCGGACATCGCAAATTACCATGCGGGCAACTTCATCATTAAGGGTATGACGACTCAACAAAAACGAAAATTCTTTCGTGACGTCACGTTCTACTTTTGGGACGACCCTTTTCTCTTTCGGACTTGTGCGGATCAAATTATTCGATGTTGTGTGTTTGGCACCGAAGCTACTAATATCCTTAGAGCTTGTCACGAGGGACCCGCGGGTGGTCACCATGTTGCTATCTCACGGTAAAGAAGGTCTTTGATGCTAGTTTCTTTTGGGCTACTATTTACCGAGATGCACAGGCACTTGTCAAGTCGTGTGACTCGTGCCAACGTCAAGGAAAAGCCTCACAAAACGATGAAATGCCACAAAATATCATCCAAGTGTGTGAGATCTTTGACGTGTGGGGCATTGATTTTATGTGTTCGTTCCCATCATCTCGTGGTAATAAGTACATCCTTGTCGTCGTGGACTGCCTATCTAAGTGGGTGGAAGATCAGGCTTTGCCCACTAATGATGATCGTGTGGTAGTCAAGTTCTTGAAACAATTGTACTCTCGGTTTGGAACCCCTCGTGCAATCATAAGCAATCGTGGAACCCATTTTTGTAACGACTAATTTGAAAAGGTTCTAAAGAAATATGGGGTTACACATCGGCTTTCTACGGCTTATCACCCACAAACGAGTGGCAAGTCGATGTTTCAAACCGAGCTTTGAAAAGGATCTTAGAAAGATCGATAGGAGAGAACCGACAATCTTGGTCGGATAAGCTCGACGATTTTTTATGGTCCTTTAGTATCACCTATATGACCTCTATTGGGTGTACTCCTTTTAAGCTTGTGTATGGGAAGAATTGTCACTTGCCAATTGAACTCGAACACAAAGATTATTGGGCCCTAAAGCATTGTAATGATGACATTGAGACCGCGGGAAAACACCGGAAACTGTAATTGAATGAATTAGATGAATTGAGGGACATTTCTTATGCAAATTTATTGATTTATAAGGAGAAAACTAAAAAGTTTCATGATTCTAAAATTAAAAACCAGGTTTTTAACATTGGAGATCAAGTGTTGCTTTTTAACTCAAGATTGAAAATATTTTCCGGCAAGTTGAAATCCAGTTGGTCCGGACCGTTCACAATCACCCAAGTATTTCCTTATGGGACCATCGAGCTAGCTCAAAATGATTGTCCTAACTTCAAGGTGAATGGTCATAGGGTTAAGCACTACTTTGGTGGGGAAGTATCTTCTTTGGACGACCTCGACCAAGTCACCTTCCCCAATGATAATTAGTATTGAGGGGATCGAGTCGAGCTCATGACTCAATAATAAAAAACGAGGTGCCTCGTGGGGAAGATCCCATGCTTATCCATGTACATATTATCGCTTTCTAATGTAGCTAATGTGAGGGGATTTGTGCCCCTCCAACTCGTTGTTCCGTGGTTGTTTGTAAGTTGTGGTTATTTAGATCATTATCCTCATGATTGGAGCCTCTCGTGTTCGTTTCACGTGAGCACTCTATTGTTTGCTTGGAAGAATTTCTCTATATCCAATGATATATCCTTTGATGTTCTAACCTTAGGTCTTTTAGCACACTTCATAAATTGCTATAGATTTAATGGTTCCACCCTTTCCATGCTAGATTAAGCATTCGACTTCGTCTCTAATATGGGGGTATCCTACCCTTAGACTCGAAACATTGAGGATAATGTTTAACTTTAGTATGGGGGGGGGGGGTGAATAGATACTTGCCTTGCTAGGCCTTCACGCTTTCCAAAGTTTATCTTTTTGTTTATCGTTTTGTTACAAATAAGGCTAAAAATGGTAAAGATGGCCAAATTTAAAAAAAATTCCCATATTTTTATAAGTGTTTAAGGATACGAATGTAGATTTTCCGATGGCGAGAATAAAAGTAATTTTTGACTCGATCGTGGGTGTTGAGCACTTAGCTTCGATTCCTTAACATTTATTAGGCTAAGTCTCTTAAATGAGGACGAGAAATGATAGAGTTAATTATAAGTTACTATGCTAAACATAGAGTACTCGTATTCTTTCAAAAACTCATGTGTTCTAATTGTTTGCTTATTCTCCCTTCGCTTGTATATAAATTTTGCTAATAAATATTGACTTAGCTGTTTAGGGTCTTGATTGTTGGTTTCTAGCTTTTTCTAGTAGCTTCCATATAATTAAATTGGGAAAACATTAAGGTATCGACAGCGTTACGGTTTTGACGTATTGGCACCCCGAATAATCAAAGGCTTCCCTAATAATAATTTTTAAGTTCCTCTTCACCTAAATCAAGCAAAAATTTCAAGCTCACAAGGCCGAAAAATCTATGCAAAATTGAAAGTGAATTTCTTAAATCTCGAAGCCTTAAAGATCCAAAATTCGCCTTAGCGTGAGGATATACGTCAAGTCATAATAAACACCTCATGGCGATGTTAAATAAAAGACAAGGACAAGACCAAAGCCATAATAAAAACTTCATGGCGAAGTTAAATAAAAGGTGGTGGTAAACGAGTTCCAAATTGGTAATAAGTCTCATGTTCAAAACCGTTATAAAACCGTGTTTATCAATCCTTCTTGTTGACTTAATTTTTTGACATCGTTGTCTATTAGGGGAGATTATTAATTCGATGGTTTTGGTTACACGTTATGACTCTATTTTTGGACCTTAATCTCTATTATCGCATAAGTCAAAAATGTATCATCATGATCATTCAAGACCAAAATAAAATATAAGAGATACCACTTAGGATTAAGGGAGTCTAAATACGTTATTAGGGCATATGGGTAGTGTTAGAATTACTAACTTATAATGACAATGATCTCGTTACACGCTTAGCATGGAATTGAGTGAAAATCGAGGACGATGAAATTATTTCTAACGCAGCATTCACGTGTTCTTGTTCTATGAATCTAAACGTCCCATTTTGAGATGAAAATCATACATTATGTCTAAAAAAAGTCGATAAAAATTAATTTTGGGGATGCTAAGATACTTTATTCTAGCATTGCGTGAGGGAACGACAATGATTTAGTATGGGGGAGTGATGAGACTGCTTTTATACATGGTCTCATCGTCCAAAACGGGCTTAAAACGATGAAAATATCATAAAAAGTACCATATATATGCTTGTGTTTGTTCAATGTGTATTTTAGGTACGGATATCGAGAAAATGACAAAAGATCACAAGAATCAATCAAAAACGAACACGGGATATGAAGCCGCACAATGAACCGGACCCGAATATTGAATTTTCCAAGAAGACCCTTGAAGAATGATGATTTAGAAACTTTAGTCCCTCAAAAATATAAGACTTGTCACTTTAAACCCTTGTATATCTCTAAAATTATAGTTGGGTCCCTAAAGTTTCAAGATGTTACTTAATCAGCCCTTGAAGAATGCCCTTGTTACATTATTGGTCCTTGTTTTCATGTTATTAAAATTTGGAGGGCCTTTTTGGTTAATTGATCAAACTTATTTGCAAATGAAGATGGAAGTAAATTTCTCAAAACATGCTATGACAACTTTCTGGAAATGTGGGGACTATAATTGCCTAAAAGCAAATCCCATGCCACCAATAATCTCCTGCCACCTCATCATACCCACCCAAATACAACCCGACCACCACCCATCAACCCAAACCTGTGGCCACGTCACATTCCACAAAAGAAAGTATATGTTAGTTAATTTTTAAACGTTATTAACTAATACATTATTTTCTTTGTCTATTAACATAAATCCACTCACCCCAAAAATGGATCAACAGCCTCCTTCATGTTTTCCTTACTACTAAACCCTAATCACTGTTCTCTTATCAAATGATGAGACTTCTTTTATACATAGTCTCATCCTCCAAAAAGGGTTTTAAATGCATTAAATATCATAAAAATGGCCAAATATATGCTTGTGTTTGTTACTTGTGTATTTTAGGTACGGATATTGAGGAAATGACAAACGATCACAAGAATCATGCAAAAACGAACACGGGAAACGAAGCCGCACAATGAACCAAGCCCTAATGAAGATTTTCCAAGAAAAACCCTTGAAGATTTGAAGATTATGCAAGAAGGGTCCTCAAATATTGAAGAATTGACACTTTAAACCCTTGTATCTTCATTACAAGATTGGTCCTTAAAGTTTGTCAAATTTACAAAAGGGCCCTCCACTTTGAAGAATTGGAAAATTTAGTCCTTCAACAAAGCTATATTGTAAATATTACTCCTCCTCAAAGTTAAACATACCATGAAGGGCTTCAAGTTACAAGAAATTACAAGTTTGGTCCTTTAAATATGTCAAATTTCAAAAAGGACCCTTAACTTTGAAGAAATGGCAAAAATGGCCCCTCATAAATCATGACTTGTCAATTTCAGTCCTCCAAGAAGTCAACCATACAAGTTAAGACCATTATCTATGAAGAATATGCCAAATCAACCCTTCAAGAATAAAAAAATGGCAAGAAATACCCCTGAAAGTACTTTGGAAAAGTATTTGGGGCAAAAGTGTGAAAACCAAAACTTCCATAACAAAGGAAATCGTATTTGGCTGTTTAAAATTGCAAATGAAAGGAGTTTGAAAACTAAGGGGCTTAAGTTGGCAGACAAGGATAGTTACCTAGACCACTCTCATTCTTACACGTGTCCTATTTAACCTTTTTATCCAATCACAACTCACCATAATGCCACATCACACCCCTCTCATAACCGTCTTAACTAACTTAATTATTTAAGTTAATTATTGGCGCTTAACATGTTTTTAAATCCTAAACCGGATTAAACATACCCACTATTTACCTATGAACACAATTGGGGTTTTGTTAATTACTTTGAATTAAACTCCAATATTATCCAGATTAGTGATTAAAGTATCCTTAATCACATCCCAACCTTAAAAACATATGCCACATCACTCAAAAGACCCACACATGATTCCCCTGCTGCAAGGATGAAGAAACTGCCAAAAAACCACCAGTCATCCAACGTACATGATTCTTGCTTACTTTCTAAGCTCATTGTGAGCCTTTGGATGCAATTCACCCTTGGCAACTCGCACAACCACCCAAGAAAACATCACATGATCTTCAAGATATTCAAAATTTCAAAGGGAGTTTTGGGGACTTCATCAACATTAGGGTTACGTTTTTATGCATTCAGTAGTTAGTTTGTAGCCTATATAAAGGCATTAGGGTTTCACTTTGAGCGCTGCTCTTGAATTTTTCCTTGTTCACTTTTCTGTAAATCTCATTTTCAAGTTAATGAAATGTGTTTGAAATTGTGAAGTAAAGTCAAGTTCCAATCTTATTTATTGCTTGTTTATGTTTAATGTTTACTAAACTTGATTCTCAAAACTTGTTTTTAAACCTTGTGCAAGAAATTGCACAAGAGTGAAAAATCTGATATTTTGCTAAGGGTTGGTTTAACCTTGGAATTCTTGGGCTATAAGTGATCTATACACCCTGATAAGGAGCTTATCAAGGTGTTGTGAGCTTTTAGTTTGGGGATAATCAATTGTGGGAACAAGGTTGCATCAATCAGATTGGTTTTGCCATTTTTTACCTTTTTGTTTATGATTTTTGCTTCTAACTTTGTTGAATCTTAGCAGGGTTGTTTGTGGAAGCTTGTGCTTGTTCTTGATAACACATAAGCTAAAAATTCGTGGGTGTGGATGTACATCCATGAGGTTTGAACCTTTCTACCCAAAATCTGCTTAAAAACTTGATTTTTGGTGATTTGCTGCATTGCTTGTGTTCTTGTTTAATTTGTGGCTTAATCTTGCTTAATACTGCATATTATAACTGTTAATGTGTTTGATTGGGCTTGGGTATCCTTAGAATACACTTATACTTGTATAAATTTGATTTGAAAAAGATAAGGGGTGTTTGGGATTATCTGTTTAAGATCATAGATTGGTATTGTGTTGTTGAAAGTTGTTGTTTATGGTTGTATCTACAATATACTTGGTTGTATGCTAAAACCTGCAAGTTGTTGGCTTTAAAACATCAAATTATAGATTGTGCTATAACTCATTTGTTTTGACTGTTTTTGACCTAAAATTTTGGAAATACCTAGAGCATATGCATGTTTAGGGATAAAAGGTGTTAAATCAAAGTTTGTGTAACCTGATTTGAAGATTTGAGTGTTTAAAATTGGCTTGTTGGTCAAGTATATCAGAAAGTGTTCATAACTGCTTGTTAGTGTTCATCAGTAACTTTTATATGCTTGAATCTTGATCTAGGCTTTGAATCAGTGCATGAAATCTGTTTAGATTTGTTCATTCGAATTTATTATAGCTTGTGTATGCATTTAGTGAAGTTTGGCTGGCTGATTTTTTCTAAAAGTGCTTATTGAACCAAAACTGCTTATTGTTCATGTCTGTGTATGATCTGGTGCTTAATTGAATTAAATGCACTGATTGGCTAATTGGAAGTGTGATTTCTTTGTTGTTTCTAACTCCTTGTGATTCACTGATCACAAGGGTGCCTTGTTTGTAACTTGATTCCAACAAAAAGTCACTAAAGACAAAAAGTCAAGAAAGTCAAGCAGTGGGAAAAGTTCCCACTGCTCAACACCAAAAACTAGCCCCTGCTAGTGTTAATTTTCATCCAGCTTATTTATAAGCCAATTTGGCTTATCCAGACTTGCAACAACTTATTTTTGTGATAGATCTTCCTCATTTGACCCATTTATTTGATCTGGAGCTTATCAGACCTTGGCTTTGACTTTTTACTAGAAAACTCATAAGGTTGACTTTTAATTAAGTGCTTATCTGCTTATTTCAGCTTATTGAGTGTGCTTATTGGTAAACTTTTTGTTGATTAAGCTTAGTTAAGTCATTTAAAATCTTTTAAAAGTTGAATCAGCTCTTGGCGTGGCCTAGAACTCGAAAACGACTATTTTGTCGTTTTGTGAAGATAGCTTTTAGCTTATTCAGGCTTACTCCTTGTGCTTTTTCCAAATTTCTTTTTACAGATCTCTTAAGTAACTCAAAAGAAGCGTGTGTGTCAAATTTGAGCTTATGGCATCAGCTTATAGATTAATGGGCCAAAAAGCCCATTAAGAATAAGCTGCTTTGAAATAAGTTAGCTTATTCACATTTTTAGCTTTTGGGCCTTCAGATTTTTGTTCTTAAAATCAAATTTTGAGTCAGATAGGAGCTTTTGGGCTTATTTGGACAATATTTTTCTTATTGGGCCTATTTGAGCCCATTAAGGGGTCTGTTTGGACTTTTAGCCCATTTCTAGGCCCAATAGGGGTATTTTGTAATTTCAACTTCATTTCTGAATTATTTTGGTTAAAGTAAGCTAGTTTGCAACTTTTTAGAATTTATTATAAATTTTGGATTTTTATTAATATTTTATTATTAAAAATTAAAATTTAGATTTTTCAGGTTTTTTCATTTTTCTTAGTTCAAATACATTAAGTTAGGAATTTTACTATTTTTAGAATATTTTTATTGTCATTAGCTTAATTTATAGAATTATTTTAAGTTTAAATAGTTTTTAATTGTTTTTAAATAGTTTTAATTAATTTTAAAATTTTCAAAAATAGTTATAAATTTAGTTAAGTCATTTTAGAGGTTTACAATTGAAATATCTGATTTGGGGCTTTTGGTTAATTAAATTGATTTTTTGGGCTTTTAATTAGCATTAAAAAATTATTATTTAATTAAATAAAAGGTTTGAGTGATTTTTTATTTTTTGTAAACTCTAATTACATTTTTTAGGATTTATTGCAATTTTCTAGGAATTTTTAGGGTAATTTTTTAATTTTTTCACTTTTTACGGTTTTACGTGTACGACTTTTCGTCTTATTTTTAATCCATAATCGTAACTGTCATTCTCTTCTAATCTCTTTTCTTCTTTTCTTTTCTCATCAATATAAACACAAAAGTTAATCATCTCTTAACACAACGCACTAGCCTCCTTGGGAAACGAACTTGAACTTCATTGGTCATTAGTGCTTGGTTTTCTTAAACCGACACTTAATACTTTCCCTATTTTGCTCTCTTTTCCTAAAGAGTAGTAAAAACTTCTACATCATTTTGGTGCCGCTACCGGGGAGGCGTGTTGTGTTTTGATTTGGAAATTGTTGTTTTTGTATACTAACCATAAATAGTATTTGTATTAGTAGCACTCTACTAATACGTATTATCGGTTTTCGTTTTTTGTGTGAATATTATTACTATATTGTATACGTTGAACAATAAATTCACAAGTACTCCAAAAGTGTGAAAACACAACCTTGATTGGGAGGTCATTACTCAATCATTGTATTCAAATCTTAAACAAGAAATCAAAGGCAAAATAGATAAATACTTTCGTGAAGCTTAATTTTGACAAACACAAACTATAAGGTGGGTATAAGACGGGTATTATAAAATATACCCTAAGGAAAAAGGCTCTTAAGTGCTTCGCGCCGCCTCGTTTCCCCGCTTGAACGTTTTGGTTTCATTTTCTTGGTTTCAACCAAAGTATTATCTAAGTATCATATATATTTTCTTGGTTTCATTTGATTAAACCCTCTTGAACGTTTTGGTGTTCCACCAACATTCTAAAGTCATCGAAGGCGTTCACTTCACGTGATCGTTTTCATTCCCTGAGGCTTCTTTAATCAAGAGATTTGATTAAGGAGGATATTTGTAGATTTTTGTCTACTTAATACAATCACAAAAATCCAAAAAAAGTAAAAACAATCAAAAACCACAAAAAAATTGGAAAAATACAAAACACCAAAAAGAATCTTCTTTGCTCATCCTCACGTTGTACGTGACGTTTATGCAAACTCGCAACCAAGCAAGACATGCACGTAAAAGAAAAAACCGAAAGGAGTCAACACCTACTCCTAATCTTTCTAGTGAGGAGTCTCCTATTGACGAACCTATCATAAGAGAAGAACCAACCATGGTGAATCGAACTATGATGGAGTTACTTCAAGCACCCACCGAGGGTTATGGAGAGGCTATTGTGATTCCCGCTATCCTTGCGGAGAATTTTGAAGTGAAAACGGTTTTGTTGTCGATGATCCAAAACAACAAATTCCGTGGTGATGAAAAGGACAACCCGCACAACCATATCCGCCAATTCAATCGTCTTACCTCCACTTGCAAATTTAAGGATGTTGCTGATGACTCGATTAAGATGATGCTTTTTCCGTATTCCTTAGCGGGGCATGCTAAAATTTGGTTAGAGAAAGAGCCACCCAATTCTATATTGACGTGGAAGGATCTCGTTTCTAAGTTTGTGAACCATTTTTTCCCGCCCTCTAAGACTACGCATTTGAAAAACGAGATTTCAAAATTTTCACAAGAATTTAAAGAGAGTTTTTCAACGGCTTGGAATAGGTTTAAGGAAATGTTACATGAGTGTCCTCATCACGGTTTTTCCGACTTGCATCAAATTGACACATTTTTCAATGGATTGAATGATCATGAAAGGGATTATCTAAATGCCGACGCGGGTGGTAATTTTTTGTGTAAAATGGTTGAGGAAGCATTTTTGATAATTGAGACTAGATCTAAGGTTTATAGTCCTCGTAACACATCGAGTGTTCTTAAGGCTTCGTCTTCGGCTTCACCTTCTTTGTCTAATACCATCGATGCTTGCCAAATTGAGGCGAACTTGGAAAATAAAATCTTTGATAAGCTTAAAGGACTTTTAATTGAATTCAAAGTTGGAGAACAAAGTGCTCCCGCTACGGCTAAAGCGGTTGAGGTTTCATGTATGTATTGTGGTGGAGGTCATGATTTCTACGAGTGCATTACCAACGGTGGTAACACTTCGAGTGCCTACGCGGCCACGGGAACTTACAACCAAAACGGTCAAGTTACCCGCTCTAATCAATTGACTCCACCGGGTTTTGCTCCTAATCAAAATTCAAACAACAACTATCGAAACAATCAAGTTGGTTTTAAAAGCAATTACAAAGGGAACTATGGGAATCAATGGGTTAATAATCAAGTGTCAAACAAAAATTAAAACAATGATTTTCAAAACAACAACAAGAGTTTGCAAACTTTGAAAGATATTCCAAATGAATTTGGTGAATACGCTAATGGAAACGATGCTAGGTTTGACAACATTCAAAGAGAAATCATTAGCCTAAGATCCGAGTATAAGAACGACTTGAAGAAGGAGTTGAAAAACGAGTTAGCAAATGAGCTTAAAATCCATACAAACAAAATCGAAGGAAATGTAACTAGGTTACAACAAAACCAACAAAAAATGGAACAAGGGAAACATGAAATAAAACAAGAGATGATTAAGGCCGAGAGGAGGCAATCCATGTTTGAGGATAAAATTTCATCTATGTTTGAGGCTATTATGTGCAAACCGTCTTCGAGTAGTCTTCCTAGCAACACCATATCGAACCCTAAGGGATAGATGAAAGTGATTACCACACGTAGTGGTAAGACACTTAAGGAACCGACTCCTCAACCAATTGCTCCTACGGGGGATGCAATTGAGGAAGAACCCGAGGTGGTGGTCAAAAAGGAGCATGTCCCAATCCCACGAAGTACCGCTCATGCCACACCTACGGTTGACCCATTACCACATTTGGAACCCAAGATTCCAAAGGCTATGCCTATGCTTCAACCCACACCACCTTTTCCCTATCCATCGAGACTTCGAAAGGAGAAACGTCAAGAGCGCGATAACTATCAATTTGAGCTTTTTATGAAAATGTTTCGTGACGTCTATTTTAATGTGAGTTTTGCCGATGCTTTGGTCATGATGCCTCGATTTGCCGCTAACTTTAAGAGTATGTTGAACAACAAGGATAAATTGCAACAATTGTCTAGTTGTTCATCGGTTTATCTTAACCGCATACCTCAAAAATTCGGTGATCCCGGTAAATTCTTGATTCCTTGTGCAATCCAAGATATGTAAGAATGCTATGCCTTGGCCGATCTTGGTGCTAGTATTAATTTGATGCCACTTGCAATCTTTAAGTCGCTCAATCTTCCTAATCTTACTCCTTCACTAATGTCTATCGAGTTGGCCGACCATTCCACGATTCCCGCATATGGATTGGCGGAAGACGTTTTTGTGAAAGTGGGAAAGTTCTATTATCCGGTAGACTTTATCGTTGTCGATATTCCCACGGATCCTCAAGTTCCTATCATTTTAGGTCGTTCGTTTTTAGATACGTCTATGGCTTTAATTGATGTGCATGCTAGAAAGATCATCTTACGATTGAACGACGAGGAACTTGTTATAAACGCAACTCAAAATTCTCCAATTTCTCATGTTTATTCCGTTGCAACCGTAAACCTCATAATGATTGACGTTGTTTGCGAGGAATTTAAACAAGAAGTTTTAGGTTTTGGTGATGATGAAAATAGTGGCAATCCCACTATGTTAGAACCCATTCTTGATAACTCGACACCAACCTTCACTCCATTTGAAGGTGGTGGTTTTACGTTGGAAGAATTCGATGTTCCACGTACTTGTGACGAAGACCTCGACAATGATGAGGACTTCTCGATTATCAAGGATTTTCTTAACGATTTCCCATTTCCTCCACCCGAGGAGGTTATGAGTATCGAGCCCAAATCTTCAATTGAGGAACCACCTATCCTCAAGTTGAAAGATTTACCTCCTCATCTCGAATATGTATTTTTGGAGGAGGACGACAAGTTGCCGGTTATTATTGCGAAAGATCTTTCGGATGATGAAAAAACCGCACTTGTCGATATTCTAAAGGATCACAAAGGGGCGATTGCGTGGAAGTTATCCGACATTAAGGGGATCGATCCCAAATTTTGTACCCACAAAATCTTAATGGAGGAGGATTACAAACCCGCAATCTAATGTCAAAGGAGGGTGAACACCAAAATTCACGACGTCATCAAAAAGGAAGTCCCAAAACTCCTTGACGCGGGGATAATTTACCCTATTTCTGATAGCCCTTGGGTGAGTCCTATCCATTGTGTCCCTAAAAAGGGAGGAATGACCGTTGTGCCAAACGATGCCAAAGAGTTAATTCCCACTAGACTCGTGACCGGATGGAGAGTGTTAATTGACTATCGTAAGTTGAATGAAGCCACTCGAAAAGACCATTTTTCCTTGCCCTTCATGGACCAAATGTTGGAGCGTCTTGCGGGAAACGATTTTTATTCCTTTTTATATGGTTTTTCCGGTTACTTCCAAATACCCATCGATCCTCATGATCAAGAAAAAACTACGTTTACGTGTCCATATGGAAAGTTTGCCTATCGTAGAATGCCATTCAGACTTTGCAATGCACCGGGAACCTTTCAAAGGTGCATGATGGCTATTTTTCATGATATGATCGAGAAGACGATTGAAGTCTTCATGGATGAATTTTCCATGTTTGGTAGTTCGTCACTTCGTGTTTGTCGAATCTTGAGAGAATGTTGAAGCGTTGTGAGGAAACCAACCTTGTGCTTAATTGGGAAAAATGTCATTTTATGGTTAAAAGTGGAATCGTCTTAGGGCACAACGTTTCAAAAGCGGGTATTGAGGTAGATCAAGCCAAGGTAGACGTCATCGCCAAATTACCTCATCCCAAAACCGTTAAGGGGGTTAGGAGTTTCCTAGGCCACGCGGGCTATTATCGTCGATTCATCAAGGATTTTTCAAAGATCTCTCGACCTATTACACATCTCCTTGAAAAAGATGCACGTTTTGTCTTTGACGAAGATTGTGTACGAGCCTTTGAAATCCTTAAGAGGAAACTTACCAATCTCCCATTCTTTTTGCTCCCAATTGGAACCTCCCATTTGAGCTCATGTGTGATGCTAGTGACTACGCTATTGGGGCCGTAATGGGGCAACGTCATGAAAAAAACTTCTTGCCTATTCACTATGCTAGCAAGACGATGACCGTGGCTCAACTAAAATACACTACAACGGAGAAGGAATTCCTTGCCATTGTGTATGCATTTGAGAAATTCTGACCTTATCTCGTCTTGACTAAATGCATAGTGTATACGGATCATTCGGCTATCAAGTATCTTATGGCTAAACAAGATGCAAAGCCGATGTTACTTCGTTGGATTCTCCTCCTTCAAGAATTTGATCACAAAAAAGGAGCCGAGAATCTAGCGGCCGATCATCTTTCTCGTTTGGAAGATCCTCACCAAAGTGTTTACGAGCCCAAGGAAATCACCGAAACATTTCCGCTCGAGACACTTGTTGTAGTGAATTCTAAGCATGATTCTTCCTCCCCATGGTTTGCGGACATCGCAAATTACCATGCGGGCAACTTCATCATCAAGGGTATGACGACTCAAGAAAAACGAAAATTCTTTCGTGACGTCAAGTTCTATTTTTGGAACGATCCTTACTTGTTTCGAACTTGTGCGAATCAAATTATTCGACGTTGTGTCTTTGGAACCGAAGCTTCTAACATCCTTAGAGCTTGTCACGAGGGACCCACGGGTGGTCACCACGGTGCTAACCTCACGGCTAAGAAGGTTTTTTATGCCGGTTTCTTTTGGCCTACTATTTACCGAGATGCACATGAGCTTGTGAAGTCGTGTGACTCATGCCAACGACAAGGAAAAGCCTCACAAAAAGATGAAATGCCACAAAATATCATCCAACTGTGTGAGATCTTTGACGTTTGGGGCATCGACTTTATGGAGCCGTTCCCATCATCTCATGGTAATAAGTACATCCTTGTCACCGTTGACTACCTATCTAAGTGGGTGGAAGCTAAGGCTTTGCCCACGAATGATGCTCGTGTGGTAGTCAAGTTTTTGAAAAGCTTGTTTTCTCGGTTTGGAACCCGTCGTGCGATCATAAGCGATCGTAGAACCCATTTTTGTAACGACCAGTTCGAAAGGGTCCTAAGGAAATATGGGGTTACACATCGTCTTTCTACGGCTTATCACCCGCAAACAAGTGGGAAAGTTGAGGTTTCAAACCGAGCTTTGAAGGGGATCTTAGAGAGATCTGTTGGGCAAAACCGACAATCTTGGTCGATCCTAAGTTGGACGATGCTTTATGGGCCTTTAGGACCGCTCATGAGACGCCCATCGGGTGCACTCCCTATAAGCTTGTGTAATGATGATATGGAGACCGCGGGAAAACACCAGAAAATGAAATTAAAATGAATTGGATGAATTAAGGGACATTGCTTATGAAAATTCATTGATTTATAAAGAAAAGACTAAAAAGTTTCATGATTCTAAAATTAAAAACCGGGTTTTTAACATTGGGGATCAAGTTTTGCTTTTTAACTCTCGTTTGAAAATCTTTTCCGGTAAGTTGAAATCCCGTTGGTCCGGTCCATTCACCGTGACTCAAGTTTTTCCTTATGGGACCATCGAGCTAGCTCAAAATGATGGCCCCAATTTCAAGGTGAATGGACATAGGTTGAAGCACTACTTTGGCGGGGAAGTTCCATCCTTGAACTACCTCGACCAAATCACCTTCCCCAATGATAATTAGTATTGAGGGGATCGATTCGAGCTCATGACTCGGTAATCAAAAACGAGGTGCCTCGTTGGGGAGTCCCATTCTTATCCTATGTATATATTATCGCTTTCTAATATAGTAACGTGTGGGGATTTGTGCCCTTCCAACCTTTGTTCCGTGGTTGTTTGTGAATTGTTGATTTTAAATGACATTATCTTCACGATTGGAGCCTCTCGTGTTCGTTTTATGGGAGCACTCGATCGTTTGCTTTGAAGACTTTCTCAATATCCATGATATATCCTTTGATTTTCTAACCTTAGGTTTATAGCACACTTCATAAACGGAATTAAATTTAATAGTTACACCCTTTTCATGCTAGATTAAGCATTCGACTATGTCTCTAGTATGGGGGTGTTTGCACCTTTAGACTCGAAACATTGAGGACAATGTTTAACTTTAGTATGGGGGGTGAATAGATACTTGTCTTGCCAAACCTCCACGCTTTCCAAAGTTTATCTTTTTGTTTATCGTTTTGTTGCAAAATAAGGCCAAAAATGGCCAAATTTTAAAAATTTTCTCATGTTTTATAAGTGTCTGAAGACACGAATGTAGATTTTCGGATGGCGAGAATAAGAGTAATTTTTTTCTCGACCGTGCGTGTTGAGCACTTAGCTTCGATTCCTTAACTATATATTAGGCTAAGTCTCTTAAATGAGGACGAGAAATGATAGAGTTAATTATAAGTTACTATGATAAACGTAGAGTACTCGTATTATTTCAAAAACTCATGTGTTCTCGTTGTTTGCTTATCCTCCCTTTGCTTGTAAATATTTTTTGCTTAATAAATATTGACTTAACGGTTTAGTCTTGATTGTTGGTTTCTAGTCTTTTCTAGTAGCTTCCATGTAATAAAATTAGGAAGACATTAAGGTTTCGCCAGCGTCACGGTTTTGAAGTATTGGCAACCCGAATAATCGAAAGCTTCACCCAATAATAAGATTTCAAGTGCTCACCTAAATCAAGCAAACAATTTGAAGCTCACAAGGCCGAAAAATCTATGCAAGATTGAAAGTGAATCAAGCCTTAATCTATGAAGCTTTAAAGATCCAAAATTCGCCTTAGCGTGAGGATATACGTCTTTGGCCATAATAAAACCACCGATGAGGCGGATAATAAAAGGCAAGGCAAGACCGAAGTCATAATAAAAGCTTCATGGCGAAGTTGAATAAAAGATGGAGGTAAACCTATAATAATAAGGCCCTTCCGTTAGGGGGCGTATAAAAGTCTTGGTAATAAGTCTCATGTTCAAAATCGTTATAAAACCGTGTTTATTGATCCTTCTTGTTGACTTAATTTTTTGACATCGTTGTCTATTAGGAGGGGTTATTAATTTAATTGTCTTGGTTACACCGTTAGGACTCTATTTTTAGACCTAAATCTCTATTATCGCATAAGTCAAACAATGTCTCCTCGTGAAACATTCAAGACAAAAAAAAATAGAAGAGATACAACTTAGGAAAATGGGAGGATAAGTACGTGATTAGGGCATATGAGTAGTGTGAGCATTACTAACTGATAATGACAATGATCTCGTTGCACGCTTAGCATGGAATTAGGATGAAAATCGAGGACGATGAAATTGTTTCTAACGAAGCATTCACGTGTTCTTGTTCTATGAAACTAAACGTACCATTTTGCGATGAAAATCATACATTATGTCTAAAACGCAAGTAGTAGCAATAGTAGTAGTGTAGCTAGTTTATCGTTCAATAAAAGTGAATAAAAATGAATTTTGGAGGTGCTACGATACTTTATTCTAGCATTGCGTGAGGGCACGACAATGGTTTTAGTATGGGGGAGTGATGAGACTGCTTTCATACATAGTCTCATCGTCCAAAAAGGGCTTTAAATGCATTAAATATCATAAAATGGCCAAATATATGCTTGTGTTTGTTACTTGTGTATTTTAGGTACGGATATTGAGGAAATGACAAAAGATCACAAGAATCATGCAAAAACGAACACGGGAAACGAAGCCGCACAATGAACCAAGCCCTAATGAAGATTTTCCAAGAAAAACCCTTGAAGATTTGAAGATTATGCAAGAAGGGTCCTCCAATATTAAAGAATTGACACTTTAAACCCTTGTATCTTCATTACAAGATTGGTCCTTAAAGTTTGTCAAATTTACAAAAAGGGCCATCCACTTTGAAGAATTGGCAAATTTAGTCCCTCAACAAAGCTAATTTGTCAATATTAGTCCTCCTCAAAGTTAAACATACCATGAAGGCCTTCAAGTTACAAGAAATTACAAGTTTGGTCCCATAAATATGTCAAATTGCAAAAAGGACCCTTAACTTTGAAGAAATGGCAAAAATGGCCCCTCATAAATCATGACTTGTCAATTTCAGTCCTCCAAGAAGTCAACCATACAAGTCAAGACCATTATCTATGAAGAATATGCCAAATCAGCCCTTCAAGAATCAACAAATGGCAAGAAATACCCCTGAAAGTACTTTAGAAAAGTATTTGGGGCAAAAGTGTGAAAACCAAAACTTCCATAACAAAGGAAATCGTATTTGGCTGTTTAAAATTGCAAATGAAAGGAGTTTGAAAACTAAGGGGCTTAAGTTGGCAGACAAGGATAGTTACCTAGACCACTCTCATTCTTACACGTGTCCTATTTAACCTTTTTATCCAATCACAACTCACCATGATGCCACATCACACCCCACTCATAACCGGCTTAACTAACTTATTTATTTAAGTTAATTATTGGCGCTTAACATGTTTTTAAATCCTAAACCGGATCAAACACACCCACTATTCACCTATGAACACAATTGGGGTTTTGTTAATTACTTTGAATTAAACCTCAATATTATCCAGATTAGTGATTAAGGTATCCTTAATCACATCCCAACCTTAAAAACATATGCCACATCACTCAAAAGACCCACACATGATTCCCCTGCTGCAAGGATGAAGAAACTGCCAAAAAACCACCAGTCATCCAACGTACATGATTCTTGTTTACTTTCTAAGCTCATTGTGAGCCTTTGGATGCAATTCACCCTTGCCAACTCACACAACCACCCAAGAAAACATCACATGATCTTCAAGATATTCAAACTTTCAATGGGCATTTTGGGGACTGTGATGAGACTGCTTTATACATAGTCTCATCGTCCAAATCGGGCTTAAAATGCATAAAATATCATTAAAACTGCCAAATATATGCTCGTGTTTGCTGCTTGTGTATTTTAGGTACGGATATTGAGGAAATGGCAAAAAGATCACAAGAATTAATCAAAAACAAACACGGGAAACAAAGCCGCACAATGAACCGGACCCAAATCTGGAATTTCCAAAATGACCTTGAAGAATTGAAGATTGTCAACATTGGTCCCTCATTTTTGAAGATTTGGCAAGAAAGGCCCTTGGAGAAGTAATTTGTACAAGAAAAATCCCTAAAGTTTGAGCATTGTACAAGAACAGCCCTTGAAGAATCCTAAATATGCATTTAAAGTCCTTGTTTTAAGTTTGGAAACATAATGTGCCAAATATGACAAGTGGGCAAACTTATTTATAAAAGGAAATGGAGTTAGTTGCTGTTTATTACAACATGAAGAAAGAAGGAGAGATGGGGGACTGATTTTGCCAGACATGAAAACTCCACCCACCAATCCCCTCCTTACACGTCACTAAACCCACCCATTTACCAAGCCCTTTACCCGACCCAACCCGTCCAACCCACAACCCACCAGTTTATTATTAAACTGGTCAACCAGTCAAACCCCTAATCCCTTCCCACCAAAACACATTTTTAAATAACCTTTTTCCCCAAAATGGATTAAACTCCCCCTAATTACCCACATAAACCCTAAAAACCCCCAGACCCAATTGGACTAAAAACAAAGGGTTTTTGTTTTATCTACTCCAGATTACTAATTACCCTCACCCTCACCAAAACCCACACCCAAAACATGATCCAAGACAACCCATGTGAGTGTAGGCCCCTCCCCTGCACGTCATTTTCCCCTCAAAACCCTAAACCTGTCCAAATGAACGCCCCACAAGCACTCCTTGGTCCCCAAGTTCAAAATGAACGTTCCTGATCAACTCCAACAGCTGGCCACTTCAAGATTCCATTTTCAGAAATCACATGGACGATTTTTTACCAATTTGAAGACTAAAGATCAAGGGCATTTTAGGGATTTTATGTATTAGGTTTTAGCTTCTAGTTTCTTCTTTCTAGTGCTATATAATGAGACGCATGTGTCCATTATTACTTGTTCCAGATTTTCTTCAAAACTTTGTAATTCCTTTTTAGAAGAAATAAAAGCTGGTATTTTTGTTTGTAAAAAGAGTAATTCCTTTTTATAAGTTTTAAAAGTTGGTGTATGTTTGTGAAGAATCTCTGAGTTCCATTAATATTGTGTAACACCTTGTGTGTTTGAGTTTTCAAAAAGGTTTCAAATTGGTTCAAATTTCAGAAATCCAAGACTCCAAAGAAGTGAAAGTGGATTTGGATTTTTGGATTTGTGAATTTGAACTTGAAATAAAACGTGTTCCAAGTTCAAGGTTCACAAGTTTGTGAAAAGGTTTAAAAAGTTTCAAAAATCAGAAATTAGATATTATTGTTGTTCACTTGTTCTTAGCAGGCAACCCTTTGAGCTCTTGCTTTTTGTCCAAGGTTCTGCACAAACCCGGGTCTGTTTGGAGAAGGCATAGCAGCCTTGGTGGGACCTGGATGTGGGTCCCACAAGGTAGTCCATTGTGTCCTTATTTTCTAAGTTTTCAGTTATTTGTGAATTGGTATGAAATTTGTATGAAAAGTTGTTTAAGTGCCTGTTTATTGGTCTGATTATGTTCATGAGGTGTATGAAGCATGTTAGAAGTTTTAAAAATCAGTTTGGTTAGGTTTTGATTTGATTTGCTTTGAAAATTTTCAATTTCAGAAACTAAAGGGGTGTTTGGATAAGGGTTTAACCTAGGGTAAATGTTATGTATCTTTGGTTAAAACCTGTTTAAATCATTCTTTAGGTTGTATTTAGGTGATATTAGTCATAGGGTTTCTGTTTGGTGAGGTTTTAAAACAAGTTGCATGCTAAAAAAGTGAAAACATAGCCTAAATCAGTAACTGCTTTTTGGTGCATGATTTTGTGTGATTTTGCATTCAAATCTTGTATGCTTTTAGGTTTTATGTTAATTTAGGATTATAGAGTGCTTATATGTCATTTGGTAAGATTGTGTGCTTGATTTGAGGCCTTGAATCTCACTTTTGTGCACATTGAACCAGCAAAATACCCCCAGACCTGTGCTAGCTTAATTAGAAACATTTTGTGCTTGGTTTGTGTGATTTTTGGCTAAGGACTTGTGTTTTTCTTGTTTAACTGACTTCCCACAACCCAACTCGTTGTGGGAGTGCCTTCTTGCCCAAGAAAAGCTCCCAAAATAAGCTTTCCTAAGCTTATTGCTAAACTGAACAAAAATTAACACTACCAGTGGGAACTCCTTTCCCACTGCTAGCACATCTGTTGCCACTGCTAAGCAAACAGACAAAAACTTGTCAAGTGTCACTATCAGAAACATTGTTATTTTGTCTTTAGTGGGCAAATTTGTGAATTAGACTTTCAAACTAGTTCCATTATTTTTCTAATTTAATTTCTGATTTTTCTATTTAGGTAAAAATTTTATTACTGTTCATTTAGTAATTTTTAGATAAAATAGCTATTTTTAATACTTTTTAAGTTTCTGTTTTTGGCATTTAGTGCCAAAAATAATTATTTTTCAGTTTTTACATTTTTCCTAGACTTAGAAAAAGATTTTAAGATTTTTAGTTAAAAAAAGTTTTTACTGTTCACTTTTAAATTATTTTCTATAATTAATTTAGTTTAATTAGGGTTTTAAATCAAACTGTTTTTGTCTTTTAGTGAAAAATTTAATATTTTTCAAACTTTTTCATTTTTCTTTTGTTCATTAGAGTAAATTAGGATTTTTAAAATTGTTAAATTATTTTTAGCAATATTTTATTATTATTTATAATTATTTTAGTTTTAAAATAGTTTTTAGTGATTTAAAAATAGAAAAATAGTTTTTAAAAATTAGGAAAAATACTTTTTAGTCTTTAGATAATATAAGTAAGTTATCTGTTCAATAAAATAATATTTTGGACATTTTGATTAATTATATTTAATTTTAGGGCTTTAATTAGCATTTAAAATTGAATATTTAATTAATAAAAGGTTTTAAAATATCTTTATTGGATTTTTATTCTTATTTATATTATTTTAGACTTGTTTTAGCTTTTAATTAATTTTTAGGTTTAAAATTTTTAATTTTGTAGTTTTTTACGGTTTTACGTGAGCGACTTTTTCGTCTTAGCTCGATCCGTCTTCGTAACTGTCATTCTCTTCTCATCTCATTTCTATTTTCTTTTTCTTAGCAATATAATCACAAACATTAATCAATTCATTACACAACGCACTTGCCTCTTTGAGAACGAACTCATTGTAGGGTCATTTACACACGGTTTTCCTAAATCGTCGTGCTTACTTGCCCTATATTATTGCCTTGTTTTCTTAAACAAGTGTGATTTTACAACTATCATTTTGGCGCCGCTGCCGGGGAGGCGTGTTGTGTTTTGGTTGAACAATTGTTGTTTTTTATATAGCCATAATTAGTATTTGTATTAGTAGCACTCTACTAATACGTATTATCGTTTTTCGGTTTTTGTGTGAATACTATTACTATATTGTATACGTAGAACAATAAATTCACAAGTACTCCAAATACGTGAGAAATCACAACCTTGACTTGGGAGGTCATTACCCAATCATTGTATTCGAATCTCAAACCAAAGAAAAAAGGCAAAAATAGATAAATACTTTCGTGAAGCTCGATTTTGGAAAATACAAACTATAAGGTGGGTATAAGGCGGTTGTATTTCATGACCTAAAGGAAAAAGGCTCTTAAGTGCTTCGCACCGCCTCGTTTCCTCCGCTTGCTTGTGCGTATTTTGAGATTGAGAGCTAATCGAGGGCTTTGCCGCCCAAAGTATTATTACATATTATATATATTTTATTGGTTTCATTTGACTAAACCCTCTTGAACGATTTGGTGTTCCACCATCGTTCTAAAGTCATCGAAGGCGTTCACTTCACGTGATCGTTTTCATTCCTTGAGGCTTCTTTAAACAAGAGATTTGATTAAGGAGGAGATTTGTAGATTTGTGTCTACTTAATACATTTCACCAAATTCCAAAAAAATTTAAAACCATCAAAAAATACAAAAAAATTGAAAAATACAAAACACCAAAAAGAATCTTCTTTGCTCGTCTCCATGTTGTACGTGACGTTTATGCTAACTCGTAATCAAGCAAGACGTGCACGTAAACGAAAGAACAAAACTCCCACTCCAACTCATTCTAGTGAGGAGTCTCCTATTGACGAACCCATTGTACGAGAAGAACCAACCATGGCGAATCGAACTATGATGGAGTTACTTCAAGCACCCACCGAGGGTTATGGAGAAGCTATTGTGATTCCCGCTATCCTTGCGGAGAATTTTGAGGTGAAAACGGGTTTGTTGTCGATGATCCAAAACAACAAATTCCGTGGTGATGAGAAGGACAATCCCCACAACAATATCCGCCAATTCAATCGTCTTACCGCCACTTGCAAATTTAAGGATGTCTCGAATGACTCGATTAAGATGATGCTTTTTCCGTATTCCTTAGCGGGGCCCGCTAAAATTTGGTTAGAGAAAGAGCCACCCAATTCTATATTGACGTGGAAGGATCTCGTTTCAAAATTCGTGAACCAATTTTTTCCGCCCTCTAAGACTACGCACTTGAAAAATGAGATTTCTAAATTTTCACAAGAATCAAATGAAAGTTTTTCAACGGCTTGGAATAGGTTTAAGGAAATGTTACATGAATGTCCTCATCACGGTTTTTCCGACTTGCACCAAATTGACACGTTTTACAATGGACTTAATGATCATGAAAGAGATTATTTAAATGCCGCCGCGGGTGGTAATTTTTTGTGTAAAACGGTCGAGGAAGCTTTGGTGATAACTGAGAATAGGTCAAAGGTTTATAGCCCTCGTAACACACCGAGTGTTGCCAAAATGGGCTCATCATCGTCTCGTAGCATTAATGCTTTACATGATGAAGCAAATGAAGAAAATCGTTTTTTGATAGATTTGCTAACCTTATGTCCCATTGTAAAGCTCAAGAAGCTTCGAATTTCGCTTCGGTTAAAGCGGTTTCTAAGAGTTGTTTGTCGTGTGGGGGAGCTCATGATCTTTCCGAGTGCATTACCGCGGATGGTAACACTTCGAGTGCTTATATAGCCACGGGAACTTATAACCAAAACGGTCAAGGTTCCCGCCAAAATCAAGCTCCACTAAATCAAAATGCTAATAACTATCGAAACAACAACCAAGGTGGTAATTATCAAGGCAATCAACGTAATTACAACAAGGGTAATTATCAAATAGGTAATGGGCAAATTTCAAACCAAAACCAAAACCGTGATTTTCAAACTACCACTCAAGGTTTTCAAAATGATCACACCAAAAATCTTCAAGGAGAGTTTTTGAATTATGCTAAAGCAAACGATGCTAAGTTTGACAATATGCAACGTGAAATGGTTAGCTTAAGATCCGAGTTGAAAAACGAGCTTAAAAACGAACTTGCTAATGAACTTAAAACTCATGCTAATAAAATGGAAGGAAATGTTCAACGACTCCAACAAAATCAACAAAAAATGGAGCAAGGTCAACATGAGATTAAGCAAGAGTTGTTAAAAACGGATGATAGGCAATCTAAGTTTGAAGACCGAATGGGAAAAATGTTTGAAGCTATCATGTGTAAACCTTCTTCTTCGGGTGGTCTTCCTAGTGATACCATCGTAAACCCGAAAGGAGAATTGAAGGTTATTACTACTCGTAGTGGTAAAACTTTCAAAGAACCCATTTCTCGTCCAAGTACTTCTATGGAGAAGGAAAAAGAGAAAGAACCCGAGGTGGTGGTTGAAAAGGAGCAAATTCCAAGCCCACGAAGTACCGCTCAAACCACACCTACGGTTGAACCAATACCAATCATGGAACCCGAGATTCCAAGGCCGATGCCTATGCCCCAACCCACACCACCCTTACCATACCCTTCAAGACGAGACAAGGAAAAGGCACAAGAACGAAATAATTATCAATTTGAACTTTTTATGAAAATGTTTCGTGACTTGCATTTTAATATAAGTTTTGCCGACGCCTTAGTCATGATGCCTCGATTTGCCGCGAACTTCAAAAGTATGTTGAATAACAAAGAGAAATTGCAAAAATCGTCTAGTTGTTCATCGGTTTTTCTAAGCCGCATACCTCAAAAAGTCGGTGATCCCGGCAAGTTTTTAATCCCATGTGCTATACAAGACATGGAAGAATGCTACGCCTTGGCCGATCTTGGTGCTAGTATTAATTTGATGCATCTTGAGATTTTTAAATCGCTCAATCTTCCCAATCTCACTCCTTCAAGAATGTCAATCGAGATGGCCGATCATTCTACGATTCTAGCTTGTGGAGTAGCCGAGGACGTCTTCGTGAAAGTTGGAAAGTTCTACTATCCCGTAGACTTTATTGTTGTTGACATTCCTATCGATCCTAAAGTTCCTCTAATTTTAGGTCGATCATTTTTGGATACCTCGAGAGCACTCATCGATGTGCATGCAAGGAAAATCACTCTTCGTTTCAATGAGGAAGAACTCGTCATTAATGCAACTCAAAACTCCACACTTTCTCATGTGTATTCCATCACGTCTTTGTACAATGTCAATCCCATCAAAAACATTTGCAAAAAGATTTCAAAAAGAGTTTTAGAAGTTGATGAGAAAAATGAAGTTCCGTCCCCTCCGCCGGTGGAGGTTAAGAGTGTTAAGCCTACGATTCCAATTGTGAATGATTCTTCAGATGATGAATATGTTGATCCCGATGGGGGAGTTTTCTTTGTCGACAAACGTTTTGAGAACTTACCACCACCTATACCAAAACGGTTTTCAAATGTGAGAATTTTTAGTGTGACTAACATTGCTTTAGAAACACCATATATTTTTGACATAATCAAATCGGGTTTTCACAAGGAGAGTTTAAAAGATGAAAAAGGGAAAGATTTTGAATTAAATCTAAAAGATTTTTCCACAATTCTAACTCCGTCATCACCACGTGTATTGAGTACTACAAGCTCGTCTTCTCCTTTTGACGATGCTTTGTGTGGACCTAGTGTGGGGGAAACCCCTTATGTTACCTCCCCTTTCTCCACCGAGGACGAGATATTTGATCCTGGAATTGCTTATAAAGGGAAATCTCGGTCTTCCACCGATGCAATAAATGGAAAGTCTTTCTATTTGATTGGTGCGAGTCTACCTCGAGTAGCTCAATGTTTTCATGACTTACCCATTGTCCCACCCTTCTATTTCTTCTCACCTATTTTCTTGAAACCCTTTGGGTTTTTGTTGACTCATGATGAAGTGGCGTTGATTAGTTTTTCCAATGAAAACGAGAACGCCATCTTCGATCCCGGTATTTTGCACCATCAAAGGACTTAGTCCTTAATACCGGTTGTTTTTGGGCCTTGTTTATCATGTAAGCCCCACTAAAAATTGACCATACCAAGATAATCCCTAAATGATCACATTTATAGGGATTCAAGTCGAGCTTTTGACTCGGTTATCAAAAACAAGGTGCCTCCTGGGGGAGACCCATGCTTATCCATGTACATATTATTGCTTTCTAATTAGTTTAATGTGAGGGGATTTGTGCCCTTCCAACCTTTGTTCCGTGGTTGTTTGTGCATTGTGGTTTTTAGATCATGATCTTCACGATTGGAGCCTCTCGTGTTCATTTTATGGGAGCACTCGATCATTTGCTTTGAAGACTTTCTCAATATCCATGATATATCCTTGATTGTTCTAACCTTAGGTTATTAGCACACTTCATAAACGGCTATTAATTTATTGGTTACACCCTTTCCATGCTAGATTAGGCATTCGACTACGTCTCTAGTATGGGGGTATTTGCACCCCTAGACTCGAAACATTGAGGACAATGTTTAACTTTAGTATGGGGGGGTGAATAGATACTTGCCTTGCCAAACCTTCACGCTTTCCAAAGTTTATCTTTTTGTTATCGTTTTTGTTGCAAAATAAGGCTAAAAATGGCCAAATTTTAAAATTTTTCTCATGTTTTATAAGTGTTTGAAGACACGAATGTAGGTTTTTCGATGGCGAGAATAAGAGTAATTTTTGACTCGACCGTGCGTGTTGAGCACTTAGCTTTGATTCCTTAACTACACATTAGGATAAGTCTCTTAAATGAGGACGAGAAATGATAGAGTTAATTATAAGTTACTATGCTAAACGTAGAGTACTAGTATTCTTTCAAAAACTCATGTGTTCTCGTTGTTTGCTTATTCTCCCTTCGCATGTAAACATTTTTTGCTTAATAAATATTGACTTAGCGGTTTAGTTAGGATTGTTGGGTTTCTAGTCTTTTCTAGTAGCTTCCGTGTAATTAAATTGGGAAGACATTAAGGTATCTCCAGCGTCACGGTTTTAAAGTATTGGCACCCGAATAATCAAAAGCTTCACCCAATAATAAGATTTCAAGTGCTCACCTAAATCTAGCAAACAATTTGAAGCCCCACAAGGCCGAAAAATCTATGCAAAATTGAAAGTGAATCAAGCCTTAATCTTCGAAGCTTTAAAGATCCAAAATTCGCTTTAGCGTGAGGATATACGTCTTTGGCTAATAAAACCACCGATGAGGCAGATAATAAAAGGCAAGGCAAGACCGAAGTCATAATAAAAGCTTCATGGCGAAGTTGAATAAAAGATGGAGGTAAACCAAAGATAATAAGGCCCTTCCGTTAGGGGGCGTATAAAAGTCTTGGTAATAAGTCTCATGTTCAAAACCGTTATAAAACCGTGTTTATCGATTATTCTTGTCAACTTAATTTTTTAACATCGTTGTCTATTAGGAGGGGTTATTGATTTGATGGTCTTAGTTACACCGTTAGGACTCTATTTTTAGACCTAAATCTCTATATCGCATAAGTCAACGATGTATCCTCGTGAAACATTCAAGACAAAATAAAATATAAGAGATACAACTTAGGAATAATGGGAGGATAAGTACGTGATTAGGGCATATGAGTAGTGTTAGCATTACTAACTTATAATGACAATGATCTCGTTGCACGCTTGGCATGGAATTGGGGTGAAAATCGAGGACGACGAAATTATTTCTAACGAAGCATTCACGTGTTCTTATTCTATGAACCTAGACGTCCCATTGTGCGATGAAAATCATACATTATGTCTAAAACGCAAGTAGTAGTAATAGTAGTAGTGTAGCTAGTTTATCATTCAATAAAGTGAATAAAATTAAATTTTGGAGGTGCTATGATACTTTATTTTTGCATTGCGTGAGGGCACGGCAATGGTTTAGTATGGGGGAGTGATGAGACTGCTTTTATACATAGTCTCATCGTCCAAATCGGGCTTAAAATGCATAAAATATCATTAAAACTGCCAAATATATGCTCGTGTTTTAATAAAAAACGAACACGGGAAACAAAGCCGCACAATGAACCGGACCCAAATCTGGAATTTCCAAAATGACCTTGAAGAATTGAAGATTGTCAACATTGGTCCCTCATTTTTGAAGATTTGGCAAGAAAGGCCCTTGGAGAAGTCATTTGTACAAGAACAGCCCTTGCAGAATCCTAAATATGCATTTAAAGTCCTTGTTTTAAGTTTGGAAACATAATGTGCCAAATATGACAAGTGGGCAAACTTATTTATAAAAGGAAATGGAGTTAGTTGCTGTTTATTACAACATGAAGAAAGAAGGAGAGATGGGGGACTGATTTTGCCAGACATGAAAACTCCACCCACCAATCCCCTCCTTACACGTCACTAAACCCACCCATTTACCAAGCCCTTTACCCGACCCAACCCGTCCAACCCACAACCCACCAGTTTATTATTAAACTGGTCAACCAGTCAAACCCCTAATCCCTTCCCACCAAAACACATTTTTAAATAACCTTTTTCCCCAAAATGGATTAAACTCCCCCTAATTACCCACATAAACCCTAAAAACCCCCAGACCCAATTGGACTAAAAACAAAGGGTTTTTGTTTTATCTACTCTAGATTACTAATTACCCTCACCCTCACCAAAAACCCACACCCAAAACATGATCCAAGACCAACCCATATGAGTGTAGGCCCCTCCCCTGCACGTCACTTTCCCCTCAAAACCCTAAACCCGACCAAATGAACGCCCCACAAGCACTCCTTGGTCCCCAAGTTCAAAATGAACGTTCCTGATCAACTCCAACAGCTGGCCACTTCAAGATTCCATTTTCAGAAATCACATGGACGATTTTTGACCAATTTGAAGACTACAGATCAAGGGCATTTTAGGGATTTTATATATTAGGTTTTAGCTTCTAGTTTCTTCTTTCTAGTGCTATATAATGAGACGCATGTGTCCATTATTACTTGTTCCAGATTTTCTTCAAAACTTTGTAATTCCTTTTTAGAAGAAATAAAAGTTGGTATTTTTGTTTGTAAAAAGAGTAATTCCTTTTTATAAGTTTTAAAAGTTGGTGTATGTTTGTGAAGAATCTCTGAGTTCCATTAATATTATGTAACACCTTGTGTGTTTGAGTTTTCAAAAAGGTTTCAAATTGGTTCAAATTTCAGAAATCCAAGACTCCAAAGAAGTGAAAGTGGATTTGGATTTTTGGATTTGTGAATTTGAACTTGTTTTAAAACGTGTTCCAAGTTCAAGGTTCACAAGTTTGTGAAAAGGTTTAAAAAGTTTCAAAAATCAGAAATTAGATATTATTGTTGTTCACTTGTTCTTAGCAGGCAACCCTTTGAGCTCTTGCTTTTTGTCCAAGGTTCTGCACAGACCCGGATCTGTTTGGAGAAGGCATAACAGCCTTGGTGGGACCTGGATGTGGGTCCCACAAGGTAGTCCCTTGTGTCCTTATTTTCTAAGTTTTCAGTTATTTGTGAATTGGTATGAAATTTGTATGAAAAGTTGTTTAAGTGCCTGTTTATTGGTCTGATTGTGTTCATGAGGTGTATGAAGCATGTTAGAAGTTTTAAAAATCAGTTTGGTTAGGTTTTGATTTGATTTGCTTTGAAAATTTTCAATTTCAGAAACTAAAGGGGTGTTTGGATAAGGGTTTAACCTAGGGTAAATGTTATGTATCTTTGGTTAAAACCTGTTTAAATCATTCTTTAGGTTGTATTTAGGTGATATTAGTCATAGGGTTTCTGTTTGGTGAGGTTTTAAAACAAGTTTCATGCTAAAAAAGTGAAAACATAGCCTAAATCAGTAACTGCTTTTTGGTGCATGATTTTGTGTGATTTTGCATTCAAATCTTGTATGCTTTTAGGTTTTATGTTAATTTAGGATTATAGAGTGCTTATATGTCATTTGGTAAGATTGTGTGCTTGATTTGAGGCCTTGAATCTCACTTTTGTGCACATTGAACCAGCAAAATACCCCCAGACCTGTGCTAGCTTAGTCAGAAACATTTTGTGCTTGGTTTGTGTGATTTTTGGCTAAGGACTTGTGTTTTTCTTGTTTAACTGACTTCCCACAACCCAACTGGTTGTGGGAGTGCCTTCTTGCCCAAGAAAAGCTCCCAAAATAAGCTTTCCTAAGCTTATTGCTAAACTGAACAAAAATTAACACTACCAGTGGGAACTCTTTTCTCACTGCTAGCACATCTGTTGCCACTGCTAAGCAAACAGACAAAAACTTGTCAAGTGTCACTATCAGAAACATTGTTATTTTGTCTTTAGTGGGCAAATTTGTGAATTAGACTTTCAAACTAGTTCCATTATTTTTCTAATTTAATTTCTGATTTTTCTGTTTAGGTAAAAGTTTTATTACTGTTCATTTAGTAATTTTTAGATTAAATAGCTATTTTTAATACTTTTTAAGTTTCTGTTTTTGGCATTTAGTGCCAAAAATACTTACTTTTCAGTTTTAACATTTTTCCTAGACTTAGAAAAAGATTTTAAGATTTTTAGTTAAAAAAAGTTTTTACTGTTCACTTTTTAATTATTTTTTATAATTAATTTAGTTTAATTAGGGTTTTAAATCAAACTGTTTTGTCTTTTAGTGAAAAATTTAATATTTTTCAAACTTTCTCATTTTTCTTTTGTTCATTAGAGTAAATTAGGATTTTTAAAATTGTTAAACTATTTTTAGCAATATTTTATTATTTTTTATAATTATTTTAGTTTTAAAATAGTTTTTAGTGATTTAAAAATAGAAAAATAGTTTTTAAAAATTAGAAAAAATACTTTTTAGTCTTTAGATAATATAAGTAAGTTATTTGTTCAATAAAATAATATTTTGGACATTTGATTAATTATATTTAATTTTAGGGCTTTAATTAGCATTTAAAACTGAATATTTAATTAATAAAAGGTTTTAAAATATTTTTATTGGATTTTTATTCTTATTTATATTATGTTAGACTTGTTTTAGCTTTTAATTAATTTTTAGGTTTAAATTTTTAATTTTGTAGTTTTTTACGGTTTTACGTGAACGACTTTTTCGTCTTAGCTCGATCCGTCTTCGTAACCGTCATTCTCTTCTCATCTCATTTCTATTTTTTTTTCTTAGCAATATAATCACAAACATTAATCAATTCATTACACAACGCACTTGCCTCCTTGAGAACGAACTCATTGTAGGGCACATACGTTTTCCTAAATCGTCGTGCTTACTTGCCCTATATTATTGCCTTGTTTTCCTAAACAAGTGTGATTTTACAACTATCAGACTGCATCAACATTAGGGTTACGTTTTTATGCATTCAGTAGTTAGTTTGTAGCCTATATAAAGGCATTAGGGTTTCACTTTGAGCGCTGCTCTTGAATTTTTCCTTGTTCACTTTTCTGTAAATCTCATTTTCAAGTTAATGAAATGTGTTTGAAATTGTGAAGAAAAGTCAAGTGCCAATCTTATTTACTGCTTGTTTATGATTAATGTTTGCTAAACTTGAATCTCAAAACTTGTTTTTAAACCTTGTGCAAGAAATTGCACAAGAGTGAAAAATCTGATATTTTGCTAAGGCTTGGTTTAACCTTGGAATTCTTGGGCTATAAGTGATCTATACACCCTGATAAGGGGCTTATCAAGGTTTTGTGAGCTTATAGTTTGGGGATAATCAAGTGTGGGAACAAGGTTGCATCAATCAGATTTGTTTTGCCATTTTTCACCTTTCTGTTTATGCTTCTAACTTTGTTTAATCTTAGCAGGGTTGTTTGTGGAAGCTTGTGCATGTTCTTGCTAGCACATAAGCTCAAAATCCGTGGGTGTGGATGTACATCCATGAGGTTTGAACCTTTCTACCCAAAATCTGCTTAAAAACTTGATTTTTGGTGATTTGGTGCATTGCTTGTGTTCTTGCTTAATCTATGGCTTAATCTTGCTTAATACTGCATATTATAACTGTTAATGTGTTTGATTGGACTTGGGTAACCTTGGAATATACTTATACTTGTTTAAATTTGATTTGAAAAAGATAAGGGGTGTTTGGGATTATCTGTTTAAGATCATAGATTGGTATTGTTTAGTTAAAAGTTGTTGTTTATGGTTTGTATCTGCAATATACTTGGTTGTATGCTAAAACCTGCAAGTTGTTGGCTTTAAAACATCAAATTAAAGATTGTGCTATAACTCATTTGTTTTGACTGTTTTTGACCTAAAATTTAGGAAATACCTAGAGTATATGCATGTTTAGGGATAAAAGGTGTTAAATCAAAGTTTGTGTAACCTGATTTGAAGATTTGAGTGTTTTAATTTGGCTTGTTGGTCAAGTATATCAGCAAAGTGTTCATAACTGCTTGTTAGTGTTCATTAGTAACTTTTATATGCTTGAATCTTGATCTAGGCTTTGAATTAGTGCATGAAACCTGTTTAGATTTGTTCATTCGAATTTATTATAGCTTGTGTATGCATTTGGTGAAGTTTGGTTGGCTGATTTTTGCTAAAAGTGCTTATTGAACCAAAACTGCTTATTGTTCATGTCTGTGTATGATCTGGTGCTTAATTGAACTAACTGCACTGATTGGCTGATTGGAAGTGTGATTTCTTTGTTGTTTCTGTCTCCTTGTGATTCACTGATCACAAGGGTGCCTTGTTTGTAACTTAATTCCATCAAAAAGTCACTAAAGACAAAAAGTCAAGAAAGTCAAGAAAGTCAAGCAGTAGGTAAAGTTCCCACTACTCAACACCCAAAACTAGCCCCTGCTAGTGTTAATTTTATCCAGCTTATTTATAAGCCAATTTGGCTTATCCAGACTTGCAACAACTTATTTTTTGTGATAGATCTTCCTCATTTGACCCATTTATTTGATCTGGAGCTTATCAGACCTTGGCTTTGACTTTTTACTAGAAAACTCATAAGGTTGACTTTTAATTAAGTGCTTATCTACTTATTTCAGCTTATTGAGTGTGCTTATTGGATAACTTTTTGTTGATTAAGCTTAGTTAAGTCATTTAAAAGCTTTTGAAAGTTGAATCAGCTCTTGGGGTGACCTAGAACTCGAAAACGACTATTTTGTCGTTTTGTGAAGATAGCTTTTAGCTTATTCACACTTATTCGTTGTGCTTTTTCCTACTTTCTTTTTACATATCTCTTAAGTAACTCAAAAGAAGCTTGTGTGTCAAATTTGAGCTTATGGCATCAGCTTATAGCTTAATGGGCAAAAAAGCCCATTAAGAATACGCTGCTTTGAAATAAGCTAGCTTATTCACATTTTCAGCTTTTGGGCCTTCAGAGTTTTGTTCTTAAAATCGAAGTCAGATAGGAGCTTTTGGGCTTATTTGGACAACATTTTTCTTAATGGGCCTATTTGAGCCCATTAAGGGGTCTGTTTGGACTTTTAGCCCATTTCTAGGACTAATAGGGGTAGTTTTGTAATTTCAACTTCATTTCTGTATTATTTAGGTTAATATAAGCTAGTTTGCAACTTTTTAGAATTTATTATAAATTTGGATTTTTATTAATATTTTTTTATTATTTTATTATTAAAAACTAAAATTTAGATTTTTCAAGTTTTTTCATTTTTCTTAGTTCAAATACATTAAGTTAGGAATTTTACAATTTTAGAATATTTTTATTGTCATTAGATTAATTTTTAGAATTATTTTAAGTTTAAATAGTTTTTAATTGCTTTTAAATAGTTTTAAGTAATTTTAAAATTTTCAAAAATAGTTATAAATTTAGTTAAGTCATTTTAGAGGTTTACAATTGAAAAAATCTCATTTTGGGCTTTTTGTTAATTAAATTGATTTTTTGGGCTTTTAGCATTAAAAAATTATTATTTAATTAAATAAAAGGTTTGAGTGATTTTTGGTTTTTTTTAAACTCTAATTACATTTTTTAGGATTTATTTCAATTTTCTAGGAATTTTTAGGATAAATTTTTAATTTTGAAACTTTTTACGGTTTTACGTGTACTACATTTTCGTCTTAGTTTTAATCCATAATCGTAACCGTCATTCTCTTCTAATCTCTTTTCTTCTTTTCTTTCTCATCAATATAATCACAAAATTTAATCATCTCTTAACACAACGCACTAGCCTCCTTGGGAAAGGAACTTGAACTTCAATGGTCATTAGTGCTTGGTTTTCCTAAACCGAAACTTAATACTTTCCCTATTTTGCTCTCTTTTCCTAAAGAGTAGTAAAAACTTCTACATCATCAAACCAAAGGGGTTTACAACCAAGCTTCCAGAAACTTAATTCATGGTCCTCTTATCCCATATTCATCCCCGAATCTTCCACCTCACCCTCGTGGGACCCTCCCACGAGGTCCCCTGCTCCAAAAACGGATACAAACAAGTGGGAAACAGAGATCCTATGGCTAAGATGTGTTTCGTGTTCCTAACGGAGTCCTTGCAACGACCTAGATCATTTCCAATAGCTGGCAACTCCAAAGATCACATGGGAGCCTTGGACCAAGTTCAAAAAATTGGCATATTCTAGTTGAGATACGAATCTTCAAAAGGGTAACCTGCGAAACTCACTAGCTTTAGGGTTTGTATTTCTTGTCATTCCAGAACAATCCGAGCAGGATATAAATTGAGGATCAACTTGTGGTATCCCTTTTTTCCTTGGTCTCGGATTTTTATTTTATAAGTGTAATTCTTTTTTATGAAATGAAAGATTGTTGTTTTTAAAATATCAGAGTTCCATTTTAATTTAGTGTTTATGATTCAAGTGGTGGTTTTTATATTTTGTTTGTGCTTCCTTGTTCATGTGAATCCGTGTAAGGATTTGAAGTGGTTCTGAATTTTCTTGTTTAAGTTTATCAGCAAGTTTCAAGTTTTAAGGTTTTGAAGTGGTTTTGAAAAGATTTTGAAAAAAAAATCTGTTTTATTTGTCTCCATTGTAAGCTCACTGAATTAAGACCATAGGTATTGATTCTTGGATTTTGTTTGTTTGTTGTGTGTTTTTATGATTGGAAGCTTGTGACTAATTCGCCGTCACATAAGCTCGAAATTAGAGGGTGTGGATGTACGCCCTCGAGGTTTGTCTAAAGTTCCATTTTATTTTTGCATTTTCTGACAAGAAGATTTTATGTTATGTTCTTGTTATTGAAGTGAGAATTTGTGGTGTGACTTTGTGATTTATTTGTTCTAATTTGCATAATTCTTGTTTTAAAAGTTTGGTATGAAAATTTCTAGGATAGGCTGTTGTATTGGAGTTTGATATATGTGAATGAAATGTTCCTTGAAGCGAATTAGTTGTGGTTGTAGTGTTGATTTTTACTTCTGGTTGTATTCGCGTCATTGAATTTGCTTAGTTTTAAATCAAGATGAATCTGCCATAAACTGCTATATGGGTTGTTTTTTTTATGGTTTGAATATTCATGTGATATGGTGATTTGATTCCACTTAGTTTTGAGTTGTAAGTTGAATTTTAGGTCATAATAATGAGGACGATGAATGGTTTGTGAGACTGTGTTCATGAATATGTGAAGTCTAACTCACGTTTTATCCTACTACATTTATGATTGAGTGGTTGTAATTTTCTTTGCTTTTCATTTTGTTGCGTTTGTCGTTGTGCATATTGATATTGGGGTGCTTTGTATGTTTGATTGTTGGTAGTTTTACTAGGTGTTTAATCTTCGTGTTTGAGGTTGAGCTTAGCTTATTATAGTATTTCATTCAAATCTCAGTAACATGGGATATAGGCTAGTAGTGTAAGTTGTGTTAATTGTGATTGAGGATTGAGCATAGAGGGCTTTTGTTAAGAGATTGTGCTTTGTGATAATTAATCGATACTCAAACAAGGAACACCACCCCTGCTGTTTTAGGATTTCTGTGACAATTTGTAGAGTGTTTATTGCCTGTGCAAACAGGAACAGCCATAAGAAACAAAAAAGTGGAGATTTGATTGTTGATTATCCAAAGAGTGCCTGTTGATTGTTTTAGTTTTGTGTTAATGCTTTTGTGTTTATGTTTTGAGCTTGTTGTGGCGTCTTTGTTTAAACTGACTTGCAAAAACGCAAGTGAGGGTGCCCCTTGTCCAACACCAAACAGTTATCAACACCAAGTGAATCCACAAAGTAACCATAATAAAAGAAAAGAGGCATGCTGCTCATTTTTTTTGGTTGATCATAACTAAGTTCACAAGCTCATATAAATTTGTAGCTAATATTGTATTGGATTTGTTTAATTGTTGTTTTAAGAAAGTGTATCCAAGCACAATCCAAAGAAAAAAGAAGACTGAGAACAAGTAAAGAGAAAGTACACCAAAAGTAGAAATTTGTTTTTTTACTTTTCACTCACTGTTGCAGAAAGCTCAAACCTAGGCGTGCTTAATCCTGTATTGTGTTAACATTTTGGGCGAGGATTGTTGTTATAGTGACTGTGCACCAGCAGTAACCCAAAGAAAAAAGTTATAAAAAAATTTGGGGTCTGCCAAGGCTCGAACTCACGACCCCCCGCTCACACACACACACACACTCTAACCAGCCGCTCTAGGGAGTTTGACTGGTATACATTTCCATAATCTTTTATTTAAGGGGTTTGTTTGTTTGGCTTATCATTATAAGTTCGAGCTTAATAAGCTCGATTATAGCTTATTTTGAGCCAGTTTTTCATTCATCAAAATTTTCCAAGCATAGTTAGCAATTTAAGATTTTCTAAAATTAGTTTCATATTTTTGTCTTTATTAGATTCTTTTTTATTAATTTTTTAATTTTAAATTATATAAATTAGATTAAAATTAGTAAACAGTAGTTAAAAATTTTATAAAAATAATTATTAGACTTTAGTTAGTATAATTTAGGTTCACATTCAGAAAGTTTTGTATTTTTACTTTTTATTAGTTTTATTCAATTTTAGGGTTTTTATTAAACTTTAAAAAATAATATAAATTAATTAAAAAGGTTTTGCCAGATTTGGTTTTCACTTTTGTCTTAATTAGATTTTTATCAACTTAGATTTAAATTTTGGTAATTTTTAGTGTAGTTTGAATTTTTGTCGAGTGTTACGATTCCGCGTTTTTATCTTCGTAGCATAGTTATTACCGTAATCCGTCATTTTCTTTCTTCTTTCCATCAATATTAATCTCAAATTTAACAAGTTTAGCACACACATTGATCCTCCTCGGGAACGAACTCACACAAAATGGTCATAAGTGTTTACGTTTTCCTAAACGTACTCTTAGTGCTTACCGCTTTATACGCTCTTTTTCCTAAAAGACGTATTTTTACTACAATCAAGGCTGTTGTCAATTTTAGCACAAGCTTTTCATAAACTTTGCATAAGGACTTTTAATGCACATTTTGCATTCTTCAAGGGCCATTCTTGAATATTCTTGAAATATTAGGGACCGAAATGCAATAAATGAGATTTGCAAGGGTATAATATGACAAGTCTTCAAAAGATGAGGGACCAATCTTGAAAATCTTCAAAACTTCAAGGACTTCTTTGGAAAATCATGATTCGGGTCCGGTAGTTTGTGCAGCTTCATTTCACATGTTCGTTTTTTCTTGATTCTTGTAATCTTTTGGTGAATTCATAATACAAGGGTTTTCCTCGTATGAAAGTTCGTTGATTCCAGTCTTTTCGAATTGATTACTAGTAGAAAGTGTGACTCAGTCGTTCTTGGTGGAAAATAAAATGGTTTGGTTATCTATTTTAAACTAAAAGTAAATATGAAAATGTCGTTGAGTAAAATAAAAGTTTTAAAAGTTAAACTAAAAATTACTAGAATTGATTACTAGTAGAAAGTGCGACTCAGTCGTTCTTGGTGGAAAATAAAATGGTTTGGTTATCTATTTTAAACTAAAAGTAAATATGAAAATATGAAAATGTACGCCCTAAGAAGGGTTGAGCAGAGACCATTTGAATGAAACCGGATTTGAACTCAAAGTTGTTGGCTCCAGTCTCGGGTATGACAATAGCATCGGCGTTGCCCTCTACTTGCGATTGCAAAAGCTCGATCATTGGTTGATTGTCCATGGTGACAATAGGTGGAGTAATGACTTCGGCTTGAGCTACTTTCTTCTTACGAGCACGAGTATGCATACACACCTACAAAAGGAAAAGAAAAATAGACAAGAAATATTTTTGTTTTTTTTATGTTTTTTTATTTTTTGGATTTTTTGAAAATTTTATATATTTTTTTAGGATTTTTGAAAAGTTAAGCAAGAAAAATAACGTTAAAAAATGAACGGATCCCAAAATCCAACGCGTCTCTTACTAAAAACCGTTAATCTTAATGAAAAGAGTCGGCAGCGGCGCCATTTAATATAAGGGTTTTCCTCGTATGAAAGTTCGTTGATTCCAGTCTTTTCGAATTGATTACTAGTAGAAAGTGCGACTCAGTCGTTCTTGGTGGAAAATAAAATGGTTTGGTTATCTATTTTAAAATAAAAGTAAATATGAAAATGTCGTTGAGTAAAATAAAAGTTCTAAAAATTAAACTAAAAATTACTAGAAAAAGGAATATGATCGAAAACTAAAAATTACTAGAAAAAGGAATATGATCGGAAAAATTACTAGAAAAAGGAAACTAAAAATTAAAAATTAAACTAAAAAGCAATATTTAGAAATTAAAACGTAATGAATTTAAAACTTGAAAACTTTGTAAAAAACAAGAAATTAAACCCAGTCGGAATCCCTGGTCGGAATCCCGTCGGAATACAGTAATCGAAATGTTATCGGAATGCACAAAAAGGAATATGATCGGAATGATGCAAACTAAGTCCTATCGGAATGCTAGAAAATCAAAGCTATCGGAATATAAGAAAAAGGCTACAATCGGAATGTAGAAAAACAAGTCCTATCGGAATCCCAATTGGAATATAGAAACCCTTTTCCGATCCAGTGATCGGAATAAAGGTGATACTTGTCGGAATGCTGGCTTAATCGGAATACACAATCGGAAAGGGGTTTACCCTTTTCCGATGACTCTAAAATTCGTAATAAGCTGAGTTTAAAAGCTACTTTTTAATAAGCTCAAACCAAACTTAACCGAATCTTTAAAGAAAATAACTAAATAAGCACAAATAAGAACTTTTTAAACTTTAAATAAGCAAAACTTTTAAATCAAACCATAAAAAGATGAAACTTTTAAGAAAAATGAAAAGTAAATAAGCTAAACACAAACTAAGCCAATAAGCATGAAAAGCTCAAAACTTAATCCGTATTAAAACTTAGGGATGAATAAAAAGATAAACTTTTTAATCACATAAACATCAAGATTAAACAAAATCAAAGATGATTACGAATTAAAGGTAAATAAAATCAAGAAAGGTAGAAGAAGATTAAAGATAAACTTAACTTGAACTTGTAGATTAAAGATTAAAAAATACAAGATTGAATTAAATCTTAAAACATGAAAGAAAGAAAAGATGAAGTTTTAGTGAGAGAAAGTTTAACACTTTCTCTCTCTAAAGATAAAACTAAAGAAAGAAAAATAAACTAGCTAACACCCTCCTAATGTGTCATTAGGAGGGTATTTATAGGAGGTGGGGAGTGCATGTGTTGCTTCCTTCTTTCTCTTCGTCTCGACTCGATTTAAATTCTTTGTCTTTCTCGACGTCGTCTCAGGATTTGTCGATATAAATTGAACTTGTCTTATAATTTTCTTCTTCTATTAGACTTGAGTTCTTCGACTTCATTAAACTTCCGTCGTTAGACTTTTTCTTTGATAAATCTTCAGAATAGGCCTTGGACTTCCGTTCTTTTTGCACACTTGATCTTTTGACTTCGTCTTTTCTCGTTTTCTTTGATAAAAGCCCGTGATAGCCCGTGTTTTCTTCCTTTTTCATATTTTTATCCTGAAACACAATAAAAACACAAACCACGCATAATTCTGACTTTTACGACATAAATACACGTTTTGGTCTTGTTATTATTGTAAATAAGTGGTAAAAGGATAATTGTTTTCACACTTATTAAATCCTCTACACTTGACCATTGCAATGCCCTCATACAATGCATTAATTTCAAAGCACGGTTTACATTTTTCATCATAAATAACCCACCTTGGCCTTTATTAAATACTAAACACTAAGGAAACTAAAAGATAGAAATATTTACAAAACAAGTAAAGAAATCAAAGACTCTTACATTGGGGTTTTGGCTGTCATGAATGTTTATCATTCTCAAGTTTCACGTTCCTCATACCAACCTTAAAAACGAGATCATTGTTATTATAAGTTAGAAAACTAACACGAACTCATGTGGGCCAATTATTCACTTAGACTCCCTTATTCCTAGGTGTATCTCTTATATTTTATGATTGTCTTGAATGATCACGAGGATGCATTGTTTGACTTATTTCGATAGTTATTTAGGCTGAAAATAAAGTGGGACGATTTAATCAATAGTTAGCTAAAGGAAAAAATCTTTTAAAACTGCTTCTCGGGACCTCATAAAGTTCATATCTTGGCATAACTCGCTTCACGATTTGAGACCTTTCTCGGACCGGTATTTGGCAGCGACTTCATACTTCAAATCTTGAGAGATGTTCTTGAAATTATGGTCTTCTCTTCATAATAGGAATTTCTTCACTTGAAGTGTTTGAGAGATTCTTCAATTTTGGACCACGACTTCTTCATTTTTCTCCAATCTTTATTTTGGACTTTGATATACAACGATCCGCCTCCTTTTAGGTCTTGGATTTATTTATCCTCATACCTTGTTAAGGCCTTTTTGGATAGACTTCTCCATGATCTTTAGGGGAGTATTTTCTTTTCGTCGTGTGTCTCGATCCTTCATATTGATTTTTTATAAATGATTCTTCACATCACTTGGGATCTTTAGCAACAAAATGTAGCCCTCATGCGTTGTTAGGTCCTTTTCGGACTCGCCAATCTTTGCATCCCGCTTCAATAAGTTATGCCTTGGCTATGAACTCTAATTAATACTGAGCAACTTTTAAACGATCTTGCGCTAGAAGCTAAGTAACTTTTCAAATCGTACAACCTTATTTATTGCAATTAAATTTATTAGCAAGCGATGGGAGAAAAAGCTCATAATTAACTCACATAAATTCATGAAACAATACCAAACTTATAATTGACTCTATCATCTCTCGTTCTCCACAATTTAAAATCTCAAGGAATGAGACTCGTGGATGCTTAGCCAATTAAATCAATGTTTTGGGTTTTCAAGTCATCTATAGGATCTTGCAAATTCTTAGACTTTTTCAAGTTTAGAATTCGCATTTTAAAGTTCCCTTGATAAACGACTTTCTAGGATCAATTATAGGAACTTGCGAAAAGTTCTTGTTCTTAACCCGTGAGAGTTAAGACTTTCGTGTTTTAAAGTTCCCTATCTAAAAGCCTAGCAAAACTTGACTTAAACACGTTAAGGATACTAGCTAGAGTAAACGTAGATAAGTAAACTCGGGTTGAGTCAAAAGATTCACAACTTTGAAAAATTTAAAACCACTTTATTAAAATTTTTATTTTAGCAAGGAAAGTAAATAACGATAACAAAGGAAAATACTACTATACAACTAGGCCAAAATAGATTAAAAATTTTGAAAAATGTCAATAAATCAAATTTTTCGGTTAAAATGAGGACAAATTCATGGAAAAGCCCACTTACTTCGATAGAAGTCCCCCTACACTTGAGATAAACATTGTCCTCAATGTTTAAGCATGAGGAAGTAAACTCCCCTACACTTAGGACATTGTGCACTTTGTTTAAATCTTGCTAAGGAAAGGACAACTATGGTGATTTAAATGTGAACATATGAGATATGAAATATTGAATCACGATAGTTTAGGATAGAACCAAGAAGACGGGTACACGGGATCACGGTTCGTCAAATGTCATCAAAGTGCTCTTTGAATCTTTAATCCCTACACATCATAAGAAACAAGAAAACTAACACATACGGGGCTCCCCCTACACTTATTATGAAAACGGTAAAGGATAGATCAACGGGTTGCCTCCCGAGAAGCGCTTGTTTTTGTTAACCGAGACACGAGCCTGACTCGACCTAGAACTAATTCATGGGAAACGTGGTGCGGGATGGAATCATCTCATGAGAGATGTCCTCACCAAAGTACAACTTCACACGCTGGCCATTCACTTTGAAATTGGGACCATTTGGTTGAGAAAGCTGAATGGTGCCATAGGGGAAGACTTTGGCGACGGTGAATGGACCAGACCAACGGCTCTTCAGCTTGCCTGAGAAGATCTTCAACCGAGAGTTAAAGAGTAGAACTTGATCACCAACGTGAAACTCTCGCTTTTTAATCCTTGCATCATGGATGATCTTGGTCTTCTCCTTATAGATAAATGAGTTCTCATAAGCTTCATTCCTCAGTTCATTTAGCTCGTTGAGTTGAATCTTCCGAAGATCACCGGCTTTGTTGATGTCAAAATTGGCCCACTTCAAGGCCCAATATGCCTTATGTTCCAGCTCAATAGGGAGGTGACAAGCCTTCCCGTACACAAGACGATAAGGTGTACAACCAATCGGGGTCTTATATGCGGTACAGAAAGCCCACAAAGCATCATCTAACTTATCGGCCCACGAGGCACGATGCTCTCCCACAGTACGCTTAAGAATTCGCTTCAATCCACGGTTAGATATCTCGGCTTGACCATTTGTTTGAGGATGATAAGCGGTGGAAAGACGGTGATTGACACCGTACTTAGCCATGAATCAAGCAAATTGATCATTGCAAAAATGAGTCCCGCGGTCACTGATGATAGCACGAGGAACACCGAATCGATCAAAAAGTTGCTTCAGAAAGTTCACAACCACCCTAGCATCGTTCGTAGGGAGAGCCTTAGATTCAACCCATTTAGATACGTAGTCAATGGCTACGAGGATGTACTTGTTCCCTTTAGATGATGGAAATGGCCCCATAAAGTCGATGCCCCATACATCAAAGATTTCACATTCTTGTATGAAATTTTGAGGCATCTCATCTTTATGTGTGATCTTGCCTTGTCTTTGGCAAGCATCACAATGTTTAACCATTTCATGAGCGTCATGATAAATGGTGGACCAATAAAATCCAGAGTCGAATACTTTCTTCGCGGTGTAATTGGGACCAAAGTGACCACCGGTGGGTCCTTCATGGCAAGCTTCAAGGATTAATAAAGCTGCCGGCCCATCAACACACCGACGAATGACAAGATCCGCACATTGTTTGAAGAGGTAAGGGTCGTCTCAAAAATAGTTTCCAATGTCTTTAAAGAACTTTTTCTTTTGTTGAGACGTTAACCCTTCCTTGAGAATCCACCCGCTAAGTAGTTTGTAATGTCCGCAAACCACGGGGTGTCATCAAGATTGGGATTGATAGACATTAAGGCCTCAAGGGGAAAAGAGTCATTGATCTCTTGATTCAGATGATCCCCTTGATAAGGATCCTCAAGTCTACTTAGATGATCCGCGGCTAGGTTTTCGGCTCCCTTCTTGTCATGAATTTCGATTTTAAATTCTTGAAGGAGAAAAACCCAACGAAGAAGTCTTGGCTTAGAATCTTTCTTAGTCAACAAGTACTTCAACGCGGAATGATCGGTGTACACGATTGTGGTGGAAAGAACAATATAGGGGCGGAACTTCTCAAAAGCATACACTACAGCTAAAAGCTCTTTTTCGGTAGTGGTATAATGCAATTGAGCCACCGTCATTGTCTTGTTAGCATAATGGATTGGTTGGAAGTGTTTGTTCACTCTTTGGCCCAAAACTGCTCCAATGACAAAGTCGCTAGCATCGCACATCAATTCAAAAGGTAGCTTCCAATTAGGGTAACCTAGACCGGTGCCTTAGTTAGCTTGTCCTTAAGAAGATTGAAGGATTCAATACACTCTTTAGAAAAGCTAAAAGGAGTATCTTTTTCCAAGAGGTGGGTCATCGGGGGAGAGATTTTAGAAAAATCTTGAATGAATCGACGATACAAGCCCGCATGACCAAAGAAACTTCTCACACCCTTCACAGTTGAAGGTGGAGGTAATTTGGCTATGACATCAACTTTAACACGGTCGACTTCAAGACCGTCTTTGGAGATTTTATGTCCAAGAACAATGCCTTCTTTTACCATGAAATGGCATTTTTCCCAATTGAGAACAAGACGAGTGTCTTCACACCGTTTAAGCATACGTTCTAAATTGGCAAGGCAATGAGAGAAAGAATCACCATAGACCGAGAAATCATCCATGAAGACTTCCAAAGTTTCTTCAACCATGTCATGGAAGATAGCCATCATACACCTTTGGAAAGTCCCGGGAGCATTGCATAAGCCGAAAGGCATTCTTTTGTAAGCAAATGTTCCATAAGGACAAGTGAATGTGGTTTTCTCTTGGTATTTGGGATCGATGGGAATTTGAAAATACCTGGAGAAACCGTCTAAGAAGCAGTAATAGTCATTACCCGCTAGACGTTCAAGCATTTGGTCCATAAAAGGAAAGGGGAAAATGATCCTTTCTCGTATTCATTGAGTTTGCGATAGTCTATACAAACTTTCCACCCTGTAACGAGACGAGTAGGAATCAACTCGTTGTTTTCATTGGGCACAACGGTGATTCCTCCTTTCTTAGGCACACAATGGGCCGGACTAACCCATGGTAAATCCGAGATAGGGTAGATAATTCCCGCATCAAGAAGTTTGATAACCTCTTTTTTGATAACGTCATGGATCTTGGGATTCACCCTTATTTGGCTTTGAATAGTGGGTTTAAAGTCGTCCTCCATGAGAATTTTATGTGTGCAAAAGTGAGGATCAATTCCACGAATATCGGAGATTTTCCAAGTAATCGCTTTCTTATGATTCTTCAGCATGTTGATAAGTCTAGATTTTCATCTTCTTTCAAATCCTTTGCGATGATGACGGGTAACTTCTTATTGTCTTCAAGGAAAACGTACTCGAGATGAGACGCTAGGTCCTTAAGCTCTAAATCCGGAGGATTTCCAATGGACGGTGGAGTCAAAGTCGGATCATCGATAGAGATATCCTTAGGAGATGGTGGAGAAATATGGTCCTCATTGAGAAGTTTCTTAATGGTACGAATGTCTTCATCCCAATCGGTGGGAGAATCGTCATATTTTAAGTCCACATCTCCCAAAGTTGCTTCAAATTCTTTGAAAAGGAAATCACTTTCTCCAAATGGAGTTAGTGAAGGAGCAATAGAGGCAACGGTCTCAACAATGGGAAGAGAAGAAGAACCACTTTTACAAGAGTCTTTGAAATTTTCTTCACAAGCCTCATCAAGAACGTCAATGAAATTAACGCTCTCGTTTTCAGAAGGCTGCTTAGAAAGTTTACCCATGTTGAAGACGATTTTATCGTCACCAACCCTTAATGGAACACGGGGGTCCATCTCGTAGTCAACGACAACAAAATCCGCCGGAAAGGTGAATTCGTCGACACCGACGAAGACATCTTCGGCTATCCCCACTAGATAAGCAACCGTACGGTTAGCTTATTCCAAAGTCATTCGTGTAGGGACTAGCTCGGGTAGAGATAATTGTTTCTAAACACTTAATGGCATTAAGTTTATACTAGCACCTAGATCGGCTAGGGCCATACAATTCTCTACCCCGGGGAAGTTGCAAGGAATGAGAAAGCGACCCGGATCATCAAGTTTGGTTGGTAATTTTCTTAAGAGCACTACGGAGCAATTCTCGTTAAGTTGGGTCTGAGCGATATCAAGAAGTTTCTCCTTCTCACTGAGAATATCTTTAAACATTTTAGCATATTTTGGCATGTGAGCGAGAGCCTCGGCAAAGGAGATGTTGAAATTCAGTTGTTTAAACATTTTAAGAAAGTTAGAAACCTGAATATCATCCTTGTTCTTCAACTTCTCTTTCCTCAACCTTGAGGGATAAGGTATAGTGGGTTGAGATAAAGGCTTTGGAATGGAATTCTCACTCACATCCTTGGGTGGTGGAGGGGTGGAAGTAGCAGGTGGAGGAATTGGAGAAGGTGGAGGGATTGGAGAAGGGGACTTGTTTTCCTTTGTCACAATCACCGGTGTAGGTGTAGGAAGCTCGGGTTCCCCTTAAACCTTTTCCACTTCGAGTGGTGATTGCTTTCATCTCCCCTCTTGGATTAGCAACGGTGTTACTCGAAAGAGAACCCGAACCAGAGGCTTGATTACTTTGGAAAAAACTAGCCATCATATCCCTTAAGTCATTCGTTTGACTGCTCAAAGAGTTTCGCATATCGGCTCGAAGATCATTCCCTTGTTTCACCATATCTCCTTTCAAGTTGGCCATTTGCCGCTGAAGATTCTGCACTATCGCATCATTAGTCATCATGTAAGTGTCAACCTCTTGATGAAATGCGGTGGATTGGGTGGGAGGAAGAGCATAGTAGGCAGGTGGTTGATAAGCGGGGGGTTGGTGAACTTGATTGTTTCCTTGAGGTGGATATGGGTTTCTTTGGGTTTGATATTGATTTGGAGCTCGAGGTTGGTTTTGATTGTTGCGATTGAGGTTGTTTTGGTGTTGAGGTGGAAAACCGGGTGTTGAAAGAAAGTTGTTTGAACGATAACTGAGCAAATTGCGGTCACCTTGAGGACGTGCTTGATAGCCTCCCGTAGAAAAGTTACAATTAGCGGCATACACATTTTCCAGATTGTCATGAGTCGAAGGACAATCGGTGTATGAGTGAGATCCCCCACATATTTCACATGATTGACTCAAAGCATTAGCTTGGGCATTGATTTGTTTGGCATTGTTGGCGGTTTGTACAGCAAGCGATTCCACAAGCGAAGTAAGCTTATCAATTCTCTTGTCGGCGTCACTAGTACTAGCACTAGCCACATTAGTTAGAACACTCTTGGTTTGCACTCTAGACTTATTCTCAATTATATCCCATGCGACATTAGAAGACTTAACCAAAATGTAACCCCCGAGGCACTATTTAGTGAATCTTGGTCATTCATGCTTAAACCATTGTAAAAAGTATTAATTTGATGTACTTTTGTGAAACCATGTTGTGGACACTTTCTTAAAAGTTCCTTAAAACGGTCCCAAGATTCACTAAATGTCTCACCGTACTTTTGTTCAAAGTTAACGATTTCATTCCGCAAAGCGGTAGTACGTGAGGGTGGGAAAAAGTAGTTGATGAATTTGGTCTCTAAATCCGACCACGTAAGAAATATATGTGGCGGTTTCTTATCAAGCCAATGGCGGGATTGTCCCTCTAAGGAGAAAGGAAAAAGTTGCAAGCGAATCACCTCTTGTGAAACCCCGTTATACTTGACCGTATTAGTGAGTTGAAGAAACCTTTTTATATGGTCATGAGGATCATCAAGTGTACGCCCCAAGAAGGGTTGAGCAGAGACCATTTGAATGAAACCGGATTTGAGCTCAAAGTTGTTGGCTCCAATCTCGGGTATGAAAATAGCATCGGTATTGCCCTCTACTTGCGATTGCAAAAGCTCGATCATTGGTTGATTGTCCATGGTGACAATACGTGGAGTAATGACTTCGGCTTGAGCTACTTTCTTCTTACGAGCACGAGTACGCATACACACCTACAAAAGGAAATGAAAAATAGACAAGAAATATTTTTGGTTTTTTTTTATGTTTTTCTATATTTTGGATATTTTGAAAATTTTATATTTTTTTTAGGATTTTTGAAAAGTTAAGCAAGAAAAATAACGTTAAAAAATGAACGGATCCCAGAATCCAACGCGTCTCTCACTAAAAACCGTAAATCTTAACGAAAAGAGCCGGCAGCGGCGCCATTTAATACAAGGGTTTTCCTCGTATGAAAGTTCGTTGATTCCAGTCTTTTCGAATTGATTACTAGTAGAAAGTGCGACTCAGTCGTTCTTGGTGGAAAATAAAATGGTTTGGTTATCTATTTTAAACTAAAAGTAAATATGAAAATGTCGTTGAGTAAAATAAAAGTTTTAAACATTAAACTAAAAATTACTAGAAAAAGGAATATGATCGGAAACTAAAAATTACTAGAAAAAGGAATATGATCGAAAAAATTACTAGAAAAAGGAAACTAAAAATTAAAAATTAAACTAAAAAGCAATATTTAGAAATTAAAACCTAATGAATTTAAAACTTGAAAACTTTGTAAAAAACAAGAAATTAAACCTAGTCGGAATCCCTGGTCGGAATCCCGTCGGAATACAGTAATCGAAATGTTATCGGAATGCACAAAAAGGAATATGATCAGAATGATGCAAATTACGTCCTATCGGAATGCTAGAAAATCAAAGCTATCAGAATATAAGAAAAAGGATACAATCGGAATGCAGAAAAACAAGTCCTATCGGAATCCCAATCGGAATATAGAAACCCTTTTCCGATCCAGTGATCGGAATAAAGGTGATACTTGTCGGAATGCTGGCTTAATCGGAATACACAATCGGAAAGGGGTTTACCCTTTTCCGATGACTCTAAAATTCGTAATAAGCTAAGTTTAAAAGCTAATTCTAATTAAGCTCAAACCAAACTTAACCAAATCTTTAAAGAAAATAACTAAATAAGCACAAATAAGAACTTTTTAAACTTTAAATAAGCAAAACTTTTAAATCAAACCATAAAAAGATGAAACTTTTAAAAAAATGAAAAGTAAATAAGATAAACACAAACTAAGCCAATAAGTATGAAAAGCTCAAAACTTAATCCGTATTAAAACTTAGGGATGAATAAAAAGATAAACTTTTTAATCACATAAACATCAAGATTAAACAAAATCAAAGATGATTACGAATCAAAGGTAAATAAATCAAGAAAGGTAGAAGAAGATTAAAGATAAAACTTAACTTGAACTTGTAGATTAAAGATTCAAAAATACAAGATTCAATTAAAGCTTAAAACATGAAAGAAAGAAAAGATGAAGTTTTAGTGAGAGAAAGTTAAACACTTTCTCTCTCTAAAGATAAAACTAAAGAAAGAAAAATAAACTAGCTAACACCCTCCTAATGTGTCATTAGGAGGGTATTTACAGGAGGTGGGGAGTGCATGTGTTGCTTCCTTCTTTCTTTTCGTCTCGACTCGATTTAAATTCTTTGTCTTTCTCGACGTCGTCTCGGGATTTGTCGATATAAATTGAACTTGTCTTATAGTTTTCTTCTTCTATTAGACTTGAGTTCTTCGACTTCATTAAACTTCCTTCTTTAGACTTTTTCTTCGATAAATCTTCAGAATAGGCCTTGGACTTCCGTTCTTTTTGCACACTTGATCTTTTGACTTCGTCTTTTCTCGTTTTCTTTGATAAAAGCCCGTGATAGCCCGTGTTTTCTTCCTTTTTCATATTTTTATCCTGAAACACAATAGAAACACAAACCACGCATAATTCCGACTTTTACGACATAAATTACACGTTTTGGTCTTGTTATTATTGGAAATAAGTGGTAAAAGGATAAGTGTTTTCACACTTATTAATTCACGATATCCGTACCTAAAATACACAGTGAACAAACACAAGCATATTTTGGGGTATTTTATGACATTTTTAAGCGTTCTAATCTCGATTTGGACGATGAGACTATGTATAAATGCAGTCTCATCACTCCCCCATACTAAACCATTGTCGTGTCCTCACGCAAAGCTAGAATTAAGTATCGTAGCACTTCCAAAATTCATTTTAGGTGACATTTATTGAAAACGTAAACTCTAAATAAACTACTACATGCGTTTTAGACATATTTTCATCGCAAAATGGGACGTTTAGGATCATAGAATAAGAACACGTAAATGCTTCGTTAGAAATAATTTCGTCGTCCTCGATTTTCACCTAATTCTATGCTAAGCGTGAAACAGATCATTGTCATTATAAATTAGTAATGCTAACACTACTCATATGCTCTAATCACGTACTTAGACTCCCTTATTCCTAAGGTGTATCTCTTATATTTTATTTTTGTCTTAATGATCACGAGGATACATTTTTTACTTATGCGTGAATAGAGATTAGGTCCAAAAATAGAGTCTTAACGGTGTAACAAAAATCATCGAATTAATTCAACCTAATAGACAACGGCGTCAAAAAATTAAGTCATAAAAAAGGATCGATAAACACGGTTTTATAACGGTTTTGAACATGAGACTTATTACCAATTTGAGATTGGTTTACCGTCACCTTTTATTTAAATTTGCCATGAACTGTTTGTTATGGCTTTGGTCTTGCCCTTGTCTTTTATTTAACCTCGCCATGAGGTGTTTATATTGACTTGACGTATATCCTCACGCTAAGGCGAATTTTGGATCTTTAAGGCTTCAAGATTTAAGACATTCACTTTCAATTTTTGCATAGATTTTTTGGCCTTGTGATCTTCGAATTTTTGCTTGATTTAGGTGAAGAGGAACTTAAATTATTATTGGGGGAAGCCTTTGATTATTCGGGTTGCCAATACTTCAAAACAGTGACGCTGGCGATACCTTAATGTTTTCCCAATTTAATTACATGGAAGCTACTAAAACAAATTAGAAACCAACAATAGAGACTAAACCGCTAAATCAATATTTATTAACAATTTATTATAAAAGCGTAGGGAGAATAAGCAAATAATTAAGACACATGAGTTTTTGAAAGAATACGAGTACTCTACGTTTAGCATAGTAACTTATAATTAACGCTATCATTTCTCGTCCTCAATTTAATGAGAGTTAGCCTAGTATAGTTAAGGAATCAAAGCTTAGTGCTCAACACGTACGGTCGATGATAGGTGTGGAAACACCCATCCTTTTATCACTTAACTATAATAATAAGCAAGCCAAAACGTGTATTTAGTGTCGTAAAAGTAGGTTTTATGCGTGGTTTGTGTTTTTATTGTGTTTTAGGACCCAAAAGATGAAAAAGGAAGAAAACACGGGCTTTCACGGGCTTTTATCGAAGAAAAAGACAAAATACGAAGTCAAGAGATCAAGAGTGCAAAAAGAACGGAAGTCCAAGGCCTATTCTGAAGATTTATCGAAGAAAAAGTCTAGAGACGGAAGTTTAACGAAGTCGAAGAACCAAATCTAATAAAAGAAGAAAATTAGAAGACGAGTTCATTTCATATCGACAAATCCCGAGACGACGTCGAGAAAGACGAAGAATTTAAAAGACGAAAAGATGAAAAGAAAGAAGAAAGCATCAACACATGTACTCCTCCTATAAATACCCTCCTAATGTGCCATTAGGAGGTGTTAGCTAGTAGTAGTTAATTAGTAGATTTTAGTTTTATTTTTGTAAGATAATTAGGAGTAGCTTAATATTACTTTCTCTCTCTAGCTTTTCTTTCATGTTTTAATCTTTTTCATTAATCTTGTATTGAATCTTTAATTTTAATCTTAATCAAGCTTTTCATAAATCATTCTCATTCTACCTTTCTTTATTTTTAATCTTGTTTAATTTTGATAATCATGTAGTTTGTTAATCATGTTCTTGGCTTTATTGACGTTTTTTATTGATTGAGCTTATTGATTTTCATGTGTTTGATTTTTATAGCTTATAGTGTTTAAGTGCTTATTGTGTTATTTTTCTTATTATTAATTTAATGTCTTATTAGTTATTTTGATAAAAAGTTATTTTAATATTTTGATTATTAAGTGTTTTTTAAAAGTTTTTAAATTTTGGCTTATTAGCTTTTTCTTAAAGTTGATTTGGTTAAGTTTTAGGTAAGTGCTTATTTGATGTTTGCTTATTTTAGTTTATTTGCATTTTCTGAGTTTCCCGGATTACTAAACCCTAGTAACCCAAATTAGGTGTAGATTCAGTTTATTTTGACTTATAGTGCATTTCCACTTATCCCGAATTAAGTGCTTAACTCCATTTCCTGAATTAGCTAAGACTGGGGTGTTTCCGAATTAGGTCTGAATTGGTTTATTCCGAATTGAGTACTAGACTTGTATTCCAGATTAGATCATCACTTTGGATTCCGAACTACTTGATCATCTCACATTCTGAATTACTTTTTGGCCCATATTCCGGATTAGATGCGTGACACGGATTCCGGATTACGTGTAGGATCAACATTCCGAATTAGTTGTTGGACCTGGATTCCGGATTATGTGAATGATATGCATTCCGGATTAAGTCACAACTTGAACATTCCGAACTAGGTGCAGGGTTATCGATTCCGAATTAAGTGCAGGTCAGGATTCCGAATTACTAGCTGATTGAGGATTCCAGATTAGGTGTGGGGGCGTATTCCGGATTGTATGTTGAACACTCATTCCGAATTAGGTTAAGTAATTAGTATTCCGACTTAGGTATTGGTTCTTGTTTTTAGTATTAGTTTTTAAACTTTATTTTTCCCGCCAATTTTCTTAAGTGTTATTTTAATTGTATTTAACTTAGATTTATTTCAAGTTTGCATTTTTATTGAGTTTTCAAATTATACTTTTAAAAGTTTTACTTTCTTGTCATTTATTTTTAATTCATAATTTTCTAGTTTAAATTTTAAAGCTTCCATTTTTACTCAACGACATTTACATTTTCATTTTATCTTTAGTTTAAAATAGATAAACATTTTTCTTTCTTTTCACTAATAACGACTGAGTCACACTTTCAACTATAATCAATTCGATAAGACCGAGAACAACGAATCTTTTTCATACGAGGTCAAAAACCCTTGTATTAAATGGCGCCGCTGCCGGCTCTTTTCGTGAAGATTAACGGTTTTTTGTGAGAGACGCGTTGGATTTTGGGATCCGTTCATTTTTTAACGCTATTTTTCTTGCTCAAAATTTTTCAAAAATCCTAAAAAATTAAAAATTTCAAAAATACAAAAACATTTAAAAACTCATAAAAAGCATCTCTTTTTCAAAGTTTTGCACCAAAAGTATTTTCTTTTCACGTTAACCATTATTTTTCTATTTCTTTGCTTTTCTTTTCTTGTGTAGGTGTATGCGTACTCGTTCACGCAAAAAGAAGTCCATTCAAGCCCCTATTATTGAGCCTCCCGTTTTCAACACAATGGAGAACCGTCCTATGATCGAGCTCTTACAATCACACGTCGAAGGCAACGATGATGCGATTGTGGTGCCGGCTATTGATGCCAACAACTTCGAGCTCAAGTCTGGTTTCATTCAAATGGTTTTCGCAACACCTTTCTTAGGTCGCACTCATGATGATCCACACGATCACATTAAAAGGTTCGTACACTTATGCAATACTGTTAAATACAATGCGGTTTCACAAGAGGCAATTTGTTTGCTCCTCTTTCCTTTCTCCCTCGAGGGACAAGCCCGGACTTGGCTTGATAAGGAACCACCCCAGAGTATTGTCACATGGGCGGACCTTGAGACCAAGTTTATCAATTAGTTTTTCCCACCCTCACGTACTACCGCTTTGCGGAATGACATTATCAACCTTGAACAAAAGTACGGTGAGACATTTAGTAAATCTTGGGATCGTTTTAAGGAACTTTTAAGAAAGTGTCCACAACACGGTTTAACAAAGGTACATCAAATTAATACTTTTTATAATGGATTAACTTTGAGTGACCAAGATTCACTAAATAGTTCCTCGGGGGGGTAATATTCTTGTCAAAACTATGAATGAGGCTTGGGCTATTATTGAAAACAAGGCCAAAGTCCAAACCAAGAGTGTTAGGGCTACTATGGCTAGTGCCAGTGAGAGTGAGTTGACCAATCATCTTAAGGAACTTACTTCAACTGTAAAGCAACTTGTTTTAACAGATCACCCTCCTAATCAACATGCCCATGCTCTCAATATTACTTGTGAAACTTGTGGTGGGCGACACTCTTATGCTAATTGTGATAAAGCTTATGATCAATCTCACGGGGAAGTGTATGCTTACAACAACACCGAGAGAGTTTATTTCAAGCCTAATGTCGATGTTAATCACTTGTCTTATAACTCGACCAATTACTTGGCTCCACCCGGTTTTCAACAAAGACCTCACCCACCTACCCATAACAACCAAGGGCCACCAAGAGCAAATGTTCAACAAAATTCTAATGAGAGGGGCTACAAATGCTAATCAATGAGCTTATGAAATGCAACACCAAGGTTTTCAAAACTAAGGTTTTAATCCTTAAGGCTTTCAACCATATAACCAATACCTAAACCAAGGTTTTCAACAACAAGGGTTCAATTTACCTCATCCGCACATGGACTCGATTCTACAAAAATTAACCGATCATGAGAAGACCATGAAGGAAATGCAAGAGTCTACGGATAAGAAATTCGTTCAAATGTTTCAAACCCTTCATCCCCAAGGTGCTCTTCCTTCTACAACTGAAACAAACACTAGAGCGAATGTGAGTGCTATTACTACAAGCAGTGGAGCAACTCTAGTAGGACCATCTATCCCTCCCCAAGTTACTCCATCTACACCTCCTCCACCTCTATTTATCCTTCCTACTTCCACGCCTAGTACTAGTTCTCCATTACCGTCTCCACCTCTCACGGAAGAAGTACCCAAGAAAAACCCTTCACCAACCCCACCTTCCACCTCTAAACCTTATACTTCTCAACCCTCAACATCTCAACCTTCACCAACCCCACCTACCACCTCTAAACCTTCTAATTCTCAACCTTCAACATCTCAACCTTTACCTTCTACACCTACTCTACCTAAACCTAACATCCCTTATCCTTCTCGGTTAGACAAGTTCAAATTGCTTACTAAAGAGGATGCTTAAGTTACTTCCTTTTTGAAGATGATTACACAAATGTACTTTAACATTAGCCTCATTGAAGCACTTGTCTAAATGCCAAAATTTGTCAAAACATTCAAGGAATTTCTTAGTAAGAAGGAGAAGATGACTGAGTTTGTCAACACACGCTTAAATGAAAACTGTTCTGCAGTCCTTTTTAAAGAACTTTCGGAAAATCTTGGAGACCCCGGTCGTTTTGTGTTGCCTTGCATTTTTAATAAAGTTGAAGAATTTACTGCCTTAGCCGATCTCGGGGCAAGCATAAATTTGATGCCCTTAAGTGTGTGGAAAAAGTTATCATTACCCGACCTTACACCAACAAAGATGACTCTTGAGCTAGCAAATCGAACTCTCGCTTACCCCGTTGGTATTGCCGAAGATGTTTTCGTTAAAGTTGGTACCTTCACTTTTCCGGTCGATTTTGTTGTTGTTGATTATGAAATGGACCCTCGTATTCCGTTAATACTTGGACGGCCATTTTTGAGAACCAGAAAAGCTTTAGTCGATGTTACCAAAGGTGAATTAATCTTAAGGATCGGGAATGATGCACAAGTCTTCAAGATGGGGACGATTACAAGTAAATAAAATGGAAAAGAATCAGTGAAAATGATTGATGTGCTCCAAGAAGAGCTTACTACTACTTTGGAGAGTATAAAGCTTGATGATTTTGTTGTATATGACAATCCTCTTTTCGATTCTTGCTATGATAATCCACTTTTCCAAGACGATGTGGATGATTCTAATGATTCTCTCTCCAATTTGGACCCCCCAATAATTTATGATTCTCCACCAATCTATGATGATTATGATGATGATTCTAGTTCTGGTGGGGATGATTATGATGATTTTGCTTTAGAGTATAAAGACATGCCAACTTATGATGATTTTGATGATGTTGATACTCTTTCGAGTGATTCTTCAAATGATGACCTTGCTCCTACTTTTGATGAAGATCCTCCACCACCAATGCTTGATCCTACTTTGGATGATTACTCATTTGAGGAAGATTTTGCTACTTTTCTCAATACATACTTCCCCAATGAGAATGATTCTCCTCCTTTGGACTTTGATTTTGGTCTTTATCCTCCTTCGGATATTAAGAAACCCATTTCAAAGGAGAAGAAACCGGAAGACACCAACATCCATAGTACTTATGTTTTGACACCTCTCTATCCACCTTCGTCGAATGAGATTGTGCGATTTATGAGCGGATCTTCTTCAAGTTCTACTGAGTCTAAGTCTTATTTTCCCCTAAAGGAAAAGGTGTTCGATCCGGGTATCACAATTTTTAAGCCATCTCAGTATCCATCTGATGCAATAAAAGGAAAGACTTTTGGAATCTATGGAGCGATGCTTGCACTTAATCATACTTTCTACCACCGTGATCAATAACTGCTTAAGGGAACCTTGCCTACTCTTCTTTGGCTTGTCTTGTTCACCTTAAGCTTGTGCTATTTGATAGACGAAAACTATGTATTTGACCTCGGTGGATGTTCTTCAAGGTTCTTACCATTCTAAGCAAGGTCGAGTCAGGCTCACGACTCAGTGAACAAAAACAAGCGCTTCTCGGGAGGCAACCTGAGTATCTATCCTTTTTATCCGTTTTATAATAAGTGTAGGGGGAGACCCTACTATGTGTTTGTTGTTTTCTTTCTTATGATGTGCAGGGATTCGTGCTTTCAAAGATACATTCTTGATGACTTTTAACAACCCGTGATTCCGTGTACCCGTCTTCCCGGTTTTATCCTAAACTCTTTATAAAATAGGAATCACTTTAGTTGTCTCGTCCTTAGTGAGATTTAAACAACGTGCACAATGTCCTAAGTGTAGGGGAGTTTACTCCCACATGCTTAAACATTGAGGACAATGTTTATCTTAAGTGTAGGGGGACTTCTATCGAAGTTAAGTGGGCTTTTCCTTGTATTTGTCCTCATTTTAACTGGAAAATTGATTTTTCGAAATTTTTCAAAAATTTTGATCTATTTTCGCCTATTTGTATTTTCCTTTGTTTTTGTTGTTTTCTTTCATTAGAATAAATTTTAATAAAATGGTTTTAATAAGTTTAGATGTCTTTGATATATTAGGCCCGTTATGAATCTTTTGACTCAACCCGAGTTTACTTATTTTAGTTTACTCTAGCTAGTATCCTTAACGTGTTTAAATCAAGTTTTGCTAGGCTTTTATATAGGAAAGTTTAAAACGCCAAAGTCTTAACTCTTACGGGTTAAGAACAAGAACTTTTTGCAAGTTCCTATAATTGATCCTAGAAAGTCGTTTATCAAGGGAACTTTAAAATGCGAATTCTAAACTTGAAAAAGTCTAAGAAGTTGCAAGATCCTATAGATGACTTGAAAACCCAAAACTTTGATTTAATTGACTAAGCATCCACGAGTCTCATTCCTTGAGATTTTAAATTATGGAGAACGAGAGATGATAGAGTCAATTATAATTATGGTATTCTTTCATGAATTTATGTGAGTTAATTATGAGCTTTTTCTCCCATCGCTTGTTAATAAATATAATTGCAATAAGTAAGGTTGTACGATTTGAAAAGTTACTTAGCTTCTAGCACAATATCGTTTAAAAGTTGCTCGTTATTAATTAGAGTTCATAGCCAAGGCATAACTTATTGTAGCGGGATGCGAAGATTGGTGAGTCCGAAAAGGCCCTAACAAGGCATGAGGGCTACATTTAGTTGCTAAAGATCCAAAGTGATGTGAAAAATCATTTATCAAAAATCAACATGAAGGATCGAGACACACGACAAAAAGCAAATACCCCCCAAAAGATCATGGAGAAGTCAATCCGAAAAGACCCTAGCAAGGTATGAGGATAAATAGATCCAAGTCCTAAAAGGAGGTGGATCGTTGTATATCAAAATCCCAAATAAATATTGGAGAAAAATGAAGAAGTCGTGGTCCAAGTATGAAGAATATCTCAAAGCTTAGAGTAAAGAAATTCCTATTATGAAGAGAAGACCATTATTTCATGAATGTCTCTCAAGATTTGAAGTATGAATTCAATGCCAAATATTGATCCGAGAAAGGTCTCAAATCGTGAAACGATTTATGCCAAGATGTGAACTTTATGAGGTTTCGAGAAGCAGTTTTAAAAGATTTTGTCCTTTAGATAACTATTGATTAAATCGTCCTACTTTATTTTTAGCCTAGATAACTATCGAAATAACTAAAAAAATGCATCCTCGTGATCATTCAAGACAACAATAAAATATAAGAGATACACCTAGGAATAAGGGGGTCTAAGTGAATAATTGAGCCACATGAGTTTGTGCTAGTTTGCTAACTTATAATAACAATGATCTCGTTTTTAAGCTTGGTGTGGGGAATGTGAAACTTGAGGGTGATAAACATTCATGCAACCCAAAGCCCTAATGTAAGTCTTTGTTTTCTTTACTTGTTTTCTTCCATCAAATATTTTGTTATCTTCTATCTTTTTACGTTTCCTTAATGACTTGTATTTAATAAAGGCCAAGGTGGGTTAATTATGATAGAAAATGTAAATCTTGCTTTGTAATTAATGCATTGCATGAGGGCATTGCAATGGTCAAGTGTAGGGGATTTGATAGGTGTGGAAACACCCATCCTTTTACCACTTAACTATAATAATAACCAAGCTAAAACGTGTATTTAGTGTCGTAAAAGTCGGAATTATGAGTGGTTTGTGTTTTTATTGTGTTTTAGGACCAAAAGATGAAAAAGGAAGAAAACACGGGCTTTCACGGGCTTTTATCGAAGAAAAAGATAAAAGACGAACTCAAGAGTTCAAGAGTTCAAGAGTTCAAAAAGAACGGAAGTCCAAGGCCTATTCTGAAGATTTGTCGAAGAAAAAGATAAAAGACGAACTCAAGAGATCAAGAGTGCAAAAAGAACGGAAGTCCAAGGCCTATTCTGAAGATTTGTCGAAGAAAAAGTCTAAAGACGGAAGTTTAACGAAGTCGAAGAACCAAATCTAATAAAAGAAGAAATTAGAAGACGAGTTCATTTCATATCGACAAATCCCGAGACAACGTCGAGAATGAAGAAGAATTTAAAAGACGAAAAGACGAGAAGAAAGAAGAAAGTATCAACACATGTACTCCTCCTATAAATACCCTCCTAATGTGTCATTAGGAGGTGTTAGCTAGTAGTAGTTAATTAGTAGATTTTAGTATTATTTTTGTAAGGTAATTAGGAGCAGCTTAATATTACTTTCTCTCTCTAGCTTTTCTTTCATGTTTTAAGCTTTTTCATTAATCTTGTATTGAATCTTTAATTTTAATCTTAATCAAGCTTTCCATAAATAATTCTCATGCTACCTTTCTTTATTTTTAATCTTGTTTAATTTTATATAATCATGTAGTTTGTTAATCATGTTCTTGGCTTTATTGATGTGTTTGATTGATTGAGCTTATTGATTTTCATGTGTTTGATTTTTATAGCTTATAGTGTTTAAGTGCTTATTGTGTTATTTTTCTTATTTTTAATTTAATGTCTTATTAGTTATTTTGATAAAAAGTTGATTTTAAATATTTTGATTATTAAGTGTTTTTAAAAGTTTTAAAATTTTGGCTTATTAGCTTTTTCTTAAAGTTGATTTGGTTAAGTTTTAGGTAAGTGCTTATTTGATGTTTGCTTATTTTAGTTTATTTTCATTTTCTGAGTTTCCCGGATTACTAAACCCTAGTAACCTGAATTAGGTGTAGATTCAGTTTATTCCGACTTATAGTGCATTTCCACTTTTCCCGAATTAAGTGTTTAACTCCATTTCCCGAATTAGCTAAGACTAGGTGATTCCGAATTAGGTCTGAATTGGTTTATTCCGGATTGAGTACTAGACTTGTATTCCGGATTAGATCATCACTTTGGATTCCGAACTACTTGATCATCTCACATTCCGAATTACTTTCTGGCCCATATTCCGGATTAGATGCGTGACACGGATTCCGGATTACGTGTAGGATAAACATTCCAAATTAGTTGTTGGACCTGGATTCCGGATTATGTGAATGATATGCATTCCGGATTAAGTCACAACTTGAACATTCCGAACTAGGTGCAGGGTTATAGATTCCGAATTAAGTGCAGGTCAGGATTCCGAATTACTAGCTGATTGAGGATTCCGGATTAAGTGTGGAGGCGTATTCCGGATTGTATGTTGAACACTCATTCCGAATTAGGTTAAGTAATTAGTATTCCGACTTAGGTATTGGTTCTTGTTTTCAGTATTAGTTTTTAAACTTTATTTTTCCCGCCAATTTTCTTAAGTGTTATTTTAATTGTATTTATCTTAGATTTATTTCAAGTTTGCATTTTTATTAAGTTTTCAAATTTTACTTTAAAAATGTTTACTTTCTTGTCATTTATTTTTAAGTCATAATTTTCTAGTTTAAATTTTAAAGCTTCCATTTTTACTCAACGACATTTACATTTTCATTTTATCTTTAGTTTAAAATAGATAAACATTTTTCTTTCTTTTCACCAAGAACGACTGAGTCAAACTTTCAACTATAATCAATTCGATAAGACCGAGAACAACGAATCTTTTTCATACGAGGTCAAAAACCCTTGTATTAAATGGCGCCGCTGCCGGCTCTTTTCGTGAAGATTAACGGTTTTTTGTGAGAGACGCGTTGGATTTTGGGATCCGTTCATTTTTTAACGTTATTTTTCTTGCTCAAAATTTTCAAAAATCCTAAAAAATAAAAAATTTCAAAAATCCAATAACATTTAAAAACACATAAAAAGCATCTATTTTTAATAAAATGGTATTAATAAGTTTAGATGTCTTTGATATATTAGGCCCGTTATGAATCTTTTGACTCAACCCGAGTTTACTTATTTTAGTTTACTCTAGCTAGTATCCTTAACGTGTTTAAATCAAGTTTTGCTAGGCTTTTATATAGGGAACTTTAAAACGCGAAAGTCTTAACTCTTACGGGTTAAGAACAAGAACCTTTTGCAAGTTCCAATAATTGATCCTAGAAAGTCGTTTATCAAGGGAACTTTAAAATGCGAATTCTAAACTTGAAAAAGTCTAAGAAGTTGCAAGATCCTGTAGATGACTTGAAAACCCAAAACTTTGATTTAATTGGCTAAGCATCCACGAGTCTCATTCCTTGAGATTTTAAATTATGGAGAACGAGAGATGATAGAGTCAATAATAAGTTTGGTATTCTTTCATGAATTTATGTGAGTTAATTATGAGCTTTTTCTCCCATCGCTTGTTAATAAATATAATTGCAATAAGTAAGGTTGTACGATTTGAAAAGTTACTTAGCTTCTAGCACAAGATCGTTTAAAAGTTGCTCGGTATTAATTAGAGTTCATAGCCAAGACATAACTTATTGAAGCGGGATGCGAAGATTGGCGAGTCCGAAAAGGCCCTAACAAGGCATGAGGGCTACATTTTGTTGCTAAAGATCCAAAGTGACGTGAAGAATCATTTATCAAAAATCAACATTAAGGATCGAGACACATGACGAAAAGCAAATACTCCCCTAAAGATCATGGAGAAGTCTATCCAAAAAGACCCTAGCAAGGTATGAGGATAAATAGATCCAAGTCCTAAAAGGAGGTGGATCGTTGTATATCAAAATCCTAAATAAAGATTGGAGAAAAATGAAGAAGTCGTGGTCCAAGTATGAAGAATATCTCAAAACTTAAAGTGAAGAAATTCCTATTATGAAGAGAAGACCATTATTTCATGAACGTCTCTCAAGATTTGAAGTATGAAGTCAATGCCAAATATCGATCCAAGAAAGGTCTCATATCATGAAACAAGTTATGCGAAGATGTGAACTTTATGAGGTTTCCAGAAGCAATTTTAAAAGATTTTGTCCTTTAGCTAACTATTGATTAAATCGTCCTACTTTATTTTCAGCCTAAATAACTATCAAAATAAGTCAACAATGCATCCTCATGATCATTCAAGACAACAATAAAATATAAGAGATACACCTAGGAATAAGGGGGTCTAAGTGAATATATGAGCCACATGAGTTTGTGCTAGTTTGCTAACTTATAATAACAATGATCTCGTTTTTAAGCTTGGTGTGGGGAATGTGAAAATTGAGGGTGATAAACATTCATGATAACCCAAATCCCTAATGTAAGTCTTTGTTTTCTTTACTTGTTTTCTTCCTTCAAATATTTTGTTATCTTCTATATTTTTACGTTTCCTTAATGTCTTGTATTTAATAAAGGCCAAGGTAGGTTAATTATGATAGAAAATGTAAATCTTGCTTTGTAATTAATGCATTGCATGAGGGCATTGCAATGGTCAAGTGTAGAGGATTTGATAGGTCTGGAAACACCCATCCTTTTACCACTTAACTATAATAATAACCAAGCCAACACGTGTATTTATTGTCGTAAAAGTCGGAATTATGCGTGGTTTGTGTTTTTATTGTGTTTTAGGACCAAAAGATGAAAAAGGAAGAAAACACGGGCTTTTATCGAAGAAAAAGACAAAAGACAAAGTTAAGAGATCAAGAGTGCAAAAAGAACGAAAGTACAATGCCTATTCTGAAGATTTATCGAAGAAAAAGTCTAAAGACGGAAGTTTAACAAAGTCGAAGAACCAAATCTAATAAAAGAAGAAAATTAGAAGACGAGTTCATTTCATATCGACAAATCCCGAGACAACGTCGAGAAAGACGAAGAATTTAAAAGACGAAAAGACGAGAAGAAAGAAAAAGCATCAACACATGTACTCCTCCTATAACTACCCTCCTAATGTGTCATTAGGAGGTGTTAGCTAGTAGTAGTTAATTAGTAGATTTTAGTTTTATTTTTGTAAGGTAATTAGGAGTAGCTTAATATTACTTTCTCTCTCTAGCTTTTCTTTCATGTTTTAAGCTTTTTCATTAATCTTTTATTGAATCTTTAATTTTAATCTTAATCAAGCTTTTCATAAATCATTCTCATTCTACCTTTCTTTATTGATTGAGCTTATTGATTTTCATGTGTTTGATTTTTATAGCTTTTAGTGTTTAAGTGCTTATTGTGTTATTTTTCTTATTTTTAATTTAATGTCTTATTAGTTATTTTGATAAAAAGTTGATTTTAAATATTTTGATTATTAAGTTTTTTTTATAAAAGTTTTTAAATTTTGGCTTATTAGCTTTTTTTTAAAGTTGATTTGGTTAAGTTTTAGGTAAGTGCTTATTTGATGTTTGCTTATTTTAGTTTATTTGCATTTTCTGAGTTTCCCGGATTACTAAACTCTAGTAACCCGAATTAAGTGTAGATTCAGTTTAGTCCGACTAATAGTGCATTTCCACTTTTCCCGAATTAAGTGTTTAACTCCATTTCCCAAAATAGCTAAGACTGGGGTGATTCCGAATTAGGTCTGAATTGGTTTATTCCGGATTGAGTACTAGACTTGTATTCTGGATTAGATCATCACTTTGGATTCCGAACTACTTGATCATCTCACATTCCGAATTACTTTCTGGCCCATATTCCGGATTAGATGCGTGACACGGATTCCGGATTACGTGTAGGATCAACATTCCGAATTAGTTGTTGGACCTGGATTCCGGATTGTGTGAATGATATGCATTCCGGATTAAGTCACAACTTGAACATTCCGAACTAGGTGCAGGGTTATCGATTCCGAATTAAGTGCAGGTCTGGATTCCGAATTACTAGCTGATTGAGGATTCCGGATTAGGTGTGGAGGCGTATTCTGGATTGTATGTTGAACACTCATTCCGAATTAGGTTAATTAATTAGTATTCCGACTTTGGTATTGGTTCTTGTTTTCAGTATTAGTTTTTAAACTTTATTTTTCCAGCCAATTTTCTTAAGTGTTATTTTAATTGTTTTTATCTTAGATTTATTTCAAGTTTGCATTTTTATTAAGTTTTCAAATTTTACTTTTAAAAGTTTTACTTTCTTGTCATTTATTTTTAAGTCATAATTTTCTAGTTTATATTTTAAAGCTTCCATTTTTACTCAACGACATTTACATTTTCATTTTATCTTTAGTTTAAAATAGATAAACATTTTTCTTTCTTTTCACCAAGAACGACTGAGTCACACTTTCAACTATAATCAATTAGATAAGACCGAGAACAACGAATCTTTTTCATACGAGGTCAAAAACCCTTGTATTAGTCGAGTTAAAAATTACTCTTTTTCTCACCATCGGAAAACCTACATTCGTGTCTTAAACACTTATGAAAAACAAGAAAATTTTAAAATTTGGCCATTTTTAGCCTTTTATTTCATAAAACGATAACAAAAAGTTGAAAATTGGATTGAGTGATGACGTAAGCAAGGTGAAGTATCTACTCACCCCCCATACTAAAACTAAACATTGTCCTTAATGTTTCGAGTCTAAGGGTGAAACACGCCCATACTAGAGACGAAAGTCGAATGCTTAATCTCGAGCATGGAAAGGGTAAAACGAATAACCTAAAAGTCGTTTATGAATTATGCTAATAAGATAAACGTTAAAACATAAAAGAAATATCATCAGATATCAGAATCTCCAAAGGCAACGATCGAAGCTCGAGTGATACGTAAAACGAACACGAGATGCTTCAATGATGACGATGAACCTAATTAATCATAATCACAAACAACCACGGAACAAAGGTTAGATGAGCACAAGTCCACTCATTACACTATTTAGAAAGCAATAATATGTACAAGGATAAGCATGAGGATCCCCCACGAGGCACCTTGTTTTTGTTAACCGAGTCAAAAGCTCGACTCGAATCCCCATAAATGTGATCATTTAGGGATTATCATGGTATGGTCATTTTTTATGGGGCTTACATGATAAAAACAACCCAAAAGCAACCAGTATTAAGGACTAAGTCCTTTGATGATGCAAAATACCAGGATCAAAGATGTCATCCTCGTTTTCATGGGATAAACGAACCAACACCACTTCAACACGTGCCAAAACCCCAAAGGGGTAGAAGAAAAGAGGTGAGAAATAGAAGGGTGGGACAATGGGTAAGGCAATACAATGAGCTACTCGAGGTAGACTCACACCAAGCCAATAGATAATTTTTCCATTTATTGCATCGGTTGAAGACCAAGATTTCCCTTTACACGCAATTCCGGGATCGAATATCTCGTCCTCGGTGGAGAAATGTAAGGGAACATAAGGGGCTTCCCCTACACTAAAACCACACGATGCATCGTCAAAAGGGGTAGACGAGCTTGTAGCACTCATAAAATGCGGTGATGACGGAGTTAAACTTGTAGAAAATTCTTTTAAATCAAGTTTAAAATCTTTTCCTTTTTCATCGTTCAAAAACTCTTTATGAAAACCCGATGGAATTATGTCAAAAATATTTGGCGTTTCAAAATCAATATTAGTCATGATAAAAGTCCTCACATTTAAGTCGTAGTTAGGGGGTGGTGGATTGTATAAGTTCTCAAAACGTTTATCAACAAAGAACACCGCCCCCTCGGGTTCAACATATTCGTCATCCTCATGATCGTGAATCTCATCGATTTCTTCATCATAGATGGGTTTGTTAAACCAAGGTTTTTCATTCCTCTCATTGAGGATTTTAGAAACTCTCTCGAAAAGATCACGGTCAAGCACAAAACCATCATTCTTTTATGGGGAATGTTGAAATGTTAGATCCTCACGAATGTGGTAAACGTCATTCTCATTTGAGGAGTATTGATTAGGTAACTCCTCGTGAATGGGATTTTGGGTCACGTGAGTTGGTTCGTCATCGAAAATAAGACGTTCCAACTCATCAAGTTCTTCCTCGATTTTGGAAAAATCTACCTCACTTGTAGGTGGAAGTGGAGGCATAAGAGCTAGCTCTCGTTCGATAATTTCCTTAATCTTGGGATCAAACTCATAATCATCGTACTTCCCATGTAAAGAGGTCTTTTGAGGAGAATCCTAAAATGGCTTTTAGATTTTGAAGCACGTGGTCAATTTCGGCAAAATCGCCATCGTCATCATCAAAGAAAGAGTCGATGTGAGCACTCACAACCATGGTCTTACAAGTCGAATGACTATGCTTAGGTGACTTTTCAATGGAATTAGAAGTTGAAGCCTCAAAGACGTGGTCCTTCGAAGGTGGTGAAGACAAGTCCATTTTGGTCATTGTCGTGATGGCACTAACGTCGCCCTTCGGAATTGGTTGTTCACTTGTTTCGCCGAATATATCCCAAAATGATTTTTCATCCATAGATCTACGAATAATCTTTTGAATTAAGTAAACGTATTCTTTATCATTAAAATCATCATCTTTAAAGCCGTTCATTTTCATTCTTTCAAAACATGCATCAAGCCTCATATTTTCTGCTAATGCTAACATTTTGAAATCATTAGAATTTGAAACCTTGGTTTTATCATGATCATTTAAAACTTGGTATCTATTCGCGAAAAAGTCCATTTTCTCCTCCCCATATTTCATAGTTAATTAACCACCGTGGACGTCGATTACAGCTCGAGCCATCGATAAAAAGGATCGACCTAAAATAATGGGACATTTAGGATCACACTCATAATCGGATATGACGAAGTCCGCGGCAAAAACAAACTTTCCAATTCTAATATAAACATCCTCGGCTATTCCAATTGGTTTTAATGGTGTACAATTTGCTAGCTCGATTGTCATGTTTGTGGGGGTAAGTCTAGGCAATCTCATCAATTTCCAAAGAGAATGCTACATGAGATTGATGATAGCACCTAAATCGTCAAGGGCTAAACATCCCTCAATCTCGGAAAAATCACAAGGTAATAGAAATTGGCCCGGAGCCTCTTCCTTTCTCGGCATATGCCTTTTGGGTTTTTTAAGAGGGATCGAAGCACAAGTTTCATCAAGGGTTACTTGGGTGAGGTCGATAAAACTCTCGTTTTGAACCGTGGATAGAATTCGAGGTACACGAGGGCGTGAACTCTTTTCCTTGGTCACCACGTTCACCTCATCGACTTTAGAACATGACGGCTTCTTAGAAGTCGAGGGTTGAGAAGAAGGAACAACTCTAAATCCATCAAGGTTTGGGGTAGTCACACGACTTTTCTCACGAGACGAGACGACTTTAACATGTTTCTTCGGATTTACAACGGTGTCACTAGGTTACGTACTTGATGACGCACCCGAAGACTTGTTTATAATGGCCAAAAACATCTTTTTAATGGCGATTTGTCCTTGCTCAATCTTAGTGTTTTGATTTTTCAACGTGTTGGAAAAGTCGTTTTTCAAATTACCAATTTGTCCCTCTAATCGTCTCATATTAGCCTCATTCGTTTTCATATATTCTTGAAACTCGTTTGACGAACTATTTTGATTAGAATTAAAGTTCCCTTGGTTTTGATTACTTCTTTGAAAATTCCCTTGATTACCACTCGAAAATTGTTTCCTTGATTAGTGTTGTTTGAAAAATTCGAGTTTTGATTGTTGTTGTTTTCTCGATTTTGCCAACTTAAATTCCGAACTTGATTATAATCTTGATTCGAAAAATTCACTTGTTGATTATTTCCTCGAAAATTGTTTCGGTTTTGATTCGAAAAATTGTTGCCTTGGTAATGATTTCCTTGTGATGGACCCGCGTTGTTTTGATTTTGAAAATTGTTGTTTACGCGTTAACACTCGACGTTTGGCCATACGTAGCCGCACACTCATATTAATTATGAGGTCCACCACACAACGTACACGATGCCTCAACCGCTTTTATCGTAGCGAAAGCGTCTTTCTTTAGCATCTCAATGAGAAAATACGTAAACAAATTCGTCAACTTGTCGACTTTTGCATCAACCCTCTCAATGTCGCGATTAGAATTACTAACAATGGCGACATTGGCAACACTCAGTGTGTTACGGAGTTGTTAAACCTTGGGTCGATTTTCGATAATCATTAAAGCGTCTTTCGGAGTTTTACACAAAAATTGTCATCGGCGGCGGAATTCAACGAATCTTGTTCTTGAAAACTAAGACCGTTGTAAAACGTATCGATGTGGTGTAACTTGGAAAATCCATGGTGAGGACATTGCCTAAGAAATTCTTTAAAACGATTCCACGCGTCTCTAAATGATTCATTCGGTTTTTGTACAAATCTCGTAATCTCGTTTTTGAAAAACGTCGCCTTAGACGGCGGGAAAAAATGATTAGCGAACTTGGAAACGAGATCCTTCCACGTAAATGGAATTAGGTGGATCTTTCTCGTACCAATACTTGGCGGCACCATCGAGCGAGTACGAAAAAATCATAAGCTTGACGACATCGGTGTCGACGTTCTTAAACTTGCTCGTGGCCAAAAGATGATCAAAATTCCGAATGTGATCGTGAGGATTATCCGCCTCACGACCTCGAAACTTCGTAGCTTGTATCAACGAAAGCATTCCGCTCTTAATCTCAAAATTCTCCGCTTCGATAGCGAGAATAACGATCGCGTCTCCATAACCATCGGTGGGCGCTTGGAGCAATTCCAGCATCGAATGATTGTCGGCCATCTCGTCTTCGGTTTCGACAACGATATTAGGAACGTCGATTTCTAATTCTCGTCTACGTCGTCGATTCCTTCGATTTCGATTACGTCGACTCGAAGCGTCGCTAGAATTAGAATAATCCTTCGATCGAGTGTGCATGCACTAACGTAGAGAATGGGGGTAGCAAAGAAGATTCTTTTTGGGTTTTTCGTTTTTTTTTTCTTATTTCTTTTTGGTTTTTGATTGTTTTTTTAATTATTTTTTTGGATTTTTGGTGTATTACGTAGACTCAAATCTACAAATCTCTCCTCGAATCAATTTCTCGATTAAAGGAGCCTCAAGGAACGAAAACGATCACGTGGAGTGAACGCCTTCGATGACTTTAGAACGTTGGTGGAACACCAAAACGTTCAAGAGGGTTTAATCTTGAAAAACAAGCAAATATATAATACGTAGATAATACTTTGGTTGGAAAACCCTCGATTAGCCCTTTTTTTCTCAAAACACGCACAAGCAAGCGGTGGAAACGAGACGGCTCTAAGCACTTAAGAGCCTTTTTCCATTAGGTCGTGAAATACAACCGCCTTATACCGACCTTATAGTTTGTGTTAATCAAAATTAAGCCTTTCGAAAGTATTTATCTATTTTGCCTTTTTATTTTTGCTTTGGATTTGAATACATTAATTGAGTGATGAAATCCCAGGTAAGGTTTCCGTTTCACGCTTTTGCAGATATTGTAAATATATTGTGATACGTATACAATATATTAATAATATTTACAAGAAAAACGAAAACGAATAATAGGATATCTACAATATAGTAAAAAGATTGTTGAGTGTTTAACTTAGGAAAACTAAACACAATTTATTTGGATATTTATACTATAGTATAAAAAATAACAAAAATGAGTATTTACGTAATATACGCTTTCCAAAAATGAAAAGCAAAAACGCACTACTCACACAAACACGATACGTATAATGGCACTAAAAACACCTCCCCGGTAGCGGCGCCAAAATTGATGTATGTATTTTTTTACACGTTTTAGGAAAAACACGTATAATCGGCAAGTATTAAATTCGACGATTTAGGAAAACCGACAAATCGAATAAGTGCGAATTCGTTGTCGGCGGAGGTGTATGTGTATAGTGCCAATACTTATAAAACAATGTTTGGATTAGTGTCGTTTTTGGGTTTGGAGAGAGAAAATTAAAAGACGAGTTACACTACGATTACACTACGACGATAAACGTAAAAACGTAAACGTAAATACGTAAAACGCGACGAAATTAAAAATTAATGCTAAAAATTAATTAAAAATTAAAACTAAGTTTAAAATAATATAAATAAGAATAAAAATTCAATAAATAAATTCTAAAACCTTTTATTTATTAAATATTCAATTTTAAATGCTAATTAAAGCCCTAAAATTAAATATAATTAACAAAAGCCCAAAATATTATTTTATCAAACTAATATCTACTTATATCAGTTAAACACTAAAAAGTATTTTTCCTAAATTTTTAAAACTATTTTTCTATTATTTAAATGCTAAAAACACTTTTTAAACTAAAATAATCATAAAAAAATAAAAAAATAATGGGAAAAATAATTCTACTTTTCTAAAAATCTTAAAACACTTAAATAAAACTGGGAAAAAGTTAATTAAAAACCTTTTTAACTTAAATATTGCTGAAAAATAATTAACCTAATCAGAAAAATAAATTTCTTTTTCTAAAAATCTTAAAATAAATAAATAAACATGAGAAAATTTAAATCACTGAAAAATACTCAAATAAGGTCACTAAAGATAAATACCTACAATTATGATAGTGACACTTGCAAAGGTTTTGTCTTTTAGCTTGTCAGTGGGAAGCAACACACTAGTAGTGGGAAGCTGCCTCCCAAGCTCAGTCACAAAAACAAGTTTTGTCGATTTCTGGCTTTGTTACTTGGTATTATTTGGAAACAAGGGCACCCCCACACTCAAGGAAGTGTGGGGAGTCAATGCAAGAAAGAGAAGACACAAGTTTAATACACAAAAATCACAGAATCAGGAAATTACAAGTTACTGATGTCCAAATGGTGGGTCTGATGGTGATTGCTGATCTATTTGGCAATCTGAAGAGTTTCTAACCTAAATATCTTTGACATAAACTAACCAAACCTAAAATCTCTAGCATATAACCCTAAATCTAACCTAACTCTAACTGATTACCAAGATTACAATAATTAAAACTCAAAAGTAAACTTGCTTAGGCCTACTGAATGTTTTGGAAGATTTATGCAAACTAGTAACTTGAATTTTTGCTTTACACTACCGTGACCAATGCTAAACTACAAACCTAACTAGCCTATAGGAGCATTTAGATCAGTCCTAACTTAATATATGTCACTTATAGTCAGCAATATGAGTAGATCCAAACACCCCTTATGACTGATGAACAACATTTTCAAAGGACAATATATGAAATTTTCAACCAAGCCTAACCTAGATAATCAAAACGTATGAGTAATCATCAAACCATAGTAAACTAACAAAACATATACATTCATTGGCAACATACACAAGAATCACATACCACTCATTACAAGCAAGACTAAAAGGGTTCAAGCCTGAGATTTACCTCGTAGGACCTACATCCAGGCCCCACCATGGCTGAATGCCATCTCCTAGTTAGCTTAAAGTGAAGGGAAGATGGTGTGTATAAGTTTGTTGTATGCAAGAGAGTGCAAGGGCAGACTACATCAGTCACAACCCTAAAGGTGATGGATATGAGGACTACAACAGTACGCGATCAAGTCTACAACAGACAAGATCTCTTAAGCTGCAAATGAATAACAAACCAACCCAGTAAGCAGGGCTACAAGCTATTTGTCATGCAGCTTGTAGGCTAGCTTATGAGTGGTTAGAAAAACAAGACCAATTCTATTTTAAACCACAAAATTTTTGGGGAAAACACCAAACTTAAAACTGAAATGCTTTGAGCAAATTAAAAGTACCAAAAATCCAGAAACTAATCCTATAAGCTTGGTTGTCAAGCAAGCTTATAGGTAGCTTATGGACTTTTGGGTCTTGAAATATTGACCAAAATTATTTGGAAAACTCTTCAAATAAGATGATAAAACTTATGAAAAATAAAGTAAACCAAATGAGGAATGGATTATACAAGCTTAATGGATTTGCTAGGGTGTCAACCATACAAATCCATAAGCTTCTACAAGCTTATACAGAAATCACAACAATAAGACCAAGTGTCCTTGAGCCTTATTCTTGTTTTGATAACATAAACTAAAGTTCTGTAGGAAAAATAAAATGATTACACTAAAAAACAATAAGGTAACTCAGCATAGTTTATAAAATTCAAAAAATAAATACTTCATTAATTTTCAAGGTTTTTACAAAAAGTTGGAACAACAAATATGGACACACCCCGTCCATATTTATACTACAAAACATAAAATTCTAGAATTACAATGAAAAATGAAACCCTAGATATAAAAATTACAAAGCTGGCCTTGTGATGACAGCTATCTTTCTTGATCTTGAACCGTTTAATTGAGTAGGGACCAAGAAAACCTTTTAGGACGTTGATCATGTCCCCTCATGGGGTTTTGTGGAAAGGGACTTAAGAAGGGGAGGGTTAGGGGTGTCACATGGGTATAGTGGGGTCGGTTTTTATGGTTGAGTTTGGTTTAGGCTGGGTCAAATTACGGATCTGTAAGGTATTATACAAAACCCCTTTGGTTTGAATGATTAATGGGATTAGGGTTTATAGGTTTAAAAAAAATGAATAGTGGTGGTGTTGATCCGGTTTGGGGGTTTAATATATGTTAGACGCCCAAAATATGATTTAAAAAAACTTATTAATAACTTAATATGTTTAAAGGGTAGTGGAAAGCAGACGTAGAGAGGATGTGGAGGTGGAGTGTGGTGATTGGTGGGCATGGTGACATGGCAGGCTGTGGTTGGTTGTGTGGGTTTATGTTGTCTGGACATATTTGGCCCTTATACTCCCAATTATGTGTCATACAAAGTTGTCACAGCAATACACCCTTTTCCCTTTAATAATAACTTTGAGGCTATTGTCAATTTTGGCACAAGCTTTTCATAAACTTTTCATAAGGACTTTTAGTGCACATATTGCATTCTTCAAGGGCCATTCTTGAATATTCTTGAAATATTAGGGACCCAAATGTAATAAATGATATTTGCAAGGGTATAATATGACAAGTTTTCAAAAGATGAGGGACCAATCTTGAAAATCTTCAAAACTTCAAGGACTTTTTTGGAAAATCATGATTCAGGTCCGGTTCTTTGTGCGGCTTCGTTTCCCGTGTTCGTTTTTGCTTGATTCTTGTAATCTTTTGGTGAATTCACGATATCCGTACCTAAAATACACAATGAACAAACACAAGCATATTTTGGGGTATTTTATGACATTTTTAAGCGTTTTAAGCCCAATTTGGACGATGAGACTATGTATAAATGCAGTCTCATCAATTATTAATCTGGAAGTAATTAGGGTTTGATTCTCATTAAACAAGAAATCTACAAAACGTGTTCATAGTATGAAAACACCTAATTTGATCTGGTTAAGGTATGGGATTAGTGTTTGGCACGTGTTTAGGGTTAATTAATAATATTTTGAAAATATTATTAATAACCTGTTTAATGGAGAATGATGTGGAGGTTTTTGGTGATGTGGAGCTATGATTGGGAGAGGGGTGTAAGTGGATGATGACTAGGATGGGTTTAATGGTTGTTAGGGTATTAGGGTTAAATAAGTTTGGTGATTTGGCATAGTTGGTCCCTCCCTGTTACTTGCTTCTTTTTAACATCTTTCCAACGTTAGTCCTTTGGCATTTTCAAGTTAAGTCCTTTGGGTATTTCATAGCCAGTCCTTTGTTAACAATGGAGGACTAGTATTGTTTTTATTCAAACTTCAAGGGATGTTCTTGTAAAGTCTTCAAAATTTAGGGACCCCTATTGTGCTTTTGAGATTCTTAGGTGTATAAAGTGTCATTCTTCAATTCTTGAGGGACTTGTTTTGCCAATCTTCAATTCTTCAAGGTCTTTTTGGCAAATTCATATCTTGGGCCCGGTTCCTTGTTCGGCTTCGTTTCTCGTGTTCGTTTTTGCTTGTTTCTTGTGATATTTTGTCTTTTCACGATATCCATACCTAAAACACACAAAGAGCAAACACAAGTATATTTCACTGTATTTTACGACATTTATGCACATTTTAAGCCCGTTTAGGACGATGAGACTATGTATAAATGCAGTCTCATCAAATGGTAGGAATTTAATACTCATGAAGATAAATAAATTAGATATGACATTCATAATCACAATACTTCATTTGAATATGAGCCATGTCTTGATGAAGAAGAAGCTCAAGTTACCCAAATTGATGATTAGTCATCCTAGTACCACAGGTGTTCTCCAACCAAGTTGAGGGGGATGACTTGGTTGGCGAAGATGTGGAGGAACGGAAATTTATGATATTAGTGGATGTTGGGTGTTACTTTATTGGGCGATGGAAGGAGAACTTGTTTATCAAGTTGATGCGTATTATTATTAAGCAAGTTCAGAGAAAAGCACGAATTGGAGTTTGATATTTAAACCAACTCTTGTGCGATGAAAAGGATACGTGTGCTAAGCTGAGTTCGGGTGTTAGGAAGATTATATGTGCAAAACAGGTTCGGGTCGCGTCGAGTAGGAGAAAGCGTAAGTGAGGTGTTCGGGTTTGGAAATGTGGACGTTTCTTAGGATTTGAGGAGATACAGAGTTTAGAGAAAGGTGATACTTGGGATGTGTTTGAAGATGATGGTACGCCTTGGACACATCGAGCAAGACCACGTTTTGAGAACGTGTACGGGAAGTGTTCTATCCAGCCACCTTGACACGTTACATTAGAGGTACCGTCGGGCTAATGACGTTAAACTTAGCGCTTACGGGAGGCAACCCGTGGTTTGAATTATTTGTTAAAAACTTTTGGGTGTGTTCACTACAAAACCTGACGAGACTAAACTCGTCCACTCTGGCTACCGAGTGGTTTAAAGGCTTGTTGCATAGGCTAAATGCAACCATGATTCCTACGAAAGTGAGTTAGGTTTTTGCTGTTGTATGAGTTTGTCAAATTGATTTTTAACCAAAATTTCAACTGAAATTTTTTGCATTGAGGACAATGCAATGCTTTAAGTTGAGGGGGTGGCACATGTGTTACATATTGTTGTGTGAAATTTTGGTCAGAATATGATTTTTAGGAAAAAATTATCACGTTAGATGAGTTTTGTGTTAATTTGTCGTGGAAGTTTATTCTACATATATGTTTGTTTAGTGTGTGCAGATTCTGAGGATTAGCTTGTGGATGACTTATTGGAGCAAGCTAGATGATTTGGCCATAATTTATAAGGTGCACCCGATTCCATTGTATAATTTGGTTATAAAATTTATTTGATTATTTGCATGTGGTTAGGCATATGTATAATTAGTAGATGATCACCATACTCAATTGAATCTTCCCACTTACTTTTGCGTAGATCAAGTAAAAAATTTGAATAATATAATATGAAATATAGTAATGTAATAGTTGGGTTATGACACTTGGAATTAATTTTATTTGGCTCACTGCGCACAGTGGCCTTAAAAAAGAGCTGGAGAATTATCATAATTATTGGTGGTAGTCATATGTTGGGCTTGTCTATTTGATTCATCACCCGCGCAAGGTGATATTTTAGTTGTTAGAGCGGGTCAGACGCCAATTCTTATGATGGATAGCATTGCACTTAGCTAAGACAATTTTTGCATAGGCTAATTGTTGGTTAATTAAATTAAGAGGATTGGTTTAATTTAGTGCATTGGTTAATTAGATTATGTGGTAGATAACTCCATTATATGATGTACCAATAGGCATGGAGCATAGGTGTTCCCATGTAATTAAAACGGACTAAATTAACCGGTTCCAATGTGTCGATGTGTCTTATATGATTGGTCATAAGATAAATATTCATTTTTCTGAATGATTGGTCATTATATCAACCTTAAAAGGAGAGTATAAAGCATTTGGGATGACTAGTATAAGAAACAGTCCTAGAAGGTTAAAAAGGAGCTTATGTGTGATGAAAAATAAATGCTTGAAATGTGAAGTAACATTCATGTGGAAAGAAGAAGAAGAAAAAACGAAAAAAAAACAAAAAAAAGTGAAAGTATGTAAGCTAAAGTATGATGGCTTATGTTGTGCTCCTAAGGTATAAAATATCCAATGTTATAAAAGCTGTTAGATATTCTCACCTCTTGTTTTAGATTAATGTTTAGATTGATTATAAGTGTGTATTAAGTACGTGGGGCACATGGTTAATTATATGAAACATAAAGTAAATGAAACCATTGGGAGCGGTTATGCTAAGTGTTTAAGAAGGAAAAAAGTGTTGGTAATTATTTTAGATTATTTGTCATGTAGGATGGTTATTAATGTATTAGGTTGAATTTGATCTTTTTGATGAAATTTAAATGATATAATTAAAAATTATAAAATTTACATGCTTGTAGATCTTTTACTTGAGACAAGTAATGTTAAGTTGAGGGGGTTTGATGGGTGTATTTTTCATATACCTAATAGCATGTTAATTTAGCATAGTTGCAATTTTATTTGTTATTATACATGTACTTTGAGTTTGTTTTGTGATTATCTAGGTTATGTGGAAAATGGAATAAAATTGCCGCTTTATTATTTTTGGAGAAAAGATATGAAGAGCGCCAATAAATGAAGAAAAATATCGAAGAAAAAGATTTGAGCACGTCGTAATCTTCTTAGTCATCTTTTATTCTTTTGGGCTTCGTTTGAGCGAACGCGACTGTGACTATTTTTGTTTAAGGCCATGTTAATTTAGTTAATTTCATTAACTAAAGAATAAAAGAAAAAAAGTTACATAAATGAGCTATTCCCATTTACCTCAACCGAGCATTAAAGAATAGAAAGGAAAAGCCTTGTTGGGCCTTATTTGGAGGCGTGGAAAGAAAGAAGCAATATGGGTATATAGATCTCAATTCATCTATTATGGAGAATTACCATTCGTGCCTTTGGGACATCAGTAGCCGACAAGATAAAGATCAACGTTTTGGTGATACATCACACGAGTATAACAAGAATTGTTATATTAACACATATCGTTAGTCCTTTGGGTTTTATCATCAGTCAAGTAAAAAAGATGAACAATAGACATCGGCTCAGATATATCATGATGTCTGGCTAATTTTGTTGTAATTCCTTCCGGTAATCGTATTTATGTTTTGATCATTACTTTTGAATTTTCATATTAATTTTATGTTGATTTAAAATTTATTTATAAATTATTTTGATTGATTTGATATTATGTTTAATTATTTGGGCAAGACAATTTATTGTTAGTTAGCAATTCATACTTATTCTATTTAGTTAAAGAAAAAGATAATCGCATAATCGACATAAGTTATGCCTAAATATATTCTTAAAGCATAATTGTTGGTTGGATTAGTATGAGACTTATTATTACGAGTCATTGATGAACATAATAAGTGTCGCGATTAATTCATTCATATTAAGTCAAAGTAATCTTTGTTATCGATTTGAAAGTCTTGATAATCCATAAAGTGATCGACAATAGATATTGAGAGCTGGAAGGGATTTGCATTTTTCTTTTTTTTTGGTAAAAGGGTAACAATGACCCCGGTAAATAGAACCAAAATAAGCGTTGAAGTACAGGAATGTGGCTGAAATACCACATTAACCGCAAGCTACAGGCAGCTTGTTAAACAAAATGTTTATGACAGGCCATAAACATTAACTAGTCTAGAATAAAGGAAATATATAAACTAGACGATAACATAAAATTACGAGGAAAATAATAAAATATCAACATGGGATCAGCCAGTTGGAGTGCTTGCCCCTATATTAGTGTTGAGAAGATTCACCGATTCATCAAAGACTACCTCGACTCCCTCCTCCTCCTCATTATCTTCCTCGCTTACTTGAGGGATTTGCATTTTTCTTATTATTTTTTACATCTTCATTTATGTTTTTTTAGTTTAATTAGTATTTAGTTATTTAGATTATTAAAACAAAAACTTTTATTGATCAGTGATCACCCCGAAACTTAAATTAAAACCACATACTCCTCGTGGATTCGATATCCGTTTGCCCTATCTTGTATAAGGTAATTAGGTTTATTTTTGACCGGTACTTCGATGTCGTTCATTATTCGCGGTGCAAATACTTCAAATCCGTAAAGCTTGCGAACCTTTAATGTCTTCCCAATTTCATTACATGAAAACCACGAGAATTAGTTAAAAATCAACAATAATGATCAAACCGCTAAAACAATATTTATTAATGATATATTTATATAAAAGAGATAGGAGAATAAGCACATAACCAAAACACATGAGTTTTTGAATGAATACTATACTCTATGTTTAGCATAGTAACTTATAATCGACTCTATCACTTCTCGTTCTCATTTCAGAGACTTAGCCTAATATAGTTAAGGAACGAAGCTAAGGGATCAACACACCCGGTCAATTCAAAAATTACTCTTATTCTCACCAATAGAAACCCTACATAGGTGTCAAAAAACTTATGAAAAACACGATTTTTAAAAAACTTTAGCAATTTTTTGCACTTATTCATAACAAAACGAACAAAAATGGAGTACGTGAACACTAAGCAAAGAAAGTGTCTATTTACCCCCATACTAAAACTAAACATTGTCCTTGATATTTAAAGTCTAAGGGTGGAACACCCCCATACTAGAGACGAAGATTCTAATGCTAAATCCTAGCATGGAAAGGGTATAACAAATGATCTTAAGCCGTTTATGAATTATGCTAAAAGATAAACGTTAGTGAACAAAAGTATATCATCGGATATCGGGATTTTCAAAGCAAACGATCGAAGTTCGAGTGATGGATGAATAAAATGAACACGAGAGGCTTAATTATGGATAATCCTAGATAATCACATCACTAACAAACAAAGAAAACAAGGTCGGAAGAGCACAAGTCTCCTGACATTAACTTAGGGGTGTCCATAGTTCTAGAACCGGATCGAACCAGAACCGAACCACAAGAACCGAGAACCGTAAAATTAGGAAAATATGGAACCAAGAATCGTCCCTATGCCGGTTCCACGATGGGAATTTTCGGGAATTCCTTACGAGAACCATTGTATTTTAAGAGTTCATTTTTTATGTTTCAGTCTTTCATAAGATACATATTACAACAATACAAACACCCACAAAAAGGTCTTCAACAATAAAATTGTACCAATAATTTCAATAGTTTAATGTAACATAAAAAAACACAAAATTTTAAAAGAAAAATCTACAATTATTAAAAAATATCTAGAAAAGTTAAACATGTGATTCATAAGGCATCAACAGAATTTGATGTGACTAATGACTAATTGTTTTATATATAATTGAAACCTTGCACAATAATTGTAGATTTAAAAACGATCACTAATACTAATATTTATTCGAATTCGTGGTATATGGTTATGTGTTTATAAAGTTATGCATATGCTGACAATTACTAGATTATAAACAATCGCTTAGTATAACATTAAAACATATATGTTGAGTATTTTATTATATGGATTTAAAAACGATCACTAATACTAATATTTATTCGAAATCGTGGTATATGGTTATGTGTTTATAAAGTTATGCATATGCTGACAATGACTAGATTATAAACAATCGCTTAGTATAACATTAAAACATATATGTTGAGTATTTTGATGATTATGATAATTGATAAATGATGTAGATTAGATGCTACGGTTGTTATTATGTTTTTAAGGTTAAAATTCTTTTACAGCTTTAATGAGTAGTTTTTATTCTATATTATCTTAAATGGGCTTACATGTTCTACAGAATGTCATAAGCAGAGCCTACAAAAATTTATATTTTCAAAAAAATGATTAATTTTTCTTTCGGGAAAGAACCGGAACCGGCCGGTTCTTTCCCGAACCGCCGCGAGAACCGAAAATTTAGAATTTTAGGAACCAAGAACCGAACCATGGTTCTAATATACGGTTCGGTTTCAGTATAGTTCCTCGGTTCTTTTGGTTCCTCGGTTTTTTGGACACCCATACATTAACAACATTAGAAAGTGATAACATATACAAGGATAAGCATGAAAATCCCCCACGAGGCACCTCGTTTTTTATAACCAAGTCATGAGCTCGACTCGAATCTCCATAAATGTGATCATTTAGGGATAACTTGTTATAGTCAACACCGGTATTAAGGACTATGTCCTTTCATGGTGCAAATACGGGTGTCGAAGATAACATCCTCTTGGTCGGATGAAAAATGAGATAACCTTTCTTGACTCAAAATCCCAATGGGACCAAAGAAAATAGAAGGCGGGACAATGGGTGGGGCAACAATATGAGCTACCTAAAGTAAGCTCTCACTAATCAAATGAAAATATTTTCTATTATTGCTTCGGTGGAAGACCGAGATTTCCCTTTAAACACGATTTCAGGGTCAAAAATCTCGTCATCGGTGGAGAAACAAAGGGACTCAAATGGGACTTCCCTCACACTATCTCCAAAATTACAATCCTCAAAAGGAGTAGATGAGGTAAAAGTAGACCCAGTCAACGGTGATGATGAGGTTAAGTTAGGGACATCATTCAAATTAGACTAATTTTTTCCCTTTTTCATATTTTAAACTCTCATTATGAAAACCCGATTTTCCATTTATTAAGCCAAAAACATTAGTTGTCTTTAAAAAATGATTTAGCACACTAAAAGATTTAGGGGTCTTAAAATTAATTGGCACACTAAGTGGATTCGGTGTCGCAAAAACGATGTTAGGCACGCTAAAAATTTGGACATTTAGGTCATGGGTGGGAGGGGGATTAGCAAAGACATTTTCAAAATGATGGTCAATAAAGAAAACATCCCCATCGGGGTCAACATAATGGTCATCACTATACCATGGACCATCAATACACTTGAATTCCTCATCATAAATCGGTTCCTCGTACCAAGGGCCTTCGGAAACATCATTATATATTGGGGGATAGCTCTTGATTGTACTAGGATCTAAAACAACATTAACATCCTTATTGGGAGATATGTCTAATGCAAGAAACTAATCAACCTCCTCAAAGAATTATTCATCCTCACAAGTGTGAAACGAAGGAGGATTGATGGTTGGTCAACAACGGTCTTGAACTCCTCATCAAAAAGTGGGTTATGATGAAATAAGGGTTCATAAATGGAGTTCGAGAAGGTCATAAAAATGTCGTCATTCTCGTCTTCACAAGAAATCTCCGACATGGTATCATCATCATTCTCATTTGAGGAGGTTTCTTTGGGGAAATCCTCGAGAATGGATGGTGGGTTATGAAGTATATGCTTGATCTCGGCAAAATCTCCATCGGTGTCGAAGAAAGAGACAATATGGGAAAGTCTTTGAGGAGACTTATCAATGGTCAAAACCGTAGTCTCATTGATTATGGGACTAGATAAAAAAGGCTCTTCAATGATGAACGGTTTTGTATTGATGGTGGTCAATTGGTCCTTCGGAGATGGTGAAGACGTGTTCTCATTAGATGAAGTTGTCATAGAACAAACGTTTTCCTCCGAAATTAACTTTTCCTCATCGCCGAATAAATCTCAAAATGATTGATCCATAAATTGTCGTAAACCTTTTTCAATTAAATAGGCATACTCCTTATAGTCAAATTCATCTTTCTTAAAACCATTTTTCTTAATTCTTTCAAAACATGCATCAAGTTTTTTATTGTTTTGGAAAAAATTAAGTTGGTTTTGGGAGTTATCGGTTAAAAATTCCATCTTATCATCCCCATATCTTAAAATCAATTTCCCGTCGAAAACGTCGATTTGGGCTTGAGCCGTCGATAAAAATGGTCTCGCTAAAACGATAGGACATTTAGGATCACACTCATAGTTGGAAATAACGAAATCCACGGGAAACGTGAAATTTCCAATCTTAACAAAAATATCTTCGACAATACCAACCGGTTATCAAGTGTACGATTTGCAAGCTCGATGATCATGTTGGTGGGGGTAAGATGAGGCAATTTCATCATTTTCCAAATGGATAGAGGCATAAGATTTATGCTACCACCGAGGTCGGTAAGTGTTAAACATCCCTCAATCTCCAGAAAATCACAAGGTATTAAAAATCGGCTCGGATGTTCTTGCTTTCTGGGAAAGTGTTTTAGAAAACCACGTCACAAGTTTCATAAAGGGTCACTTTGGTTAAGTCAATAAAATTTTCACATTTAACGGTGGATGAGATATGAGAAACACTAAAGGGTTTAGAAGTAGAAGGAGAAAAAGTAGATTTAGAAGAGGAAGAAGGTTTCTCATCCATGGTCGCCACCATTTTCCCTTCGAATTTAGAACATGATGAGGACAAAGGCTGAGAGGTTTGAGACTTCCCAACTCTAAAACCATCAAGTTTAGGGGTAATAACATGACGAGATCCATGAGACGTAATTGCATTAACATGCTCCTTCGGGTTTGTAACAGTGTTACTTGGTAACGAACCCAAACTTGACGGTTTATTCATAATAGCTGATAACATACTCTCAATCCTACTTGGATTTTGTTTCATTTTTAGTTGATTTTGCTCAATTTTATTATTTTGACCCTTCAAAGTGTTGGAAAACTCGTTTTTCAAAGTACCAATTTGGTTTTCTAATCTCTTCATATTAACCTCATTTGACTTCATGTAATTTTGAAAATCATTTGACACATTTTGATTTGGATTAAAACCTTGATTTTGATTACCATTAAAATTTCCTTGATTTGAATTATTAAAATTAGAGTTTGAAGTTTGACCTTGACTTTGAAAATTTTCTTGGTTTTGATTATTGTTAAAACCTTGACTCTGAAATTTTAGATTTTGACGTTGATAGTAATTTCCTTATTTATTACCAAAATTGTTTTGACGATTTTGATAATAATTTCCTTGATTTCCTTGTGGTGGGGCCGTGTTATTTTGATTAAAATTTCCATAAATCTCATTAACACTTGAGTTTTGGCCATTTGTAGCCGTAGAATCATAATAAAGGTGAGCTCCACCATACATAACACACGTATTCTCAACCTCTTTCGCCGTAGCGGGAGATATTTCTTCTTCAACTCATTCAACAAGCTTGTAAAAACGTCGGTCAATTTTTCGACTTTGGCATCTACTTTCTCAATCTCATGGTTAGCATAGCTAACATTGGAAACATTGGGTATGCTTCGGAGTTGAAAATTTTTGACCTATTCTCGATAACCGTTAACGCATCCCTAGGAGTTTTACATAAAAAGTTACCACCCGCGGTGGAATTTAACGAATCTTTGTCATAAGGATTAAGACCGTTATAAAACGTACCGATTTGGTGCAACTTGGTAAATCCACGCTGAGGAAATTGTCTAAGCAATTCCTTAAGACGATCTCACGCCTCTCTAAACGAATCATATGGTTTTTGGGTAAACCTCGCGATCTCGTTTTTAAAAAATGTGGTCTTAGATGGAGGGAAGAAATGATTAATAAATTTAGATTGAGATCGGTCCACGTCAATATAGATCGGTGGTTCTTTCTCGTAGAAAATTTTGGCGAGGCCGTCGATAAAATAGGGAAAAGAATGAGATTAATTGCATCATTAGGGACTTCCCTAAATTTGAAAGTAGTTGTAAGACGAGAAAAATTCCGAATGCGATCATAAGGATTATCCTTCTCATAACCACTAAACTTTGTCGCTTGAATTAAAAGATAACATTCCCGATTTAGTTTCAAAATTATCTACAAGAACATTGGGAATCACAATCGCCTCTCCATAACCACGGTGGGTGCTTTGAGCAACTCCATCATCGTACGATTTCTGCCCATCGGTTCTTGGGTTTCAACAACAATAGGAATCTCGGGTCCTAGTTCTCGTTGTTGTTGTCTCCTTCGAGCTTGACTTCATCGATTCGACACGTTCTTAAAATTAGGAGGTGGATAATTAGACGAACGAGTGTGCATTCACTAAAAGAAATTAGAGTGGTTGAGAAAAGAAATTAGAATGAGATAGCAAAGAAGATTCTTTTTGTTTTTGTTTTTTATTTTGTTAATATTTTGGTATATTTGTATATAACAAATCCATAAAAGAATCTCCTCAAATCAAAGTCTCGAATAGAGAATCCAAAGGAATGAAAGTAATCACACGGAGTGAAAACTTTTGTTTGACTTTGTAGTGAAGGTTAACAGTACGAGGGTTCAATAATTAATCAAAAGCAAATATAAGATTAATAATACTTTGGGTTGGCAAACCCTTAATCAATTCTCACTTTCAATGTACACACAAGAAAGCAGAGAAACAAGGCGGCGCGAAGCACGTAAGAGCCTTTTTCTTTAGGTTGTATTATAACAACCACCTTATACCCACCTTATAATTTGTACTAATCAAGATTAAACTTTTTAAGAGTATTTATCTATTTTATCATTAACTTTGTTTGATCAATACCAACAAAAATAATCGAAATGATAATAAGTGTGATAAATTGCAAGAAACTCTTTTGGAGATATGTATATTTTTTATGTAACAAAATATATATTCACAAAAACGAAATAAAATGATTGGGTGTTATTTGAGGTCAAATAACACTATTATTTATATGGCTAATAGTAATTTAAAAAAAAATATACACAATTTGTACGCTTCCACAAATGGAAGGGAAAAAAACGTAACTACTCAAACAAAAATATATTCAATGACACTTCACCTCCCCGGAAGCGGCGCCATAATTGATGTAGTATTTTTGCACACTTGGTAAGTATTAGTAATCGTAGACGTAAAAACATAAAACGAGAACCGAAAGTGAGATCGTTCCTAACGAGGAGAGATTTAAGACAATTTAAACCGTTTTTGGATTAGTTACAAGATTAGCAAGAGAAGGGTTTAAAATAAAAAACAATTCTACACTAAGACGATTATAAACTATGACGAATTACGCGATCATGCAAATTGAGAAAAATAACACTAAAATATTCAAAAAACTCAAAAATTTCAAAAATTTCAAAACTAATTCTATTTAACTTAATAAAAACAAAAATGAAATTAAATATTACTGAAAAGTCTTAATGGGCCTCAAAAAAGCACAAAACCAAATGGGCTTCAAGGTTTATTATAAGAAAACTGTTTGAAAAACAGAAAACGAAGAGTACTACTAGAACTGAAATTGGATTTTAAACAACTTTAAAACTGAACAAAAAGTATGAAAAAGCTCATAAAAACCTCAAATACGGAGTAAGCATTAGGTAAAAAGCTAAAAAGCTAAATAATTAGCTCATAAGCTAATTTTTTTTAGACCTAACCTTTTTGACAATTGAAAGGAAACGCAAAAAGAAATTATAAAAATGGTTAACTAGTAAGCAAGAAATAAGAAAATTTATGTTTCCACAAAAGGAAAAAATAGTCGGGTTCAATGAAACCACAACTATTTGACCTCAAATCTGGAACAAATGTTGGTAAAGGAAACATAAGAACTTTGAAACAAGAAAATTTGGAATAAGCCTACATCAATAAGCTGTAGGATTCAATAAGCACTTTAGAAAAAGAAACTAAGGTTTGTTTTCTAGTAAAATCAAAACCTAAGTTGTTTAAACTCCCAAAACTAATAAAAAACTTATAAAAATGGAGTTTAAGCTATAAAACAAAAGTTGTGCAAGTTACAATAAGCTAGAAATTAGAAATAAGCTGTATGACAGCTTAATAGTAAAAATTTAGCCAAATTAATATAAAAGAAAGTGGTCCTTGAATCTTTACGGAAAAGACCCAAGGGCATGCCGGTAGTGATGTTGTGTGTGAGGTAAGTGGTGTAGGTTCGAGTCCCAGCCACTTACATTTTTATACTTTTTTTTTTACTTTTCAAGAATCCCAAATAAGCAGTTGGCTTATTTGGGTTATAGAACAAGTATACAATAATAAATAAGCGTAAGCAACAACAATCAACACACAAAATTAATAATTAAAGCAAAATAAAAAATTTGAAACCCATGAACTAGTTGCTATAGTAAACTACCCTAGAATAAGCTTGTTTTGCAAATTTGGGCTTATAATTTAAGCACTATAATAAGCTGAAAACTTCAATTAAACTTCAAACAGAAAACTAGATTTGACCTAAAAATCTAAGCTTAAAAATTTCTTAAAGAATTAAAGTAGCTGATGTATTTGACCTCAAATTAGGCAAATTTTGGCAAACTTGTATCCACAAGAATTATCCTAAGTGATTTCTAAACCAGCAAGCTATGTCTGAGGTATATTTACCTCAGACAACAAAGCGTTAAACACAAAGATTTCTAATATATAATTTAAAACTATGAAGATTTAATTCTACTGTTTAAAATGATAAAAATTAACAAGAACTTAAATTTTTTTATTTACACTAACTTAAGTTGAATTAAAAGCTAATTTAACTTTATTTTAACCTATCTAAACTAACAACACAAATCTTACACCCTAAGATGATGCTTGACCTAGAATGTAAGTCTATTCCAAACACCACTTATGTGGTCAGAGTACAATTTTAACAAAGAACTTGAAAATAAAAAGCAAGAAAAGGCATCAAGTAAACAAGAACATTTAATATAAGCAACAAGTAAACATAAACAAGCACAAATTACAATAAAAAGGCCACATAAGCATTATGAAATTTTATAAAAAAGGTAAAAAGGAATGGGGAAATACGTGTGTTGAGTTTGAGACAAAGCATAACCTAATCTTACCACAAGCTATACCAAGACTTTTTTTAGCTTTTCCTCATAAAGTAATCATCTTAGCATAAGCTTATGATCTACAGGTACATATACTAATCTACTAGGTCTTGAAAATAATCAACACCACAAATCCTTGGAACTTGAAACAAGTAAAGAACAAACAAGGAAAGTTCAAGTACCATAAGCTGATTTACAAGCTTACTTGTCAGATAATCTTGTAAAGGGCTTATGCTACAGTAATAAGCACAAAAAAAACAAAGAACTTGATTTCTGGAAACTTTTGAAAAGAAATTTTTGCAAGAATTTTAAAAGACAGAAAAGTAACACTTATACCAAAAGCACACACATAAGCTCATTTGTCAAGCGAGCTTATTAGTAGCTTATGCTACAGTGGATCTCAAAGTGAAATACAGTTAAGATTTTTACTTTCATAAAACTAAAAAATTAAAGTTCCAAGAAAAGTAAATAAGCTAAATTTAAAGTGCAATTTAAAGTTAATTAAATGTAAAAACATGGAACTCAAACTTTCTTGTAGAATATTGTAAATCTATGTATTTCTAGAGAGAGAGTTGAACACACACACACTTTAGACAGAGAAAGTAAAAAAAACACATTTTACTATATGAAAACCATATGAACAACCAACCCTCTCCATCAAAGGAGAGGGCTTATATACCTATGACGACGGGTCAAGGGTTTTACATGAAAAGGGCTGCCCATATACATACATATGGGTTGGGCTTTATAGTTAAACTAACTAACGTCTAACTAATTTTTACATGAAATATGAGCTACTACTTAATATATTGTTTGAGTGGGTGATCCTTCCTAAATACGTAAAACGTATTTCTACAAATCTCCCCCTATGGGAGGTCACATCAAGTATGAGGGGGTCACCCTAATTACAACAGTAAAATAAACTTAGCATACTATGCTTGTCTTAAGATCGTAGTCTTCTTTTTTCTTTTCTTTTTTTCAGGTGAATATGCTTATGCGATCTTTAACTTTAGGGAGCATCTTTATTTGCCTTGATCTTTTGAATTCATCACTTGTGATATTCTCCTCCTCGTAACTTCATGTCCCACACACTTATACCCTTGTAATTCTTAAAAGCTTTAGAGTTTGATAAAGCGGAAGACTTTAAGTTGAACTTTCTCGAATTTGCTGAAGTATATAACGCAAAAAATATAAGCATGTGAGGACGACTTCATCTCGGACACCGCAACGCCGACGTCTTCAAATGCAAAAACATAAGTAGATACGAATGTAATGGATTTGACATTTCATTCTAATTCAGTAGCATTTTAGCTCCGTTGGTGAAGACTGGTGCACGATATTAAGTATCGTACTTGTGGCAGGTAGTTTCAATTAAGAACCTCCTTTACAAGATTTCGCAGGTAAACCCGTTCTCTTTATTCGACCGTCTCAAAGTTGACTGCGAACGTAAAGAGTGAATCATTTGGAAAAAATTACCCGCATGATTTAAGTCGTCAATTCAGATTCTGGAACAAGTTTGATTCATTTAAGAATCGTACCATCGTTGCTTTCCAGTTGTCACGATCTAGATTCATGTAGAATCTTGCAAGTTACCTACCAAGTGTTGTATGTTGTTAACACTAGAAGGACTTCCATTCGTTCTTGTGAGCTCTAAAGAGTGTCACTCTGAATGTTCTGGAAAGATCACAAGTATATTGTGTAGAGGCCTGAAACGAGTTTGAAATCAGTAAAGAATTAAACCATTGTTGCTTTCCAGTTATCACAAGTTTGATTCATAAAGAATCGCACAAGTAACCTACCATGAGCTTGTTGATGTTCACTCAAGAATTATTTCCATCTTCATTGTATATACTTTCGTATTACTCGGATGTTTAGGCAAGATCATGAAGATTTTGCGTAGGACTCTTCATACCTTTCTTACTTTTCATAGTGTGTGAAGAAGCAAGGAAATATGGAATAGTTTCCTAATGAGATTATTGATGATCTCAAATGGATCTAGACTCGATCGTGAAATTTAGATTTAAGGGTGGAGAGGAGTGCCACCTTTTCAATACCAACTTATTCGGAGTGAATAAATCGATAGATAATGTGCTGATCTCCGTGTGATTAAAACAAATACCTTTTAAGAGATATCTAAGTTAGCTGAGATGGGTCGTGCATTAGATCACTGGGTCCATGATGTCTATCTTTAATATCGAGCATCATGAAATTGATTCCTATAGCATATGAGTTGACCCGGTTTCTGACTAAGTTTTAAGGAGGGTTTCTTTCTTTTCACCCTTTATCTTTACAATTCCTTTTCATTCTTAATCCCTTCAATGCTTACCAATGCATCATAACTGGCACCTTGTTATGATTGTTCCAGTGCTAACTTTAGTACTTGGTCGGTATTCAACTTCGTTCACGAACTATCTCCATCTTTCCTAAGGACGACTGTTTCTAGCTATAAAATGTCGTTGGGAAGGAACATGCGTTCAACGTATTAAAAAACATCAAAACCTTAAAAAACATCAATGGCTGCCAAAAAATCCCTTCTTCTCATAACCTAATTTTCTTTTTCCTTTAATCCGAATACCTTATAATGATGCTGTTTTCTCGAATAATCACTGATTATTCTTGAGTTAACAAAGTCTTTATTTGGTTGATTGATTTTAGGGTAAATTAAATTGGTTTTATTTTTCGTTTTTTGGCAATCATTGTCTTGTGCGATTGTTTTGGTTCTCTAGGCGGTGGTTAATTGTCTTCTTTTCATGTGCTACCTAGACAATAAGATTCGGTTTGTGTTTAATAGTTATTCGCATTAAGTGTTTTTTAGGGTTTCACTGTGTTCCTTCAGTATTGTTAATCGTTTGCATACACTTAATTCGTATTGTTAATCGTTTGCATTCCTTTAGTATTGTTATTCGCATTAAGTGATTGGTGGGTCCAGATTGAGTCGGCTGACCTTAATCATTATTTACGGCTGACCTTAAGTGGTGCATTTAATTCGTGGTGCATTTAAACCTTAAGTGTTGCATTTAATTCTTGGCGGCTGACATAAGTGGTGCCTTTAAATCATTCGTCGGCAAACAAATTCATTAAATTAAGTGGTGCAGTGCTCATTAAATTGGTTGTTTGTTTGTTTCTGTCGGTTGACCTTTAAATTGGTCGGCTGACTTACTTGTGGTCGGCTGAATAATCGCAAGTTATTCACATTCGACTTGTTTGTTTATTTTAAGGGCTTCGGGTACTGTTTATTTAGGGTTTATCTGTCGTGGTTAGGGTTGTGTTTGATTGGCATGGATTCGAGCAATGAAAGTGATAAGCCATTGTTTACAGGTTGGAATGATAGGGATATGGTGTCTAATCTTAAGGTTTTAGTAACGTTAGAGGAGATATCTAATTTGTTTTCTATTCCTTTGAATATTGTGCGTGACACTGAAGTGTTTGCAAATGGTGTTAAGGCAAACAAATTTCCTAAATGGTCTACCTTACCTAAGGAGACCACTATGCTTTATTATGAAGTTTTGTGTGAACGCCATCAGAATCTTACTAGCAAAACTTCTTCACTCAGTTTAGGTGGTTCGAGTGTGCACTCAGCACAAATGGCTAAGGAAATAGATGACTCTATTACTAATGTTTCCTCTTCTGGTGATGTCTTTTTGGACCTTGCAGCTAAGGCTGCAACCATTAATGGGTTGCAACCGTGTAATCTACATGAGGTTTTGAAATTATTTGGTGTAACGATTCGCACGGTTGGTGATGCGGGTGAATTTATTCATGAGTTAAAAATGAAGAAACATCCTTTGTGGGAATTGATCTCACATGACCGTGCTAAAGAAATATTGGAGTTACTTTGCAAATTTGAAGCTGATATGGTTACGTCTACTAATGGAGGTATTAATGCAATCTCTTCTTCGTTTAATTCTGAAAATGTTTGTGAAGGGGTTAATATCTCTATTCCTAGGAAGGTAGTTGAAAAAGTAAATACTCGTTACCACACCACTTTATATGGTTACTTTCTTGGTAAAAGGATTGCATTTCCTGTGGTTGAGTATTTTGCTAAGAATCACTAGGCAAAACATGGTCTTAAGCGTATCATGATGAATGAGAAAGGTTTTTTCTTTTTTCAATTCGGGTCTAGTGAGGGTCTTAATGCGGTTCTCGAAGGTGGTCCGTGGATGGTTCGTAATTCACCAATTTTTCTTAAGAAATGGACTATGAAAACGAATCTTCTAAAGGAGGAACTAACTCGTATACCGGTATGGGTCAATTTTCATGATGTCCTGCTACAGGTATTTGAAGAGGAAGGTATTAGTTTAATTGCTTCATTTCTTGGTAAGCTTATTATGATGGATAATTATACGGATAATATGTGCAAAGAGTCTTGGGGTCGTTGTAGTTTTGCTCGTTGTCTTATTGAGATGAGCGCTGATTCGGAGTTTATAGATAACGTTACTATTGGTGTCCCTGATCTTGAAGGCTCTAGTTGTACTAAGGAATTAATTCGTGTTGAATACGAATGGAAACCGCCTAGATGTCATACTTGTAATATTTTTGGTCATTCCTTTGATTCTTGTCCGAAAAATGTTAAACCTACAATGGTTGAAAAGGTGACAACTCATGTTGATAATGATGGATTCCAACAAGTGCAAAGTAAGAGGAAGAAGTACAAAGGTAATTTAGGGAATCAAGTTCCGAGAGGTGTTCCATTGAGTAAGGGTTCTCAAACAGGAAAGACGGTTGTTTTTCGTCCAAAAACTCGCTTGGATACTACAAGTACGAGTGGTGATAATAGTAGAAAGTTGAATACTAAATCTGGTCAGTCGTAGCAGTCTAGCAATCCTAATGGTCCGAAAAAGGGTAAAGCTCAAATGAGCAGTGTTTCTACATCTAATAAATTTTCATCTTTGTCCATGCCTGGTATTGACGAAGGGGCTCAAGTAAGCGAGGAAGATAATGAGGAGGAGGAGGAGGGAGTCGAGGTCGTCTTTGATGAATCGGTGAATCTTCTCAACACTAATATAGGGGCAAGCACTCCAACTGGTTGATCCCATGCTGATATTTTATTATTTTTCTCGTAACTTTATGTTATCGTCTTGGTTTTTATCTAGTTTATATATTTCCAGTATTCTAGACTAGTTAATGTTTATGGCCTGTCATAAACATTTTGTTTAACAAGCTGCCTGTAGCTTGCGGTAAATGTGGTATTTCAGCCACATTCCTTGTACTTCAACGATTTTTTTGGTTCTATTTACCGGGGTCATTGTTACCCTTTTACCAAAAAAAAAATGTCGTTGGGAAGATTCTTCTGGTTCTTGAAGAATCATTGGACTTTAACCTATCATACCATCCTTATGTCACCATAATCTTCATCGTCGTGAAATAAATAAGTTGTGGGTAGGTATATTTCACCATGAAATCCATTTTTATATCCAAATCTATTTTGCTCCCCCTTAACATATGCCTCGATATTCAAAAACATTTCACACATGTTGGGATGAGCTAGCACGTTAAGTCAAACCATTGTAATAAACATCATTGTGATAAACTTAATCTCATATTAAATCACATTTTCTCCCCCATATTAAAAATATTAACCCAAATGATATTTTTGATATCAATTGATTTAATGAAATTTTAACAAATTTTGGGAAGAAAAATGCAAGTCCGTTTATCTTCATGATACCAAATGAAATGAAAGATACACAACTGTATGAGGAGTTGAGTATTTAATTTTGAAACACATTTGTATAAAACATATATACATAAATTTTTGAAAAATGTCATACTCAACCCTTTGACACACATTTGTAATCGATCATATAATACTCATTTGAGATACCATATTTGTGAGAAATAGACATATTCACCATATGTAAAAATTGACAAGGTTAGACCTGAATGATGAGAACATCATATGATAGAATCATGTGGTTCTTGTTGACAAATCTTAGTCTCCTCTGTCACGTCATGCCTGAAGTTATCTCCTTTTTCTTTAAAATATGTAGTTTTGTCTTGACAACAATTATATTTTCCAACACTACAAAACGAATCGGCATCAAAGAATATGAATGCTTGACAATTGCTCCCCCTCAATTGTTGACCCTTTTCTATATAAAGAGTTGTAGTTGTCGTTAGAGTAGCCGCATCGTCGAGTATGTAGATAACAATTTGTAGGGATGATAACTTCGTAAAAAACAAGATTTCTCTCGTTTTAACAAATAAATGCACCGATGCGTACATATTCGTGTTAGATTGTGTTATTACGTAAACAAAAACCCTTACATAGTTATAAAGTAAACCATGCCCGAGAAAATTAATTTCCGTTGAGAAGCCAAAGCTTTACGAAAAAATACTTGACTTGAATATGATAAGCGGGTTACTATCTGAGGTAATAGCGAGCAATTTAGGCATGTTTTAACAACATATATACAACTTCCGTACGAACTATATTTATGGCATCGTGTCATTAGTGAACAAAATTCCTAAGGCCGTAAATATTATCGTCCCGAAAGACATGCCTTTGAAAAAAATTTAAAGTAAGTTATTTTTGGATTTTTCTGAAATTTTTCGATTTTTAGGGTTTTGTTGGTTTTATATTTTTCTCTTTTGCTTTTGATGATTTAAATATATACAATATATATATATGATCATAAAGGATACTAAGAATAGTTTACCACCACTATTCTTCCGCTTTATCTACCAATGCCTTTAGAGTCTCAGGCGAGAAAGTTCTCATTCCTAGCTTGTCGGCCAAAAACTCAATTCGGGCGCGATCAAAATCCTTTGTGAAAATACCTACCAACTGATACTCCGATTTGACAAAGTAAAGCTCGATCATTTCATTTTCCACTTGCTCCTTGATAAAGTGGTAACGAATGTCAATATGCTTTGACTGGGAGTGTTGAACATTATTGTAGCAGAGGGCAATGGTAATTTGATTATGTTAGTACATCGGAATTTTGTTGAAACCTAGACCATAGTCGGTTAATTGCAATCTCATCCAAAGGATTTGAGCACAACAACCAGACATAGCTATGTATTCTACCTCCGTACTTGAAATTGCAGAGCTTTTCTCCCTTTTCGATGCCCAACCACATCGTTTTATGCAACCTGTTGAACACAGACCTCTTCCATGATTTCACCATTAAGAAATGTCGGCCTCACATCCATTTGATATACGATCATATTCATATAGGTTGCATACGCAAGGAATAGTCTAATAGCTTCCAAAGAGGCAAAGGGTGCAAAGGATTCCATAAAGTCGATACTCAATTATTGTCGATACCCACGAGCTACTAATCTAGCTTTGTTCTGGTATTCCTCCCAACTCATCGAGTATCACCATGTATACCCATTTCAAAGTGAGTAACATCACTTTATCCGGGCATAGGACAAGTTCCCATACATCAAGACGTTCAAATTCATTAAGTTCTTCTTGCATAGCTTCTATCCAAAATGATGTGTAAACGCTTCTTGCCATGTCTTAGGTTCAACGGCAGTGAAAAATGCATCAAAGTAGCAAAACATTGCATGTTCTTGTTGTTGACTTCGTGTGGATACCGGACGATTAGGGTCACCAATGATAGTATTCATAGGATGATCCTTTGTTCATTTGCTGTCATGCTCACAAATCTTGGGATAGGAGTAGACCGTAATAGGAGCTTCCTCTAAGGTTGACGGCCTTACATTATTTTAACGGTACACCAAAGAATGAAAGTTCTTGCATATGAGCGAAATCCAGATCGTGATCATCGTCATCCTTTTGATTATGAATAGGCATGAGATGGGGTGTTGATATAGGTGTCGGTTGTGAATTACTCGGTGAAGGTACCTCGTGTCCCATTGTAATTGTGGAGGTATTGATTAAGCTTCATTTGCTAGAGCGACAACTTCATTAACCGGAGCTATTACTGTAGGTTCTGGAGCAACAATACTTGGAGGAGCAAAGAATTCATCAAATAACGGTTGAAACAACGTATCCCACTCATTCATAGTAGGTGGTGTAAATGATGATGAAATAGGGTTGTTTGGGACAAGACCAGAGCTGATCTTACTGGGTCTTATTTCATGAAGTGCGGGTTCAGAGCTGCTTTGCTCAGAAGCCATTGCTGTCAGCTCATAGAAATCGACATTCATAGTTTCAAGGATCTTACGAGAATTTCGATCGTATATTCGGAATGCCTTCTTTGTGGGTGCATAGCCGATGAAAACACAAGTATCAGCCTTTGGTTGAAGTTTTCCCAAGTTCTCTCCATCATTATTCAGGTAACAAAGTGCACCAAATACATGAAGGTATGATAAATAGGGTAATTTTCCATGTAGAATCTCATAAGGTGTTTTACCATGGCACTTGCGTATTAGTGAACGGTTTTGAGTGTATACTATTGTAGGTACTACCTCTGCCCATAAAAACAATGGAGCCTTTGCGTAAATTATCATCATTTGGGTTGCTTCCATAAATGTTCGATTTCGCCTTACAACGACACTGTTTTGTTGTGGAGTACGAGCAACGGGTGTTTCATGAGATATGCTAACTTCTTCATAATACTTACGCAAAGTTTGATTAACAAATTAGGTTCCATTATCTATAAGGATGCGTCGGACAGTAGTACTGAGTCACACTTGAATCATCTTGAGAAATCCGATGATGAATTTAGGTGCCTCATCTTTAGTTCATAAACACTTCACCCATGTAAACCGAGAGTAATCATCCACAATGACGATGATATAATTTTTACCACTAAGATATTCAATTCTCATTGGCCCACACAGATCCATATGCAGCAGATAAAGTTTCTTTTGGTTAGTGTCTTCATTCTTGGGTTTGTATGATTTCTTAGTGCTCTTCCCTATTGCACAAGCAGAACAAAATTATCCTTGTGAAATTTAAGTTTAGGAAGACCACTAACAACTTCGTGTTTCGCTAAGTGATTAATAGCGTCAAAGTTAAGATGAGATAACTGGCGATGCCATAACCATGACTTAGTCTTTGAAGCTTTAGAGAGAAGACATACGGGAGAAGCGACCATCATATCTTCAAGAGACAAAGTATAGTATTCCCTCGAGTACCTTTGAATAAAACAACTCCTTCTAAATTACGAATGAAGTATGTATGCTCTCGAAAAGAAACTTTTAGGTTTGCATCACAAAATTTTTCGACAGAGAATAAATTATGACCGAGTCCTTCCAAATAATACACTCTTGAAATCGTAACATTCCCAATTTGATATTCACCATAACACATTATATTTGCAATATGATCATTTCCGGATCGAACCATACCAAGAAACTTGCAGACGATATTTCTGAGCTGAGAGCGATCTCCGATCATATGCTTGGAGCAACCGGAGTACAAATACCACAAGACAATTTGGACAACCTGCTTTGAACAACACAAGTAGACAATGCATTGGAAACTATAGGTTTTGTAGTGTTAGTAGATACAGATAGATTATTTGTAGAATTACTAACATTTGTGTCATCCTTATAGTTCCAATGTGTTTTAATAGGTTTGCACACAACAGGTATATTAGTTCCAACTTCCTGAGGTACTGGAATACTAACGGGCACTACAGTGGGAGTAGACCTATTTAAAGAGTACTTTGTTCCTACAGTAGTGTTGGTGTTCCTAGTTAAAGGACACACTTGTGTTTTGGTAGCTTTGGTACTCCTAGTTAAAGGGCACGCTTTCTTCGCGTTAGTGGGAGTGATCCTAGTTAAAGGGCACGTATTTCCAACTTTTGAGAAAGTTCTACCAGTGGGGCGCCACATCCATGCAACTTGGGTAAACACTTTCCTAGTCGGTTTCCATTCTAAGTTATTGTAACACCCCCAATTTCGGTCATAGGAGCGGAAGGGTCCTTGGGTGTTACTTACGTGATCAAGCTAATAATCATAGAAAATGGCTCAAAATGAGTCGTTTTAATAAAACATCCATTCATTCATTAAACGATAAAACTTTTCACATGGTCCCAGATAATTTGAAGTTTACAAAATACAATAAATGATTAAAGTTCTTTGAATGGATATGTTTTAGAAAAGCGGGCCAACGTCATTTTAAATAAGCAAGCTTCACGAAACCATCTTCCTCGAGTACATTCTTATGAACCTGAGATACAACATGCTAAAAAGTCAACAAAAATTGTTGAGTGAATCTATAGAGTTTAAATTAAATAAAGAGAACACAAGTATTCTGAATAACCTTCCATGGTTAATAATTCATCGAAAGACAATTATGTTGTACGGACATAATTATCGGTGTTATTACATAAGCCTCATGACATTGAACGTTAACATATATTATTTCAGCCCAACACACCTAGCCAAGTGCGTATATTTCTATTATATGTATGCATCCAATGTTTCATTACTAGTGCTTCACTACACCACGTGATAGCTAGTCGCGACCGGACTGGGCGTCACCCTGGTAGATCTATCCATAGTATTAGCGTTCTTTCGATTAACAATTCACGATTCCATTGGTCTTTTAAGGCTATAAGCTAACTTATGTAATAACTTTCATCTAAGCATACAATCGGGTCCCTTGTGTTCTATTTTTAAAACAAATAGGGCTTACCACAACTTCTGGTTACACCCATTCATGGGTTTACAGCAACTCTTGTTGTACCCCTCATTTTCAATAAAACAATTCCAATAAATAGAGTTCCCACAACTTCTAGTTGCACCCATTAATGGGTTTAACGCAACCTATAGTTGTACCCTTTATTTTGAATAAAATAAGCATGTTATCCCTTCGCAGGTTTCTAAAACAATTAAAGAATTTAAAAGCGAGGCTATAGACTCACTTTGATATTGGTAACGAAGAGGCACAATTGAAAATCCGGAAACCTCAAATAATTCCAACGCGACCTAAAATATGGGTGCGTATTAAATTCTAGTTGGTACAAATAATATTTTCAAATATATATATATATATATATATATATATATATATATATATATATATATATATATATATATATATATATATATATATATATATATATATATATATAACACATTACATATATTGATCAAGACCGTAGACATTAATTTAATTAATTATAATCATGTCATAAATTTTATAAGTAAAAAATATCAATTTTTACTAGTAAGATGGCTAAGTGTCAAAAATAGTCCATCAAGACCATTATCTAATCCTAATATCACGTTCTCGTGTGCATTATTAGGTGCTCGGGGTCGAGGTTATCAACATTTATGGTATATAAGTCAATTAAAACTCCGTATAAGTGAGTCTTACCTTGATGAGACTACAATTATACATAGTCTCTGTTGTCCCATATTATTAGATGATTAAAGATAGAATATAGATGAAAATATATGAATTTCTAGAGAGAGAAAGTAGTGAGAGAAAGTAGAGAGAGAGATGATTGACTTGGTGAATATTATATTAGAAGAATTAGAGTTACAAATGATCATCCACCCTTCCTAACATGCTAGGAAGGGCCTTATATAGCCGGGCTTACATGTAACCATAATGGGCTATATTGTTTGGACCGGGCTTGTCTTTTGGGCTTTAAGTATCTTAAATCCAAGCCCGTGAACCACGACTATTTAACTAACTATTACAACGTTCTAATAAATATTACAATAATAAACTATGACCGAGCATTCTTGTTTGACTCAATATTTTGAGGGCTAACAATCTCCCCTAATGTGAGGTCATTCCTCTTCGATATTTGGAGTCCAATGGAGATTTATGAATTTCGTCATAAATTAGTCTTGAACGTGTAATAGTAGTCTTGTTCCTTCATGCTGTGATCTTTGAGCCTTTGTCGTTGTATTTTGACTTAGTCTTTTATCTTGAGATCTTCAAATTATCCTTGACTTGTCATTGCCATCTTGCGATCTTGTGTCTTTATCCACATGCTCATACATTGCATAATCTTGAAAGCTTGCTAACAATCTCGTTTGAAGAGAGGTCATTCCTCTACATTAATTGATAAGGAAGATTTTGATCATCAGAGTTGCGGAAGTCTTTAGCTTTCTTGATTGTTGAATGTCTTTGGGTATGAGAATGTGGTTTTGAATCTTCGACTTTGCTGAGTACATCGTAACGTCACCTTCTTGAGACAAAACAAGACACGGACCGAATGGCTTTGACATTCGTCCTAAATCGGTAGTGTTTTACCTCCGGTCGATAAAGACCGTTACACGATATTAAATATCGTACTTGTGATTAGGTAGATTTAATTAAAAATCTCCTTGACAGGGTTTCGCGGCTGTACTAGCCGTTCTCTTTACTCGACCGTCTCAAAGCAAGACTGCGAACGTAAGGAGTGAATCAAATTGGATAAATATCCGCTTGATTAAAGTCGTCAATTCAAATTCCTGGAACAAGTTTGATTCATTAAGTATCTTACCATTGTTGCTTTCCAGTTGACACAAGCTTGATTCATAAGAATCTCTAAAGTTACCTACCGTAGCGCTGTTTGATGTTGAAGCTAGAAGGATTTCCATTCATCACTGTGAATATTAATAAATATCACTCTGAATGTTCTGGCAAGACCATAAAGATATTGTGTAGAAACCTGAAACGATTTTAAATCAATTCAGAAACAAACCACTGTTGCTTTTTAGTTTTACATATGTTCAATTCATATAGAATCTTACACACGACCTATCGCAGTGCTGTTTGATGTTAACACTGGAAGGATTTCCACTCATCATTGTGAATACTAAGTAGTATCACTCTGAGTGTTCTAGCAATATCGCAAGGATATAGCGTAGGACTCCCTTGATCTTCATCCGTGTGTCCTAACGAGATTTGATTGATCTCTTGGCTCTAGACTCGATTTGTGCACTTTTAGTAGTCGGAGGCTGGAGCAGATGCCACCTATTCAATATCAACTATCTCGGAGTGAGAAAGTCAATATAAATCGTGTTGATCTCCGTGACAATAAAACAAACTTCTTTTAAGAGAAGCCTGAGGTAGCTGGGGAGGGGTTGTGCATTACATCACTGGGTCCATGATGTGTTGTCTTCATGATGTGTTGACCCGGTTTCTGCCTAAGTTGTATGGAGGGCTAATTTCTTTACACCCTTTATCCTTACATTTCTTTTTCATTCTTCAACCCCTTCAATGCTTACCAAGACATCATTACTAGCACCTTGTTGTGATTGTTCCAATGCTAGCATCAGTACTTAGTCGGCATTCAGCTACGTTCACATTCTACTCCATCTTTCCTAAGGACATCTAATAATCTATTGGATTGTCCCTAGGAATATCCCTCCGGTTCTGGTTGGATCATAGGACTTAAACCTAACCACCCTTTTGACACCAATAATGTCGTGAATTAAAGATGTTGTCGGTATTTGATCGTAACCATGAGTGCTTGAGTCTTTAGATCACATTTTAATCACATTTTCTCCCCTATCTCTAATATATAAAATCGTTTGATATTAGAGATACCAAATTTGATTAAAATATATATTGTGTAGAAGAGTCTTGAAAAACATTCGGGAGAAAAATTGTCAAACTTAGCATGAATTTGGAACGCTCCCCCTCAAAAATTGATCCAATGGAATTGTCATTACGAGGATATGATCCACATTAAACTTTTTGAGGATAAGAGTTGTTGAACACACAATTTTTGAAAGATTTTGAATATCATTGAGAAATTCTTGAAAAAATTGTGTTCAACGCTTTATGAAAAATGAATTCTTTTTGGCGAAAAGGTTTTTCTAAAGCATAAACTTGAGTTCATAGACTTCGAATGTCTTGACGAATACACTCAAGTGTAAGAAGATTTAACTTCTTTTGCTAAGGGTAAGGGCACAAAAGCGTACACTCCCCCGTGAATTTAGATCCGGGTTGCAATCTGAAAGTGATTACAAGCCATTGTGTTGAGCTCAAAACGTTGAATGTTTTTTACTAGCTCAACCCGAGATAGATTGCTCTACCCATTGTTGGAAATATTGTCCAAAAGAGACAATTTCTTTATAAAAGATAGAAATGACATGTTTTGAAAAATATTTACAACTTTCATTCGAGCTTTATGTACACACCCGTATCGTTATTGAGCGACATTTCTAGGTACGTTCATATTATCGATACTGAAAGACATTTCGAGAAGAATATGTTTGGATTATCAAAGATTTTTTTATTTGGTATTTTGCTTTTTCATTAATATTTACAAGTAGATGTTTGATATATGAATCAAGCAGGCTTCTTTGCCAAAACCTCTAGTTCTGCTGGATTCAAACATCTCATACCAATTTTCCTAACTAGATACACAAACCTCTCTTTCGAAAGAGCTTTTGTAAACAAGTCAGCTAGTTGGTAAACAGTTCCAACAAAGTATAATTCAACAATACCCTTTTCAACTTGTTCCTTAATGAAGTGATATCTGACATCAATGTGCTTCGTGCGGGAATGCTGTACCGGATTGCAGGAGATGGCTATGGCAGACTTTGAGTCACAGTACATACGTACTTTATCAAAGTGTAAGCCATAATCCGTGAGTTGTGTTCTCATCCAAAGAACTTGAGCACAACACGCAGATAGAGACACATACTCTGCTTCGGCTGATGATAATGATGTGCAATCCTGCTTCTTGGAAGACCATCCCACAAGCTTATCTTGACCTAGAAATTGTGCACCACCAGAAGTACTTTTTCGTGTATAAAGACACCCTGCATGATCAGAATCTGAATAGGCTGTTAGAAAGAAACCGGTTTCCCTCGGATACCAGAGTCCCATGGGAATGGTATTCTTAAGGTATCGAAAGATCCGTTTAACCTCCTCGAGGTGCTTTTCAGTGGGTCGAGCTTGATATCGTGCACAATAACATGTATCATGATGTATGTCAGATCTGCTTGCTGTCAAGTACATGAGGGACCCGATCATAGAACGATATCTCGTTTGATCAATGGGTAATCCCTCCAAGTCAGCATCTAGGGATGTTGTGGATAATGGTGTTCTAACTGGGTCACATGAGCTAATACCATGCTTTTTGATTATCTCTTGACAATACTTAGCTTGGGTGATAAAGATACCACTTGGGGATTGGTGAACTTGAATTCCAAGAAAGAATTTTAGTTCGCCCATCATAGACATTTCAAATTTTTTGTGCATGACTTTTTCAAACCATTTTGAAAGTTTTGGGTTTGTAGACCCGAAAATAATGTCATCAACGTAAATCTCCACAAGCAAAATGTCATTCCTATATTTATAAATGAACAGAGTTAAATCAACGGAACCTTTTGAGAAACCTTTGGATACCAGAAATTTCAAGAGCTCATCATACCACGCCCTTGGAGCTTGCTTGAGTCCATAAAGTGCTTTGTGGAGACGATAGACCTTGTCAGAATAATGAGAATTGGCGAATCCTTCCGGTTGCGTGACATAGACTTCTTCCTTCAAAGGACCGTTAAGAAACACCGTCTTTACGTCCATTTGATAGACAATGAATCCCTTATGTGCAGCATAAGCAAGGAAAATCCTGACCGCTTCCATTCGAGCTACTGGTGCAAATGATTCTTCAAAATCAATACCCTCTTTTTGTCCATACCCTTTAGCCACTAGCCTAGCTTTGTTCTTGATGATCGTGTTTTCTTCATCCATCTTGTTTTTCCAGATCCAACGAAGATTTAAAGGAATCACATCGTATGGTCTGTCAACAAGTTCCCAGACTTTAAGTCTTTCAAACTGTTGAAGTTCATCCGTCATCGATTCTATCCAAGCATGATCAGCCATGGCTTCTTTGATTTTTTTCGGTTCAGCTGAACTCACGGCGAGTGCGAACATACAAACATCGCCATCGGTGTTAAGCTGTCGTCTTGTGCGAACAGGCTGTGAAGGGTTTCCAATTACTTGAACCAAAGGATGATCTTGGGTCCAATGATGTGTTGAAGGATGTCGTTGATAGAACGTATGCATGTTTGACGGATCAACATGGCGAGTAGAAACTCTCCAGTTTCGTGTACCGGTGTACCGAATGGGTTGATAAATTCGTCTTCGTCAGATAATGCATTGTCTGCTTGATTTGTGTTCTCTGGAGCAATGACAGTAGTTGTGGATGTTGTAAGATCGATTGTTGAAGTGATATTCTGAGGAGGTAAATCTGCAGCAACCCGTGTTGAAGTAGATGAAGTTGTATCCTTTTGTTGACGATGATCGGTATCATCATTCTTATCATGAGTGACAGCGGAAGACTTGGATACAACGTTTTTCTCCCCCGTGAAATATTCATCATACATTGGTCCATATAACATTTCCAACTCTTCAAGTGTCGTGTTGACTGTCATATCTGCTCTTGGAACATGTCCTTGAACCAGCGTTGAACTTGACGGTTCATTGCTGTGGTCTTGAGTTCCGAGTTCCGTGCGGTTGTAAACGAAAGTCGTTTGTCGTTGTGGTTCGGGACTTAAACTGTTTTGTTCAAGTGCCATTTCTTGTAATTCATCAAATCGGATGTGAATAGTCTCGACTATTAATTTTGTTCTCTTGTTGTATACTCTATATCCCTTAGACTGAGTTGCATATCCCACAAGAATACATGCATCACCTTTCTCTTTCCTCTTATCCAAATTTTCACCATCTCGAATAATGTAACAAGTACATCCAAAAACATGAAGGTGTTTGAGTTAAGGTTTTCGATCATGAATTATGTGATATGGTGTCTTTTCGTGTCTTGGGATAATTAAGGAGCGGTTTTGTGTGTAGCATGCGGTTGACACGGCTTCGGCCCAAAAGTATAGTGGATGTTTTGAAGCGGATAATAATGTTCGAGTAGCCTCAACTAAAGTACGGTTTCGTCTTTCAACAACGCCGTTTTGTTCGGGTGTTCGAGCAATAGATGTTTCATGTTCAATTCCTTCGGCTTCAAAATAGTTTCTCAGATTTGAATTCAAAAATTATGTACCTCTGTCAGTACGAACCACTTTAACTTGAGCTTGAAGACCACGTTGTATCAGTTTAAGAAAGCTGGTGAGAACTTCGGGTGTTTCATCCTTGGACCTCAAGAAGTGAGTCCATGTGTACCTTGAGTAGTCATCGACAATTACCATAACGTATTTCTTCCCATTGATACTATGAACACGCATGGGACCACACTAATCTAAATGAAGAAGATCTAACCATCCTTTAGAGGTTAGTGTAGTCTTTGTTTTGAAGCTACTTCGTTTAGCTTTACAAAGCTCACAAGAAGAGCAAAGATGATCTTTGATGAATTTCAAGCTTCGAAGGCCTCTCACAATATCTTTCTTGGAAAGCAAGTTGATGGTATCAAAATTAAGATGAGATAAACGTTGATGCCATAACCATGCCTGAGTCATTGAAGCTTTAGCCATGAAGCAATTGGAGTTGTAGAAGTTGTGTCTTGAAGTGAAATAGTGTAGAGATCAGTACCCCGTGTACCGGTAAGTAAGTCATTCCCATCATAATCACGAACAAAATTTTGAGTGAGCGTAGCGTTTGCCTTCTTTAATTTCTTTTGACTCTTTTTATTTTCAGTGACATCTTTTTGTAAAGTGGCAATTAAATTAGCAAGCGCAATACGTTCCTCTTCATCATACTCATTTGCATGTTGATCATCCTCAGACTCATTATTGCACATGTCTGATGAATTAGGTCTGGTATTACTATCAACCGTTTCCATCATACATGTGTCATTAATGGCATTGGTTAGATCACTATGCTCATGAATATCACCAAACACATTATATTCATCAGTAGTGTGTACCTTATCGATTGGCTCAGTGTCAAAGATAGGACCATTGTCATCTTCAGTGACTTTGAGAACTTCTTCAACCTTTGCCATGTACGAGTAATGTGCATCGAGTTCTTGATCAGAATCTTCATCATCCGTGTCATCAAGCATTGCTCCTTCCTCAACTGACAATTTAACCCCTGCTTCCATCTTCTTGCATAGCAGCATCTTTTCCTTGTGATAGCTGGAGTCTCTAACCCTTTTCGGCTTCCTGCATTCCTTTACCATATGCCCATAACCTTGGCAATTAAAACATTGAATCCCACTTTGCTGAAACCACTTGACTTCCAACAGTTTCCCTATTCCCAGTAGCAGCAGCAATCCTCTGAGTATCATACTTGGCAGTTTGTCGATCATACCTTGCAGAACCCTCAACATGCGTTGGATTATGTCGATCATACCTAGAAGGACTTTCACCACGTCGACGTGTGTCATACCTTGGAGGACTCTCAACATATTGGTTCTTTGTGTTAGATGATGTTCGAAGATTGTTGGTGGTGGGTTTGTATATTTTCTGATAAGTCTTCATTATGAAAGCAATTTGTTGTTTCATCTCTCGATTCTTTTGAGCTTGGTCTTCATCACTATCTTCTTCAGATGATGACTCAGATGGTGGTGATGGTGCTCTTGGCACTTTACCTCGTGATCTTATGGATGATGAAGACTTAGATGATGTGGAATATTGTGGTAAGGATGATATAGTGGAGTATGGCTTAGGAGCACGAGAGCGATGATCTTGAACATGTTGAGTGGTAGTCACTAAAGCAAGTGGATTAGCCGTCTTTGCAACACGTTCAGCTCGAATCTCATTTTCTTCATTCTGAAATTTCTTCAATATATCAAAGAGTCGATGATATGAGACCTCGTCTAACTTTTCTTGTTGTTTCACTAAAGTGACGAACCGTCTCCACTCGGGTTGAAGTTGTTGAAGAAATTGAAAATTGACTTGCATGGTGGAGACATGCAGATTATTTCTTGTCATGTCATTCATCATTTTATAAAACCTAGAGTAGTATGAATCAATTGATTCTCCATCCCTTGAAGTAAACTTGCCAAAGTTCCAAAACAAGTTTGTTTTGACATCTTGTTTGTTGAGTGATTCTCCTTGTTGCAAGCGCTCAATAGCGGTCCACATTTCATGTGCAGTAGGGCATGCATCAACTGTGGAGTAAATTGATAGGTGTGTAAACACCCATCCTTTTACCACTTAATTACAATAATATCCAGGCCAAAACGTGTATTTTATGTCGTAAATGGCGGAATTATGTGTGGTTTGTGTTTTTGTTGTGATTTTAAGATCAAAATGTTAAAAGGGAAGAAAACACGGCTTTCACGGGCTTTTATCGAAGAAAAAGACAAAAGACGAAGTCGAAAGATCAAGAGTGCAAAAAGAACGGAAGTCCAAGACCAATTCTGAAGATTTATCGAAGAAAAAGTCAAAAGACGGAAGTTTACTAAAAACCGAAGAACTCAAGTCTAATTTATTGAAAATTACAAGACGAGTTATTAATCCTGAGACAAAAGTCGAAGAATTTGGAAGATTAGGGACTTAACAAGTAATTAAAGAAAGAAGAAAGAGGGGAGGAAGCTTCCTTCCAACTAATCACCTCCTCCCCTATATATAGATCATTTTTATTTCCTTTCTAGTTGTTGGGTAGCTTGACAAACTACCTCTTCCACCATTTTCATATTTTGCACCTTAAATTCTTGCACTTTAATTACTTGTCATGCACCTTTAATTTTCAAGTAAGTTACTTTTATTGTTATTGAATCTTTATCTTTGTTGTTAATCTATCATCTTCCTTTCTTGTGTTGATTTAATCTCATCTTTATGTTTATGTTCTTCTATTTCTATGGTTTTCAATCAAGTGGGTTTTGATTAATTTGGTTATATTTGTTAGTTTTGGTGATTTGTATTGTTTGATTATTGTTATTAGATCATTTGTGGTTGTTTTGGTTTAATCTTTTGATTGATTTTGGTTAGTTTTGGTATAATTCGTGTTCCTTTAGTTTTCTACTGTTCTTCGTCTTCAATTTCCCCAGATTCCGAATGAGTGACAGACATTCCGAATGAAGCCTTTGTTTAAATATTCCGGATGAAGCTTTTAGATTAATCCTTCCGCATCAACTAGACATTCCGAATGAAGCCTTTCTTTAAATGTTCCGAATGAAGCTTTTTGTATTAATGTTCCGAATCAGTGTTTTATGTTCCGAATGAAGCTTTTCTTGATTTATGTTTCGAATGAAGCTTTTCTTGTTATTTATTCCGAATGAAGCCCAATTTATTCCGGATCAGTGGAACTCATTCGGAACATTCCGAATCAGTGGATGTTCCGGATGAAGCATTTTGTTTAATTTGTTCCGAATGAAGCTTTCTTAATATTTATTCTGAATCAGTATTTTCCATTTTATTATTGCGAATCAGAGTAATGTTCCGAATCAAATCTTTTGTTCCGAATCAGTTTAATGTTCCGAATGAAGGAATTGTTCCGAATGAAGGACATTGTTCCGAATGAAGGAATTGTTCCGAATGAAGGACATTGTTCCGAATGAAGGACTTTGTTCCGAATGAAGGAATTTATTCCGAATGAACTCTTTTTCTTAGTTTTTTATAATTTCAGTTTTAGTTTATTTTTAAATTCATGTTTTTTAAGTTTTAAGTTTTATTTTTCCCGCCTTACCTTATTTAATTCTAAGTTTGCCTTTTTATTTCTCGTCACGTTTTTAATTTCTCGTCATTAATTTCTAGTCAAGTTTTTATCTTTCAGTATTTCTTTTTACCGTCTTTACTTTATTTTTATTTGTTTAAAGTCTTTATTTTTAATTAGTTTACGACACCCAAACCTTTCTTATTTTTCTACCAAGAACGACTGAGTCATACTTTGAACCGGAAATCAATTCGAAAAGATACTGAGAAACGAACTTTCAAACTAGTAAAATCTCTTACATTAAAATGGCGCCGCTGCCGGCTCTTTTCGTGAAGATTAACGGTTTTTCGTGAACGTTATTTTTCGTGTCCAAAATTTTCAAAAATCCCAAAAACATTTGAAAAATCATAAAAAGCATTTCTTTTTCAAAGTTTTGTACCAAAAATATTCTTCTTGCTTATCTATTTTTCTTTATGGACTCTTATGTTCATTGCGTCGGGTGTGGGAGACGATTATACGGGAACGACTCATGTCAATGGTGTACATGTGAGCTGTGCGGAAATGATATCGACAATACACAATTCGGATTTTTTCTATCGTGCAACTCGACTAATTCGTCCTTTTCTAATCCACCTCCTGTTCCCCCGTGCATCTATTGTGGAAGCGATTCTCATTGGCATGTTTCGTGCCCGGTTCGATACCCGTATGATCACGGGCAAGAACCGGGTTACAATTATGACAATGGTAATAGCTATCCACAAGAAGCACCGGGTTTTTCTCCATACCCATGTTGCAAAAATTGTGGGGGCCCTCACGATATTTCTTATTGTCAGCCAATGAATTATTTTGAGCAAAATCTGTGTCCTCAGTTTTCTTCACCAATGGATTATTATGAACCAAACCCGTGTTCTAATTCTTCTCAACCGATAAACTACTATGAGCCACACCCATGCTATAATTCAGGTTTTCAACATTTTGAGCCCCCACAACACTTCATCGATCATCAACCCTTTTGTGCACTTCCTCCTGAGCAAATTGCCACACTTTTTGACAACTTTCAAAAAGTTCAAGAAGCTTGCAACAAGATCATCGAACAATGTCAAAAGAATCAACGACAGGAGCAAATATCGAATATCGAGACTTATACTCCTCCTCCGGTGTATCAATACTATTATAATGATGATGACGATGAGCCTACTATTTCTTGGAATGATCTTGTTGCTCAATGTCCTAGTGAAATTGTCATCCCTTCTCTCAATATCCCAAACGAGTCTAAGGATTGTGATACATTGAGTGAGCTTAGTGATTTTGGTCTTGATAAATTCTTTAATGAGGTTTGTGACATACCGACTGCTATGAAGTCTGAGGACGACGTTGCTCTTACGGAAGAGGTCGATCCTAATGATGACGATTTTTCTCCACGCTATGAGAATTTCACTTTTGAAATTTCTCAATCTCCACTGGGAGATGCGGGCGATGACGATTTATTCTCTCCGGCTTACGATAAGTTCACCGATGAAATTGCTCTTGAAGATGAGGTGGAAGACATGATTCTCCGCGTCAGATTACGGAAAGTGCATCTTCTTATTGCTCAAATCGAAGAGTTGACTTCTCCTCCTCTTTCCGAGTCTTTACCTCCATCTATTCCTCCCGTTGAAGATAATGACCCATTACTTGAAGAAATCGACATTCACTCTATACCTCAGGGTATTGATGATGATGAAACGGAGGGGGATATTATTTTTGATAATTTGATGCAGGAAGGTATTGACCCAAGTCCCCCTCCCGAGCACCTTTCATCCTCCCCTTTAGCCACTATTACGGAGGATGAGTGCTTTGACCCGGGAGGTGACATTCACTATTTCATGATTGATAACATTACGGCTTTGCCGAGTGCTCAGCATCCATTGTCTTTGGGGGGATGACAATTTGCTTACTTTACCCACCCCACCTCCCGTGGATCTTGATTTCACATACTTTTTGTATGTTGAAAGGACTTTTCTCCCATTCAAGACTTATCCCCCGCCTCTCCTTCTTTGATGTCCACCGGGAACGAGGACAAGGTCTTTGATCCTGGTATTACATTCGACGCTTCCCCATGGACCATTTAATTCGGGTACGAGTCAGGCTCGTGACTCGGTTAATATAAACAAGCGCTTTTTGGGAGGCAACATAATTATCTATCTATCTTTACTTGTTTTCACCATAAGTGTAGGGGGGCCCGTTGGTGTTTCTTGTTTTCGTTCTTATCATGTGCAGGGATTAGAGCTTCAACGACACACTCTTGATGACTTTTGACGAACCGTGATTCCGTGTTCCCGTCTTCCCGGTTTTATCCTAAACTCTTTTCGATTCACTATTTTATATTTTCCAATATTAAAATAGGAATCTCTTTAGTTGTCTCTTCCTTAGCGAGATTTAAACAAAGTGCACAATGTCCTAAGTGTAGGGGAGTTTACTCCCACGTGCTTAAACATTGAGGACAATGTTTCTATCAAGTGTAGGGGACTTCTATCGAAGTTAAGTGGCCTTTTCTTTGTATTTGTCCTCATTTTAACCGGAAAATCAATTTTTCGACATTTTCAAAATTTTTGATCTATTTTGGCCTATTAGTTTTACCTTTGTATAGTTATTTTCTTTCTGTGCTAGAATAAATTTTTAATAAAGTGGTTTTAATTTTCAAACGTTGTGAATCTTTTGACTCAACCCGAGTTTACTTATCTAAAGTTTACTCTAGCTAGTATCCTTAACGAGTTTAAGTCAAGTTTTGCTAGACTTTTATATAGGGAGCTATAAAACGCGAAAGTCTTAACTCTCGCGGTTTAAGAACAAGAACTTTTCGCAAGTTCCTATAATTGATCCTAGAGAGTCGTTTATCAAGGGAACTTTAAAATGCGATTTCTAAACTTGAAAAAGTCTAAGAATTTACAAGATCCTATAGATGACTCGAAAACGCAAAACTTTGATTTAATAGGCTAAGCATCCACGAGTCTCATTCTTTGAGATTTTAAACTGTGGAGAACGAGAGATGATAGAGCAAATTATAAGTTTGGTATTCTTTCGCGAATTTATGTGAGTTAATTATGAGCCTATTCTCCCAACGCTTGCTAATAAATTTATCTGCAATAAATAAGGTTGTACGATTTGAAAAGTTACTTAGCTTCTAGCCCAAGATCGTTTAAAAGTTGCTCGGTATGGATTAGAGTTCATAGCCCAGGCATAACTTATTGAAGCGGGATGCGAAGATTGGCGAGTCCGAAAAGGCCCTAACAAGGCATGAGGGCTACATTTTGTTGCTAAAGATCCAAAAGTGATGTGAAGAATCATTTATCAAAAATCAATATGAAGGATCGGGACACACGACGAAAAGCAAAAAACTCCCCAAAAGTCATGGAGAAGTCTATCCAAAAAGGCCCTAACAAGGTATGAGGATAAATAGATCCAAGTCCAAAAAAGAGGCGGATCGTTGTATATCAAAATCCCAAATAAAGATTGGATAAAAATGAAGAAGTCGTGGTCTAAATATGAAGAATCTCTCAAAAACTTCAAGTGAAGAAATTCCTATTATGAAGAGAAGACCATTATTTCATGAACGTCTCTCAAGATTTGAAGTATGAAGTCGCTGCCAAATATCGGTCCGAGAAAGGTCTCAAATCGCGAAGCAAGTTAGGCCAAGATATGAACTTTATGAGGTCCCGAGAAGCAGTTTTAAAAGATTTTGTCCTTTAGCTAACTATTGATTAAATCGTCCCACTTTATTTTTAGCCTAAATAACTATCGCAATAAGTCAACAATGCATCCTCGTGATCATTCAAGACAACAATAAAATATAAGAGATGCACCTAGGAATAAGGGAGTCTAAGTGAATAATTGGCCCACATGAGTTCGTGTTAGTTTGCTAACTTATAATAACAATGATCTCGTTTTTAAGCTTGGTTTGGAGAAAGTGAAAACTTGAGGATGATGATCATTCATGACATTTCCAAAACCCGAAGGTATGATTTTGATTTCTTTACTTTGAATGTTTATAATTTTCTATCTCTTTAATAAAGGCCAATATGGATTGATTATGATGGAAAATATAATCGTGCTTTATAACTAATGCATTGCATGAGGACATTGCAATGGTCAAGTGTAGGGGATTTGATAGGTGTGTAAACACCCATCCTTTTACCACTTAATTACAATAATAACCAGGCCAAAACGTGTATTTTATGTCGTAAATGTCGGAATTATGCGTGGTTTGTGTTTTTGTTGTGATTTTAGGATCAAAATGTTAAAAGGGAAGAAAACACGGCTTTCACGGGCTTTTATCGAAGAAAAAGACAAAAGACGAAGTCGAAAGGTCAAGAGTGCAAAAAGAACGGAAGTTCAAGACCAATTCTGAAGATTTATCGAAGAAAAAGTCAAAAGACGGAAGTTTACTAAAAACCAAAGAACTCAAGTCTAATTTATTGAAAATTACAAGACGTGTTATTAATCCCGAGACAAAAGTCGATGAATTTGGAAGATTAGGGACTTAACAAGTAATTAAAGAAATAAGAAATAGGGGAGGAAGCTTCCTTCCAACTAATCACCTCCTCCCCTATATATAGATCATTTTTATTTCATTTGTAATTGTTGGGTAGCTTGACAAACTACCTCTTCCACCATTTTCATATTTTGCACCTTAAATTCTTGCACTTTAATTACTTGTCATGCACCTTTAATTTTCAAGTAAGTTACTTTTATTGTTATTGAATCTTTATCTTTGTTGTTAATCTATCATCTTCCTTTCTTGTGTTGATTTAATCTCATATTTATGTTTATGTTCTTCTATTTCTATGGTTTTCAATCAAGTGGGTTTTGATTAATTTGGTTATATTTGTTAGTTTTGGTGATTTGTATTGTTTGATTATTGTTATTAGATCATTTGTGGTTGTTTTGGTTTAATATTTTGATTGATTTTGGTTAGATTTGGTATAATTCGTGTTCCTTTAGTTTTCTACTGTTCTTCGTCTTCAATTTCCCCAGACTCCGAATGAGTGACAGACATTCCGAATGAAGCCTTTGTTTAAATATTCAGGATGAAGCTTTTAGATTAATTATTCCGCATCAACTAGATATTCCGAATGAAGCCTTTCTTTAAATGTTCCGAATGAAGCTTTTTGTATTAATGTTCCGAATCAGTGTCTTATGTTCCGAATGAAGCTTTTCTTGATTTATGTTCCGAATGAAGCTTTTCTTTTTATTTATTCCGAATGAAGCCCAATTTATTCTGGATCAGTGGAACTCATTCGGAACATTCCGAATCAGTGGATGTTCCGGATGAAGCATTTTGTTTAATTTGTTCCGAATGAAGCTTTCTTAATATTTATTCCGAATCAGTATTTTCCATTTTATTATTCCGAATCAGAGTAATGTTCCGAATCAAATCTTTTGTTCCGAATCAGTTTAATGTCCCGAATGAAGGAATTGTTCCGAATGAAGGACATTGTTCCGAATGAAGGAATTGTTCCGAATGAAGGACATTGTTCCGAATGAAGGACTTTGTTCCGAATGAAGGAATTTATTCCGAATGAACTCTTTTTCTTAGTTTTTTATAATTTCAGTTTTAGTTTATTTTTAAATTCATGTTTTTTAAGTTTTAAGTTTTATTTTTCCCGCCTTACCTTATTTACTTTTAAGTTTGCCTTTTTATTTCTCGTCACGTTTTTAATTTCTCGTCATTAATTTCCCGTCAAGTTTTTATCTTTCAGTATTTCTTTTTACCGTCTTTACTTTATTTTTATTTGTTTCAAGTCTTTATTTTTAATTAGTTTACGACACCCAAACCTTTCTTATTTTTCTACCAAGAACGACTGAGTCATACTTTGAACCGGAAATCAATTCGAAAAGATACCGAGAAACGAACTTTCAAACTAGTAAAATCTCTTACATTATAAATATCATCTCCAATCCCACATAGAACCATATAGATAGCTTCCTTCTCCGCATCATGCCAAGCACAATTTTCAGGTGTGAGATCGGATCTTGTTTCATCGCGTTCACTTGCGGGTATTGGATCAGTAGTATCTGTGGCTGGTCTTGGAGGAATTGAGATCTTCTTGAATATATATGGTCCATGAGTAATACATTTCCTCAAGGCATCACCATTGGGTCTTGTATCAAGGTATCGTATGAAACGTTATTGCCATTGAGCATACCGACCAGACACAAGCATTGGTGTCTCTCTTTATTACCCGCCACCATGATATTGTTGTTTGTGACACGATACTCTTGAGTAGAATCCATATCTAGAGACTTGAAATCGATGAAGTGAAAATGGATCTTAACTAGACGTGTTGTGATTATTGTTGTAGATGAAAAATGTTAAAATCCCCTAAAAGTTGTCTTCCCTATTTTCGGATAAATTGAACTTTTTCTGAATAAACTCCTTTTCGGAAAAATTGGAGTTTTTTAGAGAAATAACACTTTTTCAGATAAAGTGAAAATTTCGGAAAAGAACACCTTCTTCGGAATAATAGCTTTTCTTCGGAATATTGGGTTCTTCGGAATAATGTGATGTTTTCAGAGAATTTGAGATTTTCGGAATAAGTGAAGTTTTCAGAGAATTGGAGATTTTCGGAATAATTGATGTTTTCAGAGAATTGGAGATTTTCGGAATAATTGATGTTTTCAGAGAATTTGAGATTTTCGGAATAAGTGATGTTTTCAGAGAATTTGAGAATTTCGGAATAATGTACTATCTTCGGAATAAATTGGCTTTTTCGGAGAAAATTGTACCTGAGATCTTCGGATAAGACACTTTTTCGGAGAAATATCTTCGGATAAGACACTTTTTCGGAGAAATATCTTCGGAGAAATATCTTCGGATTAGACACTTTTTCGGAGAAATATCTTCGGAGAATTCACTTTTTTGGAGAAATATCTTCGGAGAATTCACTTTTTCAGAGAAATATCTTCGGATAAAAGCAAAACCCTTTTCCGAAATACCAATTTTCGGAATCTTAAAACCCCTTTCCGAAGATATATCTTCGGAATGTTCTTGATGCTGTTTACGAACCGTAACTCAAAAACCAATTCAAACACCTCAAAAACTTGCTATTTTTACCACAAAAACCTAACCAAATCCCTACCAAATCTATGTAAAAGATTTACATCAAGATTTAGAGCCCGAAAACACTAAAAAAAATTTAATTCGTGATGATTGAGAGGAAAAAATCACACGAATTAAATAAATAACCAACAACCAAACACAATCTACCCCGTGGCGATTGATACCAAATGTTGTCCCATATTATTAGATAATTAAAGATAGAATATAGATGAAAAGATATGAATTTCTAGAGAGAGAAAGTAGTGAGAGGAAGTAGAGAGAGAGAGAGAGAGAGATGATCAACTTGGTGAATATTGGATTAGAAGAATTAGAGTTACAAATGATCATCCACCCTTCCTAACATGCTAGGAAGGGCCTTATATAGCCGGGCTTACATGTAACCATAATGGGCTATATTGTTTGGACCGGGCTTGTCGTTCGGGCTTTAAGTAGCTTAAATCCAAGCCCGTGAACCACGACTATTTAACTAACTATTAAAACGTTCTAATCAATATTACAATAATAAACTATGACCGAGCATTCTTGTTTGACTCAATATTTTGAGGCTAACAGTCTCATCGTCCAAATCGGGCTTAAAACGCTTAAAATATCATACAAATTCCCCAAAATATACTTGTGTTTGTTGATTGTGTATTTTAGGTACGGATATCGCGAATTCACCAAAAGATTACAAGAATCAAGCAAAAATGAACACGGGAAACGAAGCCGCACAAAGAACCAGACTTGAATGTTGATTTTCTAAAGAAGTCCTTGAAGTTTTGAAGATTCTCAAGATTGGTCCCTCAACTATTAAAGACTTGTCACTTTAGACCCTTGTAAATATATATATCACAAATTTGGTCCTAAAGTTTCAAGATATGTCATCATTAGTCCTTGAAAGAATGCCAAATTTACATGAAAGGCCCTTGATAAAAGTTTTGCAATAACATGTGCCAAATATGACAAGATGGTGAAAGTACATTACAAAGGAAATGGGGGTTTAGTTGCTGAAAACATTAATTGCCATGTTTTACAAAGATGGGGGACTGCTTTTTCCAACCACCAAACCGAAACCCGGTTATACCCAAACCTTTAACCCACCTAAATTAATTACTTATTAAACAATATTTAACAAATCCCTCCCTTCCCGGTTTACACTTCCTGTAGCATAATCCTCCCCAAAACACACCACATAAACCCTAATTGCTCCTACCACTAATCCCTTATAATTAAACCTTCAAATTATCCAAAACCTTGATTTACAACACTCCCATCACAATCCCACCTCTTTTCATTCAACCCGTGACTCCCATGGCCTACCTACATGCTCCCCTGATTAAGTTTTGCAAGATTCCAAAAGTGTACAGCTCAATCCAACGTCTCTAGTCTATTTCTTCCTTTTAAAGACAAGATTGAAGGCTTAGATCATTCCATCCAACTGTCATACAACTCAGCAATCACATGACAACATTTGACCATAAATTTGAACTTCAAGATAATGACTTTTTAGGAATTTTGTATATTAGGGTTTACTTGTATTGATTAAGCTTTTAGTATCTTCTACTCTTCGTATATATAGCAGTCGACTTGTGACTGCATATGTTGTTCCAAGTTCTTGTAAACCCATTTAAATGAATAATTAAAGTGTTTATTTGGCCTTGCAAAATTTGTGTTCCAAGTAGTTTAATTGTGTTTTAAATTCGTCCTTTATTTTTTATACAACTTTTATTCTCCTATTTACCAAGAGTTTTTTTTCAGAAACTTTTTTTTTGGTTAAGACATCTTTGGGAACCAAGAATTTATAATTGGTTGCATATATTTGATTGACAACCAAATATATGAAAAGTTTATAAATCCTTGTTAGTATTTGTTGGTTACTATTTAAGAATTGGCAAAAATTTCATTCAAGGTTTGTGAACAAGACAAGAAATTTCTGTTTTTGTTCTTCTTATAACACTCATTGCTCATAAGCTGCATATAAGCTCTTAACAACAACCTATATTCAAGCTTATGAGCTTTTATTGTTTCTTGTGAAGTTGTGATTTCAAGCAGGTCAAGGAGTACCCCGTTGGTTGTTTGAATGTATTTTTACTTTCTTTTATTACATCAAACTAGCTTCTACTATAAGCCAAAAGGCTCAAGCTGCTAAGTTGGAGATGGCATCAGCAGGCTATGGTATGGCTTGGATGTAAGTCATACTAGGTACCAAGCTTGAACCCTTCACACTTGTGCATTACTTGAGATGTTTGGTGTATTTTATGTTTGAATGTTCAGTAGTGTATTTCTTTTGTCTAAACCATGTTTACTTGATGATTTGATACATTCCCTGTTTAATTTATAGTGTTTTGAGTTGTTTTAATGCATTTACCTTTGAAGAAGTAATTATAAGGGTGTTTGGATCTTTGTGTTTAAGGTACTAGAAGTGACATCTAGCCACACTCACATGCCACCTCTATTTTACTCTTGTTAGAAAATACTCACTTGTGACAAATCTAACATTTTCAGGTAGTGAAATATTTTCTCGTATAATATTTTGAAACTTATTTTTGTGTTGGTTGACGAACTCACAATTTACGGATTTAAATTTGGGCTTACGTGCATAATTTGGCGTCTTTTACGACTAAACCGGAAACCTTAGGATTACGTATTTACGTTTTTGAACTCCGTTTTTGATGAGACAATTTTTATTGGATTCGTTTTGTGACGGTGATTCATAATTTATAAAAACGTTTTTCGTAAAACGACCCGAGGGCACGCAAATCGAGAAAACTAGAATCGAGAAATACCCGTAAACTAGTGAGATGGGACAAAACACTTTGTCCCACCCCACTAGCAATATGGGACGGCAACTTGACACCACCACACATATGTGGCATCAAGTCTTAGCTAGCTTACAACATGTGTAAGCATATGCTTACACATTAAGCTAACCTTTCTCCACTAACACAAAACTAGCAAGTTGTTTCATTATACCATCATTCTTACATGCAATCCACTCTAAAATCCTCTCAACTCTCCCTCTCTTGCCGTCCCAAATAAGCCAACAAACTCCATCATTGATCTTTTCTAGCCATAAACCACATGTTTACTAGTCCTATTAAGGTGTTCTCTTGAAGCCTTGATCATTTGGTGGCCATATTAACATCTTCGGAGGTGATTTGCTTGTTTCCTAGGGCTGATTTTCCAACCTATGTTCTTGATATTTGATGGTCTTGGAGATACTTGTTGTGTTCATCAAGTTCTTGCCTTCCTAAAATAAGAAATCCACTTGGATTGGTAAAGAAGATCATCCTCTACATTTTTATCTTATTATTTTGTAAAGAACAAATGTATTTTTTTTCATTTTGTATATGTATATGATGTATATATGATGATAAAAATGTTGTGTGGGGATCAAGTGTTGATAAATATGCTTAAAAATGATGATAACTATAAGAAATGAAGCTAAAATCTTGACTATTTAGTTGGCTGTATAAAAACAGTAGATAACTAAAAGATGAACTGATAAAATTGCATGGTTTGATCTATTTACAGTAAGTAGATGATGTTATACACATGTGAGAGTTGTCCATGTAATGGAATCAAAATAATGAGTGAGATATGATCAAAACAAGTTAGGTGGTGTAATCTGAATAAGCAGTTTTGTAGGGACTGTTAAGGCAACTTAAACTCAAAATGGGCAGTAGCTATAACTAAGTTACATGTAGCACATATTGTGAAGAACTTGTCATCCAAAAATGAGCTTCTAAGTCATTATAGAACTCTAGATATGTTAAAAATGGTGAACATGAAGTTAAAAATCAGATTTTTGGAAATAATGTTTATTAATATTATATAAGCACTCACATTATAATGTATAAAATGTAAAAATATAAACCCACTAACTTATAAAACTTATTTATATAAATGTATAAAAGGTTAATTAAATGGGTAAATTATATAAATGGTGGTGAAATAATATTTATAAGTAATAAAAACTATAAACTTGATTTTTACGACTTTTTCGGCTATCGCCGTAAAATTAACGTTTTTCGCCAAATAAAATTTAGACGACCAAACCCGTCTAATGTAAAGTTTATAAAAGTAATATACTGATGTATAGGTAACTAAGACAAGTAAAAACCGATAAAACCCGAACTATAAGAAATACGGACATTTACGAGCTAACTAAACCTATTGGACTAATAATTAGACTTAAAAAGATAAATACTTGTAAAAAGAGCTTATTGGGCTTAACCCATTTGGGCCCAACATGAAAAATATATATACTGATCATATAGGTATAAAATGGGTAAAAACAAGTAAAAGAACTTATAAAAGAGTTAATGGACTTAAAATAGGTAAAATCGATAAAACTAGTGAACTAGTAAGACGTTACCAAAACGTAAACACTAAAATGAGTAAACGAGGATTTATAAACCCACTTGATCATCATCATATGTACAAAATCATCATATGTATATTGTTATTTTGATAAAAGTCATTGGACCGAGTCTAAGACCGATTATTATTTATATAGGTTTCCGTGACCGAAGCACGCCCGTAGCCGATAATCCGCCTTTCATTAACAACGTGAGTTCATAGCCTCGCACCCTTTTAAATGTTTTATAAAATGATTTTAAACCCGCGAGGGAGATAACATGCTAGATTTTTATAAAAATAGAACACAAGTAGTCCCGATTGTATGCTAAATGATATGGACCCGAATGATGCTATGACCCTATATTCGAGACTAAAAGGATTATTAGTAGTTAGGTTATGTCACTTAAAGTCCCATTAGCATGAATTGTGAACTATCGGGTTTTGGTAGACGCTTATGCATTTGATAGTACTATTTGGGGACGATCACCCCAGTTCGCGCCTTGACGGTTGATCCCCGTCGTACCACATTGATTGGTAAGCGAATTTATGTATGAGAAGATTCCATAGCGTGATTTTTGTGACGACACGCTAACTTAGATGGGCAAATTGTTTGTCGGGTTCGCGGCCCGCTGTTTTCACAGTAAGGTAACAATGTCATGCGGCTAATAATAATCCTACCTAATTCAGATACCATGTATCCTAATACAATATAAGACATAAATAATAAACGATAATGACGCTATTACGATGAATATATTACCTATCATGGTAATATAGAGACTACGGTCTCATGGACGGTTTCAGATGAATGCTTGATTTATATATTGCCTGACTAGCAATATGTGGACTTACTTCCGATATTATACTTGTGTTCTGATTTTAAATGAATGTAAATGATTGTTTTATATAACGGTTTTCATTAAACTCTATGAATTCACTCGGCATTCGCTGATATGATTTTTGCATGTTTTCTATCTCAGGTGCTTGAAGGTAATCCGGATGGAGATCGACTCTGATGGCCCACACTTAATATTAAAAATGTTCATTCGATCTGTGTTTTGTAAACTTAATGACCTGTATAATTTGGGACCTGTTGTACGCTTTTGAAACTTTTTATCGAATGAATGTTTGTTAAACCTTGTACAACCATTTTTATGTGTTGTCTATGATTGGAGTTATTGTGCTATCCCGTAACACTCTGAAAGACCCTTCCGCTGTACCGATACGAAAAATGAGAGTGTTACAGTTTGGTACCAGAGCTCTCGTTGTAGAGAACAAAAGATTTTAAAAACCAAGGTTTTGAACAAAACTTTTCAAAATCTTTTGACAATGAACATTTGAGAAAATATTTGAAAAATCTTTTGACTATAACGGTGCCAGAGATCTCCGACGTTACCAACAAGCCCTATTGAGAAGATATATATTTTAATATATATAATATAATTTATATATATGTATATATCGTGATTTCATTATGTAATTGTTTAACTAGTATGTTATCCTAATACGAGATATATATATAAATGCAGATTGTCATGGATGACCCTATTATTCCTGTAGAAAACCATGCTATTCCCGAACCTAATATAGAAGATGATCCTTATTTAGACTTAGTAGATTTTGATATTGATGACGAGGAGGAACCATTTGAGGATCCCGAGCCCGAGTTAGGACTAGGAGATCAGATTGCCCCTCAGGTTGACTTAGTAGAGAATGAGATTGAGAATGTGGGTAATGAGAATGTGGAGATTGAGAATGATGATATTGAGAATGAGGATGAGATTGGGTTAGATGATTTAGATGACGAGATTGACGACGAGGATGTCGAGGAGGATGTAGGTATAGATGTTGAGGTTGATGACGATGAGGAGGCTGAGCTTATTTATCCGTATGATGTTCCAGAGGGCGAGCCTTTGCCCCCACCAGTTTGTTTGTCTGATTCTGAGGATGAGTTACCTAGGGATGAAATGTCTGAATCGTCTGAATCTGATTCTGAATCAGAGGAGGATGAGGATGACGATGCACCTGACGGTACTGATGGTATTGCTACTCGTAGACGTGAGATAGGAGAGTCGTCTAGTACTCGAGAGGCTACTCATATTGATGGTCTTGCACCATGGGCCTTGAGACGTGATCTAGATGCTTCCCGTGTTAAGAGTTGTGTGACAGAGGTTGGATTAGGTGTTGTTCAGACTCAGGTTGCTTATTTGGAGTCGAAGACAAAGATTGGCGAGAAAGAGCGAGAATTGCTTAGTTTGGATTTGAGTGATGTAGAACGTGGTTTGAATGAGGCTTTTAGGAGGTTATCGGTGTTGGAAAGTGGTGAGTATGCTGCCATGAAGAGAAAGGTGAATTCTATGGAGATTCAGTTGAGTGTAGCTCGTGCGATGCGTGAGAAAGCCGAAAAGGAGTTGAATATATCCCACGGATGGATCAGTAGATTTTATGCCGACATGGTTGAAAGAGGAGTAATCCGTAAGCGCCCAGCTGAAGATGTGTCTAGTGATCGTCCGGCGAAGATCCAGAAGACGATGGATGATGGACCATCTGGCGGTTCTCAGTAGACCAGTCTGTATTTAGTAGTGACCTTTATATCTTTTGTGCTTTTGTAGCTTTGACTGAACCGACTTGTTAATAGTAGACTTGGCACGAATTTTGAGTGTATATAGTGCTAGAACTTTGATATGGATGTACTAAGACAATACTTTTGTTTCAGATCGAATGAAATATGTATCTTGTCTTGAATTCCATATTGTGCCTTATTTGTATCTTGATTATGAATTCGATCCATGTTATATGAATCCTTTGTTGGATGAATACTTAATACTTTGAAATTGTGAAATTATAGAACTATGCCGCCCAAGAAGGCTGTAACTGAGGATGATGTACGTAGGATTATTACGGAGCAAGTTACCGCATCTATGACTGAATTTATGGCAAATGCTAGAAATGAAGCTGGCGGTAGTGGAGCTGGCGATAGTGGAGCTGGCGGTAGTGGAGCTGGCGGTAGTGGAGCTGGCGGTAGTGAAATTGGCGGTACTAATGTGAATGTGAATGCTAATAATGTGAATGCTAATGCTGGAGGAAATGTAGGAGGACTTGGAACGAATGCACCTGAAGTTGGTGGCTGTACTTATGTGACGTTCATGAAGTGTGAACCTCTACCTTTTAATGGAACTGAAGGTGCTGTAGGACTAAGCCAGTGGATTGAAAAGATTGAATCGGTGTTTCGGATTAGTAAGTGTAAGGAGGAAGATAAGGTGACTTTTGCTATGGCTACTCTTAAAGGTCGTGCGTTGACTTGGTGGAACGGGAGAATTGCTTTCATGGGTCTTGATGCTGCTAATGCTACTCCTTGGGCTGAAATTAAGAAGTGGATGACTTTGGAGTTTTGTCCTCGTAGTGTGATTATTAGGTTAGAACAAGAGTTGATTCATTTGAGAATGAAAGGTGTGGACATTGATAGTTACACGAACCGATTCCATGAGTTGGCTTTGCTATGTCCTCGATTGGTTGAACCCGAAGAGATCCGAATTGAGCAATATATGAAAGGGTTGACCAGGAATATCTGGGGGGACGTAACATCATCGAAACCACTGACCATTGATGATGCTGTTCGAATGGCCTACCAACTCTTTGGACAGATAATTCAGGATAAGGAAGATGAAGCCCGTGTTGGTGAGAAAAGAAAGGGAGACGGTGAGCGTGTAGATAGAGGTGATAATAGGAAGAATTTCAATCGCCGTTAGAACAAGAGAAAGGGGAATGCAAATGCTCTTACCAACAACACACCGCGCAACGATGATAGATGTCCTAAGTGTGGCAACAAGAGGCATGCTGGCGACTGCTGGAAGTGCCGAAATTGCGGAAAGCTTGGACACAAGGTTGAAAGGTGTAAGAAGGGAACCATTTGCTTCAACTGTAATGAAGAAGGTCATAGGAAATCGGAATGCCCCAAGTTGAAAGCGATTGTACCTGGAAGAAACCCCCAGGGTGGTATCTACCAACTTGGAACAATTGAGGTGAAGAAAGAGGATCCGAATGTCGTTACCGGTACGTTTTTACTCAACAATCATTATGCTGTTGCTTTATTCGATTCGGGTGCCGATAGGAGCTTTGTATCCACTAAATTTAGTGCCCTTATTGATATTGAACCTGTTGAGATAAGTACCAGTTACGAGGTGGAATTGGCTGATGGTAAATTAGTGAAAACTAATAAGCTATTAGAAGGATGCTCTCTAAATCTCTTAAACCATTCCTTTCCGATTGATTTGATGTTGATAGAATTAGGTAGTTTTGATATTATTATTGGTATGGATTGGTTGTCGTTGAACAATGCTACTATTTTATGTGGAGAAGAAGGTTAAGATTCCTCTTAGGAATAGGACGTTAGTAATTGATGGTAGTCGAGGTGAATCCCGTTTGAAAATCGTTTCATGTATTAAAGTCCAAAAGTACATCAGGAACGGTTGTGAGTTATTCTTAGCTCAAGTGACCGGGAATGAGTCTAGGGAGAAACGATTGGAAGATGTACCTATTATTTGTGAATTTCCTGAGGTATTTCCTAAAGATTTACCCAGACTTCCACCGATAAGGCAAGTAGAGTTTCGAATCGATTTAATTCCTGGTGCTGCACCGGTGGCACGTGCGCCTTACCGATTAGCCCCTTCTGAATTAAAGGAGTTATCTGAGCAACTTAAGGAGTTGTCTGATAAAGGTTTTATTCGACCGAGCTCGTCGCCTTAGGGAGCTCCAGCCTTGTTCGTTAAGAAGAAGGATGGATCTTTTCGTATGTGCATTGATTATAGGGAACTGAATAAGTTGACAATTAAAAATCGATATCCTTTACCTAGGATTGATGATTTGTTTGATCAACTGCAAGGATCTAGTGTGTATTCTAAGATAGATTTGCGGTCAGGATATCACCAACTTCGCGTCCGTGAAGTAGATATTCCTATAACTGCATTTAGAACTCGTTATGGACACTATGAATTTCAAGTAATGCCATTTGGGTTAACTAACGCACCTGCGGTTTTCATGGATTTAATGAATCAAGTGTGCAAGCCCTACTTGGATAAATTTGTGATTGTGTTTATTGACGATATTCTAATCTATTCTAAGAATGAAGATGAGCATAGAGAACATTTGAGGATTGTTTTGAAGTTGTTGAAGGATGAAAGGTTGTATGCTAAGTTTTCGAAGTGTGATTTCTGGTTAGATTCTGTGCAATTTCTTGGTCATGTGATTAACAGAGATGGAATTCATGTTGATCCTGCAAAGGTTGAAGCTATTAAGAATTGGTCTGCACCGACAACGCCAACGGAAGTGCGACAGTTCTTAGGATTGGCTGGCTATTATAGGCGATTCATTAAAGAACTCTCTTTGATAGCTAAACCCTTGACTAAGCTTACCCAGAAGAATAAACCTTTCGTTTGGGGAAGTGATGAAGATGGAGCATTTCAGACATTGAAGCAAAAATTATGTAGTGCGCCAATCTTATCATTACCCGACGGGAGTGAAGATTTTGTAGTGTATTGTGATGCATCTCTTAGAGGTTATGGAGCTGTTTTGATGCAGAGAGAGAAAGTGATAGCTTATGCTTCTAGGCAATTAAGAAATAATGAGGAGAATTATACTACTCATGATCTTGAGTTAGGAGCTGTGGTCTTTGCTCTTAGGTTGTGGAGACATTATCTGTATGGCACCAAGTCTACGGTATTCACCGATCACAAAAGCCTACAGTATATTCTCGACCAAAAGGAATTGAACATGAGGCAACGAAGATGGATAGAGTTGTTAAGTGATTATGACTGTGATATAAAATATCACCCAGGAAAAGCCAATGTTGTTGCCGATGCGTTAAGTAGGAAGGATAGAGAGCCTATCAGGGTGCGTTCTCTAGTCTTGACCGTGCACAATAATTTGCCCGAGCAAATTAGAAATGCGCAAATAGAAGCTTGTAAGAAGGAGAATTTTGTTAATGAAGGGTTTCGAGGAGAAGGAGATCCTTTAGAGATTAGAGTTGATGGAGTGAATGTTTAAGAGGTCGTATGTGGATACCTAAGTTTGGAGGCTTAAGAGATTTGATTATGTTAGAATCCCATAAATCTAAGTATTCCATTCATCCGGGATCTGATAAGATGTACCATGATTTAAAGAAGTTGTACTGGTGGCCGAATATGAAAGCTGACATAGCTATGTATGTTCTTCAATGCTTGACTTGTGCTAGAGTTAAAGCCGAACATCAAAAACCATCACGACTACTTCAACAACCAAAGATTCCTGAATGGAAGTGGGAGCGAATTACGATGGACTTTATCACCAAGCTTCCTAGAACATCATCTGGAAACAATTCGATTTGGGTTATTGTCGACAGACTGACCAAATCAGCACACTTCATTCTGGTTAAGGAGCAGTTCTCACTTGAGAAGCTGACTCGAATATACCTTGATAATGTTGTATGCAAGCATGGAGTGCCTGTATCGATCATTTCAGATCGAGATCCTAGATTCGCATCGAACTTTTGGAAATCTCTCCAAAGATCTTTGGGAACAAATCTCGACATGAGCACTGCTTATCACCCCCAGACTGATGGGCAGAGTGAAAGGACGATACAAACACTGGAAGATATGTTGAGAGCTTGTGTGTTAGACTTTGGTAAGAATTGGGATAAACATTTGTCGTTAGCAGAGTTTTCGTATAACAATAGTTACCATTCTAGTATTAAGGCTGCACCGTTTGAAGCTTTGTATGGTAGGAAGTGTAGATCTCCTGTATGTTGGAGTGAAGTTGGGGATACCCATCTCACGGGACCGGAATTGATCCGGGAGACTACGGAGATGATAGTTCAGATTAAGAAGAGGTTGTTGACTGCCCGTAGTAGACAGAAAAGTTACGCGGATGTGCGGCGGAAGCCAATGGAGTTTGAAGTGGGTGACCGAGTAATGTTGAAAGTATCGCCATGGAAAGGCGTTATAAGATTTGGAAAACGAGGAAAATTGAATCCCCGTTATATTGGACCCTTTAAGATTTTATCTAGTGTAGGTCCGGTGGCTTACAAACTAGAGTTACCCCCAGAACTTCATGGTGTTCACAACACATTCCATGTATCTAATCTGAAGAAATGTCTAGCAGTGAGTGATGAGAAAATTCCGTTAGGTAAGGTTCGATTAGATGGGAAGTTGCATTTTATCGAAGAGCCCGTAGAAGTTATGGACCGTGAGGTAAAGCAACTGAAACAAAGTCGGATACCTATTGTCAAGATCCGATGGAATTCAAAGCAAGGACCGGAGTATACTTGGGAACGAGAGGATGAAATGTGGAAGAAATATCCACACCTCTTCGATTTCAATAAGAAACGGACATCCAAATGAAATGGATCACGAGGACGTTGATCCCTTTTAGGAGGAAAAGCTGTGACAAATCTAACATTTTCAGGTAGTGAAATATTTTCTCGTATAATATTTTGAAACTTATTTTTGTGTTGGTTGACGAACTCACAATTTACGGATTTAAATTTGGGCTTACGTGCATAATTTGGCGTCTTTTACGACTAAACCGGAAACCTTAGGATTACGTATTTACGTTTTTGAACTCCGTTTTTGATGAGACAATTTTTACTGGATTCGTTTTGTGACGGTGATTCATAATTTATAAAAAACGTTTTTCGTAAAACGACCCGAGGGCACGCAAATCGAGAAAACTAGAATCGAGAAATACCCGTAAACTAGTGAGATGGGACAAAACACTTTGTCCCACCCCACTAGCAATATGGGACGGCAACTTGACACCACCACACATATGTGGCATCAAGTCTTAGCTAGCTTACAACATGTGTAAGCATATGCTTACACATTAAGCTAACCTTTCTCCACTAACACAAAACTAGCAAGTTGTTTCATTATACCATCATTCTTACATGCAATCCACTCTAAAATCCTCTCAACTCTCCCTCTCTTGCCGTCCCAAATAAGCCAACAAGCACCATCATTGATCTTTTCTAGCCATAAACCACATGTTTACTAGTCCTATTAAGGCGTTCTCTTGAAGCCTTGATCATTTGGTGGCCATATTAACATCTTTGGAGGTGATTTGCTTGTGTCCTAGGGCTGATTTTCCAACCTATGTTCTTGATATTTGATGGTCTTGGAGATACTTGTTGTGTTCATCAAGTTCTTGCCTTCCTAAAACAAGAAATCCACTTGGATTGGTAAAGAAGATCATCCTCTACATCTTTCTCTTATTATTTTGTAAAGAACAAATGTATTTTCTTTCATTTTGTATATGTATATGATGTATATATGATGATAAAAATGTTGTGTGGGGATCAAGTGTTGATAAATATGCTTAAAAATGATGATAACTATAAGAAATGAAGCTAAAATCTTGACTATTTAGTTGGCTGTATAAAAACAGTAGATAACTAAAAGATGAACTGATAAAATTGCATGGTTTGATCTATTTACAGTAAGTAGATGATGTTATACACATGTGAGAGTTGGCCATGCAATGGAATCAAAATAATGAGTGAGATATGATCAAAACAAGTTAGGTGGTGTAATCTGAATAAGCAGTTTTGTAGGGACGGTTAAGGCAACTTAAACTCAAAATGGGCAGTAGCTATAACTAAGTTATATGTAGCACATATTATGAAGAACTTGTCATCCAAAAATGAGCTTCTAAGTCATTATAGAACTCTAGATATGTTAAAAATGGTGAACATGAAGTTAAAAATCAGATTTTTGGAAATAATGTTTATTAATATTATATAAGCACTCACATTATAATGTATAAAATGTAAAAATATAAACCCACTAACTTATAAAACTTATTTATATAAATGTATAAAATGTTAATTAAATGGGTAAATTATATAAATGGTGGTGAAATAATATTTATAAGTAATAAAAACTATAAACTTGATTTTTACGACTTTTTCGGCTATCGCCGTAAAATTAACGTTTTTCGCCAAATAAAACTTAGACGACCAAACCCGTCTAATGTAAAGTTTATAAAAGTAATATACTGATGTATAGGTAACTAAGACAAGTAAAAACCGATAAAACCCGAACTATAAGAAATACGGACATTTACGAGCTAACTAAACCTATTGGACTAATAATTAGACTTAAAAAGATAAATACTTGTAAAAAGAGCTTATTGGGCTTAACCCATTTGGGCCCAACATGAAAAATATATATACTGATCATATAGGTATAAAATGGGTAAAAACAAGTAAAAGAACTTATAAAAGAATTAATGGACTTAAAGTAGGTAAATCGATAAAACTAGTGAACTAGTAAGACGTTACCAAAACGTAAACACTAAAATGAGTAAACGAGGATTTATAAACCCACTTGATCATCATCATATGTACAAAATCATCATATGTATATTGTTATTTTGATAAAAGTCATTGGACCGAGTCTAAGACCGATTATTATTTATATAGGTTTTCGTGACCAAAGCACGCCCGTAGCCGATAATCCGCCTTTCATTAACAACGTGAGTTCATAGCCTCGCACCCTTTTAAATGTCTTATAAAATGATTTGTAAACCCGCGAGGGAGATAACATGCTAGATTTTTATAAAAATAGAACACAAGTAGTCCCGATTGTATGCTAAATGATATGGACCCGAATGATGCTATGACCCTATATTCGAGACTAAAAGGATTATTAGTAGTTAGGTTATGTCACTTAAAGTCCCATTAGCATGAATTGTGAACTACCGGGTTTTGGTAGACGCTTATGCATTTGATAGTACTATTTGGGGACGATCACCCCAGTTCGCGCCTTGACGGTTGATCCCCGTCGTACCACATTGATTGGTAAGCGAATTTATGTATGAGAAGATTCCATAGCGTGATTTTTGTGACGACACGCTAACTTAGATGGGCAAATTGTTTGTCGGGTTCGCGGCCCGCTGTTTTTACAGTAAGGTAACAATGTCATGCGGCTAATAATAATCCTACCTAATTCAGATACCATGTATCCTAATACAATATAAGACATAAATAATAAACGATAATGACGCTATTACGATGAATATATTACCTATCATGGTAATATAGAGACTACGGTCTCATGGACGGTTTCAGATGAATGCTTGATTTATATATTGCCTGACTAGCAATATGTGGACTTACTTCTGATATTATACTTGTGTTCTGATTTTAAATGAATGTAAATGATTGTTTTATATAACGGTTTTCATTAAACTCTATGAATTCACTCGGCATTCGCTGATATGATTTTTGCATGTTTTCTATCTCAGGTGCTTGAATGTAATCCGGATAGAGATCGACTCTGATGGCCCACACTTAATATTAAAAATGTTCATTCGATCTGTGTTTTGTAAACTTAATGACCTGTATAATTTGGGACCTGTTGTACGCTTTTGAAACTTTTTATCGAATGAATGTTTGTTAAACCTTGTACAACCATTTTTATGTGTTGTCTATGGTTGGAGTTATTGTGCTATCCCGTAACACTCTGAAAGACTCTTCCGCTGTACCGATACGAAAAATGAGAGTGTTACATCACTGATTTCGTTAGCATATCATCCTTTTTGTGATTTGTTTGTCTAGTTCTTTTTACAAAAAATAGTCTCAATTCCATAGATCACTGTGTAGACTTGTTAGGATTAAAGATTCTATTTGAATTGATCACTTGCTTGTTTTTGGTTAGAATCCAGTTAGTAGGAGTTGCTTTGAGGTTCCGTTAAGTTCTACATTAGCTTAGACAACAATTAGGTTCTAACAGTTTGTTTCTAGAAGTATTTTCGGCAAAATAGTGCTAAATTCCTTATAGCACTGTGGAGCCTTGAATCTTAGGTTGTAGGTTCTCAAATTTAGAATTTTGATGACTGGTATTAGATTTTTTGCAAGATTTGGATTGCTCATAATCATCCTAATAGCTCACTGTTGGCCCTTTATAGTTGTAAACCCTAATCTCTGTGAACCAAGTACATCGACAGGGTTTTATAGTGTTGATTTTGAGTTTTGTGGCCCTAGAATTGGTACACAGCTAGTGTAGCATAGGAAGTGCAATATCTGGGAGTTGAGGCTTTTGGTGGGGTTAGAATCACCTTGTGGTCATTTATCTCAGCTAGCAAAAATCATAACCAATTTCTATCTAAAATAACACCAGCAGCCCTGTTAGGTTTGTTTGTGAAATTTTTTTTACTTGAAGATTGTGTTTACATAAAGTTTTTAGGTTAGATTATCCTGTCATCAGCGGGTATTAAGTCTTTGACAACCTTTGGTGGTCTTGATTTAGCTTGTAACCCACTGTTATACAGCAAGAACTAGCTACCTTCTTTTGCTGATCTTTTTGGTCTTTTAGGCCTTTGTTTTATGGTTTGAGGTTTGATACTTTTTCATACATAGTTTTTAGGTTAATCTAAGTTTAGATCATCTAAGTTTTAGGTTTTCAATAGGATTTAGGTAGCTAAAATAGCACACAAAACCCACTGCTTGCCTTTCGATACCCACAGCCCCACAATTTGTCACAAGCTGCTGTTATGGTTGAATATTGGAGTGTTTTTGCGTGTGACTTGGTATATTTGACTCTGTTTTGTATTTGTTTTGACTCCCACAAGCTCAACTAGCTTGTGGGGTGCCGTTTGTGCACAAAAACAGCAACAAACCAGCTCAAAAACAGCAAAACGAGCTCGATTCAGCCGAAAAAACCATACAGTAACTTTCAGCTTTGTTTTCGGAGAACGACATAATTTTTTTGTTTTTTTAGTGGCGTCCGACAACACAGATCTTGGACGACATCTTTGTCTGGAGGATATATCGGACATAACTAAAGTACCCAAAAAACTAAATTTGGAGTACTTTGGGGTACTTTTATTTTTAGCCATTTTTTTTAGTTTTTTCAAGCTTTTTCAATTTTATCTTGTTAATTTAGTTAAAATAGATTTTTTAGAAAAATAAAATTTATATTTAGCATTATTTTATTAATTTTATGATTATTTTAGTTTAAAATTTGTTTTTTGTCTTTAAAAAAGAGAAAAATAGTGTTAAAATTTAGGAAAAATACTTTTTAGCTTTTAATTAGTATAATTTAGGTTTACAAAACTTTAAATTTTCATTTTCACTTTTTATAAAGTTTATTAATTTTTTAGTTTTTTATTAAACTTTAAAAATTAATATAAAACAATTTAAAAAGTTTTGGAAATTTTGGTTTACATTTTTGTTTTAATTACATTTTTCTTAACTTCGTTTAAAATTTTAGTAATTGTTAGTTGAGTTTAATTTTTTTCATCGAATTTACAATTTCGCGTTTTTATCGTCGTAGCATAGTTTTTAGCGTAATTCGTCTTTAAATTATAATCTTTCTCAACCAAAAACGTCACTAATACAAACTTGATTTTATTATATTGGCCTAACATGTTAGATATTGTAAATCTTGCTTATGTTTTAGAGAGAGAAAGAGATAGAAAGATAGATGATTTCACACACTTATAGAGAGAGAAAATGGAATAATGTAAATTGAAAATGAAACCACACCCTCTCCATCAAAAGATGTCGTCCAAGGTATCTCCAACAATCGTAAAAGGTAAAAGGTATTTTCAACAATCTCCCCCTAAGGGAGATCACTCCAAACAAGGGCGTTACCCGAGTTACTATAATAAAATAAACCTAGCATACTATGCTTGTCTTGAGCTCGTAGTCTTCGTCTTTCTTTTCTTTTTCTTTTCTGGTGAATAGGTTGATGTGATCTTTGATATCAATCTTGAGCATGGATCTTTTGCCTTTGATCTTGTGCATCACTTGTGATATTTTCCTCTTCATGACTTCATTTCCCACATACTTATACCTTTGTAATTCTTGAAGGCTTCAGAGTTTGATACAATGGAAGACTTAACTTTTATACTTTCTTGAATTTGTTGTAGTAGAAAATATAAGCATGTGGGGACGACTTCTTCTCGGACACCGCAACGCCACCGTCTTCAAATGTCGCAACATGACTAGACACGAATGAAATGTCTTTGAACATTTCATTCTAATTCGGTATCATTTTACCACCGGTCGGTGAAGACCGTTGGTCGATATAAAATATCGTACTTGTGGCAGGTAAATTTAATTAAAAATCTCCTTGACAAGATTTCGCGGGTAAACCCGTTCTCTTTACTCGACCATGCAAAGCTAACTGCGAACATAAAGAGTGAATGATTTGGATAAAAGTATCCACATGATTGAAGCCGTCAATTCCGATTCTTGGAACAAGTTTGATTCATTGAAGAATCGCACCATCGTTTCTTTCCAGTTGTCACGAGCTCGATTCATATTAAATCTTGCAAGTTACCTACAAAGTGCTGTTTGAGGTTAACACTAGAATGATTTCCACTCATCACTGTGAACACTATAGAGTGTCACTCTGAGTGTTCTGGCAAGATCACTAAGATTTTGCGTAGAGGCCTGGAACGTGTTTAAGTTCAGTTAAGAATTAAACCACTGTTGCTTTCCAGTTATCACAAGTTTGATTCATAAAGAATCTCACAAGTCACCTACCATGAGCTTTTTGATATTCGCTCAAGAAGGATTTCCATCTTCATTGTGAATACTTGCGTATTACTCGGATGTTCAGGCAAGATCATGATGATTTTGCGTAGGACTCTTAATATCTTTCTTACTTTTCACAATGTGTGAAGAAGCAAGGAAATATGGAAGTGTGTCCTAATGAGATATTTGATGATCTCAAATGGCTCTAGACTCGATCGTTCATTTTGTATTTTTAGTAATCAGAGGCTGGAGAGGAGTGCCACCATTTCAATACCAATTTACTCGGAGTGAATAAATCGATAGATAATGCATTGTCTCCGTGTGAATAAAACTAATACCTTTTAAGAGATATCTGAGTTAGCTGGGATGGGTTGTGCAATGCATCATTGGGTCCATGATGTCTATCTTCAATATCGAGCATCATTAAAATGATCTCAATAGCATATGTGTTGACCCGCTTTCTGCCTAAGGTTGTAAGGAGGGCTTCTTTCTTTAGACCCTTTATCTTTACAATTCTTTTTCATTCTTCAACCCCTTCAATGCTTATCAATACATCATAACTAGCACCTTGTTGTGATTGTTCCAGTGCTAACTTAAGTACTTGGCTGACATTCAGCTACGTTCACAATCTTTCCCCATCTTTCCTAAGGACTACTATTTCTAGCTATGGAATGTCCTTGGGAAGATTCCTCCGGTTTTGGAAGCATCATTGGACTTAACCTATCCTACCATCCTTATGTCACCACAATCTTCATCGTCGTGAAATAAATGGATTTAGGGTGAGTATAAATCACCATGAAATCCATTTTGAAGTGCAAATCCATTTTGCTCCCCCTTAACATATGCCACGATATTCGAAAATATTTCGCACATGTTGGGATGAGCCATCACGTTAAGTCAAACCATTTGTGATAATTTCCCATATCAAATCACATTTTCTCCCCAATATTAAAAAAAATATTAACCCAATCGATGTTTTTAATATCAATTGATTTAATGAAGTTTTAACAAAGGTTTTGGGAAGAAACATGCAAGTCCGTTTAATCTTCATGAGACCAATTTGTGAGAGATGATACCGATTTGTAACATGATCACATATTCACCATATTAGAATAAATTGACAAGGTTGGACCTGATTGATGAGAACATCATATGATAAGATCAAATGGTTCTTGTCGGCAAATGTTGCTCGCCTCGTCATGTCTGAAGTCATCTCTTCACACCACATGTAAGATTGGTATTGTTGTCTTGACACCAGTTTGTGAACTTGGCACATTCGGCATCAAAGAGTCTAAACGCTTGACAATTGCTCCCCCTCAATTGTTGACCCGTGTTCTATTGAAAGAGCTGTAATCGTCGTTTGAGTAGTCGCATCGTCGAGTATGTAGATACCAATTGTAGATTGCTATGGTAGTAGAGATGATAGCTTCATAAAAACAAGATTTCTCTTATTTTAAAAAATAGATGCACTGATGCGTGCATATATCCATGTTAGATTGTGTTATAACGTAAACACAATCCCTTGCATGGTTATAAAGTAAACCATGCCCGAGAAAATTAATTCCCGTTGAGAGCCAAAGCTTTCATAAGAAATACTTGACTTTAATATGAAAAACGGGTTGCAGTCTGAAATAACTACAAGCCATATAGGCATGTTTTATGAAATATTTACAACTTTTGTACGAACTCTATTTATGGCGCCGTGTATTAATCAATATTTCTAAAGCCATAAATATTATCGTACCAAAAGACATGCCTTTAAAATAAAATAAAGTAAAAATATTTTTGGATTTTTCTGAATTTTTTAAATTTTTTTATGGTTTTTATATGGTTTTATAATTTTGTATTTTGCTTTGGTGGATAAAAATATAGACAATATATACAGATGATCATCTAGGATACGGAGAATAGTTTACCACCACTATTCTTTCGCTTCATCTGCCAGTTCCTTAAGAGTCTCGGGCGAGAAAGTTCTCAAACCTAGCTTGTCGGCCAAAAATTCAATTCGAGCGCGATCTAAAGCCTTCGTGAAAATATCCGCCAATTGATACTCAGACCGGACAAAGTAAAGCTCGATCACTCCATTTTCCACTTGCTCCTTGATAAAGTGGTAGCGAATGTCAATATGCTTCGACCGGGAGAATTGAACATTGTTGCAGCATAAGGAAATTGCACTCTTGTTGTCGCAGTACATCGGAATTTTGTTGAAACCTAGACCATAGTCGGTTAATTACGACCTCATCTAAAGAATTTGAGCACAACAACCAGACATATCTATGTATTATGCCTCCGTACTGGAAATTGCAGGGCTTTTCTGCCTTTTCGATGCCCAACTGATTAGTCGATCTCCTAGTAGTTGCAAAGTTCCACTTGTGCTACGCCTAGTATCTTGACAACACGCGTAATCCGCATCTGTATATGCCATGAGTGCAACCGAAGAGTCTTTCGAGTACCAAAGTCCCCGATTAATGGTTACTTTAAGATATCGAAAGATCCGTTTAACCGTAGCTAAGTGTAACTCAGTAGGCCGGGTTTGATACCAAGCACACATACATATAGCAAACTGAAGATCAGGTCGACTAGCTGTGATATACATAAGGGTACCGATCATTCCACGATAAAGTGTCGGATCAACTGGAACTCCGTGTGGATCTACATCAAGCTTAGTTCGTTCCACCATTGGAGTTTCCACGGGGTCGCAAGATTCCATCTTATATTTCTTAAGATATTCAAGGGAATACTTGGATTGATTGATAAAAATGCCTCTGGGACTCTGAGATATCTGAAGTCCTAAGAAGATGATACCTTGCCCATCATTGACATCATAAACTTGGAAGACATGAGTGTCCCAAACTCGTCGGATAAAATTTGGGTCGAGGCTACAAATATAATGTCATCAACATATATTTGTACCATAATCATATCTTTACCTCGTTTCTAAATGAACAGCGTGGGATCCACCTTGCCATTAGCGAAGCCTTGTGTAATGAGGAATTGTGACAATAGATCATACCATGCGCGTGGAGCTTGCTTCAACCCATAGAGAGCCTTCTTAAGCTTGTACACGTGGTTAGGATATTTAGAATTCACAAAACCATCCGGCTGTTGGACATAGACCTCTTCCTTAATTTCACCATTAATAAATGTCGTCTTCACATCCATTTGATAGACGATCATTTTCATGTGGGCTGCATAAGCGAGGAATAGTCTAATAGCTTCCAAACGGGCAACAGGTGCAAAGGATTCCATAAAGTCGATGCCCAATAATTGCTTGTATCCACGAGCTACTAGTCGAGCTTTGTTCTTCAATATTCCTCCTAACTCGTCGAGTTTCACCTTGTAAACCCATTTCAAAGTGAGTAACCGCACTTTATCTGGGCATGGGACAAGTTTCCATACATCAAGACGTTTAAATTCATTATGTTCTTCTTGCATAGCTTCTATCCAACAGGATTGAGTAAAATCTTCTTGCCATGTCTTAGGTTCAACTTCAGTGAGAAAAGCATCAAAATGACAAAACATTTCATTTTCTTGTAACTGACTTCGTGTGGATACCGAACGATTAGGGTCAGCAATGACAGAATCTATAGGATGATTCTTTGTCCACTTGCTGTCATGTTCACAAATCCGTGGATTGGAGTAGACCGTAGTAGGAGCTTCCTCTAAGGTGGATGACCCGGCTTGATTAGGGTCGAGAATTGGTACACCCAAGAATGGGAGTTCACGCATTTGAGCGAATTCTAAATCGTGATCATCATCATCCTCTTCATCATCAATAGGCATGACACGGGTAGTTGTTACATGTGTTGGTTGAGAATTACTTGTTGAAGGTATATCTTGACCAATTGTAGGTGTAGACGTATTAGATTGTGCTTCAGTTGCTGGAGCTACAACTTCGGTAACCGCAGCTATTACTTCAGGTTCTTGAGCAACAATACTTAGAGGAGTAAATAATTCATCAAATAACGGTTGAAACAATGTATCCCATTCATTCCTAGAAGGTGGTGTAAATGATAATGAAGTAGGGTTATTTGGGACAAGACCAGAGCTAATGTTACTGGGTCCCATTTCATGAAGTGTGGGTTCAGAGCTGTTTTGCTCAGAAAGCATTGCTATCAGCTCATCAAAATCAACATTCATAGTTTCGAGGATCTTGCGAGAATTATGATTGTAGATTTGGTATGCTTTCTTTGCAGATGCATAACCAATGAAAATACCAATATCAGCCTTTGGTTGAAGTTTTCCCAAATTGTCACCATCATTATTTAGATAGCAAAGAGAACCAAATACATGAAGATATGATAAATCCGGTACTTTACCATGTAGAAGCTCATACGGTGTTTTACCATGGCGTTTTCGAATTAGTGACCGGTTTTGGGTGTAAACTGTTGTAGATACTGCTTCTGCCCATAAAAATAATGGAGCCTTTGCGTAAATTAACATCGTTCGAGCTGCTTCCATAAGTGTGTGATTTCGCCTTTCAACGACACCGTTTTGTTGTGGAGTGCCAGCAACGGATGTTTCATGAGATATGCCAAATTCTTCATAATACTTACGCAAGGTTTGATTCACAAATTCGGTTCCATTATCTGTACGAATGCGTCGGACAGTAGTGTTGAGACGTACCGGTATCATCTTGAGAAAGTCGATGATGAGTTTAGGTACCTCAGCTTTTGTTGCAAGAAATTTCACCCATGTAAACCGAGAGTAATTATCCACCATGACGAGGATGTACTTTTTTCCACCAAGACTTTCAACACGCATTGGCCCACAAAGATCCATATGCAACAAATAAAGTTTCTCTTGGTTGGTGTCTTCAGTCTTGGGTTTGTATGATTTCTTAGTGCTTTTTCCCCATTGTACACGCAGAACACAAATGGTCCTTGTGAAATGAAAGTTTAGGAAGACCACGAACAAGTTCGTTTTTCGCCAAATGATTAATAGCGTCAAAGTTAAGACGAGATAACCGTCGATGCCATAACCATGATTTAGTCTTTGATGCTTTAGAGAAAAGACATACGAGAGAAGCGGCCATCATATCTTGTAGAGACAAAGTGTACAAATTATTTCCTCAAGTACCTTTCAATAAATAAACCCCTTCCAAATTACGAATGAAGCAGGTCTGCTCACGAAAAGCAACTTCAAGATTTGAATCACAAAATTGTCCCACAGAAAATAAGTTGTGACCGAGTCCTTTCACATAATACACTCTTGAAATAATAACATTCCCAATATGATATTTACCGTAACCCATCATCTTTACAATATGATCATTTCCGAATCGTTCCGTACCAAGAAACTTGCTGACAAAATTTCTGAGCTGAGAGCGATCTTCGGTCATATGCTTGGAGCAACCAGAGTTCAAATACCAGAGAACAATTTGCACCACCTGTTTTCATCAACAACAGTAGACAATGTATTGGAAACTATTGGTTCCGGAGTGTTAGCAGATACAGATACAAAATTATCAGAATTGCTAACATTTGAGGTATCCTTTGGTTTCCAGCATTTTCTAATGTGAGTTTTACCAATAACAGGTTTTATTGTTCCAATTTTCTGAGGTTTTGGATTATTAGTGGGCACTACCGTGGGAGTAGACCTATTTAAAGGGCACTTGGTTCCTATAGTAGAGTCGATGTTCCTAGTTAAAGGACGCGTTTGTGTTTTGGTAGCCTTGGTACTCCTAGTTAAAGGGCAAGCTTTCTTCGCTATAGTGGGAGTGATCCTAGTTAAAGGGCACGCATTTCCTACTATAGTGAAAGTTCTACCAGTGGGACGCCACATCCAGCCAACTTGGGTTAACACTTTCCCAGTCGGTTCCATTCAAAACCATTTTTACGGGCATTTATCTCATTCACATGGTCAATAAGGTAATAATCATGACGACTAGAAAACATACATTCATTACAATTCCAACATTTCAAATTAAAATTCACAATAGGCTTAGAACACTGCACAACCGCAGAGCCTTTAGGTTTAGCTACATGATTCTTTTTATTCAAAACAGAAATAACATTCCTAGGGTGGGCTTCTACTTTCTTCTTCACTTGAGTACTAGATGAGGACAAGATCTTATCATTCTTCATGTTTCTTGTAAGCTTAGATCTTTGAGCCTTAGTAGTGGTGTTTACTCTTGTAGAAGGCAACACGAGAATATTAGAAGCTGATTTTGATTTTGCCTTATCTTTAGTGACCAATGTTTGAGATGGTTTAGTCCTAGGGCCCTTGTTAAATGGTGTGACGGTGATGAGGTTCCTTTTGATCTCACTAGAGGAAAATGCTGAGACGGTGGCTGCGTTATCCACAACATTCTTACCTTTTAGGGTACGAAGTGTTTCCTTTAACTCAGCCAAAGCCAGATTTTTATCACAAATTTGTTCCCTCAAATCAGATATTTCCACCGACTTTCGATTCAATCGTTCAATTAAAGATTGATTATGTGCAGTGGTATTAGCACATGCGGGCTTTACTGAATCGAAGAGTCGTGTATGTTTCTGTTTTAAGTTATCAATTTTTGACAAAATCTTAGAAACTCGATTATCTAGATCAGGTTTAAAAATCTCAGCAGCCTCAAGTACTTGCACACAGTTAAGCTACTTACATTTCTCTATGTCTATAATAATTTTGCAACCTTGTCACTTGGCTGACACTGTGGTGTTTTAATAGATTGATTTTCACATTCAAGCGAAATACAGTGTTGTTGAATCTCATCAAAACTTTTTGAAAGCGAAGTATAAGAATCTTGAAGCTTTAAAAAAATCAGCGTCAGATTTGTGACAAGTACTATCTACCACATTATCCACAGATCTAAAATTATGCACAATAGAATCGTTATCAACACTATTATGCACACAAACGAAAACAATATCAAACGACCTCACTTGCTTCAGAAGCTGATCATTTTGGCGAGAAATTCGTTCTATTTCAATAAACCGTTTTCATAAGCATCATCCATTTCATTGAAAACACGTCTAACTTCTTCGATTTCCAAAAGAAAATCTTGATCAATATTGCTAAGACAAGCTTTAATATTCTTTACAAACGGAATAATTTCATCTCGAAACGCAGCTCTAGTGTGCTCAAAATTCCATTCGCCTTCCATTATGGCCGAAGCCGTCGTACGTTCCTCAATGACCTAGTCAAAATCGGTAAAGTATTGGTGCACCGCATTTAAGCTATTTGACACCTTACTTACCGGTGCATTTAACTTCGTTAAATCCTTTTTTACTAGTGTAGGAGACGTACTAGGAAGGTTTTCCTTTGACAAAATTTGGGGCACAAAAGCTGATAATTGAGATAATTCCTTTTGTAAACGAATACGGGTCTTTTTATGAAATTGATCTTTATTATGCTTAACATAATCAAGCTTATGGAATTTTGAAAGCATTTTAGATTTAGTTTCTTCCGCAAGTGACTGTGTCTCCTCAGTACTACGAACATAAGGTGCTTCTTTCGATTTGCCAATTAGGGTCATATCATAAAGACAACGAATATATTTCTGAGCTTTTTTTGCATAACCGGGATTAGGTGGTAAATCTTGAAGACGCCTAAGTTCGAGTTCTTTAAACGATTTAGTTAAAAGATGAACCTTTTCTATGGAAGCGTATTGTTTTAAAAGTTGTTGTTATTTGAATTTAAGAAGTTTGGTAGCATTAATTTCTGATTCAGACTTTTTAGACTCGAGAGTTTCGAAATCCATTTTAAGTTTCTAAAAATCATTGACAACCGACTCTTTTTCTTTTAATTCATTGGAAAGGTTAGCTTTTAATGATTCTATTTCTTTTAAGTGTTCAATCTTTTCAAAACGAAATTGGTCAAATTCAGAATAAGTTATTTTCTTTGCTTGAGGGACCATTTCAAAAGTTTTGGCCTTTTCTTTATGCAATGTAAGCTCAGCTGTTAGGGTGGTATTCGTATCTACGGATTGTTTGAGAGCCATATGCATTTTATCAATAATATGTTTAGGCACCATGACCAAATAATGTTGAGCATAAGATTCCATACCTATCGTAGCATTTGGTTGAGGTTCATTCAAATGTGTAGGATTGGATACCACATCATTTGAGTTACTAGTTCCCAAATGTTGTTCAAGGTTGTCATTTTCATGCTTAACTTGATGTGGGTTATCATTAACAAGATTAGTTATGGTTGGTACCTCACTGACGACATCGGAACCATAGTGAGAAAGATTAGCAACTAGAGCAGCTTGGGCTGTGTGAATGTCATCACAATCCGAATCATATGCATCAAGATCATCTGCTTGATATGCTGCATTAGAAGTAGAAACGACTGCAATGCCTTCATTTTCTAGCTGCCCCTGGGCCTGCAAGAAATGCTAACTCCTCTAAATCCAAAATCTTTCCCTTAGACTGAGCATCGACCAAATACATCTTCTCACGAAACCACGTTGCATCCCTTCTCCTTTTCGGCTGAGTGCATTGCCTAGCCATATGACCTTGTCCTCGACAATTGTAGCAAGTCACAACCTTTTGAGGACCAACAGTGCTTCCATTTCCACTAGCTTGAGAATTCACAGCTTGAGCGTGCACGGTCCTTGTAGTGGGTCCATATGAATTTTTCCTTCCCTGAATAGATTGGACCGTCACTTGACCATCTTGAATAGTGGCTTGTTGGCGAGGATTTGAAGAAGTGCGAAGCTGATTGTTTGTTGGTGAAAATCCTCTAGTTGCAACAAGTTTTGACAAGTAGGCAGTGAGCTGGTTTAGAACTTCAGTTGGCGTATCATTTGGAGTAAAGACCGGTGCTTCAGTTGGTGGAAGTTCATTGGAGGAGAAGGCTTGTGCTTGTGGTGCTTCAAGTGGAAAATATCCTTGCTGAGGAGTATAGCCCATTGGAGGAGTGATAGCTTGTGATGGTGATGCCTGATGTGTTGGTTGTTGTGGATACGGCTGTGGAAGAACACTTTGTTGAAATGCTTGTTGTGGCATCATTAGTGGTTGATAAGATGGTTTCTGTGGTTGCTGATAGGTGTGTTGTGGTTGCTGCTGCAAGTATGATGGTTGTTGATAAGTGTAAGCCATGTTTTGTTAGGGGGTCATTTGTTGAGAAGCATACATGGCAAGTGGATCACGAACTTGTGGTGTTGACAACCGAGCCTCGATCATATGGCATTCGTGTTGTTGAAGAAAAGCTTGAAGTTGATCCACATTGGTGTTATGCAAGTCCTTAGCCAATTTAACATCCGTCATGTACTTACGCCATTCAGATGGAAGGGTGTTCAAATACTTGGTGTTTAATTGAAACGTAGGAATTGCCATGCCATAGATATTGAGCTCATTCAACAATAGAGTAAATCTCAAATATTAATCATTGAGAGTCGGGACATAGGCAAACTTATCAAACGCATCATATAGCTTACACTCTCGTTCTTGTTTAGTTAATGAGGTGCCTTGCATTAGAACACGAATTCTATCCCATAATTCTTTGGCAACTTTATGTTTACTGACGAGTTTGTAGACATCTGGAGGAAGGGCTTGAAGAATGATGTTTGTAGCGTATTTATCACACTTGTCTTGAATCTTATCATCTCTAGTTAATTCACCCGTCGTGCGAGGACGAGTAACTGCACCTTCCGTCACAGTACTATATACGAATGGTCCATTGAGTACCGATGCCCAAATGAGATGTCTGTTCTCTTTATTCAACATATAAAGTTCCATGCGGGAAGCCCAATCCCCATACATAGTTTTCTCCAAAATTGGTGGACGATTGTCCGTACTTGAGAGGATGGACTTATCCGTGAGAGATGTGTACTCCATTTTAATATCAAAAGATTTACAACTTTCGATCGAACAATGAGAGAAAGTAAATGTGTTTTATTTCGTGTGTTGAAGTCGAGAAACAATGTTAAAATCCCCTAAGATATCTTCAGATAAACCAAAAAATCCAAAGCAAACTCAAAAACTCACGAAAATTTTTCTGGATGAAAAATGTAGGATTTTCGGAAAAATTAGGATTTTCGGAATAAAGGATTTTTTTCGGATAAAGTAATGGTTTTTGGATAAAGTGCTATTCTTCGGATAAACTGCCGATTTCGGATACCTACCCTTTTTCGGATAAAATTGCTTTTTCGGATAAACAACCTTTTTCGGAAAATGGCATGGTTTTCGGATAAATAGCCTTTTTTCGGATAAACAACCTTCTTCGGAAAAATGATGTTTTTCGGAATACTTGAGTTTTTCGGATAAATTGGGTTTTTCGGAATAAGTGGGTTTTTCGGATAAAGCAAGGTTTTCGGAATATGTAGGATTTCGGATAAAGTGACTATATTCGGAATAAATGGTATACTTGGAAAAATGTACCTTTTTAGGAAAAATGACAGATCTTCAGATAAAGCTATCTTCGGAATAATCACCACTTTTCGGATAAAACCTCCTTTTCGGAATAAACTTCTTCGGATAAACCCCTTTCTTTGGATAAACTTCCTTTTTCGGATAACCCTTCTTTTTAGGAATAAGTACACTTTTTCGGATAATCACCAATATTCAGATAAAACCTACTTTTTCAGATAAAACCTTCTTCGGATAACCTCCTTTTTCAGAATAAGTGCAATTTTTCGGATAATCACCAACCCTTTTCCGAAAAACAATATTTCGGAATAAACCCCCTTCTTCGGATAACCAAAACCCTATTCCGAAAAACAGTACTTTTCTCTTGTTTCTCGGATATCAAACCACGAATGAATTTTGATGCTAAAAATTATCCAAACACCCAAAAATTTTGTGATTTTAACCAAAATAACAACACCAAATCTCTACCACAACCATGTAGATGATTTGTATCAAGATTAAACCATAAAAACACAAAAAAAAATTGGATCAATTGATTTTGGATCAAAATAAACACAAAATAAAGAACACAACCACATAAACAATACAATCATCCCATGTCTCTGATACCATTTGTTAGATATTGTAAATCTTGCTTATGTTTTAGAGAGAGAAAGAGATAGAAAGATAGATGATTTCACACACTTCTAGAGAGAGAAAATGGAAGAACTATGTGTAAATTGAAAATGAAACCACACCCTCTCCATCAAAGGAGAGGGCTTTTATACCAAGTCCACAAAGTGGGCTTGGTTTACATATTAGGTCGCCGACCCATACACCACATGGGCTCGGTTTGGGCTTTGTTTAATAAGTATAAATAAACTAAATTACGAGCTTCTATTATATCTATTGTTGGAGTGACCGAACCTTTCTAATACGTAAAACGTATTTCCAACATAACATATACACACCTCCGCCGAGAACGAACTTGGACTTTTCGTCTTTACAGTTTTCCTAAACCGCGTCGCTTAATACTTGCCCATTATACCTCTTTTTCCTAAAAGCTTATTTTTACCGCAATCACTTTTGGCGCCGCTGCCGGGGAGGTGTTTTGTGTGCCTTATATATATCGTGTTTGTGTGAGTAGTGCGTTTTTGCTTTTTAATTTTTGGAAAGCGTAAATATCGTACATACTCATTTTTGTTATTTTTCCTTAATATATTATAATATCCAAATAAATCGTGTTTAGTTTTCCTAAATTAAACAAACAACAATCTTTTTACTATATTGTAGATATATTGGTTTTCGTTTTTCTTTGTGAATATTATTAACATATTGTATACGTATCACAATAAATTTACAGTATCTCCAAAAACATGAAAAAGCAACCTTAATTGGGATTTCATCACTCAATTATTGTATTCAAATCCAAAGCAAAAATCAAAAGGCAAAATAGATAAATACTTCCGTGTGACTTAATTTTGATTAACACAAACTATAAGGTGGGTATAAGGCGGTTGTATTTCACGACCTAAGGGAAAAAGGCTCTTAAGTGCTTGGCGCTGCCTCGTTTCCCTCGCTTGCTTGTGCGTGTTTTAAGAAAGAAGGCTAATCGAGGGTTTGCCAACCAAAGTATTAATGATGAGACTGCTTTTATACATGGTCTCATCGTCCAAAACAGGCTTAAAATGCATTAATTATCATGAAAAATACCCAAATATATGCTTGTGTTTGTTGCTTGTGTATCTTAGGTACGGATATTGAGAAAATGACAAAAGATCACAAAACAAATCAATCAAAAACGAACACGGGAAAGGAAGCCGCACAATGAACCGGACCCGAATCAAGAATTTCCATTCAAGTCCTTGAAGTTTGAAGATTTGTCAAGATTGGTCCCTCAACTTTTGAAGACTTGTCATATTATACCCTTGTAAATCTCAAAAGTTACAATGAGGTCCCTAATATTTCAAGATATGACCATATTGGCCCTTGAAGATTGCTCTAAATTACATAAATAGTCCTTGGTTGAATTTTGATAATATCATATGCCATAAGTGACAAGTTGGTGAAACATATTACAAAGGGAAATGAAGAGTAGGCTGTTCAGACCTTGTTTGAAGCGTTTTGTGAAGATGAGGGGGTAATATTGCCAAAAACCTAACCCAAACCCAACTCATACCCGAAACTAGCCCAACAAAAACCCAATACCCACCAAAAACCCGGCCCAAGTCAACAAACAAGTCAACCCCCATTACTTTTTTTAAACCATTTTTATATAATTAAACTTGGGGGGAAACGGATACTATTCACCCTCCCTTCCTAATATATCCTTAATCCCTAAGCATAAACCCTAATCACCATTTCTACAAAACAAAGGGAAAAGTTACAATTAAATCCAGATGGCTAATTCCCTTTATTTAAATCAAAACCCATAACCCAGAAAACCCTCACACTCACCCATGTGACACCCCTGGCCCTCCCCTGCACAAGAAAACAAAGTGTTGACAACAAATCAACGAACCTGGTGCATTTCGTGTTCCCAAAGATTTAAGGGACGCCTTAGATCAATTCTACATCACTTTCAACCCACAACAAGCCAAGGAACATCACATGTATCCTCTTGACCGAATTCAAAAACAAGAATCTTCATAAGGATATCCGAATATCTCAAGGGCAAAAGTGGAAGTTCATACCATTAGGGTTAGGAGTTCTTTTCAGTTCTAGAACCTTTGTAGCTCGTCTATATAAGAGCATAGGATTTTCAGTTTTTGTTGTTCTTTTTTCTTCTCCTTGGTCACTGCCTTGTAAATCCATTGTTGTTTAAGTGAAATGAAATGGTTTTGAGTTGTTGAGGAGAAACAAAAGAGCCAGTTTACTTTCCCATTGCATATTTTAATTTTGAAGTTGTGATTCCATAATCTGTTCTTGTTTATTTTGGAGACTAAAGTTACTCAAGTTCTTAAATTAATTGTCCAAGCGTTTTAAATTGATCATATGAGCCTGATATTCTTGTTGAATATCAAGCTCAGGTGAAATTTAAAGTGGTTGTTGATTTAGTTATTGTTAAAGATTTTAGAGAAAAAAATCAGTTTTTCATGACAAATAAGCCATAAGTAGCTTAATTAATAAGCTGGCTTTATAGCTTATTTGTCTTTGTAACAGGTCACCTTTTTGTTTGGTTTCTTTCTTGGCAGGTTCACAAAAGCTCAACTCACTTTGAAGACATATTGGGTGCGTGTGTTTCTTGAAACCACCACTAGCAACTCTCTACTAGCAGCCTTGTTCCATAAGCCATAAGCCCAGTTATAAGCTGATGGGAGATGGCATTGCAGCCATAGTGGGGCCCGGATGTGGGTCCCACAAGGTATAAACCTAGGTTTGAACTCTCTTATTAAGCTTAGAACTGTGAATTGAATGGATATTGGTGTGAAGTTGCTTGCATGATTGTACTAGATGCTATTTCATGTTTATTCTAGTTGTTATGTATGTTAAAAGTGATTTGGATCAGCTTTGTTAAGTTTTTATAGCATTTTGTTTGAAAATCCAAGTTTCTGATTTTTAAAAGGGTGTTTGGATTTAGGCTTTAATAAACTTAGGGTGACACTAGGTTGATTAAAACTGCATAAGCACACCTTATTTGTTGGAATTTAGTGTTATCAATACTTGGTTCTAAGTTTGGTTGATTAATATAGAAGATTGTATGATTGCATTTTGGTAAAAATGGTAAAAATCAGTAACTGCTCATAACTGTCTTGTTTTAGTAAAATTTTGCTTTCAATTTCTATATTTTGTTAGATCTGGGTAGTTAGTTGGCTTATGACTTGGTTTGTGGAAGATTTTGAGGGAATTGAGTGAGTTTTGGTCAACCAAAACTCACCCAAATACCATATATATCAGCAAACAGTCCCCAAGGCCCCTTTCTGATGAACAGTGACTGAATTGGGCATATTTTGTGTGATTTTTGCTAGTAGCTTGTGTGTTTTATTTCTCTAACAGACTCCCTACACTCCACTGAGTGTAGGGGTGCCCCATTGTCCAAAGAAAAGCAACACAAGAGCTTTCCTAAGCTCAAAAATCCCATAGACCCGTTTTTTATAACTAGTAGTGGGAACTAACTTCCGCCTGCTAGTGTATTTGTTACCACTGCTATACAAGCAGACAAAAAGCGGTCACATGTCACTTTCATCTTCTTAGTTTTTTGTCTTTTGTGGGCAAAAATAGGATTTAGGACCTCAAACCAATTTTATAATTTTTCTTATTTAATTCTGACTTTTCTGTTTATTTAATTTTTCTGTTACTGTTCATTTAGTATTTTTTTTACATTTAATTGCATTTTTAAGTTACTTTTTAACTTTCTGTTTTTGTCTTTTAGTGTGAAAATTTAATATTTTTCAGTTTTAAAAATTTTCTTTGAGCTAGAAAAACATTTTAAGATTTTTAGTCTAAAAAGTTTTTATTGTTCACTTTTTAATTAATATTTAGAATTTAATTTAGTTTAATTAAGGTTTTATCAATATCAGTTTTGTCTTTTAGTGAAAAATTTTACATTTTTCAAACTTTTTCAATTTTCTACTGTTCTTTAGTATAATTTAGGATTTTTAAAATTGTCAAATTATTTTTGGCATTATTTTATTATTTGTTATGATTATTTTAGTTTAAAAATAGTTTTTAGTGATTTAAAAATAGAAAAAATAGTTTTAAAATTTTACAAAAAATATTTTTAGGATTTAATTTAGTATTTTGAGGTTTACATCTATTAAACTTTTCATTCTAGTTAATTTTTGATTTTATTTAATTTTTAGGTTTTTCTTTTATTTTAAAAATTAATATTAAATTATTAAATAGTTTTTAGACATTTTGGTTTTCAAATTAGTAATTCTTATATTTTTCTTTAGTTAGGATAAAAATTTGGTAATTTTTGGGATACTTTTTCGTTTTGTCGAATTTTACGTTTTCGCGTTTTTAGCATCGTAGGGTAATTTTTAGCATGATTCGTCTTTTTCTTTCCCTTTTCTCATCAGATATAATCACAAACAAATCATAAATCAATTCTTAACACAACGCACCAAGCCTCCTTGAGAACGATCCCCATTTTGGGTCATTAGTGCTTGGTTTTCCTAAACCGACACTTAATACTTGCCACTTTTTCTCTCTTTTCTTAAAGAGTAGTAAAACCACTACATCATTTTGGCGCCGCTGCCGGGGAGGCGTGTTGTGTTTTTATTTGAACAATTGTTGTTTTTATATAGCCATAATAGCTAATTGTATTAGTAGCACTCTACTAATACGTATTATCGATTTTCGATTTTTGTGTGAATACTATTACTATATTGTATACGTAGAACAATAAATTCACAAGTACTCCAAATACGTGAGAATTCACAACCTTGACTTGGGAGGTCATTACCCAATCATTGTATTCGAATCTCAAACCAAAGAAAAAGGCAAAAATAGATAAATACTTTCGTGAAGCTCGATTTTGAAAAATACAAACTATAAGGTGGGTATAAGGCGGATATTATAAAATATATCCTAAGGAAAAAGGCTCTTAAGTGCTTCGCACCGCCTCGTTTCCCCGCTTGCTTGTGAGTATTTGATTTTGAGAGCTAATCGAGGGTTTTGCCGCCCAAAGTATTACTAAGTATCATATATATTTTCTTGGTTTCATTTGATTAAACCCTCTTGAACGTTTTGGTGTTCCACCAACGTTCTAAAGTCATCGAAAGCGTTCACTTCACGTGATCGTTTTCATTCCTTGAGGCTTCTTTAATCAAGAGATTTGATTAAGGAGGAGATTTGTAGATTTTGGTCTACCTAATACAATCACAAAAATCCAAAAAAAGGTTAATACAATCAAAAACCACAAAAAAAATTGAAAAAGTAAAAACACCAAAAAGAATCTTGTTTGCTTACCCTCTCGTTGTACGTGACATTTATGCAAACTCGCTCCAAAGCAAGACGTGCATGTAAACGTCGTCAAAAGGAAGGAAACCAAACATCTTCTAGTGAAGAATCTCCCATTGTCGAACCCATCGTAGAGAAAGAAGCACCCATGGCTAATCGAACTATGATGGAGTTGCTTCAAGCATCCACCGAGGGTTATGGAGAAGCGATTGTGATTCCCGCTATCCTTGCGGAGAATTTTGAGGTTAAGACGGGTTTGTTGTCCATGATTCAAAACAACAAGTTTCGTGGTGACGAAAAGGACAACCCTCACAACCACATTCGCCAATTTAATCGTCTTACCGCCACTTGCAAGTTTAAGGACGTCTCTAACGACTCGATTAAGATGATGCTTTTTCCGTATTCCTTAGCGGGGCCCGCAAAAATTTGGTTAGAGAAAGAGCCACCCAATTCTATATTGACATGGAAGGATCTCGTTTCAAAATTCGTGAACCAATTTTTTCCGCCCTCTAAGACTACGCATTTGAAAAACGAGATTTCAAAGTTTTCACAAGAGTATAATGAGAGTTTTTCAACGGCTTGGAATAGGTTTAAGGAAATGTTGCACGAATGTCCTCATCATGGTTTTTCCGACTTGCATCAAATTGACACGTTTTGACAATGGCTTGAACGATCATGAGCGTGATTATCTTAACGCCGCCGCGGGTGGTAATTTTTTGTGTAAGACGGTCGAGGAAGCATTGTTAATCATTGAGAATAGGTCTAAGGTCTATAGTCCTCGTAGCACGTCGAGTGTTCGTAAGACTTCGTCTTCACCTTCGCCTTCATTGTCACATACCATTGATGCTTGCCAAATCGAGGCTAATTTGGAGAACAAGATTTTTGACAAGCTTAAAGGATTGTTAATTGAGTTTAAAGTTGTTGAACAACCCACTCCCGCTATGGCTAAAGCGGTTGAGGTTTCTTGTATGTATTGTGGTGGAGCTCACGATTACTCCGAGTGCATTACCAACGGTGGTAACACTTCGAGTGCCTACGCGGCCGCGGGAACTTATAACCAAAACGGTCAAGTTACCCGCACTAATAAATTGACTCCACCGGGTTTTCCACCAAATCAAAATGCTAACAATTATCGAAACAATCAAGTTGGTTACCAAAACAATCAAAGAAACAATTACAAGGGTAATAACAACTATGGGAATCAAGGAAGTAGTAGCCAATTGCAAAATCAAAACCAAAACCAAAACCGTAATTTTCAAAACACAAGTCAAGGTCTTCAAAATGTTTACACTAAAGAACTTCCAATGGACTTTTTGAATTACGCTACGGCAAATGATAAGATTTTGGAAAACATTCAAGAGCAATTGGCTAGTCAAGCTAGGGACACGGCTAAAAACAGAAAGGAGTTAGCTAATTTTGTTAAGGAAAATGTTAACATGAGAAATGAGTTGAAAAATGATTTTGCTAATCAATTTAGAGGTCAAAACAATAAAATTGAGCAAAGTCATGCTAGGCTTGAACAAAGGATAGACCAAAAGGCCGCTAGTCAAGATGTTAAGCTTAATGCTATTTTAGAAGCGGTCATGGGGAACAAAGCCTCTACTTCGGGTAGTTTACCTAGTAACACCATATCAAACCCGAAGGGAGAGATGAAAGTGATTACCACACGAAGTGGTAAGACACTTAAGGAACCGACTCCTCAACCAATTACTCCAACGGTGGAGAAATTTGAGGAAGAACCCGAGGTGGTGGTCGAAAAGGAGCATATCTCAAGCCTACAAAGTACCGCTCATGACACACCTACGGTTGACCCATTACCAACATTGGAACCCGAGATTCCAAAGGCTATGCCTATGCCCCAACCCACACCACCCTTACCTTACCCATCGAGACTTAGGAAGGAGAAACGACAAGAGCGCGATAATTATCAATTTGAGCTTTTTATGAAAATGTTTCGTGATTTTCACTTTAATGTGAGTTTCGCCGATGCTTTGGTCATGATGCCTCGATTTGCCGCTAACTTTAAGAGTATGTTGAACAACAAGGAGAAATTGCACCAATTGTCTAGTTGTTCATCGGTTTATCTTAATCGCATACCTCAAAAAGTCGGTGATCCCGGTAAATTTTTGATCCCTTGTGCAATCCAAGATATGGAAGAATGCTATGCCTTGGCCGATCTTGGTGCTAGCATTAACTTGATGCCACTTGCAATCTTCAAGTCGCTCAGTCTTCCTAATCTTACTCCTTCACTAATGTCTATCGAGTTGGCCGACCATTCCACGATTCGCGCATGTGGATTGGCGGAAGACGTTTTTGTGAAAGTGGGGAAGTTCTACTATCCCGTAGACTTTATCGTTGTCGATATTCCCACGGATCCTCAAGTTCCTCTCATTTTAGGTCGTTCGTTTTTAGATACGTCTATGGCTTTAATTGATGTGCATGCTAGAAAGATCACCTTACGTTTCAACGACGAGGAACTTTTTATAAACGCAACTCAAAATTCTCAACTTTCTCATGTTTATTCCGTTGCTACCATAAACCTCGTTGATATGATCGACGTGGTTTGCGAGGAATTTGCACAAGAAGTTCTAGGTTTTGGTGATGTTGAAAATAGTGGCAATCCCACTATGTTAGATCCAATTCTTGATAATTCGACACCAACCTTCACTCCATTTGAAGGCGGTGGTTTTACGTTGGAAGAATTCGATGTTCCACGTACTTGTAACGAAGACCTCGACAACGATGAGGACTTCTCGATTATCAAGGATTTTCTTAATGATTTCCCATTTCCTCCACCCGAGGAGGTTATGAGTATCGAGCCCAAATCTTCACTTGAGGAACCACCTATCCTCGAGTTGAAAGATTTACCTCCTCATCTCCAATATGTCTATTTGGAGGAGGACGACAAGTTGCCGGTTATTATTGCGAAGGAACTTTCGAATGATGAAAAAACCGCACTTGTCGATGTTCTAAAGGATCACAAAGGGGCAATTGCGTGGAAGTTATCCGACATTAAGGGAATCGATCCCAAGTTTTGTACCCACAAAATCTTACTGGAGGAGGATTACAAGCTCGCAATCCAATGTCAAAGGAGGGTGAACCCCAAAATTCACGACGTTATCAAAAAGGAAGTCCTTAAACTCCTTGACGCGGGAATGATTTACCCTATTTCCGATAGCCCTTGGGTGAGTCCTATCCATTGTGTCCCTAAAAAGGGAGGAATGACCGTTGTGCCAAACGATGCCAACGAGTTGATTCCCACTATAGTTGTGACCGGATGGAGAGTGTGCATTGACTATCGGAAGTTGAATGAAGCCACTCGAAAAGACCATTTTCCCTTGCCCTTCATGGACCAAATGTTGGAGCGTCTTGCGGGAAACGATTTCTATTTCTTTTTAGATGGTTTTTCCGGTTACTTCCAAATTCCCATCGATCCTCGTGATCAAGAAAAAACTACGTTTACGTGTCCATATGGAACGTTTGCCTATCGTAGAATGCCATTCGGACTTTGCAATGCACCAGGAACCTTTCAAAGGTGCATGATGGCTATTTTTCATGACATGATCGAGAAGACGATGGAAGTCTTCATGGATGACTTTTCCGTATTTGGTAATTCGTTCACTTCGTGTTTTTCGAATCTTGAGAGAATGTTAAAACGTTGTGAGGAAACCAACCTTGTGCTCAATTGGGAAAAGTGTCATTTTATGGTTAAGAGTTGAATCGTCTTAGGGCACAAGGTCTCGGAAGCGGGGATTGAGGTAGATCAAGCTAAGGTAGACGTCATCGCCAAATTACCTCATCCCAAAACCGTCAAGGGAGTTAGGAGTTTCCTAGGCCACGCGGGCTTTTATCATCGATTCATCAAGGATTTTTCAAAGATCTCTCGACCCATTACACATCTTCTTGAAAAAGAGGCACGTTTTGTCTTTGACGAAGATTGTGTACGAGCCTTTGAAATCCTTAAGAGGAAACTTACTGAAGCTCCCATTCTTGTTGCTCCCAATTGGAACCTCCCCTTTGAGCTCATGTGTGATGCTAGTGATTACGCTATTAGGGCCGTATTGGGGCAACGTCATGAAAAGCACTTCTTACTTATTCACTATGCTAGCAAGACGATGACCGAGGCTCAACTTAAATACACTACAACGGAGAAGGAATTCCTTGCCGTGGTGTATGCATTTGAGAAATTTCGACCTTATCTCGTCTTGAAAAAATGCATAGTGTATACGGATCATTCGGCTATCAAGTATCTCATGGCTAAACAAGATGCAAAGCCGAGATTACTTCGTTGGATTCTCCTCCTTCAAGAACTTGATCACAAAATCGTTGACAAAAAAGGAGCCGAGAATCTATCGGCCGATCATCTTTCTCGTTTGGAAGATCCTCACCAAAGTGTTTACGAGCCCAAGGAAATCACCGAAACATTTTCGCTTGAGACACTTGGTGTAGTGAATTCCAAGCTTGATTCTTCCACCCCATGGTTTGCGGACTTTGCAAATTACCATGCGGGTAACTTTATCATCAAGGGTATAACGACTCAAGAAAAACGAAAATTCTTTCGTGACGTCAAGTTCTACTTTTGGAACGACCCTTACTTGTTTCGAACTTGTGCGGATCAAATCATCCGACGTTGTGTATTTGGCACCGAAGCTTCTAATATCCTTAGAGCTTGCCATGAGGGACCCACGGGTGGTCACCACGGTGCTAATCTCACGGCTAAGAAGGTGTTTGATGCCGACTTATTTTGGCCTACTATTTACCGAGATGCACAAGATCTTGTGAAGTCGTGTGACTCATGCCAACGACAAGGAAAAGCCTCACAAAAAGATGAAATGCCACAAAATATCATCCAAGTGTGTGAGATCTTTGACGTTTGGGGTATAGACTTTATGGGGCCGTTCCCATCATCTCGTGGTAATAATTACATCCTCGTTGCGGTTGACTACCTATCTAAGTGGGTGGAAGCTAAGGCTTTGCCCACCAATGATGCTCGTGTGGTAGTCAAGTTTTTGAAAAGCTTGTTTTCTCGGTTTGGAACCCCTCGTGCGATCATAAGCGATCGTGGAACCCATTTTTGTAACGACCAATTCGAAAGGGTCCTAAGGAAATATGGGGTTACACATCGGCTTTCTACGGCTTATCACCCACAAACGAGTGGGCAAGTCGAGGTTTCAAACCGAGCTTTGAAGAGGATCTTGGAGAGATCCGTTGGGGAAAACCGACAATTATGGTCGGATAAGTTGGACGATGCTTTATGGGCCTTTAGGACTGCTCATAAGACGCCCATCGGGTGCACTCCCTATAAGCTTGTGTATGGGAAAAATTGTCATTTTGCCAATTAAAATGGAACACAAGGCTTATTGGGCCCTAAAGCATTGTAATGATGATATGGAGACCGCGGGAAAACACCGGAAAATGCAATTAAATGAATTGGATGAATTGAGAGACATTGCCTATGAAAATTCATTGATTTATAAAGAAAAAACTAAAAAGTTGCATGATTATAAAATTAAAAATCGGGTTTTTAACATTGGGGATCAAGTTTTGCTTTTTAACTCTCGCTTGAAAATCTTTTCCGGTAAGTTGAAATCCCGTTGGTCCGGTCCATTCACCGTGACTCAAGTATTTCCATATGGGACCATCGAGCTAGCTCAAGATGATGGTCCTAACTTCAAGGTGAATGGACATAGGTTCAAGCACTACTTTGGCGGGGAAGTTCCATCCTTGAACTACCTCGACCAAATCACTTTCCCCAATGATAATTAGTATTGAGGGGATCGAGTCGAGCTCATGACTCGGTAATCAAAAACGAGGTGCCTCGTGGGGGAGTCCCATGCTTATCCTATGTACATATTATCGCTTTCTAAAGTAGTTAACGTGTGGGGATTTGTGCCCTTCCAACCTTTGTTCCGTGGTTGTTTGTGAATTGTAGACTTTAGATGATCATTATCTTCACGATTGGAGCCTCTCGTGTTCGTTTTATGGGAGCACTCGATCGTTTGCTTTGAAGAATTTCTCGATATCCATATGATATATCCTTGATTGTTCTAACCTTAGGTTTATAGCACACTTTATAAACGGCTTTAGATTTAACGGTTACACCCTTTCCATGCTAGATTAGGCATTCGACTACGTCTCTAGTATGGGGGTGTTTTCACCCCTAGACTCGAAACATTGAGGACAATGTTTAACTTTAGTATGGGGGTGAATAGATACTTGCCTTGCCAAACCTTCACGCTTTCCAAAATTTATATTTTTGTTTATCCTTTTGTTGCAAAATAAGGCTAAAAATGGCCAAATTTTAAAATTTTTCTCATGTTTTATAAGTGTTTGAAGACACGAATGTAGGTTTTCCGATGGCGAGAATAAGAGTAATTTTTTACTCGACCGTGCGTGTTGAGCACTTAGCTTTGATTCCTTAACTTCACATTAGGCTAAGTCTCTTAAATGAGGACGGGAAATGATAGGGTTAATTATAAGTTACTATGCTAAACGTAGAGTACTCGTATTCTTTCAAAAACTCATGTGTTCTCGTTGTTTGCTTATTCTCCCTTCGCATGTAAATATTTTTTGCTTAATAAATATTGACTTAGCGGTTTAGTTGGGATTGTTGGGTTTCTAGTCTTTTCTAGTAGCTTCCGTGTAATTAAATTGGGAAAATATTAAGGTATCGCCATCGTCAAGGTTTTGAAGTATTGGCACCCGAATAATCAAAAGCTTCACCCAATAATAAGATTTCAAGTGCTCACCTAAATCAAGCAAACAATTTGAAGCCCCACAAGGCCGAAAAATCTATGCAAAATTGAAAGTGAATCAAGCCTTAATCTTCGAAGCTTTAAAGATCCAAAATTCGCTTTAGCGTGAGGATATACGTCTTTGGCTAATAAAACCACCGATGAGGCGGATAATAAAAGGCAAGGCAAGACCGAAGTCATAATAAAAGCTTCATGGCGAAGTTGAATAAAAGATGGAGGTAAACCAATGATAATAAGGCCCTTCCGTTAGGGGGCGTATAAAAGTCTTGGTAATAAGTCTCATGTTCAAAACCGTTATAAAACCGTGTTTATCGATCCTTCTTCTTGACTTAATTTTTTGACATCGTCGTCTATTAGGAGGGGTTATTGATTTGATGGTCTTGGTTACACCGTTAGGACTCTATTTTTATACCTAAATCTCTATTATCGCATAAGTCAAACAATGTATCCTCGTGAAACATTCAAGACATAATAAAATATAAGAGATACAACTTAGGATAATGGGAGGATAAGTACGTGATTAGGGCATATGAGTAGTGTTAGCATTACTAACTTATAATGACAATGATCTCGTTGCACGCTGGGCATGGAATTGGGGTGAAAATCGAGGACGATGAAATTATTTCTAACGAAGCATTCACGTGTTCTTATTCTATGAACCTAAACGTCCCATTTTGCGATGAAAATCATACATTATGTCTAAAACGCAAGTAGTAGTAATAGTAGTAGTGTAGCTAGTTTATTATTCAATAAAAGTGAATAAAAATGAATTTTGGAGGTGCTACGATACTTTATTCTAGCATTGCGTGGGGGCACGGCAATGGTTTAGTATGGGGGAGTGATGAGACTGCTTTTATACATGGTCTCATCGTCCAAAACAAGCTTAAAATGCATTAATTATCATGAAAATACCCAAATATATGCTTGTGTTTGTTGCTTGTGTATTTTAGGTACGGATATTGAGAAAATGACAAAAGATCACAAAAAAAATCAAGCAAAAACGAACACGGGAAAGGAAGTCGCACAATGAACCGGACCCGAATCAAGAATTTCCATTCAAGTCCTTGAAGTTTGAAGATTTGTCAAGATTGGTCCCTCAACTTTTGAAGACTTGTCATATACCCTTGTAAATCTCAAAAGTTACTATGAGGTCCCTAATATTTCAAGATATGACCATATTGGCCCTTGAAGATTGCTCTAAATTACATAAATAGTCCTTGGTTGAATTTTGATAATATCATATGCCATAAGTGACAAGTTGGTGAAACATATTACAAAGGGAAATGAAGAGTAGGCTGTTCAGACCTTGTTTGAAGAGTTTTGTGAAGATGAGGGGGTAATATTGCCAAAAACCTAACCCAAACCCAACTCATACCCGAAACTAGCCCAACAAAAACCCAATACCCACCAAAAACCCGGCCCAAGTCAACAAACCAGTCAACCCCCCATTACTTTTTTTAAACCGTTTTTATATAATTAAACTTGGGGGGGAAACGGATACTATTCACCCTCCCTCCCTAATCTATCCTTAATCCCTAAGCATAAAACCTAATCACCATTTCCACAAAACAAAGGGAAAAGTTACAATTAAATCCAGATGGCTAATTTAAATCAAAACCCATAACCCAGAAAACCCTCACACTCACCCATGTGACACCCCTGGCCCTCCCCTGCACAAGAAAATAAAGTGTTGACAGCAAATCAACGGACCTGGTGCATTTCGTGTTCCCAAAGGTTTAAGGGACGCCTTAGATCAATTCTACATCACTTTCAACCCACAACAAGCCAAGGAACATCACATGTATCCTCTTGACCGAATTCAAAAACAAGAATCTTCATAAGGATATCCGAATATCTCAAGGGCAAAAGTGGAAGTTCATACCATTAGGGTTAAGAGTTCTTTGCAGTTCTAGAACCTTTGTAGCTCGTCTATATAAGAGCATAGGATTTTCAGTTTTTGTTGTTCTTTTTTCTTCTCCTTAGTCACTGCCTTGTAAATCCGTTGTTGTTTAAGTGAAATGAAATGGTTTTGAGTTGTTGACGAGAAACAAAAGAGCCAGTTTACTTTTCCATTGCACATTTTAATTTTGAAGTTGTGATTCCATAATCCGTTCTTGTTTATTTTGGAGACTAATGTTACTCAAGTTCTTAAATTAATTGTCCAAGCGTTTTAAATTGATCATATGAGCCTGATGTTCTTGTTGAATATCAAGCTCAAGTGAAGTTTAAAGTGGTTGTTGATTTAGTTATTGTTAAAGATTTTAGAGAAAAAAATCATTTTTTCATGACAAATAAGCCATAAGTAGCTTAATTAATAAGCTGGCTTTATAGCTTATTTGTCTTTGTAACAGGTCACCTTTTTGTTTGGTTTCTTTCTTGGCAGGTTCACAAAAGCTCAACTCACTTTGAAGACATATTGGGTGCGTGTGTTTCTTGAAACCACCACTAGCAACTCTCTACTAACAGCCTTGTTCCATAAGCCATAAGCCCAGCTATAAGCTGATGGGAGATGGCATTGCAGCCATAGTGGGGCCCGGATGTGGGTCCCACAAGGTATAAACCTAGGCTTGAACTCTCTTATTAAGCTTAGAACTGTGAATTGAATGGATATTGGTGTGAAGTTGCTTGCATGATTGTACTAGATGCTATTTCATGTTTATTCCAGTTGTTATGTATGTTAAAAGTGATTTGGATCAGCTTTGTTAAGTTTTTATAGCATTTTGTTTGTAAATCCAAGTTTCTGATTTTTAAAGGGGTGTTTGGATTTAGGCTTTAAGAAACTTAGGGTGACACTAGGTTGATTAAAACCTGCATAAGCACACCTTATTTGTTGGAATTTAGTGTTATCAATACTTGGTTCTAAGTTTGGTTGATTAATATAGAAGATTGTATGATTGCATTTTGGTAAAAATGGTAAAAATCAGTAACTGCTCATAACTGTCTTGTTTTAGTAAAATTGTGCTTTCAATTTCTGTATTTTGTTAGATCTGGGTAGTTAGTAGGCTTGTGACTTGGTTTGTGGAAGATTTTGAGGGAATTGAGTGAGTTTTGGTCAACCAAAACTCACCCAAATACCATATATATCAGCAAACAATCCCCAAGGCCCCTTTCTGATGAACAGTGACTGAATTGGGCATATTTTGTGTGATTTTTGCTAGTAGCTTGTGTGTTTTATTGCTCTAACAGACTCCCTACACTCCACTGAGTGTAGGGGTGCCCCATTGTCCAAAGAAAAGCAACACAAGAGCTTTCCTAAGATCAAAAATCCCATAGACCCGTTTTTATAACTAGCAGTGGGAACTAACTTCCCTCTGCTAGTGTATTTGTTACCACTGCTATACAAGCAGACAAAAAGTGGTCACATGTCACTTTCATCTTCTTAGTTTTTTGTCTTTTGTGGGCAAAAATAGGATTTAGGACCTCAAACCAATTTTATAATTTTTCTTATTTAATTTCTGATTTTTCTGTTACTGTTCATTTAGTATTTTTTTTTACATTTAATTGCATTTTTAAATTACTTTTTAACTTTTTGTTTTTGTCTTTTAGTGTGAAAATTTAATATTTTTCAGTTTAAAATTTTTCTTAGAGCTAGAAAAACATTTTAAGATTTTTAGTCTAAAAAGTTTTCTCGAATGGCTGCCAAAAAATCAATGTTTTTGTCACGTATAAGAGTTTTGCTCGTAATCGCATTGAAATGGTTCGTGATTCTCTTAATGTGCTTTATGAGGGAGGTGTTGTGCCTGGTGCTTTTGTTGCTCATTATGAGCAATTTCTTGGTCAATCAAGTGCTTCAGGTGAATTTAATACTTCTAACTTATTTGTTCGCAAGCTTGGCCCCCAAAATGCTGCCCATATGGTTCGTGCTATCTCTGATTCTGAGATTAAAAGTGCTATATTTTCTATGAGTGATGACAAAGCCCCTGGGCCAGATGGTTTTACTGCTGCTTTCTTTAAGAAGTCTTGGGATATTGTGGGTGCTGATTTTACTTGTGCTATTCGGGAGTTTTTCTCTAATGGAAAACTACTTAAAGAGGTTAGTCATACCATTATTGCTCTTATCCCTAAGGTTACTGTTCCTGACAAGATTACTGATTATCGCCCTATCTCTTGTTGTAATGTTATCTTTAAATGCATTAGCAAGATTATTGGTAACCGTATTAAAGGGGATTTGGGGGTTCTGGTTAATATTAATCAATCAGCTTTTGTTCCGGGTCGTAGGATCTCGGATAATATATTATTGACGCAAGAATTGATGAGAAATTATCACAGGAATTCTGGTCCGCCAAGATGTGCTTTTAAAGTTGATATTCAAAAGGCTTATGATACGGTGGATTGGCAGTTTCTCCGTCACACTCTGACTGGGTTTGGTTTTCATCATATAATGGTTGATTGGATTATGACATGTGTTTCTACTACGTCGTATTCGATTTGTATCAATGGTAATTTATATGGTTGGTTTCAAGGTAAGAGAGGTCTTCGACAAGGTGATCCGTTATCTCCGTATCTTTTCACTTTGATTATGGAAGTTCTTTCTCTTATGATGCATCGAAGGGTTCTTGATACTGATGACTTTTGTTTCCATCACCGGTGTGAGCAGCAACGAATTATTAACCTTTGCTTTGCAGATGATCTTTTCTTGTTTTCCAGGGGTCATTTGGGTTCTGTGCAAGTTATTATGGATGTATTGGAGGAATTTAAAATTGCTTCTGGTTTGGTTCCAAGTATCCCTAAGAGCACTGTATTCTTCGGCAATGTTCCCACTGCTGTTAAAAGCACTATTTTATATATAATGCCTTTTGCTGAAGGCGAGTTACCTGTCCGATACCTTGGTGTTCCTCTAATCTCTTCCAGGCTTCTGTATAGGGACTATAAGGTCCTTGTAGAAAAGCTTGAGAGTAGAGTTAATGATTGGCGCAATAAATTTCTTTCTTTAGCAGGAAGACTCCTGTTAGTTCGTTCAGTCCTATCTTCTATGCATATTTACTGGGCGTCAGTCTTTATTTTACCTGTGCGGATTATTCATGATTTGGAACAGCTTATGAGAGGCTTCTTATGGTGTCAAGGTGAAATGAAGAAGGGTAAGGCTAAAGTTGCTTGGGACTCTGTCTGTACTCCATTTTATGAAGGTGGCCTTGGTATTCGTAAGCTTGCTGATTTTAATGCTGCTTTAATGGTTTCTCATATTTGGTGTATTTTGACTCGTAAAGATTCTTTATGGGTCAAATGGATCTATTCTTACAAGTTAAAGGATAGAAGCTTTTGGGATGTTCCTTGTATTGGTGACATGAGTTGGGGCTGGAGAAAACTTCTCCAAATCAGACCACATGAGTTCGTAAGTTTGTATGGTTTAATATTAATAATGGTAGAGTTGCTTCTATGTGGTTTGATAATTAGACAGATTTATGTCCTCTACGGGACATCCTCACGGTCCGTAATATCAATAGATCGGGGTTCTCTTTATCTAATAAGGTGAGGGATCTTATCGTTGATGGTGCTTGGCAGTGGCCGCAGGATTAGCATACTAGATTCCCTAATATTGTTTCTATACCTGTGCCTATTATTAATGATGACAAAGAAGATGAGTTGCTATGGAGGGATATTAGTGGTGTTTCTCGGCCGTTTTCTGTGGCGTTAGCTTGGGATTCCATACGTGATCGGGCTATGGAAGTAAATTGGTATAAAGTTGTCTGGTTTTCTCATTGTATTCCTCGTCACTCTATTAATTTGTGGCTGGTGGTTAGAAGGAAATTGAAGACGCATGATAGGCTTAAGCAATGGGATGTTGGCCCGTTGGTGGATTTAATCCTTCTTCGGTGTCCTTTATGTAGTTTGGTGCAGGACTCCCATGACCATCTATTCTTTGAATGTTCTTATTCTATGCAGGTTTGGTCTAAGGTTGGACCTTGTGTGGTATGGATACTGTTCCCCCTCGTATTGATGATATATTAGCGCATGTTATTCTAATTTCGAATGGGAAATCATGTGTTAGTATTCTTGCTCGTCTTGTGTTGGCTGCTACTGCTTATTTTATTTGGATGGAACGAAATTCGAGACTATTCAAGAAGAAGCGGATGTCTGTTGATCAGTTATTTTAGATTCTATGTGATACTATTCGTTTGAAGTTGATTTCTTTCCGTTACAAGAATTTATCTACCAGGTCAAGTTTGCTGCTTGACAAATGGAGGGTTCCGAGCTCAAGATTTGTTCCATGATAGGTGTGCCGGGTGAGTGTTGTACTCTTTTTTCCTTGTCCAAGGTTTTTCCCATTGGGTTTTCTTTGGTAAGGTTTTTTAAGGAGGCAGACTCATTTGGATTCATCCTGCTCCTCTCATGGTGGTGTTGGATGTTGAAGAGTGTGTGCGGTTTCATGTTCACATCTTGGTTTTTATCTAGTTTAATTTTGTCTTCTAGACTCGATTAGGGCTTCTGATGTTTCATAGTCTTTGTTAACAAGCTGCATGTAGCTTGAGGTTAATGTGGTATCTCAGCCACATTCCTTTGTACTTAAATGCTTTTTTGGTTAATATATTTACCGGGGTAACCCATTACCAAAAAAAATAGTCTAAAAAGTTTTTACTGTTCACTTTTTAATTAATTTTAAGAATTTAATTTAGTTTAATTAAGGTTTTATCAATATCAGTTTTGTCTTTTAGTTAAAAATTTTACATTTTTCAAACTTTTTCAATTTTCTACTGTTCTTTAGTATAATTTAGGATTTTTAAAATTGTCAAATTATTTTTGGCATTATATTATCATTTTTTATGATTATTTTAGTTTAAAAATAGTTTTTAGTGATTTAAAAATAGAAAAAATAGTTTTAAAATTTTACAAAAAATATTTTTAGGATTTAATTTAGTATTTTGAGGTTTACATCTATTAAACTTTTCATTTTAGTTAATTTTTGATTTTATTTAATTTTTAGGTTTTTCTTTTAATTTAAAAATTAATATTAAATTATTAAATAGTTTTTAGACATTATGGTTTTCAAATTAGTAATTCTTATATTTTTCTTTAGTTAGGATAAAAATTTGGTAACTTTTGGGATACTTTTTCGTTTTGTCGAATTTTACGTTTTCGCGTTTTTAGCATCGTAGGGTAATTTTTAGCGTGATTCGTCTTTTTCTTTCCCTTTTCTCATCAAATATAATCGCAAACAAATCATAAATCAATTCTTAACACAATGCACCAAGCCTCCTTGAGAACGATCCCCATTTTGGGTCATTAGTGTTTGGTTTTCCTAAACCGACACTTAATACTTGCCACTTTTTCTCTCTTTTCCTAAAGAGTAGTAAAACCACTACATCAATTATCTACGTATATTATATTTGCTTGTTTTCAAGATTAAACCCTCTTGAACGTTTTGGTGTTCCACCGACGTTCTAAATTCATTGAAGGCGTTCACTCCACGTGATCGTTTTCATTCCTTGAGGCTCCTTTAATCCAGAAATTGATTTGAGGAGAGATTTGTAGATTTGAGTCTAAGTAATACACCAAAAAATCAAAAAAATTAAAAAACAATCAAAAATGAAAAATATTCTTCTTACCCCTTATCAATTAATTCTTTTTCTAACCCTCTAGTGTTTAATTCTTGTAACACCATTCTCGTTTCGTCATGTCCAACGATGGATATTACACTTGTCCATATTGTGGAGGTCCGCCCGACGGTGGTAATTGCTTTAATTGTGATATTTATGGAGGAAGGGAGGGTATATATACAACTCTCCCTAAAACGACCATGGTTACGGATTTCAATCCTATGACCAAACTCCACAACCGCCTTCGTCTTATTCGTGTGATTTTTGCGGTTTGGAGCACGATTTCGGATTTTGTTGTACGAATTATAATGACCCCGAACCGAATCCTAATTTCTACGACCAATCTTCGCAATATCCATCGTCATATTCATGTGAGTCTTGTGGAAACGCACCTCATTATGCGTATGATTGTCAACCGATGAACCATGGTACGTCTTTCGACGACCAATCCTCCGGCTTTAACTAATCACCTCCACAAAATGATTTCGATGATGATCTCGGTGCAAGTCGCGTCGACAAGTGATTTGAAGAAATTAAATTGCTTTTTCGACAAATTATGGAGAAAAAGGAACTTTCAATCGTCGAAGTGATCAAAGAAAGCATCAAAGATATGGAAGAGGAGAAACGACGAATCAATCAAGAAATAAACGATATAACTAATGAACTCGACATTAGGATATATCGTAAAGAAGAAATAAGTGACGAGTTTAAAAGAGAGTGTGAGATTAGAACTAAACAACTTTTACAAGATTACAATGGTCTAAGAATCGATATTCATCATAAAAACAAGAACAAGAAAGAGAGGAGTATCTAGCTAATTGTGATCTCACGTCTCCTATTTATGATGACGACGACGATAGCGACATTTTTAATCTCAACCCGTCTTGTGAAACCATTGCTCTCATGCTCCCAACGAAACCAGATGCCTCTCTAAGTATGGGGGAGAAGAATCTTAGCACTAGTCCTAGTGTTGAGATCCCTATTCTAATCCAAAGTGAGCCTACGGTTGTCTTCGATGAGGAGTTAAGTGATTTTGCTCTCGATGAATTTTCCACGAAGATTCTAACGAGACAAATTACGATAGTGAGTGTGATACAATTTCATGTGATGATGTCTCTCCCAATGAAACTTCGGGGAGAGAATCATTGACTTTTTTGAACCCGCTTTTCGATGATGATTTTTCCAATAGTGATGACGAGCCACTACTCGATGAGGAAGTTCATGTCGACGAATTTAAAATATACTCGAATTCCCTTTTTAAATTTGATGACGAGTTCGTTTTTGGTGACGTAAATCCTCTCTTTCTCCATTTAATCAAGCCCTTATGGTGTCCCATGTTTGGAAACTTGTTTCGAATAAGGACTCTTTGTGGGTGAGATGGGTGCATATGTATAAGCTAAAGAATCGGAGTTTTTGGGATGTTCCTATTCGTGGAAACATGACATGGGCTTGGCGTAAAATCCTCCAATTAAGACCGTTGCTTCGTTCCTCAATCTGGCATAAAATTGGTGATGGCAATACTACTTTGGATTGGTATGATTCTTGGTGTTCGCTTAGTCCACTTGCTAATATTATATCTAGTCAGGACATCTTTCGATCGGGGTTTAATAAACAGACTAAGGTCCGGGATCTTATTACGGAGGGGCAGTTCAACTGGCCTAATGAATGGGTGCATAAATACCCTTTGTTACTCAATATTGCAGTTCCAAATTTACTTGAAGGTAATGCTGATATTCTGGAATGGAGAGATGGGGACGGGAATCCGAAACCTTTTTCTACGCTTGCTGTGTGGAATTTGTTGAGGCCCAGGGAGATTAAGGTTGCATGGTATCACGTTGTTTGGTTTTCAGGGTGTATACCTCGGCATGCATTTACGTTATGGTTGATTATTAAGCGTAGGCTGAAGACCCAAGATCGAATGAGGGATTGGGATAATATTGATCTGTCTACGTTAAGATGTGCTCTTTGTGAGGCGACGCATGATTCGCATGAGCACTTGTTTTTCGAATGTTCGTTTTCTACTCAAGTTTGGAACACAATTAGAAGAGTTGCTGACTTTCCTTATCCCATGCTTGCTATAGAAGATGTGGTACATGCTCTATTTCCGATTGCTCATCAGAAGTCTACCCGAAGTGTTGTGGCAAAACTTGTGTTGGCTGCGTCAACATATTTTATATGGCAGGAGAGAAATAATCGAATCTTTAAGAATTCTAAGAGGACGGTTGCCCAGGTTGTTGAGGTTATTGAAAATTATGTTCGGCTCAAGCTCATGTCATGCCGTTGGAAACATTCTCGGAGCGTCTCAGCTTTGGTGCAGAAATGGAGGCTATCGGCTCGGTTGATTAGCTAGTTTTCTTTATGGAGGTTTTATTTTGTTCATGCTCCTATTGATGGTTCCTTCCTATAGGTGTTTTAGCGTATTTTATGCATTGATTATATGGCATGTCATATAATCTGGTAGTTCAAGTTTTCTTTGAGGTTAACACGGTATCTCTGCCGTGTTCCATTGTACTTAATGTTTTTGGGTGATTAATATATTTTACCGGGGAATAAATTTCCTTTTTACCCAAAAAAAAAATTACAACTATTCCACTTTTGACCGTGATCAATTCGAGAAGATACCGAGAACGAAACAACGACATATATCAATTGGGTACGAGCAACGCAAAGAAAGATCTTGCAAGCAAAACCTTTTATTAACCAACTAAAAGTCAGTTATTAAATGTATTATTTCATGACTTTATTTATGGTTTGATATCCGGTACCATTTGGAGCTCTTTTTTTTACTCCACTAAAATAATTTTCGCAAAAGTTATGTATTTTTGTCTGTGTTTGTTTATTTGATATTATATTTTATTGTTAATAATACAGCTATTAAAAATATCATAGTTGATAGGTCTAGTTAACTCTTGACTGGACACAAAATTTAAACCGGTATCGACATGAGAATTAATATGTTCGAGTTGAATGTATATAAATCTCATCTATATAAATCTCGTGTCATGTTTAAGTCGACCTATTTAACCAATGTATTAATTAAAAATTAAATATATTTTATTATACGCGTTAAATAGATTAAACATGTGAATACACAAATAAAAAAACATAATTTGTTACAAAAAATCTATAGTATAGGTACATATTTGTAGTTTATCGTAGGGGTGAGCATAAAACCGAAAAATCGTAAAAAAAAATCGTTCCAATTGAAAAACCGAAAGGATGGTTTGCACATTTTTGAAAACGGAATATTGGGACGATTTTTCGTTGAATGTATAAAACCGAACCAAAAAACTACTCCGCTCCACTTAAATCTACAAAAATTAATATATTTTTATATCTTTAAATAGTTATATATGTGATATTTCTAATATGTTTAGTTGTTTTTTGTTTAAATATATAATTTATATAAGATATTAAAATAATTGATTATGATTTTTTACACCTAAATTTTGTTAGATTTGTGATTGCTATATAAGAATTTTTATTATTTTATTATATTTTTTGGTTTTATATAAGTCGATGGTAATTAATATTTCTATTAGTAATGTATGTAACTAATCGAATCTATTATTGTTGGTTGCAACTTGTAATTATGATGAGTTTAGTTTGTGTCGAAAGTGATTGACTATTTATGCAGTTTTTTGTAGATAGGAAACCCAATGCGTAAAATCAAAAGAGACAAAAAAACTGAAATAAAAACCAAACCGAACCGCTACAATGAAAAAAATCGAAAAATCGAAACCGAAAAAATCGAAATTAAATGGTTTGCGATATGTAGAAACTGAAGTTTACGGTTTATTTTTTGGTTTTAGCATAAAACCGCCCTATGTTCACCCTAGTTTATTCTAAAAGAAAACAATATGATTAAAGTACACATCTAAAGGGTTTATTTTTGTAAGTGAAAATTTTAATTTATTTTTATAAACTTTTTACATGTTGAATATTAGGGGTAGTCAAGTCGATCGAGTCATGAGATCGACTAAAGGGTTAATTTGATCAAGCAATCGGGTTAATTTGGTCGAGTCTCCGAGTGACAGGATCAATTACCGGATCAATTCGGTCGAGTTATCGGGACATCCTTGTCGAGTCATTGAATCAACCCGGTCGAGTCACCGAGTCAACCCGATCGAGTCATCGAGTCAACTCGATGGAGTCACCGATTCATTGATTCGACCACTCGATCAACCCAGTCGAGTCATCAGATTACCGGTTTGACCACCAAGTTATATAGCATACCATTAACTATTTGCCGCTAGTCAATTTCTACAGTTATGTGTAAGAATACGTCTAATATAATTAAAGTGTCCATTTTATTACATGATAATATTGTACATGTCAAAATTGAATGATAAAAAGTTAATATATCAATATAATAAGGTAAAATATATGTTATGTATTAAAGCAAAACGTTTGTGAGTATTTCACTTGTATAAATTATTTAATTTTCTAAACATGTATTATTCTGTCTCAAATAAATGTTTATTTTAATTTTTTTAAGTCTTATATTTTTAATTTTAACTGCAAATTAATTTTTTTGTTATATAATAGTTGATATAAATTATATTAATTATAATACATTTAAAAACTAATATTTTCATATATTTCTTATAAACTATTATATAACACAAACAAATATACATAAAACCAATAATAAAAAGACTAAAGGACAGTTTGGTATGTGGGTGTTATTGGATTTATGCTCAAATACTTTAAAATCAAACAAAATTAAATGTTTGGTAGAAATCCTATGGATATTCATACATGATTTTGACCCAAAATATACATTTTTTGTAAATTCTAAAAAGTAAAAGTTATAAAATACCAACGTACTTACAATTTTGTCTCATATTGAACATTTTACCTTTTTGTTATCATATTTAACTTCGCAACTTGTTGGCATGTTTCAATAATAACCTTATTATCGTTTTGTGTCCACGTCACCGACACGTGGACAGTTTTTTTACACATAAGCCTAATCATTTGTCTAGGTGTATAACCCAAATTTTTATACCACACTAGCTCATGGCCCCATGGCCCGTGTAATACACGGGTTGTATAACTAGTTTCTGAAAAATTATTATCTTTTAGTTCCCTCCTTGTGTAAAAACAAGATTTTTAAACTCACGCTTCGCTGCGGGATGTTGTAAGGTCAACAAATTCATTCAAAGCGTTTGTATTAGTTTTAATGGCAATCCATATTTGGATGCACTTCAAATTTTAAGTGTATGGAAGATAATCAAATATATAAGAGTACAGCAAACTCGTACCAAAATGACTTAAAAAAAAGTAACCATGAGGACTTATGTAAAGTAAGTTTATGTAAAGTTTGGTTAGCTCCAACCTTATTGGTTAGAACCTGATTATTCTAAAATATTTACAACAATCATATAATCGATTTCTAAAAATCCCTTGATCATATCAAAATAGATGTTTGACTGCTGCCGTCTCATCTTTCTCACCTTCTTTGGTAATGGCATGATGCTTCTGTGGTCACTGGCTTCAACACTTCAATGTATAAAGCAACCTTAATATGTTGAAAATGTTAAGAGAATACATTTTGGTGAGACATTCAAAAATTAATTATGTATAACAAAAAGGAAAGTTGCTCTTGTTGTATTGTATCATCTATACTAATCCAACTGACCAACTAAATGTTAAAACATACAGTAGTATTTTATGAGATTTGTTTGCCATGATTCAGTGATGATTCTGAATGAGATATAGATCATCATCTATATGGGATTATTGTGTGTACACTATCTTGAGTGTACTGAATTTCAATAACTAACTTCCTGCATTTTTACAGCTAACCGCTACATCAATGAAGCCACTTATAATTATGTTTGTGAGTTCTGTTGTACATCATGTACCACATCAGGAAGTGAAGTCCAAAGTAAGTGAAGCCATCATGTACTACCTCAGTTTTATTTACTAATTAGTGCTCGAAATGTTGTGATGAGTTTTGTTAAAAAAACTCAAGCAAGCCACAATATAATGGATGTGCCAAGGCATTGCTGTAGTTTTCATGATAGCATAGATGTCAAAAGCGATCTCCAAAGTTCTTTAAAAATAGGTTGGAGCTGAATATATGCGGGTGCAAAAACTAATGAATTGTAACACATAAAAATGTGGCTTTAATTTGTACAAACAAACTTCAGTCTTTTTTTTAATTGGTATGTGATCACTATAGATCTATGATACGACAAAGGGCATGAGCTCAACTAAGCACCCTCATAAGCCAGAAAAAGTTAGCCTATGGACTTTCCGACCTTTTACAATATTCACACTCAAAAACATGATGCAGCGACTGTGCGACTTGTTTTGAGTGTGGCACAATAGGCATCTTATAGTTGACATAGAAAATATGAATCTGGGAATGCTTATTATATGTGTTCATCTGCGAATAAGCACTTTGGGGAAAGCATTTAAAGCGGCGAAGAACTGAATTATCTATATGACTCTAAAGACACATGAATTCACAACCTATATATACATATCATTATATCTTCAACCTACATTAACCTGAATACTATTACAACACATACCTTTCGATGTCCTCAACATCTTGCTTTTGTCTTTGTATCTGAAGTTCAATTATGTGAATGAGCGATGGTCTAACATGAAAGTCATATTTCTGAATCGAGTGAATAGGACTTTAAGTCATGACAAATGGAGTGAATTGAAAGTGCAGCAAGTTGTACCTGATGTGCATGTAATGAATTGAGAAGATGGTGAAAGGTCATAAATTTAGGAAAATTTTCTTCCACTGTCCTTGCATATTGTGATGGTCCCTCAAAAGTTCAAATGTCGGCAACTTCAATTAAACAGTGGGAAAGTAAAGGAGCTGCATATGCATATGTGTAATACCTTTTTATTGTCTTTAACTCCACTTAGTCCGTGATAAAGCTATTGTTCCAAAGCTTCCAACACTAATTGAATACTAACACTAAACGGTCCGTGATAAAGCTTGGTTGGTAAAGATTATAGCAATATTGAATACTAACACTAAACGGTACCGGGCATAAAAATGCCACTCACTCCATAGAGAGTCAAGCGGGAACGGAAAAATGTTACTGCCCCGGTGTGGTAGAAATTCTATAGAAGACACAATTTTTTCATTGAATACATATGGTTTTCATGAAAGTTTGAATGAAAACCATATTAAAGATAACTTGTTTTCTGAAAAAAAGTTGTCATTCAGTAAGTTTAGTACTTTAAAAAGTTCATTTTTATGCAGGTTATCTTGCATACTTGCGTCAGATTATTCTAATTTGCGTATTTTTCATAAGTCGTTTTCTGCCTTTTTTTGACGACTTATTACGACTTGGAGCTAAAGAATAAGCTCATACCAACATCTCATAAAGGGTGTCTGTGTAAGCTTAATTTTGGGCGTATAATATTATATGCTTTCGCCTTATGTTTCATAAGCTTATTTTTCGGTTGATTTTGGAACTCATGGGTTTACTATGACATAATAAACTTGTATAAGCTCATAAGCTCTCATATAAGCTTATACAATCAGTTACCCGACCATTTTAAATTATCAATCTATAAATGCAATTCTAAGATAATCATCATTTCTGAATATCAACACCAAAAACCATCTCAAAATTGACAATGCAACAGACGCATCCAAAACCCCTTTTAAAATCATAAATTTCTTATCTTGCATATCTAGTACGGTATTTAGCATTTGCTCAAACATCTATCTAAAAAATTTCGAACTCTTTTTAGAATCCATCTTTTTAACAATTTATCAAAAACCCAATAGAAGTAAACAAAAAAATAATCCAAAGTTGGTTTTTTAATTTAGAAACTTACCTCGAATGATCATCAGGACTTCAGAAGTTTGGTCCCGACTCCTTTATACTGGTAGAAATCCATGCTAAAGTCTGGTATAACAAATAAAAATAAAGAAGAGCAAACTAAATCTCAAAGAAAAATAAAATTGCGAAGCATAATTTTGGAGAGATGTCTCTTTAGATTGCTACATAACAAACGCAATACTAAAACAATGAGCCTAAATGCAAACGTGAGGCTTATTATCAAGGACTTGATTTACCTTTCATTTTAATATAAGCTTCATCTTCTTTAACAATTGTATTGAAATCTTCCAAAAAAAATTCTAACATCTACCATAAAACTATGAACATCAAATAATATGAGATTTAGAAAATCACCATATGCATACCTTTGCAATCCATACTTTTCTTTCTTCATCCAAACACGATTCACAACCCACAATATAAAACATGAACAATTACCTTTGCAATCCATACCTTGATCTGATTAAGGTGTTAGATGGATTTTATAGATTTGGGAGCCAGTGTATTTGTTCATAAGTAGGTGGCAGATTGTTTAATTAATTGTGGGTTTGGGGTGACGCATTGAGAAGGTAACACGTGCCTTCCTCTATGATTATCACTATCAATTATTTTTTATTATAAAGTTACTGTTTATAAGATTAAAAAAATAATAAAACACTGTTACTATCATCATGATATAAATGTATACTAGGCGAGTATCCGCGCATAGCGGCGGAAATATCTAGCGGTAGATAATTAACGATATGCGATGTCGTGGTAAGTGTTTCATGCCATCTTTAAAATATATCGTGAAAAGATCAAAATTTAATTGCGAACAGTTATAACATGTGATAAGTCAGCTCTAGTACAAAGTCTTAACATGTATCAAAAAACATATAAAAACATTTAGTGACGTTGAAAGTAAAATATTACATGATACTCGAGGTGTATACTCATCATTTACGGAACTCTTCAACTCATTCCATTATTACCTTTATAGTTTTACGTGAAATTTCTCTACACAACGCCATATAAGGTTGGTCATGCGCGAAAAACAGAGTCGTGAAAATAAATACAACATTTGGAATTGTTTTGGTCTGAGCTTTTTAAATAATTATCGTAAAGCTAACGCGTACAAGACAATATAGTACAATGCATATATATTTAATGTAAAAACACACATAACATAGAATATTAATAATTTTATACACTAAAACTCTTATAATACTCATTAAATAATACGTAGTATATGTCATTTTTCGGTTTTGAATGATTAATGTATGGTGTCGTGCGAATTTTGTGACCCGTCGCGTTTTTAATAAAAACTTAAAATTTGAAATAAAAGCTTTTAAACATTCGAATATTAAACATGTTCTATATTTATTTTTGCAAGGGAGTAGTAAACATTTGTAGACCGAAGTTTTCAAAGAAATTTTCAAACCGTTGTCGTTATCGATTACACGATCCATTCAAAATGTTAGCCTACCTTTTTACTTTATTTTAATTTTTCGGTTTACAATGCAAACTTTGTCCGGTCCATTCAATTGTTTTTACCACTTTTTTACTTTTCAACATAAAAGAACTTTTCTTCTCCCCATCTGTTACAAAGTAGATACAAAAATGAATAGTTGTGTTAAAATGATACTTATCAAATTACTACTACCTTCTTCCCATATTAATAGTCCATATTACTATTTTAGGACGTCCCAAATTAATAGTCCAGTCTAAAAATAGATAAGAAATGTATATTAAGTTTACTATATTACCCTCACTTGAGGGTATTATTACAAACAATAAAGAAGTTGTAAATTAAATGGTTAAGGACAAAATTGTCATTGTGTAAAAAGTAAGAGAGAGAAAGATGAAAAAGTGATGTTTTTATTAATATGCGTGTTTTTGGTCGGTGAACAATTAATATGGGACGGAGGGAGTACGTACTAACGTAAGATTTTGTGTTAAAGTGAAAATCTATCACCACACGTCTGGTTGACTCTTCATTTAGGTTATGGGCATTGTTTAATTAAAATTTTGAACTCAACGATTTAGTCAATAGTTTCTCATCACGATGCACGTTTTTTCTAATCACCACAAACTCACCTCGAGCCCAACAAATTTGTTTCTTCCATAAAGCGAAGCCTATTCAAATGCGTTTACTATACAAATTTTTTGTAATCAAACTTTGAAAATGTCATTGATTAATTATACTATATGTTCAAGACCTTAAAGCCAATTCAGTCATACACGTCTAAACTTTTGTACTGAAATGTCATTGTCTAGTGAAATGTCATTGTCTACTTTTACATAATGCTTTCCCTTTCTATCAAAATAATATTATTTTCCAATCCTACATGTCTTGCTTCCATTTTCAAAAATTTAGTTAGTATTTTGATGAGCACTCGAAGGTCTTGTAAAAATATGGTCACAATCTTCTTAATTTAGTCGATGACTCAAAACCCAAGAACAGTTAAGCATTGGGTACCGTTTGAGGTAATTTGATTTTTTAATCTTAGCCACTAATTTTGAAATAGATAGTCAACATACACGTAACTTTTTTTTAGAAAAAAAGTTTGAAATGTGGTTTGATATATCGAGTAATATATATATAGTTTCAAAAAAAAATTTATACACAAAGTTTACAAAAACAAAATATACACAAACTTATTACTAAAAATAAATTTCATAAACATACATTTCTAGGCCACCAACCCTTCAGGTAGAGCAGTAGCATAATCCTAACAACACAACAACGAAGACGGCGACGACAGAGACAGAAAGTGATGGCTAAAACAAAAAAATGCCAAAAACATTATCTATCAATAGAAATTTAGAAATAAACATAAATATAACAAAAATAATTCATAAAAATCTCAATACCTGAAACCTTGTGACTTATAAGTTTCCTGAGATGGAAGCTTGATGGCGACAAAGTGGCTTTCTCCGTCTTCGACTATTAAAATAAAAAATGTTACATAAATTATAAAAAACCTAGATCTACAAATTAAACATGCCAAATTATATAAAAGAACCTTCAAAACGTCACTAATAGTCATATATATTATAAAACTAAAAAAATACCTTTAATTTTGAAAATCCCTTTTAGTGGTTGTGACAGTAAGGCCCGATTGACTTGGGTCGGCAACGTAGTGAGGCACACTGGTGAAGGGAGTTTCGAGATTTACAGTAGGCGGCAATCAACAGAAAAGGGCGGGCGGCGGCTGTAAGAGAAATAACAAAAATAATATGAAAACGTAGATCTACAAGGAAACTCAGCGGATCTACAACAGAAAATCATGAAACGTTGATTACTATACATATACATCTTAATAAAAACTCAAACATACCTTAAATCTTAAAAACTTTTCAGTTGCCATAGTAATGTTGTGGAGAGGTGGTTTTTAGTGATGGTTTATGAAGACAGTGAGGTTTTTTTAGGTTGTGTGTGTTTTTTTAATGTGTGTGTGCTCCGGTAGGAGAGAGTATTTTTTGTGTGTGTTTTTTTTTTGTTTAATGTGGAAAAATGGGTATTGGATATTGGTTTGGTGTGTGTAAATTGGAGGGTTGGTGTTTGATTGGGGATAAGTATTTATAAGGGAGCATAGATATTACGTTAAATGTTTCAACATTTCAACATTTCAACTTTTCAACCATTTTGATAAACTCTTTATAAAGTAGTAAAGATATGTAAAAATGTAAGTCCACCAAAAAAAAAGTAACACACTAAAGATAATGATTGGAAAGGCATACTACAATACGTAATAATCACTTCTATATCGAGTTATAAAAGATCTCCGATAGAAATGGTCGTAACAACATAATTACGCGCATATGAAGTTTATAATTTAGTCCAACGAAAGCTTAAATAACTGAAGCATATAAAATAGAAAGCCCCACAAGTAAAGAATACAATACCATAAAACAACTCCAATACCATAAAACATAATCGTCTTATGGCTTATTTGCTCCTTTGAGTACCTCACCTACAAAAACTACAAATCATTTCTACCTTTTAGAGCTAGTCTAGCACTCTCTTTTTATCTGATTCAAAGTTAAACTTCTTTTTTTTTCTTGTTCATGGTCTAGTGAATTGCTTTTCTTTTTTCAACAGCCACACGCAAAAAACTAAAATTTTCCTTCTCTATTCGTAATTCATGTCAACCACCCTCGTGTAATTCTATTTACCATGTAAGGTTAGAAAAGAAGAACGATTAGTAACATACGAACATAAGATATCAAGTAATATGGTACAAATCTTTGTCATCATCCTCCTATGTACTAAATTAATAAAGTCATTTACTACTAATTAATTAGGTGCAAAAACTTTTTATAATTTAAAACACCATATTAGAAATTTCTATAACAAAACATAAATCACCCAGATCATACGTCATAACCATAACCATAACCACACAGATAAAACGTAAAGGTTTTTCAGACTATAAATTGCTAAATTTACATTTTACCTTGAAAGATTATAGTCTTTTTTTCTCGCTTCAAAAGCTTCATCTGCCAATAATTTATTGACTTCAGTTGCCTCCAACAAAGAACTTGAATACTTGCCAATTTCTTTTCTAAGCACCCTTAAAAACCATATTGCCATGACCCATCAAGAATAAAAGAAAACCAACACAAACAATTGTTGAATGGCATGTCTAAAGAATCATTTAGTAGCAATTGAACTTGAAGTATGATTTCAAGTATTTGTTTCATCTCAAATCATCTCTAACCAAACAAACTCTATCAGAAATTAATATGCTTTTGCATGATTCGTAACTTCTTTTTTGCTTACTATGTCTTATAAACACCTAAGCAAAGCTTTTATATTTTGTCGCATCAATAGTCTTTCAAAATATTTTTTTTAAGCTAAGATATGACAAAAGATTTTTCCAATAATTTTTTTGATCAAGTTAATAATGTTTATAATTGATTTATGTGGTGATACTTCTAAGTATCACAAATAAAACAAAAAGTTAATTCATAGATACCTTATGTCCATTGGATAATGTATGCACAAGAATGGCAATGGCAAGAAAGTTTTCTTTCACGAATTCAACTTCCTGCATAACATAGATGACAAATGAGTTTTAGTCCATCCAAACAAAAATAAGCCTTATTTACACCCAATAACCATTTTATCAAATGAGTAGCAAATCAAAAGTTTCCAAATCTTTTAGGTGAAGTTTCGTTTAAGCATTTTATCAATTACTTTGTCTGCATATACATATACAGTAGAGAATAGTATGTCAAAAGTTTACTAAAAAGTTTTGTTAAGTCATTCCATCAAAAGTTATGGATATAATCTAGATGTAGAAACACAAACAAATACTATTAGATGTAGAAACACAAACAAATAAATATATTGTTGAAAATGAAGAAACAACATGACTGATAAAGAATACCTTGAAAATCTTAATTACACCCATGAAACTTGTTCAAATCAACCAATCATCAACGAAAACAAATTTTAACTAATTAATAATATCAAAATCATAATCTAAATAAAAATGAAAATTACCATATACTTGTTCACTTGTAGAAGATGAAGAAATAACACACCAAAAACAATTGTCTACGTAAAAAGGAATGATAAATTCAAACCAAAGAAAATTAAGAAAAATTTAGAAAACCTAGAATGAAATAAAATGAAACTAAACCCATTAAGTTCAGTAGAAAGCAGGAGAAATTCAAAATTCAAATTCTCGACTAGAGAGCTTTGAGATTTTCTACACAAAGGCATCTGATGATATTGGGACTTGAAAAAGTGGAAAACACAAAACTACCTTATAAATGTTACTGCATGTACAGAGTAATTTTATTTTAGAAAATATTAAATCAAGTAAATATGACATCACAAAATTAAATATTATATTGCAACAAAATTTAAGAGCATTGCACATAAGCAAAGGTGACATCACACAAAACTCTCTTTTAATAGAATTTATAGATTTTTTACTTGTCATCTTTGTCTGTTTTCTTAATTTTTCTGCCACATTCCTTCAATCTTTATTTTTTTGCAATCTCAATTTAACTCCATCATCATCACTAGTGAACTTAACTTTACAACCCCATCATCACCTCCCTTCTACTGTAGCATTCTACAACCGCCAAAGTATCACCACCCTGCAATTGACCGCATAACAACAAGTTTGAGATTACATGCATTTTACCCAACAAATTAAACAAATGAAAACTTCAAGATCTATAAATCTTATCCGCATAGTCTTCATATAAATTAGGTTTACATCGATTGATTTTATAGATATTCGTGAAAATAATCGGGTTTACATGGATTTTACATAACCCACATAATCCATGTTTTCAGAATTTCTCCCACCTTTATCGTCAATTTAAAATAATGATATAATCGGGTTTACATGTGTTTAAATGACTTTCTGTTGTAGGTACAGTCAATATTTGAAATAAGATTCTTGTTTTTTTGTCAAAATAATGATATGATTAAATAATTATAATTAATTTTTACCCTATTTTATCTTGTTTGTATGAAAGTGTTTTAGATGGTTTCATTTTGTGCAAAGAAAATGTTGGAAAATATTATTGGCAAAATAGTTTTTGACTAACTTTGGACACAATTATGTATATGTATGTATCATATATTAGTGATATTTTATAAGTTCGCGTTCTCCTTGAAGAGAGCTTCGCAATGAGCCTTTATGTGTCCAAAATGAAGGTGATGTGAATGAGATATCGTGTCTCAAAGTTAGGCATTTGGTACCATGTTTAAAGAGGAAAATAGTTTATTTTTTGTCCCACATCGGTGCGATGAGTAAACTGGAAGGGAGTCTATTTTGTATAAATAGAGGCTTAATTCCATAGCTTTTTCACACATCAAATCAGTAAGTATTATTATTGATTTCCAACATATGGAGTACACACTCGTAAAGGTGAAATTCCGGGCAGTTTTGTTAAGTCCGACAGTAAAACTTACTGTTTCGGCTGTTGTACCCTGGGGAACAGACGGCGAATCTGTTTTAAGAGAAGCATGTGAAACACGTGCCTCAACTCTTTTGTGTTAAGCGTGTCTAACGCGTATCTCGACTTGCTGGTGATTTAGTAAGTCTTTTCTTTATTTATTGTTTTATTTAATTATTGTTTATAATTATGTATGTGTTTGTTTTTCTGTTATTTATATTATGTTATTAGTTTATGTTAATTTAATTAATTTGATTTATTTGATTTAAAAATAAAAGTGTTATAGTTTCCCTACAGTCTTAAAACAGATTATGTGTAACAGAATTAAACACTTTTTTGCTAAAATCATATTAATTATATTAACAGATTTTTATACAAACTGTATTCTCTCAAAACCATGATTGTGTTTCTTTGGGAAATCAGTTTTCACGTAAATAGAATTTTAATTAACAGATCTGGTGTTACAGATCTATAAACGATTTAAAAAAACAGTTTATCGTATTAGTTTGTGTTGAAATCGTAATGAGTCTATTTTAAAGCTGATCGTTTAGTTGTTTATTACATATGTTATAGTTTTAACCTATATTTAATGAAGCCACGATTGAGTTTCTTTGAATCAGATTTGATACAAGTTTGTATAAACCATGTCGAGTTTATTAGATAACAAATTGTTTTAATAGTTCTTAACTGTATCCCGTTAGAATATTGACAACTTTACTTGTGGTAACACAATTGTGACCCTAGTGAATCTTCTAAATGTAATTGGTGCGCCTGTTACAGCATGATTGGAATCATGGTGAATTTAGATTCATTGAAACCAAGTGGAGTTTCTTTGACACAAATCTCATAAAAGATAAGTTGCTATTTTATGAGATTATTAGAATGTATTCATTGATCTCATAAAATGCAAGCTCTCATTTTATTAGACTATTAAAACGTGTTCAATGAAATCAAGAAGAATTTATTTGAAACAAGATGTTGACAATGGTATGAGTTATCATTAAATATCAGATTACATACACTATTTTTATTAAATTAGTGGAAGAGTTTGTTTGACTTGTGTAATTCATTGTAAATTAGGCCGAGTTTAATTATAAACCAGATATAATTCTTGAAACCTTGTTGAGTTTATAGATATATCTATAGAAACCTCGTCGAGTTTAAAGGTAAATCTATAGAAACCTTGTGGAGTTTCTTTAGAAGAATAGATCTACTGAAACCTTGTTAAGTTTCATTGTAGAAATAGATCATGTGGAGTTAAGATCTTCTGAATGAAGATTGACAACATAATATTACATATGTGTTTTTTGGTAAAACATAATGTTATATATGATATTTTCTTTAATTTTTTAGTCGAAAGACTTCCCTTAAAGTGGGTTTGTAAAACGGATCTTACAAAACGTTTGCGTTTTAAACAAAAGTCGATGTAATTCGCTTTTGGTTAAGAAACACTATGTGATTTAACACGTTGTTAATAGTACCAAAATTAGTGTCAACTAAATCATGGGACCTCTTAATAACATTCAGAATGTCACGAGTGACATCAAAAGGGAGACTGATACTTGTACTGTAGATGCTCTGAAGCATTTAGAAAGTTGTTGTGCCATAACTATGTATTATATGTTCTGAATGACATGAAAACTGAGGCCATGATGGAATCCAACCATAGCTAATGGTGCATTCGCACTTCAGTATCATGCCATGTATATGGTGATAAGAGTTTGATTAACTCTTATAATGCAGTTAAGATTGGAGAGAACGAGTTTGAGCAACTCTTCAACTGCGAATATCAAGGAAAAAGAAGATGTGATTCACATTTGGAAAAGACACTAAGTTAACCAATGTTGTATGTGTCGGAGATTCGTAGGAATCTTATGTCCGGATGGTTGCTTAATGAAATTTGACTTTCATATGTGTTTGAATCAAATAAAAATCGATTTAACGTATAACATAAATTTAGTGCATACAAGTTATGCCTTTAAAATGGTTAAGTTGATTATATTTTATAATGGTCATTTTCAAATGTATGTTATGACTTACTTTGATATGTTTTAAATTTTACTCAACATGTTGTCCATTTAAACCAAATTGGATACCCATTTTTGTATTGACACGGATTACAAAATCAAAACTTACGTTAAAGCCAAATTGATAAGTCTTTTCTCTTAGTTGAACAGAAATAACCAAAAACCTTGATATGATTCACATGGTTTTATGTGATTTGGAATTGATACCTACTAAGGTAGAGAGTATCATGTACTTCATCATATTGGCTGAATGTGGTACAAAATATTGCTATTTACACTTACTTGAGAGTAAGGATATAGACAAGCTTGATCTATATACATACGTTGAGAACCAACTTATTATCGATAATAAGGTGATTCGAAGTTATTGGAGGTGAATATGTGTCTCCATTTCTAAATTTTTATGCTAAACTTAGTATAAGACACAAATTCATTTCTCTTGATATAGAAAAGAATCGTGCCTTCGAAGAAATGGTTAATTCCATATTCTTAAGTCCAGGTTTAAGCTATGGCATGTGGGGGAAAGCGATTATATCGATTACTTATCTTTTAGATAAGACCCCTTGTAAATAAAATAAGATACTTCTTACGAACTATGGGTGAGAAGAAAACTATCTTATAAGTACTTACAAATGTGGGGGATATCTAGCTAAGATATCCATATGAAATTTATGGTTCGAAAGATTGGACCTAAACCCATGCATTGTATGTTCATAGGATTTGTTATGAATAGAAGTGCTTATCGTTTCAATGTACATGAACCAAAAATAGACATAGTAATGGAATTAAGGAATGATCCATTCTTCAGAAATATATTTCTTGTTTACGAAGGAAATTGAAAGATCATCTAGAATAGATGACAAGGTTGTCCAAGGTCAGAGACAACGAGATAATATTGATCTCTTAGAAGAGAGACAAGATTGACCCAAGAAGAGGTTAAACCTATAAGAAACAAAATGGCATGAACCGAGATATTGGTTAGATTCAGTTTTTGTTTCTTTTATGGTAAAAAAAATGAAAAATTGAGTCTACCTTTGAAAGGGTATCAATAGAAATAATCCATTAAAAGTGAAATAGATTCTATTTTACAAAAGTAAAATTAGAAGCTCGTGGATGTACCTTAAGTTATAAACCACTAGGCTATAAATGTATCTTCAAAAAGTAGATAAAATTTGATGTCACCATTGACATGTGCAAAGCAAGATTAGTAATCGAAGAATTTAGACAACAAGAAGGTCTATTTTCCTTTGATGCTTACTCGCATGTTACACGAATAACCTCAATTATGATGGTACTTTATTTCCGCATTAAGAAATTTTGGAAGTTTCTTATGTGGATGTAAAAACGATATTTCTAAACAGATATTTAGAAAAGGAACTATACATGAACCAGCCTGAGGGTTTCATGGTTCCTATGCTAGAGAGAAAAGTTTATAGGCTAATTAAGTCATTATATGGCTTACGAAAAGCTCCCAAGCAATGACATCAAACTTTTTGACCATATCATGTCAGAATGTGGATTCAAAATTGATGTATGTACGTGTGATCAATAGTAAATATGTACTCTTGTGTTTCTACATGAATAGTATACTTATCACTAGAAGTGATAACAAGATGAATAAATCCACTAATGATCTGTTGGAGTCAATATTTGACATGAATTTCATTAGTTGTTGGGTTTGTTGAACCCATATTGATTTGTTTTGAAGTCAAGCATTAAGAAAAACAATATTATTGAGGTTCAATGTGGGGGATTCCGACCTAGCTAGAGTCCAATGACATCTTTTTAAATATATTTAAAATAGAGGTAAAATTATTTCCCATTTCGAATACTCAAAGAATATTGGGTATCTTATGTGTCTAATGACTGTGTATGATCTGATTTAGAACTTATAATCAGGCAAGCAGATATATTAGTAATTCAAGTGAGGACCATTTGATTAAGTATTACTTGAGTACTATGATACTAATAATATTGCATTATGGAAGATATCCTACTACTATCAAGTGATAGAGTAATGTAAATATAGATTCTTACATATAAGAATCTAGATCCGCTAGAGCGGATGTATTTATCCTAAGTGGAAAGTTATGTCTTAGAAATCTTGAAAGTATTTCAAAGAGACAATTATAGTTAAATCTATGATGAAATATGATTTTATTATTTGAGATAAATTTATAGAATATGCAGGAAAGTTTACGCTAATTCGTTAAGGATATACCAAGATGGCGTATACCGGTAACGACCATGTTTATAAAGTGTGATAGTCAATAGAATTTGACAGAGCTCATATCACAAATGTAAAACGGTAAGTCGAGACATATCCATCATAGATTATGATTGTTGTGACAACTACTCTCAACTAGAGTTATCACGATTGACTACGTAACGTCAAAGGATAACATCATGGATCCGCTTACGAAAGGCTTAAGCAGAGAGTTAGTTAGTGAGTCGTATAAAGGAATGGGACTAAAGCCCTTGAAGGAATGAGTTTCTATGAAGGAAAACCTAACCCACTTGACTGAAGATCCCAAGATCTGGGTTCAATAGGACAACCTAATCAAAGAAATGTGGGGGAAGTCATGTCAATGTGGGGGAGTTACTTAATACAGTAACTTTCCTAGTCCATTCCTAGAACAATGTGACTTATTGAGAGGTTAAACATATGGCTTAAATGATTCATGATGAAATCATAAAGCATGATGATCCAAGATAAAATCATAAAACATATGTTTTTAATGATTCAAGATGAAATCACCTATGTGAGAGAGAAGTAGGGGTCGCTTCGAAGGAAATTGTGGGGGCGCAAATTCTAAGAGTTCTTGCAGAACCAGGCTAGTGTTCATGACCATAACGAACACTGATAGGTGTGTAAACACCCATCCTTTTACCACTTAATTACAATAATATCCAGGCCAAAACGTGTATTTTATGTCGTAAATGTCAGAATTATGCGTGGTTTGTGTTTTTGTTGTGATTTAGGACGAAAATCTGAAAAGGGGAGAAAACACGGGCTTTCACGGGCTTTTATCGAAGAAAAAGACAAAAGACGAAGTCAAGAAATCAAGAGTGCAAAAAGAACGGAAGTCCAAGACCAATTTTGAAGATTTATCGAAGAAAAGTCAAAAGACGGAAGTTCACTAAAAGCCAAAGAACTCAAGTCTAATTTATTAAAGAAATTACAAGACGAGTTTATTAATCCCGAGACAAAAGTCGAAGATTTAAGAAGACAAGGACTTAATGATAATTAAAGAAAGAAGAAAGAGAGGAGGAAGCTTCCTTCCACTAATCCCCTCTTCCCCTATAAATAGATCATTAGCTTCATTTTTAAGTTTTGTTGGCTAATAGTGACAATTAGTTTTTCCACCATTTACATTTCTTGCATTTACATTCATGTCATTTCCTTAATTGTCTTGCACCCTTAAATTCCTTTAATTTCAAGTAAGTTTCCTTTTTATTGTTATTAATCTTTACTTTTATTGTTAATCTCCTATTTACCTTTCTTGATTAATCTTTAATCTTTATGCTTTATGTTTATGTTCATGTTCTTAAATTTTTATTGATTTAATTAAGTGGGTTTTGATTATTGTGGTTATTTTTGTTAGTTTTATTGATTTGGATTGATTGGTTTTTGTTTAGTTAATCATTTGTGTTATTTTGGTTTAATCTTTTGGTTGATTTTGATTAGATTAGATTAGATTCGTGCATATTTGTTCTTCCGTTTTCTTCGTTACTGTTTGTTTGCCCAGGTATTCCGAGTCAAGGACATTTATTCCGAACGAAGGCTGTCTGTTGAATATTCCGGATCAAGCTGTTATTCCGAACCAAGCTTATATTCCGAGTGAAGGATTTATTTCGGATAAGTGACATATTCCGGATGAACCATTATTCCGAGTGAAGCAAATATTCCGAATAAAGGCTTTAGTCTGCAATATTCTGGATCAGCAACATATTCCGGATCAACTTGATATTCCGGATTAGTGCCATATTCCGAACCAAAGAAACATTCCGGATCAAGGTGTTCATTCGGAATAACTTATATTCCGGATCAAGGTGTTCGTTCGGAATAACAAATATTCCGGATCAAGGCATTATTCCGGATAAAGGATATTCCGGATCAGTGGGCATTCCAAACCAAGCTGGTATTCCGGATCAAGGGTGTTCATTCGGAATATTCCGGATGAAGGGTTTGATGTGAGTATTCCGGATGAGTGTTTTGCTTGATTATTCCGGATGAATCTTTATTCCGCATGAGGTAAATATTCCGAGTGAAGAAGAATTATTCCGAACGAAGGTGACATTCCGAACGAGTGATTATTTCGAACGAAGGTTTATTCCGAATGAGCTGTTTTTAGTTTATTTTTAAGTTTCTGTTTTTAAATTCTTAAGCTTTATTTTTCCCGCCTTTTTACTTAGTCACACTTTAGTTAAATTGCCTTAGATTTATTTTAAGTTGCCTTTAGGATAGTTTTAAGTTTGCGTTATTTACTTTTCGTCTCACTTTAAATTCTTGTCATTTATTTTAAATTAGGTTTAGATTTAAATTACAGCAATTTACTTTAAAGTTTGTGCACTTTTCCCTTTTACTACAACGACACAACATTTGTTTCCACCAAAAGACAGCTGAGTCGCACATTGAACCAGTAATCAATTCGATTAGACAACAACGAACTTTATAATTTTTATACTGGCCAAAAGCCTCGTATTAAATGGCGCCGCTGCCGGCTCTTTTCGTAAAGATTAACGGTTTTCTGTGAGAGACGCGTTGCTTTTTGGGATCCGTTCATTCGTGAGCGTTATTTTTCTTGCTTAAAAATTTCAAAAAAAAAACCATAAAAATTAAAAAATTTCAAATCCAAAAAGATTTTATTTTCTTTATAGTGTATATATATTGTCTATTTCTTTGGTATTGTTTTCTTTTGCTTTCGCAGGTGTATGCGTACTAGATCTTCAACTTATCAAGAGCCCGATACTCGTGAAGATTTAGCTATGGCAGGTGTGAACAACAACAATAATCCACCGCACCTCAATAATAACAACAACAATGTTCTTCCACAGCCCGATCTTCGGACAATGGAGGAGCTTTGTCAACCCACCATGTTTGGACGAGGAGGACCGATTGCGCCGATGCAAATCACGGCTCCGGAGTTTTCGTTGAAGCATCACATGATCCAACAAGTGCAAACTAATCCATTACGCGGATTGCCTGATGATGATGCCAACAAGCACCTCGACAAATTCATTACTATTACTCAAAGCATGAAGTTGCCCGGAGCTACTATGGATGTTCTTCTCCTTCAACTCTTCCCATATACTTTATCACACCACGCCGAGAAATGGTTTGATCGTCTCCCGAAGAATTCCATTCATACTTGGGATGACATGACTCAACGCTTTTTGTCGCGCTAGTTTCCACCATCCATGGTCACGAGCCTTCGTAATCAAATCAGCGGTTTCATGCAAGAACTCGATGAATCTCTCTTTGATGCTTGGGAAAGATATAATGTTTTGATCGATCGATGTCCAAACCACAACATGCTCCCCGTTACCTTAATTGATACTTTCTACAACGGTTTGACTTTTCGTGATCGTGATACGATTAATGCAGCCGCCGATGGCACATTTATGAAAAGAAGACCCGAGGAGTGTAGAGAGCTTATTGAGAACATGACTACTCATCAAAAGAATTGGGATTCCTCCGCTTCTTCAAGTAACAACCCGAGAGTCAATGTTTCTTCTACTTCAGCAAACCCCGATATGACCGAATTCACCCGCATGATGGCCGAAATGAACAAAAATATCTTGCTCGTCGCTTCAAACCAACAACAACAAGTTAAAGCGATAGCCAATCCTTGTGAGACATGCGGCGGTACTCACTCATACATTGATTGTCCTTCTACTCAAGGCAATCCGGAAAACGTATATGCGGCTTATGGTAATTATTCACCGGAAAATTACCAAACCCGACCTCAAGGGGATCGAAATTTGCTAAGTTACCGGTCCAACAACTACCTTTCACCCGGTTTTTCTCCTCAAAACTACAATCCCAACAACAATTACAATAGAAGCAACCAAATCTGACCTCGAGCTTCTAATCCTTATCACCCACCCGCTCAACAAGCCCCACACATTAATCAAGATGTTGAAGCTTTAGTGAGAACCCAAGGAGAGCAAATTAAGAATCTGCAGAGCCAAATTATCAATTTAAAAGGGGATATCACCAAGCAAGGGAATGACATTAGATCCGAGCTTCGAAATGATATACAATCCTCCTTCAGCAATCAAACGAATGATTTGAAGAATATGTTGGCTAGTTTCTTACCTACCACTCAACCCTCTACTTCGGGATATCTACCTTCAAACACCGTCACCAACCTGCGAGCGAATGTGAGTGCTATTACTACCCGTAGTGGAGTAACTTTAGTAGGACCACCTATCCCACCCCCAGTTACACCATCTACACCTCCTCCACCACCATTTATCCCTACTACTCCCACACCTAGTATTAGTTCAACATTAGTCTCCGCCTCGTCATGAAGAAATACCCAAGAAGAGTCCTCCACCAACCCCACCTTCCACCTCTAAACCCTCAACATCTCAACCTTCACCTTCTACACCTCCACCACCCAACCCCAACATTCCTTACCCTTCTCGACTCAACAAGGCTAGAATTTTGACTAAGAATGACATTCTAGTCGCTAACTTTTTGGAAAAGATAGCCGAATGAAAATCACATTTACCCTTGTTGAAGCTCTTGCCCAAATGCCATAATTTGTCAAGATGTTTAAGGAATTGCTTAATAAGAAGGTAAAGATGGTCGAGTTTGTTAATACTTGCTTGAATGAAAATTGCTCTACAATCCTTCTTAAAGAACTTCCGGAAAAACTTGGAGATCCCGGTCGTTTTGTTCTACCTTGTACTTTTAACCAAACCGACAAATTTACTGCCTTAGCCGATCTCGGGGCCAGTATTAATTTGATGCCTTTAAGTGTTTGGAAAAAGTTATCATTGCCCGACCTTACACCCACGAAGATGACTCTTGAGCTAGCCAATCGCACTCTCGCTTACCCCGTTGGTATTGCCGAAGATGTGTTCATTAAAGTTGGCACATTCACTTTTCTGGTCGACTTCGTCATTGTTGATTATGAAATGGACCCTCGTATTCCGTTAATACTTGGACGCCCATTTTTGAGAACCGTAGAGCTTTAATAGATGTGGATAAATGTGAACTCATCTTAAGAGTTGGGGATGATGCACAAGTTTTTGAAATGGGGAAGCTTACAAGCAAATCCTATGGAAGAGAATCGGTGAATATGATTAATGTGCTCGATGATTTTGTCGTCTACAACAATCCTCTATTCAATTCTTGCAATGATAATCCACTGTTTCAAGATGATGTGGATGATTCTCTCTCCAATTTGGGACCTTCACCCATATATGATTCTCCACCGATCTATGATGCTTATGATGATGATTCTAGCTCCGATGGGGATGATTATGATGATTTTACTTCCGAGTATCCCGACATGCCCACTTATGATGATTTTGATGAGGCCGATACTCTTTCGAGTGATTCTTCTCATGCTGAAGATCCTCCGCCTACCATGCTTAATCCTACTTTGGATGACTACTCATTTGAGGAAGACTTTTCTACTTTTCTCAATACATACTTCCCTCATGAGAGTGATGCACCTCCTTTGGACTTTGATGATTATGGTCTTCATCCTTCTACGGATTTGAAGAAAATTCTTTCAAAGGCGAAGAAACCTGACGACACCAACATCCGCAGCATGTATGTTTTGACACCTCTTTGTCCACCTTCTGAGGACGAGGTTGTGCATTTTCTTAGCGGATCTTCTTCAAATTCTGCTGAGCCTGATTGCTATTTTCCCCTAAAGGAAAAGGTGTTCGACCCCGGTATTGAAATGTTTAAGCCATCTCAGTATCCGTCTGATAAAATAAAAGGAAAAATCTTTGGAACTTATGAAGATATGCTTGCACCTCATCACCCTTGCTACCACCGTGCTCCATTTTTGCTTAAGGGAACCTTGCCTACTCTTCTTTGGCTTTCCTTGTTCGCCTTAAGCTTGTGCTATCTGATGGACGAAAACTACGTATTTGATCCCGGTGGATGTGTTTCATGCTTCTTCCTATGCTAATCAAGGTCGAGTCAGGCTCACGAATCGGTGAACAAAAATCAAGCGCTTCTTGGGAGGCAACCCATGTATCTATCTTTTAGCTATCAATATCCTAAATCTAGAGGGGACCCGTTGGTGTTTGTTATTTCCTCTCTTCTCATATTCAGGGATTCGAGCTTTCAATGATCCACTCTTGATGATTTTTGACGACCCGTGATTCCGTGTTTCCGTCTTCCTGGTTCTATCCTAAACTCTTTTGATTCTCTATTTTATATTTCTCAATATTAAAATAGGAATCTCGTTAGTTGTCTCTTCCTTAGCAAGATTTAAATAACGTGCACAATGTCCTAAGTGTAGGGGAGTTCACTCCCACATGCTTAAACATTGAGGACAATGTTTATATCAAGTGTAGGGGGGACTTCTATCGAAGTTAAGTGGCCTTTTCCTTGTATTTGTCCTCATTTTAACCGGAAAATCAAATTTTCGATATTTTTCAAAATTTTTGATCTATTTTGGCCTAGTAGTTTTACCTTTGTATAGTTATTTCCTTTCTTTACTAGAATAAATTTTAATAAAGTGGTTTTAATTTTCAACGTTATGAATCTTTTGACTCAACCCGAGTTTACTTGTCTATGTTTACTCTAGCTAGTATCCTTAACGTGTTTAAGTCAAGTTTTGCTAGGCTTTTATATAGGGAGCTTTAAAACCCGAAAGTCTTAACTCTCACGGGTTAAGAACAAGAACTTTTCGCAAGTTCCTATAATTGATCCTAGAGAGTTGTTTATCAAGGGAACTTTAAAAGACGATTTTTAAACTTGAAAAAGTCTAAGAGTTTGCAAGATCCTATAGACGACTCGAAAACCCAAAAATTTGATTTAATAGGCTAAGCATCCGCGAGTCTCATTCCTTGAGATTTTAAATTGTAGAGAACGAGAGATGATAGAGTCAATTTTAAGTTTGGTATTCTTTCGTGAATTTATGTGAGTTAATTATAAGCCTATTCTCCCATCGCTTGCTAATAAATTTATCTGTAATAAATAAGGTTGTACGATTTGAAAAGTTACTTAGCTTCTAGCCCAATATCGTTTAAAAGTTGCTCGGTAATGATTAGAGTTCATAGCCAAGGCATAACTTATTGAAGCGGGATACGAAGTTTGGCGAGTCCGAAAAGGCCCTAACAAGGCATGAGGGCTACATTTTGTTGCTAAAGATCCAAAGTGATGTGAAGAATCATTTATCAAAGATCAATATGAAGGATCGAGACACACGACGAAAAGCAAATACTCCCGTAAAGATCATGGAGAAGTCTATCCAAAAAGGCCCTAACAAGGTATGAGGATAAATAGATCCAAGTCCTAAAAGGAGGCGGATTGTTGTATATCAAAATCCAAAATAAAGATTGGAGAAAAATGAAGAAGTCGTGGTCCAAGTATGAAGAATCTCTCAAAACTTCAAGTGAAGAAATTCCTATTATGAAGAGAAGACCATTATTTCATGAACGTCTCTCAAGATTTGAAGTATGAAGTCGCTGCCAAATATTGGTCCGAGAAAGGTCTCAAATCGTGAAGCGAGTTATGCCAAGATATGAACTTTATGAGGTCCCGAGAAGCAGTTTTAAAAGATTTTGTCCTTTAACTAACTATTGATTAAATCGTCCCACTTTATTTTCAGCCTAAATAACTATCGAAATAAGTCAACAATGCATCCTCGTGATCATTCAAGACAATAATAAAATATAAGAGATACACCTAGGAATAAGGGAGTTAAATAATTGGCCCACATGAGTTCGTGTTAGTTTGCTAACTTATAATAACAATGATCTCGTTTTTAAGCTTGGTTTGGAGAATGTGAAAACTTGAGGATGATGATCATTCATGACATTTCCAAAACCCTAAGGTATGTCTTTGATTTCTTTACTAACTTTCATCCTTTGAATGTTTATAATTTTCTATCTCTTTAATAAAGGCCAATATGGATTGATTATGATGGAAAATGTAACACGTGCTTTGTAACTAATGCATTGCATGAGGACATTGCAATGGTCAAGTGTAGTGGCTTTGATAGGTGTTTAAACACTCATCCTTTTACCACTTAATTACAATAATAACCAGGCCAAAACGTGTATTTTATGTCGTAAATGTCGGAATTATGCGTGGTTTGTGTTTTTGTTGTGATTTAGGACAAAAATCTGAAAAGAGGAGAAAACACGGGCTTTCACGGGCTTTTATCGAAGAAAAAGGCAAAAGACGAAGTCAAGAAATCAAGAGTGCAAAAAGAACGGAAGTCCAAGACCAATTCTGAAGATTTATCGAAGAAAAAGTCAAAAGACGGAAGTTTACTAAAAGCCGAAAAACTCAAGTCTAATTTATTGAAGAAATTACAAGACGAGTTTATTAATCCAGAGACAAAAGTCTAAGAATTAAGAAGACAAGGACTTAATGATAATTAAAGAAAGAAGAAAGAGAGGAGGAAGCTTCCTTCCACTAATCCCCTCCTCCCCTATAAATAGATCATTAGCTTCATTTTTAAGTTTTGTTGGCTAATAGTGACAATTAGTTCTTCCACCATTTACATTTCTTGCATTTAAATTCATGTCATTTCCTTAATTGTCTTGCACCCTTAAATTCCTTTAATTTCAAGTAAGTTTCCTTTTTATTGTTATTAATCTTTACTTTTATTGTTAATCTCCTATCTACCTTTCTTGATTAATCTTTAATCTTTATGCTTTATGTTTATGTTCATGTTCTTAAATTTTTATTGATTTAATTAAGTGGATTTTGATTATTGTGGTTATTTTTGTTAGTTTTATTGATTTGGATTGATTGGTTTTTGTTTAGTTAATCATTTGTGTTATTTTGGTTTAATCTTTTGGTTGATTTTGATTAGATTAGATTAGATTCGTGCATATTTGTTCTTCCGTGTTCTTCGTTACTGTTTGTTTGCCCAGGTATTCCGAGTCAAGGACATTTATTCCGAACGAAGGCTGTCTGTTGAATATTCCGGATCAAGCTGTTATTCCGAACCAAGCTTATATTCCGAGTGAAGGATTTATTTCGTATAAGTGACATATTCCGGATGAACCATTATTCTGAGTGAAGCAAATATTCCGAATAAAGGCTTTAGTCTGCAATATTCCGGATCAGCAACATATTCCGGATCAACTTGATATTCTGGATCAGTGCCATATTCCGAACCAAAGAAACATTCCGGATCAAGGTGTTCATTCGGAATAACTTATATTCCGGATCAAGGTGTTCGTTCGGAATAACAAATATTCCGGATCAAGGCATTATTCCGGATAAAGGATATTCCGGATCAGTGGACATTCCGAACCAAGCTGGTATTCCGGATCAAGGGTGTTCATTCGGAATATTCCGGATGAAGGGTTTGATGTGAGTATTCCGGATGAGTGTTTTGCTTGATTATTCCGGATGAATCTTTATTCCGCATGAGGTAAATATTCCGAGTAAAGAAGAATTATTCCGAACGAAGGTGACCTTCCGAACGAGTGATTATTCCGAACGAAGGTTTATTCCGAATGAGCTGTGTTTAGTTTATTTTTAAGTTTCTGTTTTTAAATTATTAAGCTTTATTTTTCTCGCCTTTTTACTTAGTCGCACTTTAGTTAAATTGCCTTAGATTTATTTTAAGTTGCCTTTAGGATAGTTTTAAGTTTGCGTTATTTACTTTTCGTCTCGCTTTAAATTCTTGTCATTTATTTTAAATTAGGTTTAGATTTAAATTACAGCAATTTACTTTAAAGTTTGTGCACTTTTCCCTTTTACTACAACGACACAACATTTGTTTCCATCAAAAGACAGCTGAGTTACACATTGAACCAGTAATCAATTCGATTAGACAACAACAACGAACTTTATAGTTTTTATACTGGCCAAAAGCCTCGTATTAAACACGACTATGAGGACTTGACAATGTCAGGGAGAGTCTTGTGTGAGTGTGTATTATCGTCTACGTAAACAGAGGCTAAGTTCAAAGACATCGCGTCTACTTAGATCTAGGAGACTAAGTGCATCTCACAAGGGAAGGTTCAAAGGGTCACACCTACCTATCCTATGCAAGATTCAACTGTTGGAATTTTATTGAAACTTTTGTGTATTACAACCGATCTCTATTCATGTGGGGGATTGTTGGAAAATATTGTTGGCAAAATAATTTTTGACCAACTTTGGACACAATGTATCATATATATTAGTGATACTTTACAGGTTCGCTTCTCCTTGAAGAGAGCTTCGCAATGAGCCTTTATGTGTCCAAAATGAAGGTGAGGTGAATGAGATATCGTGTCTCAAAGTTAGGCATTTGGTACCATGCTTAAAGAGAAAAAATAGTTATTTTTTGTCCCACATCGGTGAGATGTGTAAACTGGAAGGGAGTCTATTGTGTATAAATAGAGACCTAATTTCATAGCTTTTTCACACATCAAATCAATAAGTATTATTATTGATTTCCAACATATGGAGTACGCATCTGTAAAGGTGAAATTCCGGGCAGTTTTGTTAAGTTCGACAGTACAACTTACTGTTTCGACTGTTGTACCCTAGGAAACCGACGGTGAATCTGTTTTAAGGGAAACGTGTCAAACACGTGCCTAAGCTCTTTAGTGCTAAGCGTGTCTAACACGTATCTCAACTTGCTGGTGATTTAGTAAGTCTTTTCTTTATTTTATTGTTTTATTTAGTTATCGTTTATAATTATGTATGTGTTTGTTTTTCTGTTATTTATATTATATTATTAGTTTATGTTAATTTAATTAATTTTATTTATTTGATTTATAAATAAAAGTGTTATAATTTCCCTACAGAAAATAAAGAGATGATTTGTGAAGATGAGATGGATGGATGGTTGGTGGTGGAACTGATGGATGGTTGTGACTTGTGAGTAGGGGTGTTATCGGGTCGGGTTGTCGGGTTATCAGATGTATCGGATCGGGTTGAATCAGGTTTTGGTATAAATGAATGTGACCCGCAACTCGATCCTAGAAGGATTCGGGTTACCGGGTTAAGGTTATATCGGGTTTGGTTATCGGGTCGATTCAGGTTGACATAATTCTTATACAAGAATTGCTTATATTTGACAAAAGAACAAAATGAATGAATACACCGTATTTAATAGTGTTAAAAAAATTTAAAAGGGTTTAAACCATATACATTGCGCCTAAAAAGTGGTAGTGGCAAGATTCGTTACTTTAACTAATCTTGACAAGCAGGTATGAAATGGCCATATACTAAGGGTGCGTTTGGTTTGCATTCCGGAATCACTATCGGTAAAGGTTTAGATATAAGGTGGAATAGGAATCGGTATGAGTTCGGATATGATTATGAAAAAACACGTCGGGTTTGATGTTTATTAGGATTCTGAATCAAGGTTTCACATTAACATGTATATTCATTCATATGCATTTACCAAAAGTATATCAAGAAGGCAAGCAATAAATTTATGCAAAATGGATGAGTGATGTAAAAAAATAACTTTTAAACAAATTAATTCACAAATTTACAATTTGTAGTGAATAAACAAATCATTTTCTAAATTTATTCTTACCATATAGTTCCATATGAGTTAGTGCACTCATTCTTGAAAATATGAACTCTGTTTTTTATTTATGAATGTAGGATCAGTATACATTTTCTATTTATGGCCAAGACTATATCAAAATTACATCTCAAAATCTCATTAAAAAACCTTACGCTGATGAGTATTGGAGGCATACCTCAACAATATCGGTGTAAATCAATGATGGTGGAGTCAATGCTCAAGCTTGAGGATGATATTAAGGGGTATTTTTAATTTTGATTGCTGATAAGAAGAAATAGATGAAAATAGTGTGTAGAAAGGAGGGTCACTTGACTCCTATCATGTATGGAGATTTTACTGATTTCATATCCATATTTGATACCTGCTTTGAGTGACCAAACAACTTCATTGGATTCATAGTCATTACTTTATGGTCATTTACATATACCAAACGAGCCCTAAATCTATGACCAAAATCTTTAAATGGAATGTCGCTTTTTTCATGTGCGATATTACTAGTAGAAAACACTCTATAATGATCCTTGTAGTTTTTTGTTTTTCCTATTCTTTTCCTAAAGCTTAATCTATCTATTGTTTCTACAAAACAAATACTATAACTACTACATCAATATATATATAGGGCTCGTTTAGTTTGAATTCGGGTTTTACTTTAGATATAGGTTTATAAAGTGGAGGTGTAGGTTTAAGTTTAAATTTAGGTTTTGAATATTATATTAGTTGTTATATAAATAAATATATATATTAAATTATTATTATAATTTTTTTTTAAAAATATTTTATACTAAAAGAAAGACAGATAAAGAAAGAAAATCATGGGTAGCCCACGTAAAAACTAATATGTCAGTAAAAGTGTGAGGTCCCCTAGATTTCAAAATACCATATATGTGAGGTTTTGATAAGGCTTGTTGAAATTAGTTTTAGCACCAAACAATAAATGTTAGTCCCCGAAACCATATGGGCCCATAGTCTCCATCGTCAACCTAGAGGAGTTAGTTGTACCAATCGTCCGATGATCCAATGCTAACAAACACACAAGTTCTCATGTTTTAGTCTAAATGCTAACAATAAAAAAGAGTAAGGTCGAAATTCATATATTTGTTAAAGCGTTATGTTTCTTATCGGGTTGACGTGATAACCCGATAACAAATTAATCGAGACCCTAAGCCGACCCTATAAGATTATCGGGTTGACTCGATAAACCCGATAAGTTAAGTTGGATCCGAATCAACCCGGTCCTATAAGGTTTTATCGAGTTCGGGTCGGGTTCGGATCGGGTCGGGTCAACCCATTTGACACCCCTAGTTGTGAGAGAAGAATGAGTGGTTGGTGGTGGAATTTAGTAATGGTATTGGTAACGTGAAAGATGGTATTTGTTATGTGCTTGCCAAGTAGGCAATTTTACCTGCCAAACAGGTAGTAGGTCATCAGATTGGTCAAATTGAATCAAGTTTTAAAATATTTATATTAGATATGATAATAAAAAAAAGTAAAAAGTTTAATATGGGACAAAAACATAAGTACGTTGTTATTTTATAGCTTTTACTTAGTCCTATATTCAACCTAAAGTAGTTGGTTTTTGTTAGATTTGCTGAAGAATGAGTATTATATAATAATAAGTAATAATAATCTAAGCCACATGTTTTTTATGTTTAATTAGTAACTTGTCAATTTATATTATTTTTATTTTATTTATATTTTAGAATAATATTATAAAATAATTCTAAAATAAACAACTTTTACTTTTTCTCCCACCTTATTTTATAAATCTTACGTCAAATCCAAATCTTACCTAATCCTAAACCATGACGCATTAAATGTTTTTAATGTAAATCATATAAATGGATAATAGCTTTAATGAAAGACTTGAAGATTGTCAAATATTCTGAAAAAACTTTTGCAAAAACTATGCTTGCAATTGGAAAAAACCACTCAAAAGACTTTTCAAAATGAGAAAAAAAGTCTTTTTCCATTTGAACCATTAGAGATGCTTTAAGTAGTAATTTTACTTGTTAATAAAGGTAGCACTTTTGTTAAAAAAAATATAAATGTACTTGTGGTTCATTGATAGAAATTGTATGAACACATTTATTAGACATACTGACAGTGAAACATTAATTATAGTGCAAATACCATTTTTGTAGTGTACGAGCATTTGCAATGCAAAAATTAACAATGACTTATTACTATTTTAAAAAGTGTTTTAGAAGTGGTTTTTTCCTTGTCATAAAGGCTTTTTGAATTTTTTTTTGCAAAATCTTGTCAAGCTTCAAGTCGTTATTCAAAGTCTTTGCTATTAACTATGGTATATGTTTATTACATTCAATGCTTCAAGTCTTTTTAAGACTTATGCATTGTTGATGTTCTAAATAAATTACACCGTATTTATCTTGTGTGATGTGTATGCAATCGATTGCCAACATAATACATACTCTCTCTGTTTGATAGTTATTGTCCATCGATAAAAAATATGTAATTTAATAAAAACATTACTTTTATAATTTTTTCTATTATTTTTTTACACAATGATAATTTTACCCTTAACCAATTAATTTATAACTTTTTTTATATTTTGTAATAATACTTTCCGTGAGTGATATGATAAACGTAATTTAATGAGCGATTAATTTAGCACATTAATACATTTAAGGCATTAATTACTATGTTTCAGTTTTAGGTAGAACATACTATAAATTTGAGAAGGAAGGAGTAATAAATTTAAGGCATTAATTAGTATGTTTCAGTTTTATGTAGAGCAGATAATATGTTTATGCGCTTTGGTTGAAAAATATTTCTCTCTCATTTAACACATCTCAACTGTTTCACTTTGAACTCATCTGTGAATGTGTGGTTTTCAAGGTTTCTTTGTTTCTAGTTTCTGTTTCGTTACCTTTCTCTAATATGAACATCCAGTTGATGATCTATTGACATTCACAAGTTTTGCAACACGATTGTCAAGTCATTATTTATATGAATAACTAGATCATGTTCTGTATGGATGCAATTTCAAGCCTTTTACACCCACCGATTCAATATAGATTCCTTGTTTAACAGTGGAGAAAATTTATTTTGCATCTTTGTTTTTGTTTTGGAAACCAAGAGACAAATCTACATCCTTCATTTATTTTCAATCTAATGGTGGAGATTAATCTTAAAATTTTAAAAAAATACGGAGGGGTCATTTTTGGCAAAATGTCCAAAAGTTGAAAAAATGGGCGGATGTACAAAAGTTGTAAATATGACGGAGTAATGATTTATCACTAGTGATATTTCACTAGCAAAAATCGATGAAATATCACTGTTGATAAAACAATGAAATATCACTGGATATTACGCAGTAAATATGTTATATTACGTAGTAAATATCACTAGTGATGTTCATTGATTTATCTCTAGTGATATTTCTTTGTTTTTATCAGTAAACAAATATCAATTGTGATAACCGATTTTCGTCATATTTACAATTTAGTGACATTTTGGCAAAAATGATCCCTCCGTGTTTTCTTTAATGTTAGGTAATGGATGGCTAGAATTTGTCCCTTATATTCCAGCAAAAAATTTCCAAAATAACCGGACTAAAAAAGGTTTGTTTTTTTTCCAAAATCTTTATATGTTATATATACTCATCTTCCTTTAGTTAATTTTTAATTATTATAGCAAAGGGGTTTTGTAACATATTTCTGTTTCCTGAACATGTTAGATAGACCACAGGGTTTAGTTTGTTTGATCGAGTTTTATACTTGTTGAAGCAAATTTCTCCGGCTAGGCTGCTACTAGCAAATTCACTTCGGTCACAATGATGGTGTGCAAGTCTCTTGGTCTCGAACCTAGAAACACAAGGTAGCACACGTTAGCCTCGTCCCAGGTTTGACCCCGAGACCAAGCTCCGGTGTGAGAGTAAGTAACTGTCACGAAGCTGGTATCCGGTGTGGATTACCGGAAGATATAGTTGTATTAATGGTGAGTACTTAATACCGAGTGAGTTGTGTGTGTGTTAAATGTGGAGGTATTTATACTACTTTGTAGTGCATACCTGGATGTGTGGTCACATCAGTAGAATAGGCACCAAGTCCAAGGTTACGCAAATCCCAGTAATCGATGGATTTGTTTCCCCAAGGGCGGCGGCGCTTCTCTTTACCCGTTGGGTAGACGAAGGTCCCCTGGATAATGTTGTGGGTTGCTTTTACTTTTCCTTGGCCCTAGGATTGGTCATTAAATGCTTCACTGTCATAATATCGACCCTATTAAATGCTGGTAGGTTTCGGTACCGTTGCGGGGAAGTGTATGTGTCCGGAGGCATTGGCCGGAGACATACGTGAACATGTCCCCCCCAGTATCGTAGCGTTAGGGACAGCTAGCGGTATGATACTTTAAATGTGCTTCGCCCGAACAGTAACGGGTTTAATAAATGCGAGTCGCCCTTCTGACTTCACATTAATTGGTTTTGTCTTCTAGGTTCCTGCATTGTCGGCCACCAAGAACTTTGGTTTTCGTTTCATCGTCCAGGATCTGCTTCCACGTGTCCCACTTTCTTTTCAACGGTGCAGATCGATTATGGTAAATTGTGCCACGTCTCTTCAATGTTCTCTTTCTCAATATAAATAGTTGCCTCTTCTCCTTTTTATCATACTTTCCTCTCTTCTGTTTCCGCCATTGTTGTTCTTCCTTCAATATTTACCTTTTCGGCAGGTGTGCACTTCTTCTTATTCCCTCTTTTTGCTTCACATTTTTGTTATGTCTAGTGATGACTCCGAAGGCGAGACCTCCTTTCGTGATCCTAAGTGCGATATGCACATTAGGGTTTCTACCCTGTCTGGTGATGACCTCAAGAAGATATGTAGGAAATATCTTATCCCGGACGAGCTTCGTCCTCGCTTGCCTGACCCTCTTCTTACCATGAATAACCTTCCGGACCGCTTTATTGGCATCTATGAGGATTATCTGAAACATGGAGGACTTCGTATTCCTTTTTCTACCTTCTTCCTATCCGTGATCCGTCATTTCCTCATACATATTTCTCAACTGGTTCCTATGAGCGTCAACCGTGTTATTATGTTCGAGATTCGTTGTCGAAGTTTGAATATAGCCTGTACAGTGAATTTGTTTCGTGTTTTCTATAGACTAAGTAAGCAAGGACATTGGTTTTCATTTGAAAGTCGATGGCCTCAACGGTATGGTAAGTGTTTGACGGAAACTACCTCGAGTCTAAAGCTTTGGAAGCACAAATGGTTTCTCATTGACCAAAGGGAAATTCCTCACGCTATGCCTTGGAGAGATAGAGATACGGATGTTCGTGATGACTTCCCTACCACATTTAATGCAAAACATGCACAGTTGCTTGCCGATAATCCTATTTTGCTTCGCTCTCCTCACAGACATTTGTTGTTCATGGCTGGTTTATGGTTTCCTTACGAGAACCCTCCTTTCCGTCGGATCGTAGTTGATCTTGATAAAAAGGGTATTTTGCATATATATTTTCCTTTACTTACTGCGGGCTCTTGTTGCTCGCTCTAACCGCTATCTCCTTTTTATGCAGAGCTTACAATGGATGAGTTCATCAAGTTGCCATCATTTGATAATGTCAAAGTGGGAAGGGACGAGAATGCAACTATGGCTACAACCACGCCGAGGGTTACGCAACCGTTACCGCTAAACACTCCTATTCCCAATTTGAATCCTCAGCAAGAAGCCGTTACTAAACCAGATCCGAAGATCTTAGCAGCCCGACTGCGTAACGAGGGGAAGAATCCGGTGATAGTCACGAAGAAAAGACCTGCTGGCGGTGAGCCTTCCGGGCGTCGATCGAAGAAGAAGGCTGGTAAAGCACAGGTCTCGTCCGGCACTGAAGATACTGAAGTTCATTCAAGCCCACCTCTTAATCATTCTCATCCTTCGGGGTCCGGTGGTGATCATAGTAAAACCAGCGGTAAGGAGACAAAGACCCCCCCTCACATCAACTTGAGTGATCCTTCGTCTCCTTCTCATGATGATGTTCATGACGATAATGATACAGGTGTGTTTTGGTTTCTCATGGTTCAGTTTGTCCCTAAATGTTGAATGTATATGTTTTTTTATGTTGTTGTATACTCCCTTTGTCCAGGAGACGTGCAGGGTCCTTCTCGCCGGTTTATGGCCCCGTGGCATTTGAACGAGGATGTACGCATTGATTCCCATTACTCTGCCCGAGAGTTGTTGTTTCACCTGCCCACCCCTGCGGAACAAGCTGCATTATCCTCGCTTTCGAATTATGATATTTTGAGTCACGCCTATCAAACCCTTGCTCGAAGCACACTCACTGTGTCCAAATTGATGAAGAGGTATGAGGCTCTTAGACGGGAACACTCCCGTTTGTCCACAGCTCAACAGGGACCCCAAGGGAATTTTGCCTCCGGAAAGACAATGCTTGATCAAATGGCCCTAGCACACAAGAAGCTTAAGGATAACTACAATGGCTGTCTTTCCCGGGAGCAGGAACACCTTGGTATTATCGAGAGGCTGGAGAAAGAGGTCGAGGACTCTGGAGCCATGATTGCTGCAAAGGATGAGAAGATTGCGGAACTGGAGCATCTCTTAGGTGCAAGTGCTCAAGATCACATTAAAGATTCCGACAGGATTAAAGAGCTCGAGTCCGGCAACAAACACTTGACTTCTCTTCTTGCCCAAGCCGAGGTGGACAAACAGGTTCTGGTGAGAGATGACTTCCCCATACTTGTGCGTAAGCTTCTTGCTAGCTATGAGTACAAGAGGTCCCTCTCTTTAGGTGCCGGTGGGATGTATAATGCATGGTTTCTCAAAGCTGTGGAGTTCGGACGCACACCAGAGCAACTTGCTGCTGCCATTGCCGCTGCTGATAACCTGAACATAGAGATGGCTAAATCTTGGAAGGAGGACTTCATGGCCTTATTTTCAGCAGAATATCCCTTCGTAGCCAAGGTATCAGCGGCCAACAAGCTTTCCGTCATTGATATCATGCAGCTAGATCCAGCAGAGAAACCCACTGCTCTTGTACCGGAGAATCCTCCTGTGACCGGAACTTCTGATACTACCAAGCTCTCGGCAAATTGCCCTGGTGATGATGACCAACAGACAACGGTAAATGATGGGGGTGCCCCATGAATTGAAGGCCCGGAATGCCGGTGCACTTTGTAATCTGTCATCTTTAAAACAATAGCTGTTTGTAATAAATTCTTATTATTTCTGGTTTTTCGAACAAGTTCCATCCCGTACTTCATGTATGACAGCTTTATCCCTATTGTTAATGGCTATGTTTCTTCCTTACATTGTCTTTTTTTTGGTTTGATTATTATGCTTGTTAGTTACCGGAGCATATTTATAGAGTATGCCCAGATATTTGTGTACTTACACATGTGTTTCATATGTATGTGAGAGACATCGGCACCGGGCCGCTTTTGGTTTGTCTCCGGATTGCTGTATAAGCACATCCAACACTTGTACGTCTACATTTGTGTTTTTTGGGAGACATCGATACCGGACCGCTTTTAATTTATCTCCGGATTACCCCTTGGGCGCATCCAAATATATGTATTGATAATTATGCCTTTTTAGTCTTATATGGAATACATCGGCACCAAGCCGCTTTTGATTTGTCTTCTGATTGCCCTTTGGGCACATCCAGCACTTTAAAGCGTATTTACATACCATTCGGTTAGCTAGGCCGAGGTCTATAACTACTGCAATTAAATATGCTTAACGGAAGAGTTTTCATTCATTAAAGCATAACAAAGGAGTTGATACAACAAGGTTCTCATTACATAAAACATTTCTGCAAATTGGTAGCGTGCCAAGTGCGCAGTATCTCCTTTCCGTCCATGGTTTCCAATTTGTACGAACCGGTTTGGTAGGCTTCCACGACCCTGTAAGGTCCTTCCCAGTTGGGACCCAACTTTCCGATCTTCTCCTGTCGGCTGGCCATGTTTCGGCGGTAGACAAAGTCTTCGACCTTGAAGGAATAAGGTCTAACACACTTGTTATAGTACTGCTCGACCTTCTTTTTGTATTTGGATTCTTGTATGGCCGCAGTCTCCCTCCTTTCTTGGAGCAGGTCCAAGTTTACCCTTAGCTCTTCTTCATTTGTGCTTTCGTAAAAAAGTAAGGTTCTTGTGGAAGGAATGCCTATTTCCGCCGGGATCACGGCTTCACTCCCATCGGTGAGGCTAAAAGGAGTTTCTCCATTGCTGGTTTTGAGCATAGTCTGGTGGGCCCATAACACATGAGGCAATTCGTCTACCCATCTGGTCAGCCTTCTCCCCAATCTTGCCTTTAAACCATGCATGAGCGACTTGTTGGCCCTCTCGACCAGACCGTTGGCCTGTGGGTGTGCTACCGCGGTGGTCATCTGCTTAGCATGCCATTTATCACACCATTTCCCAAAGGATCCGTCTATTAACTGCTTGCCATTATCCGTTACTATCACCCCGGTAATCCGAACCTGCACATAATGCTTTCCCAGGCGAACTTCTTGACTTCCTTCCCGGTTATCTTGGCCACCGACTTAGCTTCAATCCATTTGGTAAAGCAATCAATGGCTACTATCATGAACTTGATGTTGCCAGAATTTCCACTGATTGGTCCTAATATATCCATCCCCCATTGATAAAAGGGCCACGGTGATGTTATCGAAGTCAAATTGGTCTTGGGAAGCCTTGGTATGGGACCATGTATTTTGCATGAGTCGCACTTAGAGATCTCGTCCCATGCGTCCTGGTGCATTATGGGCCAAAAATAGCCTTGACGCATTATCTTTGCAACCACTGATCTTGCTCCAGCGTGCATTCCGCAAGCTCCCTCATGAACCTCTCGGATGATATAATTTGCTTGCAATGGTCTGACGCACCTTAGCATTGGAGATAGGTCTTGGAAATACGTTTTTCCAAGGAAAGTCTCGGTCACATCATTATTAGCATAGATCACGAGCTATAGACTTGTTTAGGACATTGTAACTTGGAGTGACCTCCATTTGGGGGAGATTGTTGGAAATACGTTTTTACGTATTTAGAAAGGATCGGTCACTCCAAAGATATATTCAAGTAATGGGCTCGTGATCTATGCTAACAATGATGTGACCGAGACTTTCCTTGGAAAAACGTATTTCCAACAATCTCCCCCAAAGGGAGGTCACACCATTTTACAAAATCTTAAACCTAGCATACTATGCTTGAGTCTTCGATCTTGTTCTTGTGAATATGTTGATGAGATCTTTGACTTTGGCTTGAGCATGTTCTTTTGCCTTGACCTTGTGCATTCACCACTTGTGATATTTGCCTCTTCGTGACTTCATGATCCACATACTTATACTTTTATAAATTCTTGAAAGCTTCAGAGTTTGATATAGCGGAAGACTTGACTTTTAGAGTTTCTTGAATTTGTTGAAGTATTAAGTGCATACAGTATAAGCATGTGGTGACAACTTCTTCTGGATTGTACACCGCAATGCCACCTTCTTGTTACGCTGCATAAGACAGTTAGCAACAAAACATATACACGGATGAAATGGCCTTGAACATTTCATTCTAATTCGGTAGCATTTTACTCCGGTCGGTGAAGACCGTTGGACGATATAAAAATATCGTACTTGTGACAGGTAGTTTCAATTAAGAACCTCCTTGACAAGATTTCGCGGGTAAACCCGTTCTCTTTATTTGAACGTCCAAAGCTGACTGCGAACATAAAGAGTGAATCATTTGGATAATAATATCCGCATGATTTGAAGCTGTCAATTCATGTTCCTAGAACAAGTGAAATTCAATTAAGAACCGTACCATCGTTGCTTTCCAGTTGTCACAAGCTTGATTCGTATAGAATCTTGCAAGTTACCTACCAAGTGTTGTTTGAGGTTAACACTAGAAGGATTTCCACTCATCACTGTGAACACTAAGTTATCACTCTGAGTGTTCTGGCAAGATCACTAAGATATTTCATAGAGGCCTAGAACGTGTTTAAATTCATTTAAGAATTAAACCACTGTTGCTTTCCAGTTATCACAAGTTTGATTCATAAAGAATCGCACAAGTCACCTACCATGAGCTTTTTGATATTCGCTCAAGAAGGATTTCCATCTTCATTGTAAATACTTTCGTATTACTCGGATGTTCAGGCAAGATCATGAAGATTTTGCGTAGGACTCTTAATATCTTTCTTACTTTTCACAGTGTGTGAAGAAGCAAGGAATTATGAAAGTGTATCCTAATGAGATATTTGATGATCTCAAATGGCTCTAGACTCGATCGTGCATTTTGGATTTTTTAGTGATCGGAGGCTGGAGAGGAGTGCCACCATTTCATTACCAATTTATTCGGAGCGAATAAATCAATAGATAATGTGTTGTCTCCGTGTGATTAAAACAAATATCTTTTAAGAGATATCTGAGTTAGCTGGGATGGGTTGTTCCATGCATCACTGGGTCCATGATGTCTGTCTTCAATATCAAGCATCATTAAAAATTATCTCAATAGCATATGTATTGACCCGGGTTCTACCTAAGGTTGTAAGGAGGGCTTCTTTCTTTACACCCTTTATCATTACAATTCTTTTTCATTCTTCAACCCCTTCAATGCTTACCAATACGTCATAACTAGCACCTTGTTGTGATTGTTCCAGTGCTAACTTAAGTACTTGGTCCGGCATTCAGCTACGTTCACAATCTTTCTCCATCTTTCCTAAGGACTACTATTTCTAGCTATGGAATGTCCTTGGGAAGATTCCTCCGGTTATAGAGAAATCATTTGACTTTAACCTATCCTACCATCCTTATGTCACCACAATCTTCACCGTCGTGAATAGAGATTTTTTGGGTAAGTGTATGTCACTATAAAATCCATTTTTAAGTGCAAATCCATTTTGCTCCCCCTTAACATATGCCACGATATCCAAAAACATTTCTCACATGTCGGGATGAGCTATCACGTTAAGTCAAACCATTATTGATCTCAATATTAAATCACATTTTCTCCCCCATATTAAAAATATTAACCCAATCAATGTTTTTAATATCAATTGATTTAATAGCATTTTAAGAAAATTTGGGAAGAAAAATGCAAATCCAATTATCTTCATGAGTTTCACAAGCAGCTCCCCCTCAAATTAATGAGGGTGTACTTGAAACGTAAATTAAATACCTTTTAAACACAAGTGTAAGGTACTTATCACGTGCAATGATCATATATGATAATGTATTCACAAGATTAGCAATTTATGAGGTTGGACTTGAATGATGGAGAACATCATATGAAAGAAGCACATGGTTCTTGTTCACGAATGTTGGTCGCCTCATTACGTCTGAAGTTATCTCTTGACTCCATGTATACGATTGATATCGTTGTCTTGACACCAATACGTGAACTTGGCACTTTCGGCGTCAAAGATTCTTAATACTGGACAATTGCTCCCCCTCAATTGTTGACCCGTGTTCTATTGAAAAAGTTGTAGTCATCGTTTGAGTAGTAGCATCGTCGAGTATGTAGATATCAATTGTAAATTGCTACGGTTGGTGGAGATGATAACTTCATAAAAACAAGATTTCTCTTGTTTTAACAAATAAATGCACTGACACGTACATATATTCGTGTTAGATTGTGTTATCACGTAAACACAATCCCTTACATGGTTATAAAGTAAACCATGCCCGAGAAAATTAATTCCCGTTGTTGAGTCAAAGCTTTCCGGTGAAATGCTTGACTTTAATATGAAAACTGGGTTACTATCTGAAATAATAGCAAGCCATTTTGAGCATGTTTTAAAACATTTGAACTTCTGCTCGAACTTTATTTACAACCCCGTGTCATTATTGAATGACATTTCTAGTATCGTAAATATTATCGATTCCAGAAGACATGCTCTTTTTATCAAAACATTTTTTAACACATCATTTTGAAAGATTTAGAAAAACCTTTTGAGAAATTCTCGAAAAATTGTGTTCAACGTTTTGAAAACCATTTACTTGAGCTTAAGATGTTGAATATCTTGCAAAACGAGCTCAAGTCCGAGAAGTTGTAAACTTCTCGTTGTTAAGGATAAGTTTATCATCAGCGATAAACTTTCATTTTAACTGAAGAACGAGTCCTAAGTTGACATTTACTTAGAAGTCGTTTTCATGATCTTGAAAAACTTTGAATGTTTTAACGTAAAGCTCATGACCGAGAAAGATGAATTTCTCGTTATGAGGTAAAGTTCTCTTATTTAAAAGATACACTTTCCTTTCTGAGCTTAAAACTTGGAATGTTTTAATACAAGCTCATGACCGAGAAAATTTAATTTCCCGTTACGAGGATAAGCTATCTTTAAAGATAAGCTTTCCTAAAAATAAGGTCCGAGTTACAGTCTGATATTTAACTGTAAGTCTTTGTGCATGAGCTTAAAAACTTCGAATGTTTTTATTATTAGCTCATGCCCGAGAAAAATTAATTTCTCGTTGTAAGGATAAGTTTATCATCGGCGATAAACTTTCCTTTTAATTGAAGAACGAGTTCTAAGTTGACATTTACTTAGAAGTCGTTTTTCATGAGCTTGAAAAACTTTGAATGTTTTAACGTAAAGCTCATGACCGAGAAAGATGAATTTCTCGTTAAGAAGAAAAGTTCTCTTATTTAAAAGATACACTTTTCTTTATGAGCTTAAAAACTTAGAATGTTTTACTACAAGCTCATGACCGAGCAAAATTAATTTCCCGTTACGAGGATAAGTTATCATCAAAGATAAGCTTTCCTAAAACTAAACTCCGAGTTACAGTCTGATATTTTAACTGTAAGTCATTGGGCATGAGCTTAAAAACTTCGAATGTTTTTAATATTAGCTCATGCCCGAGAAAAATTAATTTCTCGTTGTAAGGATAAGTTTATCATCGGCTATAAACTTTCCTTTATTTGAGGATTGGGTCATTGTCTGACATTTAACAATGAACCATTATACACGAGCTTAAAACCTTTGAATGGTCTTAGTGTAAGCTCATGTCCGAGAAAACTTAATTTCTCGTTTTGAGGGTAAGTTATCGTTGCGTAGATAAACTTTCCTTTCTCTAAAGTCCGGGTCATCGTCTGTCATTTAACGAGGAGCCATATACACGAGCTTAAAATCTTTGAATAATTTTAATAATAGCTCGTGCCCGAGAAAAAATTAATTTCTTGTTGTAAGGATAAGTTTATCATCGGCGATAAACCTTCCTTTCTTTGAAGATCGAGTTATAGTCTATAATGTGACTATAAGTCCTAGTGGTAAGCTTAACCATGAATCCCCTGAGACGCTTGTTTCTCCGATATCTGCTTCTTCAGCAACCAAACTCTAAGAGTATCCTTAGTTGAACGGTATACAATGATTGGACCGCTTCGTTCTTTTGGAACATCAACTTTGGTACCTGCATTCTCATTAGGAATTTGCATGATTTGATATGGGTTAGCGATATCTATCTTAGAAGCAAGTGGGGGTTCACAGTTGTCTTTTCTTGTGCCAGAGGCGACCTGAGTGGATGATTCACTTGTCTTAGTTGAAAAACGTTTCCGTTTATAGAAAACCTTAAGTTCAGGCTTAAGTGATGTATCATCCTTTTCAATTTCCTCCCTGGCAGTCTTAGTAGAATCGGAGATTATCCTAGTTAAGGGGCACTCGTTTCCTACAAGAGTGAAAGTTCTACCAGTGGGGCGCCACATTTTACCAATGGCTTTGATTTTAGCTACCCACAGGGATTTAAGTCTAGCACGGGAGTTCACCTCATTAAGTAATTTTTTGATACAAGAATCATGATTGGCTTTAAAGACACATTTCCTACATGTTTTACAAGTAGCATATTTAATGTCCGAGTAAGATCTAGAATTCCTAGATGATTGATTGATGGTCCTAGGATGTGACATGCTACAGTTAGCAGGGTTGGGTAAACTAGAAGGCATCTGACTAGGTTTGAAATTCATATCTCTTACTTGTGTCTGTTGAATAGCTTCCTTTAGACCAAATTTGTGGTGAACGTCATTTGAACTAGTTCGAGACTTTTTCTTTGGACTATGTCTAGGGAAACTAGAGTCAATCATGTGATTAGTTCTTGCAGAAGCTGTCTTAGTCACACTGGGCCTAGATGGTGGAGTGACTGGTCTAGAAAGATGAACCATATCAACTTGGGAGGCAAACCACGGTCTCAAGGATTTTGGTCGCTCGGATCTAAATGCAGTCAGTTGTCTAACAGACTGAATTTGAGGCAATTTCCCCAAGATTGATGGGTTTTCAAGCTTAGTATCCACACAAGATCCTTTAGTTTTTCTCAATTCGTTTTTCAACGCAGCTATAACAAAAACCTTTTCCTGAACTTGAGCTTTTAAAGTCTCATTCTCTTTGAGCAATCTATCTTGGGATGCCAACTTAGATTCTAGCAATTGAATTTGTTTCATAAGATTATCCTTTTCAGCTTTAGAATCTAAAACTTTTTGATCCAATTTTCCTTCAATAACAACGTTTGACTTTTCAAGTTTTTCAAAATATGTTTCAAATTTGTCCGTTTTCTTAGAAAATTCTAATTTGGCATCCTTAAAATCTTTTGATTGTTGAGCTACAATCGTTTCGAGCTCTCTAATCTTGGAATCAGAAGCAGTTATAAGACAATTATCATGATGTTTAGCATTTTGAACACTTTCTCCCCCATTATGACTCACATCGGATGAATCAGAAGTGGTATTTCTATCACTCTTTTCCATCCCATGTTTGTCATAATTAGGTTCAGAATGCTCAATATGCGGCATTTCATCAGCATATACATCATAAACAACATTACATTGTACCATGTACGCAGGCTCTTCGTCATAAACGGGTAAGGTGTCATCAAAAGAGATCTTGTGAACATTTCCTGACGTGCCACTGGTATCATGTTGTCCTCCAGATTCCTTGCTCTTGCCATCGTTAGGCTCCAAGTTGTCAACCGTATGACCATTCTCCTCTTGCATCTGCATCATATATTCTTGCACTCCATTATCATACGCTTGCTGAAGTCGAGATTTTTCATAAATCGAAGACGAGACCGATGTCATGAGTTTCAATATTGTATCACGGAAAACTCGAAGCTCGGTATGTGTATCTCGAAGAAATGATTGGCAAATCACTGAACTTTCAAGCTTGACGATATTGAATTGGAGGAAAGGCGTGAGTTGTGTCACAAGAGCCTTATATGCAAGTGCCGATGTAGAGTGATTAAAGTTTTCATTGTGGAGTTGCTCGGCGAGTTGGTTCAAAGTGAGGAATATTGAGTCGATAAATATGTAACGATCTTGACCAAAGAGTGTCAAAAATTCGCTCCCTCCTTGAAGCCGTGAAAGAGTAACTAGATGATACTGAAGCATTTGAAATGAAGTGATGCCACTTTCTCTAACTTTGTCTTGTAAAAGATGCAATTCTCCCTCGTTCGATGTCGATTTCAATAAATCCATTGAATGTCGATGAAAAATAACGTAAGGATTACTTATCAATGGAAAACAAATCCGACTTAACTTTCAAATAATAATACCCAATTAAAAATCCGTAGCCACTAAAAATAAATCCCGTCACTTTGTCTCGTCTTTTCCCGATTATAACCACATTTAATACACAAAGTTTATTCAAAATAGTGAAAAAAAAATTTGACTAAAAAAATACGGGTATGATGCTGTTTAAATCACACAGCCCAAAAAAAAATTGTTTCCTCCACTTGGCCTTATCAAACCCCCTTTATCTGTTATGACACCCACGTGTCTTTAGTCAACCACAATCGCAAACTTAGTTATCTCCGTCCCTTAAAAAAAAATTCACTATAAATGCTCTTTAACCCACTTCATAGAATACTCCGTCTAAAAGAAAAACTTGTATTCTCTCAAAACCAATCCACCCTTGTAACTTCCGCCCTATATTTCTCTCAATCTGATAATATCTCTCACAAAACTAATCTGATAAAAACTCTCTCGCACAAAACTAATCCACCTTATCCCTCCATTCCTTTCCTCCGCCTCTTTTTCTCTCAATCTCAGATTAAACCAGACACTGATCTCACAAAACTCTTTGAATTTACCACGCGATAGATCACATATACCATCACAATAACTTATTTCCTTTTGGCTGAGATAACCCACGAATCACCTAGATATTAATTTGATCTATTTCATAAACGACGAATCAAATCAAACACCCTTGATAATTGAATAGAGAATGAGGCTACACAAAAGGCGACTTCAAGATCTTTAAATAAAGTCTCGGGTAGGTACTGACTGTGTTTGATTTTCGTTTTGATCGAGGATATTTTTACTGTGACGGAGATCTTTGTGTTGTTGTCGTGGGTTCGAGTGTCTTTGTCGAGAGTGGGTTTGTTTTGAGTCAGTTTTTGGTAAAAAAAATAGAGTCTTGATACGAGATTTGTTAAGAGTTCGAGATGATTGTGAGTGAGGGTCGAGTCTAGGCTGATGTGTTTGTGGTTGAGTCAAGAGTCGTGTCTTGTCTTTGGTGTGGTCAAATCTATGTGACAAGTCTGGAGTCTTGGTGTGAGTGTTGGGTGAGTGTGTTGAGAATGGGGGTTTGTTTGAGTCTGAGTCAAGTGAATTTTCTTGTCGAGGGTGTTTTTGATTAGATGATGTTGAAACGTGAGGTGAGTTGAGGGTCTGGGTCGAAAGTCAAGTGACGTTGGTTCGAGTCGTGAAAGAGGTGTGGTTTGAGTCAAGAATCTTGTTTAGTTCGATGTGATGTGACGAGTGTATGTGTTTGGTTGGGTTTGTTGGAGTCTGTTTAATGAGTCGTGAGTTTGTGTTTGGTTCGAGAGTGAGTGGGAGTCGAGGTTGGGTGGGTGATACGAGAGGTTGTGTTGGGTTTCGTTGGTCGGGTCAGTTTTGGAGTCCGTTGTGTTTGAATCAGTTTTGATGTGTCGAGTCTTAGGCTGATTTCGAAGCTTATCCGGAATAAGTTTCCTAAGTCATATCCGGAATGAGCTTCCTAAGGCTTATCCGGAATAATCTCGTAACTCTTATCCGGAATAGTTTCCTTTTGCTTATCCGGAATAAGTTTCCTGAGTCATATCCGGAATGAGCTTCCTAAGGCTTATCTGGAAAAATCTCCTAACTCTTATCAAGAATAATTTCCTTTTGCTTATCCGGAAAAATCTCTTATCCGGAATAATTTCCTTGTGCTTATCCGGAATAAGTTTTCGGCTTATCCGGAATACTGTTTGCGAAGGTTATCCGGAATAATACTTGTTGAATACCAGATCGAGACCAAAAAGTGATGACTTGAATGTTGATGGAGACCAAAAAGACTGATACCAAAACTGAACAAAAAAACGACTGTTGGACAGATTGGAGAGAGAGAAAAAGAATATCAATTTGGACAAATGTTATATCAGATTCGGAACAAAAGAAAAATGATAAAAGAAATAAAAAAAATGATTAGAAATACCGAACTCCAAATGTTATAAAAAGTTAATAAAAAAGGATGACTTATTAGATTCAGAACAAAAGTTATAAAAAGAATAATGATAAAAAAAATGATAAGAAACACCGAACTCCAAATGTGATATCAGATCCAAAATTAAAGCAAAAGAAGAAAAAAAAAATTGATCAACAAATTAATAGATAAAACACGCAAATCCTAAGATTTAACCATGGCTCTTGATACCAATTATAGGTCCATAGTTTCTTAGGATTGTAGATGTGTTTGATTGATCTAAAGAAAGGAGAGGAATAAAGAACTAGAGAGAGAGAGAGTTAGAGAGAGAAAGGAGAGAAAGTAAAGATGGATTAAATGAAAGTGTAAAATACCAAATGAGCAACCCCTCCTAACATGCTAGGAGGGGGTATATATAGCCCACCCTACATGTGGGCTATATGGGCTATATGGATTACATATAGGATCACGAGCCCATTACTTGAATATATCTTTGGAGTGACCGATCCTTTCTAAATATGTAAAAACGTATTTCCAACAATCTCCCCCAAAGGGAGGCCACTCCAAGTTACAATGTCCTAAAAAAGTCTATAGCTCGTGATCTATGCTAACAATGATGTGACCAAGACTTTCCTTGGAAAAACTTATTTCCAACAATAGGTATGATTTTTTGAACAACACCCCATTTTCCATGGTATATTGGGGTATTTTCATCCTTAGGTTTCTGGCCTTTTCTGGATCTTGCGGCAATATACCTTCTTCCAAGCACCTTTTAATAGGCGACATCCAACATTCTTCCTCCTCTTCCACTATATCATTGACCTCCTGTATATCAATGGACCTTGCGTCCAAAGCTTCCACCAATACTTCCTTGGTTAGGTGGTTGAACGCAACCGAAGTAAGTTTGCTTAGGACATCGGCCATTTGGTTTTTATTCCGGAGGATGTGCTCAATGTTGAACTTTGTGAAGGTGAGAAGGCGCTCTTTGACCTTGGCCAGATACTTGGACATTCTATCATCGCTTTCTTCGAACTCTCCTTTGATTTGACAAGCTACTAGCTTGGAATCCACTTTGGCTTGTAATTCCTTTACCCCCATCTTCTCGGCCAACCGAAGTCCAGCCAGGAGAGCTTCATATTCAGCCTCATTATTTGAACAATTGAAATTAAACTTTAAAGTGTATGCGAATTCTACTCCTTCCGGATTGATTAGCACCAGACCGGCGCCAGCTCCCTTACTATTAGCTGCTCCATCTGTGAACAAAACCCACTGAGCTTCCGGCTCCTCCTCCTCCTCAAAGATCTCATAAATCGTTGCGGCCTCTTGTTGATCTAGGGGAGCCTCATTCAGGAAGTCCGCTAACACTTGACCTTTGATAGAATTCCGAGAGACATAGAATATTTCATATGTTCCCAATTCTACTGCATACTTTGCCAGCCTTCCTGAAGCTTCGGACTTGCTTAATATTTGTTTCAAAGGCTGGTCTATTATGACATGGATGTCATGAGCTTCGAAATGTCTCCTCAACCTTCGGGATAAGTGCAATAATCCAAGGACCAACTTTTCTAGCGGAGCGTATCTTTTCTCGGCGTCATGTAGCGTCTTGCTCACATACCTCACTAGCATTTGCATCCCGTTTCGCTCCGGCAGAAGTGCACTGCTAACTGCGTCTTTGAACGCGGCCAGATATACATACAAGACCTCTCCTTTGACGAGGGATGTTAATAACGGAAGATCTAATATTGCCTTTTTAGCTGCTGGAAGGCTTCTTCTGCCTTGTCCGTCCACCGAAATTCCTCTTTATTTTCTTTGGTAATATTCTTCAAATGTTTCAAAGAATGGCATTGACCTTTCGGCCGACCGGGACAAGAAACGATTGAGTGCTGCCAGCTTACCGCTCAAAGACTACATTTCTTTCAAAGTTTTCGGGGACCTCATCTCTGTGATTGCTTTTGTCTTCTTGGGGTTTGCTCTTATGCCTTCTAATGTTACCATGTATCCTAAGAATTTTCCTTCCTCGACCCCGAGCGAACATTTTTTTGGGTTTAATTTCATGTTAATTCTTTTCAGATTGTCGAAAGTTTCTTGGATGTCTGCGAGCATGTCTTCCTCGGTTTTACTTTTGATCATCGAATCATCCACGTATGCTTCTAAGTTCGTACCAATTTGCGAACGGAATGCTGAGTCCACCAACCTTTGATAGGTGGCCCCGGCGTTCTTCAGACCGAAAGTCATTTTCGTATAACAGTATGTGCCCTCGTCAGTATAAAATGCTGTCTTTTCCTCATCTGCTTCGTCCATTAGCACTTGGTGATATCCCTTATAGGCATCTAGGAAACACTTGAACTTATATCCCATGACCGCTCCTATCTTCACATCTATGTCCGGTAGGGGATAATAATCCTTCGGACAGGCGGAATTAAGGTTCTTGAAATCTATGCACATTCGCCAATCACCATCCAGCTTCTTTACCAGGACGGGGTTGGAGATCCATGTTGGGTACATCACCGGTCGTATGATACCGTCCTTCATCAATTCTGCCACATCTCTTTTGACCGCTTGACTTTTTTCTTCTCCCAGCGTCCTTCTTTTTTGTGCAATCGGAGCAGCCTCTATGTTGACATTCAGCGAGTGATTGATAATCCTCCTTGGTACTACCGTCATATCCGAAGGTTCCCATGCAAATACATCAGCGTTGTTTCTTAGCAAATCTATGAGCTGCAACTGACACTTCTTGGTGAACAACTTTCCAATGGTGACTAACTGCTCCGGGTATCCGGGGTTAACACAGATTTGTTTCGTCATATCTCCCGCTACCCTTGCTTGCTGATTGCGCTTTTCATGAGCAATCCATTTGTCTAACTCTTTTCCCACAGCCGTTGCTTTCATTTTTTCTATTTTCTGTCCGTCCTCTATGACCCTGCATTCATAGATTGCTCGTGCTTTAGTTCTCATTGTTGCAATTCCGTTAGGAGTGGGAAACTTCATGGCTGAGTGGACGGTAGAAGGTACGGCTCTTAATTCCCTGATTCTGGTTCTTCCAAGTATGATATTATAAGGAGATGGTACCCTGATCACCGTGAAGCTCATCACTGTTCGTCTTGTTAGGTCATGTGATCCGAAGGTTACTTCCAAATCAATTTTGCCGAGAGGTGTTGTTTCTTCTCCTAAGAAACTTAAAATCTTTGCGTGGTCGGGTGTCAACCTCCTTCGGATCGAGTAATCTAAATTTAGAAAGCAGTCTTCGAACATGACTTGCATTGTGGCTCCTTCATCCATAAATACCCTTTTCACCCAATATCCTTCCACCTCAGCCTCGAATATTAAAGGATTGTCAGATGCCTCGGTATCGGAGACCGGAGGGAATGTGATGGGAGTATTCATCCAATCAACCTCTATCTTACATACCTCTTTCCTCTTCATCCCGCTACACCTGCCTTCTATCATGTTTATTGTCTTTTCTTTGAAATCTCCATTTCCTCTTCCTTGATTTCCTTTGTTTACCCTTCCTCGCAAGTCTCTTACGAGATGGTTTAGCTTACCAGACTCTAAGGCTGTTTCCAACTGCTTTCTCAACTGATGACAATCGTTGGTGAGATGGCCCTTTTCTTGATGATAATCACAGTACTTATCCATGTTTTCGGGTCGGACTATTCCCTTGGTCGGCAATGGTGGGGGAAGGCACAATTGCAATTCAGTGGCTAGGATTTCTTTTGGGAACTTGGTCAGAGATTCCAAACCGGGACGTTGGTATGGGAACCTCCTTCCTTGATTTTGGTTTACTGGAGGTACATATGGGGAGAACGAGTGCTTAGATCGATAATCATTTCTTTGGCGACCTCTATTGCATCCACGCGCACCATAAGGGGCATATCTTTCTTCCCTGTTGTATTTTACATTTCCATCACCCATTTCCCCTGTCGGCAATTCCGTATTCCGGAAGGCATCCTCGGATTTTATGAAATCATCTACCCTTTGCATCATTTCCGTCACCATCATAGGGGTGTCATCTGTGAAACGTCGAACCAGATCCGGGCATTTAGCCCCGTTCACAAAGGCTGATATCTTCATCACTTCCGAAACCCCTTGAATATAGCTTGCCTCATCTGTCCAGCGCTCTTTGAATACTGCCAAGCTTTTGTGTGCTTTGCGGGTGATGGTGGTGATTTCCATTGGCGTTTTGAGGCTTTTCCTTCTCAGAGAAAATCTTTCCAAGAATTGGTCTTTTAAATCATCCCAATTATCTATGCTACCTCTCGGTAACCTTTCGAACCATCCTTCGGCGGCTCCATCCAAAGTTTGCTGAAAGAATCTACACCACACTAGCATCAGCAATTCTCCAGAATTAGCTGCACCGGCAAACCGGGTGATATGATCATTGGGATCAGTTGCTCCTGAGTATAGCTTGAGGGTTGCGGGCAGTATATGCTTCGGTGAGGAGAATTGTATAATTCTTTTGGTGAAAGGAGAAGCCCTCACATCGTTGAAAGGCTTTTGCAAGTCGTCTACCGGTAGGTTGTCTTCCTTCTGGACCCTTCGTCCTTCATTTTGGTTCCTTGGTATATCTTGTGGGTCGTCCTCGAAGACCAATCTTGTAGGTGAGATGGGCCTTTTGGATACAGCGTGTCACACCCCACAATGGCGGAATATGGGACGCGACGCATGGATATCATCACAACAATAGCGTGTCCATAGAGAGAACTATATGAATTAGAAATGTCATAAAAGGTGACACAAATGTCATGACAATATCTCATCAATGCAGGAGTCTAGGTAAGTAGGTAACAGTCCTACCTCTTACCCAAGACAAACAAATAACACAAACAAATCAACATATAGGTTCATAGTATCACTTATTGAAACAAACAGAAAAATAAACTAAGAAGGAACGGGGATCTCCTTCTAAATGCATTCCTATGCGACTCCAATCCTAGCCACATATGTTCTCACGCTTAACCACTTTATCACCTGAAAGAGACACTAAAACACGTCAACATAATGTTGGTGAGAGTCATAGGTTTAGACTCCAACCGAAAATAGATTATAATAAGCTGTGAACAACCATAAACCACTAAACATATGGACAGTGTGCTACAAGTATGCATTAACAAATAACATTCAAGATCAATCATTCCAAACCAAATCCAAGGCTCCCAGCCTTACCAAACACCATGGTACCATAGGCGCCCATACACCTATGTACCAATCCCAAAGCCCCGCCTTGTCATTATCCATTGGTCCTATAGATGCTCACACATCTATGTACCTCCCCAAGGCCCCGCCTTGTCAACATCCCCTTAGTACCAAGTCAAACCATAATAACTAAGATGGTACGTGTCCCCCGATCCAAATCATAAACACAATCAAGAATCACATAGCAGTTAATCACATAAGTGCACACATCAGTCCATCACAAACCATAAAAACATTCACAACATTAGTTACAAAACCATACAGTGTCTCTTCCATCCCATCTGGAAGTGAAAATCATTAAAAGATATGGGACTATGAAACTCACCTGATTGAGCCTTTCCAAAAATCCGCGCACTAGCAAAAAGCTAACAAACAAAAGCACACAATCAAAACATGAACCAAACACTAAGATGGCTCATCAACCCATGATGGACATCAAACCTTCTCCCATATATATACCTCATTTATATGCTCTAAGCATCTCATTGCACCCCTCTATAAAGCCCTTAACTTAATTTACTTCATAACCCGTCTCGTTAACATTTTACCCAAAACAGTCCCGGTTTTTAGGTCTCCAAACTATAAGCCAAACGGCCACCTAACCATACCCATGATCTCTGTAAAGGAAATCCTATGCCCTTACATATGTTAGATAACTCTTCCCTTTTGCCCCAACCTTAAAGCTACTGTTAAGGCCCCGATATATATATATATATATATATATATATATATATATATATATATATATATATATATATATATATATATATATATATATATATATATATATATATATATATATATATATATATATATATATATATATATATATATATATATATATATGTATATATATATATATATATATATATATATATGTATATACATACATATATATATATATATATATATATATATATATATATATATATATATATATATATATATATATATATATATATATATATATATATATATATATATATATATATATATATATATATATATATATATATATATACATATATATATATATATATATATATATATATATATATATATATATATATATATATATATATATATATATATATATATATATATATACTTCTGCCTATCCGCATTTTACCGATTGTGAACATAGAAAAAGTTTGTTATGATTAGGGGGTCTTACCCTAACCCATTTTCTTAGCCACCCTTCAGGTCTCTTATTTAATATATAAACCAACTACCATGCTCATTAGAGGGCTCAAGTGTACTCCTAAGTACCCCAATCACCTTAAAACATTAAATTAAACCCGACTGATTTCAAAACTGTTTTGACCTCCGACTGTTGTAACCTGTTTTTAACCCACCTCCCTACCTCCAATTTAGTTCTAGTTTCTTGCATTTGAAAGCTAACTCAATTACCTTTCCAGGGGGTACCAAGATCGCATTTTAAAAGTTTGTAAAACTCTAGATATGATCAAAACAATGACCCAAAAATTCTGCCAGTTTTTAAAAACGAATTTAACACAACTAACCTAATTAATTACCATCACCATATATATTATTAACCCTAATTATTTTAATAATGCTCATATCATTAATTTACAGATTTCATAATTAACCTAACCCTAAATCCATCATGTATTGATTAATAATGCTTTAAAAATAATTTAATTGAAAAGAGGATTAAAGGTTATACCTTAAAATTAATGGAAGATGAAAATTATGAAGAAACCCTAAAAGACTCCATTGATGCTGACTTATTTTTGATTTCCAGGGGATTATGAAGTGTTTTTATTAATAAAAACATTATATACTTATTCCTAACAAGTCCTAACCCAAGTACACAAGCCCACTTTCCTTTTTTTCTTTTTTTTCCTTCCTTTTGTTTTAATTGTATACAACCGACCCCTAGCCCATAAATTTCGTTTTTTTATTTAAATTATTAATAATTGTAATAATAATATTACCTTAATTTTCCTTAATTTATTTCATCTTCTAAAGCCACCAAAACCTCAAAACCGTAAAACTAGTCAAATTTACGCGTATACCGTAAAAGACGTAAAAATATACAGTTTTATAAAAACTCTTGAAATATGAAATAAACTAATTAACTAAGTCCTAAATGACTTAAAACCATCCCGAAAAATACTCCCGTGACTAAATACCTCTTCCGAGACCCCTAAATGCAAAACCCTAAACCGTAAAAATACGATTTTCTGTAATACATATACGTATACGTAAAACCACTAAATAACACCATCTCATTTCATAGTCACTACCATGTGAGCTCATGAACATGAAAACATCATACATCGTTTCAATCACAAGGTACACCGTACCTGAAACGATATCCAAACCACAATCTATACACACCAATTAGCACATAAACACGTAAAGACACGTAACTTGCATAAAATAAAACTAAGTGTGAACGCCTCTGGTCAGTTCACCAAAACAAAAGACATAGCGAGGGGACGCCTATGGGTCGGTCCCAAATCTAAAAGTTTCGATAAAACACATGCCACTAAATAGGGCCAGTCCTGTACCAACCATTACTTAGTCAAAAACCCTGCAACAATGACATGTATATGTATGCTTAAAATGATGAATGCATGAAAACAACTGTCAGTTCTAGGAAGACCGTAGTGACTACCCACTAATCACAGGTCATATTTGAGAGCCTACAGGTCGAACCTTGGCTCTGATACCGTAATTGTAACACCGCATTTTGGAAATGGAAATATCACAAAAATTATGGCGTGTCATCAAAGCATACAAGGAAAAATGTCTAAACATTACTTGACCATAAAAGGAAAATACCGGAATCAAACATCAGTAGTCCAAAAGTAAAGCTCATCACACACAAACATAGTATAATAAAGGAAAGGACTAAACAATGTCCAAAGCATAGGTATCATAAGAAAGGAAATGCATAATGTAAAGAAGGCTAGACATCTTCCAGTCCATATGCACGTACTCTTAGTTCTACGAGCGTCCCTGAGTACCTGCCGTTTTGGGAACATAAAAAAGGAAAACGGATGAGCAAATACGCTCAGTGCACGGATGTACAATAAAGCATGAATAGGATAAGCATATAACATAATAACAGCGGAAGAAAACTAAGTCCCGAGTAACCTGGTTAAGTCTTAATAAAGCTGGTTTAATAGTTTGAAAGTCTTATGTTTATCTTATAAAAACTGTTTGTCATATTTTACCATTAGCCAATATAGGTCATGAAAATCCACTGTGCATGAATACTTGGAGGGGTGACCTCATCATGCAAATTAGAGGGGCTGCCTCTAATTTAATATACTGGTTTTTGGGTAGGAGGGATCAGCTCCTTGTGAAGGATGCAAGGCACACACCACATTCACCATGAAATCCTGAATAAAAACATGTAACTAGGATGCACCCATACGCCCCACATGATAAATATAATATAAATGGCCAAAAGCTGAAGGGACGCCACGAGCAATCACTCCGCTGTGGTGAAGTCATAACATCAGTGCCTCTAATGTTACGGTTATGGTACCTCCATAACATGGTGAAACTGGTCATGCATGTATATGGCTATAGGTAATCTTAATTAAACATAAGCAATCAAACACGTAACTTATACTACGAGAAAACAGTTGGCTGCATACGGGGAATCCTAATAAGGAAAGAATGTCCATACTGAAAGGACGGGAATCCATACCTTATGTCCACTGAACGAAGAAGATGAACTGCGAGAAATCCTACTTCCGAATCACTAGTGCTACATAAATACGTACGTGAATAAGTATCTGCTTACTAAATACGTAGCTGGTTTTATGTCATGTCTTAGCTTATTTTACGTGTTCCTACCATGTTTTACTGTTTTAAAGCCTTAAATTGTGTTTTATCTTATATTCTGTTTAATCTGATTAAGTATTTCTGGTATTTCATGTGTTATAATACTTCTGTGTAATAATAAGTAACTTTCCAAAAATAACAGGTTTCCTAAAATAGAAAGTTTCCAAACATAGAAAGTTTCCAAAAATAGAAAGTTTCCAAAAATAGAAAGTTTCCAAAAATAGAAAGTTACCAAAAATAGAAAGTTTCCAAAAATAGAAAGTTTCCAAAGTAGAAAGTTTCCAAAAATAGAAAGTTTCCAAAAATAGATTTACTGCTTAAAATAGATAAGTTTCTAAAAATAGAAAGTTTCCATAAATAGATTAGCTGCCTTAATTAAATAAGTTTCCATAAATTGATTAGCTGCCTGAAATAAATAAGTTTCTAAAAATAGAAGGTTTCCATAAATAGATTAGCTGCCTTATTTAATAAAGTTTTTAAAAATAAGAAGTTTCCATAATTAGAAATAAGCTAAGTATATAAGCCTAAGTGTTTTCATGATTATTTTTTAAGTCATATGATATAATGTATAGTTTAATAATTATTTCATGTAATTAGATTAAACTATAGGTTAAAATATTTAATTAAAGTATAACATGTTTTTAATTAAATAAGTTAAATACTTAGGTTAAAATGTGTATTATTATATATTAATAATATAACCTAAGTCATGTTAATTAATTAATTATATCCATAGTTTTAAAATAATTAATTAATTATAAGTCTTAAATATATAAATACTTAGGTTAAAATAATTACATGATCATTAATAATTAAATAACCTAAGTCATGTTATTAAATTAATCACATCATTTTATTAATTTAATTTTAACATAAGATCATGAACATAAAAAAAATTAACATACACCATGAACCGGATCTAAGCTAAAAACAATGAACCGGACATGAAATCAACACCGTACCCCGAACCAACTCGGGGTACCCCATGTTTTACTACTGCCGTGGGACCCACACACACCAACCAAGACCGTATGGTCTTGGTGGTGGTCGGCTTGGCAAACCGAAACCCATTCGGGTTCGGTGCAGCCTGCGGCTAAAAACAAACACCCCTTAAAACACCCTTTTGATTTTATTTAAAACCAAATCATGTTAGATCCATGTTTAATTATTATGTTTTTATAAAAACAACACATGTTCTTGATTTATAAAAAGATTAAATCAAAAGAAAAGTTTTAAAAAGGTTTTACCGAATTCGTGGATCAAAAGGACGAAGAACCAACTCGATCAATAACTAAAACTTCAAGATCCAAGATCACAAATCACCTCTTATGGTGGTTGTAGGGTGGCGGCACAAAGGAGAAGAGGAAGGAGGGTTTTTAGGTTTTCTTAAAAATCTTCTGTAAAGATTAATTGAGTAGTAAAAATAATAATAACCCCCTTTTAGTAAATTTGACAAATGGGCTTGGCCCATTTGTCCTTGTTGCCGCGGGTAGGGACCCCACTTGGGGTACCCGTACCTTTTTCCGTGTCTCGTTATTAAGTTAAACGTTTGTGATTATTTGTGTTCGTGTTTTAAATATTCTTGTTACGTAAATACCGTGATCTAATATATTTAATTACGCTCGTAATAAATATATATACGTAATTAATAATAGTTCGTGTTTTAATTACGTTCATGATTTCATGATCGCAAGTTCGTGATTAATTATCGTCAAATAATTATTACATGATCGTGCGTAGTAACTACTTATCGTGTTCTAACACGTACGTAATACGTAAACTCCTAACACGTAATCGTAATCATGCTATATTAGGAAAGTTTTAATCTAGTACGTACGATCCTAAGGGTACTATGCATGGTAAAAGCATGCGGGTTTTACAACTCTTCCCCCCTAAAAAGAATAATTCGTCCCCGAATTATAGATAAAGTAAACTAGAAAAGAAGAACATACCCGAATTCAAAATATGAAATGAGGGTAAGAAGCCCGGATAGACTCCTCCGTTTCCCAAGTGGCTTCCCGCTCGGTATGATCCCTCCATAGAATTTTGACGAATGGAATCGTCTTCTTTCTCATGACTCGTTCTTGTCTGTCAAGAACTCGTTCGGGTTCTTCTATAAAAGTGAGATCTTCACGTATCTGTTCCAGTGGATACTGAACCATGTGAAGGGGATGATACTGGTACCCTCTGAGTAAGGACACATGAAACACATTTTGCACATGCGAAAGCTGCGGAAGTAAGCCAATCGGTAAGATACTTCACCGACTCGTTCAATGATATCAAACGGTCCGATGAAACGAGGACTGAGCTTCCCTTAATCCCGAAGCGTCTAACACCACGTGCCGGCGAAACCTTAAGGAAGACGTGATCTCCTACGTTAAAGTGTATATCCCTACGATGCTTATCGGCGAAACTCTTCTGACGTGACCGTGCCTCCTGAATTTTCTGCTTAGCTACTGCGATCTTCTCATTGGTCATATCTATGATTTCTGGTCCTTCGAGTGTTCGCTCGCCAACCTGATCCCAACAGATTGGGGCGCGACACTTTCTGCCATACAACATCTCAGATGGAGCACACTTGATGCTTGCGTGGCAACTGTTGTTGTATGCAAACTCCACCAAATAGATGTATTCGTCCCAATCACCCGTCCATTCCAACGCACATGACCTCAACATATCCTCCAATGTCTGAATGGTTCGCTCCGACTGTCCGTCCGTTTGAGGATGAAAAGCCGTGCTAAGCTTAAGTTGTGTACCCCAAGCTTTCTGCAGACTTTTCCAAAAGCGCGAAGTGAATCGAGGATCTCTGTCTAAGACGATGCTGGATGGTGCACCGTGGAGTCTCATGATCTCTCGTCTGTACGTATCTGCGAGTTTACTTACCGAATCTTCCTTGCGGATCGGTAAGAAATGAGCTGATTTGGTAAGTCGATCAACGATAACCCAAATTACATCGTGCTTCCTTTTGGTAGGCGGAAGACCGGTAACAAAATCCATAGTGATTTTGTCCCACTTCCACTCTGGGATATCTAACGGTTGAAGGAGACCGCCAGATCGCTGATGCTCGATCTTAACCTGCTGGCAGGTAAGACATTTGGAGACGTAAGTGGCCACATCCTGTTTCATACCACTCCACCAAAAGTACTGCTTGATGTCATGGTAAATCTTAGTCGAACCAGGATGTATAGAGAATGGGGAGCTATGAGCTTCAGCTAACAAAGCTTCCCGGAGTTCTTGGTCATCAGGAACACAAAGTCTAGTGCCCTGCCATACGATACCATCTGCATCTACTCTGAATTCTGTCTGCTTCTCCAAATTCTGTACTATCGCCCAGATTTCTCCGTCATCCTTCTGAGCTTCCTTGATCTTTGATAGTAACTCGGGTTCTACACTAAGATTAGCCCAGTAACCGTGCTGTCCACGTACCTTGATCTCGATATCTAGTCGCTTCAAGTCTCTGATGATTTCCTCTTCGATTTTAATGCCGTTGATCATTCCGGACTTCCTGCTAAGGGCATCTGCTACTACATTTGCCTTTCCGGGATGATACAGTAGATTAATGTCATAATCCTTCAACAGCTCTAACCATATCCTTTGCCTCATGTTCAATTCACGCTGAGTGAAGATATACTTCAAGCTCTTGTGGTTCGTGAAAATGTCACATGATTCTCCATATAAGTAGTGCCTTCATATCTTCAATGCAAACACGACTTCAGCAAGTTCCAGGTCGTGCGTGGGGTAATTTTCTTCATAAGGCTTAAGCTGTCGTGAAGCGTACGCGATCACTTTTCCATGTTGCATGAGAACAGCCAAGTCCCTTCCCCGATGCATCGCTGTAGATTTGAAATCCACCCGTACCAGATGGTAGAGTAAGAATAGGTGCAGATACTAGCTTCTGCTTCAGGTCTTCAAAGCTCTTCTCTCGATCTTCAGTCCAGACGAATTTCTCCCCTTTCCGCATCAGTTTGGTCAATGGTAGTGCTAGGCGGGAAAAGTTCTCCACGAACCTACGGTAATAGCCAGCTAAGCCTAAGAAACTGCGGACTTCCGTCGCTGATGTCGGCCTTGGCCACTTAGTAATGGCCTCAACCTTCGCTGGATCCATAGTGATTCCTTCTGCTGATACAATGTGACCTAAGAATGCCACCTTGTCTAACCAGAACTCACACTTGGAGAATTTAGCATACAGCTGCTTCTGGCGAAGAATCTATAGTACTGTACGAAGATGGTCTTCGTGTTCCTCCTTGGACTTTGAGAAAATCAGGATGTCATCGATGAAGACAATGACGAACTTGTCCAGAAATTCATGGAAGATTCTGTTCATCAAATCCATGAACACTGCTGGAGCATTTGTCAGGCCAAATGGCATAACTACAAATTCGTAGTGGCCATAACGGGTACGAAAGGCAGTCTTAGTGATATCCTGCTCCTTGACCCGTAGCTGATGATAGCCTGACCTAAGATCAATCTTGGAGAAGTGTTTGGCCCCTTGGAGTTGGTCAAACAGGTCGTCAATGCGTGGCAGTGGATACCTATTCCGATTGGTAATCTTGTTGAGCTCGCGATAGTCTATGCAAAGACGCATACTACCGTCCTTCTTCTTAACAAACAAGACCGGTGCGCCCCATGGAGATGCGCTAGGTCGAATGAAACCTCGTTCAAGAAGTTCTTGCAGTTGATCCTTTAGCTCCTTCAGCTCTATGGGAGCCATGCGATAAGGAGCCTTGGAGATTGGTTCAGCTCCTGGAACCAGCTCGATACTGAATTCCACTTCTCGTGCAGGTGGTATGCCCGGAAGTTCTCCTGGAAACACATCTTGGAATTCCGACACTATAGGTTGATCCTGAATCGATGGAGATTCAGCATCCACGTCGTGAACCGTAGCTAGATAACCCTCGCAGCCATGTGACAGTAGTGCACGTGCTTGCAGGGTGGATATGACTTGTACAGACCGTCCGGGTATGAACCCATTATGATTGTACTCTGGTGCATTAACATCACCGAAGATAACTCGATATGAATGGCAGTCTATGGTAGCATGATACTTGGATAGCCAATCCATGCCCAAAATCATGTCGAAGTCATTCATGTCCAGCGGAAGTGCGTCGACAGGTCGAACCTTATCATCAAATTCTAGGGGAAGACTCTTGTATACATGGGTGATTAATACAGAGTCCCTCAAAGGCGTGGAAATAGTAAGCCTATCTTCTAGTGGCAAGGGAGGCATCCTAATGTTCTTAGCATATGCAGTAGAAATAACCGAGTGAGTAGCACCCGTATCGAACAGAACACATGCAGCTTGACCGTACATATACAAGATTCCAGTGATGGTACCTGTAGACTTGTTGGCCTGGTCTCGAGATGTCGTGTAGACACGCCCGGCAGTAGGAGGCGGCTTGGTATCAGCATGTCCCGATGTACCCTCCATCTCGCCCTTACGGCAATCCTTCATAATATGGCCAGGAAGACCACACTTGAAGCACGCATCAGTATTATGGCGACATGGTCCTGGGTGCCTACGGTGGCAAGTAGAGCAAAGAGGATGAGTGTATCCTCCAGCAGGTGCTCTGGCTGGCTAAGAACCTGTTAAAACATTTTACATAAGACATGATAGTTGGGTACAAAGGACAAAGCGGATAATCGTAAGATTGAATACCAGTGATAGCTGGACGGCTAGGCTGCGAACCTCTCTGGTTCTGGTCCCTACCGTTTCCATGGTTCCTGGTAGAAGTTTTGCTAAAGTGTCAGAATATGAGTTATAACATAAAACATAAGGAATTGCGTAAGTATTAGGACCTGCTGCTGTTGGAGTGCCCAGCGTTGTTACGGTAATTGTCATTACCGCCACGCCTATCCGTAGCAGAACGGTCGTTAGTTTGACCGTTTCCCTTGGGCTGATGAGGCTGCTGCTGAGTAGCCGGCTGAGACCGGTCCCCAGTTTTCTGCCTGGAAGATACATTTACGAGATGAATTATTGACATATAGAAAATATACGGATTGGTCACCGCTTGAATACGAAGGTTTACCTCTTGACGGGTCTTTCAGCTTCCCCGAACTCATCTCTCTCCTGCAGCATCTCCAGCTTTCGTGCTGCATCGGCCACTTGTGCTACAGTGTTGAACGTAGCACACACCAGATTGTTTACGACCGATGTGCGAAGAGCCCATCTAAAGTGATGTGCCTGCTCTTCAGGAGTACCTGCTGCCGCACCAAGGAAACCAGCCAAGCGAAGAAAGCGCTGCATAAACTCGTTGCTATTCTCCCCAGCTCTCTGTCGGATGCCATGGTAATCTCTCTTGAGCTTGTCCTGCTCAGCCTTGGGAAAGAACTGCTCCATCACCCTATCCTTGAACTGAGCCCAAGTCAAACCAGCAACCCACTCATCACCACCTTCAGATTGCATCAATGCTAACCACCAGTTGAGTACATCGCCTTCGAACCGATAGCATGCCAACCTCGCCTTGTATGCGGGGTCACATCCCATAGCGTTGAAAATCTTCTCGATGTGAGCCAACCAGCTTTCAGCATCGCTGGGGCTATCTGTCTTCTCAAAAGCTCGAGGGCGGAGCTTGTTGAATCTCTCCAGCCATACTACTAATGTCACTGGAGGAGGAGGAGGAGGTGGCTGATTATGCTGCTGATTGTTGGCAGCTTGAACTTCAGCCCTGATGTCGTTCCTTAGTTGAGGAAGCAAGGCTTGCATGGCAGCCTGAATTGCAGCATTGAGCTGCTCTTGTTCGCGTGTGAGAACCATCTGACAGTATAACATAAAACATATGATTAAACAGATCAAAACATAATATATATATATATACATGAAAAAAAAATTATACAAAAATTTCACGAGAAAAAATTTATGCAAGAAAATTTTGTGTATGAATGCATGATGCAGTTTTATGAAAACTTTTGTATGCTCGAGAGCGAACGACTCTGGTCAGTTCACCAAAACAAAAGACATAGCGAGGGGACGCCTATGGGTCGGTCCCAAATCTAAAAGTTTTGATAAAACACATGCGACTAAATAGGGCCAGTCCTGTACCAACCATTACTTAGTCAAAAACCCTGCACAATGACATGTATATGTATGCTTAAAAATGATGAATGCATGAAAACAACTGTCAGTTCTAGGAAGACCGTAGTGACTACCCACTAATCACAGGTCATATTTGAGAGCCTACAGGTCGAAGCCTTGGCTCTGATACCATAATTGTAACACCCCCATTTTGGAAATGGAAATATCACAGAAATTATGGCGTGTCATCAAAGCATACAATGAAAAAATGTCTAAACATTACTTGACCATAAAAGGAAAATACTGGAATCAAACATCGGTAGTCCAAAAGTAAAGCTCATCACACACAAACATAGTATAATAAAGGAAAGGACTAAACAATGTCCAAAGCATAGGTATCATAAGAAAGGAAATGCATAATGTAAAGAAGGCTAGACAGCTTCCATTCCATATGCACGTACTCTTGGTGTCTACGAGCGTCCCTGAGTACCTGCCGTTTTGGGAACATAGAAAAGGAAAACGGCTGAGCAAATACGCTTAGTGCACGGATGTACAATAAATCATGAATAGGATAAGCATATAACATAATAACATCGGAAGAAAACTAAGTCCCGAGTAACCTGGTTAAGTCTTAATAAAGCTGGTTTAATAGTTTGAAAGTCTTATGTTTATCTTATAAAAACTGTTTGTCATATTTTACCATTAGCCAATATAGGTCATGAAAATCCACCGTGCATGAATACTTGGAGGGGTGACCTCATCATGCAAATTAGAGGGGCTGCCTCTAATTTAATATACTGGTTTTTGGGTAGGAGGGATCAGCTCCTTGTGAAGGATGCAAGGCACACACCACATTCACCATGAAATCCTGAATAAAAACATGTAACTAGGATGCACCCATACGCCCCACATGATAAATATAATATAAATGGCCAAAAGCTGAAGGGACGCCACGAGCAATCACTCCGCCGTGGTGAAGTCATAACATCAGTGCCTCTAATGTTACGGTTATGGTACCTCCATAACTAGGTGAAACTGGTCATGCATGTATATGGCTATCGGTAATCTTAATTAAACATAAGCAATCAAACACGTAACTTATACTACGGGAAAACAGTTGGCTGCACACGGGGAATCCTAATAAGGAAAGAATGTCCATACTGAAAGGACGGGAATCCGTACCTTATGTCCAGTGAACGAAGAAGATGAACTGCGAGGAATCCTACTTCCGAATCACTAGTGCTACATAAATACGTACATGAATAAGTATCTGGTTACTAAATACGTAGCTGGTTTTATGTCATGTCTTAGCTTATTTTACGTGTCCCTACCATGTTTTACTGTTTTAAAGCCTTAAACTAAGTTTTATCTTATATTCTGTTTAATCTGATTAAGTATTTCTGGTATTTCATGTGTTATAATACTTCTGTGTAATAATAAGTAACTTTCCAAAAATAGTAGGTTTCCTAAAATAGAAAGTTTCCAAAAATAGAAAGTTTCCAAAAATAGAAAGTTTCCAAAAATAGAAAGTTTCCAAAAATAGAAAGTTACCAAAAATAGAAAGTTTCCAAAAATAGAAAGTTTCCAAAAATAGAAAGTTTCCAAAAATAGATTTACTGCTTAAAATAGATAAGTTTCTAAAAATAGAAAGTTTCCATAAATAGATTAGCTGCCTTAATTAAATAAGTTTCCATAAATAGATTAGCTGCCTGAAATAAATAAGTTTCTAAAAATAGAAGGTTTTCATAAATAGATTAGCTGCCTTATTTAATTAAGTTTCTAAAAATAGAAAGTTTCCATAATTAGAAATAAGCTGGTTAAATAAGCTAAGTATATAAGCCTAAGTGCTTTCATGATTATTTTCTAAGTCATATGATATAATGTATAGTTTAATAATTATTTCATGTAATTAAATTAAACTATAGGTTAAAATATTTAATTAAAGTATAACATGTTTTTAATTAAATAAGTTAAATACTTAGGTTAAAATGTGTACTATTATATATTAATAATATAACCTAAGTCATGTTAATTAATTAATTATATCCATGGTTTTAAAATAATTAATTAATTATAAGTCTTAAATATATAAATACTTAGGTTAAAATAATTTCATGATAATTAATAATTAAATAACCTAAGTCATGTTATTAAATTAATCACATCATTTTATTTATTTAATTTTAACATAAGATCATAAACATAAAAAAACTAACATACACCATGAACCGGATCTAAGCTAAAAACAATGAACCGGACATGAAATCAACACCGTACCCCGAACCAACTCGGGGTACCCCGTGTTTTACTACTGTCGTGGGACCCACACGCACCAACCAAGACCGTATGGTCTTGGTGGTGGTCGGCTTGGCAAACCGAAACCCATTCGGGTTCGGTGCAGCCTGCGGCTAAAAACAAACACCCCTTAAAACACCCTTTTGATTTTATTTAACACCAAATCATGTTAGATCCATGTTTAATTATTATGTTTTTTATAAAAACAACACATGTTCTTGATTTATAAAAAGATTACATCAAAAGAAAAGGTTTAAAAAGGTTTTACCGAATTCGTGGATCAAAAGGACGAAGAACCAACACGATCAATCACTAAAACTTCAAGATCCAAGATCACAAATCACCTCTTATGGTGGTTGTAGGGTGGCGACACAAAGGACAAGAGGAAGGAGGGTTTTTAGGTTTTCTTAAAAATCTTCTGTAAAGATTAATTGAGTAATAAAAATAATAATAACCCCCTTTTAGTAAATTTGACAAATGGGCTTGGCCCATTTGTCCTTCTTGCCGCGGGTAGGGACCCCACTTGGGGTACCCGTACCTTTTTCCGTGTCTCGTTATTAAGTTAAACGTTTGTGATTATTTGTGTTCGTGTTTTAAATGTTCTTGTTACGTAAATACCGTGATCTAATATATTTAATTACGCTCGTAATAAATATATATACGTAATTAATAATAGTTCGTGTTTTAATTACGTTCATGATTTCATGATCGCATGTTCGTGATTAATTATCGTCAAATAATTATTACATGATCGTGCGTAGTAACTACTTATCGTGTTCTAACACGTACGTAATACGTAAACTCCTAACACGTAATCGTAATCATGCTATATTAGGAAAGTTTTAATCTAGTACGTACGATCCTAAGGGTACTATGCATGGTAAAAGCATGCGGGTTTTACACAATAAATCTCACAAATGACTCTTTGATAAAACAAAGACTCTTATTAACACAAATCCCGAATAACCGTACATGCAAATATGCATTCTCAAACAACATTTACCAATCTCAATACATGAAATATATCATGTATACCACTCATTTTCCCCAGGTAATTGTATACTCATAAGCTACTGGTCCGATCTTTCCAAGGATCATAAATGGACCTACACAACTCTACATCAACTTTTCTATTTTACCAAAACATACCACCCGTTACTATCGGTGAAACTTCCTACATAACTTTGTCACTAAACTCTAGTGGTTTCCTCCTTTTCTACATAGCATCTCTTGTTTTCTCTCATCCTTTCCACAAACACCCTTTCCACATTAGTAGTCTCTTTAACCAATATTAGTCCACCTTAAGGACAACTCACCCTATCCTTCCATATAGTGCCTCAAATGGCATTCATCGACTTCTAGTATGATAACTATCATTATATTAAAACTCAGACATCGCTAACGAGTTTCCCACCTCCCTCTAAATCAGTCACCCAAGCTCTCAACACGACTCATATACTTGTAGCAATTTATCACTTCGTCCATCCTTTTCCCATTAGCTTGATATACTCGTATCCAATCATGTTCATCAACTCCCTTTAGTCCGTACCCCCAAACTTCTCAAAAATTCCAATTTCCTTACACAAGTGACCTATGACGGTATTTCACATATTCATTAGTTCATCATAACAAGGCTCTTTCAATCCAAATCAACTTATGATCTATACATATCACCAAAAGGATGGTTATCTCAGTTGGTCTATCGACTGCCATCCAAACCCATGCTACAACTACTTCCAGTAAATTTGGATAGCTCATTAGTAGCACTTATACATATCTTTCTCACTTTTCTCCATGAACAATTTTTTTAATGATCCTTTATACTCAACTTACCCTTGAACATATTTACCTCTTTCTAAGACAAATAGCTACATTTCTTCCTTTATACCTACACAACGTCTTACCTTCAAGGTCATAGTGCTCCTCACCTAGTCTTAGTTAGACCAAGCCCTTCGTCTCTCATGACACATCACAATTATAACGCCTCATCCATGCGATTATCGATACGAAGCCTTCCAATCAAACCGTATAGGTCAGTGCCATCCCCTTTTCCACACTACAACAATATTAGCCTGCTTTGTGCTTTATTCTACTCATTAGGCTCTACCAAAGTTTTACTTCGGTTCCTATCTCAACCTATTTCATTCATGATTCGCATCTGTCCACACTTCCTTCTTCTTCCTCAGCTCATGGCATACATCACGATGTTATTCTTCCCTTCTTTCAAGTCATCTATACCTCAAAATTTTCCAAGTAGCTTCACTTGTTTTCTTCACGACCATTTCTCCTATTCCCTCCTAATAGGGAAAGACTAGAGTTTTATGTGATCCAATGCGGATCACAATCTCCTCTTATACCCATATTAGTTTCCATTTGTCCAAACTAAGCCATATTTTAAATTCTTATTCAAATCTCTTACTTCTATTTTGATCTTGCACCTAACATAAGGTACTTTCAATCATCATCTTCTAGGAATACTTGGTTCTCTCCTTCCATGGTTCTCCCTAATTCCAACACTATCCCGTCCAACAGAAATTACATACTTCATTCATCAAATCTATGGAAATCGCTAGTGCAATGGATAATGCATAGCTATTTCTTCCAAAGATCTTTCATAACACCTTCACAAAACCGACTCTCTAATCACTTCTCCGTGAACTTATTCAGCTCAGATTCACTACTCATCCCTCAATATTGATTGCCACAAAATTATATCCGCGTAGTTACTTGACTCCCCTTGTTACTTCCACGAGTTCTTAATCTCCCATGTTATGTATTCACTTCATCACGATCTACTGGTTCAGCTCTTTGTAGCTCCACCCCGGTACTCGATCTGTCTTCCTTCGTCACGAACCATACGGAGATTCCCTTCATAGTGCTTGTCACCTTTCCAGTCCTAGCAAAATCTGTGACTCCTTCCAAATCTCTTGCTTCCTTTAGCAGCCCACACGTAGTCCTTTCAGCTCCTTGTTTCACGATGTAGCTCTTCACGCTCCCCTTCTCGTCTCTATGATGTTACCTAGGAACTTCACACTACCCAATAGCTTCTCAACTCATCTACCGTAAGGTACTTCAACCCCTCAATGGCTCACTCTTCCTTACTTGTTGTAATCACACTTAATCAGCCTCCTACCAATCATTCTTTCACATCCATGTTTTCCTTCACGTGTCTACCACTACCTTGCCTCCATAACTATACTAATTCCCTTGCGTGTTATTTGCCCAATCTTTAGTAGAAAATTTCTACTCTACCCTCACATCCGCTGGTACTTTCATCAATCTCCTAATGGTACTTCAACCAACTTCTCATAGCATGACATCTCGTTCTCAAGGCCACTCCACTAACTTTACTTACTCCCTTATTCCCGTAACCAATCTAAGTTTCAAAACTCCACAAATCTTAATCATTCCTTCAACACAACCTTTAAACCAAAATACATCTCTCTATTCTAATATATAACCATAAGTAATACTACCAAACTCTATCCTCTCATCCTAACGTTTCTACAACCGCATAACTAAATCAACCATGACCTGTACCAAAAGAATTTCCAAACGACCGCGTCCCATAAAAAAAATATAGGGTAAACCCAAAGATCAACCATAATGAACCCAAGCCAAAACAACTGAAAACGAAACAATGTAACCCGAAAGATCAATGGAGTGTGCCATCAACGAAAAATTTAGACTCGTCACGATTACTATTACCAAATTTCGATACGTTAGAAAATTTTAAACTTTCTCCCCAATTAGTTACTTCTCATAAGAACCAAACTCCCATACTACTAAAATCAATCATAGTCATTTTTAACCATAAACTCATCCTTTATCTTCATCATTTTATCAAGATATCAACTAGTTAGTATACTACAATCTGATTCTATCCATTATCTCGCTTACCTATATTAAATTTATTTCACTTGTTATTATGAAATCAATACATGTTTATAAAATACAGTGTGTTTTTTTTATTCTGTATTATTATTATTATTTTATATAATCCATTTAGGCTGGTTATAACTAAACTAGTACACGTTTACAAGGTGTGGTGTTATTATTTTCATTACTATAATAAAATCTGCCTTTTTACTATTTCCGTCTTAGTTAAATACTTCTAAAATTTTAACTCCACTTAAGAAAATTATTGTAAAATTTCTTTATCCCTTTAAAATGTATGATCATATGTTACACATAAAACTAATCCAATTATTTTCAAGACAAAACAAAATTTTATTAGCTTACTACCACAATCTTAAAAAAAATATGTAAGCCACGATATCATACCATACACCTACAAATTATTTTCAAAAGCGTTTTCCTATAATTAGCCATACTTATTTGCAAGAAATTTTAGTAGTTCTCATTAATTAAAATACATACCCGAATGTAAACACACTTCAAAAAGACTCAAACGTCGTTGGAACTCCATCAAACTCCAGCACCATAAAACACGAACAACACTAGGTACGTTCAAGTTATAGTAACTACTGAACGACCATATATCATAACTTAACACATACTAGTATATATACATCCGCATATATATGCCTATTAAATCACCCAAAACATACTCGTTACCATACATGCTAGATCAATCAATCGCGTCATACACTTGTTTTCCCATGCGAGTAATCACCATCTTACCACAAGGCATAAATCCCATCACTAAAACCATTCCATATCGTGTGACCCCATAATCACACAACATGAGTATAACCCAATACATATAACACACACAAAAATAGTCATACCGTAGGCAGCCGCTACATAAACCCATATATCATAGATATACCCAAAATCCACATCTCATCATATACAAGCATGTACTAACCCTATTTCATGCAATCATACTTGAGAACCCATTGAAGTTGTGGTAGTTTTATAACTATGTTGGCCACCATACTTATACAATTACCCTTTCCCCAATGCACTCCCTCCTATGATGACACTTACAAGAATCAATACAACATATAACACATAAATCCATCTACTCACATAAGTTCATAACCACATAACCAATAAGGTCCAAAAGTCCATCTATTAAAATAACATAGTCAAACTTCTTGCAATACATAAATCCATAGTCTAGCTAAAACAACATAGACAAGCTCCAAAACAACATCATAATCAGTTATAAGTCACGTCGCCCATAAGAGTGGAAATAACTTAAAATCTTTCCTATCCACCTACTCCTAGTAACTCGAATCACCACCTAATTCTTAGGGAACATGACTTAAACATCAAAAGAAAAATACTATACATTAGGTACACAAAATAACTCATCAATTATTATGAAAGTAATTCGTATATCAAAAACAAAACAGAAATTAGCATGTGACTAAGTATGAACGACTATAGTTCAATCTATACTAGTCAAAACTCACAGAAAACGAATCAACAATACTCAGAAAATACAATCAAAACCATACACACATATTCCTATGATGCCTATATGCAGGGATCCTTAAGCTATATACTAGGCTACTAGACTAGTCAACCTAATTCTCTATAACCATTGTCTATGATACCATTCTGTCACACCCCACCATGGCGGAATATGGGACGCGACGCATGGATATCATCACAACAATAGCGTGTCCATAGAGAGAACTATATGAATTAGAAATGTCATAAAAGGTGACACAAATGTCATGACAATATCTCATCAATGCAGGAGTCTAGGTAAGTAGGTAACAGTACTACCTCTTACCCAAGACAAACAAATAACACAAACAAATCAACATATAGGTTCATAGTTTCACTTATTGAAACAAACAGAAAAATAAACTAAGAAGGAACGGGGATCTCCTTCTAAATGCATTCCTATGCGACTCCAATCCTAGCCACATATGTTCTCACGCTTAACCACTTTATCACCTGAAAGAGACACTAAAACACGTCAACATAATGTTGGTGAGAGTCATAGGTTTAGAAACTAATCGAAAATAGATTATAATAAGCTGTGAACGAACATAAACCACTAAACATATGGACAATGTGCTACAAGTATGCATTAACAACTAACATTAAAGATCAATCATTCCAAACCAAATCCAAGGCTCCCAGCCTTACCAAACACCATGGTACCATAGGCGCCCATACACCTATGTACCAATCCCAAGGCCCCGCCTTGTCATTATCCATTGGTCCCATAGATGCTCACACATCTATGTACCTCCCCAAGGCCCCACCTTGTCAACATCCCCTTGGTACCAAGTCAAACCACAATAACTGAGACGGTACGTGTCCCCCGATCCAAATCATAAACACAATCAAGAATCACATAGCAGTTAATCACATAAGTGCACACATAGTCCATCACAAACCATAAAAACATTCACAACATTTGTTACAAAACCATACAGTGTCTCTTCCATCCCATCTGGAAGTGAAAATCTTTAAAAGATATGGGACTATGAAACTCACCTGATTGAGCTTCTCCAAAAATCCGCACACTAGCAAAAAGCTAACAAACAAAAGCACACAATCAAAACATGAACCAAACACTAAGATGACTCATCAACCCATGATGGACATCTAACCTTCTCCCATATATATACCTCATTTATATGCTCTAAGCATCTCATTACACCCCTCTATAAAGCCCTTAACTTAGTTTACTTCATAACCCGTCTCGTTAACATTTTTCCCAAAACAGTGCCGGTTTTTAGGTCTCCAAACTATAGGCCAAACGCCCACCTAACCATACTCATGATCTCTGTAAAGGAGATCCTATTCCCTTACATATGTTAGCTAACTCCTCCCTTTTGCCCCAACCTTAAAGCTACTGTTAAGGCCCCGATGTATATCTATATACTTCTGCCTATCCGCATTTTACCGATTTTGAACATAGAAAAAGATTGTTATGATTAGGGGGTCTTACCCTAACCCATTTGCTTGGCCACCCTTCAGGTCTCTTATTTAATATATAAACCAACTACCATGCTCATTAGAGGGCCCAAGTGTACTCCTAAGTACCCCAATCACCTTAAAACATTAAATTAAACCCGACTGATTTCAACACTGTTTTGACCTTCGACTGTTGTAACCTGTTTTTGACCCACCTCCCGACCTCTAATTTAGTTCTAGTTTCTTGCGTTTGAAAGCCAACTCAATTACCTTTTCATGGGTACCAAGATCGCAATTTAAAAGTTTGTAAAACTCTAGATATGATCAAAACAATGACCCAAAAATTCTGTCAGTTTTTAAAAACGAATTTAACACAACTAACCTAATTAATTACCATCACCATATATATTTATTAACCCTAATTATTTTAATCATGTTCATATCATTAATTTACAGATTTCATAATTAACCTAACCCTAAATCCATCATGTATTGATTAATAATGCTTTAAAAATAATTTAATTGAAAAGAGGATTAAAGGTTATACCTTAAAATTAATGGAAGATGAAAATTATGAAGAAACCCTAAAAGACTCCATTGATGCCGACTTATTTTTGATTTCCAGGGGATTATGAAGTGTTATTATTAATAAAAATATTATATACTTATTCCTAACAAGTCCTAACCCAAGTACACAAGCCCACTTTCCTTTTTTTTTCTTTTTTTTCCTTCCTTTTGTTTTAATTGTATACAACCGACCCCTAGCCCATAAATTTCGTTTTTTTATTTAAATTATTAATAATTGTAATAATAATATTACCTTAATTTTCCTTAATTTATTTCAGCTTCTAAAGCCACCAAAACCTCAAAACCGTAATACTAGTCAAATTTACGCGTATACCGTAAAAGACGTAAAAATATACAGTTTTATAAAAACTCTTGAAATATGAAATAAACTAATTAAATAAGTCCTCAATGACTTAAAACCATCCCGAAAAATACTTCCGTGACTAAATACCTCTTCCGAGACCCCTAAATGCAAAACCCTAAACCGTAAAAATACGATTTTCTGTAATACATATACGTATACGTAAAACCACTAAATAACACCATCTCATTTCATAGTCACTACCATGTGAGCTCATGAACATGAAAACATCATACATCGTTTCACTCACAAGGTACACCGTACCTGAAACGATATCCAAACCACAATCTATACACACCAATTAGCACATAAACACGTAAAGACACGTAACTTGCACAAAATAAAACTAAGTGACAAACCTCAAAACCGCGGTTGTCACACAGCGTTATGGAGTTTTACCAGATTTTGCAACATGCTCATAATTTCCAAGATTTTTTCTCGTAGGTTTATAGGTGTTTCAGTTTCTTTTTCGACCATCACAGGATCGCGGTCGGGGGATGTCGGGGGTGGTGACCCTCCCGAGACTCCTGCCATCTATAGATGTTTGTGGAGATTCGAGTTTAGGGTCCCATGGGTGGCGCCAATTGTTGAAGCAAATTTCTCCGGCTAGGCTGCTACTAGCAAATTCACTTCAGTCACAATGATGGTGTGCAAGTCTCCTGGTCTCGAACCTAGAAACACAAGGTAGCACATGTTAGACTCGTCCCAGGTTTGACCCCGAGACCAAGCTCCGGTGTGAGAGTAAGTAACTGTCACGAAGCTGGTATCCGGTGTGGAATACCGGAAGATATAGTTGTATTAATGGTGAGTACTTAATACCGAGTGAGTTGTGTGTGTGTTAAATGTGGAGGTATTTATACAACTTTTTAGTGCATACCTGGATGTGTGGTCACATCAGTAGAATAGGCACCAAGTCCTAGGTTACGCAAATCCCTGTAATCGATGGATTTGTTTCCCCAAGGGCGACGACGATTCTCTTTACCCGTTGGGTAGACGAAGGTCCCCGGATAATGTTGTGGGTTGCTTTTAATTTTCCTTGGCCCTAGGCTTGGTCATTAAATGCTTCACTGTCATAATATCGACCCTATTAAATGCTTAGGTTTCGGTACCATTGCGGGGAAGTGTATGTGTCCGGAGGCATTGGCCAGAGACATACGCGAACAATAATATTACTATTTTGTGTGTGAGCTAACTTAAGTAGCTTTAGCTTATAGCCGATCTTTGGATTCTGGATCTCTGATTTTCTCGAAATGTTCTTTTTATTGGATTTTTTCAGTAAGGTGTGTGTGTTTGTGAGATCTTGATGAGGTGGTAAATGAACTATGATATGATTTAAATAGGTAGGAGCAAGTTTAGGTTTGAGTCGATTCTTTGGATTTTAGCTCCCTAGTTTTCTAGTGTTTATCATTACCTGAACATGTTAGGAAAATTGTTAGGTGAGCTTTTTTTAACCTTATTATGCACTAGTGAGTGTATGAGTATTCTGCGGATAGATGATAAACGGCGATCGTTTTGAACCGGGTGACCGATTTCGAACTCGGTCGACCGCGTTGCGGCGAACAAGTCGAATCGGTCGTCCCCTTGAAATCGCTCGTATATACGATCGAGTGTTGAAAGATCTGTGTTCTTTTTTTTTTCTTTGTGTGTTTTTTAATATTTTGAATATGCAGGGGAAGTGAAGAAGATAGTTGTAGGAAAAACTTTTTTGGATAGCAATATAAAAATAAAATTTGTATGAAAAACAAATTTTGTATGGAAATTTAGATATGAGTTTAAAATTTTTATTTTATAATGTGTTTATTTAAATAAATTTAGTAATTTTTATTTATTTACGTAATGTTTTATTTAAAGAAATTATGTTTAAAAAAATATTGAATAGGTCGCCTTGTTTGTGGAAACAAATTGCACGTAGGTCGTCGGAGAGAGAAAGTTGAGGTGGCAGGAAAGTCATTGTTGTGTGTATAACCTTATGTTCATATTATATGTGCTGACTTATGTCTAATTATGAACTCTGATCATTCTGATTTTTGCTTGTTCATTCTCTTGATTATCATGCCTCGTGTGACAAGTTTCTGGGCCACATTTGTTGATAGATTCAACAGAATCTTTCATTCTGAATGCTTTGTATATCAGATCAAGACTTTAAGTGCATGTAGTCATTCATGGGTTTCACTAATTAGCACAAACTCTATATATGTCTGTTTGCTTAGTGATATACACTTCTTTTATAACATTATGGAGCCTTTTGATGGTTGAAATTCGACCTATTGATGTGCATTTTGGAAGGAGTAGGTTTTGGGTTACACTTCACTTCAAATTTGTCACTTATTTATGAATTTTATGTTTATTGTGGACTGGTTGGATTGAATTGACAATATTGATAGTAATTTGGTAAACTGGTTGTGCCGCTACATAACTTGAATTATTCTAGATGTCTAGTATGTCATTTAGCTTATAAATGATTTTTCTTACATGTCATCATCGGATCATCCTAATGAATCTGTACATTCGTTTTACTATTTTCAAGATCTTCTAATATGCAATCTGGTTTGTTTGCATCACAGGGATCATGGTAATATGTCATTCAAGAAAAATTGACATGATAAAGGTGTATACCTAGCTAGGTCCGTCACACGAGACACACAGGGGGGGGGGGGGGGCTGATCGAAGATATGAACGACTCAATGCATTCAGTAACATAAGAGACGGAGCTTGGGAATTGCAGAATGACACATGAAGTGTTTGAAAATGGTTCCGAATCAATGATGTGTTGCCTTGGCCTGGTTGTCATTTATAAGTTATATCTTTCATTCTCCCTTATATATAGAGCTGAAGGTTATGTTTATAATTAGTTTATGATAAATATGAGCTTAATAACTTATATAATTTATATAAGCTTAATTTAGTGCTTGGTTAAGCTCTTATATAAATAGTTTATACTTTATAACAATTATGAGATTATTAATGTATATAATTAATGTAAGTTTAATTAAGTATTTGGTTAATCGTATATGATTGGGCTTTAAGTTTATTTGAAGATATTTATGTAAGTATGTAACAAGAGCTTTATGACGTCACATGGTTATTATTATAAAATTCATAAGCTTGAACCCAAAATATAACATTAGTAGTGTATGAGGTAAAAGAACTAAAAGCTACATTAACAAATTTTAATTGTTAATTTATAATGGTATAGCATCACCTTAGAGCACGTGGTATCTTGGCGCATAAAGACCGCCTCTCAGATGGCCATGAAACTAGAGTCGTCAGTTCCAAGTCGTGATCCCCTACCTCGACCCTCTATGCGCCAATTCTTAAGCGAGTATAATGGCTTGTGTCAGTTTGTGGAAGAGGAAAACGAATTAATCGTTGGGAAACCAACGCTTACATTTATTTTTTATTTCTTTATAAGTAAAATTAAATGACACTTTTTACAGCATGGGCCTGTTTGGAAAGAGGTGTGTTGAAGCTTTTTTTTGAAGTTATACATTTTTTCTTGTTTTAAAAATTATCTTTTGCATAATAAGTAGTACATCAACTTTAAGCTTTTATTTAAACGAATATTTCCTAAATGAACAGTTGTTTCATTGAACTTCTTAAATTTTTAAAAGTTGTTAAGTTTATTAAAAATGTAAATTACTAATATCTAGGGGCGGACTTATGTGAAGAGTACCGGGGGGGGGGGGGGGGGGGGGCGTTGCTCCCCATGAGGTTCTTGTGGACATAAAAGTCTATAGGAAAAAAGTCTGAATTAATAGAAAAATTGTGAAGTGCCCCATCTAAATGTTGTGAGTGCCCTCCATATTTTCTAAGATTATCAAATATCAAAGTGATTTAAAAATGTAAAGATTTTGTTTGATCTGAAAGAATGGTGAAAGAAAAGTAGCAGGGTGAGGATAAAGAGTAGCCTGTGGATGGAAGAAGTGGGGTAGTGGCCTAGTGGGACATAATCTATTTATTTTATTTTTTTCTTCTTTTTTGTTTAAAATATCTAATAGTGCATGTTTTGAATAATATTTAATACATATGAGTTTTTCCAAAGATAAACTGTACACCAAAACGTTATACATTTTGCTTTACACTCGGTACACAGTTAGTTCCGAGACCAAGAGACTGGGCTCTTGTGGACATAAAAATCTATAGGAAAAAAGTCTGAATTAATAGAAAAATTGTGAAGTGCCCCATCTAAATGCTGTGAGTGCCCTCCATATTTTCTAAGATTATCAAATATCAAAGTGATTTAAAAATGTAAAGATTTTGTTTGACCGGAAAGAATGGTGAAAAAAAAGTAGCAGGGTGAGGATAAAGAGTGGCCTGTGGATGGAAGAAGAGGGTAGTGGCCTAGTGGGACATAATCTATTTATTTTATTTTTTTCTGCTTTTTTTATTTAAAATATCTAATAGTGCATGTTTTGAACAATATTTAATACATATGAGTTTTTCCAAAGATAAACTGTACACCAAAACTTTATACATTTTGCTCTACACTCGGTACACAGTTAGTTCCGAGACCAAGAGACTGGGCTCTTGTTGCCTTTACTTAAGCCCGACCCGGATTGTTGCGCTGCTAGACTTTTTATCTGACCACTCGTATTGTTCGATGCCCCCCGCCAGGAAATTTCCTGGGTCCGCCACTGCTAATATCCCCTCTAATGTCACACTCCCAAAATATCAGAGTATAATGGCGACAAGGGAGTGGTGACGTCATGATTACCATACACACATAGTCACAAAGAACGACCTCTAAATAAGACGTTCGGAAAATAGATCACTTGTATTTAATAAAATAAATAGTTTTAACAAGGTGCGGAAGCATAAAACTGAATACAGTTACAAAACATAGTTTTCTCAAATGGTACAAATGATCTTTGTTTCAAAGAAATGACGGCAATGCATGAGACCTCATTTAGCATCTTCCTTCTTAATACCTGAGAAAAACATTGCTAAAGTGTCAACATAAAGTTGGTGAGTTCATAGGTTTAGTTAATTCGAAATGTTTAATGAACCACAAGATTTTCCCAAAAGTGATGACAATATAACAGATACAAAGTCATCCCAAAAGTATTTATTACGGTCTAAGCTCGTGACACCGAAGCGTTAACAACACCGGCAGTATAATCATATAAATGTAGCCCAAACTAGATGCCTAAACCCACGACATCCTATCTCAGACTCAAATGAAACTGTGCCCGCTTGTCCCCTTGTTGGACAAGACAGACAGGGACGTCAATCCCGATAGATCTATCCATAACATTCGCGCTTACACAAAGTAGTTAACGGTTCACGATTCACGGGCCAAAGCAACTGGGTTTTTAGTGGGACTTAGACTAATATATAAATCAGTAAATGCACTTGTGTTCACACGTTAAAATCAAGCAATGTCTCACCCCAAAAAGCAGTAAAAATAGTTAAGTATGGGGCTATAAACTCACCTCGTAATTCAGCAAAAAGGACGAAAGTAAAAGTAGCTCGAGAGTACGGTTACGCTAGCCGCGACCTATTTAATTATGAGGATCGAGTTACGATACGAAAAATTATATTAATAAAAGACACGACACCCTAGTTGTGCTTGACAAAACCTTACGTTTACGGAAAAATACGACAAATAAAAGTCGGTTATTAAACGGTCGGGTTTTACGGGTTAAATTATACCCTTAAATTACCAAATTCGTTTATGGGCTTTAACTAAACTCAAAACATAATCCTGGCCCAAAATGAGCCCAATATTTCCACCCACAAACCGGCCCAAGGGTTAAATAACCCGGCCCGGCCCATAGGCGATATAAACAAGGAAGCAAGGAGGAAATACGTGTGTTTTCACACACATATCTCAAAAACAGAGAGTTACTCTCTCTCTACTCTCGAAATATCCCCACCGCCCCTCTCTCATCTCTCTTCTAATCTGGATCGGTTCATCTCCTTCCATGACTATCATGTTTTCAGTTTGAGTTTAACAATCATATATGGGGTGGTTTGTGATGTTTAGATCGCGTGAGATGTGGGGTTTCATCCCCACATCAAACCGATTGGGTTTCTGATGGTGTTCATCCTTATGGTCACGTTAATCATCAGCCAAAATCAAAGATAAGTTGTTTCTCCTTATTTTCTTTTAACAAAAAGTTAATTGATTTTCGATTTATAAAAGATCAGTGGGTTTGATTAATTTGTATAAACTTGTTGAGAACCATATGGCTCTCGGATTTGAAATAAACGAATTAGGGTTTCGAAATATTTGGGGTTTTCTATAAATCTCGGGTTTAAATGCAATTAATTGATGTTTTCTTGTATAAAATCAAACTAATTTCAACATATAATCGGTTTATAAAAAAATTAGGGTTTCGGTCAATTGGGGGTTTTTGCATATCTCGTTTTCAATTAAATTAACTATTGGATTCGGGTTTAGATTAGGTTTAATTAGTGTTTTAATTAATAAAAATCAATTTAGGGTTTATATAAAATTGGGGGTTTTTACATTCGGTTGATAATCATGATTATGTGGTGTTTTTGGGATATAGAAAATATTAATTTCATGTTTAAAAGGTTTTTAGTTTCTAGGGTTTCGATTTGAAAGGGGGTTTTATACCCGCGGCATGATTGAGGGTTTTTATGAAGTTTCTGTAAAATGAAAGTGGTTAAGACATTTGGATTATGTGACATTGATTGTTGATAATTTCGGCAGAAAATAAGCAATTTGGTTGGCTTGGTTTGGTTCTCGGTTTGGTCCTGTTTGTGGTCTCGGTTGAGTCTCGGTTTGGTCTAGGTCGGGGTCTCGGTTTGGTCTAAGTCGGGGTCTCGGTTTGGTTGACAGAAAAGTAAGGTCATGGTCATGTTTAAGTATTAATACTAAGGTTTAACCTTTTCAGTTTTTAGTTAAAGTAAGACCGTTACAAAGACTAACACATTTGTTTGATTGTTCGCAGGTTTGTAAAAGACGAGCACAACTAAGACTTCATATAGGAAAAACGAAGAGACGAAAAGACTCACAATGGGATGCTAAGTTTCGGTTTGCAGGTTCGGACGAGATGGATGGCTTGACTCTTTCGGTTTTGCAGGTTCGGGCGAGATGTATGGGTCGGCTGGAACTTCCTTCACTTACCCAGGAATTTGTATTTGAAAGACTTGTACAGGATTTTGTAGTTGTAATTTGGACTGTGAAAACTTTGTGTGTTGTGTTTGGACATTGGGTAAACTTTGGATTTGTATTTAATCATGTATTGTTAGTCTAGGGTTAGATTCAAGATGAAAATGGTAACTTGTGATATACCCAAATTGGGTAAACTAGGCATGTGTGCTGTCTTGTAGTGGTTAGTGGGTAATAAATTATGGGGTTTAATTGTAGCTGGAAATGTGACTGAAATTGGGACACTTGTAAAGCAAGTTTTGCAATAAACATGAATGAAGGTTTATACTTAAATATTTGTACATGCTGTAACAGTTATATAACTCGACTCGGGTTCGACGGGTGTTTAAGTTTAGACGCGAAACTGAATAAACACGAATCTATAACCGCTTGACACACGATCCAAAACAAAGGCAATTATGCGAGACTTCACGAGATCTAGTAAGTATATCAAATAAACATACAGCAAACATAATACGCCCACCAATTCCGTGTATTGCATTCAACTTAATAATCGCGAAAACTCGAGATGTTACATACGCTCTCCCTAAAAAGGGCTTTGTCCGCAAAGCAAAATAATTAACACATTCATGTCGACAACTCGTCGGTAAATAATTAAAGTACTCGTACTACATGAATAATTTAAGATGGAAATTTGACGGATGTCACAGTATTCCCATGTTTTAGAGATTTCGTCACGAAATCAAGACGTTGTTGTAGTAGGATGGTTAGCGAAAAGATGAGGATACTTGCTCTTGAATTGATCTTCACGTTCCCACGTGTATTCTGGACCTCTACGCGCATTCCAACGGATCTTCACAATAGGTATACGGCTTTGCTTGAGTTGTTTGACTTGACGGTCCATAACTTCTACTGGTTCTTCTACAAAGTTGAGTTTGTCGTCGAGTTGAATCTCTTCCAAAGGGATAACGAGTGTCTCGTCGGCTAAGCATTTCTTCAGATTGCAAATGTGGAACACATTATGCACTCGGCTAAGTTCTTGGGGTAATTCCAAACGATAGGCTACGGGGCCAATCCTCTCTATAATCTTGAAGGGTCCAATGTAACGAGGATTTAACTTTCCACGCTTTCCAAAGCGAATTACACCCTTCCAAGGTGAGACCTTCAACATGACTCTATCACCAACCTCAAACTCAAGGGGTTTGCGTCTCATGTCAGCATAACTCTTCTGTCGATCTCTTGCGGCTTGCATACGGCTCTTAATCTTAAAGATCTTCTCAGTAGTCTCGTGTATGATCTCGGGTCCAGTGAGTTGTGCTTCACCAACCTCTGCCCAACACACGGGTGAACGACACTTCCTACCATACAGTGCTTCGAGCGGCGCTGCCTTAATGCTAGTGTGATAACTATTGTTGTATGAGAACTCCACCAGAGGTAGGTGTCTATCCCATCTATTTCCAAAGTCAATCACACAAGCTCTCAGCATATCTTCTAAGGTTTGAATGGTCCGTTCACTTTGACCGTCAGTTTGGGGATGGTACGCAGTGCTCATATCCAACTGCGTTCCCAATGCCTTCTGCAGTGACTTCCAAAACTGCGAAGTAAATCGGCTGTCTCGGTCGGAGATTATAGACACAGGCACACCATGCTTCGTGACTACTTCCTCCAAGTATGTCCTTGCTAACTTATCCATTCCATCAGTCTCCTTGATGGGTAGGAAATGAGCCGATTTGGTGAGTCGGTCGACGATTACCCAAATCGTGTCGAATCCAGCTGCGGTCTTTGGTAGCTTGGTAATGAAATCCATAGTGATCCTTTCCCACTTCCATTCTGGCAGTTCGGGTTGGACCAATAATCCTGATGGTTTCATATGTTCGGCTTTGACTTTGGCACAAGTCAAGCACTTGCTAACGTATGTAGCAATATCCGCTTTCATGTTCGGCCACCAATACAACATCTTCAGATCATGATACATTTTGTCAGATCCCGGATGTATGGAGTATTTTGACTTATGCGACTCATGCATAATCAAGGATCGTAGGTCACCATGGCATGGTAACCAACTCCTATTATCAAGGCATAACGTTCCATCCGAACGTGCTTCTAACTTCTTTATCATTCCTTCAACATCTTCAGTCTTGAGAATTTCTTCCTCGACTGCTTCTTTCTGAGCCTTGAGAATTAAGGATGGAAGGTCTAAGTCAATGGTCATCACCAAAGCCTTCACTCTAAGAACTCTCTCCTTTCGACTCAAAGCGTCGGCCACGACATTTGCCTTGCCCGGGTGATAACGGATCTCGTAATCGTAATCACTGAGCAACTCTAGCCAACGTCGTTGTCTCATGTTGAGTTCCTTTTGATTCAAAATATGTTGTAGACTCTTATGATCAGTGAATACAACACACTTAGTACCATAAAGGTAGTGTCTCCAAATCTTCAAGGCAAACACCACTGCTCCCAACTCTAGGTCATGAGTTGTGTAGTTCTTCTCGTGCACTTTTAGTTGTCTTGATGCGTAAGCTATGACCTTAGTCCTTTGCATCAGTACTGCACCTAACCCTTTTATGGATGCATCACAATACACCACAAAGTCTTCATTACCCTCGGGTAGGGCTAGTATAGGTGCTTCACACAACATCTGCTTCAATGTCTGGAATGCCAAATCTTGATCCTCCTTCCACTCAAACTTCTTATCCTTTTGAGTCAATTCCGTCATTGGTTTAGCTATCTTGGAGAAACCTTCAATGAATCTCCTATAGTAACCAGCAAGACCTAAAAATTGGCGGATCTCCGTGGGTGTTGTTGGAGTCGCCCAATCCTTCACGGCCTCGATCTTAGCAGGATCAACGTGAATACCACTGCTGTCGATCACATGTCCAAGGAATTGCACTGTGTTTATCCAAAACTCACATTTGGAAAACTTTGCATATAACTTCTCCTTCCTTAGCAGCTCTAATATGGTCTTCAAATGTTCCTTGTGTTCTTCTTCATTACGAGAATAGATGAGAATATCATCGATAAATACAATCGCAAACTTGTCCAAGTATGGTTTGCAAACTCGGTTCATGAGATCCATGAATACCGCAGGCGCGTTTATCAATCCAAAAGGCATAACTTGGAACTCGTAGTGCCCGTACCGGGTTCTAAAAGCCGTCTTATGAACGTCTTCCTCTCTAACCCTTAGTTGATGATATCCTGACCTTAAATCGATCTTCGAGTATATGCTAGATCCTTGCAATTGGTCGAAAAGATCGTCAATTCTTGGCAATGGGTAACGGTTCTTTATCGTCAGCTTATTCAATTCTCGGTAATCGATACACATTCTAAAGGATCCATCTTTCTTTTTGACAAATAAGACCGGCGCTCCCCAAGGTGAGGAACTTGGTCTAATGAAACCTTTGTCAGAAAGTTCCTTTATCTGTTCAGCTAACTCTGTCATCTCGGCCGGTGCTAGACGGTATGGGGCTCTAGCAACAGGCGCGGCTCCTGGTGTAAGCTCGATGTGAAACTCCACTTGCCGTGCTGGTGGTAGTCCAGGTAAGTCCTCTGGGAATACGTCCGGAAAGTCTCTAACGATCGGTACATCTTCCACCTTCTTCTCGTGATCTTCTTCTCCTTCCTTTTGTGTTACTTGAACCAAGAATACCGGACATCCCTTCTCAATGTATCTTTGGGTCCTGATACATGAGATGACTTCCAATCTTGATCCATTCTTCACTCCACTTCTTTCGCCTTGTATGATGAGTACGTCGTTTCCATAAGGAACACGGACACACTTCTCATGGCATACAATTTCCGCGTGATTCTTCGACATCCAATCCATTCCAATGATGACGTCAAAACTTCCCAATTCTATAGGGAGTAGGTCGATACTAAACGAACGACCTTGTAACCTTACACTACATCCCTTCAGGATAACGTCGGTGGTTACTGACTTCCCATCGGCTAATTCTACATTATACTTAACGTCTAACGCAGTAGGGGTAACATTTAGGCGTTCACTAAATATAGACGACACAAAACTCCTATCCACACCAGAATCAAATAGTACTGAAGCATAGTTGTTATTGACTAGAAACGTACCAGTCACAACATTGTTGTCTTGCACTGCAGCTTCAGCACAGAGATGATACACTTTGCTAGGTGCCGTGAATCCTCCAGGAGTACTAGTTGTGTCTCGGTTATTCCCTCCTCGGTTCCCTTGATTCTGCCTCTGGTTCCCTTGGTTGTGATTCTGATTCCCTCGAATCTGGTTACCACGACCTTGGTTCCCACTGCTTGGACACTTGTTCTTGTAGTGACCTTTCTCTCCACATCCAAAGCAAGTGACATTTGCCCCTTGGCCACCTTGCGTTCCAGGTCCTCTTTAATTAGTAGAACGAGGTGGTGCTCGACATTCCTTTGCCTTATGTCCTGCCTTCCCACAATTGTAGCACGTAGGGGGACATGCTCCTTCGTGGTGTCGGCCACATTTTCCGTAGAAAGGAAGTCTTCCAGCGTAGTTTCCAGTATTACCTTGTCCAGCAGTAAACACCCTTGCTACCTCTTGTCGCTTGTTCTGGTTGTAGTTGTTTGGGTTGTTGCTGTTGTTGGTATTGTTGGTATTGTTGTTGTAGTGGTTGCCAGACCACTTTCTTTTATCCCCAGTATTTTCTCCCAACTCTTGTACTACTTGGTACATCAGACTTTGAGCCATATCGATTGCCTCGTGCAAATCCGTTGGCTTGGATGAAGTCACATTCCCTTTGATGCTCAAAGGTAGTCCTTCAATGTATCGCTCCAACAATCGGTCGTCGTTGGGCACCATTTCAGGACATAACAAGATCAGCTCTTGAAAGCGCTGATTGTAAGCAGTAAGAGCAGTACCCTTGACCTTCAGGTTCCACAGCTCAACTTCCATCTGCTTGACTTCATTTCGTGGGCAGTATTTCCTCACAAACATAGCTTTAAATTCACTCCAGGGCGTCGCTTGGGCAACGTCAATGGTCACTGCACGAGCATAGACGTTCCACCAAGTCAAAGCACCATCCACTAACGTGCTTGACGCAAACTTCACCTTATCAGCTTCAGCGACATTACTAATCCCAGATTGGGATTCTAGCTTCTCAAACCATCTGGTTAATCCTACTGCTCCTTCAGTACCGCGGAAACTTACTTGCGTAACTGCACGAAATTCCTTGTAGGTACAAGTCCGTACAATAGCATTTGTAGCTCCTTGGTTGGTCTCCTCCTGTGTGCTAGCTGTACGATTTGCTTCAGCGGTCGCGAGTGCCTCGGCCACTCGTTCGGCTATCATTTGGCTTAGCATGACGGTGTCAATTCCACCGGTAGCGGCTGGTGGATTCTGCGTTTCGGATCTTCTAACTGGCGCCATAATCTAAAAAGGTAATAGGACAATGAGTTTTGCCAGACATAACATGCATGGCACACACAATACAATTATGAAATGCTCCAGGGTATAATATACAATATATAATGATCTCACAATTTTTGTAACCCCTAATATCATTCATAGAATCGTTTGATAGTACATCATAGTTTGTCATACATAACATAATAAAAGAAAATAAAATACCAACTAGCTAAGATAAACTTCAAAGCTTAGTGGTCATACAAGGATAGGTCGATGGTACAAGATAAATCTAACTGGTGCCCTCACGACGCTGATGAAGCTCTCTCTCCAACTCTGCTAACCTCCTCTCAACCACGAGCTCACGAGCCTGGGAATCTCTCAGTCTAACATCGGTATCATAACAAGCGGCTCTAAACCTCTTATCCAAGTCTGCAACAGGGTCCTCCACTGGTGCCTCTAGTCCGCCTGTCTCCACCAATGGCTCTACTCCCCAACGGGTCATCAGGCTCTCGATCTCCTCAAGACGAGCGTTCGGCATGGATTCCATCTGATCAAGAACAGTAAGAAGCTGTCCTCGTAGACGGGTCATACATACCGTCAACACTGTCTCATCCCTAACTGGACTCTTCTTTGCCAGTGCCTCCAACTTATCCTGCACTTCATTATACTCTTCACCTAAAGCCTCTACAGCATCTTCCAATCTGTTCAATCGTGTCTCACACATCCATCTGCCGCCCCAAGCATCACCACCGTCGATGTAGCTCTCCTAGGAAGAGGAGTCGTAGCTCTCGGCCCAGTAGAGATGCCAGCATCAGTAAGCATCTCCTGGTACACAGCAGGTACAGTCTCTGGTGGTGGTAGTAGTAGTGGTGTCTCTGGGACAGGACTGGCAGGTGTGCGGGCTGCATGCCTGTCAGTGGCAGTGAAAGGTATGAGAGGTCGGTAAGGTGAAAGTGGTGGTCGAGCAGCTCTCCCCCGAAGACGTCGTCTCACATAGTAGAAAGGTAGAGTACCAGGTGCTGGAGCAGGAATAGCAGTCCTTTCTCCTTCGTCTTCAGATGAAGATGAGGAGATGTGTGCTAGGGAAACCTCAGGAGTAGCAGCATATGCAGTAGGAGGGTCCTCAGTGTCAGTGACCTCCATAGGCTCTCCTTCCCCATCTGTGAACTCCATCTCATCATCCTCTGTCTCCTCTACCGTCTCATCTCTAGTAACTGATGTCTGACCTGGTGACTGCACCACGTCAGTGTCTAAGTCATCCTCTCCTCCGCCTTCTAGGCTAAGTACATCGTCAGCTGATGCATCAGGAATACGGATCGGTGAATGACAAACCTCCTCAGTCTCTCTCTCTGTATCATCATCTGAAACCATCCGGTACCACGGATATCCTGATGGTGATCCTCTAGGTAGTCCTACTGATGAACTGATAGTCGACTGTGAACTACGGTTGTAGTACGCTCCTGTAGACGTGGAATCGTCAGATGAGGACATCGCTGTAATCATAAACAAAATAAATGTGTGTAAATATCTTATAAAATTAGTCCGTAAAAAGGGACATTAATCATAACATAGCAATCATTGTTGAATCCACATGTATCCCATATAACATAATTCAGATTTTGTTGTTGCACATGTAACCCATGTAAATATACCTCGTAATTGTTAAATCACATGTATCCCATTTATTACTTATGTATCTACATATACTTAATACTTACAATCCGTATGATAATCGATTAAACATATAGCAGTTATAGTCTAGAGTTACTAAATGCAACCTAGTTCTCTATAACTATGGCTCTGATACCAATCTGTCACACTCCCAAAATATCAGAGTATAATGGCGACAAGGGAGTGGTGACGTCATGATTACCATACACATATAGTCACAAAGAACGACCTCTAAATGAGACGTTCGGAAAATAGATCACTTGTATTTAATAAAATAAATAGTTTTAACAAGGTGCGGAAGCATAAAACTGAATACAGTTACAAAACATAGTTTTCTCAAATGGTACAAATGATCTTTGTTTCAAAGAAATAACGGCAATGCATGAGACCTCATTTAGCATCTTCCTTCTTAATACCTGAGAAAAACATTGCTAAAGTGACAACATAAAGTTGGTGAGTTCATAGGTTTAGTTAATTCGAAATGTTTAATGAACCACAAGATTTTCCCAAAAGTGATGACAATATAACAGATACAAAGTCATCCCAAAAGTATTTATTACAGTCTAAGCTCGTGACACCGAAGCGTTAACAACACCGGCAGTATAATCATATAAATGTAGCCCAAACTAGATGCCTAAACCCACGACATCCTATCTCAGACTCAAATGAAACTGTGCCCGCTTGTCCCCTTGTTGGACAAGACAGACAGGGACGTCAATCCCGATAGATCTATCCATAACATTCGCGCTTACACAAAGTAATTAACGGTTCACGATTCACGGGCCAAAGCAACTGGGTTTTTAGTGGGACTTAGACTAATATATAAATCAGTAAATGCACTTGTGTTCACACGTTAAAATCAAGCAATGTCTCACCCCAAAAAGCAGTAAAAATAGTTAAGTATGGGGTTATAAACTCACCTCGTAATTCAGCAAAAAGGACGAAAGTAAAAGTAGCTCGAGAGTACGGTTACGCTAGCCGCGACCTATTTAATTATGAGGATCGAGTTACGATACGAAAAATTATATTAATAAAAGACACGACACCCTAGTTGTGCTTGACAAAACCTTACGTTTACGAAAAAATACGACAAATAAAAGTCGGTTATTAAACGGTCGGGTTTTACGGGTTAAATTATACCCTTAAATTACCAAATTCGTTTATGGGCTTTAACTAAACTCAAAACATAATCCTGGCTCAAAATGAGCCCAATATTTCCACCCACAAACCGGCCCAAGGGTTAAATAACCCGGCCCGGCCCATAGGCGATATAAACAAGGAAGCAAGGAGTAAATACGTGTGTTTTCACACACATATCTTAAAAACAGAGAGTTACTCTCTCTCTCTACTCTCGAAATATCCCCACCGCCCCTCTCTCTTCTCTCTTCTAATCTGGATCGGTTCATCTCCTTCCATGACTATCATGTTTTCAGTTTGAGTTTAACAATCATATATGGGGTGGTTTGTGATGTTTAGATCACGTGAGATGTGGGGTTTCATCCCCACATCAAACCGATTGGGTTTCTGATGGTGTTCATCCTTATGGTCACGTTAATCATCAGCCAAAATCAAAGATAAGTTGTTTCTCCTTATTTTCTTTTAACAAAAAGTTAATTGATTTTCGATTTATAAAAGATCAGTGGGTTTGATTAATTTGTATAAACTTGTTGAGAACCATATGGCTCTCGGATTTGAAATAAACGAATTAGGGTTTCGAAATATTTGGGGGTTTCTATAAATCTCGGGTTTAAATGCAATTAATTGATGTTTTCTTGTATAAAATCAAACTAATTTCAACATATAATCGGTTTATAAAAAAATTAGGGTTTCGGTCAATTGGGGGTTTTTGCATATCTCGTTTTCAATTAAATTAACTATTGGATTCGGGTTTAGATTAGGTTTAATTAGTGTTTTAATTAATAAAAATCAATTTAGGGTTTATATAAAATTGGGGGTTTTTACATTCGGTTGATAATCATGATTATGTGGTGTTTTTGGGATATAGAAAATATTAATTTCATGTTTAAAAGGTTTTTAATTTCTAGGGTTTCGATTTGAAAAGGGGGTTTTATACCCGCGGCATGATTGAGGGTTTTTATGAAGTTTCTGTAAAATGAAAGTGGTTAAGACATTTGGATTATGTGACATTGATTGTTGATAATTTCGGCAGAAAATAAGCAATTTGGTTGGCTTGGTTTGGTTCTCGGTTTGGTCCTGTTTGTGGTCTCGGTTGAGTCTCGGTTTGGTCTAGGTCGGGGTCTCGGTTTGGTCTAAGTCGGGGTCTCGGTTTGGTTGACAGAAAAGTAAGGTCATGGTCATGTTTAAGTATTAATACTAAGGTTTAACCTTTTCAGTTTCTAGTTAAAATAAGACCGTTACAAAGACTAACACATTTGTTTGATTGTTCGCAGGTTTGTAAAAGACGAGCACAACTAAGACTTCATATAGGAAAAACGAAGAGACGAAAAGACTCACAATGGGATGCTAAGTTTCGGTTTGCAGGTTCGGACGAGATGGATGGCTTGACTCTTTCAGTTTTGCAGGTTCGGGCGAGATGTATGGGTCGGCTGGAACTTCCTTCACTTACCCAGGAATTTGTATTTGAAAGACTTGTACAGGATTTTGTAGTTGTAATTTGGACTGTGAAAACTTTGTGTGTTGTGTTTGGACATTGGGTAAACTTTGGATTTGTATTTAATCATGTATTGTTAGTCTAGGGTTAGATTCAAGCTGAAAATGGTAACTTGTGATATACCCAAATTGGGTAAACTAGGCATGTGTGCTGTCTTGTAGTGGTTAGTGGGTAATAAACTATGGGGTTTAATTGTAGCTGGAAATGTGACTGAAATTGGGACACTTGTAAAGCAAGTTTTGCAATAAACATGAATGAAGGTTTATACTTAAATATTTGTACATGTTGTAACAGTTATATAACTCGACTCGGGTTCGACGGGTGTTTAAGTTTAGACGCGAAACTGAATAAACACGAATCTATAACCGCTTGACACACGATCCAAAACAAAGGCAATTATGCGAGACTTCACGAGATCTAGTAAGTATATCAAATAAACATACAGCAAACATAATACGCCCACCAATTCCGTGTATTGCATTCAACTTAATAATCGCGAAAACTCGAGATGTTACATACGCTCTCCCTAAAAAGGGCTTTGTCCGCAAAGCAAAATAATTAACACATTCATGTCGACAACTCGTCGGTAAATAATTAAAGTACTCGTACTACATGAATAATTTAAGATGGAAATTTGACGGATGTCACATCTAACAATATTATAGTCATTTAATATGACGTCTGAAGTAATTTTACATCCTAAGATTACAGTTAACAACTTATTCACCAAATACATTTATTAAAATAAAATAGAGCGTGTAGCTCATGTTGCTTTAGAGTTACCAACTTACAACATACATCTTACTTCTAATTTTTCCAAACATAACTTGTATATATCCCTTTACACTTCCATTTTACAAACATTATTTCCAATAGCACTTTCATTTATGTACAAACTATAGCAAAAAATGTCCCAACACGCCCAAATGATGCGTTTCCCAACAATCTTCTCAATATGTCTTCGTCAAACCCTCGTACACCTTCTCACAAAACTCGATATCTTCCTTGCAATTTCCTTCGTTTGTTTGCCCAATATAATATGCACACATACACACCGGAACAATTACATCAACAACAATTTTCATATCATCAAACACAACAACTCATCACGCAATTTCAAAATCTCTAAAGTAATCAACCACCACTATTTAATCAATCGATCACAACAAATACAACCACCAACACAAGAATGACAACCAACATCACAGGTAACGGTTGACAATTCACTGATTGAGCTATGACAAAACTTATTCACATCACCAAGGTGGTATTAACCAACCACGTGTAGTTTCTTTCTCTCCACCGATGACTAAAAAGGTTCAATATTCTCGGCTGAAGAAAACTTTGTTCGTTGAGAGTCTTCACAACTGTCATTGTCGGCTTTTTCCTCGTTCGTTATAGTCATTGTGTCATACTGAAAACAACAGAAGGAATTATATGTCGAGCATACAAATTTGAATCATTTATAAAAAATCATCACAACCCTTCCAAGTTTATTCATAATGTAAAACCTTTTAACGTTGTACTAAATTAACTATCAATTGTATTTGATATATTACTATTACTTTTAGCAATAAATTATCAGGATTAAAGCAACTTTTTATCCGGCAATAAGGGATAACAATAGTTGTACCTCGTACATGAGCAATGAAACTGACTCTTCTCGGTCTGCAGCAATTATAAACTCCCCACACGTTTGTACACAAAGAGCGCATGTGCTAGTTAAATACTGGCATATGAAGTGCGGATACAACGTCTCACCATAATATTCTTTCCATTCATAGAACTGGACCGACTTGCCTACAATCGCAACGAGACCAACCCCATCAAACAGACTCAAAGAATAAACAACACCCTTTGTGTCTTGCGCAAAACGTAAATTTAACTTCCGATCAACAACATAAATAACGAAAGTACGCCCTACATATACATTTAGAAATAAGAGCATAAAGAATCATACTAAAAGCAACACTTTTGACTCATTTTTTAAAAATCTAAACAAGGTCTCAATAAATCTTACAGTCGGAATCGATATAAACCTTAATGGCAAATAAAAAGTTTCAGGGTGATATTCCGCATACAAAACTACTACATTCACATTAAATCACGAATTGTAAACTTATTATCATACTAAAAAATTAGCAATCCTTTAAATAACACTATACGTTTTATGTCAAATTTCTTTATTAAAATTGTGATCATAAAACAGATATCTAATGCTTAAAGATAATACCTTCGTTGGCTCATTCTTTGGTGAAACGAAAGCTATTAGAAAAAATATAACCTCTTCATTGCAAACACACGTTGTCAACAATACTTTGATTTTTTAAGTGGCACAGTGGAAATTAAGTCGAATGTCGGACAAAGTGAGTTTGGCATATTGTACACTACATAATGAAAAATGTACACTATATCATGAAAAATGTACAGGATTTTTACAAGTGGCATATACGTTGTGCTTCATGCTTTCGTGCAATTCAACGAACCGGCTTAATGACATCAAAGGTTTAAATTGTCAATGCGTCTTGTTTGGAACTACAAAACTATTTAACATGAAAAGAAAAGATGTTACTACATATGCAATTAAAATACAAAAGTGTAACGGGTTAAAGAATGTCACTTCTCAGCAAAAAACCTAGTTTCATAAAACGTCTGTTAATAACTACCGGCCTATCCGATATAGCAAAGATGTAGAGCCGGTTCTTATATGAAAATGTTTGAAGGGTAACCGGACAATTGCTTATATAATGCTCTAAATTGTTGGTTAGAGCGCTAGTGGTCTTGTCTAAAAAAAGTTCATAAGAACACCATCTCCAAACTCACATTACAGAAACCTAAAAACACCTGAATTCAAAATCAATACATTAAAATAAGATATTAAAAATAAAGCAACAACGACCGTACCTCTTCAAAATAAAAAAATGGAATGGGGTGATACGTGACCACCTAAGAGTTCTCAAGAAACAAGATCAAGAAAGGGGAGTGAATAAATCTTGACACACATCTGTTGACACCTTAAACACAACATAGCAACTAAACATTGAACTTACAGTTGGAGGATTTAGGTCAAGGCATGAGACATCCTTGTCTAGTTTGATATTTACCTTTTAATGACAACTTCCCATCGCCAATTTTAAGATACACTAGTTGTTTGACTCTAGTAGCTAGTAAAATCTATTACCAAACGAGACTTACAAGTTAGTGTCATCAACAGTGCTCGGATGACACTTGAAACAAACAAATATTTAGATGTCGATAAATGAAAATTAGTGGGTGGAAACGCATATAGTGGATTCATTAGGTGCGAGCCATTGAAAAAGCATGTCTTTTGATGTTAAAGACACTAATATTACTGAATTTGAGGTGACAAAAATGTGAAATAAGCAAAATCTATGAAAAATCGAACATATGATTTCTTAACAAACTCTCAAAATTATCATGATTATTAACACCTAAATAAATTGATTATAATCAGCGTCATGATAAAAAAATTTAGTCTCTCGGAGCAAATGCCGACAACCTTAATCTTTTCTAGCTTTTCCTCCTTTATTTTCATTGCCAAAATCCTAGTCTCGCAAACAAAACTAACAACAACAAATCTTTGATGCAGATCATCTGTTTTTGTTGATCTTATGGACCACAATCCATTAATCATTTTCACTTCAACATAGCCTTTAAAAGGGGTAATATCTTGTCAGATAAATAAATAAGAAGCGACCATATACACAGAGGGAAAAAAGAAGTCCTTGCATGTTCGTTTAACAATATGTCTTTTCTAACAATCGAAAGAGAAGTGTGTTTGCGTGTTCTTGAACAAATCACTATATTGATCTTGCAACCCCGAATTAACCACGGAGAAATCTATTATAGGTCCCGAGTTTGCATACTCTTCTAGAATTTCCAAATAAGAATATTGTGTTTCAGCATTAATATTAACCTTGATAAGCTGCAAAGTACAATCGAAGAAAATAAAGTGAATAACTGTTGACATGTTAACCCTCAAATAATTCAATTTCAAGCTGAATATTTACATACTTGAGAGTTTCCATACTCAGAGACAACAAAGAGACGTGATACAAGATAACGTTGATGTGATGGATGTTGCTTCGTAAATTTGTATCTCAGGAACACTACTACAAAACAAAGAAAGTAGTTTTTAGAACCTAAAGTTAATTTCTAGTTCTAATAAAAGGTTAACAATATCAGAACAATTCAAAGTAAAACATGAATGCTTCAAAATGAAGATTTTGAAAGTTTTTCACATATGCATTTACATGACATCAGCCTAATAGAAATTCCCAAAAGCATACGTATAAATAAACAAGAAGATTTGTTACTCACATTTGGTTTTCTTCATGTATTATATGGAGCTTCCACAAATAACCATTTTGGTCACCAAGTAAATATATATAGTCATTTATCTTTCCAAAGCTCTTGACTATCGGCTACAAAGTTTAAACGATAACATGATCCTTGGTCAATACCTTGTTTTATTATTCCTTTAAATATATCCTAGTTAACATACAAGGGAAGTATGTATCTCTATGATTGTGTTGCTAGTATAATAGATGATTTTAGTCCTTCCAACCATTACAACACCACCAATGGATAACGGGACTGCTATGAGTATATAAGCTCCATTGTCATTAACTTCATGTGATTCTTGCCATGGACCACCTTTCACCGGAGTTTTATCATTCAAGGACACTATATAACTTTTTACAAGCATCTAATCATTATCCAGAAAGAAAAATGTAAAAAACAATGTATTTATTACGTTTGAATACACTCATCGATATAAAAATTCATATCTCAAGCCCACCTTATATAGAATAACCGCTAGTGATATCCACAATTCGTCATTCTTAAAAAATAATATCAAATGGCAATTTAAAATCACCCTTTATATCAAGTGTAGCACTTCAACAAAAGTAAAACATTGTTACAAAAAAAAGAAATTCACACACAAAAACACATAAATACACACGCCTTTAGAAATCCTTCATAAAGGGTGTAGTCCTGTAAGTGTGTTAGGAGGTCACATACACTTATTTTGTCAATGTATATAGGTATGCCTACGTCATCAAACAAATCATTAGTGTTCTTATACAGGTAAAGAAACAACCAAAATATCGACTTAGTTGCAATACTTGCACTTATTAACAAAAAGTATATGCAAGTAAGTTTTGTGATTGAACCAAACCTACAAATAAGCTCGTGGGCGGCAATATCTCATTGCAGGATACAAAATTTAGTCGATAACTCAAAACCCAAGAACAGTTAAGCATTGGGTACCGTTTGAGGTAATTTGATTTTTTAATCTTAGCCACTAATTTTGAAATAGATAGTCAACATATACGTAACTTTTTTTTTAGAAAAAAAAATTTGAAATGTGGTTTGATATATCGAGTAATATATATATAGTTTCAAAAAAAAATTATACACAAAGTTTACAAAAACAAAATATACACAAACTTATTACTAAAAATAAATTTCATAAACATACATTTCTAGGGCACCAACCCTTCAGGTAGAGCAGTAGCAAAATCCTAACAACACAACAACGAAGACGGCGACGACAGAGACAGAAAGTGATGGATAAAACAAAAAAAATGCCAAAAACATTATCTATCAATATAAATTTAGAAATAAACATAAATATAACAAAAATAATTCATAAAAATCTCAATACCTGAAACCTTGTGACTTATAAGTTTCCTGAGATGGAAGCTTGATGGCGACAAAGTGGCTTTCTCCGTCTTCGACTATTAAAATAAAAATGTTACATAAATTATAAAAAACCTAGATCTACAAATTAAACATGTCAAATTATATAAAAGAACCTTCAAAACGTCACTAATAGTCATATATATTATAAAACTAAAAAAATACCTTTAATTTTGAAAATCCCATTTAGTGGTTGTGACAGTGAGGCACGATTGGTGACTTGGGTCGGCAACGTAGTGAGGCACACTGGTGAAGGGAGTTTCAAGATTTACAGTAGGCGGCAATCGACGGAAAAGGGCGGGCGGCGGCTATAAAAGAAATAACAATAATAATATGAAAAGGTAGATCTACAAGTAAACTCAGCGGATCTACAACAGAAAATCATGAAACGCTGATTACTATACATATACATCTTAATAAAAACTCAAACATACCTTAAATCTTAAAAACTTTTCAGTTGCCATAGTAATGTTGTGGAGAGGTGGTTTTTAGTGATTGTTTATGAAGACATTGAGGTTTTTTTTAGGTTGTGTGTGTTTTTTTAATGTGTGTGTGCTCCGGTAGGAGAGAGTATTTTTTGTGTGTTTTTTTTTTGTGTTTAATGTGGAAAAATGGGTATTGGATATTGGTTTGGTGTGTGTAAATTGGAGGGTTGGTGTTTGGTTAGGGATAAGTATTTATAAGGGAGCATAGATATTACATTAAATGTTTCAACATTTCAACTTTTCAACCATTTTGATAAACTCTTTATAAAGTAGTAAAGATATGTAAAAATGGAAGTCCACCAAAAAAAAAGTAACACACTAAAGATAATGATTGGAAAGGCATACTACAATACGTAATAATCACTTCTATATCGAGTTATAAAAGATCTCCGATAGAAATGGTCGTAACAACATAATTACGCGCATATGAAGTTTATAATTTAGTCCAACGAAAGCTTAAATAACTGAAGCATATAAAATAGAAATCCCCACAAGTAAAGAATACAATACCATAAAACAACTCCAATACCATAAAACATAATCGTCTTATGGCTTATTTGCTCCTTTGAGTACCTCACCTACAAAAACTACAAATCATTTCTACCTTTTAGAGCTAGTCTAGCACTCTCTTTTTATCTGATTCAAAGTCAAACTTCTTTTTTTTTCTTGTTCATGGTCTAGTGAATTGCTTTTCTTTTTTCAACAGCCACACGCAAAAAACTAAAATTTTCCTTCTCTATTCGTAATTCATGTCAACCACCCTCGTGTAATTCTATTTACCATGTAAGGTTAGAAAAGAAGAACGATTAGTAACATACGAACATAAGATATCAAGTAATATGGTACAAATCTTTGTCATCATCCTCCTATGTACTAAATTAGTAAAGTCATTTACTACTAATTAATTAGGTGCAAAAACTTTTTATAATTTAAAACACCATATTAGAACTTGCTATAACAAAACATAAATCACACAGATCATACGTCATAACCATAACCACACAGATAAAACGTAAAGGTTTTTCAGACTATAAATTGCTAAATTTACATTTTACCTTGAAAGATTATAGTCTTTTTATCTCGCTTCAAAAGCTTCATCTGCCAATAATTTATTGACTCAGTTGCCTCCAACAAAGAACTTGAATACTTGCCAATTTCTTTTCTAAGCACCCTTAAAAACCATATTGCCATGACCCATCAAGAATAAAAGAAAACCAACACAAACAATTGTTGAATGGCATGTCTAAAGAATCATTTAGTAGCAATTAAACTTGAAGTATGATTTCAAGTATTTGTTTCATCTCAAATCACCTCTAACCAAACAAACTCTATCAGAAATTAATATGCTTTTGCATGATCCGTAACTTCTTTTTTGCTTACTGTGTCTTATAAACACCTAAGCAAAGCTTTTATATTTTGTCGCATCAATAGTCTTTCAAAATATTTTTTTAAGCTAAGATATGACAAAAGATTTTTCCAATAATTTTTTTGATCAAGTTAATAATGTTTATAATTGATTTATGTGGTGATACTTCTAAGTATCACAAATAAAACAAAAAGTTAATTCATAGATACCTTATGTCCATTGGATAATGTATGCACAAGAATGGCAATTGCAAGAAAGTTTTCTTTCACGAATTCAACTTCCTGCATAACATAGATGACAAATGAGTTTTAGTCCATCCAAACAAAAAAAGACCTTATTTACACCCAATAACCATTTTATCAAATGAGTAGCAAATCAAAAGTTTCCAAATCTTTTAGGTGAAGTTTCGTTTAAGCATTTTATCAAAATTACTTTGTCTGCATATACATATACAGTAGAGAATAGTATGTCAAAAGTTTACCAAAAAGTTTTGTTAAGTCATTCCATCAAAAGTTATGGATATAATCTAGATGTAGAAACACAAACAAATACTATTAGATGTAGAAACACAAACAAATAAATATATTGTTAAAAATGAAGAAACAACATGACTGATAAAGAATACCTTGAAAATCTTAATTACACCCATGAAACTTGTTCAAATCAACCAATCATCACCGAAAACAAATTTTAAGTAATTAGTAATATCAAAATCATAATCTAAATAAAAATTAAAATTACCATATACTTGTTCACTTGTAGAAGATGAAGAAATAACACACCAAAAACAATTGTCTACGTAAAAAGGAATGATAAATTCAAAACAAAGAAAATTAAATATACAAAAATACCTGATGAAGAAAAATTTAGAAAACCTAGAATGAAATAAAATGAAACTAAACCCATTAAGTTCAGTAGAAAGCAGGAGAAATTCAAAATTCAAATTCTCGACTAGAGAGCTTTGAGATTTTCTACACAAAGGCATCTGATGATATTGGAACTTGAAAAAGTGGAAAACACAAAACTACCGTATAAATGTTACTGCATGTACAGAGTAATTTTATTTTAGAAAATATTAAATCAAGTAAATATGACATCAGAAAATTAAATATTATATTGCCAAAAATTTAAGAGCATGGCACATAAGCAAAGGTGACATCACACAAAACTCTCTTTTAATAGAATTTATAGATTTTTTACTTGTCACCTTTGTCCGTTTTCCTAATTTTTCTGCCACATTCCTTCAATCTTTATTTTTTTGCAATCTCAATTTAACTCCATCATCATCACTAGTGAACTTAACTTTACAACCAAATCATCACCTCCCTTCTACTATAGCATTCTATAACCGCCAAAGTATCACCACCCTGCAATTGACCGCACAACAACAAGATTGAGATTACATGCATTTTACCCAACAAATTAAACAAATGAAAACTTCAAGATCTATAAATCTTATCCGCATAGTCTTCATATAAATTAGGTTTACATCGATTGATTTTATAGATATTCGTGAAAATAATCGGGTTTACATGGATTTTACATAACCCACATAATCCATGTTTTCAGAATTTCTCCCACCTTTATCGTCAATTTAAAATAATGATATAATCGGGTTTACATGTGTTTAAATGACTTTCTGTTGTAGGTACAGTCAATATTTGAAATAAGATTCTTGTTTTTTTGTCAAAATAATGATATGATTAAATAATTATAATTAATTTTTACCCTATTTTATCTTGTTTGTATGAAAGTGTTTTAGATGGTTTCATTTTGTGCAAAGAAAATGTTGGAAAATATTATTGGCAAAATAGTTTTTGACTAACTTTGGACACAATTATGTATATTTATGTATCATATATATTAGTGATATTTTATAAGTTCGCGTTCTCCTTGAAGAGAGCTTCGCAATGAGCCTTTATGTGTCAAAAATGAAGGTGATGTGAATGAGATATCGTGTCTCAAAGTTAGGCATTTGGTACCATGCTTAAAGAGGAAAATAGTTTATTTTTTGTCCCACATCGGTGCTATGAGTAAACTGAAAGGGAGTCTATTTTGTATAAATAGAGGCTTAATTCCATAGCTTTTTCACACATCAAATCAATAAGTATTATTATTGATTTCCAACATATGGAGTACGCATTCGTAAAGGTGAAATTCCGGGCAGTTTTGTTAAGTCCGACAGTACAACTTACTGTTTCGGCTGTTGTACCCTGGGGAACAGACGGCGAATCTGTTTTAAGAGAAGCATGTGAAACACGTGCCTCAACTCTTTTGTGCTAAGCGTGTCTAACGCGTATCTCGACTTGCTGGTGATTTAGTAAGTCTTTTCTTTATTTATTGTTTTATTTAATTATCGTTTATAATTATGTATGTGTTTGTTTTTCTGTTATTTATATTATGTTAATTTAATTAATTTGATTTATTTGATTTAAAAATAAAAGTGTTATAGTTTCCCTACAGTCTTAAAACAGATTCTTTGTAACAGAATTAAACACTTTTTTGCTAAAATCATATTAATTTAATTAACAGATTTTTATACAAACTGTATTCTCTCAAAACCAAGATTGTGTTTCTTTGGGAAATTAGTTTTCACGTAAACAGAATTTTAATTAACAGATTTGGTGTTACAGATCTATAAACGATTTAAAAAACAGTTTATCGTATTAGTTTGTGTTGAAATCGTGATGAGTCTATTTTCAAGCTGATCGTTTAGTTGTTTATTACATTTGTTATAGTTTTAACCTAGATTTAATGAAGCCATGATTGAGTTTCTTTGAATCAGATTTGGTACAAGTTTGTATAAACCATGTCGAGTTTATTAGATAACAAATTGTTTTAATAGTTCTTAACTGTATTCCGTTAGAATATTGACAACTTTACTTGTGGTAACACAATTGTGACCCTAGTGAATCTTCTAAATGTAATTGGTGCGTCTGTTACAGCATGATTGGAATCATGGTGAATTTAGATTCATTGAAACCTAGTGGAGTTTCTTTGACACAAATCTCATAAAAGATAAGTTGCTATTTTATGAGATTATTAGAAAGTATTCATTGATCTCATAAAATGCAAGCTCTCATTTTATTAGACTTTTAAAACGTGTTCAATAAAATCAAGAAGAATTTCTTTGAAACAAGATGTTGACAATGGTATGAGTTATCATTAAATATCAGATTACATACACTATTTTTATTAAATTAGTGGAAGAGTTTGTTTGACTTGTGTAATTCATTGTAAATTAGGCCGAGTTTAATTATAAACCAGATATAACTCTTGAAACCTTGTTGAGTTTATAGATATATCTATAGAAACCTCGTCGAGTTTAAAGGTAAATCTATAGAAACCTTGTGGAGATTCTTTAGAAGAATGGATCTACTGAAACCTTGTTAAGTTTCATTGTAGAAATAGATCATGTGGAGTTAAGATCTTTTGAATGAAGATTGACAACAAAATATTACATATGTGTTTTTTGGTAAAACATAATGTTATATATGATATTTTCTTTAATTTTTTAGTCGAAAGACTTCCGTTAAAGTGGGTTTGTAAAACGGATCTTACAAAATGTTTGCGTTTTAAACAAAAGTCGATGTAATTCGCTTTTGGTTAAGAAACACTATGTGATTTAGCACGTTGTTAATAGTACCAAAATTAGTGTCAACTAAATCATGGGACCTCTTAATAACATTCAGAATGTCACGAGTGACATCAAAAGGGAGACTGATACTTGTACGGTAGATGCTCTGAAGCATTTAGAAAGTTGTTGTGCCATAACTATGCGTTATATGTTCTGAATGACATGAAAACTGAGGCCATGATGGAATCCAACCATAGCTAATGGTGCATTCGCACTTAAGTATCATGCCATGTATATGGTGATAAGAGTTTGATTAACTCTTATAATGCAGTTAAGAATGGAGAGAACGAGTTTGAGCAACTCTTCAACTGCGAATATCAAGGAAAAAGAAGATGTGATTCACATTTGGAAAAGACGCTAAGTTAACCAATGTTGTATGTGCCGGAGATTCGTAGGAATCTTATGTCCGGATGGTTGCTTAATGAAATTTGACTTTCATATGTGTTTGAATCAAATAAAAATCGATTTAGCGTATAACATAAATTTAGTGCATACAGGTTATGCCTTTAAAATGGTTAAGTTGATTATATTTTATAATGGTCATTTTCAAATGTATGTTATGACTTACTTTGATATGTTTTAAATTTTACTCAACATGTTGTCCATTTAAACCAAATTGGATACCCATTTTTGTATTGACACGGATTACAAAATCAAACTTACGTTGAAGCCAAATTGATAAGTCTTTTCTCTTAGTTGAACAGAAATAACCAAAAACCTTGATATGATTCACATGGTTTTATGTGATTTGGAATTGATACCTACTAAGGTAGAGAGTATCATGTACTTCATCATATTGGCTGAATGTGGTACAAAATATTGCTATTTACACTTACTTGAGAGTAAGGATATAGACAAGCTTGATCTATATACATACGTTGAGAACCAACTTATTATCGATAATAAGGTGATTCGAAGTTATTGGAGGTGAATATGTGTCTCCATTTCTAAATTTTTATGCTAAACTTAGAATAAGACACAAATTCATTTCTCTTGATATAGAAAAGAATCGTGCCTTCGAAGAAATGGTTAATGCCATGTTCTTAAGTCCAGGTTTAAGCCATGGCATGTGGGAGAAAGCGATTATATCGATTACTTATCTTTTAAATAAGACCCCTTGTAAATAAAATAAGATACTTCTTACGAACTATGGGTGAGAAGAAAACTATCTTATAAGTACTTACAAATGTGGGGGATATCTAGCTAAGATATCCGTATGAAATTCATGGTTCGAAAGATTGGACCTAAACCCATGCATTGTATGTTCATAGGATTTGTTATGAATAGCAGTGCTTATCGTTTCAATGTACATGAACCGAAAATAGACATAGTAATGGAATTAAGGAATGATTCATTCTTCAGAAATATATTTCTTGTTTACGAAGGAAATTAAAAGATCATCTAGAATAGATGACAAGGTTGTCCAAGGTCAGAGACAACGAGATGATATTGATCTCTTAGAAGAGAGACAAGATTGACCCAAGAAGAGGTTAAACCTATAAGAAACAAAATGGCATGAACCGAGATATTGGTTAGATTCAGTTTTTGTTTCTTTTATGGTAAAAAAATGAAAAATTGAGTCTACCTTTGAAAGGGTATCAATAGAAATAAGCCATTAAAAGTGAAATAGATTCTATTTTATAAAAGTAAAATTAGAAGCTCGTGGATGTACCTTAAGTTATAAACCACTAGGCTATAAATGGATCTTCAAAAAGCAGATAAAATTTGATGTCACCATTGACATGTGCAAAGCAAGATTAGTAATCGAAGAATTTAGACAACAAGAAGGTCTATTTTCCTTTGATGCTTACTCGCATGTTACACGAATAACCTCAATTCTGATGGTACTTTATTTCCGCATTAAGAAATTTTGGAAGTTTCTTATGTGGATGTAAAAATGATATTTCTAAACAGAGATTTAGAAAAGGAACTATACATGAACCAACCTGAGGGTTTCATGGTTCCTATGCTAGAGAGAAAAGTTTGTAGGCTAATTAAGTCATTATATGGCTTACAGAAAGCTCCCAAGCAATGACATCAAACTTTTTGACCATATCATGTCAGAATGTGGATTCAAAATTGATGTATGTACGTGTAATCAATAGTAAATATGTACTCTTGTGTTTCTACATGAATAGTATACTTATCACTAGAAGTGATAACAAGATGAATAAATCCACTAATGATCTGTTGGAGTCAATATTTGACATGAATTTCATTAGTTGTTGGGTTTGTTGAACCCATATTGATTTGTTTTGAAGTCAAGCATTAAGAAAAACAATATTATTGAGAGGTTCAATGTGGGGGATTCCTACCTTGCTAGAGTCCAATGACATCTTTTTAAATATATTTAAAATAGAGGTAAAATTATTTCCCATTTTGAATACTCAAAGAATATTGGGTATCTTATGTGTCTAATGACGGTGTATGATCTGATTTAGAACTTATAATCAGGCAATCAGATATATTAGTAATTCAAGTGAGGACCATTTGAATAAGTATTACTTGAGTACTATGATACTAATAATATTGCATTATGGAAGATATCCTACTACTATCAAGTGATAGAGTAATGCAAATATAGATTCTTACATATAAGAATCTAGATCCGCTAGAGCGGATGTATTTATCCTAAGTGGAAAGTTATGTCTTAGAAATCTTGAAAGTATTTCAAAGAGACAATTATAGCTAAATCTATGATGAAATATGATTTTATTATTTGAGATAAATTTATATAATATGCAGGAAAGTTTACGCTAATTCGTAAAGGACATACCAAGATGGCGTATACCGGTAACGACCATGTTTATAAAGTGTGATAGTCAATAGAATTTGACAGAGCTCATATCACAAATGTAAAACGGTAAGTCGAGACATATCCATCATAGATTGTGATTGTTGTGACAACTAATCTCAACTAGAGTTATCACGATTGACTACGTAACGTCAAAGGATAACATCCTGGATCCGCTTACGAAAGGCTTAAGCAGAGAGTTAGTTAGTGAGTCGTCTAAAGGAATGAGACTAAAGCCCTTGAAGGAATGAGTTTCTATGAAGGAAAACCTAACCCACTTGACTGAAGATCCCAAGATCTGGGTTCAATAGGACAACCTAATCAAAGAAATGTGGGGGAAGTCATGTCAATGTGGGAGAGTTACTTAATACAGTAACTTTCCTAGTCCATTCCTAGAACAATGTGACTTATTGAGAGGTTAAACATATGGCTTAAATGATTCATGATGAAATCATAAAGCATGATGATCCAAGATAAAATCATAAAACATATGTTTTTAATGATTCAAGATGAAATCACCTATGTGAGAGAGAAGTAGGGGTCGCTTCGAAGGAAATTGTGGGGGCGCAAATTCTAAGAGTTCTTGCAGAACCAGGCTAGTGTTCATGACCATAACGAACACTGATAGGTGTGTAAACACCCATCCTTTTACCACTTAATTACAATAATAACCAGGCTAAAACGTGTATTTTATGTCGTAAATGTCGGAATTATGCGTGGTTTGTGTTTTTGTTGTGATTTAGGACGAAAATCTGAAAAGGGGAGAAAACACGGGCTTTCACGGGCTTTTATCGAAGAAAAAGACAAAAGACGAAGTCAAGAAATCAAGAGTGCAAAAAGAACGGAAGTCCAAGACCAATTTTGAAGATTTATCGAAGAAAAAGTCAAAAGACGGAAGTTCACTAAAAGCCGAAGAACTCAAGTCTAATTTATTGAAGAAATTACAAGACGAGTTTATTAATCCTAAGACAAAGTCGAAGATTTAAGAAGACAAGGACTTAATGATAATTAAAGAAAGAAGAAAGAGAGGAGGAAGCTTCCTTCCACTAATCCCCTCCTCCCCTATAAATAGATCATTAGCTTCATTTTTAAGTTTTGTTGGCTAATAGTGACAATTAGTTCTTCCACCATTTACATTTCTTGTATTTAAATTCATGTCATTTCCTTAATTGTCTTGCACCCTTAAATTCCTTTAATTTCAAGTAAGTTTCCTTTTTATTGTTATTAATCTTTACTTTAATTGTTAATCTCCTATCTACCTTTCTTGATTAATCTTTAATCTTTATGCTTTATGTTTATGTTCATGTTCTTATATTTTTATTGATTTAATTAAGTGGGTTTTGATTATTGGGGTTATTTTTGTTAGTTTTATTGATTTGGATTGATTGGTTTTTGTTTAGTTAATCATTTGTGTTATTTTGGTTTAATCTTTTGGTTGATTTTGATTAGATTAGATTAGATTCGTGCATATTTGTTCTTCCGTGTTCTTCGTTACTGTTTGTTTGCCCAGGTATTCCGAGTCAAGGACATTTATTCCAAACGAAGGCTGTCTGTTGAATATTCCGGATCAAGCTGTTATTCCGAACCAAGCTTATATTCTGAGTGAAGGATTTATTTCGGATAAGTGACATATTCCGGATGAACCATTATTCCGAGTGAAGCAAATATTCCGAATAAAGGCTTTAGTCTGCAATATTCCGGATCAGCAACATATTCTGGATCAACTTGATATTCCTGATCAGTGCCATAATCCGAACCAAAGAAACATTCCGGATCAAGGTGTTCATTCGGAATAACTTATATTCCGGATCAAGGTGTTCGTTCGGAATAACAAATATTCCGGATCAAGGCATTATTCCGGATAAAGGATATTCCGGATCAGTGGACATTCCGAACCAAGCTGGTATTCCGGACCAAGGGTGTTCATTAGGAATATTCCGGATGAAGGGTTTGATGTGAGTATTCCGGATGAGTGTTTTTCTTGATTATTCCGGATGAATCTTTATTCCGCATGAGGTAAATATTCCGAGTGAAGAAGAATTATTCCGAACGAAGGTGACATTCCGAACGAGTGATTATTTCGAACGAAGGTTTATTCCGAATGAGCTATTTTTAGTTTATTTTTAAGTTTCTGTTTTTAAATTCTTAAGCTTTATTTTTCCCGCCTTTTTACTTAGTCGCACTTTACTTAAATTGCCTTAGATTTATTTTAAGTTGCCTTTAGGATAGTTTTAAGTTTGCGTTATTTACTTTTCGTCTCACTTTAAATTCTTGTCATTTATTTTAAATTAGGTTTAGATTTAAATTACAGCAATTTACTTTAAAGTTTGTGCACTTTTCCCTTTTACTACAAGGACACAACATTTGTTTTCACCAAAAGACAGTTGAGTCGCACATTGAACTAGTAATCAATTCGATTAGACAACAACAACGAACTTTATAATTTTTATACTGGCCAAAAGCCTCGTATTAAATGGCGCCGCTGCCGGCTCTTTTCGTAAAGATTAACGGTTTTCTGTGAGAGACGCGTTGCTTTTTGGGATCCGTTCATTCGTGAGCGTTATTTTTCTTGCTTAAAAATTTCAAAAAAAATCCATAAAAATTAAAAAATTTCAAATCCAAAAAGATTTTATTTTCTTTATAGTGTATATATATTGTCTATTTCTTTGGTATTGTTTTCTTTTGCTTTCGCAGGTGTATGCTTACTAGATCTTCAACTTATCAAGAGCCCGAGACTCGTGAAGATTTAGCTATGGCAGGTGTGAACAACAACAATAATCCACCGCACCTCAATAATAACAACAACAATGTTCTTCCACAGCCCGATCTTCGGACAATGGAGGAGCTTTGTCAACCCACCATGTTTGGACGAGGAGGACCGATTGCGCCGATGCAAATCACAGCTCCCGAGTTTTCGTTGAAGCATCACATGATCCAACAAGTGCAAACTAATCCATTACGCGGATTGCCTGATGATGATGCCAACCAGCACCTCGACAAATTCATTACTATTACTCAAAGCATGAAGTTGCCCGGAGCTACTATGGATGTTCTTCGCCTTCAACTCTTCCCACATACTTTATCACACCACGCCGAGAAATGGTTTGATCGTCTCCCGAAGAATTCCATTCATACTTAGGATGACATGACTCAACGCTTTTTGTCGCGCTACTTTCCTCCATCCATGGTCACGAGCCTTCGAAATCAAATCAGCGGTTTCATGCAAGAACCCGATGAATCTCTCTTTGATGCTTGGGAAAGATATAATGTTTTGATCGATCGATGTCCAAACCACAACATGCTCCCCGTTACCTTAATTGATACTTTCTACAACGGTTTGACTTTTCGTGATCGTGATACGATTAATGCAGCCGCCGGTGGCACATTTATGAAAAGAAGACCCGAGGAGTGTAGAGAGCTTATTGAGAACATGACTACTCATCACAAGAATTGGGATTCCTCCGCTTCTTCAAGGAACAACCCGAGAGTCAATGTTTCTTCTACTTCAGCAAACCCCGATATGACCGAATTCACCCGCATGATGGCCGAAATGAACAAAAATATCTTGCTCGTCGCTTCAAACCAACAACAACAAGTTAAAGCGATAGCCAATCCTTGTGAGACATGCGGCGGTCCTCACTCATACATTGATTGTCCTTCTACTCAAGGCAATCCGGAAAACGTGTATGCGGCTTATGGTAATTATTCACCAGAAAATTACCAAACCCGACCTCAAGGGGATCGAAATTTGCTAAGTTACCGGTCCAACAACTACCTTTCACCCGGTTTTTCTCCTCAAAACCACAATCCCAACAATAATTACAATAGAAGCAACCAAATCCCACCTCGAGCTTCTAATCCTTATCACCCACCCGCTCAACAAGCCCCACCCATTAATCAAGATGTTGAAGCTTTAATGAGAACCCAAGGAGAGCAAATTAAGAATCTGCAGAGCCAAATTATCAATTTGAAAGGGGATATCACCAAGCAAGGGAATGAAATTAGATCCGAGCTTCGAAATGATATACAATCCTCCTTCAGCAATCAAACGAATGATTTGAAGAATATGCTGGCTAGTTTCTTACCTACCACTCAACCCTCTACTTCGGGATCTCTACCTTCAAACACCGTCACCAACCCGCGAGCGAATGTGAGTGCTATTACTACCCGTAGTGGAGTAACTTTAGTAGGACCACCTATCCCACCCCCAGTTACACCATCTACACCTCCTCCACCACCATTTATCCCTACTACTCCCACACCTAGTATTAGTTCAACATTACCGTCTCCGCCTCGTCATGAAGAAATACCCAAGAAGAATCCTCCACCAACCCCACCTTCCACCTCTAAACCCTCAACATCTCAACCTTCACCTTCTACACCTCCACCACCCAACCCTAACATTCCTTACCCTTCTCGACTCAACAAGGCTAGAATTTTGACTAAGAATGACATTCTAGTCGCTAACTTTTCGGGAAAGATAGCCGGAATGAAAATCACATTTACCCTTGTTGAAGCTCTTGCCCAAATGCCATAATTTGTCAAGATGTTTAAGGAATTGCTTAATAAGAAGGTAAAGATGCTCGAGTTTGTTAATACTCGCTTGAATGAAAATTGCTCTACAATCCTTCTCAAAGAACTTCCGGAAAAACTTGGAGATCCCGGCCGTTTTGTGCTACCTTGTACTTTTAACCAAACCGACAAATTTACTGCCTTAGCCGATCTCGGGGCCAGTATTAATTTGATGCCTTTAAGTGTTTGGAAAAAGTTATCATTGCCCGACCTTACACCCACGAAGATGACTCTTGAGCTAGCCAATCGCACTCTCACTTACCCCGTTGGTATTGCCGAAGATGTGTTCATTAAAGTTGGCACATTCATTTTTCTGGTCAACTTCGTCATTGTTGATTATGAAATGGACCCTCGTATTCCGTTAATACTTGGACGCCCATTTTTGAGAACCGTAGAGCTTTAATAGATGTGGATAAATGTGAACTCATCTTAAGAGTTGGGGATGATGCACAAGTTTTTGAAATGGGGAAGCTTACAAGCAAATCCTATGGAAGAGAATCGGTGAATATGATTAATGTGCTCGATGATTTTGTCGTCTACAACAATCCTCTATTCAATTCTTGCAATGATAATCCACTGTTTCAAGATGATGTGGATGATTCTCTCTCCAATTTGGAACCTTCACCCATATATGATTCTCCACCGATCTATGATGCTTATGATGATGATTCTAGCTCCGATGGGGATGATTATGATGATTTTACTTCCGAGTATCCCGACATGCCCACTTATGATGATTTTGATGAGGCCGATACTCTTTCGAGTGATTCTTCTCATGTTGAAGATCCTCCGCCTACCATGCTTAATCCTACTTTGGATGACTACTCATTTGAGGAAGACTTTTCTACATTTCTCAATACATACTTCCCTCATGAGAGTGATGCACCTCCTTTGGACTTTGATGATTATGGTCTTCATCCTTCTACGGATTTGAAGAAAATTCTTTCAAAGGAGAAGAAACCGGACGACGCCAACATCCGCAGCATGTATGTTTTGACACCTCTTTGTCCACCTTCTGAGGACGAGGTTGTGCATTTTCTTAGCGGATCTTCTTCAAATTCTGTTGAGCCTGAGTGCTATTTTCCCCTAAAGGAAAAGGTGTTATGTAACACCTGGTAATTTTCCCTACTTTGTAAAATGACTATTTTACCCTTTGACTTTTTATTTAGTCAACTATGTGATTTAACTGTGTTGGAACCGGGAGGTTATCCGTGTTGTCTGAAAAACTGTTTGCTGACGAGTAATGGCCTGACACTGTGCTCAGTCATTATTCTGAACATTTTCTGTGAACCTGACCAAAGTGCTGAGACGGTCAATGAATTGACGATAATCCATGAGATTATTCGTTATCTGTGAATTATGTGCTTAACTGTTTAGTTTTTAACAGCGTGATCGTATTTCCTTGAGCAGCATATTTAAATATTTCTGTATATATTTATATATGCCTGTATTTTAGTATTTTTGCTATTTATAGTAATAAACCGTATTTACTGTGAATATTTAATTAACGTATCGCGTTTTCGTATTTTACGTCGTTTTTACGTTTAACCGTCGTTAGCGTGCGTAAAATACTTTACCAATTATAAAATGTCAGTTTTCGTCGAAAAATCGTAAATTTAATATATTTCGTCAAAGTTTTAAGTTTTACGTAATTTTTAACTTAACTATATACTTTTTGATATTTACCTAAAACTAACTAACCTTTTTACCTTAAACCTTTTAACTAATTACCATAGTAAATTTTTTAAATAATTTACCCCCCATTTGGGACCCCATAACCGCCCACATGCCAAGCACCATGTGCATGGCCTTACACTTTGCCATATTTGGCTTAAGGTTACAAGCCTTACACACCTTAACTTATTAACCAAAAACACCTCAAATAATTCACTTATTCACTCATTTTCACTTCAAAAAAAAAACACACATCTCTCCCCTTCTCTCTCAAAACACACGGCACACGGCACACAAACACATTCCACCATTGTTGATTTCTAAAAGCTTCATTTTAACAAGAACTAACACAAAACAAAATCACCCTAGAGCTTGTACAAGCATAAAGAAGAATGGTCTTTCTTGGTTTGTTGATTTGAGTAGTTTTTGGGTTGAAGTTTTAGAGTAGAGTTCTTGTTGATTATTAGTGGGTTAGAGCGTAGATCTGGTCGTTGTGATTACGTAGAATCGTTACTCAAGGTTACTTCTTAAACCTTTTTCATCTTTTCATTTTCCATGCATAATCTTTGTAGATCTATGCATGCATGTTACTCATCAAGTATTTTCTTGAAATAAAATGATAAAAACTATTTTGGTCATGAAATATTTTAAGATTTATGAAAATTATGTGTGGATCTATTAGATCCATACATGAAAATAGTTTAATTGAAAGATTTGTGAAAAATATAAGCATGTATATTTTAGATTTATGAACTTGAAGAAAAATCTTTGATTTTGTTGATGTTTATGAAAAATTGGAGGGAACTAGTAGTGTTACTACTAGTGGTTACACTTGAAAATGGTCGAAAACGAGTTTTTACGAAAAACATACAATCTGTCCGATTTTTGTAAGAGGCGTAGAGGGTCGTAAAAATTGTTTGACACTAGTTTACTACGATATTATGAAAGTATAAGTTAATACCTTCGTTTTGATATATTATGGGCTAAAAACGGAGCTAAAATGAGTAAGATATGGTCGTTTAAATTTCGTTGTCGGAAAACTTAATTTTTGGAGAACAACAATATAAGTGGTTACTGTCCAGATTTTTAAAGTGGTCGAAACGACATTTTCGAGTTAAACGGAGTTGTTTTAAGTGTCGAAATGGTTACTAAATGGTATGTATGAATGTTGGACTTATTTTGTAAAAGCGTATTAGCTCGAAATGTGAATACTTGTTGTACTATTGAAAGTTTGAACGTTGGAAGTGGAAATTGATACTATTGCGGGAAAATGACTTGTTGAAATATTGGTGATTGAGAAATTGTTGAAAATAGGGGTTTTAGGACGAGATTTGAGTACTTACTAAAAATGGCAAATTTTTATGTGACGCCGAAAGGCTGCCGAATTTTCGTTAGAATTCATGTAGGAAAATTTGTTAAGATAAATTTTGGTAAATTAAAATTTACGCCGAAAGGCTGTCGAAATTTCGTCGAGTCAAAAATAAATATTTTTGCCTAAGTATATATATAGTATAATGTTTATAACGACGTAACATTTACAAGTCACGATTTTAACAACAAAATATATACTTTATTGATGAGTAACGTACGTGATGAACTATTGTGACTTATTTGCTAGGGCCTAAACTATAGTATTATATTTAGGTTGTTGCTAGAGTTGCTCGCTACTATTTGATCTTACTTGTGCGGTTTGAATCGTTGCTTGAGGTGAGTTTATAGATTTCCTATTAAACTGCTTTCTATGTTTAATGTTTTGGGATGTGATAAATGCTTTGATGCTTGTTTCTGGACGCAAGTAAAACTTGATTTCTGTTAACGCTTTGTGAACACTATTTATGAGATAGCTTAAGTTGCTTTAGCCATAGTCCCCACTATCGTGAATCGTTAGTTACTCTGCTGGAGTAAGCTCTTATGTTACGGATAGATCTATTGAGGGTTGACAACCTCCACTCGGGCATTCTGACGCCGGACGAGTGTGTACCATTTGTATGAACGGAGTCATCTTGGCTAGGTACTCCATTGGGGCAAAATTTATGTATGCAATCTATTGTATGCACTGGATCACTAGTTTCGATGTCACGAGCTTAGCTATCATAAATATTGTGAACACCCAATTTATCCTACACTTGGCACTATACTTCCTATAGTTGCATGTGTACATGAAATGAAATCTGAAATTGAACTGCTATGAATTTTTACTTGAAACCTATATTCTCACCAACTTTATGTTGACCCAATTTAGCATTTATCTCAGGTAATTGATGATGATTTGTATCTGCTGTGTGAAGTACTTGGAGTCCGCATGCATTTCTTGGCTATCTTCGGACATTTATTTACTTATGATTTTGAACTATTATCTCGTTGATGTTTAAAACTTTTACATTCCGCTGCACTATCTTTTGAAACTGAGACCTTTTGTACCGTGATGCTTTTAATTTAAATTCAACGAGGTATTTTTATAAAACGTCTCATTTAGAGTCGTTCTCTTGTACCTTGAACTATGATACAATGACGTAACATCCCCCGAGCTTCACCGCTTCCGCATATCACATTTTGGGGTGTTACAGAATTGGTAATCAGAGCCTTGGTTATAGAGAACTAGGTTTGCATCTTAGGCCTAGACTATAACCGATGTGGCTACTTGTTACTCTGTATATATATGTGTACTACGTAATGTATTACGTAGGATAACACTATAAGTAATATGTAATATATATTATGTAATACGTAATATGTATTATATACATATGCATCTCGCTGATTTGCATACTTTAATTTCTATACATGATTATTTCATGCATACCCTACAACTGCTTTAATACGCATTTGGTTGTTGTAGGATATGTCATCGCATACTATCACGTATCATGTCGATTATATCTATAGTCTGATTCTAATCCAATCACCATTTTCGGTGTTATTTTTGGTTTTGTTTTGATCTTTGGTATTTAATCGAAACTCTTATTTTACGACTATGTACTTGATATTTTGATTATGAATGGGAATTTAACTTTATGACCTTGACCAGTGACTATCCTTTTTATGTTTGTTGTACTGTTAAATTCTGCATTCTATTTTAGCATATGAAATATATAACGTGTATATTCATGCTTGAACCTTAATTGCATTGTTGTCTTAACGCAGAGAAACAATGGTGAACACACGTAACGGAATGACTGACGCTCAATTGGAAGCACTGATTACGCAACGAGTGACTGCTGCACTGGCAAACGTTCAAGCTAACAACAACGTGAACGAAGCACCACCGAACAATGTTGACAATCGACCGCCTAAGCCGTGTACTTACAAGGACTTTAGGAGTTGTGACCCTTTGACTTTTAATGGTACTGAAGGAGCTGTCGGATTAGCTCGTTGGGTCGAAAAGATGGAAGCTGTGTTCCGTGTTAGTGGATGTGCTGTTGAAAACCAAGTGACTTATTCTACTTGTACTTTAGCTGCTGGAGAGTTGACATGGTGGAACACCCATGTGCAGACGGCTGGAGCCGAGAAGGCGTATGGAATGAGTTGGGAGGAACTTAAGAAGTTGTTGACTAAGGAGTACTGTCCTCGTAATGAGATTCAGAAAATGGAAATCGAATTGTGGAACTTGACTATGAAGAACAATGACATTGGTACGTACACAAGGAGGTTCCAAGAATTGTGTTTGCTATGTCCTTGAATGGTTCCGGATGAAGAGAAGAAGGTTGAGCGCTATATTTGGGGTTTACCAAGTAGATTTCAAGGGAATGTGACATCGTCTGGACCGACAAAAGTTAGTGATGCTATAAGGATGGCTCACAGTCTGATGGACCAAGTTGTTCGAGCAAATGCTGGGAATGCCGCGGACAACAAGAGAAAATGGGGTAATAACCAAAGGAACAACCATGGGAACTATCCTAATAAGAGGCAAGACACTGTGAAAGCGTACACTGCTGGTACTGGGGAAAAGGGAGTGTACAATGGGACGTTACCTCTGTGCAATCGATGCAAGCGTCACCATAATAGACAATGCAATGTACAGTGTCACAACTGCAAGAAAACTGGACACATTGCTAGAGATTTTAAGTCACCACCCAACACGAAAGCCAACGTCACTTGCTTTGAATGTCAGCAAAAGGGACACTACAACAATGAGTGCCCAAAGAAAAAGAACAAGGACAAGGACCAAGGAAAGAATGCTAAAGCTGGGGAAGCTCATGGAAGGGTCTATGTGATAGGAGGAGGAGAAGTGCAACAAAATCTCGACGTTGTGACGGGTACGTTTCTTCTCAATGGTCGTTATGCTTCTATTTTATTTGATACTGGAGCCGATAGGAGTTTTGTGTCGACTGCTTTTAGTGTTTTACTTGATGTGACCCCTTCGCCCTTAGACACTAAGTACACTATTGAGTTAGCTAATGGGAAGTTGATAGAGGCCGACACTGTACTTCGTGGATGCACTTTAAATCTTCTAGGTCATCCTTTCGTAATAGACCTTATGCCTGTTGAGTTAGGGAGTTTTGACGTGATTGTCGGAATGGATTGGTTGTCGAGATATCGTGCTACGATTGTATGTGAAGAGAAGATCGTTCGTTTACCATTTCGTGATGAAGTTTTGGAGGTACAAGGGGATACAAGTAACGGAAAAGGGAAGTCACGACTGAACATTATCTCGCGTGTCAAGGCTCAGAAGTTGTTATCGGAAGGTTGCCACGTATTTTTATCCTGTGTTACTGAAAAGCAGACGGAAGAAAAACGGTTGGAAGATGTACCTATCGTACGGGATTTTCCGGAAGTCTTTCCTGAAGATTTGCCTGGATTACCGCCGGCTAGACAAGTTGAATTCCAGATCGATTTAATACCGGGAGTTGCACCTGTTACTCGAGCGCCTTACCGTTTAGCACCGTCGGAATTGCAAGAACTAGTGACGCAACTACAAGAGTTGACTGATAAAGGATTCATAAGACCGAGTTCTTCACCCTGGGGAGCTCCAGTCTTATTTATGAAGAAGAAGGATGGAAGTTTTCGGATGTGTATCGACTATCGTGAGTTGAACAAACTTACCATCAAGAACCGTTACCCGTTACCTAGGATCGATGATCTGTTTGATCAGTTGCAAGGATCGAGCGTTTACTCGAAGATTGACCTTAGGTCTGGTTATCACCAATTGAGAGTCCGTGAGGAAGATGTTGCAAAGACTGCTTTTAGGACTAGGTATGGACACTATGAGTTCCAAGTGATGTCGTTCGGTTTGACAAACGCACCTGCTGTGTTTATGGACCTCATGAACCAGGTGTGTAAACCGTATTTGGACAAGTTTGTCATTGTGTTCATCGATGACATACTGATTTACTCAAGGAATGAGAAGGAACATGAGGAACATCTTAAGATAATATTGGAATTACTTAAGAAGGAGGAATTGTACGCTAAGTTCTCGAAGTGTGATTTTTGGTTGCCAAGAGTACAATTTCTAGGACACGTTATGGATAGCAAGGGGATTCATGTTGATCCTGCCAAGATTGAATCAATTAGGGAGTGGACTGCTCCTACGACACCGACTGAAATTCGCCAATTCTTAGGACTCGCCGGATACTACCGAAGATTCATCGAGGGATTCTCGAAGATCGCGAAACCATTGACGAAGTTGACTCAAAAGAAGGTGAAATACGAATGAGGAGATAAGGAGGAATTAGCATTCCAAAAGTTGAAACAAATGTTGTGTAGTGCGCCTATTCTATCATTACCAGAAGGATCGGAAGACTTTGTGGTCTACTGTGATGCATCAACAAAAGGATTGGGAGCTGTGTTGATGCAGAGGAAGAAAGTTATCGCCTACGCGTCACGACAATTGAAAACACATGAGAAAAACTACACTACGCACGACTTGGAGCTAGGAGCGGTGGTATTTGCCTTGAAATTATGGAGACACTACTTGTATGGAACCAAGTGTGTCGTCTATACCGATCACAAGAGTTTACAACATATTCTTGACCAGAAGGAACTGAACATGAGACAACGTCGATGGATCGAGTTTCTCAGCGATTATGACTGTGAAATCTGCTACCACCCTGGGAAGGCCAATGTAGTGGCGGATGCGCTAAGTAGAAAGGAACAACTGATGACACGTAGAGTTAGATCGTTAGCTATGATTATCAATCCGAACTTACCTGTGCAAATTCGTGAAGCACAAACCGAAGCCCTTAAGCCTGAACATGTTGAAGCTGAGAAATTAGGAGGAATGGTCACTAAGAAATTGGAGACTAGCACTAATGGGACGCTATGTCTGAATGGTAGAAGTTGGTTACCACGGTTCGGAGGACTAAGGGACGTGATTGCACGAGTCGCATAAATCTAAGTATTCGATTCACCCAGGATCTGACAAAATGTATCAGGATATGAAGAAGCTATATTGGTGGCCAAATATGAAAGCTGAAATCGCTACTTATGTAGGGAAGTGCATGACTTGTGCTAGGGTGAAGACAGAACACCAAAAACCATCTGGATTGTTGGTTCAACCTATAATTCCTATGTGGAAGTGGGAAAATATAACCATGGATTTCATAACTAAGCTGCCTAAAACGACCAACGGATACGACACAATTTGGGTAATTGTGGATCGACTTACGAAATCTGCACACTTTTTGGCTATGAAGAAAGATGATTCAATGGATAAGCTTACGAGACTTTATCTGAAGGAAATAGTCGCAAAACATGGGATACCGATCTCGATAATTTCTGATAGAGATGGTAGATTTACTTCGGAATTCTGGAAATCACTTCAGAAAGCATTGGGTACGCAATTGGACATGAGTACTGCTTATCATCTGCAGACTGACGGACAGAGTGAGAGAACTATTCAAACGCTAGAGGACATGTTACGTGCTTGTGTGCTTGACTTTGGAAAGCAATGGGACAGACATCTGCCTTTAGTGGAATTCTCTTACAATAATAGTTATCATACCAGTATTAAGGCTGCACCGTTTGAAGCGTTGTATGGTCGTAAATGTCGCTCGCCTGTGTGTTGGAGTGAGGTTGGGGATAGTCAACTCACTGGCCCTGAACTCATCCGTGAAACGACTGAGAAGATTGTTCAAATCAAGAGCCGAATTCAAGCAGCCCGTGATCGTCAAAAGAGTTACGCCGATGTTCGACGTAAGCCTCTCGAATTTCAAGTGGGAGACAAAGTGATGCTAAAAGTATCGCCTTGGAAAGGTGTGGTACGTTTTGGCAAGCGAGGAAAGCTGAACCCCCATTATATTGGACCTTTCAAAATTCTGGGAAAGGTTGGAACTGTAGCCTATCGTCTAGAATTACCGCAAGCGTTGAGCCGCGTGCACAGCACTTTTCATGTGTCGAACTTGAAGAAGTGCCTATCTGATGGGACACTCGTTATACCATTGGAGGAACTCCGAATTGACGACAAGATGCAATTTGTCGAAGAACCTGTTGAAATCATGGACCGTGAGGTCAAACGATTGAAACAGAGTCGTATTCCTATTATCAAGGTGAGGTGGAATTCTAAACGTGGACCTGAATTCACTTGGGAGCGTGAGGATCAATTTCGCAAGAAATATCCGCAACTCTTTGACAATTCTAGAAACCGTGACACTTCTAAGCTTTGAGGACAAAGCTTCTCTATCAAGGGGATGATGTAACACCTGGTAATTTTCCCTACTTTGTAAAATGACTATTTTACCCTTTGACTTTTTATTTAGTCAACTATGTGATTTAACTGTGTTGGAACCGGGAGGTTATCCCGCGTTGTCTGAAAAACTGTTTGCTGACGAGTAATGGCCTGACACTGTGCTCAGTCATTATTCTGAACATTTTCTGTGAACCTGACCAAAGTGCTGAGACGGTCAATGAATTGACGATAATCCATGAGATTATTCGTTATCTGTGAATTATGTGCTTAACTGTTTAGTTTTTAACAGCGTGATCGTATTTCCTTGAGCAGCATATTTAAATATTTCTGTATATATTTATATATGCCTGTGTTTTAGTATTTTTGCTATTTATAGTAATAAATCGTATTTACTGTGAATATTTAATTAACGTATCGCGTTTTCGTATTTTACGTCGTTTTTACCTTTAACCGTCGTTAGCGTGCGTAAAATACTTTACCAATTATAAAATGTCAGTTTTCGTCGAAAAATCGTAAATTTAATATATTTCGTCAAATTTTTAAGTTTTACGTAATTTTTAACTTAACTATATACTTTTTGATATTTACCTAAAACTAACTAACCTTTTTACCTTAAACCTTTTAACTAATTACCATAGTAAAAATTTTGAATAATTTACCCCCTATTTGGGACCCCATAACCGGCCACATGCCAAGCACCATGTGCATGGCCTTACACTTTGCCATATTTGGCTTAAGGTTACAAACCTTACACACCTTAACTTATTAACCAAAAACACCTCAAATAATTCACTTATTCACTCATTTTCACTTCAAAAAAAAACACACATCTCTCCCCTTCTCTCTCAAAACACACGGCACACAAACACAAACACATTCCACCATTGTTGATTTCTAAAAGCTTCATCTTAACAAGAACTAACACAAAACAAAATCACCCTAGAGCTTGTACAAGCATAAAGAAGAATGGTCTTTCTTGGTTTGTTGATTTGAGTAGTTTTTGGGTTGAAGTTTTAGAGTAGAGTTCTTGTTGATTATTAGTGGGTTAGAGCGTAGATCAGGTCGTTGTGATTACGTAGAATCGTTACTCAAGGTTACTTCTTAAACCTTTTTCATCTTTTCATTTTCCATGCATAATCTTTGTAGATCTATGCATGCATGTTACTCATCAGGTATTTTCTTGAAATAAAATGATAAAAACTATTTTGGTCATGAAATATTTTAAGATTTATGAAAATTATGTGTGGATCTATTAGATCCATACATGAAAATGGTTTAATTGAAAGATTTGTGAAAAATATAAGTATGTATATTTTAGATTTATGAACTTGAAGAAAAATCTTTAATTTTGTTGATGTTTATGAAAAATTGGAGGGAACTAGTAGTGTTACTACTAGTGGTTACGCTTGAAAATGGTCGAAAACGAGTTTTTACGAAAAACATACAATCTGTCCGATTTTTGTAAGAGGCGTAGAGGGTCGTAAAAATTGTTTGACACTAGTTTACTACGATATTATGAAAGTATAAGTTAATACCTTCGTTTCGATATATTATGGGCTAAAAACGGAGCTAAAATGAGTAAGATATGGTCGTTTAAATTTCGTTGTCGGAAAACTTAATTTTTGGAGAACAACACTATAAGTGGTTGCTGTCCAGATTTTTAAAGTGGTCGAAACGACATTTTCGAGTTAAACGGAGTTGTTTTAAGTGTCGAAATGGTTACTAAATGGTATGTATGAATGTTGGACTTGCTTTGTAAAAGCGTATTAGCTCGAAATGTGAATACTTGTTGTACTATTGAAAGTTTGAACGTTGGAAGTGGAAATTGATACTATTGCGGGAAAATGACTTGTTGAAATATTGGTGATTGAGAAATTGTTGAAAATAGGGGTTTTAGGATGAGATTTGAGTACTTACTAAAAATGGCAAATTTTTATGTGACGCCGAAAGGCTGCCGAATTTTTGTTAGAATTCATGTAGGAAAATTTGTTAAAATAAATTTTGGTAAATTAAAATTTACGCCGAAAGGCTGTCGAAATTTCGTCGAGTCAAAAATAAATATTTTTGCCTAAGTATATATATACTATAATGTTTATAATGATGTAACATTTACAAGTCACGATTTTAACTACAAAATATATACTTGATTGATGAGTAACGTACGTGATGAACTATTGTGACTTATTTGCTAGCGCCTAAACTATAGTATTATATTTAGGTTGTTGCTAGAGTTGCTCGCTACTATTTGATCTTACTTGTGCGGTTTGAATCGTTGCTTGAGGTGAGTTTATAGATTCCCTATTAAACTGCTTTCTATGTTTAATGTTTTGGAATGTGATAAATGCTTTGATGCTTGCTTCTGGACGCAAGTAAAACTTGATTTCTGTGAACGCTTTGTGAACACTATTTATGAGATAGCTTAAGTTGCTTTAGCCATAGTCCCCACTATCGTGAATCGTTAGTTACTCTGCTGGAGTAAGCTCTTATGTTACGGATAGATCTATTGAGGGTTGACAACCTCCACTCGGGCATTCTGACGCCAGACGAGTGTGTACCATTTGTATGAACGGAGTCATCTTGGCTAGGTACTCCATTGGGGCAAAATTTATGTATGCAATCTATTGTATGCACTGGATCACTAGTTTCGATGTCACGAGCTTAGCTATCATAAATATTGTGAACACCCAATTTATCCTACACTTGGCACTATACCTCCTATAGTTGCATGTGTACATGAAATGAAATCTGAAATTGAACTGCTATGAATTTTTACTTGAAACCTATATTCTCACCAACTTTATGTTGACCCAATTTAGCATTTATCTCAGGTAATTGATGATGATTTGTATCTGCCGTGTGAAGTACTTGGAGTCCGCATGCATTTCTTGGCTATCTTCGGACATTTATTTACTTATGATTTTGAACTATTATCTCGTTGATGTTTAAAACTTTTACATTCCGCTGCACTATCTTTTGAAACTGAGACCTTTTGTACTGTAATGCTTTTAATTTAAATTCAACGAGGTATTTTTATAAAACGTCTCATTCAGAGTCGTTCTCTTGTACCTTGAACTATGATACAATGACGTAACAGCCCCCGAGCTTCACCGCTTCCGCATATCACATTTTGGGGTGTTACATGTTCGACCCCGGTATTGAAATTTTTAAGCCATCTCAGTATCCTTCTGATGAAATAAAAGGAAAAATCTTTGGAACTTATGAAGATATGCTTGCACCTCATCACCCTTGCTACCACCGTGCTCCATCTTTGCTTAAGGGAACCTTGCCTACTCTTCTTTGGCTTTCCTTGTTCGCCTTAAGCTTGTGCTATCTGATGGACGAAAACTATGTATTTGATCCCGGTGGATGTGTTTCATGCTTCTTCCTATGCTAATCAAGGTCGAGTCAGGCTCACGAAACGGTGAACAAAAATCAAGCGCTTCTTGGGAGGCAACCCATGTATCTATCTTTTAGCTATCTATATCCTAAGTGTAGGGGGGACCCGTTGGTGTTTGCTATTTCCTCTCTTCTCATATTCAGGGATTCGAGCTTTCAATGATCCACTCTTGATGATTTTTGACGACCCGTGATTCCGTGTTTCCGTCTTCCCGGTTCTATCCTAAACTCTTTTGATTCTCTATTTTATATTTCTCAATATTAAAATAAGAATCTCGTTAGTTGTCTATTCCTTAGCAAGATTTAAATAACGTGCACAATGTCCTAAGTGTAGGGGAGTTTACTCCCACATGCTTAAACATTGAGGACTATGTTTATATCAAGTGTAGGGGGACTTCTATCGAAGTTAAGTGGCCTTTTCCTTGTATTTGTCCTCATTAAAACCGGAAAATCAATTTTTCGATATTTTTCAAAATTTTTGATCTATTTTGGCTTAGTAGTTTTACCTTTGTATAGTTATTTCCTTTCTTTACTAGAATAAATTTTAATAAAGTGGTTTTAATTTTCAACGTTGTGAATCTTTTGACTCAACCCGAGTTTACTTATCTATGTTTACTCTAGCTAGTATCCTTAACGTGTTTAAGTCAAGTTTTGCTAGGCTTTTATATAGGGATCTTTAAAACGCGAAAGTCTTAACTCTCACGGGTTAAGAACAAGAACTTTTCGCAAGTTCCTATAATTGATCCTAGAGAGTTGTTTATCAAGGGAACTTTAAAATGCGATTTCTAAACTTGAAAAATTCTAAGAGTTTGCAAGATCCTATAGACGACTCGAAAACCCAAAACTTTGATTTAATAGTCTAAGCATCCACGAGTCTCATTCCTTGAGATTTTAAATTGTAGAGAACGAGAGATGATAGAGTCAATTATAAGTTTGGTATTCTTTCGTGAATTTATGTGAGTTAATTATAAGCCTATTATCCCATCGCTTGCTAATAAATTTATCTGCAATAAATAAGGTTGTACGATTTGAAAAGTTACTTAGCTTCTAGCCCAATATCGTTTAAAAGTTGCTCGGTAATGATTAGAGTTCATAGCCAAGGCATAACTTATTGAAGCCGGATACGAAGATTGGCGAGTCCGAAAAGGCCCTAACAAGGCATGAGGGCTAAATTTTGTTGCTAAAGATCCAAAGTGATGTGAAGAATCATTTATCAAAGATCAATATGAAGGATCGAGACACACGACGAAATGCAAATACTCCCGTAAAGATCATGGAGAAGTCTATCCAAAAAGGCCCTAACAAGGTATGAGGATAAATAGATCCAAGTCCTAAAAGGAGGCGGATCGTTGTATATCAAAATCCCAAATAAAGATTGGAGAAAAATGAAGAAGTCGTGGTCCAAGTATGAAGAATCTCTCAAAACTTCAAGTGAAGAAATTCCTATTATGAAGAGAAGACCATTATTTCATGAACGTCTCTCAAGATTTGAAGTATGAAGTCGCTGCCAAATATCGGTCCGAGAAAGGTCTCAAATCGTGAAGCGAGTTATGCCAAGATATGAACTTTATGAGGTCTCGAGAAGCAGTTTTAAAAGATTTTGTCCTTTAGCTAACTATTGATTAAATCGTCCCACTTTATTTTCAGCCTAAATAACTATCGAAATAAGTCAACAATGCATCCTCGTGATCATTCAAGACAATAATAAAATATAAGAGATACACCTAGGAATAAGGGAGTCTAAGTAAATAATTGGCCCACATGAGTTCGTGTTAGTTTGCTAACTTATAATAACAATGATCTCGTTTTTAAGCTTGGTTTGGAGAATGTGAAAACTTGAGGATGATGATCATTCATGACATTTCCAAAACCCTAAGGTATGTCTTTGATTTCTTTACTAACTTTCTTCCTTTGAATGTTTATAATTTTCTATCTCTTTAATAAAGGGCAATATGGATTGATTATGATGGAAAATGTAACACGTGCTTTGTAACTAATGCATTACATGAGGACATTGCAATGGTCAAGTGTAGGGGATTTGATAGGTGTTTAAACACCCATCCTTTTACCACTTAATTACAATAATAACCAGGCAAAAACGTGTATTTTATATCGTAAATGTCAGAATTATGCGTGGTTTGTGTTTTTGTTGTGATTTAGGACAAAAATCTGAAAAGGGGAGAAAACACGGCCTTTCACGGGCTTTTATCGAAGAAAAAGACAAAAGACGAAGTTAAGAAATCAAGAGTGCAAAAAGAACGGAAGTCCAAGACCAATTCTGAAGATTTATCGAAGAAAAAGTCAAAAGACGGAAGTTTACTAAAAGCCGAAGAACTCAAGTCTAATTTATTGAAGAAATTACAAAACGAGTTTATTAATCCCGAGACAAAAGTCGAAGAATTAAGAAGACAAGGACTTAATGATAATTAAAGAAAGAAGAAAGAGAGGAGGAAGCTTCCTTCCACTAATCCCCTCCTCCCCTATAAATAGATCATTAGCTTCATTTTTAAGTTTTGTTGGCTAATAGTGACAATTAGTTCTTCCACCATTTACATTTCTTGCATTTAAATTCATGTAATTTCCTTAATTGTCTTGCACCCTTAAATTCCTTTAATTTCAAGTAAGTTTCCTTTTTATTGTTATTAATCTTTACTTTTATTGTTAATCTCCTATCTACCTTTCTTGATTAATCTTTAATCTTTATGCTTTATGTTTATGTTCATGTTCTTAAATTTTTATTGATTTAATTAAGTGGGTTTTGATTATTGTGGTTATTTTTGTTAGTTTTATTGATTTGGATTGATTGGTTTTTGTTTAGTTAATCATTTGTGTTATTTTGGTTTAATCTTTTGGTTGATTTTGGTTAGATTATATTAGATTCGTGCATATTTGTTCTTCCGTGTTCTTCGTTACTGTTTGTTTGCCCAGGTATTCCGAGTCAAGGACATTTATTCCGAACGAAGGCTTTCTATTGAATATTCCGGATCAAGCTGTTATTCCGAACCAAGCTTATATTCCGAGTGAAGGATTTATTCCGGATAAGTGACATATTCCGGATGAACCATTATTCCGAGTGAAGCAAATATTCCGAATAAAGGCTTTAGTCTGCAATATTCCGGATCAGCAACATATTCCGGATCAACTTGATATTCCGGATCAGTGCCATATTCCGAACCAAAGAAACATTCCGGATCAAGGTGTTCATTCGGAATAACTTATATTCCGGATCAAGGTGTTCGTTCGGAATAACAAATATTCCGGATCAAGGCATTATTCCGGATAAAGGATATTCCGGATCAGTGGACATTCCGAACCAAGCTGGTATTCCGGATCAAGGGTTTTCATTCGGAATATTCCGGATGAAGGGTTTGATGTGAGTATTCTGGATGAGTGTTTTGCTTGATTATTCCGGATGAATCTTTATTCCGCATGAGGTAAATATTCCGAGTGAAGAAGAATTATTCCGAACGAAGGTGACATTCCGAACGAGTGATTATTCCGAACGAAGGTTTATTCCGAATGAGCTGTTTTTAGTTTATTTTTAAGTTTCTGTTTTTAAATTATTAAGCTTTATTTTTCCCGCCTTTTTACTTAGTCGCACTTTAGTTAAATTGCCTTAGATTTATTTTAACTTGCCTTTAGGATAGTTTTAAGTTTGCGTTATTTACTTTTCGTCTCGCTTTAAATTCTTGTCATTTATTTTAAATTAGGTTTAGATTTAAATTACAGCAATTTACTTTAAAGTTTGTGCACTTTTCCCTTTTACTACAACGACACAACATTTGTTTCCATCAAAAGACAGCTGAGTCGCACATTGAACCAGTAATCAATTCGATTAGACAACAACAACGAACTTTATAGTTTTTATACTGGCCAAAAGCCTTGTATTAAACACGACTATGAGGACTTGACAATGTCAGGGAGAGTCTTGTGTGAGTGTGTATTATCGTCTACGTAAATAGAGGCTAAGTTCAAAGACATCGCGTCTACTTAGATCTAGGAGACTAAGTGCATCTCACAAGGGAAGCTTCAAAGGGTCACACCTACCTATCCTATGCAAGATTCAACTGTTGGAATTTTATTGAAACTTTTGTGTATTACAACCGATCTCTATTCATGTGGGGGATTGTTGGAAAATATTGTTGGCAAAATAATTTTTGACCATCTTTGGACACAATGTATCATATATATTAGTGATACTTTACAGGTTCGCGTTCTCCTTGAAGAGAGCTTCGCAATGAGCCTTTATGTGTCCAAAATGAAGGTGAGGTGAATGAGATATCGTGTCTCAAAGTTAGGCATTTGGTACCATGCTTAAAGAGAAAAAATAGTTATTTTTTGTCCCACATCGGTGAGATGTGTAAACTGGAAGGGAGTCTATTGTGTATAAATAGAGACCTAATTTCATAGCTTTTTCACACATCAAATTAATAAGTATTATTATTGACTTCCAACATATGGAGTACGCATCTGTAAAGGTGAAATTCTGGGCAGTTTTGTTAAGTTCGACAGTACAACTTACTGTTTCGGCTGTTGTACCCTGGGAAACCGACGGTGAATCTGTTTTAAGGGAAGCGTGTCAAACACGTGCCTAAGCTCTTTAGTGCTAAGCGTGTCTAACACGTATCTCAACTTGCTGGTGATTTAGTAAGTCTTTTCTTTATTTTATTGTTTTATTTAGTTATCGTTTATAATTATGTATGTGTTTGTTTTTCTGTTATTTATATTATATTATTAGTTTATGTTAATTTAATTAATTTTATTTATTTGATTTATAAATAAAAGTGTTATAATTTCCCTACAGAAAATAAAGAGATGATTTGTGAAGATGAGATGGATGGATGGTTGGTGGTGGAACTGATGGATGGTTGTGACTTGTGAGTAGGGGTGTTATCGGGTCGGGTTGTCGGGTTATCAGATGTATCGGATCGGGTTGAATCGGGTTTTGGTATAAATGAATGTGACCCGCAACTCGATCCTAGAAGGATTCGGGTTACCGGGTTAAGGTTATATCGGGTTTGGTTATCGGGTCGATTCAGGTTGACATAATTCTTATACAAGAATTGCTTATATTTGACAAAAGAACAAAATGAATGAATACACCGTATTTAATAGTGTTAAAAAAAATTAAAAGGGTTTAAACCATATACATTGCGCCTAAAAAGTTGTAGTGGCAAGATTCGTTACTTTAACTAATCTTGACAAGCAGGTATGAAATGGCCATATACTAAGGGTGCGTTTGGTTTGCATTCCGGAATCACTATCGGTAAAAGTTTAGATATAAGGTGGAATAGGAATCGGTATGAGTTCGGATATGATTATGAAAAAACACGTCGGGTTTGATGTTTATTAGGATTCTGAATCAAGGTTTCACATTAACATGTATATTCATTCATATGCATTTACCAAAAGTATATCAAGAAGGCAAGCAATAAATTTATGCAAAATGGATGAGTGATGTAAAAAATTTACTTTTAAACAAATTAATTCACAAATTTACAATTTGTAGTGAATAAACAAATCATTTTCTAAATTTATTCTTACCATATAGTTCCATATGAGTTAGTGCACTCATTCTTGAAAATATGAACTCTATTTTTTATTTATGTGCAAAACCTGTATTTAAATGCGCAGTTTTGGTTTTAACAAACTATATATGGTATTATTTAGCATCCGTAAATAAAAAGCAGGAATAAAAACATACAAATAAGTTTAAAAAAAAATGATGAAAATTATATAAGTTATTATTGGGCCTGTTGGTTTAAAAAAAGGGAAAGAAAGAATTTTGGGCCAAGCCCATTATTGGTACAAAAACAAACGGGGGTTTCCCTTTGTCAAAAAAAAACATCGCAGACATCAAAAAAAAAAAGAGATAAAGCAACTAGGGTTTGGGAGGCCGGCCGATTCAAAACAAAGAGGAGGGTTTCGAATTTGATTTCTCGTCCTTAGTAATTGTGTGTAATCTCCAGGACTTGTTAGTCATTATAAGGTATGAAATCGATCCGTCTTTATTCCATTCTATTTCGAGTTAAGCTGTTGTGATAGGAACCGAGCCAAAGGGCCTCAGTTTGGTCCTCTTGATGCCCAGCCGTGACCAATAGGTCACGGTGGTGTCTTTTCCTTGGTCGCCGAGAACAACAGCCCCCAAAAAGGAGGGACAGCCGCATTTTTGGTGCTTTATTTTGTGCAGCCGAGACCAATAGACCAACCCAAAACCCTAGGACTGTTAAATAAGGGTGTGTTTGGATTTACAAACAGGGGGAAACAAACAGGGGGAGTAATATAATAGCAGTGGAAACGTTATAACAACCAGTGGGAATGGAATAACAAAGAAGCATTGAGAATAGTTAGGGCAGAAAAAAATGGCAATTTACAAGAGTAATAACGACAGTTTTGCGACAGTTTTTCTGTCGCAGAATTGTGTTAATAGGCAGTTTTCAAAATGCAGTTTTAGTGACACTTTTAGCGACAGTTTTATGTCGTTAAATTCATATAGACAGATTTTGGCTTTGTTGGCTTGTTTTAGTGCGACCGAGAAGGAGAGATCTCGGTAGGCTCGGGGCTATATTAAAATGATGAAAATGAAGATTTTGATTATATTGTTTTAATTTTTTTTTTTATAAATGTTTATGATTTATTTATTAGATTAAAAGTATATTATTAAATTAGTTTTTAAAATTAAAAGGGTACAATATTATTCAAGGATTTTATTCATTTGGAAATCTTTCTAAATTTAGAAACTTATATTTATAACAGGTTATTATTTTTAGCAATATCGTAAACATGAGAATAAATATTACAGTAATCAGTAACTAATTAAAGACAGTTAGAATACAATATTTCAAGAATCAGTTTAATACTAGAATACAGTTTAATACTGTAATCAGAATACCGTAATCAGAATACCGTAATCAGAATACCGTATATTATACAGTAATCAGAAATACATCATGTACGCTAATCAGTGAATATTTAAAGAACAATCAGATTTATCAGAAATACACCGGAACTGTTAGATTTACCATATTATATATAAGACAATAAAATAATACAAGGGGATATAAAACAAGTTAATAACAGTTAGAATCAGTGAAGTATACAGTAATCTGACAACTCATTCACGTCCCTTATTTATGTAGTAACCGTGAAGTCGGAGTAAATCCTTCAGCTTTCATTCTTGTTTCATTACTGGACACGAGGTACGGATTTTCCGTCCTTTCAGTAAGGACTTCCTTTCTATGCATGATTAGGATTCCCCGTCTTCAGCCAAATGTTTTTCCCCAGTATATGTTTTAAGTTTATCAGTAATCATATTAATAACTAAATAAATTGCCTGAGCATTATATACAAGCACGACCAGTTTATGTACTAGTTACGGAGGTACCGTAACCACGGCACTAGAGGCACCGGTGTCGTGACTCACATGCAGGAGAGTGATATCCTGCATCGTCCCACTCAGCTCAGCTTGGCCATTTTATCAGTATTATTAGTGGGGCGTATGGATGCATCCTAGGCTTATAAGTGTTACAAGTTATCAGGGTGAATGTGGTGTGTGCTCTATATCCTTCACATTGGAGCTGATCCCTCCACCCAGCACAGTTATTTAGAGGTCACCCCTCTACAGCATGACGAGGTCACCCCTCCAGTTATTCATGCACGGTTGTTACAGCACGTGACCTATATAAGCTCTGGCAAATTAAAATACAGTAAATGCATGTTTTCAGATTTATCAGATATTAGTTCAGCTTTATTATTTACGAATCAGACTTTACAGATTATGCACAGATTTCCGCTGCAACTTTACTTATCAGTCTTACAGCTCCAGTATTTTACCATCTGTTTCATTTCAGTAGTTCCTTATCATGCTCTATATCCGTTCACTGAGCGTTATGCTCAGCCGTAGTTCCCTTTCATGTTCTAACGGCAGGTACCCCAGGACGCTCTTAGGATTCTGAGAGCATGTGCATTTGGATGGAAGCTATCCAGACTTCTTACTTTATGTACTTACATTATTATGCTTATTTGGACATTGTTTAGTCCTTTCCTTCAGTATTTTATTTTTCCATGTTTTGAGCTTAGGTTGGATTACCGATGTTTGATTCCGGTATTTCCGTTATGGTCATTTAATGTTTTAGGACATTTACCTTATGCTTTGATGACACGCCATAAATACATGTAACGGTCCACTTATCCAAGTGGGGTGTTACAATTATGGTATCAGAGCGCAAGGTTCGACCTGTAGGCTCTAAACCTGACCTGTGACTAGTGGGTAGTCACCAGGAACTTTCCAGATTTTGGCGTTGTTATCTTTCATGTTTCTCATGCATTTATCAGTCAGTTTTCTTCATTTATCAGTCGGTTTTCTTAAAGATTTTGACTAAGTAAAAGGTTGGTACAGGACTGGCCATATTTAGTCGCATGTGCTTTTCTGCGAATTTTGTTATGGTGAACCGACCCATAGGCGTTCACCCTTGCCCGTTCAGATTTTTGTATTGGTGAACCGACCCAATGGCGTTCATTCTTACTCTTAACAGATTCATGCTTTCAGTCGAATATTACTTGGTGAATCAACCCATATACGTTTACCAATGTTCAGATCAAATTTCATGTTTTTCAGTTGAATGTTGTTTTGTGAACCGATCCATAGTTGTTCACCTTTGTCATATAATGACGTTTCATAAAATCTTGACATATATGAATTGGACTACAACCAACCACATTTATTCTCAGATTGTACATTTCTATACATGACAGTTCTCAGAAAATTTTGACAAGTATGGATCGAAACAGAATCACCCATACTTAGTCACATGCTTCATACTTTGAATACTGTGGATTAAACCATAACTATCCATATCAGTTGATGTTAAACCTCAGTTGATTGTTCTTCTATGTTATTTGTATCAGTCAAGTTCATACTTTCACGTGAATGTTGTTTTCATGCTGACTAAGTTCATGTCTCCTTATGAGTATTATGTTTTCAGCAAGGTGATGATGTTTTCATGCTAAGATACAGAAGGGGTTACAGTTACATCATGTTTTCATAATAATTAGGTTTGATCTTCATCAGTCATGTCTTCATGATGACCATTGTTGAAATTATGTTTAATCATATTCTTGAAATTCTATACAACCAGCTTTAAGTCCACGCAGAAATTACCAGGCTATCATGTTACTCATTTCAGTTCAGTTTACTACCGTTTAAATCAATTTAATTCCTTGATCATGTCAGATAAGCGACACTAGCATCGATCATCCCATAAAATTTCCACCAGTGCCACGTATAGTATTCCATATGTACCCCATGTACAGTGTCTCAGTTATACTCCATGTACAGTGATTCATGTGTACTCCACGTACAGTGTCTCATATATGCTTCATGTGCAATATTCATTTTGTACTTCATGTACAGTAGTCCAGGTGTACACCAGGTACCCTACTCCATGGATATTGCTAATCGATCCTCAATCATCTCAGGCGTTTCCACTTATCGATATTTTACCAGATGCTGATGCTGCAAACACTTTGAGGACCTCACAATTGCTGATGCTGCTGATACTTTGGAGATTTCTCAAGATGCTGATGCTGATGCTGTTATACTATAAAGACACTACAGAGCAAGGACGGAAACCATAAATTTGAAATTTCTGACAAGAGTAAATTTCAACCATCAGACACTACCATTCTATTCCATGCCTTACTTCCTCAGTTAGATGTCACACGTTACTCAGCTAACCGTTCATTCAGAAGAGTGGGAACCGAGACTCAGCCGGCCACTCAGCAGAATAGTTACATGAATCACAGTCATGATAATGACCGTCATAAATTGAAAAACAAAGCAGCAGTGACAACCACCGTGCTTATAACTAATCAGTCAGTAACCATCGGAACTCTGGAACGGACGTGACCAGAAATATAGAGGTCCGTAGTCTAATCGGTCCGCCAATCCTAGCAGTTACCAAAAATTCTCAGCCTTGTCCAGGTTCATCCACTAAAAGACATGTCAAGACGACAGTCAAGACACAGGTCTCAGGTATCATTTCGGAAGACACATAGCAGGACACTAGTCATGGTACACGTCATACGAATCTTTCCTTAAAATACGAGTCAGAACTCATAACTCTAGTATGTTTCTAAACCAGGTCCTCAGTACTTCTGGGTACCCTTCAGAAAGGGGTATACCAGTTCTATTATGCCACGCATAAATCAGATTAGTACAGATTTAGTCACCACCACTAGAGTATCATTCAGGTTAAACACGCAGTATTTATTCTGTAAGGTTATAGACGAACACATTCAGTAAAAAGTCACCATGTCTACTTCACATGTTCCTATGTCAGCTTTATCTTAAATCAGGTTGTTACCTGCCTCTCTGCCAGAAAGGACTCAACGATATCACCCATGTTTTTCAGTTAACGACGAGATCCGTCTTACTAGATCCCAAATATATTCTTTATATTTCGGCAAAAAAATCAGTACAAATTTTCTGCCTTAAGTGGGTGAATTCTCATTCCATAGCTACGAAGACTTATAACTATCAGTTATAAAGTTACTTCTGAAACTCTTTAAATTCATGATCAGCAAATTATCCCAAAGTTTTCCAAAGGTCATTGCAGAAGGTTTTCAAGAAATTCCTTCCTAACCACGAGCTAGAGTTTAACACCGAGCTTGTCTCAAGGACATAAACTATTTTCAGAACTCTTTATTCCATGGCTTCAACTAAGTTAAAAGAGTTGCAGCAACTACTGCAAAAGTTACCGGAACGAGGCTTTATTCGCCCTAGCGCACCACCAGGAAGTGTATCGTTTCTGTCAATGAAAAAGTAGGCCAGTAACATGAGATCATGTATCAACTATTGGAAACTTTATAAGATCATCATTCATAATCGATGTCATCTCACGTATAGAAGGTTTATCTGACCTGCTACGATATCTTAAATATGTTCCAGAACAATTCGCCGTGACACCAGTAGTGGTGAGAGAAGAACTTGATGTTTTCCAGACTGCTGTTGCACATATTGCAGTCTCTCTAAATTTTTTTTTTGATTTTATACTTCTGAGCTCCCTAATGCTCCAGTTATGTTATGAAATTTACGAATAAAATTTTTCCATGACTAGTCAACCAGATTTCCACCAAAATGTCATATAATCAAGCAGAATTTTGATAGAAGCAGTATCACACAATTATGCAGCTATGTTCATATCTAGATGACTGATATACCGCAGGTTTAAGACAGAACACCGTTACGTAAGCAAGTTATTACGATCCTTGGTAATTTCTGAGCAAAAATGAGACGAAATTCCATGAAATTGTTGTCAGCTACCACAGACTCAGAAAAAGTATGATACTATCTAAGTCGTTGTCAACCATTTAATCATCCTACACGTTTTCTTTCATCCGAAAGGATTATGCGGTAGCAGATCTATAGGAAATTCAGTAGGAAATTGTACGAATTCAAGGTATTCCAACGACCATTATATCGGACAGAATATATGTTGGAAATACGTTTTACGTATTTGTGAAGGATCGGTCGCTCCAACGATAATTATGTAATGGGCTCGTGATCCACTTAGTTATGTATAGTCCATATAGCCCACATGTAGGGTGGGCTATATATATACCCCTCCTAGCATGTTAGGAGGGGGTTGGTCATTTCATTCATTAACACTTAATCATTTATCTAATCACTTTCTCTCTCTACTCTTCTTCCCTCTCCTTTCTCTCTCTACACCTAATCCTCCATCTTCCCCATCTCTTCCACCAAATCCTTAGATCTAATCCTTCATTTACCAAATCCTTAGAATAAGTAGGCCTTCAATTGGTATCAAGAGCCATGGTTGAATCTTAGGATTTGCTTATTTTTTATCTTTTGATTTGGTGGTAAAAATCCCTTCTTTTCTAATTGTTTATCAATTTTTTTTTTTTTTTTTTCATCATTCTATCAACTTTTTATCAATTTTTATAAATTTTATCTATTTTTATTTTTTTATCAGTTCTATTTTTTTTTTTTTTTTTTCTTTCGTATGTTTTTACCATCAGTTTTTGATTATCAGTTTTTTAGTCTCATTTTATCAAGTTTTTTAATAATCAGTTTTTTGTTTTTCAATAATCAGTTTTTTTATCATATTTTGTCTAATCCTTTTTTAATCAGTTCCTTTGTTTCATAATTTTTTAATCAGTATTTTTTTTCAGTCTTTTTCTTCATGTTTTTCTTAACAGTCCATGAGTACAATCCTGTCCAAAAATAGTCCAAACAGTCCAAAAATTGTTCATATCAGTCCATGAGTCCTATCCAATCTGTTAAAACTGTCAATCAATCTTTTTTATCCAAAGTTATCAGTTTTTTCGTTGTCAGATTGTGTCTTTCCGAATAGACCATTTTTTTCAGCATAGGAAAAACTTCCGAATAGACAACACATTCCGCATGACAACAAGTTCCGCATGACACAAAGTTCCGCATGACACAAAGTTCCGCATGACACAAAGTTCCGCATGACACAAAGTTCCGCATAGACCAACTGTTCCGAATAGACCAAAAGTTCCGAATAAGAAAAAACTTCCGAATAGGCAAAAACTTCCGAATAGAAAAAAAAAAACTTCCGAATAGACCAAAACTTCCGAATAGGAACAAACTTCCGAATAGAAAAAATCTTCCGAATAGGAAAAACTTCCGAATAGGCTTTAAAAACAACTCGACCCAAACTGACTCTTTCCCTCGAACAAACCCTCGACCCTAGACTCCAACAAACCGACACCAAATTCAGCCCCTCAAAAACTCTCGAACCACTCACAAACACACCTCTCGTCTCACACACTTAATACTTTCGAACCAAAAACAGAAACCAAGTCTCTCACACCTCTCGAAAGACTCGACACTCACTCTCGAACCGATTCACACAAACACAAACACACACCTCACCATCAGACCCACCCTCGACACACCCTCCCCTCACCAACACCTCTCGACTCGACACACCATCACCTCGAACAGACCCAAAACAGTGACTCATTTACCCACCCTCGTCTCACATCTCACACAGACCCACACTCCCCCGACTCTCACCATCCTCGACCCATCCTTGACCCTTGCACATCACTCTCAGATTATCTCAACCTCACCAAACCGACCTCAATCCAACACCCTCGTCACAATAACACTCTCGAATCACAACCAAAACAGACTCCATTTTTTTTATCAAGACTCGAACAACACTCAAACCCTCACACTCTCGACAAACCGACACCAAACACATAGAAGGACACTACAGAAGATAGAAGACAGACTCAAACACATGCACAATTAAAAACCTACCCGAGACCCTTTATTGGATCTTGAAGCCAGAAAAACCCTCTGTTTCTTCTTGTTTGATTGATAATTGAAGATTGTGATTGAGTGGATTTGGGTGAATCGGTGAAGATAAAGAAAATAGAGGTTGCGTCTGGGATTTTGCTATGTTATGGGGGGCGGATGAGTGGAGGAGTTATCTGTGAGAGAGAGATAGGTTAAATGTATTGTGTGATAATTGTTTGAGGAGAGAGATATATTAGGGTTGACTGGCGGAGTAAACAAGAAGAGGAAAGTGGGGCGGTGGTTTTATGGTATTGGTCCACGTGTCTTGGTTGACGGAGAAACCAAAGAAGTAATATCTATTTGCTTTGGGCCACGTGTGTAACCAGACGGAGTTAACAAGAGTCACACATTTTTTTTATTATTTATTATGTTTGACTGTTTCTTTCCAAAACTATTTTTCTAAATCACATTTACTTTTTATTTTTTTAGTCAAATTAATCCTTTTTATTTTCAAATATCACATTTTCAAAATTATCACATTTTATCTTTTTGTACTTTTGTCACTTTTCTATTTTTTATTTTGTCACTTTTATATTTTTAACATTTTGTTTATTAATTTTTTGGCAAATCGTGTCGAAGCGGGTATTTTCGAAGTTATCGTGAAAAATTTTTGACGGGTTATCGTGACGAGTTATAGTGACGGGTTAAAAGTTTTGTGGCCGGATTTAAAGACAGACGTGACGAGTCAAAGTGACGAGCTTCATTTATACCATCCATCGAGGAATTTTCAGTATTATTTACGGGTCTTTCGTTTTAATCGATCTTTAATGGATTCGTTCGATTCGACATGTCAAAAGGGAGAGTTGTATTTACGGCAAAACGAAGTTAAGAAAAGTGGCATCACCTCCTTTCAACTACTCCAGTCTCATCTTGTCACTCTTTCGGGGATTCAAGGAGGGAGCGAATTTGTGACAATCTTTGGACAAGATCGTCATATATTCATCGACTCAATTTTCACCACTTTGACCCAACTCGCCGAGGAACTTAACAATAAAAGCTTTAATCACTCTGCATCGGCACTTGCTTATAAGGCTCTTGTGACACAACTCACGCCTTTCCTCCAATTTAATATCATCAAGCCTGAAAGTTCAATGATTTGCCAATCGTTTCTTCGCGATACACATACCGAGCTTCGAGTTTTCCGTGATACGATTTTGAAACTCATGTCATCGGTCTCGTCTTCGATTTATGAAAGATCTCGACTTCAGCAAGGGTATGATAATGGAGTGCAAGACTCTTCGATGCAAGAGGAAATTGGTCATACGATTGACAACTTGGAGCCTCACGATGGCAAGAGCACGGAATCAGGAGGACAACATGATACCAGTGGCACGTCGGGGAATGTTCACGAGATTTCTCTTGATGACACCTTACCCATTTATGACGAAGAGCCTGCAAACATGGTACAATGTGATGTTGGTTATGATGTATATGCTGATAACATGCCGCATATTGAGCATTCTGAACCTAATTATGACAAACATGGGATGGAAAAGAGTGATAGAAATACCACTTCTGATTCATCCGATGTAAGTCATAATGGGGGAGAGATTGTTCAGAATGCTATAGTACATCATGAAAATTGTATAATAACTGCTTCATTGTCTGCTTCTGATTCCAAGATTAAAGAGCTCGAAACGATCGTAGCTCGGCAATCAAAAGATCTTGAGGATGCCAAACTTGAATTTTCTAAGAAAACGGATAAATTTGAAACATACTTTGAAAAACTTGAAAAATTAAACGTTGTTCTTGAAAGAAAATTGGATCAAACTGTTTTAGATTCTAAAGCTGAAAAGGATAATTTTTTGAAACAAATTCAACTGCTTGAATCTAAGTTGGCATCCCAAGATAACTTGCTCAAAGAGAATGAGACGTTAAAAGCCCAAGTTCAGGAAAAGGTATTTGCTATAGCTGCGTTGAAAAACGAGTTAAGGAAAAATAGAGGAACTAGTGTGGACACTAAGCTTGAAAAACCATCAATCTTGGGGAAACCGCCTACAAATCAGTTCGTCAGACAACCGATTGTCAGACAACCTACTGCATTTAGATCCGAGCGACCACAATCCTCGAGACCGCGGTTTGCCTCCCAAGTTGATTTGGTTCATCTTTCTAGACCAGACACTCCAGCAACTAGGCCCTATGTGATCACTCTAGCTTTAGCAAGACCAAATCATATGATTGCCTCTAGTTTCCCTAAAAATACCAAGACCACGTCTAGAACTAGTTCAAATGACGTTTGCCATAAATCTGGTCTTGGGGAAGCTAAGCAAAAGACACATGCAAGAGATAGCAATGTCCAACCTAGTCAGATGCCTTCTAGATTACCTAACACTGCTAACCGTAGCATGCCATCTTCTAGGAGCATCGATCAATCATCTAGGAATTATTCAGACATTAAATATGCTACTTGTAAAACATGTAGAAAATGTGTCTTTACGGTAAATCATGATGCTTGTGTCAAGAAATTACTTGATGAGGTAAACTCCCGTGCTAGAATTAAGTCCCAGTGGATAGCTAAAATCAAACCCTTTGGTAAAGTTTGGCGCCCCACTGGTAGAACTTTTACTCTTGTAGGAAACGAGTGCCCTTTAACTAGGATAGTCTCTGATTCTACGAAGACTACTAGGGAGGAAATTGCAAAGGATGATACATCACTTAAGCCTGAACTTAAGATTTTCTATAAAAGGAAACGTTTGCCCACTAAGACAAGTGAATCATCTCCTCAGGCCACCTCTGACACTAGAAAAGCCAACTGTGAACCCCCACGTGCTTCAAAAATAGATATCTCTAACCCATGCAAAAGTATACAAACTCCTAATGAGAATGCAGGTACCAAAGTTGATGTTCCAAAAGAACGAAACGGTTCAATCGTTGTATACCGTTCAACTAAGGACACTCTTAGAGTTTGGTTGCTGAAGAAGCAGATATCAGAAAAACAAATGTCTCAGGGGATTCATGGTTAAGCTGCACAAGGACTTACAGTCACATAACAGACTGTAACTCGCTCATCAAAGAAAGGAAAGTTTATCGCCGATGATAAACTTATCCTAAAAACGAGAAATTCATTTTTCTCGGGCATGAGCTTATATCAAAAACATTCCAAGTTTTTAAGCTCATGCATTATGGCTTATCGTTAAATATCAGACGATAACCCGTGCTTCAAATAAAGGAAAGTTTATCGCCGATGATAAACTTATCCTTACAACGAGAAATTAAATTTTCTCGGACACGAGCTTACATTAAAACCATTCAAAGGTTTTAAGCTCGTGTAAATGACTTACAGTTAAATGTCAGACTGTAACTCGAACTTCAAATAAAGGAAAGTTTATCATTAATGATAAACTTATCCTCATAACGAGAAATTCAACTTTCTCGGTCATGAGCTTGTCTTAAAACATTCGAAGTTTTAAGCTCAGAAAGGAGAGTGTATCTTTTAAATAAGAGAACTTTTCTTCATAACGAGAAATTAACCTTTCTCGGTCATGAGCTTTCCGTTAAAACAGTCAAAGTTTTCAAGCTCATGAACACGACTTCTAAGTAAATGTCAGCTTAGGACTCGTTCTTCAGATAAAAGGAAAGTTTATCGCCGATGATAAACTTATCCTTAACAACGGGAAGTTCACAACTTCTCGGACTTGAGCTTGCTTTTAAGATATTCAACATCTTAAGCTCAAGTAATTGTTTTTCAAAACTTTGAACACAATTTTTCGAGAATTTTCTCAAAAAGGTTTTTCTAAATCTTTCAAAATTGTGTGTTCAAAAACGTTTTGATAAAACGAGCATGTCTTCTGGAATCGATAATATTTACGAACCTAGAAATGTCATTCAATAATGACACGGGGTTGTAAATAAAGTTCGAGCAGAAGTTCAAACTTTTAAAACATGCTCAAATGGTTTGCTATTATTTCAGATAGCAACCCGCTTTTCATAATCAAGTCAAGCATTTCACCGGAAAGCTTTGACTCAACAACGGGAATTAATTTTCTCGGGGACGTGACGAGGTGACCAACATTCGTGAACAAGAACCATGTGCTTCTTTCATATGCTGTTCTCCATTATTCAGGTCCAACCTCGTACATTGCTAATCTTGTGAATTCATTATTATATCTGATCTTTGCACGTAATAAATACCTTACACTTGTGTTTAAAAGGTATTTAATCTACGTTTCAAGTACACCCTCATTAATTTGAGGGGGAGCTTGTTAAAATCATGAAGATAATTGGATTTTGCATTTTTCTTCCCAAATTTTCTTAAAAGGCTATTAAATCAATTGATATTAAAAACATCGATTGGGTTAATATTTTTAATATGGGGGAGAAAATGTGATTTAATATGGGATATGATCAATCACAAATGGTTTGACTTAACGTGTTAGCTCATCCCGACATGTGCGAAATGTTTTCGAATATCGTAGCATATGTTAAGGGGGAGCAAAATGGATTTGCACTTCAAAAATGGATTTCATGGTGACATACACTTACCCAAAACATCTCTTTTCACGACGATGAAGATTGTGGTGACATAAGGATGGTAGGATAGGTTAAAGTCCAATGATTTCTCTAGAACCGGAGGAATCTTCCCAAGGACATTCCATAGCTAGAAATAGTAGTCCTTAGGAAAGATGGAGAAAGATTGTGAACGTAGCTGAATGCCGACCAAGTACTTAAGTTAGCACTGGAACAATCACAACAAGGTGCTAGTTATGACGTATTGGTAAGCATTGAAGGGGTTGAAGAATGAAAAAGAATTGTAAAGATAAAGGGTGTAAAGAAAGAAGCCCTCCTTACAACTTTAGGCAGAAACCGGGTCAATACATATGCTATTGAGGTCATTTTTGCTAATGATTCTCGGTATTGAAGAAAGACATCATGGACCCAGTGATGCAATGCACAACCCTTCCCAGCTAACTCAAATATCTCTCAAAAGGTATTTGTTTTAATCACACGGAGATCAACACATTATCTACTGATTTATTCACTCCGAATAAATTGGTATTGAAAAGGTGGCACTCCTCTCCAGCCTCCGATCACTAAAAATCCAAAATGCACGATCGAGTCTAGAGCCATTTGAGATCATCAAATATCTCATTAGGACACACTTTCATATTTACTTGCTTCTTCACACATTGTGAAAAGTAAGAAAGTTCTTAAGAGTCCTACGCAAAATCTTCATGATCTTGCCTGAACATCCGAGTAATACGAAAGTATTTACAATGAAGATGGAAATCCTTCTTGAGCGAATATCAAAAAGCTCATGGTAGGTGACTTGTGCGATTCTTTATGAATCAAACTTGTGATAACTGGAAAGCAACAGTGGTTTAATTCTTAAATGAATTTAAACACGTTCCAGGCCTCTACGCATTATCATATGATCTTGCCAGAACACTCAGAGTGACTCTTTATTGATCACAGTGACGAGTGGAAATCCTTCTAGTGTTAACATCAAACAGCACTTGGTAGGTAACTTGCAAGATTCTTTATGAATCAAGCTTGTGACAACTGGAAAGCAACGATGGTGCGGTTCTTAATTGAATTTCACTTGTTCCAGGAACATGAATTGACGGCTTCAAGTCATGCGGATAATATTATCCAAATGATTCACTCTTTACGTTCGCAGTCAGCTTTGGACGGTCGAGTAAAGAGAACGGGTTTACCCGCGAAATCTTGTCAAGGAGGTTCTTAATTGAAACTACCTGCCACAAGTACGATATTTAATATCGTCCAACGGTCTTCACCGACCGGAGGTAAAATGCTACCGAATTAGAATGAAATGTTCAAGGCCATTTCATCCGTGTATATGGTTTGTTGCTAACTGTCTTATGCAGCGTAACAAGAAGGTGGCATTGCGGTGTATAATCTAGAAGAAGTCGTCACCACATGCTTATACTACATACACTTAGTACTTCAACAAATTCAAGAAAGTCTGAAGGTCAAGTCTTCCGCTGTATCAAACTCTGAAGCTTTCAAGAATTTAAAGGTATAAGTATGTGGAACATGAAGTCACAAAGAGGCAAATTTCACAAGTGATGAATGCACAAGGTCAAGGCAAGGAAACATGCTCAAGACTAAAGTCAAAGATCATATCAAGCATATTCACAAGAACAAGATCGAAGACTCAAGCATAGATGCTAGGTTTAAGATTTTGTAAAATGGTGTGACCTCCCTTAGGGGGAGATTGTTGGAAATGTGTTTTCCCAAAGAAAGTCTCGGTCACATCATTATTAGCATAGATCACGAGCCATAGTATATTTAGAACTTTGTAACTTGGAGCGACCTCCCTTAGGGGGAGATTGTTGGAAATACGTTTTACGTATTTGTGAAGGATCGGTCGCTCCAACGATAATTATGTAATGGGCTCGTGATCCACTTAGTTATGTATAGTCCATATAGCCCACATGTAGGGTGGGCTATATATATACCCCTCCTAGCATGTTAGGAGGGGGTTGGTCATTTCATTCATTAACACTTAATCATTTATCTAATCACTTTCTCTCTCTACTCTTCTTCCCTCTCCTTTCTCTCTCTACACCTAATCCTCCATCTTCCCCATCTCTTCCACCAAATCCTTAGATCTAATCCTTCATTTACCAAATCCTTAGAATAAGTAGGCCTTCAATATATGTTCACGATCACGTATATGTTTACAATCACTTTACGTTCACGTTATTTTCACTTTCACGTCTACGTCTTACTCACAGTATGATACTGTCTCAGTTCATCTCATGATTTAAGTTCACGATTCGCATTCATGGCATTGTTCACGTTCAGGTTCGTGTTCCATCTCCGTGGATACGTTCCAGGTCTGGTACTGGAGTTGGTCACACAAAGCTTAAGAAACCAGACTCAAGTTAGCACAACTTTTCCATACTCAGGCAGACGTTTCACGTCTCAGGCCGTATTGTTTAGCATTTTTCCTCAGTCAGCATACGTCCATGATACATTCTAGTACCACGTTCACAGTATGTTTCGCGTATCACATTCATGATATAATTCATGCTGAGCGTACCTTACATAATCGTGAACCACGTTCACAATTGCTCACGTATCACGTTCTCAATTATTCACGCAGTTTCGTCCCTATATATTTTCAACAGCTTGCTCAGATATAGAAATGTTATGTTCCAGGATATTTATACGTGCCGTTTCATTTTTCCTTCATGCTATAGCTTATTCGTTCTAGCAGATTCAGAAAGTCCATATTAAGTATGGGACCAGAAACTATTCAGCATCATCAGGACAGGGTCATCAGGACCAAGATTTTCATTATGATTAGACCTTTTAAGAAATCGTTTCGAGCGGGAAGCCACTCGAAACGGAGGAGTCTATCAGGACCTCTCATCCTTTTTCCTTCAATAAATCCAGTTAAGTTTTTTTCAGTCATGTCACGTTCCATGTTCATTTCAGTCACGTCACGTTATACCCTTTCAGCAGCAGTATGTTCTAAATCAAGGACAAATGGTCTTTCAGCTTATATGTTTCAGCTTTCACGTCCTTTTAGTCCATGTGTCGTTCAGTTTAGATAAATTTCTCAGCATAAATTACCCTAAATTCGAGGACGAATTTTTCTTTTTAGAGAGGGAGAATTGTAAAACCCAGTACAGTCGTATCCTTAATTCGAGGACGAATTATTTTTTTAGAGGGGAAGAATTGTAAAACCCGTATTTAAATACGCAGTTTTGGTTTTAACAAACTATATATTGTATTATTTAGCATCCGTAAATAAAAAGCGGGAATAAAAAACATACAAATAAGTTTTAAAAAAAATGATGAAAATTATATAAGTTATTATTGGGCCGGATGGTTTAAAAAAAGGGAAAGAAAGAATTTTGGGCCAAGCCCATTATTGGTACAAAAACAAACGGGGGTTTCCCTTTGTCAAAAAAAAAACATCACAGACATCAAAAAAAAAAAGAGATAAAGCAACTAGGGTTTGGGAGGCCGCCGATTCAAAACAAAGAGGAGGGTTTCGAATTTGATTTCTCGTCCTTAGTAATTGTGTGTAATCTTCAGGACTTGTTAGTCATTATAAGGTATGAAATCGATCCGTCTTTATTCCATTCTATTTCGAGTTAAGCTGTTGTGATAGGAACCAAGCCAAAGGGCCTCGGTTTGGTCCTCTTGATGCCCAGCCGTGACCAATAGGTCACGGTGGTGTCTTTTCCTTGGTCGCCGAGAACAACAGCCCCCAAAAAGGAGGGACAACCGCATTTTTGGTGCTTTATTTTGTGCAGCCGAAACCAATAGACCAACCCAAAACCCTAGGACTGTTAAAGAAGGGTGCGTTTGGATTTACAAACAGGGGGAAACAAACAGGGGGAGTAATATAATAGCAGTGGAAACGTTATAACAACCAGTGGGAACGGAATAACAAAGAAGCATTGAGAATAGTTAGGGCAGAAAAAAATGGCAATTTACAAGAGTAATAACGACAGTTTTGCGACAAATTTTCTGTCGCAGAATTGTGTTAATAGGCAGTTTTCAAAATGCAGTTTTAGTGACACTTTTAGCGACAGTTTTCTGTCGTTAAATTCATATAGACAGATTTTCGCTTTTTTGGCTTGTTTTAGTGCGACCAAGAAGGAGAGATCTCGGTAGGCTCGGGGCTATATTAAAATGATGAAAATGAAGATTTTGATTATATTGTTTTAATTTTTTTTTTATAAATGTTTATGATTTATTTATTAGATTAAAAGTATATTATTAAATTAGTTTTTAAAATTAAAAGGGTACAATATTATTCAAGGATTTTATTCATTTGGAAATCTTTCTAAATTTAGAAACTTATATTTATAGCAGGTTATTATTTTTAGCAATATCGTAAACATGAGAATAAATATTACAGTAATCAGTAACTAATTAAAGACAGTTAGAATACAATATTTCAAGAATCAGTTTAATACTAGAATACAGTTTAATACTGTAATCAGAATACCGTAATCAGAATACCGTAATCAGAATACCGTATATTATACAGTAATCAGAAATACATCATGTACGCTAATCAGTGAATATTTAAAGAACAATCAGATTTATCAGAAATACACCGGAACTGTTAGATTTACCAGATTATATATAAGACAATAAAATAATACAAGGGGATATAAAACAAGTTAATAACAGTTAGAATCAGTGAAGTATACAGTAATCTAACAACTCATTCACTTCCCTTATTTATTGAGTAACCGTGAAGTCGGAGTAAATCCTTCAGCTTTCATTCTTGTTTCATTACTGGACACGAGGTACGGATTTTCCGTCCTTTCAGTAAGGACTTCCTTTCTATGCATGATTAGGATTCCCCGTCTTCAGCCAAATGTTTTTCCCCAGTATATGTTTAAGTTTATCAGTAATCATATTAATAACTAAATAAATTGCCTGAGCATTATATACAAGCACGACCAGTTTATGTACTAGTTACGGAGGTACCGTAACCACGGCACTAGAGGCACCGGTGTCGTGACTCACATGTAGGAGAGTAATATCCTGCATCGTCCCACTCAGCTCAGCTTGGCCATTTTATCAGTATTATTAGTGGGGCGTATGGATGCATCCTAGGCTTATAAGTGTTACAAGTTATCAGGGTGAATGTGGTGTGTGCTCTACATCCTTCACATTAGAGCTGATCCCTCCACCTAGCACAGTTATTTAGAGGTCACCCCTCTACAGCATGACGAGGTCACCCCTCCAGTTATTCATGCACGGTTGTTACAGCACGTGACCTATATAAGCTCTGGCAAATTAAAATACAGTAAATGCATGTTTTCAGATTTATCAGATATTAGTTCAGCTTTATTATTTACGATCAGACTTTACAGATTATGCACAGATTTCCGCTGCAACTTTACTTATCAGTCTTACAGCTCCAGTATTTTACCATCTGTTTCATTTCAGTAGTTCCTTATCATGCTCTATATCCGTTCACTGAGCGTTATGCTCAGCCGTAGTTCCCTTTCATGTTCTAACGGCAGGTACCCAGGACGCTCTTAGGATTCTGAGAGCATGTGCATTTGGATGGAAGCTATCCAGACTTCTTACTTTATGTACTTACATTATTCTGCTTATTTGAACATTGTTTAGTCCTTTCCTTCAGTATTTTATTTTTCATGTTTTGAGCTTAGGTTGGATTACCGATGTTTGATTCCGGTATTTCCGTTATGGTCATTTAATGTTTTAGGACATTTACCTTATGCTTTGATGACACGCCATAAATACATGTAACGGTCCACTTATCTAAGTGGGGTGTTACATTATGAATGTAAGATCAGTATACATTTTTCTATTTATGGCCAAGACTATATCAAAATTACATCTCAAAATCTCATTAAAAAAACCTTACGCTGATGAGTATCGGAGGCATACCTCAACAATATCGGTGTAAATCAATGATGGTGGAGTCAATGCTCAAGCTTGAGGATGATATTAAGGGGTATTTTTAATTTTGATTGCTGATAAGAAAAAATAGATGAAAACAGTGTGTAGAAAGGAGGGCCACTTGACTCCTATCATGTATGGAGATTTTACTGATTTCATATCCATATTTGATACCTACTTTGAGTGACCAAACAGCTTCATTGGATTCATAGTCATTACTTTATGGTCATTTACATATACCAAACGAGCCCTAAATCTATGACCAAAATCTTTAAATGGAATGTCGCTTTTTTTACATGTGCGATATTGCTAGTAGAAAACACTCTATAATGATCCTTGTAGTTTTTTGTTTTTCCTATTCTTTTCCTAAAGCTTAATCTATCTATTGTTTCTACAAAACAAATACTGTAACTACTACATCAATATATATAAGGCTCGTTTAGTTTGAATTCGGGTTTTACTTTAGATATAAGTTTATAAAGTGGGGGTGTAGGTTTAAGTTTAAATTTAGGTTTTGAATATTATATTAGTTGTTATATAAATAAATATATATATTAAATTATTATTATAATTTTTTTTTAAAATATTTTATACTAAAAGAAAGACAGATAAAGAAAGAAAATCATGGGTAGCCCACATAAAAACTAATATGTCAGTAAAAGTGTGAGGTCCCCTAGATTTCAAAATACCATATATGTGAGGTTTTGATGAGGCTTGTTGAAATTAGTTTTAGCACCAAACAATAAAGTGTTAGTCCCCTAAACCATATGGGCCCATAGTCTCCATCGTCAACCTAGAGGAGTTAGTTGTACCAATCGTCCGATGATCCAATGCTAACAAACGCACAAGTTCTCATGTTTTAGTCTAGATGCTAACAAAAAAAAGAGTAAGGTCGAAATTCATATATTTGTTAAAGCGTTATGTTTCTTATCGGGTTGACGTGATAACCCGATAACAAATTAATCGACACCCTAAGCCGACCCTATAAGATTATCGGGTTGACTCGATAAACCCGATAAGTTAAGTTGGATCCGAATCAACCCGGTCCTATAAGGTTTTATCGAGTTTGGGTCGGGTTCGGATCGGGTCGGGTCAACCCATTTGACACCCCTAGTTGTGAGAGAAGAATGAGTGGTTGGTGGTGGAATTTAGTAATGGTATTGGTAACGTGAAAGATGGTATTTGTTATGTGCTTGCCAAGTAGGCAATTTTACCTGCCAAACAGGTAGTAGGTCATCAGATTGGTCAAATTGAATCAAGTTTTAAAAGATTTATATTAGATATGATAATAAAAAAAGTAAAAAGTTTAATATGGGACAAAAACGTAAGTACGTTGTTATTTTATAGCTTTTACTTAGTCCTATATTCAACCTAAAGTAGTTGGTTTTTGTTAGATTTGCTGAAGAATGAGTATTATATAATAATAAGTAATAATAATCTAAGCCACATGTTTTTTATGTTTAATTAGTAACTTGTCAATTTATATTATTTTTTTATTTATATTTTAGAATAATATTATAAAATAATTCTAAAATAAACAACTTTTACTTTTTCTCCCACCTTATTTTATAAATCTTACGTCAAATCCAAATCTTACCTAATCCTAAACCCTCAACTTTATAAACCCACATCCAAAGTAAAATCCGGCTTCAAACCAAACGAACCCTAAAAAATCAAACATAAACATTTATTGTAAGATGAAAAAAGTATTTATAAGAGCATGAATCAAATCTTCAATGACTTGACGCATTAAACGTTTTTAATGTAAATCATATAAATGGATAATAGCTTTAATGAAAGACTTGAAGATTGTCAAATGTTCTGAAATGTTTTTTGCAAAAACTATGCTTGCAATTGGAAAAAACCACTCAAAAGACTTTTCAAAATGAGAAAAAGTCTTTTTCCATTTGAACCATTAGAGATGCTTTAAGTAGTAATTTTACTTGTTAATAAAGGTAGCACTTTTGTTAAAAAAAATATAAATGTACTTGTGGTTCATTGATAGAAATTGTATGAACACATTTATTACACATACTGACAGTGAAACATTAATTATAGTGCAAATACCATTTTTGTAGTGTACGAGCATTTTCAATGCAAAAATTAACAATGACTTATTACTATTTTAAAAAGTGTTTTAGAAGTGGTTTTTTCCTTGTCATAAAGGCTTTTTGAATTTTTTTTGCAAAAGCTTGTCAAGCTTCAAGTCGTTATTCAAAGTCTTTGCTATTAACTATGGTATATGTTTATTACATTCAATGCTTCAAGTCTTTTTAAGACTTATACATTGTTGATGTTCTAAATAAATTACACTGTATTTATCGTGTGTTATGTGTATGCAATCGATTGCCAACATAATACAATAGTACTCTCTCTGTTTGATAGTTATTGTCCATCGATAAAAAATATGAAATTTAATAAAAACATTACTTTTATAATTTTTTCTATTATTTTTTTACACAATGATAATTTTACCCTTAACCAATTAATTTATAACTTTTTTATATTTTGTAATAATACTTTCCGTGAGTGATATGATAAACGTAATTTAATGAGCGATTAACTTAGCACATTAATAAATTTAAGGCATTAATTACTATGTTTCAGTTTTAGGTAGAACAGACTATAAATTTGAGAAGGAAGGAGTAATAAGTTTAAGGCATTAATTAGTATGTTTCAGTTTTAGGTAGAGCAGATAATATGTTAATGCGCTTTGGTTGAAAAATATTTCTCTCTCATTTAACACATCTCAACTGTTTCACTTTGAACTCATCTGTGAATGTGTGGTTTTCAAGGTTTCTTTGTTTCTAGTTTCTGTTTCGTTACCTTTCTCTAATATGAACATCCAGTTGATGATCTATTGACATTCACAAGTTTTGCAACACGATTGCCAAGTCATTATTTATATGAATAACTAGATCATGTTCTGTATGGACACAATTTCAAGCCTTTTACACCCACCGATTCAATATAGATTCCTTGTTTAACAGTGGAGAAAAGTTATTTTGCATCTTTGTTTTTGTTTTGGAAACCAAGAGACAAATCTCCATCCTTCATTTATTTTTAATCTAATGGTGGAGATTAATCTTAAAATTTTAAAAAAACACGGAGGGCTCATTTTTGGCAAAATGTCCAAAAGTTGAAAAAATGGGCAGATGTACAAAAGTTGTAAATATGACGGAGTAATGATTTATCACTAGTGATATTTCACTAGCAAAAATCGATGAAATATCACTGTTGATAAAACAATGAAATTATCACTGGATATTACGCAGTAAATATGTTATATTACGTAGTAAATATCACTAGTGATGTTCATTGATTTATCTCTAGTGATATTTCTTTGTTTTTATCAGTAAACAAATATCAATTGTGATAACCGATTTTCGTCATATTTACAATTTAGTGACATTTTGGCAAAAATGATCCCTCCGTGTTTTCTTTAATGTTAGGTAATGGATGGCAAGAATTTGTCTCTTATATTCCAACAAAAAATTTCCAAAATAACCGGACTCAAAAAGGTTTGTTGTTTTTCCAAAATCTTTATATGTTATATATATTCATCTTCCTTTAGTTAATTTTTAATTATTATAGCAAAGGGGTTTTGTAACATATTTCTGTTTCCTGAACATGTTAGATAGACCACAGGGTTTTGTTTGTTTGATCGAGTTTTATACTTGTTGAAGCAAATTTCTCCGGCTAGGCTGCTACTAGCAAATTCACTTAGGTCACAATGATGGTGTGCAAGTCTCTTGATCTCGAACCTAGAAACACAAGGTAGCACACGTTAGCCTCGTCCCAGGTTTGACCCCGAGACCAAGCTCCGGTGTGAGAGTAAGTAACTGTCACGAAGCTGGTATCTGGTGTGGAATACCAGAAGATATAGTTGTATTAATGGTGAGTACTTAATACCGAGTGAGTTGTGTGTGTGTTAAATGTGGAGGTATTTATACTACTTTGCAGTGCATACCTGGATGTGTGGTCACATCAGTAGAATAGGCACCAAGTCCAAGGTTACGCAAATCCCTGTAATCGATGGATTTGTTTCCCCAAGGGCGGCGATGCTTCTCTTTACCCGTTGGGTAGACGAAGGTCCCCTGGATAATGTTGTGGGTTGCTTTTACTTTTCCTTGGCCCTAGGCTTGGTCATTAAATGCTTCACTGTCATAATATCGACCTTATTAAATGCTGGTAGGTTTCGGTACCGTTGCGGAGAAGTGTATGTGTCCGGAGGCATTGGCCGGAGACATACGCGAACATGTCCTCCCCAGTATCGTAGCGTTAGGGACAGCTAGCGGTATGATACTTTAAATGTGCTTCGCCCGAAAAGTAACGAGTTTAATAAATGCGAGTCGCCCTTCTGACTTCACATTAATTGGTTTTGTCTTCTAGGTTCCTGCATTGTCGGCCACCAAGAACTTTGGTTTTCGTTTCATTGTCCAGGATCTGCTTCCACGTGTCCCACTTTCTTTTCAACAGTGCAGATCGATTATGGTAAATTGTGCCACGTCTCTTCAATGTTCTCTTTCTCCATATAAATAGTTGCCTCTTCTCATTTTATCATACTTTCCTCTCTTCTGTGTCCGCCATTGTTGTTCTTCCTTCAATATTTACCTTTTCGGCAGGTGTGCACTTCTTCTTATTCCCTCTTTTTGCTTCACATTTTTGTTATGTCTAGTGATGACTCCGAAGGCGAGACCTCCTTTCGTGATCCTAAGTGAGATATGCACATTAGGGTTTCTACCCTGTCTGGTGATGACCTCAAGAAGATATGTAGGAAATATCTTATCCCGGACGAGCTTCGTCCTCGCTTGCCTGACCCTCTTCTTACCATGAATAACCTTCCGGACCGCTTTATTGGCATCTATGAGGATTATCTGAAACATGGAGGACTTCGTATTCCTTTTTCTACCTTCTTCCTATCCGTGATCCGTCATTTCCTCGTACATATTTCTCAACTGGTTCCTATGAGCGTCAACCGTGTTATTATGTTCGAGATTCGTTGTCGAAGTTTGAATATAGCCTGTACAGTGAATTTGCTTCGTGTTTTCTATAGACTAAGTAAGCAAGGACATTGGTTTTCATTTGAAAGTCGATGGCCTCAACGGTATGGTAAGTATTTGACGGAAACTACCTCGTGTCTAAAGCTTTGGAAGCACAAATGGTTTCTCATTGAAAAAAGGGCAATTCCTCACGCTATGCCTTGGAGAGATAGAGATACGGATGTTCGTGATGACTTCCCTACCACCTTTAATGCAAAACATGCACAGTTGCTTGCCGATAATCCTATTTTGCTTCGCTCTCCTCACAGACATTTGTTGTTCCTGGCTGGTTTATGGTTTCCTTACGAGAACCCTCCTTTCCGTCGGATCGTAGTTGATCTTGATAAAAAGGGTATTTTTCATATATATTTTCCTTTACTTACCGCGGGCTCTTGTTGCTCGCTCTAACCGCTATCTCCTTTTTATGCAGAGCTTGCAATGGATGAGTTCATCAAGTTGCCATCATTTGATAATGCCAAAGTGGGAAGGGACGAGAATGCAACTATGGCTACAACCACGTCGAGGGTTACGCAACCGTTACCGCTAAACACTCCTATTCCCAATTTGACTCCTCAGCAAGAAGCCGTTACTAAACCAGATCCGAAGATCTTAGCAGCCCGACTGCGTAACGAGGGGAAGAATCCGGTGATAGTCACGAAGAAAAGACCTGCTGGCGGTGAGCCTTCCGGGCGTCGATCGAAGAAGAAGGCTGGTAAAGCACAGGTCTCGTCCGACACTGAAGATACTGAAGTTCATTCAAGCCCACCTCTTAATCATTCTCATCCTTCGGGGTCCGGTGGTGATCATAGTAAAACCAGCGGTAAGGAGACAAAGACCCCCCCTCACATCAACTTGAGTGATCATTCGTCTCCTTCTCATGATGATGTTCATGACGATAATGCTACATGTGTGTTTTGGTTCTCATGGTTCAGTTTGTCCCTAAATGTTGTATGTATATGTTTTTTATGTTGTTGTATACTCCCTTTGTCCAGGAGACATGCAGGGTCCTTCTCGCCGGTTTGTGGCCCCGTGGCGTTTGAACGAGGATGTACGCATTGGTTCCCATTACTCTGCCCGAGAGTTGTTGTTTCACCTGCCCACCCCTGCGGAACAAGCTGCATTATCCTCGCTTTCGAATTATGATATTTTGAGTCACGCCTATCAAACCCTTGCTCGAAGCACACTTACTGTGTCCAAACTGATGAAGAGGTATGAGGCTCTTAGCCGGGAACACTCCCGTTTGTCCGCAGCTCAGCAGGGACCCCAAGGGAATTTTGCCTCCGGAAAGACAATGCTTGATAAAATGGCCCTAGCACACAAGAAGCTTAAGGATAACTACAATGGCTGTCTTGCCCGGGAGCAGGAACACCTTGGTATTATCGAGAGGCTGGAGAAAGAGGTCGAGGACTTTGGAGCCATGATTGCTGCAAAGGATGAGAAGATTGCGGAACTGGAGCATCTCTTAGGTGCAAGTGCTTAAGATCACATTAAAGATTCCGACAGGATTAAAGAGCTCGAGTCCGGCAACAAACACTTGACTTCTCTTCTTGCCCAAGCCGAGGTGGACAAACAGGTTTTGGTGAGAGATGGCTTCCCCATACTCGTGCGTAAGCTTCTTGAGGTCCCTCTCTTTAGGTGCCGGTGGGATGTATAATGCAGGGTTTCTCAAAGCTGTGGAGTTCGAACGCACAACAGAGCAAGTTGCTGCTGCCATTGCCGCTGCTGATAACCTGAACATAGAGATGGCTAAATCTTGGAAGGAGGACTTCATGGCCTTATTTTCAGCAGAATATCCCTTCGTAGCCAAGGTATCAGCGGCCAACAAGATTTCCGTCATTGATATCATGCAGCTAGATCTAGTGGAGAAACCCACTGCTCTTGTACCGGAGAATCCTCCTGTGACCGGAACTTCTGATACTACCAAGCTCTCGGCAAATTGCCCTGGTGATGATGACCAACAGACAACGGTGAATGATGGGGGTGTCCCATGGATTTAAGGCCCGGAATGCTGGTGCACTTTGTAATCTGTCATCTTTAAAACAATAGCTATTTGTAATAAATTCTTATTATTTCTGGTTTTTCGAACAAGTTCCATCCCGTACTTCATGTATGACAGCTTTATCCCTATTGTCAATGGTTATCTTTCTTCCTTACATTGTCTTTTTTTTTGGTTTGATTATTATGCTTGTTAGTTACCGGAGCATATTTATAGAGTATGCCCAGATATTTGTGTACTTACACATGTGTTTCATATGTATGTGAGAGACATCGGCACCGGGCCGCTTTTGGTTTGTCTCCGGATTGCTGTATAAGCACATCCAACACTTGTACGTCTACATTTGTGTTTTTTTGGGAGACATCGATACCGGAACGCTTTTAATTTATCTCCGGATTACCCCTTGGGCGCATCCAAATATGTGTATTGACAATTATGCCTTTTTAGTCTTATATGGAAGACATCGGCACCGAGCCACTTTTGATTTGTCTTCGGATTGACCTTTGGCCACATCCAGCACTTTAAAGCGTATTTACATACCATTCGGTTAGCTAGGCCGAGGTCTATAACTACTGCAATTAAATATGCTTAACGGAAGAGTTTTCATTCATTAAAACATAACAAAGGAGTTGATACAACAAGGTTCTCATTACATAAAACATTTCTGCAAATTGGTAGCGTGCCAAGTGCGCGGTATCTCCTTTCCGTCCATGGTTTCCAATTTGTACGAACCGGTTTGGTAGGCTTCCACGACCCTGTAAGGTCCTTCCCAGTTGGGACCCAACTTTCCGATCTTCTCCTGTCGGCTGGCCATGTTTCAGCGGTAGACAAAGTCTCCGACCTTGAAGGAACAAGGTCTAACACGCTTGTTATAGTACTGCTCGACCTTCTTTTTGTATTTGGATTCTTGTATGGCCGCAGTCTCCCTCCTTTCTTGGAGCAGGTCCAAGTTTACCCTTAGCTCTTCTTCATTTGTGCTTTCGTCAAAAAGTAAGGTTCTTGTGGAAGGAATGCCTATTTCCGCCGGGATCACGGCTTCACTCCCATAGGTGAGGCTGAAAGGAGTTTCTCCATTGCTGGTTTTGAGCATAGTCCGGTGGGCCCATAACACATGAGGCAATTCGTCTACCCATCCGGTCAGCCTTTTCCCCAATCTTGCCTTTAAACCATGCATGAGCGACTTGTTGGCCCTCTTGACCAGACCGTTGGCATGTGGGTGTGCTACCGCGGTGGTCATCTGCTTAACATGCCATTTATCACACCATTTCCCAAAGGATCCGTCTATTAACTGCTTGCCATTATCCGTTACTATCACCCCCGGTAATCCGAACCTGCACACAATGTTTTCCCAGGCGAACTTCTTGACTTCCTTCCCGATTATCTTGGCCACCGGCTTAGCTTCAATCCATTTGGTAAAGTAATCAATGGCTACTATCATGAACTTGATGTTGCCAAAATTTCCACTGATTGGTCCTAATATATCCATCCCCCATTGGTAAAAGGGCCACAGTGATGTTATCGAAGTCAAATTGGTCTTGGGAAGCCTTGGTATGGGACCATGTATTTTGCATGAGTCGCACTTAGAGATCTCGTCCGATGCTTCCTGGTGCATTGTGGGCCAAAAATAGCCTTGACGCATTATCTTTGCAACCACTGATCTTGCTCCAGCGTGTAGTCCGCAAGCTCCCTCATGAACCTCTCGGATGATATAATTTGCTTGCAATGGTCTGACGCACCTTAGCATTGGAGATAGGTGTTGGAAATACGTTTTTCCAAGGAAAGTCTCGGTCACATCATTATTAGCATAGATCACGAGCTATAGACTTTTTTAGGACATTGTAACTTGGAGTGACCTCCATTTGGGGGAGATTGTTGGAAATATGTTTTTACGTATTTAGAAAGGATCGGTCACTCCAAAGATATATTCAAGTAATGGGCTCGTGATCTATGCTAACAATGATGTGACCGAGACTTTCCTTGGAAAAACGTATTTCCAACAATCTCCCCCAAAGGGAGGTCACACCATTTTACAAAATCTTAAACCTAGCATACTATGCTTGAGTCTTCGATCTTGTTCTTGTGAATATGTTGATGAGATCTTTGACTTTGGCTTGAGCATGTTCTCTTGCCTTGACCTTGTGCATTCACCACTTGTGATATTTGCCTCTTCGTTACTTCATGATCCACATACTTATACTTTTATAAATTCTTGAAAGCTTCAGAGTTTGATACAGCGGAAGACTTGACTTTTAGAGTTTCTTGAATTTGTTGAAGTATTAAGTGCATACAATATAAGCATGTGGTGACAACTTCTTCTGGATTGTACACCGCAATGCCACCTTCTTGTTACGCTGCATAAGACAGTTAGCAACAAAACATATACACGGATGAAATGGCCTTGAACATTTCATTCTAATTCGGTAGCATTTTACCTCCGGTCGGTGAAGACCGTTGGACGATATAAAAATATCGTACTTGTGACAGGTAGTTTCAATTAAGAACCTCCTTGACAAGATTTCGCGGGTAAACCCGTTCTCTTTATTCGACCGTTCAAAGCTGACTGCGAACATAAAGAGTGAATCATTTGGATAATAATATCCGCATGATTTGAATTCGTCAATTCATGTTCCTGGAACAAGTGAAATTCAATTAATAACCGCACCATCGTTGCTTTCCAGTTATCACGAGCTTAATTCGTATAGAATCTTGCAAGTTACCTACCAAGTGTTGTTTGAGGTTAACACTAGAAGGATTTCCATTCATCACTGTGAACACTAAGGTATCACTCTGAGTGTTCTGGCAAGATCACTAAGATATTGCATAGAGGCCTGGAACGTGTTTAAATTCATTTAAGAATTAAACTACTGTTGCTTTTCAGTTATCACAAGTTTGATTCATAAAGAATCGCACAAGTCACCTACCATGAGCTTTTGATATTCGCGCAAGAAGGATTTCCATCTTCATTGTAAATACTTTCCTATTACTCGGATGTTCAGGCAAGATCATGAAGATTTTGCTTAGGACTCTTAAGATCTTTCTTACTTTTCACAGTGTGTGAAGAAGCAAGCAATTATGAAAGTGTGTCCTAATGAGATATTTGATGATCTCAAATGGCTCTAGACTCGATCGTGCATTTTGGATTTTTTTGTGATCGGAGGCTGGAGAGGAGTGCCAGCATTTCATTACCAATTTATTCGGAGCGAATAAATCAATAGATAATGTGTTGTCTCCGTGTGATTAAAACAAATATCTTTTAAGAGATATCTGAGTTAGCTGTGATGGGTTGTGCCTTACATCACTGGGTCCATGATGTCTGTCTTCAATATCAAGCATCATTAAAAATTATCTCAATAGCATATGTATTGACCCGGTTTCTGCCTAAGGTTGTAAGGAGGGCTTCTTTCTTTACACCCTTTATCATTACAATTCTTTTTCATTCTTCAACCCCTTCAATGCTTACCAATACGTCATAACTAGCACCTTGTTGTGATTGTTCCAGTGCTAACTTAAGTACTTGGTCGGCATTCAGCTACGTTCACAATCTTTCTCCATCTTTCCTAAGGACTACTATTTCTAGCTATGGAATGTCCTTGGGAAGATTCCTCCGGTAATAGAGAAATCATTGGACTTTAACCTATCCTACCATCCTTATTTCACCATAATTTTCACCGTCGTGAATAGAGATGTTTTGGGTAAGTGTATGTCACCATAAAATCCATTTTTAAGTGCAAATCCATTTTGCTCCCCCTTAACATATGCCACGATATCCAAAAACATTACGCACATGTCGGGATGAGCTATCACGTTAAGTCAAACCATTATTGATCTCAATATTAAATCACATTTTCTCCCCCATATTAAAAATATTAACCCAATCAATGTTTTTAATATCAATTGAGTTAATAGCATTTTAAGAAAACTTGGGAAGAAAAATGCAAATCCAATTATCTTCATGAGTTTCACAAGCTCCCCCTCAAATTAATGAGGGTGTACTTGAAACGTAAATTAAATACCTTTTAAACACAAGTGTAAGGTACTTATCACGTGCAATGATCATATATGATAATGTATTCACAAGATTAGCAATTTATGAGGTTGGACCTGAATGATGGAGAACATCATATGAAAGAAGCACATGGTTCTTGTTCACGAATGTTGGTCGCCTCATTACGTCTGAAGTTATCTCTTGACTCCATGTATACGATTGATATCGTTGTCTTGACACCAATACGTGAACTTGGCACTTTCGGCGTTAAAGATTCTTAATACTGGACAATTGCTCCCCCTCAATTGTTGACCCGTGTTCTATTGAAAGAGCTGTAGTCGCCGTTTGAGTAGTCGCATCATCGAGTATGTAGATATCAGTTGTAAATTGCTACGGTTGGTAGAGATGATAACTTCATAAAAACAAGATTTCTCTTGTTTTAACAAATAAATGCACTGACACGTACATATATTCGTGTTAGATTGTGTTATTACGTAAACACAATCCCTTACATGGTTATAAAGTAAACCATGCCCGAGAAAATTAATTCCCGTTGTTGAGTCAAAGCTTTCCGGTGAAATGCTTGACTTTAATATGAAAAGCGGGTTACTATCTGAAATAATAGCAAGCCATTTTGAGCATGTTTTAAAACATTTGAACTTCTGCTCGAACTTTATTTACAACCCCGTGTCATTATTGAATGACATTTCTAGTATCGTAAATATTATCGATTCCAGAAGACATGCTCTTTTTATCAAAACATTTTTAACACATAATTTTGAAAGATTTAGGAAAACCTTTTGAGAAATTCTCAAAAAATTGTGTTCAACGTTTTGAAAACCATTTACTTGAGCTTAAGATGTTGAATATCTTGCAAAACGAGCTCAAGTCCGAGAATTTGTAAACTTCTCGTTGTTAAGGATAAGTTTATCATCGGCGATAAACTTTCATTTTAACTGAAGAACGAGTCCTAAGTTGACATTTACTTAGAAGTCGTTTTCATGATCTTGAAAAACTTTGAATGTTTTAACGTAAAGCTCATGACCGAGAAAGATGAATTTCTCGTTATGAGGTAAAGTTCTCTTATTTAAAAGATACACTTTCCTTTCTGAGCTTAAAACTTGGAATGTTTTAATACAAGCTCATGACCGAGAAAATTTAATTTCCCGTTACGAGGATAAGCTATCTTTAAAGATAAGCTTTCCTAAAATTAAGGTCCGAGTTACAGTCTGATATTTAACTGTAAGTCTTTGTGCATGAGCTTAAAAACTTCGAATGTTTTTATTATTAGCTCATGCCCGAGAAAAATTAATTTCTCGTTGTAAGGATAAGTTTATCATCGGCGATAAACTTTCCTTTTAATTGAAGAACGAGTTCTAAGTTGACATTTACTTAGAAGTCGTTTTTCATGAGCTTGAAAAACTTTGAATGTTTTAACGTAAAGCTCATGACCAAGAAAGATGAATTTCTCGTTAAGAAGAAAAGTTCTCTTATTTAAAAGATACACTTTTCTTTATGAGCTTAAAAACTTGGAATGTTTTACTACAAGCTCATGACCGAGCAAAATTAATTTCCCGTTACGAGGATAAGTTATCATCAAAGATAAGCTTTCCTAAAACTAAAGTCCGAGTTACAGTCTGATATTTTAACTGTAAGTCATTGAGCATGAGCTTAAAAACTTCGAATGTTTTTAATATTAGCTCATGCCCGAGAAAAATTAATTTCTCGTTGTAAGGATAAGTTTATCATCGGCTATAAACTTTCCTTTATTTGAGGATCGGCTCATTGTCTGACATTTAACAATGAACCATTATAAACGAGCTTAAAACCTTTGAATGTCTGCTTTTGGTGCAATTTGGTTGGCTTAATCATGCTTAATCTGCTTTTTAATGTAAGCTCATGTCCGAGAAAACTTAATTTCTCGTTTTGAGGGTAAGTTATCGTTGCGTAGATAAACTTCCCTTTCTCTGAAGTCCGGGTCATCGTCTGTCATTTAACGAGGAGCCATATACACGAGCTTAAAATCTTTGAATAATTTTAATAATAGCTCGTGCCCGAGAAAAAATTAATTTCTCGTTGTAAGGATAAGTTTATCATCGGCGATAAACCTTCCTTTCTTTGAAGATCGAGTTATATTCTATGATGTGACTATAAGTCCTAGTGGTAAGCTTAACCATGAATCCCCTGAGACACTTGTTTCTCTGATATCTGCTTCTTAAGCAACCAAACTCTAAGAGTATCCTTAGTTGAACGGTATACAATGATTGGACCGCTTCGTTCTTTTGGAACATCAACTTTGGTACCTGCATTCTCATTAGGAATTTGCATGCTTTGATATGGGTTAGCGATATCTATCTTAGAAGCAAGTGGGGGTTCACAGTTGTCTTTTCTTGTGCCAGAGGCGACCTGAGTGGATGATTCACTTGTCTTAGTTGGAAAACGTTTCCGTTTATAGAAAACCTTAAGTTCAGGCTTAAGTGATGTATCATCCTTTTCAATTTCCTCCCTAGCAGTCTTAGTAGAATCGGAGATTATCCTAGTTAAGGGGCACTCGTTTCCTACAAGAGTGAAAGTTCTACCAGTGGGGCGCCACATTTTACCAATGGGTTTTATTTTAGCTACCCACAGGGACTTAAGTCTAGCACGGGAGTTCACCTCATTAAGTAATTTTTTGATACAAGAATCATGATTGGCTTTAAAGACACATTTCCTACATGTTTTACAAGTAGCATATTTAATGTCCGAGTAAGATCTAGAATTCCTAGATGATTGATTGATGGTCCTAGGATGTGACATGCTACGGTTAGCAGGGTTGGGTAAACTAGAAGGCATCTGACTAGGTTTGAAATTCATATCTCTTACTTGTGTCTGTTGAATAGCTTCCCCTAGACCAAATTTGTGGTGAACGTCATTTGAACTAGTTCGAGACTTGTTCTTTGGACTATGTCTAGGGAAACTAGAGGCAATCATGTGATTAGTTCTTGTAGAAGCTGTTTTAGTCACACTGGGCCTAGATGGTGGAGTGACTGGTCTAGAAAGATGAACCATATCAACTTGGGAGGCAAACCACGGTCTCGAGGATTTTGGTCGCTCGGATCTAAATGCAGTCAGTTGTCTAACAGACTGAATTTGAGGCAATTTCCCCAAGATTGATGGGTTTTCAAGCTTAGTATCCACACTAGATCCTTTAGTTTTTCTCATTTCATTTTTCAACGCAGCTATAACAAAAACCTTTTCCTGAACTTGAGCTTTTAAAGTCTCATTCTCTTTGAGCAATCTATCTTGGGATGCCAACTTAGATTCTAGCAGTTGAATTTGTTTCATAAGATTATCCTTTTCAGCTTTAGAATCTAAAACTTTTTGATCCAATTTTCCTTCAATAACAACGTTTGACTTTTCAAGTTTTTCAAAATATTTTTCAAATTTGTCCGTTTTCTTGGAAAATTCTAATTTGGCATCCTCAAAATCTTTTGATTGTTGAGCTACAATCATTTCGAGCTCTCTAATCTTCGAATCAGAAGCAGTTATAAGACAATTATCATGATGTTTAGCATTTTGAACACTTTATCCCCCATTATGACTCACATCGGATGAATCAGAAGTGGTATTTCTATCACTCTTTTCCATCCCATGTTTGTCATAATTAGGTTCAGAATGCTCAATATGCGGCATTTCATCAGCATATACATCATAAACAACATTACATTGTACCATGTTCGCAGGCTCTTCGTCATAAACGGGTAAGGTGTCATCAAAAGAGATCTCGTGAACATTTCCTGACGTGCCACTGGTATCATGTTGTCCTCCTGATTCCTTGCTCTTGCCATCGTTAGGCTCCAAGTTGTCAACCGTATGACCATTCTCCTCTTGCATCTGCATCATATATTCTTGCACTCCATTATCATACGCTTGCTGAAGTCGAGATTTTTCATAAATCGAAGACGAGACCGATGTCATGAGTTTCAATATTGTATCACGGAAAACTCGAAGCTCGGTATGTGTATCTCGAAGAAATGATTGGCAAATCACTAAACTTTCAAGCTTGACGATATTGAATTGGAGGAAAGGCGTGAGTTGTGTCACAAGAGCCTTATATGCAAGTGCCGATGCAGAGTGATTAAAGTTTTCATTGTGGAGTTGCTCGGCGAGTTGGTTCAAAGTGAGGAATATTGAGTCGATAAATATGTAACGATCTTGACCAAAGAGTGTTAAAAATTCGCTCCCTCCTTGAAGCCGTGAAAGAGTAACTAGATGATACTGAAGCATTTGAAATGAAGTGATGCCACTTTCTCTAACTTTGTCTTGTAAAAGATGCAATTCTCCCTCGTTCGATGTCGATTTCAAAAAATCCATTGAATGTCGATGAAAAATAACGTAAGGATTACTTATCAATGGAAAACAAATCCGACCTCACTTTCAAATAATAATACCCAATTAAAAATCCGTAGCCACTAAAAATAAATCCCGTCACTTTGTCTCGTCTTTTCCCGATTATAACCACATTTAATACATAAAGTTTATTCAAAATAGTGAAAAAAAAATTGACTAAAAAAAATACGTGTATGATGTTGTTTAAATCACACAGCCCAAAAAAAATTGTTTCCTCCACTTGGCCTTATCAAACCCCCTTTATCCGTTATGACACCTACGTGTCTTTAGTCAACCACAATCGCAAACTTAGTTATCTCCGTCCCTTAATAGAAAATTCACTATAAATGCTCTTTAACCCACTTCATAGAATACTCCGTCTAAAAGAAAAACTCTTTATTTTCGATACCCCCAACTTGTATTCTCTCAAAACCAATCCACCCTTGTAACTTCCGCCCTATATTTCTCTCAATCAGATAATATCTCTCACAAAACTAATCTGATAAAAACTCTCTCACACAAAACTAATCCACCTTATCCCTCTATTCCTTTCCTCCGCCTCTTTTTCTCTCAATCTCAGATTAAACCAAATCAAAGACACTCATCTCACAAAACTCTTTGAATTTACCACACGACAGATCACATATACCATCACAATAACTTATTTCCTTTTGGCTGAGATAACCCACGAATCACCTAGATATTAATTTGGTCTATTTCATAAACGATGAATCAAATCAAACACCCTTGAAAATTGAATAGAGAACGAGGCTACACAAAAGGCGACTTCAAGATCTTTAAATAAGGTCTCGGGTAGGTACTGACTGTGTTTGATTTTTGTTTTGATCGAGGATGTTTTTACTATGACGAAGATCTTTGTGTTGTTGTCGTGGGTTCGAGTGTCTTTGTCGAGAGAGTGGGTTTGTTTTGAGTCAGTTTTTGGTAAAAAAATAGAGTCTTGATACGAGATTTTTTAAGAGTTCGAGATGATTGTGAGTGAGGGTCGAGTCTAGGCTGATGTGTTTGTGGTTGAGTCAAGAGTCGTGTCTTGTCTTTGGTGTGGTCAAATCTGTGTGACAAGTCTGGAGTCTTGGTGTGAGTGTTGGGTGAGTGTGTTGAGAATGGGGGTCTGTTTGAGTCTGAGTCAAGTGAATTTTCTTGTCGAGGGTGTTTTTGATTAGATGATGTTGAAACGTGAGGTGAGTTGAGGGTCTGGGTCGAAAGTCAAGTGACGTTGGTTCGAGTCGTGAAAGAGGTGTGGTTTGAGTCAAGAATCTTGTTTTAGTTCGATGTGATGTGACGAGTGTATGTGTTTGGTTGGGTTTGTTGGAGTCTGTTTAATGAGTCGTGAGTTTGTGTTTGGTTCGAAAGTGAGTGGGAGTCGAGGTTGGGTGGGTGATACGAGAGGTTGTGTTGGGTTTCGTTGGTCGGGTCAGTTTTGGAGTCCGTTGTGTTTGAATCAGTTTTGATGTGTCGAGTCTTAGGCTGATTTCGAAGCTTATCCGGAATAAGTTTCCTAAGTCATATCCGGAATGAGCTTCCTAAGGCTTATCCAGAATAATCTCGTAACTCTTATCCGGAATAGTTTCCTTTTGCTTATCCGGAATAAGTTTCCTGGGTCATATCCGGAATGAGCTTCCTAAGGCTTATCCGGAAAATCTCCTAACTCTTATCAAGAATAATTTCCTTTTGCTTATCCGGAAAAATCTTCTAACTCTTATCCGGAAGAATTTCCTTTTGCTTATCCGAAATAAGTTTTCGGCTTATCCGGAATACTGTTTGTTAATGCAAGTAATGCCTAAAAACATTATTAGTCTTAACTAATCTTTCTTAGTTTTGATCACAACAAACCATACAACACATTTAGTGTAGAAACATAAAATGAATTGTTTAACTAACACTATCATCAAGGTAATAATCATATCACTAACCTTTCTTAATCATACTTAGTGATCATCAAAATGATTATCCTTAAAACTCACTTTTGCTAATAAGACAAAAGTCTTTTTAATAAACTTTCTTTTTTAGAAAATGTTTTATTAAAATGGAAAATAAAAATTTGAAAATGGCATATTCCAAATGCTGTTAGAATATCCTTTGAAGGGTTTAAATACCTCAAATATTCCCACCCCACTAAAAGACAAAAAACGGAGCGGAGTCTAGTGGCGGTACCTTAAGTACCTAGGCGGTACCTTATCGATATGGTACTGCGGGGTAAGATAAGGTACCGCGCACAGTAGCCGTTATATATCCGTTGTAACTTTGTCTCCTTTAAATAGTGGGTCAAATCTCATTTTCCAGTAAGCCTCTTGGACGTTTTTCTCAGCCCTTTTTATATTTTCTATAGCATAATCATTAGTAAATGATCACTTAATTTGTTAAGGATGTTTACATATGATTATCCTCTTGATCCTCTCCTTTACCATGTCCAATGAGAAGATCACTCACTCACTAGTGTAGTGATAAAGATGAATTTATGAGCTAGTCATATTCATCATCATACCTTTGTGTTTTAGGTCAATCCAATGTATTTATGAATACTTGGACTAGTTGTGTTCATCCAAGTTATTTGTGAATACTTGGATTTGTTGTGTACATCCATTGCATATGTGTTTGCTTGGATTTGTGTTGTGTAAATCCAAGCTACATGTGTGTACTTGGATAAGTCTAGTTGAGTTGTAATAGGTTTGATTAGGAGTTCTCACTAAACTATAAAGTGATGTGGTTGTGTCTTGTGAGTTCTCACTAAACTTTAAAGTGATTAGTAGTTGTGTTGTGTGAAGTTCTCACTTAGCTTCAAAGTGAAGAGTCGTGAAGATTGGTTCTAGCTTTCAATTAGAACTCGACATCTAGCCTTGTGTCGTAAAATGGTGAAGTAGGCAACATCGTGAAGATTGGTTCTACCTTTCGATTAGAACTCGACATCTAGCCTTGTGTCGTTAAATTGTGAAGTAGGCAACGTCGTGTACATTGGTCCTAGCTAAAGATTAGGTCTCGACATTTAGCTTAGTGTCAGAAAATAATGTAAGCAACCATGTAAGGTTTTCTCCGCCGAGAAGGGAGCTTGTGGATATAGTGGAAATCTCGAGTAGGTGTACTCGAGGAGTGGAGTAGAAACGAGGATAGAGCCTCGTTGTCGAACCACTATAAATCTTGGTGTCTTCCCACTAGGTTGTCTCCTTCCTTGCTCTTTACTTATTTCATTATCATTATACTTGCTTATTATCCTTGCTAGTGTATTTCAATTGAACCTAATCATTATGCAACTTAGCATCAAGTAAAAGATAGTTTTGATACAAACCAAATTGAAAGTAATTTTAATTTGGTCACCAATCGAAGAGAAACTATTCAACCCCCCCCCCCCCTTCTAGTTTCTACAATTGGTATCAGAGTGATGGTCACTCAAGATCTTTGAAGTATATTGTACTTTAAAACTTGGATCGATCCATTGTCTCCTCAAATTAGAAGGTCTAGTTGTACTAAAGTTTCTCTTTGGTCAAAACTATGTTTTCTTTCAAAAATAGGTCTTTTAATTAAAAATATTGCATCCCACTTAAGATTAGTAGCCTTTATGCATTTTAGATATACTCTTGAAATGTATCTACTGGTTTGCATCTTGCTTTGTGTAGGTACTCATGAAGATCAATCAATTAATTGGTTATGGATTGAGTTACTTGCACTTGTAGAAGAATCATTTTCATTGATCTTTAACATCTTTGAATGATGATACCAAGATGATTGGGAATGATACTAGTCCTTGAAGACTTAGTTCTCATCATAGTCATTGATTGGGCATAGCACTTATTCCTTCATGGATTGCTCTTTGTGGCCAAGGTACGCTCTCGTTCTTCCACACGCCCTTTGATCATTCTTTTGATCATTACTTGACTATGTGCTTGTTCTTGGCATCCTTGCCTTGACATTTATTTGTGGTTTGTGTTTCTTTCCTTTTATCCTCTCAAACCTTCATTGCTTGGATACTTGACTCACTATGGTGATGTAGAGTGAGTTAGTAGAAGCTTAAAGTATCAAGCATGATTTCCATGGTTTGCACCCATACGGTTAGTAGGCCCTTTGTGGGAGAGAAAGTGAATTAATACTTTGCTCATATTTTAGTTTAGACTAAGACTATTATTGAAAGTGATCTTAGTTTAGACTTGAATAATTGCTTTGTGCTCATTCATTACCAAAGCTGTTTATCGTTTCGCCGGAAAGGCACGTCTTAAACCACTATATATGACACAAGCTCTTCGTTTCAACTATTTGAAGATTGTCATTAATCCCTTGAGCATTGATCCTAGTCTTGATTCACTTCCCCTGATTTCTCTCCACTTAGTCGTTTTGCTACGAGTAGTCGTTTGTCCGTTTCGGTTCTTTTCGATCTTGATTTAACTCGTAATCCTTCGTTAAGGCATATTGCTTAGTGTTATGATGATCCAATGATATTCTAAAAGGCTCATGATTTAATTTTAAGTATTTTAGAAAAACTGGATTTTCAAAATTTGGCGTTTTTCAGAGATAGAAACCTGCCTCTGCCGGCGGTTCCTTATCTTCGCGGCTCAAACCCGCGGTACCTTATCGATAAGGTACCGCGGGCAGTAACTTTTGTCAGAGCGCCAGTTTGTGTTTTTTTTATTCTTTTTCAAACCAAAATCTCTCTCTCCCAAAAATACACAGCCGACGGGTTTTACCTTTTCAACCATTGTTGAAGCTTCCAAAACCTTCAATCACTCAAATTAATTGATTCCAAGTTGTGGGTTTCACTCATCCTTCATCTAGCATCAATTAATTGTAAGTATTTTCTTTCAATTTTATCTATTTTGTTCTAGGGTTCATCCTTTCATAATTGGGAATTTTTAAAATTGAAATTGAATTAAAACCTTAATAGGAATGTGGGTTGACATGGTAATCTTACTATGATTCCTTAGGTTGATATTCATTAAGATTACACTAAAACCCACTTATAGAACAAATCCGATTTTAGGCTAAATGATTTTGGTTGAATTATGGATTTGAGATGAACCCATGAACAAGTAGGTAATGACATTGTTAATGCTTACCTGAAAACCTTGTTTTGAAAAACCAATGTTTTAATCCATTGTTGATCTAACATAGATCATGTGTTCTTGTTCAATGATGGAATATACACATTGTGAACATGAAAATGATATGGATTCAATCCTATGTTTGTCAAGAAATTGATATAACACATTTTCATTTTTCGTTTTCCTTTTTGATTTTCATATGAGTGATTGGAGAAATATTGTCTTGTGTTTGTATTTAGGTACTTAATCATGCCTTCTCAATATCAAAAAGATCATCAATACACTAAAGATTATATGCCCGACATCTCCCAAACCTATGCTTCCCCCAACTTCAAAACGCATTTCCATCCCTTTCCACTCGTTGTTTCCATGAGGGTAGAGTCGTTGACAAGGAAATAACGGGTTATGTCTATATCCTATCTATGTTTGAGCTTTCGGGTTTTGATTGCTTGCTCAACATAGAAGAAGATATTTACCCCTTATTCCTTCTTGAATTCTTTAGAACCTACTCCATGATTGAATACAATGGACAAATCTTCATTCGTTTCGTATTGAATGATCAATTGATTCAATACTCTCTTGAAGACTTTGGTCAAATTCTCGGTGTGCCATATGAAGGCACTTGTCGTTTTACGGATAAATGGAGACTTGATGCTCTCTCGGAATCCTTCGATAAACCTCCAAATGACCACACCGAAATTGACCTAGAGTTCATTCTTGAAATCGTCTCGAAAGAGCGTGATGGTAACGTTGTGAGAAGCCTTCATTCAAATTTACGAAATGTGAATCAATATGAAGTGCTCTCTAGCGACCTTAAGGATTTTATGGTTCAATGGGCCAATATCCTTAGGGAGAATGTCTTTTGTCTTGGTGGAAACCGAGATCATATCCCGGCGTGTATGGTGCATATGTTGAGTTGCATCTTCACATCCACCAAGTACAACTTGGCATTCTATATCGCTCGACGGATCAATTATGCCCTTTCGAAGCCCAAGACAAACCTTCCCTATGCTATGCTTCTAACTCGCCTTTTCAAAAGGGTTGCTCATGATTTTCCCCACCTTGATCTTTCTCGCTTCTACCCGGTTCATCGGGTTATGTTGCCTATTCAAGAGGCATATGCTAGAAAGACAAGAAGTGATCGAGGATCGAGAAAATATGTTCATCAAGAGATGGATGATGAGGAGATGGACATGCCAATAAGTGATGGTGATGGCATAGGTACTAGTTCTCATTTCCACTCTTCGAGTAATTCCCATCCATCCTCAAACCCATTCAAGGATGAATTTGAAGACTTAGCTCCTCCTCCTCATCATTCTAGCGAAGTACAGGAAGATCTCAATATGGAGCATCTTTACCGCGAAAACCTTAGAACTCGAGGGGAATTGCACGAACACCGGGTTGAATCAAGAAAAGGTTTCAAGTTCTTGGGGAATATGATCAAAGGATTGGGGAAGAAGAGAAGGTGAAAGCATTGAAGCTTTTCTAAGAATACATGTTGGTAAACATGTATTGTTGAACAATTTTATTTATCTTGGATATGTATTAACTTGTGATTGCATGTTAGAATTTTCATTAGGCAAAAAGAGCCTTCATTCAATTGTCCGGCACCTTCGCGCGCATATGTACATTCCGTCGTTAAAGTGCTCCTACCTTTACTTTTCAAGGAGAAGCGGTTGAGAGCAATCGATAAGAGCTACTCGACTCAAAGACGAGAGGAAGCGAGTGAAAAGAAAGGATAAGAGAGTAGGTCCAAAAGTATAAAAGAGGGTACTGGGGGAAGAAGGACCACTGCTTTGTTCCAGGGGTGAAGTAGCTGCTTCGAGTTGGACGTTCGTGACTAGTGCCTCGATATGCAAGCCTTCGATCCTTAATGTTAATTATGCCTTCATGTTTATGTTTTACATAGCTTTGTGCATGCCATATGATAGTTAGCTTATTAAATTATGATCTGTAGTTAACTTTGGCTTGTGAAACCTTTGGGAAAAATCTGGGTTTATCAAAAACTGAAATGGGAAATTTTTGAAAACCTTCTGGTCGCGGTTCCATATCGACCCGCGGTTCCTTATCGATAAGGTACCGCCGGTCCTAGATAAGGAACCGCCGGCCACTGTGCACGACAGCATCTTTGCTTTACATTGTTTTCTTAATTTTGTGTAAACCTTGCATGATTTTCAGTAATAAACTGCACATTTCCTAAACTAGGGTATCTAAATTCATTATTCACCTAATATGATTTTAACCAATTACTAGTTTGGATCATCCCCTCAACCATTTAAACCCACCTTGTTTGCCATGTTCTTCACACATCAAACATACTTCCCTAAACCTTAAATCACCCTAATCAACCATGGTGTGTACCAAAACCTCAAACACTTCCAAGACCTCCACCCTAAGAAAAACACTCAAAATAAGGGTTAAGGTAGCTAAGCCTAACTCTTCACCTTTCCACACACCTAAGAATGAGAATGCTCCTATCCTCATTTCTTCATCACCTTCCCCACCTCTTGCACCTTGCAAGACCTCTTCCACCCATGGTACTAACCACTCCATTGGTTCTACCTCCTCTTCATTCAATTCTAGAATGAATGAGCTTTCTTCACCCTTCACTCCAAGTGCACCCTTGGAAGTGACCACACAACCTTAACCAATCCAAAGCATTCCTTTTGGGAATGACTTTGATGACATTTTGGTGACTTCACCATTTACCCCTCACAACTCACCCATTTCACCAACCTTGGAGGATTTACCTCCACACTCACCCATTTCCCCTTTGGGGAACATGCCTCCTCTTTCTCCCACATCACCCTTGGAGAACTTGCCTCCTCCACCTCCACCCAACTCAAACATCCCAATTTTGGGTGTCCCACTTTCCCTCCTCTTGGGTGATCCTTACTTTGGGTTTCAACAAACTCATGGTCCTAGTTGACCATGTTGTCTTTACAATCACTACATCATCCATAACCTTAGGATGGACATGTATGAACTACATAGGAGGTTGAAAAACTTCTTGCTTGCTTTGTTCTCCATGCCTCCTCCTAGGAGATGAATGATGGAGTTCTTTTAATAAAGTTTTTCAACAACAAGCCAAAGAAAACCACCTATCTAGATTTTATGATAAGCTAGCTATGTATTAGTTAGTCTTTATTTGTCTTTGTACTTGTTTCACTAATGAATGTTTTATGTTGTTGACTTATGAATTTAGCTTTGTGTGATTCTATCCTTTTGTGCACACTAATCAACTTTAATTTGAAATTAAAATTGAACCTAAATCTATCACAACCCCTAAACTTGACTAAAATTGGTTCAAAATGATATCTAAATTATTTTGTCACCCTTTGTCAAGACATTGTTTGTCAATGTGTTGCTGTATGCAACCCTAGCATATTTTGGTTCTAATAGAGGTAAAAATCCAAGATTTGCAATTTTTTGAAAAAGTCTTAGTTTTTCCCAAAACCCAGGAAAAACATGGTATAAAGTCCTCTGGACGCGGTTCCTTAAGGACTCGCGGTTCCTTAGTGATATGGAACCGCCGGCCCATATAAGGTACCGCGGCCAAAATGTGGCTCTTGACGAATTTTTGGTCAAAAACTTTAAACCCTATTCCCAGTCAAGATTCCTTGTTTACTCAAATTGACTAAACATTCCTTGACAATACACATTTTGTATTCAAATTCTTACCTTGATTACATTTTACTTATACCCCAACCTTGAGATTTCATTCTCACACCTTCCCAACCTTGAGAATTCATTCTCACATAACCTTGAGATATCATTCTCACACTCTCACAATGCCTAACTCCTACATTCCTAACCTTGACATCTCTTTGTCACAACCCCACTCACCCAAAGCTTCCTCTTCCAAGCTTTCAAAGAAACCGAAAATCTCGGTTCGACCCGTTTGGGTTAAGAAGAATGAACCATCTTCGTCTAAACCACCCAAAAACCCTACCTTCTCTCCAATCAAGTATTGGAATGAGACTTACACCATAAACCCCATTACCGGAGCAAAAGAACATGTTCCACCACCACCACAATCCTTCAATACCCCCCAACTCAATGACCTTTCCACCTTCCCAAACCTCACAAGGCATTGTGAAAACACTCCCAAACCCTTTACCCCACCACCACCAAACCCTAAGTTTGATGCCATCCCCACATCAAACGATTTTGTGTTGCATCATGGATCCTCGTGTGATTGTTGCCGATTTCAACAAATTGAACTTGCTCATGTGTATGAGAAGTTAAATTTTCTTGAATTCCTCCTCACTCGACCTCCTATTCAAGTTTTCGTTCCGGTGGACAAAACTTCGAATGATGCATCGTCGTCTTTTTAGTTTTATTTTATTTTTAGCAATCTTGGAAAATATCACTATTAGACTAGCTTATGCTTAGTGGTTTATTTTCCATATTTATTGCTTTTAGATACTCATACTATGTGTATGACTATCTTCTTTGTTGTATTTTTTTGTAACTTTTGTGTTATTTGTGTTCTATCTAATTAGTTCTATTTTTTGAGTTGATCTTGGTTATATTTTTTACAATTGCTTATGGGTGATTCCATCAATTCTAAAGCTTTAACCCATTGACAAGCTTATCATCTTCATCTTATTGAAGTTTGATTTTGTCAATTACCTCTTTGGACATACTTAGCAAAATACTTGCTTCTAATTTGAGATTTCTTCTCTTTCTCCCTCTCAAGTTACTTAGTAGGTAGTGATCATATATACATTGGTGTTTCTTTCCTTTCTACTAACCTTTGTGTAGCATGTCACCTTAGCTCACAAACTTGGTGCCCCAAGCAAGGGGGAGCAACCACCAAGGGGGAGCTACTAGCAAAGTTTGATGCACTTCAAAGACTTATGCTAACCTTTTTGCTACGACAAAGGGAGAGAAATGATAGTGATAAACTAGTTAATAATTCCATAGTTTGTGTTTATACGTAAATGAGTTTATCGTTTGTCGTAATCAAAAAGGGGGAGATTGTTAATGCAAGTAATGCCTAAAAACATTATTAGTGTTAACTAATCTTTCTTAGTTTTGATCACAACAAACCATACAACACATTTAGTGTAGAAACACAAAATGAAACTAACACTATCATCAAGGTAATAATCATATCACTAACCTTTCTTAATCATACTTATTATCCTTAAAACTCACTTTTGCTAATAAGACAAAAGTCTTTTTAATAAACTTTCTTTTTTAGAAAATGTTTTATTAAAATGGAAAATGAAAATTTGAAAATGGCATATTCCAAATGCTGTTAGAATATCCTTTGAAGGGTTTAAATACCTCAGATATTCCCACCCCACTAAAAGACAAAAAACGGAGCGGAGTCTAGTGGCGGTACCTTAAGTACCTAGGCGGTACCTTATCGATATGGTACCGCGGGGTAAGATAAGGTACCGCGCACAGTAGCCGTTATATATCCGTTGTAACTTTGTCTCCTTTAAATAGTGGGTCAAATCTCATTTTCCAGTAAGCCTCTTGGACGTTTTTCTCAGCCCTTTTTCTATTTTCTATAGCATAATCATTAGTAAATGATCACTTAATTTGTTAAGGATGTTTACATATGATTATCCTCTTGATCCCCTCCTTTACCATGTCCAATGAGAAGATCACTCACTCACTAGTGTAGTGATAAAGATGAATTTATGAGCTAGTCATATTCATCATCATACCTTTGTGTTTTAGGTCAATCCAATGTATTTATGAATACTTGGACTAGTTGTGTTCATCCAAGTTATTTGTGAATACTTGGATTTGTTGTGTACATCCATTGCATATGTGTTTGCTTGGATTTGTGTTGTGTAAATCCAAGCTACATGTGTGTTCTTGGATAAGTCTAGTTGAGTTTTAATAGATTTGATTAGGAGTTCTCACTAAACTATAAAGTGATGTGGTTGTGTCTTGTGAGTTCTCACTAAACTTTAAAGTGATTAGTAGTTGTGTTGTGTGAAGTTCTCACTTAGCTTCAAAGTGAAGAGTCGTGAAGATTGGTTCTAGCTTTCAATTAGAACTCGACATCTAGCCTTGTGTCGTAAAATGGTGAAGTAGGCAACGTCGTGAAGATTGGTTCTACCTTTCGATTAGAACTCGACATCTAGCCTTGTGTCGTTAAATTGTGAAGTAGGCAACGTCGTGTAGATTGGTCCTAGCTAAAGATTAGGTCTCGACATTTAGCTTAGTGTCGAAAAATAATGTAAGCAACGATGTAAGGTTTTCTCCGCCGAGAAGGGAGCTTGTGGATATAGTGGAAATCTCGAGTAGGTGTACTCGAGGAGTGGAGTAGAAACGAGGATAGAGCCTCGTTGTCGAACCACTATAAATCTTGGTGTCTTCCCACTAGGTTGTCTCCTTCCTTGCTCTTTACTTATTTCATTATCATTATACTTGCTTATTATCCATGCTAGTGTATTTCAATTGAACCTAATCATTATGCAACTTAGCATCAAGTAAAGGATAGTTTTGATACAAACCAAATTGAAAGTAATTTTAATTTGGTCACCAATCGAAGAGAAACTATTCAACCCCCCCCCCCCCCCTTCTAGTTTCTACACTGTTTGCGAAGGTTATCCGGAATAATACTTGTTGAATACCAGATCGAGACCAAAAAGTGATGACTTGAATGTTGATGGAGACCAAAAAGACTGATACCAAAACTGAACAAAAAAACGACTGTTGGACAGATTGGAGAGAGAGAAAAAGAATATCAATTTGGACAAATGTTATATCAGATTCGGAACAAAAGAAAAATGATAAAAAAAATTAAAAAAAATGATTAGAAACATCGAACTCCAAATGTTATAAAAAGTTATAAGAAATGATGACATATCAGATTCGGAACAAAAGTTATAAAAAGAATAATGATAAAAAAATGATAAGAAACACCGAACTCCAAATGTGATATCAGATCCAAAATTAAAGCAAAAGAAGAAGAAAAAAATTTGATCAACAAATTAATAGATAAAACACGCAAATCCTAAGATTTAACCATGGCTCTTGATACCAATTGAAGGTCCATAGTTTCTTAGGATTGTAGATGTGTTTGATTGATCTAAAGGAAGGAGAGGAATAAAGAACTAGAGAGAGAGTTAGAGAGAGAAAGGAGAGAAAGTAAAGATGGATTAAATGAAAGTGTAAAATACCAAATGAGCAACCCCTCCTAACATGGTAGGAGGGGGGTATATATAGCCCACCCTACATGTGGGCTATATGGGCTATATGGATTACATATAGGATCACGAGCCCATTACTTGAATATATCTTTGGAGTGACCGATCCTTTCTAAATACGTAAAAACGTATTTCCAACAATCTCACCCAAAGGGAGGCCACTCCAAGTTACAATGTCCTAAAAAAGTCTATAGCTCGTGATCTATGCTAACAATGATGTGACCAAGACTTTCCTTGGAAAAACGTATTTCCAACAATAGGTATGATTTTTTGAACAACACCCCATTTTCCATGGTATATTGGGGTATTTTCATCCTTAGGTTTCTGGCCTTTTCTGGATCTTGCGGCCATATACCTTCTTCCAAGCACCTTTTAATAGGCGACATCCAACATTCTACCTCCTCTTCCACTATATCATTGACCTCCTGTACATCAATGGACCTTGCGTCCAAAGCTTCCACCAATACTTCCTTGGTTAGGTGGTTGAACGCAACCGAAGCAAGTTTGCTTAGGACATCGGCCATTTGGTTTTTATTCCGGAGGATGTGCTCAATGTTGAACTTTGTGAAGGTGAGAAGGCGCTCTTTGACCTTGGCCAGATACTTAGCCATTCTATCATCGCTTGCTTCGAACTCTTCTTTGATTTGACAAGCTACTAGCTTGGAATCCACTTTGGCTTGTAATTCCTTTACCCCCATCTTCTCGGCCAACCGAAGTCCAGCCAGGAGAGCTTCATATTCAGCCTCATTATTTTAACAATTTAAATTAAACTTTAAAGCGTATGGGAATTCTACTCCTTCCGGATTGATTAGCACCAGACCGGCGCCAGCTCCCTTACTATTGGCTGCTCCATATGTGAACAGAACCCACTGAGCTTCCGGCTCCTCCTCAGAGATCTCATAAATCGTTGCGGCCTCTTGTTGATCTAGGGGAGCCTCATTTAGGAAGTCCGCTAACACTTGACCTTTGATAGAATTCCGAGAGACATAGAATATTTCATATGTTCCCAATTCTACTGCATAACTTTGCCAGCCTTCCTGAAGCTTCGGACTTGCTTAATATTTGTTTCAAAGGCTGGTCTGTTATGACATGGATGTCATGAGCTTCGAAATGTCTCCTCAACCTTCGGGATAAGTGCAATAATCCAAGGACCAACTTTTCTAGCGGTGCGTATCTTTTCTCGGCGTCATGTAGCGTCTTGCTCACATACCTCACTGGCATTTGCATCCCGTTTCGCTCCGCCAGAAGTACACCGCTAACTGCGTCTTTGAACGCGGCCAGATATACATACAAGACCTCTCCTTTGACGGGGGATGTTAATAACGGAAGATCTAATATTGCCTTTTTTAGCTGCTGTAAGGCTTCTTCTGCCTTGTCCGTCCACCGAAATTCCTCTTTATTTTCTTTGGTAATATTCTTCAAATGTTTCAAAGAATGGCATTGACCTTTCGGCCGACCGGGACAAGAAACGATTGAGTGCTGCCAGCTTATCGCTCAAAGACTACATTTCTTTCAAAGTTTTCGGGGACCTCATCTATGTGATTGCTTTTGTCTTCTTGGGGTTTGCTCTTATGCCTTCTAATGTTACCATGTATCCTAAGAATTTTCCTTCCTTGACCCCGAACGAACATTTTTTGGGTTTAATTTCATGTTAATTCTTTTCAGATTGTCGAAAGGTTCTTGGATGTCTGCGAGCATGGCTTCCTCGGTTTTACTTTTGATCATCGAATCATCCACGTATGCTTCCAAGTTCGTGCCAATTTGCGAACGGAACGCTGAGTCCACCAACCTTTGATAGGTGGCCCCGGCGTTCTTCAGACCGAAAGTCATTTTCGTATAACAGTATGTGCCCTCGTCGGTATAAAATGTTGTCTTTTCCTCATCTGCTTCGTCCATTAGCACTTGGTGATATCCCTTATAGGCATCTAGGAAACACTTGAACTTATATCCCATGACCGCTCCTATCTTCACGTCTATGTCCGGTAGGGGATAATAATCCTCCGGACAGGCGGAATTAAGGTTCTTGAAATCTATGCACATTCGCCAATCACCATCCGGCTTCTTTACCAGGACGGGGTTGGAGATCCATGTTGGGTACATCACCGGTCGTATGATACCGGCCTTCATCAATTCTGCCACATCTCTTTTGACCGCTTGACTTTTTTCTTCTCCCAGCGTCCTTCTTTTTTGTGCAATCGGAGCAGCCTCTATGTTGACATTCAGCGAGTGATTGATAATCCTCCTTGGTACTCCCGTCATATCCGAAGGTTCCCATGCGAATACATCAGCGTTGTTTCTTAGCAAGTCTATGAGCTGCAACCGACACTTCTTGGTGAACAACTTTCCGATGGTGACTAACTGCTCCAGGTATCCGGGGTTAACATAGATTTGTTTCGTCATATCTCCCGCTACCCTTGCTTGCTGATTGCGCTTTTCATGAGCAATCCATTTGTCTAACTCTTTTCCCACAGCCGTTGCTTTCATTTTTTCTATTTTCTGTCCGTCCTCTATGACCCTGCATTCATAGATTACTCGTGCTTTAGTTCTCATTGTTGCAATTCCGTTAGGAGTGGGAAACTTCATGGCTGAGTGGACGGTAAAAGGTACGGCTCCTAATTCCCTGATTCTGGTTCTTCCAAGTATGATATTATAAGGAGATGGTACCCTGATCACCGTGAAGCACATCACTGTTCGTCTTGTTAGGTCATGTGATCCGAAGGTTACTTCCAAATCAATTTTGCCGAGAGGTGTTGTTTCTTCTCCTAAGAAACTTAAAATCTTTGCGTGGTTGGGTGTCAACCTCCTTCGGATCGAGTCATCTAAATTTAGAAAGCAGTGTTCGAACATGACTTGCATTGTGGCTCCTTCATCCATAAATACCCTTTTCACCCAATATAATCAGCCTCGAATATCAAAGGATCGTCAGATGCCTCGGCATCGGAGACCGGAGGGAATGTGATGGGAGTATTCATCCAATCAACCTCTATCTTACATGCCTCTTTCCTCTTCATCCCGTTGCACCTGCCTTCTATCATGTTTATTGTCTTTCCTTTGAAATCTCCATTTCCTCTTCCTTGATTTCCTTTGTTTACCCTTCCTCGCAAGTCTCTTACGAGATGGTTTAGCTTACCAGACTCTAAGGCTGCTTCCAACTGCTTTCTCAACTGATTATAATCGTTGGTGAGATGGCCCTTTTCTTGATGATAATCACATTACTTATCCATGTTTTCGGGTCGGACTATTCCCTTGGTCGGCAATGGTGGGGGAAGGCACAATTGCAATTCTGTGGCTAGGATTTCTTTTGGAACTTGGTCAGAGATTCCAAACCGGGACGTTGGTATGGGAACCTCCTTCCTTGATTTTGGTTTACTGGAGGTACATATGGGGAGAACGAGGGCTTAGATCGATAATCATTTCTTTGGCGACCTCTATTGCATCCACGCGCACCGTAAGGGGCATATCTTTCTTCCCTGTTGTATTTTACATTTCCATCACCCATTTCCCCTGTCGGCAATTCCGTATTCCGGAAGGCATCCTCGGATTTTATGAAATCATCTACCCTTTGCATCATTTCCGTCACCGTCATAGGGGTGTCATCTGTGAAACGTCGAACCAGCTCCGGGCATTTAGCCCCGTTCACAAAGGCTGATATCTTCATCACTTCCGGAACCCCTTGAATATAGCTTGCCTCATCCGTCTAGCGTTCTTTGAATACTGCCAAGGTTTCGTGTGCTTGGCGGGTGATGGTGGTGATTTCCATTGGTGTTTTGAGGCTTTTCCTTCTCAGAGAAAACCTTTCCAAGAATTGGTCTTTTAAATCATCCCAATTATCTATGCTACCTCTCGGTAACCTTTCGAACCATCCTCCGGCGGCTCCATCCAAAGTTTGCTGAAAGAATCTACACCACACTAGCATCGGCCATTCTCCAGAATTAGCTGCACCGGCAAACCGGTGATATGATCATTGGGATCAGTTGCTCCTGAGTATAGCTTGAGGGTTGCGGGCAGTATATGCTTCGGTGAGGAGAATTGTATAATTCTTTTGGTGAAAGGAGAAGCCCTCACATCCTTGAAAGGCTTTTGCAAGTCGTCTACCGGTAGGTTGTCTTCCTTCTGGACCCTTCATCCTTCATTTTGGTTCCTTGGTATATCTTGTGGGTCGTCCTCGAAGACCAATCTTGTAGGTGAGATGGGCCTTTTGGATACAGCGTGTCACACCCCACCATGGCGGAATATGGGACGCGACGCATGGATATCATCACAACAATAGCGTGTCCATAGAGAGAACTATATGAATTAGAAATGTCATAAAAGGTGACACAAATGTCATGATAATATCTCATCAATGCAGGAGTCTAGGTAAGTAGGTAACAGTCCTACCTCTTACCCAAGACAAACAAATAACACAAACAAATCAATATATAGGTTCATAGTATCACTTATTGAAACAAACAGAAAAATAAACTAAGAAGGAACGGGGATCTCCTTCTAAATGCATTCCTATGCGACTCCAATCCTAGCCACATATGTTCTCACGCTTAACCACTTTATCACCTAAAAGAGACTCTAAAACACGTCAACATAATGTTGGTGAGAGTCATAGGTTTAGACTCCAACCGAAAATAGATTATAATAAGCTATGAACAACCATAAACCACTAAACATATGGACAGTGTGCTACAAGTATGCATTAACAAATAACATTCATGATCAATCATTCCAAACCAAATCCAAGGCTCCCAGCCTTACCAAACACCATGGTACCATAGGCGCCCATACACCTATGTACCAATCCCAAAGCCCCGCCTTGTCATTATCCATTGGTCCCATAGATGCTCACACATCTATGTACCTCCCCAAGGCCCCGCCTTGTCAACATCCCCTTAGTACCAAGTCAAACCATAATAACTGAGACGGTACGTGTCCCCCGATCCAAATCATAAACACAAACAAGAATCACATATCAGTTAATCACATAAGTGCACACACAAGTCCATCACAAACCATAAAAACATTCACAACATTAGTTACAAAACCATACAGTGTCTCTTCCATCCCATCTGGAAGTGAAAATCATTAAAAGATATGAGACTATGAAACTCACCTGATTGAGCTTCTCCAAAAATCCGCGCACTAGCAAAAAGCTAACAAACAAAAGCACACAATCAAAACATGAACCAAACACTAAGATGGCTCATCAACCCATGATGGACATCTAACCTTCTCCCATATATATACCTCATTTATATGCTCTAAGCATCTCATTACACTCTATAAAGCCCTTAACTTAATTTACTTCATAACCCGTCTCGTTAACATTTTACCCAAAACAGTCCCGGTTCTTAGGTCTCCAAACTATAAGCCAAACGGCCACCTAACCATACCCATGATCTCTGTAAAGGAAATCCTATGCCCTTACATATGTTAGATAACTCCTCCCTTTTGCCCCAACCTTAAAGCTACTGTTAAGGCCCCGATATATATATATATATATATATATATATATATATATATATATATATATATATATATATATATATATATATATATATATATATATATATATATATATATATATATATATATATATATATATATATATATATATATATATATATATATATATAGAATTAGGATCAAATGAGAACTAATTAAAGTTATAAAAATAAGAACAATTGAATACTTAATAGAAATAAAAGAAATGTGAATTAAATGCATGGTAATTAATACAAGAAATGAAAAATAAAAATATAACCTTCATTTTTTCTTTTGACCAAACATAAATTCTCTTTAATCTTTAGAATATTGTACTATGACGCATCGGTTATTTTCGAGATATTGTACCACAACGCATTAGTTATTTTCGAGATATTGTACCACGCACCATGAGTTATTTTTGATATGTTGTACCATGACGAATCAGGTATTTTTGAGATATTGTACCACGTGCATCAGTTATTTTTTAGATTGTATCACGACGCATCATTTATTTTCGAGATATTATACCACGACGTATCAATTATTTTCGAGTTATTGAACTAATAGTTGGTGAAAAAAGAATGTAAGTAAAATATATTTTAATCTACGTTTAATGATCATAATTTCACTCATTAATTATCATTCTTATTTAACACAAATTAATAGATCCAACGGTGTAGATTGGTTCTCATTTTAATAATTTTAAAAAATCTCTCACATTAACCCTCCTCTCTCTCTCTCTCTCTCTCTCTCTCTCTCTCTATATATATATATATATATATATATATATATATATATATATATATATATATATATATATATATATATATATATATATATATATATATATATATATATATATATATATATATATATATATATATATATATATATATATATATATATATATATATATATATATATATATATATATATATATATATATATATATATATATATATATATATATATATATATATATATATATATATATATATATATATATATATATATATATATATATATATATATATATATATATATATATATATATATATATATATATATATATATATATATATATATATATATATATATATATATATATATATATATATATATATATATATATACTTCTGCCTATCCGCATTTTACCGATTTTGAACATAGAAAAAGTTTGTTATGATTAGGGGGTCTTACCCTAACCCATTTTCTTAGCCACCCTTCAGGTCTCTTATTTAATATATAAACCAACTACCATGCTCATTAGAGGGCTCAAGTGTACTCTAAGTACCCCAATCAACTTAAAACATTAAATTAAACCCGACTGATTTCAAAACTGTTCTGACCTCCGACTGTTGTAACCTGTTTTTGACCCACCTCCCTACCTCCAATTTAGTTCTAGTTTCTTGCATTTGAAAGCTAACTCAATTACCTGTCCAGGGGGTACCAAGATCGCAATTTAAAAGTTTGTAAAACTATAGATATGATCAAAACAATGACCCAAAAATTCTGCCAGTTTTTAAAAACGAATTTAACACAACTAACCTAATTAATTACCATCACCATATATATTATTAACCCTAATTATTTTAATAATGTTCATATCATTAATTTACAGATTTAATAATTAACTTAACCCTAAATCCATCATGTATTGATTAATAATGCTTTAAAAATAATTTAATTGAAAAGAGGATTAAAGGTTATACCTTAAAATTAATGGAAGATGAAAATTATGAAGAAACCCTAAAAGACTCCATTGATGCCGACTTATTTTTGATTTCCAGGGGATTATGAAGTGTTTTTATTAATAAAAACATTATATACTTATTCCTAACCCAAGTACACAAGCCCACTTTCCTTTTTTTTTTCCTTCCTTTTGTTATAATTGTATACAATCGACCCCTAGCCCATAAATTTCCTTTTTTTATTTAAATTATTAATAATTGTAATAATAATATTACCTTAATTTTTCTTAATTTATTTCATCTTCAAAAGCCACCAAAACCTCAAAACCGTAAAACTAGTCAAATTTACGCGTATACCGTAAAAGACGTAAAAATATACAGTTTTATAAAAACTCTTGAAATATGAAATAAACTAATTAACTAAGTCCTAAATGACTTAAAACCATCCCGAAAAATACTCCCGTGACTAAATACCTCTTCCGAGACCCCTAAATGCAAAACCCTAAACCGTAAAAATACGATTTTCTGTAATACATATAGGTATACGTAAAACCACTAAATAACACCATCTCATTTCATAGTCACTACCATGTGAGCTCATGAACATGAAAACATCATACATCGTTTCACTCACAAGGTACACCGTACCTGAAACGATATCCAAACCACAATCTATACACACCAATTAGCACATAAACACGTAAAGACACGTAACTTGCACAAAATAAAACTAAGTGACAAACCTCAAAACCGCGGTTGTCACATCACTCCCTCCTAATAGAAATCTCGTCCCGAGATTTACTCCTTAGGATCAAACATACAACCAACAAATCACATGAGGATACTTGTTCTAAATGAACTCTTCTCATTTCTATGTGTACTTTAGTTCAAGTCTCAAATTACCACATATACTAACTACCAATATTTAAATTCATACCCAAAATCTTAACCTCACAGCCAATAAATCTCACAAATGACTCTTTGATAAAACAAAGACTCTTATTAACACAAATCCCGAATAACCGTACATGCAAATATGCATTCTCAAACAACATTTACCAATCTCAATACATGAAATATATCATGTATACCACTCATTTTCCCCAGGTAATTCTATACTCATAAGCTACTGGTCCGATCTTTCCAAGGATCATAAATAGACCTACACAACTCTACATCAACTTTTCCATTTTACCAAAACATACCACCCGTTACTATCGGTGAAACTTCCTACATAACTTTGTCACTAAACTCTAGTGGTTTCCTCCTTTTCTACGTAGCATCTCTTGTTTTCTCTCATCCTTTCCACAAACACCCTTTCCACATTAGTAGTCTCTTTAACCAATATTAGTCCACCTTAAGGACAACTCACCCTATCCTTCCATATAGTGCCTCAAATGGCATTCATCGACTTCTAGTATGATAACTATCATTATATTAAAACTCAGACATCGCTAACGAGTTTCCCACCTCCCTCTAAATCAATCACCCAAGCTCTCAACACGACTCCTATACTTGTAGCAATTTATCACTTCGTCCATCCTTTTCCCATTAGCTTGATATACTCGTATCCAATCATGTTCATCAACTCCCTTTAGTCCGTACCCCCAAACTTCTCAAAAATTCCAATTTCCTTACACAAGTGACCTATAACGGTATTTCACATATTCATTAGTTCATCATAACAAGGCTCTTGGTAATGGGTTACCCCGGTAAATATATTAACCAAAAAACGTTTAAATACAAAGGAATGTGGCTGAGATACCACATTAACCTCAAGTTACATGCAGCTTGTTAACAAAGACTATGAAACATCAAAAGCCCTAACCGAATCTAGAAGAAAACAGTAAACTAGATAAAAACCAAGATGTGAACATGAAACCGCGCTCACTCTTCAGCATCCAACACCACCATGATAGGAGCAGGATGAATCCAAATGAGTCTGCCTCCTTAAAAAACCTTACCAAAGAAAACCCAGTGGGAAAAACCTTGGACAAGGAAAAAAGAGTACAACACTCACCCGGCACACCTATCATGGAACAAATCTTGAGCTCGGCACCCTCCATTTGTCAAGCAGCAAACTTGACCTGGTAGATAATTTCTTGAAACGGAAAGAAATCAACTTCAAGCGAATAGTATCACATAGAATCTGAAATAACTGATCAACAGACATCCGCTTCTTCTTGAAAAGTCTTGAATTACGTTCCATCCAAATAAAATAAGCAGTAGCAGCCAACACAAGACGAGCAAGAATACTAACACATGATTTCCCATTCGAAATTGAAATAACATGAGCTAATATATCATCAATACGAGGTGGGACAGTATCCATACCACACAAGGTCCGAACCTTAGACCAAACCTGCACAGAATAAGAACATTCAAAGAAAAGATGGTCATGGGAGTCCTGTACCAAACTACATAAAGGACACCGAAGAAGGCTTAAATCCACCAACGGGCCAACATCCCATTGCTTAAGCCTATCCTGTATCTTCAATTTCCTTCTAACCACCAGCCACAAATTAATAGAGTGACGAGGAATACAATGAGAAAACCAGACAGCTTTATACCAAGTTACTTCCATAGCCCGATCACGTATGGAATCCCAAGCTAACGCCACAGAAAACGGCCGAGAAACACCACTAATATCCCTCTATAGCAACTCATCTTCTTTGTCATCATTAATAATAGGCACAGGTATAGAAACAATATTAGGAAATCTAGTATTCCAATCCTGCGGCCACTGCCAAGCACCATCAACGATAAGATCCCTCACCTTATTAGATAAAGAGAACCCCGATCTATTGATATTACGGACCGTGAGGATGTCCCGTAGAGGACATAAATCTGCCCAATTATCAAACCACATAGAAGCAACTCTACCATTATTAATATTATACCATACAAACTTACGAACACGTGGTCTGATTTGGAGAAGTTTTCTCCAGCCCCAACTCATGTCTCCAAGACAAGGAACATCCCAAAAGCTTCTATCCTTTAACTTGTAAGAATAGATCCATTTGACCCATAAAGAATCTTTACGAGTCAAAATACACCAAATATGAGAAACCATTAAAGCAGCATTAAAATCAGAAAGCTTACGAATACCAAGGCCACCTTCAACAAATGGATTACAGACAGAGTCCCAAGCAATTTTAGCCTTACCCTTCTTCATTTCACCTTGACACCATAAGAAGCCCCTCAAAAGCTGCTCCAACTCATGAATAATCCGCACAGGTAAAATAAAGACTGACGCCTAGTAAATATGCATAGAAGATAGGACTAAACGAACTAACTGGAGTCTTCCTGCTAAAGAAAGAAATTTATTGCGCCAATCATTAACTCTACTCTCAAGCTTTTCTACAAGGACCTTACAGTCCCTATACAGAAGCCTAGAAGAGATTAGAGGAACACCAAGGTATCGGACAGGTAATTCGCCTTCAGCAAAAGGCATTATATGTAAAATAGTGCTTTTAACAGCAGTGGAAACATTGCAGAAGAAAACAGTGCTCTTAGGGATACTTGGAACCAAACCAGAAGCCATTTTAAATTCCTCCAAAGCATCCATAATAACTTGCACAGAACCCAAATGACCCCTGGCAAACAAGAAAAGATCATCTGCAAAGCAAAGGTTAATAATTCGTTGTTGCTCACACCGGTGGTGGAAATAAAAGTCATCAACATCAAGAACCCTTCGCTGCATCATGAGAGAAAGAACTTCCATAACCAAAGTAAAAAGATACAGAGATAACGGATCACCTTGTCTGAGACCTCTCTTTCCTTGAAACCAACCATATAAATTACCATTGATACAAATCAAATACGACGTAGTAGAAACACATGTCATAATCCAATCAACCATTATATGATGAAAACCAAACCCAATCAGAGTGTTACGGAGAAACTGCCAATCCACCGTATCATAAGCTTTTTGAATATCAACTTTAAAAGCACATCTTGGCGGACCATAATTTCTATGATAGTTTCTCATCAATTCCTGCGTCAATAACATATTATCCGAAATCCTGCGGCCCGGAACAAAAGCTGATTGATTAATATTAACCAAAACCCCCAAATCCCCTTTAATACGGTTAGCAATAATCTTGCTAATGCATTTAAAGATAACATTACAACAAGAGATAGGGCGATAATCAGTAATCTTGTCAGGAACAGTAACCTTAGGGATAAGAGCAATAATAGTATGATTAACCTCTTTAAGTAGTTTTCCATTAGAGAAAAACTCCCGAATAGCACAAGTAAAATCAGCACCCACAATATCCCAAGACTTCTTAAAGAAAGCAGCAGTAAAACCATCCGGCCCAGGGGCTTTGTCATCACTCATAGAAAATATAGCACTTTTAATCTCAGAATCAGAGATAGCACGAACCATGTGGGCAGCTTTCTGAGGACCAAGCTTGCGAACAAATAAGTTATAAGTATTAAATTCACCTGAAGCACTTGATTAACCAAGAAATTGCTCATAATGAGCAACAAAAGCACCAGGCACAGCACCTCCCTCATGAAGAACATCATAACAAGGCTCTTTCAATCCAAATCAACTTATGATCTATACATATCACCAAAAGGATGGTTATCTCAGTTGGTCTATCGACTGCCATCCAAACCCATGCTACAACTATTTCTAGTAAATTTGGATAGCTCATTAGTAGCACTTATACACATCTTTCTCACTTTTCTCCATGAACAATTTTTTAATGATCCTTTATACTCAACTTACCCTTGAACATATTTACCTCTTTCTAAGACAATTAGCTACATTTCTTCCTTTATACCTACACAACGTCTTACCTTCAAGGTCATAGTGCTCCTCGCCTCGTCTTAGTTAGACCAAGCCCTTCGTCTCTCATGACACATCACAATTATAACGCCTCATCCATGCGATTATCGATACTAAGCCTTCCAATCAAACCGTATAGGTCAGTGCCATCCCCTTTTCCACACTACAACAATATTAGCCTGCTTTGTGCTTTATTCTACTCATTAGGCTCTACCAAAGTTTTACTTCGGTTCCTATCTCGACCTATTTCATTCATGATTTGCATCTGTCCACACTTCCTTCTTCTTCCTCAGCTCATGGCATACATCACGATGTTATTCTTCCCTTCTTTCAAGTCATCTATACCTCAAAATTTTCCAAGTAGCTTCACTTGTTTTCTTCACGACCATTTCTCCTATTCCCTCCTAATAGGGAAAGACTAGAGTTTTATGTGATCCCATGCGGATCACAATCTCCTCTTATACCCATATTAGTTTCCATTTGTCCAAACTAAGCCATATTTTAAATTCTTATTCAAATCTCTTACTTCTATTTTGATCTTGCACCTAACATAAGGTACTTTCAATCATCATCTTCTAGGAATACTTGGTTCTCTCCTTCCATGGTTCTCCCTAATTCCAACACTATCCCGTCCAATAGAAATTACATACTTCATTCATCAAATCTATGGAAATCGCTAGTGCATTGGATAATGCATAGCTATTTCTTCCAAAGATCTTTCATAACACCTTCACAAAACCGACTCTCTAATCACTTCTCCGTGAACTTATTCAGCTCAGATTCACTACTCATCCCTCGATATTGATTGCCACAAAATTATATCCGCGTAGTTACTTGACTCCCCTTGTTACTTCCACGAGTTCTTAATCTCCCATGTTATGTATTCACTTCATCACGATCTACTGGTTCAGCTCTTTGTAGCTCCACGTCGGTACTCGATCTGTCTTCCTTCGTCACGAACCATACGGAGATTCCCTTCATAGTGCTTGTCACCTTTCCAGTCCTAGCAAAATTTGTGACTCCTTCCAAATCTCTTGCTTCCTTTAGCAGCCCGCACGTAGTACTTTCAGCTCCTTGCTTCACGATGTAGCTCTTCACGCTCCCCTTCTCGTCTCTATGATGTTACCTAGGAACTTCACACTACCCAATAGCTTCTAACTTCAACTCATCTACCATAATATTTCTAAAGGTACTTCAACCCCTCAATGGCTCACTCTTCCTTACTTGTTGTAATCACAATTAATCAGCCTCCTACCAATCATTCTTTCACATCCATGTTTTCCTTCACGTGTCTACCACTACCTTGCCTCCATAACTATACTAATTCCCTTGCGTGTTATTTGCCCAATCTTTAGTAGAAAATTTCTACTCTACCCTCACATCCGCTGGTACTTTCATCAACCTCCTAATGGTACTTCAACCAACTTCTCATAGCATGACATCTCGTTCTCAAGACCACTCAACTAACTTTACTTACTCCCTTATTCCCGTAACCAATCTAAGTTTCAAAACTCCACAAATCTTAATCATTCCTTCAACACAACCTTTAAACCAAAATACATCTCTCTATTCTAATATCTAACCATAAGTAATACTACCAAACTCTATCCTCTCATCCTAACGTTTCCACAACCGCATAACTAAATCAACCATGACCTGTACCAAAAGAATTTCCAAACGACCGCGTCCCATAAAAAAATATAGGGTAAACCCAAAGATCAACCATAATGAACCCAAGCCAAAACAACTGAAAACGAAACAATGTAATCCGAAAGATCAATGGAGTGTGCCAACAACGAAAAATTTAGACTCGTCACGATTAATATTACCAAATTTCGATACCTTAGAAAATTATAAACTTTCTCCCCAATTAGTTACTTCTCATAAGAACCAAACTCCCATACTACTAAAATCAACCATAGTCATTTTAACCATAAACTCATCCTTTATCTTCATCATTTTATCAAGATATCAACTAGTTAGTATACTACAATCTTATTCTATCCATTATCTCGCTTACCTATATTAAATTTATTTCACTTGTTATTATGAAATCAATACATGTTTATAAAATACAGTGTGTTTTTTTTATTATGTATTATTATTATTATTTTATATAATCCATTTAGGCTGGTTATAACTAAACTACTACACGTTTACAAGGTGTGGTGTTATTATTATCATTACTATAATAAAATCTGCCCTTTTACTCTTTCCGTCTTAGTTAAATACTTCTAATATTTTAACTCCACTTAAGAAAATTATTGTAAAATTTCTTTACCCCTTTAAAATGTATGATCATATGTTACACATAAAACTAATCCAATTATTTTCAAGACAAAAAAAATTTTTATTAGCTTACTACCACAATCTTAAAAAAAATATGTAAGCCATGATATCATACCATACACCTACAAATTATTTTCAAAATCGTTTTCCTATAATTAGCCATACTTATTTGCAAGAAAATTTAGTAGTTCTCATTAATTAAAATACATACCCGAATGCAAACACACTTCAAAAAGACTCAAAACGTCGTTGGAACTCCATCAAACTCCAGCACCATAAAACACGAACAACACTAGGTACGTTCAAGTTATAGTAACTACTGAACGACCATATATCATAACTTAACACATACTAGTATATATACATCCGCATATATATGCCTATTAAATCACCCAAAACATACTCGTTACCATACATGCTAGAGCAATCAATCACGTCATACACTTGTTTTCCCATGCGAGTAATCACCATCTTACCACAAGGCATAAATCCCATCACTAAAACCATTCCATATCGTTTGACCCCATAGTCACACAACATGAGTATAACCCAATACATATAACACACATAAAAATAGTCATACCGTAGGCAGCCGTTACATAAACCCATATATCATACATATACCTAAAATCCACATCTCATCATATACAAGCATATACTAACCCTATTTCATGCAATCATACTTGAGAACCCATTGAAGTTGTGGTAGTTGTTTAACTATGTTGGCCACCATACTTACACAATTACCCTTTCCCCGATGCACTCCCTCCTATGATGACACTTATAAGAATCAATACAACATATAACACATAAATCCATCTACTCACATAAGTTCATAACCACATAACCAATAAGGTCCAAAACTCCATCTATTAAACTAACATAGTCAAACTTCTTGCAATACATAAATCCGTAGTCTAGCTAAAACAACATAGACAAGCTCCAAAACAACATCATAATCAGTTATAAGTCACGTCGCCCAAAAGAGTGGAAATAACTTAAAATCTTTCCTATCCACGTACTCCTAGTAACTCGAATCACCACCTAATTCTTAGGGAACATGACTTAAACATCAAAAGAAAAATACTATACATTAGGTACACAAAATAACTCATCAATTATTATGAAAGTAATTCGTATATCAAAAACAAAACAGAAATTAGCATGTGACTAAGTATGAACGACTATAGTTCAATCTATACTAGTCAAAACTCACAGAAAACAAATCAACAATACTCAGAAAATACAATCAAAACCATACACACATATTCCTATGACGCCTATATGCAGGGATCCTTAAGCTATAGACTAGGCTACTAGACTAGTCAACCTAATTGTCTATAACCATTGTCTCTGATACCATTCTGTCACACCCCACCATGGCGGAATATGGGACGCGACGCATGGATATCATCACAACAATAGCGTGTTCATAGAGAGAACTATATGAATTAGAAATATCATAAAAGGTGACACAAATGTCATGACAATATCTCATCAATGCAGGAGTCTAGGTAAGTAGGTAACAGTACTACCTCTTACCCAAGACAAACAAATAACACAAACAAATCAACATATAGGTTCATAGTATCACTTATTGAAACAAACAGAAAAATAAACTAAAAAGGAACGGGGATCTCCTTCTAAATGCATTCCTATGTGACTCCAATCCTAGCCACATATGTTCTCAGGCTTAACCACTTTATCACCTGAAAGAGACACTAAAACACGTCAACATAATGTTGGTGAGAGTCATAGGTTTAGACTCTAACCGAAAATAGATTATAATAAGCTGTGAACAAACATAAACCACTAAACATATGGACAATGTGCTACAAGATGTGGGATATCCCGGATACCATTGTAAAGCTCCTATCATGTAAAATGAAGAGATCTAATGATGGTATTAGACTTGCAAAGATGTGGGATATCCCGGATACCATTTTTAGATGAGTTTGATGTCTTGCTTTATTTGCTTATGTAATATTAGATGGTTTTTCCCCATAGGTGTTATAGGGTTTGTAATTTCCTTTTAATTATCATATGGCATGTCATGTGATAATGGTCGTTCAAGCGTTTGTGCTTGAGGTTAATGTGGTATCTTAGCCACATTCCATTGTGATGTAACTATTTTTTGGTGTAATATATTTTACCGGGAAGAAGTCCCTTTACCCAAAAAAATGTGCTACAAGTATGCATTAACAACTAACATTAAAGATCAATCATTCCAAACCAAATCCAAGGCTCCCAGCCTTACCAAACACCATGGTACCATAGGCGCCCATACACCTATGTACCAATCCCAAGGCCCCGCCTTGTCATTATCCATTGGTCCCATAGATGCTCACACATCTATGTACGTCCCCAAGGCCCCGCCTTGTCAACATCCCCTTGGTACCAAGTCAAACCACAATAACTGAGACGGTACGTGTCCCCCGATCCAAATCATAAACATAATCAAGAATCACGTAGCAGTTAATCACATAAGTGCACACACAGTCCATCACAAACCATAAAAACATTCACAACATTAGTTACAAAACCATACAGTGTCTCTTCTATCCCATCTGGAAGTGAAAATCTTTAAAAGATATGGGACTATGAAACTCACCTGATTGAGCATCTCCAAAAATCCGCACACTAGCAAAAAGCTAACAAACAAAAGCACACAATCAAAACATGAACCAAACACTAAGATGACTCATCAACCCATGATGGACATCTAACCTTCTCCCATATATATAACTCATTTATATGCTCTAAGCATCTCATTACACCCCTCTATAAAGCCCTTAACTTAGTTTACTTCATAACCCGTCTCGTTAACATTTTACCCAAAACAGTCCCGGTTTTTAGGTCTCCAAACTATAGGCCAAACGCCCACCTAACCATACCCATGATCTCTGTAAAGTAAACCCTATTCCCTTACATATGTTAGCTAACTCCTTCCTTTTGCCCCAACCTGAAAGCTACTGTTAAGGCCCCGATGTATATCTATATACTTCTGCCTGTCCGCATTTTACCGATTTTGAACATAGAAAAAGTTTGTTATGATTAGGGGGTCTTACCCTAACCCATTTGCTTAGCCACCCTTCAGGTCTCTTATTTAATATATAAACCAACTACCATGCTCATTAGAGGGCCCAAGTATACTCCTAAGTACCCCAATCACCTTAAAATATTAAATTAAACCCGACTGATTTCAAAACTGTTTTGACCTTCGACTGTTATAACCTGTTTTTGACCCACCTCCCGACCTCTAATTTAGTTCTAGTTTCTTGAATTTGAAAGCCAACTCAATTACCTTTTCAGGGATAACAAGATCGCAATTTAAAAGTTTGTAAAACTCTAGATATGATCAAAACAATGACCCAAACATTCTGCCAGTTTTTAAAAACGAATTTAACACAACTAACCTAATTAATTACCATCATCATATATATTTATTAACCCTAATTATTTTAATCATGTTCATATCATTAATTTACAGATTTCATAATTAACCTAACCCTAAATCCATCATGTATTGATTAATAATGCTTTAAAAATAATTTAATTAAAAAGAGGATTAAAGGTTATACCTTAAAATTAATGGAAGATGAAAATTATGAAGAAACCCTAAAAGACTCCATTGATGCCGACTTATTTTTGATTTCCAGGGGATTATGAAGTGTTCTTATTAATAAAAATATTATATACTTATTCCTAACAAGTCCTAACCCAAGTACACATGCCCACTTTCTTTTTTTTTCTTTTTTTTCCTTCCTTTGTTTTAATTGTATACAACCGACCCCTAGCCCATAAATTTTGTTTTTTATTAAACTATTAATAATTGTAATAATAATATTACCTTAATTTTCCTTAATTTATTTCAGCTTCTAAAGCCACCAAAACCTCAAAACCGTAATACTAGTCAAATTTACGCGTATACCGTAAAAGACGTAAAAATAGACAGTTTTATAAAAACTCTTGAAATATGAAATAAACTAATTAACTAAGTCCTAAATGACTTAAAACCATCCCGAAAAATACTCCCGTGACTAAATACCTCTTCCGAGACCCTTAAATGCAAAACCCTAAACCGTAAAAATACGATTTTCTGTAATACATATACGTATACGTAAAACCACTAAATAACACCATCTCATTTCATAGTCACTACCATGTGAGCTCATGAACATGAAAACATCATACATCGTTTCACTCACAAGGTACACCGTACCTGAAACGATATCCAAACCACAATCTATACACACCAATTAGCACATAAACACGTAAAGACACGTAACTTGCACAAAATAAAACTAAGTGACAAATCTCAAAACCGCGGTTGTCACACAGCGTTATGGCGTTCTACCAGATTTTGCAACACGCTCATAATTTCCAAGATTTTTTCTCGTAGGTTTATAGGTGTTTCAGTTTCTTTTTCGACCGTCACAGGATCGCGGTCGGGGGATGTCGGGGGTGGTGACCCTCCCGAGACTCCTGCCATCTATAGCTGTTTGTGGAGATTCGAGTTTAGGGTCCCACGGGTGGCGCCAATTGTTGAAGCAAATTTCTCCGGCTAGGCTGCTACTAGCAAATTCACTTCGGTCACAATGATGGTGTGCAAGTATCTTGGTCTCGAACCTAGAAACACAAGGTAGCACATGTTAGACTCGTCCCAGGTTTGACCCCGAGACCAAGCTCCGGTGTGAGAGTAAGTAACTGTCACGAAGCTGGTATCCGGTGTGGAATACCGGAAGATATAGTTGTATTAATGGTGAGTACTTAATACCGAGTGAGTTGTGTGTGTGTTAAATGTGGAGGTATTTATACAACTTTGTAGTGCATACCTGGATGTGTGGTCACATCAGTAGAATAGGCACCAAGTCCTAGGTTACGCAAATCTCTGTAATCGATGGATTTGTTTCCCCAAGGGCGACGACGCTTCTCTTTACCCGTTGGGTAGACGAAGGTCCCCGGATAATGTTGTGGGTTGCTTTTAATTTTCCTTGGCCCTAGGCTTGGTCATTAAATGCTTCACTATCATAATATCGACCCTATTAAATGCTTAGGTTTCGGTACCATTGCGGGGAAGTGTATGTGTCCGGAGGCATTGGCCGGAGACATACGCGAACAATAATATTACTATTTTGTGTGTGAGCTAACTTAAGTAGCTTTAGCTTATAGCCGATCTTTGGATTCTGGATCTCTGATTTTCTCGAAATGTTCTTTTTTTGGATTTTTTTCAGTAAGGTGTGTGTGTTTGTGAGAACTTGATGAGGTGGTAAATGAACTATGATATGGTTTAAATAGGTAGGAGCAAGTTTAGGTTTGAGTCGATTCTTTGGATTTTAGCTCCCTGATTTTCCAGTGTTTATCATTACCTGAACATGTTAGGAAAATTGTTAGGTGAGCTTTTTTTTAACCTTATTATGCACTAGTGAGTGTATGAGTATTCTGCGGATAGATGATAGGCTGGTCGCAACGGCGGTCGTTTTGAACCGGGTGACCGATTTCGAACTCGGTCGACCGCGTTGCGGCGAACGAGTCGAATCTGTCGTCCCCTGGAAATCGCTCATATATACGATCGAGTGTTGAAAGATCTGTGTTCTTTTTTTTCTTTGTGTGTTTTTTAATATTTTGAATATGCAGGGGAAGTGAAGAAGATAGTAGTAGGAAAAACTTTTTTGGATAGCAATATAAAAATAAAATTTGTATGAAAAACAAATTTTGTATGGAAATTTAGATATGAGTTTAAAATTTTTATTTTATAATGTTTTTATTTAAAGAAATTTAGTAATTTTTTATTTATTTACGTATTTTTTTTAAAGAAATTAAGTTTAAAAAAATATTGAATAGGTCGCCTTGTCTGTGGAAACAAATTGCACGTAGGTCGTCGGAGAGAGAAAGTTGAGGTGGCAGGAAAGTCATTGTTGTGTGTATAGCCTTATGTTCATATTATATGTGCTGACTTATGTCTAATTATGAACTCTGATCATTCTGATTTTTGCTTGTTCATTCTCTTGATTATCATGCCTCGTGTGACAAGTTTCTGGGCCACATTTGTTGATAGATTCAACAGAATCTTTCATTCTGAATGCTTTGTATATCAGATCAAGACTTTAAGTGCATGTAGTCATTCATGGGTTTCACTAATTAGCACAAACTCTATATATGTCTGTTTGCTTAGTGATATACACTTCTTTTATAACATTATGGAGCCTTTTGATGGTTGAAATTCGACCTATTGATGTGAATTTTGGAAGGAGTAGGTTTTGGGTTACACTTGACTTCAAATTTGTCACTTATTTATGAATTTTATGTTTATTGTGGACTGGTTGGATTGCATTGACAATATTGATAGTAATTTGGTAAACTGGTTGTGCAGCTACATAACTTGAATTATTCTAGATGTCTAGTATGTCATTTAGCTTATAAATGATTTTTCTTACATGTCATCATCGGATCATCCTAATGAATCTGTACATTCGTTTTACTATTTTCAAGATCTTCTAATATGCAATCTGGTTTGTTTGCATCACAGGGATCATGGTAATATGTCATTCAAGAAATATTGACATGATAAAGGTGTATACCTAGCTAGGTCCGTCACACGAGACACACAGGGGGGGCTGATCGAAGATATGAACGACTCAATGCATTCAGTAACATAAGAGACAGAGCTTGGGAATTGTAGAATGACACATGAAGTGTTTGAAAATGGTTCCGAATCAATGATGTGTTGCCTTGGCCTGGTTTCCATTTGTAAGTTATATCTTTCATTCTCCCTTATATATAGAGCTGAAGGTTATGTTTATAATTAGTTTATGATAAATATGAGCTTAATAACTTATATAATTTATATAAGCTTAATTTAGTGCTTGGTTAAGCTCTTATATAAATAGTTTATACTTTATAACAATTATGAGACTATTAATGTATATAATTAATGTAAGTTTAATTAAGTATTTGGTTAATCGTATATGATTGGGCTTCAAGTTTATTTGAAGATATTTATGTAAGTATATAACAAGAGCTTTATGACGTCACATGGTTATTATTATAAAATTCATAAGCTTGAACCCAAAACATAACATTAGTAGTGTATGAGGTAAAAGAACTAAAAGCTACATTAACAAATTTTAATTGTTAATTTATAATGGTATAGCATCACCTTAGAGCACGTGGTATCTTGGCGCATGAAGACCGCCTCTCAGATGGCCATGAAACTAGAGTCGTCAGTTCCAAGTCGCGATCCCCTACCTCGACCCTCTATGCGCCAATTCTTAAGCGAGTATAATGGCTTGTGTCAGTTTGTGGAAGAGGAAAACGAATTAATCGTTGGGAAACCAACGGTTACATTTATTTTTATTTCTTTATAAGTAAAATTAAATGACACTTTTTACAGCATGGGCCCGTTTGGAAAGAGGTGTGTGTTGAAGCTTTTTTTTGAAGTTATACATTTTTTCTTGTTTTAAAAATTATCTTTTGTAGAATAAGTAGTACATCAACTTTAAGCTTTTATTTAAACGAATATTTCCTAAATGAAAAGTTGTTTCATTGAACTTCTTAAATTTTTAAAAGCTGTTAAATTTATTAAAATGTAAATTACTAATATCTAGGGGTGGACTTATGTGCAGAGTACCGGGGGGGGGGGGGGGGGGGGGGTGGTTTCTCCCCATGAGGTTCTTGTGGACATAAAGTCTATAGGAAAAAAGTCTGAATTAATAGAAAAATTGTGAAGTGCCCCATTTAAATGTTGTGAGTGCCCTCTATATTTTCTAAGATTATCAAATATCAAAATGATTTATAAATGTAAAGATTTTGTTTGATCGGAAAGAATGGTGAAAGAAAAGTAGCAGGGTGAGGATAAAGAGTGGCTTGTGGATGAAAGAAGTGAGGTAGTGGCCTAGTGGGACATAATCTATTTATTTTATTTTATTCTGCGTTTTTTATTTAAAATATCTAATAGTGCATGTTTTGAACAATATTTAATACATATGAGTTTTTCCAAAGATAAACTGTACACCAAAATGTTATACATTTTGCTTTACACTCGGTACACAGTTAGTTCCGAGACCAAGAGACTGGGCTTTTGTGGACATAAAAGTCTATAGGAAAAAAGTCTGAATTAATAGAAAAATTGTGAAGTGCCCCATCTAAATGCTGTGAGTGCCCTCCATATTTTCTAAGATTATCAAATATCAAAGTGATTTAAAAATATAAAGATTTTGTTTGATCGGAAAGAATGGTGAAAGAAAAGTAGCAGGGTGAGGATAAAGAGTGGCATGTGGATGAAAGAAGTGGGGTAGTGGCCTAGTAGGACATAATCTATTTATTTTATTTTTTTCTGCTTTTTTTATTTAAAATATCTAATAGTGCATGTTTTGAACAATATTTAATACATATGAGTTTTTCCAAAGATAAACTGTACACCAAAACGTTATACATTTTGCTCTACACTCGGTACACAGTTAGTTCCGAGACCAAGAGACTAGGCTCTTGTTGCCTTTACTTAAGCCCGGCCCAGATTGTTGCGCTGCTAGACTTTTTATCTGACCACTCGTATTGTTCGATGCCCCCCGCCAGGAAATTTACTGGGTCCGCCACTGCTAATATCCCCTCTAACAATATTATAGTCATTTAATATGTCGTCTGAAGTAATTTTACATCCTAAGATTACAGTTAACAACTTATTCACCAAATACATTTATTAAAATAAAATAGAGCGTGTAGCTCATGTTGCTTTAGAGTTACCAACTTACAACATACATCTTACTTCTAATTTTGCCAAACATAATTTGTATATATCCCTTTACACTTCCATTTTACAAACATTATTTCCAATAGCACTTTCATTTACGTACAAACTATAGCAAAAAATGTCCCAACACGCCCAAATGATGCGTTTCCCAACAATCTTCTCAATATGTCTTCGACAAACCCTCGTACACCTTCTCACAAAACTCGATATCTTCCTTGCAATTTCCTTCGTTTGTTTGCCCAATATAATATGCACACATACACACCGGAACAATTATATCAACAACAATTTTTATATCATCAAACACAACAACTCATCACGCAATTTCAAAATCTCTAAAGTAATCAACCACCACTATTTAATCAATCGATCACAACAAATACAACCACCAACACAAGAATGACAACCAACATCACAGGTAACGGTTGACAATTCACTGAGTGAACTATGACAAAACTTATTCACATCACCAAGGTGGTATTAACCAACCACGTGTAGTTGCTTTCTCTCCACCGAAGACTAAAAAGGTTCAATATTCTCGGCTGAAAAAAACTTTGTTCGTTGAGAGTCTTCACAACTGTCATCCACCTGTCATTGTCGGCTTTTTCCTCGTTCGTTATAGTCATTGTGTCATACTGAAAACAACAGAAGGAATTATATGTAGAGCATACAAATTTGAATCATTTATAAAAAATCATGACAACCCTTCCAAGTTTATTCATAATGTAAAACCTTTTAACGTTGTACTAAATTAACTATCAATTGTATTTGATATATTACTATTACTTTTAGCAATAAATTATCGGGATTAAAGCAACTTTTTATCCGGCAATAAGGGATAACAATAGTTGTACCTCGTACATGAGCAATGAAACTGACTCTTCTCGGTCTGCAGCAATTATAAACTCCCCACACGTTTGTACACAAAGAGCGCATGTGCTAGTTAAATATTGGCATATGAAGTGCGGATACAACGTCTCACCATAATATTCTTTCCATTCATAGAACTGGACCGACTTGCCTACAATCGCAACGATACCAACCCTATCAAACAGACTCAAAGAATAAACAACACCCTTTGTGTCTTGCGCAAAACATAAATTTAACTTCCGATCAACAACATGAATAATGAAAATACGCCCTACATATACATTTAGAAATAAGAGCATAAAGAATCATACTAAAAGCAACACTTTTGACTCATTTTTTAAAAATCTAAACAAGGTCTCAATAAATCTTACAGTCGGAATCGATATAAACCTTAATGGCAAATAAAAAGTTTCAGGATGATATTCCGCATACAAAACTACTACATTCACATTAAATCACGAATTGTAAACTTATTATCATACTAAAAAAATTAGCAATCCTTTAAATAACACTATACTTTTTATGTCAAATTTCTTTATTAAAATTGTGACCATAAAACATATATCTAATGCTTAAAGATAATACCTACGTTGGCTCATTCTTTGGTTAAACGAAAGCTATTAGAACAAATATAACCTCTTCATTGCAAACACACGTTGTCAACAATACTTTGATTTTTTAAGTGGCACAGTGGAAATTAAGTCGAATGTCGGACAAAGTGAATTTGGCATATTGTACACTACATAATGAAAAATGTACACTATATCATGAAAAATGTACAGGATTTTTACAAGTGGCATATACGTTGTGCTTCATGCTTTCGTGCAATTCAACGAACCGGCTTAATGACATCAAAGGTTTAAATTGTCAACGCGTCTTGTTTGGAACTACAAAACTATTTAACATGAAAAGAAAAGATGTTACTACATATGCAATTAAAATACAAAAGTGTAACGGGTTAAAGAATGTCACTTCTCAGCAAAAAACCTAGTTTCATAAAACGTCTGTTAATAACTACCGGCCTATCCGATATAGCAAAGATGTAGAGCCGGTTCTTATATTTAAATGTTTGAAGGGTAACCGGACAATTGCTTATATAATGCTCTAAATTGTTGGTTAGAGCGTTAGTGGTCTTGTCTAGAACAAAGTTCATAAGAACACCATCTCCAAACTCACATAACAGAAACCTAAAAACACCTGAACTCAAAATCAATACATTAAAATAAGATATTAAAAATAAAGCAACAACGACCGTACCTCTTCAAAATAAAAAAAATAGAATGGGGTGATACGTGACCACCTAAGAGTTCTCAAGAAACAAGATCAAGAAAGGGGAGTGAATAAATCTTGACACACATCTGTTGACACCTTAAACACAACATAGCAACTAAACATTGAACTTACAGTTGGAGGATTTAGGTCAAGGCAGGAGACATCCTTGTCTAGTTTGATATTTACCTTTTAATGACAACTTCCCATCGCCATTTTTAAGATACACTAGTTGTTTGACTCTAGTAGCTAGTAAAATCTATTACCAAACGAGACTTAAAAGTTAGTGTCATCAACAGTGCTCAGATGACACTTGAAACAAACAAATATTTAGATGTCGATAAGTGAAAATTAGTGGGTGGAAACGCATATAGTGGATTCATTAGGTGCGAGCCATTGAAAAAGCATGTCTTTTGATGTTAAAGACACCAATATTACTGAATTTGAGGTGACAAAAAATGTGAAATAAGCAAAATCTATGAAAAATCGAACATATGATTTCTTAACAAACTCTCAAAATTATCATGATTATTAACACCTGAATAAATTGATTATAATCAGCGTCATGATAAAAAATTTTAGTCTCTCGGAGCAAATGCCGACAACCTTAATCTTTTCTAGCTTTTCCTACTTTATTTTCATTGCTAAAATCCTAGTCTCGCAAACAAAACTAACAACAACAAATCTTTGATGCAGATCATCTGTTTTTGTTGATCTTATGGACCAAAATCCATTAATCATTTTCACTTCAACATAGCCTTTAAAAGGGGTAATATCTTGTCAGATAAATAAATAAGAAGCGACCATATACACAGAGGGAAAAAAGAAGTCCTTGCATGTTCGTTTAACAATATGTCTTTTCTACCAATCGAAAGAGAAGTGTGTTTGCGTGTTCCTGAACAAATCACTATATTGATCTTGCAACCCCGAATTAACCACGGAGAAATCTATTATAGGTCCCGAGTTTGCATACTCTTCTAGAATTTCTAAATAAGAATATTGCGTTTCAACATTAATATTAACCTTGATAAGCTGCAAAGTACAATCGAAGAAAATAAAGTGAATAACTGTTGACATGTTAACCCTCAAATAATTCAATTTCAAGCTGAATATTTACATACTTGAGAGTTTCCATACTCAGAGACAACAAAGAGACGTGATACAAGATAACGTTGATGTGATGGATGTTGCTTCGTAAATTTGTATCTCAGGAACACTACTAGAAAACAAAGAAAGTAGTTTTTAGAACCTAAAGTTAATTCTAGTTCTAATAAAAGGTTAACAATACCAGAAAAATTCAAAGTAAAACATGAATGCTTCAAAATGAATATTTTAAAAGTTTTTCACATATGCATTTACATGACATCAGCCTAATAGAAATTCCCAAAAGCATATGTATAAATAAACAAGAAGATGTGTTACTCACATTTGGTTTTCTTCATGTATTATATGGAGCTTCCACAAATAACCATTTTGGTCACCAAGTAAATAGATATAGTCATTTATCTTTCCAAAGCTCTTGACTATCGGCTACAAAGTTTAAACAATAACATGATCCTTGGTCAATACCTTGTTTTATTATTCCTTTAAATATATCCTAGTTAACATACAAGGGAAGTATGTATCTCTATGATTGTGTTGCTAGTATAATAGATGATTTTAGTCCTTCCAACCATTACAACACCACCAATGGATAACGGGACTGCTATGAGTATATAAGCTCCATTGTCATTAACTTCATGTGATTCTTGCCATGGACCACCTTTCACCGGAGTTTTATCATTCAAGGACACTATATAACTTTTTAAAAGCATCTAATCATTATCCTGAAAGAAAAATGTAAAAAACAATGTATTTATTACGTTTGAATACACTCATCGATATAAAAATTCATATCTCAAGCCCACCTTATATAGAATAACCGCTAGTGATATCCACAATTCGTCATTCTTAAAAAATAATATCAAATGGCAATTTAAAATCACCCTTTATATCAAGTGTAGCACTTCAACAAAAGTAAAACATTGTTAAAAAAAAGAAATTCACACACAAAAACACATAAATACATACGCCTTTAGAAATCCTTCATAAAGGGTGTAGTCCTGTAAGTGTGCTAGGTGGGTCACATACACTTATTTTGTCAATGTATATAGGTATGCCTACGTCATCAAACAAATCATTAGTGTTCTTATACAGGTAAAGAAACAACCAAAATATCGACTCAGTTGCAATACTTGCACTTATCAACAAAAAGTATATGCAAGTAAGTTTTGTGATTGAACCAAACCTACAAATAAGCTCGTGGGCGGCAATATCTCATTGCAGGACACAAAATTTAACTCTCTTTTACGAGAAGTAGTAGATCTCGTTCTTTATCTTTTAAAAAGCAAGAAAAAATTCAAAGATCTTAATATATCCGTAAGTCTTTTATTTGATAAGAAGAGGAAGAGACTGAATCACTAAAGCGAGCATGGAATAGTTTCATGATAATCCTGTCATGGATTGGTAATTCGCAATTGGTTACACAAAGGTAGATTTTCAATAGATTAAACTAAAAATAATAATTATGACTTAACAATGAATGAACAAGGAAAAGAGATACAAACCTTTAACTCTTGATCTATAACCAAATGCACCTCTTCTTAGTAGATATCTAGACAACATAAAAGGGAAACACACAAAGACCTAAATTGTAAAACCCGCATGCTTTTATCATGAATAGTACCCTTAAGATCGTACGTACTAGATTAAAACTTCCCTATTATAGCATGATTACGATTACGTGTTAGGATTTTACGTATTACGTACGTGTTAGTACACGATAAGTATTTACTACGCACGAACACGCAATAATTATTTGATAATAACTAATCACGAACATGCGATCATGAAATCACGAACGTAATTAAATCACGAACTATTATTAATTACATATATATATTTATTACGAGCGTAAATAAATATATTAGGTCACGATAATTATTTAACGAGAACACACAAAACGCGAACACAAATAAACACGAACAAACACGTAAAACACGAACACGAGAACACACTTATTCATTAGACACGGAAAATGATCGGGTTACCCATGTGGGCCCCATATGCCACGAAATTAGGAAGAAATATGGGCCAAGCCCATCAAAATTTACTAAGGAGGGTAAAAGGAAAATATCACTACTCATTTTCACTTTTACATAAGATTTTACAAAAACCTAAAAGTTCTTCCTCCTCCTCCTTTTTCTTTTTGGCCGCCACCTTCAAACACACCAAAGGAGGTGTTTATTGATCTTTGATCTTGGATTTATTGCTAGTGTTCGTGTTTGTTCATCATTGTTTAGATCCACGCATTTGGTAATTCTTTTAAACCCTTTTCTTTTGATTTAATCTTTTAAATAATTAAGAACATGATATGTTTTTCTTAAAAACCTAATTAAATCATAGACCTAACATGAAATTGGTTTTGGTATAAATCAAAAGGGATGTTTAAGGGGTGGTTGTTCTTGGCCGCCGCCTAAACCGAACCCGAGAGGGTCTCGGTTTGGCTATTTGACCACCACCGAGACCATATGGTCCCGGTTGGTTGGTGTGGGTCCCACGGCAGCAACAAGACAAGGGTAACCCCGATTTGGTTCGGGGTATGGTGTCGATTTCATGTCCGGTTCATGGTTCTTAGTCAAGATCCGGTTCACGGTGTATGTTAAGATTATTATTTTTTTATAATCTTATGTTATAATTAAATTAATAAACATGACATGATTAATTTAATAACATGACTTAGGTTATTTTAATTATTGAAATTATGAAATTATTAACCTAAGTATTTTATATTTTTAGACTTATAATTAATTAATTATTTAAAAACCATGGTTATAATTAATTAATTAACATTACTTAGGTTATATTATTAATAAATAATAATACATGTTTTAACCTAAGTATTTAACTTTATTTAATTAAAAACATGATATACTTTAATTAAATATTTTAACCTATAGTTTATTTTAATTACATGAAATAATCAATAAACTATACATTATATCATATGACTTAGAAAATAATCATGAATACACTTAGGCTTATATACTTAGCTTATTTAACCAGCTTATATCTAATTATGGAAACGTTCTATTTTTAGAGACTTATTTAAATAAGGCAGCTAATCTATTTATGGAAACTTTCTGTTTTTAGAAACTTATTTTTTGCAGGCAGCTAATCTATTTATGGAAACTTATTTAAATAAGGCAGCTAATCTATTTATGGAAACTTTCTATTTTTAGAAACTTATCTATTTTAAGCAGTAATTCTATTTTTGGAAACTTTCTATTTTTGGAAACTTTCTATTTTTGGAAACTTTCTATTTTTGGAAACTTTCTATTTTTGGTAACTTTCTATTTTTGGAAACTTTCTATTTTAGGAAACCTGCTATTTTTGGAAAGTTACTTGTTATTACACAGTAAGTATAATAATACATGAAATACCAGAAATACTTAATCAGAGTAAACAGAATATAAGATAAACACAGTTTAAGGCTTTAAAATGTGAAACATGATATGAACATATAAAATAAGCTAAGACATGATATAAAACCAGTTACGTATTTAGTATTCAGATACTTATTCACGTATGTATTCTTGTAGCATTAGTGATACGGAAGTAGGATTCCTCTCAGTTCGTCTTCTTCGTTCACTGGACATAAGGTACGGATTCCCGTCCTTTCAGTATGGACATTCTTTCCTTATTAGGATTTCCCCGTATGCAGCCAAATGTTTTCCCGTAGTATAAGTATGTGTTTGAATTGCTTATGTTTAATTAGAATACCTATATACATATACATGCATGACCAGTTTCACCTAGTTATGGAGGTACCATAACCATAACATTAGAGGCACCGATGTTATGACTTCACCACGGCAGAGTGATTGCTCGTGGCGCCCTTCAGCTTTTGGCTATATTATTATATTTATCATGTGGGGCGTATGGGTGCATCCTAGTTACATGTTTTCAGTCAGGATTTCATGGTGAATGTGGTGTGTGCATTGCATCCTTCACAAGGAGTTGATCCCTCCTACCCAGAACCAGTATATTAAATTAGAGGCAGTCCCTCTAATTTGCATGATAAGGTCACCCCTCCAAGTATTCATGCACGGTGGATTTTCATGACCTATATTGGCTAATGGTAAAATATGTTAAACAGTTTTCATAAGATAAACATAAGGCTTTTCAAACTATAAAACCAGTTTTATGAACATGTTCCAGGTTTTCCAGGACTTATACATTTCCGCTCCTATTAAGTCTCTATTATGTTTTAGTCACTTATACTATGTCTATATCCGTGCACTGAGCGTTTTGCTCAGCCGTTACTTTCCTTTCCATGTCTCAAAACGGCAGGTACCCTAGGAGAGACTCGAGCATTGTGAGGACGTACATAGAATGGAAGCTGCTAGAGACTTCTTTCTTTTTTGCCTTCATATACTTATGCTTGTTTAGTCTTTCATTCATTTCTTTTGCTTTATTATGTTTGGGAGCCGATGTTTGATTCTGGTTATCCCTATGGTCATGTATGTTTTACTACATATTACCTTGCATGTTTTGATGACTCGCCATAATTACGCGTGACATTCCATTTATCAAAATGGGGTGTTACAGTTATGGTATCAGAGCCAAGGCTTCGACCTGTAGGCTCTAAAACTCGACCCGTGACTAGTGGGTAGTCACCAGGAGCTTCCTAAGCCAACGTTTGTCATTCTACGTATTGACGTTTTCAACGCATTGTTGTTTTAACCATGATGTTTTCAGCACCTTGAGGTTTTAACCTTGATGTTTTCATCGATATTGTTTTACTAATATGGATGGACAACCGTCATTCATATTTAGTTATGTGTCATTGTTTCATGCATAATGTTCCTCGTGAACTGTGGCTATGTGGACTGAACCCCAGTAGTTCATAATTAGTCACATAAAAAAAATTTCTGATAAGTTTTGACAGATGAGTTTCATTTATTTATGTTCCATGTATCATTGTTGCAGGGATTATGACTAAGTAATGATTGGTACAGGACTGGCCCTATTTAGTCGCATGTGCTTTTATCGAAACTTTTTACTTTGGGACCGACCCATAGGCGTCCCCTCGCCATGTCTTTTGTTTTGGGACCGACCCATAGGCGTCCCCTCGCACATATAAAGGTTTTTATAAACTACATTACGCATTCATGCACTGTTTTTCATGCATAAAATTTTTTCTCATGATTTAAATTGGCATAAAAAAATTTCATGTCCCCTTATAAGTTACTATGTTTTTATGTCAAGTATGTTTTCATACTGTCATGGTTAACTTCAGTTTCATGCTGATTATGTTATACACTTCTTCATGATAGATGGTTTTGTTAGAAATTCACTTTATGTGACGACATTTAAGAATTTCCATTAGTTATCATAGTCACACACGTTTAGACTAGACTAGGTTCATGTATAGTTAAGTGTATCGTGTGTGACTATATATACCCCTCCTTAGCTTCCAAGGAGGGGTGTTGCTTGTGTTTCTTTTTCATTAATTACATTTTTCCTTTCTTTATCCTTACACAGACAACCTCTCTTCTCTCTCTCTTTCAACAATGGCTACCACCACCATATTCCACCATGTTAGACCACCGGATCATATATAGCAAATCCACAATTGGCATCAGAGCCTTGGTTCCATCCTTGGATCGTTCTTGTTTTCGATTTTGGTGGTCTTAAATTTTTTTTTGAGGTCTAGTTCTATATTTTTGTCACGTCTTGTTCTTATTTTGTCCAACTGGTCAATGTTTTGTCACAGTTTGTGTTTTGTTTATCATATTCACAACCTTTTTATCACTTTCACATGTTTTGTGGTCTCGTTATATCAATTCCATGGTCTCACTGTTTGTGTCACTCTTATACCAAGTTGTGTCCAAAATGTTTTATCCTTTATTTGTCACAATCTTTGTGTCATTGGTTTTGTCAGTCCACATCTATCAATCTGACTTTCAAAAGTGATGTCAAAACCTGCCATTTTTTATTTTTACATCTGTTCTGGGTTACATATTTTTTTGAAAATGAAGGTGAAAACCCAGATTTGCCAGAAAAACTTAGACCCAGAAACATGTTCCTGAAAATATGGAAAAAGGACAGTACTTTTGGATAAGCTTTCAGATCGGAATATTGCGATCGCAAAAACCTTTGGTTTCTACATTGCGATCGAATATTCCGATGGAACACAGTCGGTGCATTCCGATGGAACACACTCCGACGGATGCATTCCGACGGATGCATTCCGACGGGATGTAGAAGAGAAGACATTACGATGGATAACAGAATGAAAACATTGCGATGGACTCAAATTTTTTTAGACTGCTATGGTTTAAAATGTTTGACTGCGATGGGTAAAATTTAGATTGATATTTCTTGACCAAAACCATCACAACCGAGTCAACTCGGTAATTACCGAGTTGACTCAGTTTAATCACTGAGTTTAATTTAAATCATTCCATCCTTATAACTCCACAACTCCGACTCGTTCTATTTAATCCCATCGTCTCCTATTTCCCTCTAGACATCTAGACTCGAAGCAAAACCAGAAAGTACAAACATCTCAGATTACGTCTCGGTTGTGTCTCACAAAGACATGACAGGACCTTGTTAGATCCATAATCTCGAAACAATTCTCATCACAGATTTGTGTGATGGTTAATACCATCCATTAATATACGAATCTTTAAGAACGAATCATAACAAACTTGTTAGATTCAATCTTTGATTCGTTTTAATTAAACAAATGAGACATGCATGAACACATCATTAACCTACCCGAGACCCTTTATCAAGATCTGGAAGCCTTTACTTCGTGTTCTTCTCGTATCAGCACCCAATGTATATTCAAAAGGTTTGTTTGAGATTCAGATTGATACTAGTTACTTGGGTTTTGCTATTCGTGGGTTATCAGAAAACGATCAATGGTTCGGGTTTGATGATTATATGCTCTTCGGTGTTAATTGTTTAGATGAGATTGAGTTTTAGTGTAACAGATTAGATTGAAGATGAGATTGATTTTTTATGGCTGTTTCTATTTAGATGAAAGAAGGAGGTTAAGAGATGTGGGGGCGGATACAACAAGGTTGGGGATGAATGGATGTTTTTGAGGGGCGGATTTCTCTATGTGGAGATTAGGTATAAACTGAGTGAAATTAGGGATTGGGGTGTGTGTTATAACCTTGTGATGATGGACCGGGTTCCAAAAAATTGGGCCTCATTTATTTTGGTTATAATCACACATTGGGCCGTATGATTTTTCTTATACACACAATTTTTTAAAAATTTGAATTTTTGTATAAATTTTGTGTGTATTAAGTATTACTTCGGTAATCATCGGGACAAATTAACAAGTGACGTGACAAAATGACAAGTGACGTGACAAAGTGACGAGACATTGTGACGAAATTTATTTTGACGAGACCAAGAAAAAATGGGCGATTTTTTTGTGGCTACAGATTTTGTTTGATCGGGTATTAATTACGTGACGTTGAAGTCGGATTTTTTGAAGGCGTGTATTTATTTTATCTTCAAAGATAACTTGCTCGTGCTTAATCTTAGAATGACGACTTGGTTATCTAGTTTCCGGGTTCGGGGTGGTTGGTTGATGACTCGGATAACTATCACTTAAAGGGGTTACATTGTTGTACTCAGTGTCACGCGCTTAGTCGACGTGGATAATTTCAAGAGGTGTTGTGCTTATAGACTTCTTCAGTGATGCATTGAGTACTTAGAGATTTCTCCACCGTTCTTCATTCAACAATAGTGCAAGCGTAAGTCACAAGATCGAAGGATTTTTATTCAACTTCATGTTTGATATATCTGGTTCATTCTATCAGTGGTCACTTCAAATTGCTTACAAGTGGGTTGGTAAACTGGCCATGGAGAGTTTATGAGTAGAGATTTTCGATCAACAGCTGATTCTCACCGAATATAATTAAACTTATTTATTATTCTCTCGAGATTTTCAGGTTCATGTGCTTATGATTTATTGATGGTTCCGAGTTTCGAAACCATCAAGGGAGAAGAAGAAGACACATTGAACGCACAACGAGTACACGTGATGAACTTCATACCTTCTTTTGATTTGAAGACATTCTGGGATGACATTTGTCATAGCCGCAGAGAAAATCAGTGTTTTAACTCGTGACGTTATCAATCTCTAAACGGTACACTACTGATTCGATGTTTAATTGTTTGGTTGTTGCAATTATTCATCATCATTATCCTATATGCATTCCCGGGACTTAATTGACTCTGGTGCATCTCCGGAAGAAGATATGTGCATTTCCGGGACTTAATTGACTCTGGTGTTACGATGTCAACTTCATGATTGGGATAAAGTGTCCACTTCAGTATTTGAGCTTCATAATTGGGATTGATTTACTTTCTTCAACTATGTGGGGGAAGAAGTGTCTTGATTCGTTCTAGTATGCATAACTTGAACTCTCATGGGGAATAAAAATTCAGAAGAATTATTCAAGCGTGAGAAGAAAAGTTGTTGATCTACTTGGTGTACCCCAAACTTCCAATCCCTCTTAGCAACGTTATCATGTTATATGATGGGATTTGCTTGTTAGATTCCGTTGTGCGCTTAATCATTCTAAGCTTTATTGAAAGCTTTGAAGTTGCTTACGAGGATTGTCGATTTAGGGGAAGCTATTTAAAAGCTTATACATCAAGTTTATGTGGCATGAGTTAGGGGGAAGTTAATTCAGAAGCTTCTCCTTAACCAGAAGTGTATGGGTTACTTAGCTCGTGCCGTTACAGTATTTCTTCTACAAGTTACTTTAAAGATGAGTCGTTTTGAAGACGAAGGCCTCAGAAGATATCATCAGCATTGGACGCTTCATGAAAGCTCTTGTTCTTATCATTATGTACTTGTTAGGAAAAATACTGTAAGGAATTCTACACGTCGTCCCATGGGGGAAGATTGTTGGAAATTCACTTTATGTGACGACATTTAAGAATTCCCATTAGTTATCATAGTCACACATGTTTAGACTAGACTAGGTTCATGTATAGTTAAGTGTATCGTGTGTGACTATATATACCCCTCCTTAGCTTCCAAGGAGGGGTGTTGCTTGTGTTTCTTTTTCATTAATTACATTTTTCCTTTCTTTATCCTTACACACACAACCTCTCTTCTCTCTCTCTTTCAACAATGGCTACCACCACCATATTCCACCATGTTAGACCACCGGATCATATATAGCAAATCCACAGGTTTCATGTTTCTTCATGATAATTCCGTCTTCATGTTGATTATGTCTTACGCCTCTTTTGTTATTTACGCTGTCCTGTAAGACATTGTTAGATTTCATTGAATCCTGCTTTCATGATAGTCATGGTTGGTTTTCATTGATCATGTTGTCAGGCAAATCATCGTTGAATTTTGTGTAACCACACTTTAACGTTTATGTTACAACCAGAATGATGTCTATGCTAATACTGCCAGGTTATCATGATGGTTTTCCTAACCGTTTAACCGATATACTTTCCTTAAATCATGACAAATGATCGACCCCATACCGATCATTTCATGTGAATTCCACGTGTACTCCACGTACCGTACTTCATGTGTATTACACGTACTTTAATCCATGTATATTCCACTTGCAATACTTCACGAGTATTCGCTAGTCAATTCTGAATCACCTCAGGCGTATTTTCTATTGCTAATATTCTACAAGATTGCTTATGCCGCTCATAACTTAGAGATGTTACTAAAGGTTGATGCTGCTGACGTTCGTAGACGCTACGAGATGCGGATGCTGTTCACAACCTGGAGATCCTACTAGACGAAGACAAAGGCGTCAGAGCAAAGCAATTGGACGAGAAGATAGTTCACCATCAGACAGTTTCCATCAATCATTGTCCCTAATTGTTAGTTACATGTCACACGTCATTCGGCTGTCATTTCAGCCATATGAGTGCAAACCGGTACCAGCCGGCCACTCAGCTGACTAGTTACATGAATTACGGTCATGAGAATGACCGTCATTGAACTGACAGACAGGATGATAGTAACCACTACTATGACAGAAACTATCCTAGAAATCGCAACCGAGGCTCCGGCCGCGGACGTGATCAGACATAAAAATGATCAGTAGTCCAACCGATCCGCCAATTCTGGCATTATAACCTGATATTGTAGTTCTATTGAATTACGTCTCGAGACACATGTCAAGACATCAGTCAAGACACATATCTCACGTATACTTTCTGAAGACACATGTCAAGACATCAGTCAAGACACATGTCTCACGTATACTTTCTGAAGGCACACATGTCAAGACACCAGTCAAGACATATGTCATGCTCATACTTCCAAGAAACGAGTCAAGACACATGACTCACGTCCAACTATGGAACATTTCTAAGAAATTCAGGGTACCCTCCAAGGGTATATCCATTTTATTGTGCCATGTATTAATCAGACCACAAGAATTTCAATACCATTACCGGCGCATCAGTGAGAACTGTCACGTTGCCGATGTCACTTTCATTTGTTTCACCATATTTCATACATTCATGACCATGAAGGACGCCTTTCGTATTCCCACATATACGAAGGTTTTCCTTCAGCTTAATGATGAGATCCAAGCTGCTAACGCATTTCCTCGGACAGACACGAGATGAATTTTATCCTAATTATGTACTATGAACAACACACCATGCTACGATTCATGATTATGTACAGTAATGTTCAGGCTCCTGAATACATTCAGCTTGATTTTCCATCGGGAAAATCTGTACAAATTATCTATGCTTACAAGCATGTGCGTTGTTAGCCATGGTCGCTAAAATTTTCTAGCTGTCAGTAAGACACGACCACTTAAGTCTTTTACGCATAGCCAGTTGATTTATTCCAAAATCTTCCTTTACATTCCAGAAGAAACTACAAGGAGAAGGATGGTACCATGAGATTATGTGTGGACTACCGCCGATTTAAACAAATCACCATTCATGACCGTTATTCTCCTCCACGTATTGACTACATGTCCAATTGATCTTATAGTGTTAATCATTTTTCCAAGATCGGATTCATGATCATGCTGCCAATAGTGACGAGTGAAAGAGCAGGACATGTCCATGACTGCTATTCGTGCACGACTCGGTCATGCTAGATTTATGATTTTGAATTAGTCTCATCAATGCTTAAACAAAATTATAAGAACGAGTTTCCATGAACTCATAAGCAATTTCATCATTGTTTTCATTGAGGATGACCTGATTTCCTCTAAGACTAGAAAAGAACAGGAAGATCATATCTGCACTATGGTGCAAATCCTATGACAAGCGAAATTTCACCCAGGAAATTTCCAATATCAATTCTGGTTGATTACAGTGACACGCTGGATCACATGGAATTGCATGGTTAAACTTACCATGACTCAGCTTATGCGTAAAGGAGGGAACCCTACATTACATTAGGTGTTCTAGAAAATCCTACGCTAAGAGAAGTTTGGATTCATAGACTCTGAGTTTCGTAAACTCCTATGTATCAAGTTCGATGAAGCAAGATACAGTTACGTTCATATCTTCATACCTGTCATACAAACAGGTTAAGATAGGACACCAACAGACTGGGATGTTTTCATCATCGGAAATTGTGAATCGAAAAGGGACAAGATCTCCATGGCTTTTGGTTACCAGATTAACGCAAACTCAGAAGAAGCATAATGCAATCTGGGTATTACAAACAGTTTGATCAAATCTGCAGAATCCTTACATCCGTAGGGATTTCAGAACCAACAGATTGATCGGACATGTTCCAACAAAGGTTCATCCGATCACTTGGCAATCCCTCAGTTATCGGGTCAGACAAAGATTCACAATTGTGCTCCTTATTTACTTCACGTCTTCATTCTAATTCCACGACTTGCTTTCGCGCTCGCGTTCATGACACTATTCACGTTCATGATCGTATTTTGGCTAAACGTTCATTTTTTTCTCATTCTGGGAAGTTTGCAAGAACTTGAGAGACCGGACCCAAGTTTAGTATAACTCCCTATTCTCAGATAGACGTTTCTCGTCATATTCTATGTCTCACCCTGTAGCGTTTGGCGTTACCGCCATTATATTCTGTGTTCACGATATATTTCACATGTCCTGTTCATTCCACGTTCCTCATATCATGATCAAGATATGTTACACGTATCATGGATCACGATATGTTTGCTCATATTACACTCACCATATCTCCACGTAGCACGTTCAAAAATTTTCACGTATTACGTTCAAAATTTTTCACGTACTACGTTTCCTCATGTCTCGCGCATCGTTGCTAATTATCAGTTAAGTTAGAAGTGTTTTGCACGATAACGTTTTAGTTGCCCTTACACGTTAATTCTTTTTCCCTCGATCGATTTAGGGGATCTACCTTAAGTTGATAACCAAGAACTTCTTCGTATTTCAAGTCAAGGTCAGGAGGACCAAGATTTATCATTAGTGTCAGGATCTTCTGAAGGAACCGTTCCAAGAGGGAGGCCACTTAGAAACGGACAAGTTCATCCGGACTTTTATCCGTTTTTCTCTTATCAACTAGATATGTCCTTTCAGTCACGTCACGTTCCATGTCCTTTCAAGATATGTCACGTTCCGCGTTGCTTCTGCCAGGAAACCCGCACGTTCATTTATCTTATATACCCTCTCAGTTTGATTCGGGTATGTCTCTCTTTCAGTTAGGTTATCTATAATTCGGGGACAAATTATTCTTTTTAGGGGGAAGAGTTGTAAAACCCGCATGCTTTTATCATGAATAGTACCCTTAAGATCGTACGTACTAGATTAAAACTTCCCTATTATAGCATGATTATGATTACGTGTTAGGATTTTACGTATTACGTACGTGTTAGTACACGATAAGTAATTACTACGCACGAACACGCAATAATTATTTGACAATAATTAATCACGAACATCCGATCATGAAATCACGAACGTAATTAAATCACGAACTATTATTAATTACATATATATATTTATTACGAGCGTAAATAAATATATTAGGTCACGGTAATTATTTAACGAGAACACACAAAACGCGAACACAAATAAACACGAACAAACACGTAAAACACGAACACGAGAACACACTTATTCATTAGACACGGAAAATGATCGGGTTACCCATGTGGGCCCCATATGCCACGAAATTTGGAAGAAAGATGGGCCAAGCCCATCAAAATTTACTAAGGAGGGTAAAAGGAAAATATCACTACTCATTTTCACTTGTACAAAAGATTTTACAAAAACCTAAAAGTTCTTCCTCCTCCTCTTTTTTCTTTTTGGCCGCCACCTTCAAACACACCAAAGGAGGTGTTTATTGATCTTTGATCTTGGATTTATTGCTAGTGTTCGTGTTTGTTCATCATTGTTTAGATCCACGCATTCGGTAATTCTTTTAAACCCTTTTCTTTTGATTTAATCTTTTAAATAATTAAGAACATGATATGTTTTTCTTAAAAACCTAATTAAATCATAGACCTAACATGAAATTAGTTTTGGTATAAATCAAAAGGGATGTTTGAGGGGTGGTTGTTCTTGGCCGCCGCCTAAACCGAACCCGAGAGGGTCTCGGTTTGGCTATTTGACCACCACCGAGACCATATGGTCCCGGTTGGTTGGTGTGGGTCCCACGGCAGCAACAAGACAAGGGTAACCCCGATTTGGTTCGGGGTATGGTGTCAATTTCATGTCCGGTTCATGGTTCTTAGTCAAGATCCGGTTCACGGTGTATGTTAAGATTATTATTTTTTTATAATCTTATGTTATAATTAAATTAATAAACATGACATGATTAATTTAATAACATGACTTAGGTTATTTTAATTATTAAAATCATGAAATTATTAACCTAAGTATTTTATATTTTTAGACTTATAATTAATTAATTATTTAAAAACCATGGTTATAATTAATTAATTAAAATGACTTAGGTTATATTATTAATAAATAATAATATATGTTTTAACCTAAGTATTTAACTTTATTTAGTTAAAAACATGATATACTTTAATTAAATATTTTAACCTATAGTTTATTTTAATTACATGAAATAATTAATAAACTATACATTATATCATATGACTTAGAAAATAATCATGAAAACACTTAGGCTGATATACTTAGCTTATTTAACCAGTGGTTATATCTAATTATGGAAGCGTTCTATTTTTAGAGACTTATTTAAATAAGGCAGCTAATCTATTTATGGAAACTTTCTATTTTTAGAAACTTATTTATTTCAGGCAGCTAATCTATTTATGGAAACTTATTTAAATAACGCAGCTAATCTATTTGTGGAAACTTAATATTTTTAGAAACTTATCTATTTTAAGCAGTAATTCTTTTTTTGGAAACTTTCTATTTTTGGAAACTTTCTATTTTTGGAAACTTTCTATTTTTGAAAACTTTCTATTTTTGGAAACTTTCTATTTTTGGTAACTTCTATTTTAGGAAACTTTCTATTTTTGGAAACTTTCTATTTTAGGAAACCTGCTATTTTTGGAAAGTTACTTATTATTACACAGTAAGTATAATAATACATGAAATACCAGAAATACTTAATCAGAGTAAACAGAATATAAGATAAACACAATTTAAGGCTTTAAACAGTGAAACATGATATGAACATATAAAATAAGCTAAGACATGATATAAAACCAGTTACGTATTTAGTAGTCAGATACTTATTCACGTATGTATTCTTGTAGCATTAGTGATACGGAAGTAGGATTCCTCTCAGTTCGTCTTCTTCGTTCACTGGACATAAGGTACGGATTCCCGTCCTTTCAGTATGGACATTCTTTCCTTATTAGGATTTCCCCCTATGCAGCCAAATGTTTTCCCGTAGTATAAGTATGTGTTTGAATTGCTTATGTTTAATTTAGAATACCTATAGCCATATACATGCATGACCAGTTTCACCTAGTTATGGAGGTACCATAACCATAACATTAGAGGCACCGATGTTATGACTTCACCACGGCGGAGTGATTGCTCGTGGCGTCCCTTCAGCTTTTGGCCATATTATTATATTTATCATGTGGGGCGTATGGGTGCATCCTAGTTACATGTTTTCAGTCAGGGTTTCATGGTGAATGTGGTGTGTGCCTTGCATCCTTCACAAGGAGCTGATCCCTCCTTCCCAGAACCAGTATATTAAATTAGAGGCAGCCCCTCTAATTTGCATGATGAGATCACCCCTCCAAGTATTCATGCACGGTGGATTTTCATGACCTATATTGGCTAATGGTAAAATTTGTTAAACAGTTTTCATAAGATAAACATAAGGCTTTTCAAACTATAAAACCAGTTTTATGAACATGTTCCAGGTTTTCCAGGACTTATACATTTCCGCTGCTATTAAGTCTCTATTATGTTTTAGTCACTTATACTATGTCTATATCCGTGCACTGAGCGTTTTGCTCAGCCGTTACTTTCATTTCCATGTCTTAAAACGGCAGGTACCCTAGGAGAGACTCGAGCATTTGGAGGACGTACATAGGATGGAAGCTGCTAGAGACTTCTTTCCTTTTTGCCTTCATATACTTATGCTTGTTTAGTCTTTCATTCATTTCTTTTTCTTTATTATATTTGGGCTTATGTTTGGGAACCGATGTTTGATTCCGGTTATCTCTATGGTCATGTATGTGTTACTACATATTACCTTGTATGCTTTGATGACACGTCATAATTACGCGTGACATTCCATTTATCAAAATAGGGTGTTACATAAATAGCTTAAAAAGTTATAATCGTTACAACAAATAATGATGAAAAAAATAGAGAAACATTATGATCAAGGAGCCTGTTTAAAACCGCTTAATTTCATATTTGTGCACAAAAATTTATTGTACAACCTTCAAGGTTTGACCATTATTAAGATTACCCATAAGATGTTTTTAACTAAGATGAAAATATCTATAGGTTGAGCGAATGTTCCAGATACAAGATACAATGTCAGAAAATCAAATTGTACAATAAACACACCTAAAATTACATTTACGAACTGAGAAATATACCAAATAATAAAAACACATGAGAGAAATATACCAATAAACTAACTTACGCAATGATAAGATTCAGATCATCGAAACCCGTGAACTTTCCAAAACATGATGATTTATGGTTGTAGACTTTACAAGTTTCGACGTAATTGTAAGTCCTTCAACAAGTGTCAGCTTCAATAAACTTTCCAACACATGAGAGATTATAGTTGTCGGCTTTACAAGTGTCGTGACGTAATTGTAATCCTTGAACCAGTGTCGGCTTCGCTCCCTGATTCGTTGGATTCACCCCTGATTCACTCATATTCCTAAAATTTTAACAAGCAACAAATTTAATCTTTAAAACGGTAAAGGAAAATAAAAAGAAGTCAAGTTAATGTATCATATTCTACTATAAAATTGTATGGCATTACCTTTCTAAATCAAGCAATATTGATTGATGTGATTTCAATTGTATTTCAACTTTAGTTGGCAAAATAAGCTCAATGGGATTTGAGATAGCTATAAGCCCTAACAAAAATGAAAGGGTAACTAGGTGTTGGTTTGAAAAAAAATGCTAGAGGTAGAATTTTGGTTAATGTTGAATAACCTGTGAGGGTAATCTTTTGTATTTAATATAATGTGTTAGAATAAGTAGCTTATAATTAATTATACATAAAGTGAGTTAGTTCACCACTACTCTTTTTTAGGTTTACGAATACTGTTTATGTAACACCTCACTTGGATAAATGGATCGTTACGTGTATTTATGGCATGTCATCAAAGCATAAGGTAAATGTCCTAAAACATTAACTGACCATAAAGGAAATACCGGAATCAAACATCGGCAATCCAACATAAGCCCAAAATATGAAAAATAAAATACTGAATGAAAGGACTAAACATTGTCCAAATAAGCGGAAAATGTAATAAATGCATAAAGTACGAAGTCTGGATAGCTTCCATCCAAATGCACATGCCCTTAGAATCCTAAAAGCGTTCTGGTGTACCTGCCGTTAGAACATGAAAGGAACTACGGCTGAGCATAACGCTCAGTGAACGGATATAAAGCATGATAAGGAACTACTGAAATGAAACAGATGGTAAAATACTGGAGCTGTAAGACTGATAATTAAAGTTGCAGCGGAAATCTATGTATAATCTGTAAAGCCTGGTTTACAAAATAATAAAGTTGAACTGTTATCTATTAAAACTGAAACATGCATTTACTGTATTTTAATTGCCAGAGCTTATATAGGTCTTGTGCTGTAACAACGTTGCATGAATAACTGGAGGAGTGACCTCGTCATGCTGTAGAGGGGTGACCTCTAAATAACTGTGCTGGGTGGAGGGATCAGCTCCAATGTGAAGGATGTAGAGCACACACCACATTCACCTGCTAAACTGTAAACTGTAGCCTAGGATGCATCCATACGCCCCACTAATAATACTGATAAAATGGCCAAGCTGAGCTGAGTGGGACGATGCAGGATATCACTCTCCTGCATGTGAGTCACGACACCGGTGCCTCTAGTGTCGTGGTTACGGTACCTCCGTAACTAGTACATAAACTAATCATGCTTGTATATAATGCTCAGGCAATTTATTTTATTGTTAACATGATTACTGATAAGCTTAAACATATACTGGGGAAAACATTTGGCTGAAGATGGGGAATCCTAATCATGCATAGAAAGAAAAATCCTTACTGAAAGGACGGGAAATCCGTACCTCGTGTCCAGTACTGAAATAAGACTGAAAGCTGACAGATCGAATCTGACTTCACGGATACTACATAAATAATGGACGAAAATTAAGTTAACCGATTACTGTATACCATTATCGATTTTCATCTACTCTTAGTTTAATTTATTTTATTCTTGTACTACTGTTTATGTATAATCTAATCAATCTGCGTATCTGGTGTATTTCTAATAACTCGACAGATCTTTAAATGTCTACTGATTAGTATATACCTATTTATGGTTACTGTGTATTATATTGTGTTCTAATAACTCTGATATTACTATAAATAGTACCTTGTTGTAAATAGAAAGTTTCCTGAAATAGAAGGATTTCCAATTTAGTTTTCTTGAAATAAATCATTACAACAAATCACATGTTTAAAGTAAATAAAAGAATTAATTTTATGTTACTAATTAAGTAATAACACAAAACAATTAATTAAATTTATTTAATACAACTTATTTATAAAAAGATTTAATTAACTAAAATAATTCCTCGTATATTAATATATTCCCACTGCTTTTTGTTATGTTCCCACTGCTTTCATTGTATAAGTTCCCACTACTTGGTTTATAAAAGTTCCCACTGCTTGGTTTATAAAAGTTCCCACTGCTAGTCTTAGTTTCCCCCCGTTTGATTTACTTTCCCACTGCTTTTGTTAAAGTTTCCACTGGTCACAATCCCAAACACCCCTGCAGGAAACTGCAGTCCCAAACGCACCCCTGCTGGGGCATTTTTCCCCACTGTTTTTCACAAACACCCCTGGTGGTTCGTGTAGCCTTGGTTGGTCGAAAAACAGCCCCGAGCCGCCCCCTGTTGGGTCACGGCTGGCATAAAAAAGGGTCACCGAGAAATTAGGTCTCGGTTTTCGTGAGGCCAAACAAAACCCGACCACCCCTGCTGTTTGTTTGTTCGCTGCAGTCCACCCAAACCAACAGCCTATACGGCTGTTCATAGAAGAAGAACACCGAGACATCTAGTGTGTCTCGGTTCGCGTACAAAAACTGAAATCTGAATCGAAACATCTTAATTCACGTTTATTGTAGTTCGAAAATCATTTGTTCTTGTTTAACCCGTGCATTCGAGTTCATAAAACGAAAAGGAGAAAGGATTTACTTACATATGTGATCGAGGATCTACGTGAATACATAACCCACGACAAAAGAAAAAAAAAGAAAAACGTCTTCTTCCTCCTGGTTTGTCTCAGCCGTCGGCCACATAGCAAAACCCTAGATCTTTTTTTTTTTTTTTTTTTAACTGATTTGGGAAAAATTACTACTCCCGTTTATTTATTTTTTTGTATTGGGCTGGGCTCCAAGCCCATTTCCTTCTTTTTGTTTTTAAACGCAGCCCCCCCTCCTTATATACATATACCTTTATTTTATTTTTCGCGTCATGAATTAATGTGCGTGTACGTGTTCGTAAATCGTGTTTTAATTCCTGAAAACGTAATACTCTTTTCCGTAAATAAATTATATATACGTAATGTTTACTGAAATTAATAATTATTTTCTGAATAATTATTCATTTGTAATATTTAAATAAACTGAGACTACGCGTATTTAATATTAACGCTTAATTATTTCTGTAAATTAAATAATTCATCTGTAATATTTTCTGAGACTAAATACTTATTAACTGAATAAACTGTAATATTTATAGAATTTAAATAAACAGGGGTTGCGTATTTAATTTATGCGTTTCTGTCTCTGTCTAATAATTAATACTTACCTAGTTTATTAAAATTAAACTGCGTATTTAAATATTCTTATTTTTAAATACGGGTTTTACAATTCTTCCTCTCTAAAAACAATAATTCGTCCCCGAATTAAAGATACGACCATACTGGGTTTTACAATTCTTCCCCTCTAAAGGAAAGTTCGTCCTCGAATTATCGGTAATAAGCTGATGAAGTTATAAAACTGAAAGAACACGTAGGCTGAATAGACAATTAAGTTGAAGGATAAATTGTCTTCTAATTAAGACGTAATGCTGCTGATAGGTATAAACCTGGCATGACTGAAATGATCATGAAATGTGACATGGCTGAAGAGAACATGGAACGTGACCTGGCTGAAAGAACATAACTGAATTTATCGACGAAGATAATGAGAGGTCCAGATGGACTCCTCCGTTTCGAGTGGCCTCCCGCTTGAAACGATTCCTTCAAAAGTCTAATATAATAGATAAAATCTTGGTTCTGATGACCCTGTCCTGATGATGCTGAATAGCTTCTGGTTCCATATTTAAGATGGATTTTCTGAATTTGATAGACTGAATAACCATAGCATGTACGATACATGAAACGATACGTGTAAGTATTCTGAAAAGATAACATTTATAACTCTAAACAAGCTGCTGAAATATATAGGGATGAACTATGTGAACAATTGTGAACGTGCTACGTGAGTAATTGTGAACGTGGTTCACGATTATATGAGGAATGATGGGCATAGAATATATTGTGTTGATGATACATGAAACATACTATAAACGTGATACTAGAACTTATCATGAACGTATGCTGACTGAGGAATGAATGCCCAATGATACGGCCTGAGATGTGAAACGTCTGCCTGGTTATGGAATAGTTGTGCTAAACTTGAGTCTGGTCTCTCAAGCTTTCTGTAACCGTATTCGGTAATAGACTGAGAAACGTGTATCGTGAAATGGCACACGAACTTGAACGTGAGCAATGTTATGAACACAAACGTGAGCTTAAATCACGAGATAGCATAAAAGATGAACTGAAACAGCATCATACCACGAATGAGACGTGAACGTGAAAGTGAAAATAAACGTGAACTTAAAGTGGGCGTAAACATACACTTGATCGTGAACATGAATCCTGTCTGATATGATGGTCAAAGGAATGCCTTGAATTCGTACGATTTACTGCTGAATTTAAAATTTTCTGCAGATCTGCTACTACGTGATCCTTTCGGATGAAAGAGACGCGCAGGCTGATTACATGGTTGATGATAACTTAGATATTATTATACTTTCTCTGAGCCTGTGGTAGCTGATAACAATTTCATGGGATTTCATCTCATTTCTGTTCAGAAATTTCTAAGGGTTGTAGTAGCTCACTAACATGACGACGTTCCATCTTGAACCTGCAGTAGGTCAGGCATCTAGATATGAACATAGCTGCATTAGTGTGTGATGCGGATTCTATCAAAGTTTTGCCTGGAATTATGGAACATTCTGGTGGAATTTCGTTCCTAGGCGTCAGTTGGGACCATCAGGTGATGGCCTTCACCTTTGCAGGGTTGTCTGAAATTTCTTTCTGCTAAGGTAGAATGTTCAGAAATTCCACCTTGTTCAATTTGAATTTATATCTGGAAAGCTGTGTATAAAAATAACTCCTATCGAAGATTCTATACAACTGTGAGAAGATGACTCTCGTATTCTTCTCTAGAATTTTACAGACCAAAATGTGATCAATGAATACGCTGACGATTTTGTCTGAGGATAATAGGAAAAATTTATTCATAAATTCCACAATATAGCTGGAGCATTAGAGAGTTCAGAAGTATAAAATCAACATCTTTAGAGAGACTATAATATGTGCAACAGCAGTATGGAAAACATCATGTTCTTTCTCTCACCATTGATGGTAGCATGATCGGAAATTGTTCTGGAAAATATTTAAGATGTCGTAGCAGGTCAGATAAACCTTCTATACGTGAGATGACATCGATTATGAATGGTGATCTTGTAAAGATTTCCAGTGGTCGCTACATGATCTCATGATAGCGGCCTTATTCCTGATAGACAGACGGTGCACTAAGGCGAATAAAGCCTCATTCCGGTAATTCTTGCAGCAAATACTGCAACTCTTTTAACTTAGTTGCAGTCCTGCGATTAAGAGTTCTGAAAATAGTTTCTGTCCTTGAGACAAGCTCGATGTTGAACTCTGTTTGGTGATTAGGAAGGGATTTCTGTGAAGCCTTCTGGTATGACATCTGGAAACTTTAGTATAATCTGCTGATCATGTATTCGAGGAATTTTAGAAGTGAATTTATAACTGGTAGCTAAAAGTCTTCGTAGCTATAGACTGATAAGTCACGCGCTTGTAAGGCAGAAATAATTTGTACTGATTTTTCTGATAGAAAGTATTATGAATATATTTGGGATTTAGTATGATGGATCTCGTCGTTAACTGAAAAATAAGGCTTTAATAAATATGGTGATACTGTTGAGTCCTTTCTGGCTGAGAGGTAGGGGACTACCTGATTTAAGATAGAGCTGTCATAGGAATACGTGAAGTGAACATGGCGACTTTTCACTGAATGTGTTCGTCTGTAACCTCACAGAGTGAATACTGCGTGTTTAACCTGAATAATACTCCAGTGGTGGTGACTGGATTTTTCAAATGATCTAATTTATGCGTGGCATAATAGAACGGGTATACTCCTTTCTGAAAGGTACCCTGAATTTCTGAGGGCCTGGTTTAGAACATACTGGAGTTATGAGTTCTGACTCGTATTTTTATAAAAGATTCGTATGACGTGTATCGTAACTGGGGTCCTGAAATGTGTCTTCCGAATTGATATATGCGACCTATGTCTTGAGTGATGACTTGACATGTGTGTTAGTAGATAAATCTGAACAAGTCCGAAAATTTTGGTAACTGCTAGGATTGGCGGACCGATTAGACTACTGACCTCTGTATCTCTGGTCACGTCCGTACCGGAGTTCTGATGGTTACTGACTGGTTAATTATAAGCACGGTGGTTGTCATTACCGTCTTGTCTGTCAGTTTCCTGACGGTCGTTATCATGACCGTGATTCATGTAACTACTTCTGCTGAGTGGCCGGCTGGTTACCGGTTCTCACTCTTTTGACTGGAAGTTTAGCTGAGTGAATTGTGACACCCAACTGAGAAAGTATAAGCATGGAATAGAATGGTAGTGTCTGATGATTGAAATTTATTCTTGTCGGAAATTTCAAGTTATAGTTTTCGTCCTTATTCTGCAGAGTCTTCGAAGTATAAACGGCATCAGCATCTTGAGAAATCTCGAAAGTATCAGCAGCATCAGCAATTGTGAGGTCTTCAAAATGTTAGCAGTATCAACATCTGGTAAAATCTTCAACTCACGAGCAGCATCAGCACCTGGTAGAATATCGACAAGTGGAAACGCCCGCGATGATTAAGGAACAATTAGCAATATCCATAGAGTAGGGTACCTAGAGTACACCTGGACTACTGTACATGAAGTATAAAATGAGTACTGCACATGGTGCATATCTGAGACACAGTACGTGGAGTACACATGAAGTACTGTATGTGGAGTATAACTGAGACACTGCACATGGGGTACATATGGAATACTGTACATGGAGCTGGTGGAAATTTTACGGAATGATCGATACTGGTATCGCTCGTCTGACGTGATTTAGGAAATACATTGATTTAAACGGTAGTAAACTGATCTGAAATAAGTAACATGATAGCCTGTAATTCCTGCGTAGACTTAATGCTGGTTGTTTCGAGGCTGAAAAGTATGATATAATCGAAGTCCCAACAGTGGTCAGCATGAAACATGATTAATGAAGGTCAGTCATGATTTATCATGCAACGGGTTTTACTGAAGTTCTTGTGTATCTTAACATGAAAACATCATTACTTTGCTGAAAGCATAATCCTCGTAAGGAGACATGAAACTGAATCATCATGTAGATGACATCAACATGAGGGTATGAAAATTTGACTGTTACAAAGAACATAAAAAAAATTAATTCAATTGAGGTGTAATATTAACTGATGTGGACGGCTATGGTTCAATCCACGGAATTCAAAGAAGAAGACATGAGACTAAGTATGGGCTATTCTGGTTCGATCCATACTGGTCAAAATTTTCTGAGACTGTCTTGTATAGGAATTTATAATCTCGGACTAAATATGGATGGCTGTAGTTCAATCCATATTTGTCAAAATTTATGAAATGTCCTGATATGACAAGGGTGAACAACTGTGGATCAGTTCACAAAACATCATTTGACTGAAAAGCATGAATTTTGACTTGAGAAATGGTGAACGTTTATGGCTGGTTCACCAAGTGATATTTAACTGAAACATGAATCTGTCATGAGTAAGGGTAAACGCCTATGGTCGGTTTACCAATACAAAATCTGAACGGCAAGGGTGAACGCCTATGGTTAGTTCACCAAAACGAAGATTCGCTAAAAAGCACATGCGACTAAATATGGCTAGTTATGTACCAACCTTTTACTTAGTCAAAATTTTAAGAAAACTGACCGATAAATGAAGAAAACTGACTGAATAATCCATGAGAAACATGAATGATAACAACGCCAAAATCTGGGAAGTTCCTGGTGACTACCCACTAGTCACAGGTCAAGTTTTAGAGCCTACAGGTCGAACCTTGCGCTCTGATACCATAATTGTAACACCCCACTTGGATAAATGGACCGTTACGTGTATTTATGGCGTGTCATCAAAGCATAAGGTAAATGTCCTAAAACATTAACTGACCATAAAGGAAATACCGGAATCAAACATCGGCAATCCAACATAAGCCCAAAATATGAAAAATAAAATACTGAATGAAAGGACTAAACATTGTCCAAATAAGCGGAAAATGTAATAAATGCATAAAGTACGAAGTCTGGATAGCTTCCATCCAAATGCACATGCCCTTAGAATCCTAAAAGCGTTCTGGTGTACCTGCCGTTAGAACATGAAAGGAACTACGGCTGAGCATAACGCTTAGTGAACGGATATAAAGCATGATAAGGAACTACTGAAATGAAACAGATGGTAAAATACTGGAGCTGTAAGACTGATAATTAAAGTTGCAGCGGAAATCTGTGTATAATCTGTAAAGCCTGATTTACAAAATAATAAAGCTGAACTGTTATCTATTAAAACTAAAACATGCATTTACTGTATTTTAATTGCCAGAGCTTATATAGGTCATGTGCTGTAACAACGTTGCATGAATAACTGGAGGGGTGACCTCGTCATGCTGTAGAGGGGTGACCTCTAAATAACTGTGTTGGGTGGAGGGATCAGCTCCAATGTGAAGGATGTAGAGCACACACCACATTCACCTGCTAAACTGTAAACTGTAGCCTAGGATGCATCCATACGCCCCACTAATAATACTGATAAAATAGCCAAGCTGAGCTGAGTGGGACGATGCAGGATATCACTCTCCTGCATGTGAGTCACGACACCGGTGCCTCTAGTGTCGTGGTTACGGTACCTCCGTAACTAGTACATAAACTAATCATGCTTGTATATAATGCTCAGGCAATTTATTTTATTGTTAATATGATTACTGATAAGCTTAAACATATACTGGGGAAAACATTTGGCCGAAGATGGGGAATCCTAATCATGCATAGAAAGAAAAATCCTTACTGAAAGGACGGGAAATCCGTACCTCGTGTCCAGTACTGAAATAAGACTGAAAGCTGACGGATCGAATCTGACTTCACGGATACTTGATAGTTGTAGAAATACGTCTTTTAGGAAAAAGAACGTAAATAGGGTAAGCGTGCACGACGATTTAGGAAAACCGTGTGTGAATGACCCTAAAAGTGAGTTCGTTCTCGAGGAGGTATAGGTGTTGTGAATTAACTTGTATTTATTTGAGATTAATATTAAGAAGAATGGGGGTGAAAAGAAGAAAAGACGGATACGTGAAAATTAAACTACGACGAAAACGTAAGACCGTAGAAAAACCACAAAAATTAAAAATTATTAAAACCAAAAACAAAATCAAGAAAAAGATAAAAACAAGTCTAAAATAATATAAACAAAGATAAAAATCCAACAAAGATATTTTAAAACCTTTTATTAATTAAATAATTAATTTTAAATGCTAATTAAAGCCCTAAAATTAAATTTAACTAATTCAAAAGTCTAAAATATGATTTTATTGAATAATTACTCAACTTATATTATTATAAGAATAAAAAGTATTTTTCTAAAAATTAAAACCTAATAAAACTATTTTTAAAACTCTAAAAATGATTTAAACTAATTAAAAACTAATTAAACTTAAAATAATTATAAAAATAAATCTAAAAGCTTAAAAATTATTCTAAAAATGGAAATGGTCCTAATTAATGCTAAGGAATTTAAGAAAAATGAAAAATAAAGAAAAAGAAAATTTTGAGAATTTAATATTAAAATAATATTAAAATAATCCTAAAAATAAAAAGTTTATAAAATAAATTCTAAAAATTTTCTAAAAATCCTAAATAATATAATTAAGAGAAAAACACAAATCTAGGCTTCTAAACCTTTTTTAATAATTTTATAAAAATCTTTAAAGTTTATAAAAAACCTTAAAATATTATAAAATTAAAAATAAAAGTTTATAACACCAAAATTAGATGTAAATCTCAAAAATATATATTAAAAACTAAAAACTATTTTTCCTATAAATAAAAACTATTTTTGGTATTTTTTAATGATTTAATAAAAACGTCTATTAAATAAATTCTAAAAAAATAAACTAATAAAGTGAAAAATATGAAACCAATTTTAAAAAATCTACAAACCTATTACTTACCTAGGAAAAATAAGAAAAGTGAAATAAGCTAGAAAGATAAGCAGGAAATAAGCTTAAATGCTACGGCTTATTATTAAGCAAAGCAATGAAAAACGTGTTAACTAGAATTCAAAACCAAAAGTATCAGTCAAAGTCCCCAGGGCGCGTTTGGTTAACACGTTGGGTTGTTGAACGGTTGGTCACGGGTTCGAGTCTAGATAACCCCTTTTTTTTTCTTTTTATTCACTTAGTTGCGCCGCAACGCTTGTGTCTTGCGCCGCAACTAGTGAAACGGGAGTACCTTGATTTGTAGCTCCTTTAGTTGCGCCGCAACTAGTAGGTCTTGCGGCGCAGCTTGTGAAACGTGCCTGGTTTTTGCTTGTGTTCAAGCTTTCACAGATTTCAAAAGGACCAAGAGGTGCTTGGTCCTATGGCTTATTTGGAGGATGCTTATTGGTACAAGAGGGCACTCTTGTGCTCCTTTGAGCACAAGAAGTCAATGCACAAAGAGAACAAACAACTAGCACCACAATAAGATCAAAAACACAAGTACACAGGCTATGCAATTCTCTGTGAAGATAGAGCAGGTCTGGTGGCCTATTATGACCTATTACTTGCTTTTCAATGAACTTCAAAGGCTAAAACTGGACACACACACTCTCCAATATGCACTTAAGCCATAACAAACATGAAATCTTACACTTACTTCACAACTTATGAAATTAAGCACCAAAATATGAAGAGAAATAAGCAGATTGAGTACTTGCAGGTTTTAGCTATCCCTTTTTTCCTTTAAACTTCACAACTTGATCCAAAATTGTTCCAAACTAATTAATTACTTATTACTAACCTAACTTAACTTAATTCACCAACTCTAACACCCTAACAAAGCACAAATCAAATGATCTCCCCTACTAAAACCTATAGCCAAACACCCTCTTATATTTTTGAAAACGTTTTAAACAACTCAAAACCTTTTAAACCCTAACCAAACTGATTTCTATATCATCTAACATGCACATAACATCAATAGAACACAAATCCAATAAGCTTAAACACCTTAAACTCAGAATCAAACAAAAATCAAATGAACTCTTATTTTTCTGAAATTTAAACAAGGAAAAAGGTGTTACCTCAAGGTTTTACATCCAAAACCTTGGTGGATGTAAAATCCACTTCCAAACCAGCCCGGGCTGGTGCTGATCCTTGATCAACACAATATTCCACCTGTCTAACACAAATCAAACAAGAACAAAACCAAAAACCAACAATATGATATATTACTGATTTTACTTAACTTTGGTAAAACCTTTTCCAAAACTTTTCCAACCTTCTAAACACGTTTTCTAAAACCTAATATTACCAATAATCATGAACCATAAACACCAAATACCTTGGACAGATTTCTTACCAAAAACCTTCCAAGTTTTAGAAACCTTAAACAACTTTGAAAATCAAAGTTGCTTAATCATAAAACAAAGTGGAACTCAGAATCAATCTCCTCACAACACACAATCTTTTAAAAACAATAAAAAAGGAATTACACTTGAATATTTCAAAAACCAAACTTTTTATTTCTTTAAAAAGGAATTACATGTGAGAGACTAGAAACTGGAACAAAGGGATCACCACAGCTTGGGTCTCCTTTTATAGAGCCTATAGAACATCCTAGAAGCATAAAACATAAACCCTAATACATAGAAAATCCCAAATGTGCCCTTGAATGGTTTTGAGTGCATTTTGTCCTTTCTTGATCTTGGCCTTTAAATTTTGCTTTGTGAGCAAGCATAGCATCTTGGACGTCCATTTTGCCACGTCACATAACTTGGGGACAAAGGAATGAGGTGATTGGTGGATTGGGGAATTGGGGGTTTGGTGCACATGAGTGGGATGCAGGTTTTTAGGAGTGGGTTGAGTTTTGGCATGTGTGAATTAAGTGTGTGAGAGTTTAATTGAGTTTTACCCAAGTAAAGGTGAGGGTAAAATCTGGGGAAGTAAAAAGGTGAATAGTACTCCCTTTGATCCGAAATTGGGGGTGGCATATGTGTTAGGCGCTTTTTTTGTTTTTTGAATGTTTCAGTTGCCACTTTTGGTCCTTATGTTTTGTTATTTTTGGCTTTTAAGGTTTCCAGCCCTAAAACTTGCATCCCTTTGATAATAAGTTTCACATTTTTGCAATTTTGGCACAATACTTTTGGAAAAAGGTTTTAAGGATGATTTTTGCCATTTGGTGATTCTTTAAGGGCTGATCTTGGACTTTGATGATCTTCAAAGGTCTTTAATGAGTCTTCCACTTTATGAGGGACCATAATTGGCAATTTGAAATTGTTGAGGGACTATACTTGCCATTTCTTCAAAGTTGAAGGACCTTTTTGCAATTTTGACAAACTTAAGGGACCAAACTTGTAATTATTAATATACAAGGGTTTTAAGTGTCATTTCTTCAATAAATGATGATCAATCTTGCTTGTCTTCAAGTCTTCAAGGGTATTTGATGAAAATTCCATGATTAGGGCCCGGTTCTTTGTACGGCTTCGTTTCTCGTGTCCGTTTTTCCTTGTATCTTGTGATCTTTTGTCTTTTTCACGATATCCATACCTAAAACACACAAGTAAACAAACACAAGCATATATATGGTATTTTATGACATTTTTATGCATTTAAAGCCCGAAAAGAACGATGAGATCATGTATAAATGCCATCTCATCACTCCCCCATACTAAGCCATTGCCGTGCCCTCACGCAATGCTAGAATAAAGTATCTAAGCATCACCAAAGTTCAATTTTATTAACCTTTATTGAAGAGTAAAAGACTTGAAACATACTACGAGATTGTGTAAAGACATAATGTATGATTTTCATCACCAAAATGTGACTTTTAGGGTCTAAGAATAGAAACAAGTTAATGTCCCTTAGAGTAAACTTCGTCATCCTTGATTGTCATACATTCCATGCTAAGTGCAAAAACAAGATCATTGTTGGTACAAGTCACAATGCTAACACTACTCATACGTTCAAATTGTGTAATACTTTTTCTCCCCGCAATCCTAGTTATTATAAAAGGAAATGGGTTACTAGCATTTTTTATCTATTTGTCATGGATCACAAGTGATTCATATTGACTTATTTAAGTAGTTATTAGTCCGAAAGTAAAGTAGCACGATTTGATCAATAGTTAGCCGAAGGACAAAATCTTTTAAAACGGCTTCTCGTGTATCTCCTTAAGTTCATATCTTGGCATAACTCGTTTCACGATTTGAGACCTTTCTCGGACCGATATTTGGCATGTGCTTCATACTTCAAATCTTGGGAAGACGTTCTCGAAATTATGGTCTTCTCTTCATATATTTGGAATTTCTTCACTTGACGTTTTTGAGAGATTCTTCATATAGGACCACGACTTCATCATTTTTCTTCAATCTTTACTTTGGATTTTGATATACAACGATCCGCCTCCTTTTCGGACTTGGATATATTTATCCTCATACCTTGTTAGGGTCTTTTTGGATAGACTTTCTCCATTCTTTAGGGGAGTAATTGCTTCTCGTCGTGTGTCTTGATCCTTCATATTGATTTTGGAACAATGATACTTCACATCATCTTTGGATCTTTAGCAAAAATAGAGCTCCTCATGCCTTGTTAGGGCCTTTTTGGATGATCGCCAATCTTCGCGTCCCGCTTCAATAAGTTATGCCTTGGCTATGAACTCTATTCAACCCCGAGCAACTTTTAAACGATCTTGCGCTAGAGGCTAAGTAACCTTTCAAATCGTACGACCTTACTTATTGCAATTATGTTTTATTCCTAATGCATTGATCTTATGGGAAGAAAAAGCCACAATTAAAAACATATGAGTTTTTGAAAGAACACTTTCATGTTCTACGTTTAGCATGATCACTTGTCTAACTCTATCATTTCTCGTTCTTCACTATTTAAAGACCTCTAATTAAAGAGACTCGTGAATACTTAGCCATGCAAGTCAAAATTAAGCCAAATTTGGATTAGCTTTCATTAAGACTATATTAAATCAAAGTTTTGGGTTTTCAAGCCACCTATAGGATCTTGCACTTTCTTGGACTTTTTCAAGTTTAGAGAATGCGTTTTAAAGTTCCCTTGATAAGTGACTTTCTAGAATCAATTATAGGAACTTGCGAAAAGTTCTTGTTCTTAATCCGAATGAATTAAGACTTTCGCGTTTTAAAGCTCCCTATATAAAAGTCTAGCAAAACTTGAATTGAGCGGGTTAAGGAATGTAAATGGCTCCAAATGCCCATCAAGTCAAAAATTAACTCTTATTCTACCCATCGGAAAATATACATTCGTGTCTTAAAAACACTTATGAAAACTAAGAAAAATTTTAAAATTTGGCCATTTTTAGCCTTATTAGCAAAACAAAACATTGAAAGTTGGAAAACGTGAGGGCGTAGCAAAGCAAGTACCTATTCACCCCCCCATACTAAAAGTAAACATTGTCCTCAATGTTTCGAGTCTAAAGGTGGAGCACCCCCATACTAGAGACGAAGAGTCGAATGCTTAGGATCTAGCATGGAAAGGGTGATCAACAATATATCTAAAGCCGTTTATTAATTATGCTAAAAGATAATTGTTAGAACAATAAAGGATATGTCATGGAATCGTGAAAAACTTCTTCAAACGAACGATGGAGGCTCACGTAAACGAACACGAGAGTCTTCAATCGTAGACGATGATGATGATCTAGATAACACAATCACAAACAACCACGAGACAACGAGTTGGAAGGGTACAAGTCCCCTTATTAGTGAACATAAAGCATAAAGATAAGCATGGGATCTCCCCCACGAGGCACCTCGTTTTTGATTACCGAGTCATGAGCTCGACTCGATCCCCTCAAAATGTGAACATTTAGGGAAATCATGGTGTGGTCAATTTTTGATGGGGCTTACATGATAAACAAGGCCCAAAAAGCAACCGGTATAAAGGACTAAGTCCTTAGATGATGCAAAATACCGGGGTCGAAGATGGCGTTCTCGTTTCCATCGGGAAAACAAATTAACACCACTTGAACATGTGCCATAAACTCAAAGAGTTTGAAGAAAATAGATGAGAAGTAGAAGGGTGAGACAATTGGTAAGGCAAACGTTTGAGCTACTCGAGGTAGACTCGCACCAAGCAAATAGATATAGTTTCCATTTATTGCATCGGTGGAAGACCGAGATTTCCCTTTACATGAAATTCCGGGATCGAATATCTCGTCCTCGGTGGACAAGGATGAGGGAACATAAGGGGCTTCCCCCATACTAGAACCACACAAAACATCGTCAAAAGGAGTAGACGAGTTTGTAGCACTCAAATCACGCGGTGATGACGGAGTTAGATTTGTAGAAAAATCAATTAAATCACATTTAAGATCATTTCCATTTTTATCTTTTAAACTCTCCTTATGAAAACCCTTTTTGATTATGTCGAAAATATTTGGTGTTTCTAAGACGATGTTAGTCACACTAAAAATTCTCACATTTTGAAACCGTTTTGGTTTTGGTGGTGGCAAGTTCTCAAAACGTTTATCGACGAAGAAAACCTCCCCATCGGGGCCAACATATTCATCATCCGAAAGATCTTCCGTAGAAACCGGCAACTTATCAATACTTTTCAAGAATGAAGGTGAAGGATTTTTCGATTCAAGTATTGATGGTTTCTTCTTTGTAGGCTTAGCACTCATAACCTCCACCGGCGGAGGAAATGGTAAATTGTTTTTGGAGACATTCCCTAAAACTCTTGGTGAAAATTCTTTGCAAATGACATTGGTCGAGTCACCATGGTTTAAAGTTGCAATAGAATATACATGAGAAAGATTGGAGTTTTGTGTTGCATTGATGACAAGTTCTTCTTCATTGAAACGAAGGGTGATTTTACGAGCATGAACATCGATGAGTGCTCGTGATGTATCCAAAAATGAACGACCCAAAATGAGAGGAACTTTTCGATCGATGGGAATGTCTACAACGATAAAGTCAACGGGATAGTAAAACTTTCCGACTTTAACGAAAACGTCCTCGGCTACTCCACATGCCATAATCGTAGAATGATCGGCCATCTCGATGGACATGTTCGAAGGAGTAAGAGCCGGAAGCGAAAGCGATTTGAAAATCTCGAGAGGCATTAAATTAATACTAGCACCAAGATCGGCCAAGGCGTAGCATTCCTCCATATCTTGTATAGCACACGGAATCAAAAATTTACCGGGATCATCGACTTTTTATGGTATGCGGCTTAGAAAAACCGATGAACAACTAGACGATTGTTGTAACTTTTCTTTGTTGTTTAGCATACTTTTGAAGTTTGCGGCGAATCGAGGCATCATGATTAAAGCATCGGCAAAACTTATGTTAAAATGCAAATCACGAAACATTTTCATAAATAGCTCAAATTGATAATTGTTCCTTTCTTGTGCCTTTTCTTTGTTTCGTCTCGAAGGGTAGGGTAAAGGTGGTGTGGGTTGGTCATTAGGCAACGGCCTTGGAAACTCGGGTTCCACAATTGGTATTGGTGTAACCGTAGGTGTGGTTTGAGCGGTACTTCGTGGGATTGTAATGTGCTCCTTTTCGACCATCACCTCGGGTTCTTTCTCGATTTCCTTCTCCGTAGAAGTACTTGGACGAGAGATTGGTTCCTTGAAAGTTTTACCACTTCGTGTAGTAATAACCTTCATTTCTCCCTTCGGGTTTGCAATGGTATCACTAGGAAGACCACCCGAAGAAGAGGGCTTACACATGATAGCTTCAAACATCTTAGCCATACGGTCCTCAAATTTAGATTGCCTAGCATCCGCTTTCAATAACTCTTGCTTAATCTCATGTTGTCCTAATTCCATCTTTTGTTGGTTTTGTTGAAGACGTTGGACATTTCCTTCCATTTTGTTTGCATGAGTTTTAAGTTCATTAGCAAGTTCATTTTTAAGCTCGTTTTTCAACTCGGACCTTAAGCTAATCATCTCACGTTGCATATTATCAAATTTAGCATCATTTGCTTTTGCATAATCCAAAAATTCTCCTTGCAAATTTTTCGTGTGAGCATTTTGAAAACCTTGTGTAGTATTTTGAAAATCACGGTTTTGGTTTTGATTAGAGATTTGTCCATTCCCACTTAGATAATTCCCTTTGTTGTAATTGCGTGTGTTGCCTTGGTAATTACCTTGGTTGTTGTTTCGATAATTATTAGCATTTTGATTTGGTGGAGCTTGATTTTGGCGGGAACCTTGGCCGTTTTGGTTGTAAGTTCCCGTTGCTATATAAGCACTCGAAGTGTTACCATCCGCGGTAATGCACTCGGATAAATCATGAGCTCCTCCACACGATAAACAACTCTTAGCAACCGCTTTAACCGAAGCGGAATTGGAAGCTTCTTGAGCCTTCCAATGGGACATTAGATTAGCAAATCTATCAAAAAACCGATTCTCCTCATTAGCTTCATCATGTAAGGCATTAATACCACGAGACGATTGTGACGACGATGACGAACCCATATTGGCAACACTCGGTGTGTTACGAGGGCTATAAACCTTAGATCGATTTTCAATGATTTGTAAAGCCTCATTTGTCGTCTTGCACAAAAAATTACCACCCGCGGCGGCATTCAAATAATCTTGTTCATGATCATTAAGCCCATTATAAAAAGTATCAATTTGATGCAATTCTGAAAAATCATGATGAGGACATTCATGTAACATCTCCTTAAATCGTTCCCATGCCATTGAAAAACTTTCATTGTTACGTTGCACAAATCGTGAAATCTCATTTTTTAAGTGTGTTGTTTTCGATGGTGGAAAAAACTTGTTCACAAACTTAGAAACGAGATCGGCCCATGTCAAAATCGAATTTGGCGGTTCTTTCTCGAGCCAAATTTTTGCGGGTCCATCCAACGAATATGGAAACAACATCATCTTAATGGCGTCATGTGGAACATCTTTGAATTTGCTAGTGGCGGTGAGACGGTTGAAATTCCTAATGTGGTAATGCGGGTTGTCTTTCTCGTGACCTCGAAACTTGTTTGCTTGTAGCATCGACATTAAACCCGTCTTAATCTCGAAATTCTCCGCAAGGATGGCGGGAATAACAATTGCCTCTCCAAAACCCTCGGTGGGTGCTTGTAGCAACTCCATCATAGTACGATTAGCCATTACGACTTCTTGTTCTATAATAGGTTCAACAATTGGAGGTTCTTCAACAATCAACGATCCTTGATTTGCTTGCTTTTGAAGACGTTTACGAGCTCGTTTAGCTTGGTTACGAGTGATCATAAACTTCACGAAGAATGGGAGGTGAGCAAAGAAGATTCTTTTTGGTTGTTTTGTGGATTTTCAATTTTTTTTTTTTTTTGTGTTTTTGATGATATTTAATTTTTTTGGATTTTGGTGTATCTTCGTAGACAACAATCTACAAAATCTCTCCTCGAATCAAACTCTTGATTAAAGAAGCCTCAAAGGAATGAAAACGATCACGTGGAGTGAACGCCTTCGAATGACTTTAGAACTTTGGTGAAAACCAAATTGTTCACGAGGGTTTAATCACAAAGAAAACCAAGCAAATATAGTATACGTATTAATACTTTGGGCGGCAAAACCCTCGATTAGCCTTCAATCTCAAAATACTCACAAGCAAGCGGGGAAACGAGGCGGCGCGAAGCACTTAAGAGCCTTTTTCCTTAGGGTATATTTTATAATACCCGCCTTATACCCACCTTATAGTTCGTATCTTTCAAAATCGAGCTTCACGAAAGTATTTATCTATTTTTGCCTTTTCTTTTTGTTTGAGATTCGAATACAATGATCGAGTGATGAAATCCCGAGTCAAGGTTGTGTTTTCACACTTTTGGAGATATTGTATTTTGGTTGTGATACTTAATACAATATATTAATAATATTCACAAAGAAAAACCGAGAAAACCGATAATACGTGTTAAGGGAGTTCCACTTAACACAAATACTATTATGGATAATATCAAAAACAAAATTTTCCAAATTAAATCACGACACACCTCCCCGGCAGCGGCGCCAAAATGATAGTTGTAGAAATACGTCTTTTAGGAAAAAGAACGTAAATAGGGTAAGCGTGCACGACGATTTAGGAAAACCGTGTGTGAATGACCCTAAAAGTGAGTTCGTTCTCGAGGAGGTATAGGTGTTGTGAATTAACTTGTATTTATTTGAGATTAATATTAAGAAGAATGGGGGTGAAAAGAAGAAAAGACGGATACGTGAAAATTAAACTACGACGAAAACGTAAGACCGTAGAAAAACCACAAAAATTAAAAATTATTAAAACCAAAAACAAAATCAAGAAAAAGATAAAAACAAGTCTAAAATAATATAAACAAAGATAAAAATCCAACAAAGATATTTTAAAACCTTTTATTAATTAAATAATTAATTTTAAATGCTAATTAAAGCCCTAAAATTAAATTTAACTAATTCAAAAGTCTAAAATATGATTTTATTGAATAATTACTCAACTTATATTATTATAAGAATAAAAAGTATTTTTCTAAAAATTAAAACCTAATAAAACTATTTTTAAAACTCTAAAAATGATTTAAACTAATTAAAAACTAATTAAACTTAAAATAATTATAAAAATAAATCTAAAAGCTTAAAAATTATTCTAAAAATGGAAATGGTCCTAATTAATGCTAAGGAATTTAAGAAAAATGAAAAATAAAGAAAAAGAAAATTTTGAGAATTTAATATTAAAATAATATTAAAATAATCCTAAAAATAAAAAGTTTATAAAATAAATTCTAAAAATTTTCTAAAAATCCTAAATAATATAATTAAGAGAAAAACACAAATCTAGGCTTCTAAACCTTTTTTAATAATTTTATAAAAATCTTTAAAGTTTATAAAAAACCTTAAAATATTATAAAATTAAAAATAAAAGTTTATAACACCAAAATTAGATGTAAACCTCAAAAATATATATTAAAAACTAAAAACTATTTTTCCTAGAAATAAAAACTATTTTTGGTATTTTTTAATGATTTAATAAAAACGTCTATTAAATAAATTCTAAAAAAATAAACTAATAAAGTGAAAAATATGAAACCAATTTTAAAAAATCTACAAACCTATTACTTACCTAGGAAAAATAAGAAAAGTGAAATAAGCTAGAAAGATAAGCAGGAAATAAGCTTAAATGCTACGGCTTATTATTAAGCAAAGCAATGAAAAACGTGTTAACTAGAATTCAAAACCAAAAGTATCAGTCAAAGTCCCCAGGGCGCGTTTGGTTAACACGTTGGGTTGTTGAACGGTTGGTCACGGGTTCGAGTCTAGATAACCCCTTTTTTTTTTCTTTTTATTCACTTAGTTGCGCCGCAACGCTTGTGTCTTGCGCCGCAACTAGTGAAACGGGAGTACCTTGATTTGTAGCTCCTTTAGTTGCGCCGCAACTAGTAGGTCTTGCGGCGCAGCTTGTGAAACGTGCCTGGTTTTTGCTTGTGTTCAAGCTTTCACAGATTTCAAAAGGACCAAGAGGTGCTTGGTCCTATGGCTTATTTGGAGGATGCTTATTGGTACAAGAGGGCACTCTTGTGCTCCTTTGAGCACAAGAAGTCAATGCACAAAGAGAACAAACAACTAGCACCACAATAAGATCAAAAACACAAGTACACAGGCTATGCAATTCTCTGTGAAGATAGAGCAGGTCTGGTGGCCTATTATGACCTATTACTTGCTTTTCAATGAACTTCAAAGGCTAAAACTGGACACACACACTCTCCAATATGCACTTAAGCCATAACAAACATGAAATCTTACACTTACTTCACAACTTATGAAATTAAGCACCAAAATATGAAGAGAAATAAGCAGATTGAGTACTTGCAGGTTTTAGCTATCCCTTTTTTCCTTTAAACTTCACAACTTGATCCAAAATTGTTCCAAACTAATTAATTACTTATTACTAACCTAACTTAACTTAATTCACCAACTCTAACACCCTAACAAAGCACAAATCAAATGATCTCCCCTGCTAAAACCTATAGCCAAACACCCTCTTATATTTTTGAAAACGTTTTAAACAACTCAAAACCTTTTAAACCCTAACCAAACTGATTTCTATATCATCTAACATGCACATAACATCAATAGAACACAAATCCAATAAGCTTAAACACCTTAAACTCAGAATCAAACAAAAATCAAATGAACTCTTATTTTTCTGAAATTTAAACAAGGAAAAAGGTGTTACCTCAAGGTTTTACATCCAAAACCTTGGTGGATGTAAAATCCACTTCCAAACCAGCCCGGGCTGGTGCTGATCCTTGATCAACACAATATTCCACCTGTCTAACACAAATCAAACAAGAACAAAACCAAAAACCAACAATATGATATATTACTGATTTTACTTAACTTTGGTAAAACCTTTTCCAAAACTTTTCCAACCTTCTAAACACGTTTTCTAAAACCTAATATTACCAATAATCATGAACCATAAACACCAAATACCTTGGACAGATTTCTTACCAAAAACCTTCCAAGTTTTAGAAACCTTAAACAACTTTGAAAATCAAAGTTGCTTAATCATAAAACAAAGTGGAACTCAGAATCAATCTCCTCACAACACACAATCTTTTAAAAACAATAAAAAAGGAATTACACTTGAATATTTCAAAAACCAAACTTTTTATTTCTTTAAAAAGGAATTACATGTGAGAGACTAGAAACTGGAACAAAGGGATCACCACAGCTTGGGTCTCCTTTTATAGAGCCTATAGAACATCCTAGAAGCATAAAACATAAACCCTAATACATAGAAAATCCCAAATGTGCCCTTGAATGGTTTTGAGTGCATTTTGTCCTTTCTTGATCTTGGCCTTTAAATTTTGCTTTGTGAGCAAGCATAGCATCTTGGACGTCCATTTTGCCACGTCACATAACTTGGGGACAAAGGAATGAGGTGATTGGTGGATTGGGGAATTGGGGGTTTGGTGCACATGAGTGGGATGCAGGTTTTTAGGAGTGGGTTGAGTTTTGGCATGTGTGAATTAAGTGTGTGAGAGTTTAATTGAGTTTTACCCAAGTAAAGGTGAGGGTAAAATCTGGGGAAGTAAAAAGGTGAATAGTACTCCCTTTGATCCGAAATTGGGGGTGGCATATGTGTTAGGCGCTTTTTTTGTTTTTTGAATGTTTCAGTTGCCACTTTTGGTCCTTATGTTTTGTTATTTTTGGCTTTTAAGGTTTCCAGCCCTAAAACTTGCATCCCTTTGATAATAAGTTTCACATTTTTGCAATTTTGGCACAATACTTTTGGAAAAAGGTTTTAAGGATGATTTTTGCCATTTGGTGATTCTTTAAGGGCTGATCTTGGACTTTGATGATCTTCAAAGGTCTTTAATGAGTCTTCCACTTTATGAGGGACCATAATTGGCAATTTGAAATTGTTGAGGGACTATACTTGCCATTTCTTCAAAGTTGAAGGACCTTTTTGCAATTTTGACAAACTTAAGGGACCAAACTTGTAATTATTAATATACAAGGGTTTTAAGTGTCATTTCTTCAATAAATGATGATCAATCTTGCTTGTCTTCAAGTCTTCAAGGGTATTTGATGAAAATTCCATGATTAGGGCCCGGTTCTTTGTACGGCTTCGTTTCTCGTGTCCGTTTTTCCTTGTATCTTGTGATCTTTTGTCTTTTTCACGATATCCATACCTAAAACACACAAGTAAACAAACACAAGCATATATATGGTATTTTATGACATTTTTATGCATTTAAAGCCCGAAAAGAACGATGAGATCATGTATAAATGCCATCTCATCAATACTACATAAATAATGGACGGAAATTAAGTTAACCGATTACTGTATACCATTATCGATTTTCATCTACTCTTAGTTTAATTTATTTTATTCTTGTACTACTGTTTATGTATAATCTGATCAATCTGCGTATCTGGTGTATTTCTAATAACTCGACAGATCTTTAAATGTCTACTGATTAGTATATACCTATTTATGGTTACTGTGTATTATACTGTGTTCTAATAACTCTGATATTACTATAAATAGTACCTTGTTGTAAACAGAAAGTTTCCTAAAATAGAAGGATTTCCAATTTAGTTTTCTTGAAATAAATCATTACAACAAATCACATGTTTAAAGTAAATAAAAGAATTAATTTTATGTTACTAATTAAGTAATAACACAAAACAATTAATTAAATTTATTTAATACAACTTATTTATAAAAAGATTTAATTAACTAAAATAATTCCTCGTATATTAATATATTCCCACTGCTTTTTGTTATGTTCCCACTGCTTTCATTGTATAAGTTCCCACTACTTGGTTTATAAAAGTTCCCACTGCTTGGTTTATAAAAGTTCCCACTGCTAGTCTTAGTTTCCCCCCGTTTGATTTACTTTCCCATTGCTTTTGTTAAAGTTTCCACTGGTCACAGTCCCAAACACCCCTGCAGGAAACTGCAGTCCCAAACGCACCCCTGCTGGGCCATTTTTCCCCACTGTTTTTCACAAACACCCCTGGTGGTTCGTATAGCCTTGGTTGGTCGAAAAACAGCCCCGAGCCGCCCCCTGTTGGGTCATGGCTGGCATAAAAAAGGGTCACCGAGACATTAGGTCTCGGTTTTCGTGAGGCCAAACAAAACCCGACCACCCCTGCTGTTTGTTTGTTCGCTGCAGTCCACCCAAACCAACAGCCTATACGGCTGTTCATAGAAGAAGAACACCGAGACATCTAGTGTGTCTCGGTTCGCGTACAAAAACTGAAATCTGAATCGAACCATCTTAATTCACGTTTATTGTAGTTCGAAAATCATTTGTTCTTGTTTAACCCATGCATTCGAGTTCATAAAACGAAAAGGAGAAAGGATTTACTTACATATGTGATCGAGGATCTATGTGAATACATAACCCACGACAAAAGAAAAAAAAAGAAAAACGTCTTCTTCCTCCTGGTTTGTCTCAGCCGTCGGCCACATAGCAAAACCCTAGATCTTTTTTTTTTTAACTGATTTGGGAAAAATTACTACTCCCGTTTATTTATTTTTTTGTATTGGGCTGGGCTCCAAGCCCATTTCCTTCTTTTGGTTTTTAAACGCAGCCCCCCTCCTTATATACATATACCTTTATTTTATTTTTCGCGTCATGAATTAATGTGCGTGTACGTGTTCGTAAATCGTGTTTTAATTCCTGAAAACGTAATACTCTTTTCCGTAAATAAATTATATATACGTAATGTTTACTGAAATTAATAATTATTTTCTGAATAATTATTCATTTGTAATATTTAAATAAACTGAGACTACGCGTATTTAATATTAACGCTTAATTATTTCTGTAAATTAAATAATTCATCTGTAATATTTTCTGAGACTAAATACTTATTAACTGAATAAACTGTAATATTTATAGTATTTAAATAAACTGGGGTTGCGTATTTAATTTATGCGTTTCTGTCTCTGTCTAATAATTAATACTTATCTAGTTTATTAAAATTAAATTGCGTATTAAAATATTCTGATTTTTAAATACGGATTTTACAGTTTAACTATCAAGTATTCATTAGTAATGTTAAAACCATAGTCATAACCCTAAAAGAGAGTAGTGGTAAAGTAAACTCACTTAGTGTATGAATTTATATAGCTATTCAAGCTTATAATTATTTATTCTAACATATTAAATTAAATCCAAAAGATGACCACACATGTTATTTTACTTTACCCAAAATCCTACCCATGGACTTTTTCTCACACCAACACCCAGTTACCCTTCCATTTTTGTTAGGGTCTATAGCTATCTCACATCCTCTTCAGCTTATTTTGCCAACTGAAGTTGAAATACAGTTGATATCAGATCTGTCATTTTTGCTTGATTTAGAAAGGTAATGGTTATATAATTTTAGACATAGAATATGTTACCTTAACTTTGACTTCTTTTATTTTCCTATACTGTTTCAAAGATTGAATTTGTTGCTTGTTAAACTTTTAGGAATATGAGTGAATCAGGGGTGAAGCTAGTGAATTAGGGAGTGAACCCAACACTAGTTCAAGGACATATAATTACGTCAAGACACTTATAATGTTGGTTTATAGAGTTCATAACAATTATTTAAAACCCTAATATGGATCAAAGAGCGCATAGCGGAAGCGATTAACAAGATCATTAATTTAACACAATTATGATTAATCAAGGCTAGGGTTACATACCTTTATCCTAGCAAGATCCACAAGACGACGGAGCAAACGACAACTAGGGTTTATCACGAACACCACCAAGAATATAGTCTAAAGTAAGACTATATCACGTTCTTGTACACACGTGATACGGCGAGTTAACCGTGAGTCTAGCACGAACAAACCGAGCTTCCAAGTCTATGGAAGATCTACCCAACAACCCTAGAGAGGGGCTAGGACTAGATCTAGAATAGCTTATTGAAAATCAAAGAAGAACCCTAATAGGGTGTTTGTTTGGCCGGCGGTTAGAGCAAGAGAAAGAGAGATGTGAGGTGAAAAATTATGAGGCTTTAGGTTTGTTTATATACACCTTGGAAAACTTCTCTTCCAAGGTTAAACAAGATAAAGCAACAAAATCTTTTCTCCTTATCTTTGTCTCCTCTATTTAGGCCGGATATATACATGCTCCAAAAGAGGTTTCCGGAATTTTTCCGACTCCTTCTTTTAGCTTCTTTAACCTTCTATAACGGTCGTTTAATACTTAACTTTTAATTACTTAACGATCGTTAGCTACGGTTTGATTTAATAAATATAATAAATATATTTAATAAATAAATAAATTAACTCTTCACGTAATGTGTGCAATCCCGTGATCTCGAGTTCGATCCTATCTCACGACTATTAATTTTAAGTCCATAAACTTTCAGCTCCCACTTGGACAAAATTCTAATATCGTGATCACATTGACTAGCGTCTAGTTACACTAGCAATGTCACTAGTACAACTCGAGTAAGGTTTCTTGGACAAAACCTTTTAATTATTAAATCATTATTATTATTATCCTTTCATTTCAAATACAACGTTAATAAGGATATGGATCCTAGTCATTCCTTTCATTAACCATTCTGTTTCTCGTTTACGGATATAGCAAGATCACCAAAACAAATTTGGGTGCGGCCGCACAAATATCTTACTACTTCCCCGAGGGGCCCAGCTGTATTATACTTCAAAATAAATTTTGAAGGAAATGAATCCCATTTTGACTACAAGCAAAACTTATGAACTTTGCAACACCTCCAGAAATAATCCTTATAGCTACCAGTTACGTTTAGCGTTAGATTATTCCACAGAAATGCACTAGATCCACGACAGTTTCCTGGTATCTCAGGTCTAAGGATAACTATTTATGATTTACTTGATGACAGAGATCCATAAAGTAAAATCATATAGTTGGGATAAGTCCAATATTTGATCCATCAAATATCATCCAAAATTGACCAATATACTTTCAAGTATACTCTGTCACTATTTTGAATTGTCTTAGTTTAATAATATTCCCATATTATTAATCGACAACGGACATTTAGAAACATCATAATGCTCATGGATTTAAAACATGTGAAATAGGATACAAAATCAAATAACAGAAAATAAACGAAATCCAATCTTTATTTCATCAATTCAATAATGTCTTACATCCTTTATCCAAATACTAAAATAGATCAATGCATAAAACTGGTACATGCATCATGCCTCTAGTAATGACATTCATACTTGTTTGGCAAAGCATAAAATAACCAATCTTGACCTATTGAAATTTTGAGAATACTTTCTTCAAGAATTCAAATCATTGAAACTCTTGTACATGTGCATCCAAACAATTTGATATTGCCACATAGTATCAAAATTGTGAAACATCCTTGATCACCAATTTCCTAAACTTCCAAAACACATTTGAAGTTCAAAGTATTCTAATTCTTTAATGTATAATGCAACTTTAATCAACATGTCATTTCCAAAGATCCCATGACTAATATTGAGTGTTACCTCAATTATATCTTTTCAAGTTTTACAACTTGTCATAAAAGATACAAAATACGTTACCATTAATATCTATTATGTAATGTTTGATTCCAACCAAAACCTTCAAGTTTGTTGGCTATGATAATTTGCACAACGATTGACAAATTATCCATCTATAGAATATGGAAGCCAATCCAAGATTTAGGATGTTATTCTATTTCCAAACATATTCCTTCAGAATATTCATTACACAAGTTATTCAATAACTTCTTAAATAGATTAATATATTCAAATCATCATGTATTTTAAGCATGATATAAATACAACACGACACACATGAAAATTTCTCAAACCAGATTTAGATTTCTTCATGTCCTAAATATCCATGTAAACTTACTACATGGCATATTACGTTGTATTTCCACCGCATAAATAAATAAATTTATTTGTCCCAAGGTTATGTATATCTTATTTTCTAAATCTTCTAAGTAAAGTTTCATCTCAAATCTAAACCAAATCAACATTTAATTTGAATGAAATCTCACTTTCTTACATGTCTATTTGACACATATAATTTAAGAAAATAACCATAATACTCCCACTAGCTTTTAGGAATACTCAGAAACCATCTTATTTAAATTTAAAACCAAACTTGGATTTCAAAATAAACATAAGAATAATCTCCTAGATGCATGCTTTTATCTATTCATGGATAATTGCATTTTGTACTTTTCCAAAGATTTATATTTTGAAGTAATAAACTCATTTCGATTACTTAAGTGCTTTCTCAAGTAGTCATTCAAGAAATAGTTCACATATATCCAAATTTGTCAATTAAAATATGACCATCAAAATCTTTATATATTTAATGTATTTAGGAAAGAATACTCAATCACAATTAATTACTTAAATGTGACTAATAATCTATTCACAATACATACATTAAATATGTGTACAATTTTGTCCATATAGTTTCGACACAAAGATTAAACCACTACAATTGGCGTTTTTCTTCCTTTGACGAAACTCATCTTCAATTTCTAGTCAAACTATTTAAGATAAACCAAATCTAAAATTTGATTACCTTGTTGGACAACATCTATAACAATCATAGTATGAGTAGTTTACCCAAAACAATATTTGGTAACAAATCACAACAATTATTTGTAACTCATAATTCTCAGCATACAAATCAAATATCTGAGATATCCTTGCGGACCTATGACATAAATTCCTTTATCTTGAGAGTTAGCTTTTACAAGCCTTCCTCATGATAATTACTAGTGTATTTTAGAAGATCGTGTATCTTGTAATTTTATCTTTTAAGATCAAAACTCCCACTTGCTTTTAGTAACTTAAAATTACTCTTTAAATACATAGCAAATAGATCAACACTCCAACGTTATCTATATGGGACATTACAAAACACAATGACAGTTCCATACTCTTTATTTTCTAAACAATCCACTTCATAAGTAGTTTAGCAAAATCCGAACTTCATTTAAGATATAATGTGATTCATCACATTCCATATATAATGGTATCTTATTAATCTTCTTAGCTCAAGTCATACTAACCTTGATATCTTTTGGAAGAAAAGGAAGATATAGTTATCTTGAATCAATCATCTCCATCAAATTGAGAGTTTTGATTCTCCTAATGAACATACCATAACAATGATGTATTTCATTTAGGGAAATATTGTAAGTCAATCTTAACAATATTAAGATAAATATATATCTTTGGGTTTACCTATATACCAACTAAATCATCTTAATGGTATTACAGATTTTCTAACCATTTTGCATGCTTTATAACTCAAGTACTTTTAATACAAAGTCACTTCATAAAAGTTATAAGTCCATTACACGTTACATGTATATGTCTTTAGTGAAATAGAGACAATACATTAACGTCTTACTTTATATTATACGTCTTCCAAGACTTTATGTTTGTGACTTTATACAATAAATCATAAACATGTATAACTAAAGTAAATCATGAACACCACTAGGTTTCATTCATCTTTTCAAGTTAATTTACTCCTATACTATTATATGAACACCACTAGGTTTCATTAGTAGTATAAGATTACTCTATGTATCTTATGTCATTCAAGGAATTTGTCCTATTTTAAGAAACTTCAAAACATTCCACGCCCGATCTTACGACATGTGGATATTTTACCCTTGTGTGTACAATTTAGTCCAAGCTCTTACATGACTAAATCAAAACAACAAGTGTTTCTTAATGTGAATGATATATATACTTTTAAGTAGTCTTTTAATCATATTGACACATGATCTAAACATTAATTAGATTGTTAGTCTCTTATCTTAAAGACAAGAGAATCATATCTTTATGAGTTGTTTCTTGCACACAATGTTCATTTCTCCCACTTGTGCATGGAACAAACTCATATATAAGATAAACATCACGTCTAACGTTCGTCTATACAAATATGATTGTGCCACATATATTAGCTTTTACAAGTAGACGTAGAACCACTTAATCAACAAGAATCAGTACATAACTATCTTTGAAGATATTAGTGTCAACAATTCGAAAGTAATTATCTTAGGACATACTAAAGATAACATGGGTTATTACCAAGACAACAAGGCTAACTCCCACTGAATTAGAGAATGTTTTAATAGACTCAAAATCAGTAATACAACACAATTCTCCCATTGAACTTGACAACATTGAAAATGTTTCATAATCGGTGAAAATAATTAGTGTTGTGTTTACTTTCTTACACTTTTGAAAAAAAAAACACATTCACAACAATTACTTATAGCGTTTAAGAGTGTATTCTACTTCGTAAATGATGACTTACCCATCAAATGCTTTTTAACTTGAAAGACTTGACATGCAATTTCTTCCTTAATAGGTCTACCAACCCCAAAATGGTATGTAGTGCCTATAAATGGTCAAAGCACAACTACTAGACAAATATGCTAGTTTGCCTTATAACCAATTAGCGGTAACTTTTAATAACTCAAAATATGCACTTTTCTTAACTATTAAAATTTGCTATGAGTTACGGATTTGAATTTGACATTTCTAAAATCCTTATTACTCCTTCTTTACTCATGAAAAAGAGTTTTAGGTTTATCATTCATTTGTAAATTGACTCTATCCTCAACCATACGGTTTGTAGATCAATAAATGAATAAACCATGTTTACGGTGTAACGTTGCATTAATACATTTGCAAAAGAATTTACAAAATTCAATTTTAGTATTTTCGATAATACCATTCAAGAAAATAAAATTACCCCGGTAATAATAACCATAGTATTTTCCTTGAAAAAACTAGAATCCATATTGACATAGATTTATCACATCAGTTGATCTGCTAGTGACAAATGTATTCAACACAGTAACTTGTCGAACAATAATTGCCAAATCAAATTGCAATTTCTAGATATGTCAGGGATTTACATTGCCAAAATCATTTGCATTGTAAACATGTTTCATCCCTTCTTTATGCCTTAAGTTTCCAGATCTCACTGAGTAACTCAATTAAGTCGACTAATCTAAAGAACGTAAAACCTTCATGTGCAATCTTATTCAGTCATGAAGTTTTCTCTCCATTACAACATCGTCCGATATCTTATATGACGACAATTGTAACTTCAAGTGTTTGTCAATTAGAGGGCATATGACTTAAATTTTAGGGTATAGATTTTGGTGTCAAAATCATGTATGGAGAAGCATGCATACATCTCCATAACATAAGTTTAATAAAACGTTTAGTAAACTTTTTTGTTGAGACTAAAAGTTCATCATATACTTGCAAGTTGAGGTATTGGTTAAACCAATTAAAGATTTTACACACAACTAAATTCACACCGTACTTTTCTAGAACTTAGCTAAAGCACAAAGCAATAACCTTATTCATTGTGTTTCGGATGTGAATTAATGTAGTTAAATCAACCTTAAAGAATTATACCAATAACAACCGTAGGTAATTCCAATTTTGACGCACAGGCGAGCCGGGAATTTGGTCAGCGCTGAAGCATAACACCTCCTTCCTTAACCGGGTACATGACCAGCGGTGCGTTATACCCACTTTATAGTTTGTCAAAATTGAGTAGGCCGTTAAGTTGCTATTGCAATTCTAATCAACGCAAATCATATGTAATTTAGATCTCAAAATAATTCATTTATTTTAATATGATTTAGTCCATATTAATTTTTCTTGAAAAAAATTACCCTTGTTTACAACATACAATTAAAACAAAACGTATGAAAACAAGTAGGTACAAAAAAAAACTAAATCATAAACACATAATAACAATTTATATGTGCAATAAATAAATCAAATAGCCACATGCATATGATTTATTCAATAAATAATATCAAATCTAGGTTTTTATATACATATAAAAGTCTTCCCTAATTTTAGATTTATTGAATCAAATAAAGCATGTAGCAAAAAACGTAACAATTACCACATAAAACATATGATCCATGAAAAACATGCATGTTCATCATGGATCTCCCTCATATCTTAACAATTAAATCTCTATGGATCGAAACATGAATTTACACAACATAACAATTAATCATGCAATTCATCAAAATTCCACCCAAATCACTTAACAATTTAAATAAATCACTACGGATCGTAACCACGCATGACATAACAATTAATTCATGCATACATCTAAAGTTAATTACCATGTAATTTTAGGGTTTACAAAAAAACTTCTTTTTTTTTTTTATAAAAAAAAATTCGGCATAGCCGATTTTAAAAAATAATAAAAAAAAACAAAACCCTAATTTTTATAAAACCTAAAAAACAACATGTAATTTTAACACAAATCAATATTAGTTAAAAAACTTTAGATCTTGATAATTATAATCATGTTAAAACGGCTCTCGATGCCACTGTTGGTTTATAGAGTTCATAACAATTATTTAAAACCCTAATATGGATCAAAGAGCGCATAGCGGAAGCGATTAACAAGATCATTAATTTAACACAATTATGATTAATCAAGGCTAGGGTTACATACCTTTATCCTAGCAAGATCCACAAGACGACGGAGCAAACGACAACTAGGGTTTATCACGAACACCACCAAGAATATAGTCTAAAGTAAGACTATATCACGTTCTTGTACACACGTGATACGGCGAGTTAACCGTGAGTCTAGCACGAACAAACCGAGCTTCCAAGTCTATGGAAGATCTACCCAACAACCCTAGAGAGGGGCTAGGACTAGATCTAGAATAGCTTATTGAAAATCAAAGAAGAACCCTAATAGGGTGTTTGTTTGGCCGGCGGTTAGAGCAAGAGAAAGAGAGATGTGAGGTGAAAAATTATGAGGCTTTAGGTTTGTTTATATACACCTTGGAAAACTTCTCTTCCAAGGTTAAACAAGATAAAGCAACAAAATCTTTTCTCCTTATCTTTGTCTCCTCTATTTAGGCCGGATATATACATGTTCCAAAAGAGGTTTCCGGAATTTTTCCGACTCCTTCTTTTAGCTTCTTTAACCTTCTATAACGGTCGTTTAATACTTAACTTTTAATTACTTAACGATCGTTAGCTACGGTTTGATTTAATAAATATAATAAATATATTCAATAAATAAATAAATTAACTCTTCACGTAATGTGTGCAATCCCGTGATCTCGAGTTCGATCCTATCTCACGACTATTAATTTTAAGTCCATAAACTTTCATATAAAGCATACAACCACAAATCTTTCATATGTTTACAATGATCTGAATCTTAACAGCGTATATGAAATTTTAGGTGTGTTTACTATAATTTGATAATGGGATTGTATTTGTAACATTCGCTTAACATACAGATATTTTTCATCTTAATTAAAAACATCTTATGGGTGAACTAAATAACGGTCACGCCCAAGAGTTTTCGGACCTGATCATCATATTTGAAGGATGGGCAATAGATTTTTATGCAAATATGAAATTAAGTGGATGACAATGTTTCTCTTTTTGTTGTTGTGCAGATTAATTTGTGGTAACGATTATTAAGCTATTTACGATTTTATATGTTCCTTTTATGTTCTTAAGAAATCTATTAATCTAGAGGTGCATTTGGTTATAGATCAAGAGTTAAAAGTTTGTATAATTTTTCCTTGTACATTAGTTGTTAAGACTTTTCCATGACAGGATTTGTATCATGAAACTTTTCCATCCTCGCATGAGTTATTTACTCTCTACTTATCAAATACAAGACTTACGGTATATTATTCTTTTTGAATATTTTCTTGCTTTTTAAAGGATGAAGAACGAGATCTACTACTTCTTGTAACAGACATAGTTAAATTTTGTGTCCTGCAACATGATATTGCTGCCCACTAGTTTATTACCAGGTTTGGTTCAACCAAAAAACCTAAAACAAGGTTTTATATACTTTTTATTAGTTATTGCAAGTATTGCAAATGAGCCGAGCTTTTGGTTGTTTCTTTACTTATATAGGAACATTGGTGATGTGTCTGATGTCGTAGGCATACCTATAGACATTGGCGGAATGGCCCATCTGGCACGCTTATTGGACTACACCTTTATGAAGGATTTCTAAGCGTGTGTGTGTATTTGTGTGTGCATTTCGCTTTTTTTTAACATTGTTTTACATATGTCCATGTGCTACACTTGATATAAATGTGGAAACCTTGGTTTCCTCGATCTTTTAGCTACTAGGAATGCATCATGTTCATATGATTAGATAATCAAAGCGGAATTAGAACACGACACATTAACAAGGTGTTTGGACACAAAGAACATGAATTAAACAAATGGATTGCTCATTATATTGATAATCAACAATCACTAGACGTGTATACATTAATCCCACGTCTAGTCGACACACGCTTTTAGGTTTACATTGTATATGAAAGTTATGAATAAAACCTAATACCCTTGGTTCCTTTTATAGTGTAAGGATTAGGGTTTACAAGAGATAAGAATGAATAAACATGTAAATCTTCTATTCAAATAAACTAATACAGAATATATTCTGCATACTTATCTAAATAGAAGCTTCCAACAACTTTGTCAATGTTTCTGTCAATGCTTGGATTGCATGTGACAATGCTTGGATTGCACTTGACAATGCTTGTCAATGTTGACTTCTGTCAATGCCTGATTTGCTCTTGTCAACGCCTAATTTACTCTTGTCAACGCCTGAACAAATGTCTTCATGTTTTCTTCGTTTTTGAGTTTCTGCCACATCAACTTTTTGACCCAACAATCTTCCCCTAGTTGATGTCGGCAAAACTCTTTGTGTATCTCTTGTAAGTTGTACATCATCTTCAAATTGCTTCCCCTCAAATGTAGCATGTATGTCTTTCCCTTTTTGTCACATCAACAGGGAAGTAAATAATGTATGCAATCTTGAAGATTCTCCAAATGTAGGCTCTATGTAATGATTTTGAAGAAAAATAAATATAATATTCTTGATGTAAAAGTAGAATAACCCAAACCTATGTTCCATATCTTGTACGATGTGATGAAGTGTGTTGCAGATACAAAAATCCTCATCCATTGTGAGACACTGAGCACGATAATGTAACTCCTTCAAGTGATAGAAAATATGTGCATAGAGTACCATAAGAAAAATCACATATTCCTTGATCTTGTATCACTTCATCAGTAACAATGTAAGCACAAACAAGTTACCTTAAAAGTCCATGACTGGAAGTGCACGACTTTAAGTATGATAGAACACAAACTCGCGAAAATCTTCTTCGAACATCAAACTTACCATAAGAATTCTTCCCCTTAAGCCAACACCTCTTCATGACAAGTCTTAATGAAATATCTTCATATGTAAAAGTGAAACGACGGATAACTCTTTCACAAGGCTACCACGATTACATAAGAAATATTATTCCAATTTATTCACGAATTGTTGCTAACTCACGTTAAAATCATTGATCCCTTTTAAAAATATCCAAGCCATAAATATTAACTTTATATTCTATATAAAAACGGAGATTCATGTACCTTTGCGTGTAAATACCTCCTTTTTGTGTGCTAAAAACGTACCAATTTTCTCAAACAACAGCTATCCTTTTGTTACCCGAGAACCTTCATTGTCCAATATTTCTGTCATGTGTATTGTCCCATATCGGACGAAACGTATCAGCGTTTGAACAAATCTTTTCTCGGACAACTCATGTCAATGCTTTCTATCAGCGTTTGACTTATTCTTGTCAGCGTCAAATTAACAAGTGTCAGCGGCTACGCAAAAACCTTTCAGCGTCTCATTTATCCACTACCAAGATCTGTGGATTACCAAAGTTTGCAAGTAAAGTCACTTCCCTTTTCTGTTTATATCCCACGTTTTACTCACACATACCTTGACCTTTCCTTTTTAAATCCATATATCACGTTGAACAAATGAGCCATAAAATACGTCCAATATATTTTCTCAAAAAGGAAACAAAATATATTTTTCAAGTGGAAACCGTATCACAAAAGTTGCGTCCCTTTTTAACCAAATAAAACCATCACGTGATCTTGCTTTATGCAATATTAATCATATGAATAATATGCATATACCACAATCCATACCTTCCTTAAATCAGCATATCACGTCCTAAAAATCAGAGACTTTAACCAAACTTGTTCCCATAATTTTCGTGAGTTACAACTGCTTTCAAACAATGATCCATACGCCTTGACTTTTTCAAACCCAGAAAATCAGTAACTTAAAATCATTCTCTCCCAAGACGCACGCCTTTTTCTTAGACCATGTATTCTCATAGACTATCCTCACGTGATGTTCCTTTCTCATCCTTGAATCGTGTTAAGATCTAGGCAGAACAGTCCTTTTATCCTTGGACTTTGCAGAACCTTCGTCCCTTTTTCTGTCTATCTAGGGTTTAATACATCGAACCCAGCTTTGAATTATATAACCTGCTGTTAGAATGAATCTAGGGTTTATATGCTGAGACCCTAATATCTTAACAGATTTGAATCCCTCAATCTGTCTTAATACTGAAACCCTAACTAGGGTTTTGAGAATAAATGGATTCGAATCATTATGCATTATAACAGCCTTCAAACCTCCAACATTTCTGCCTTTAGTCGATTTAGGGTTTATAGAAACCCTAATCATGATTTTATGTAAAAGCAGAAAATTGAGTACCTCATTATACAGCCAACTTCGACCTCGAATAACTTATTCAACAAAGCTCAGATCGAAGATCCCTTCGGTGAGATTCTAGACACAAGTTCCAAGAATCTACAGTTCAAAAATCACGATGATCCAACGGTTAACGAAGGAGAAATCGTGTTTTGAACATGGCTGTCCACATAAAACTGCATACATCCTGCTGTTGACTTTGACGCTTAATAACTTTCTCTTGGGGATAAAACTCGACAATCCCTCTGGTGGATGTCTAGATATATGTGTATAGAACACACACAAGAAATTTCGTGACGATCCAACGGTTCAATCAAAAGTTATGACCTTCTGAATACTGTTGCGCACACAAAAACGTCCAGAAAAACCCTAGACGGATTTTTCTTCTTTTCACCATACACGAACACCTTGTTGGTCCTAGCATCACGAGCCACGAGGCTCTGATACCAACTGTGGAAACCTTGGTTTCCTCGATCTTTTAGCTACTAGGAATGCATCATGTTCATATGATTAGATAATCAAAGCGGAATTAGAACACGACACATTAACAAGGTGTTTGGACACAAAGAACATGAATTAAGCAAATGGATTGCTCATTAGATTGATAATCAACAATCACTAGACGTGTATACATTAATCCCACGTCTAGTCGACACATGCTTTTAGGTTTACATTGTATATGAAAGTTATGAATAAAACCTAATACCCTTGGTTCCTTTTATAGTGTAAGGATTAGGGTTACAAGAGATAAGAATGAATAAACATGTAAATCTTCTATTCAAATAAACTAATACAGAATATATTATGCATACTTATCTAAATAGAAGCTTCCAACAACTTTGTCAATGTTTTTGTCAATGTTTGGATTGCATGTGACAATGCTTGGATTGCACTTGACAATGCTTGTCAATGTTGACTTCTGTCAACGCCTGATTTGCTCTTGTCAACGCCTAATTTACGCTTGTCAATGCCTGAACAAATGTCTTCATGTTTTCTTCGTTTTGAGTTTCTGCCACATCAACTTTTTGACCCAACAATAAAGGGCGATTTTAAAATTGCCATTTGATATTATTCTTCAAGAATCACGAGTTTTGGATATCAATGTTTTGTACGGATTCTTAGAGCCTGTAGTGGTTGTTCTACATAAGGTGGGCTTGAGATATGGATTTTTATATCGAGGATTGTATTCAAACGTAATAAATAGCTTGTTTTTTACATTCTTGAGATATGGATTTTTATATCGAGGATTGTATTCAAACGTAATAAATAGCTTGTTTTTTTACATTCTTTCAGTATAAGGATATGTTGATAGTAGTCCCGTTATCTATTGGTGGTGTTGTAATGGTTGGAAGGACTAAAATCGTCTATTATACTGGCAACAAAATCGTAGAGGTACAAACTGCGCTTGTAAGTTAACTAGGATATATTTACATGCATAATAAAAAGGAATTGACCAAGGATCATGTTGTCGTTTAATTTTTATAGATGATAGTTAAGAGCTTTGGAGAGATGAATGACTATAACTATTTACTAGGCGAGCAAATCGTTATTTTATGGAAGTTTACTGTAATACATGAAGAAAATAAATTGTGAGTAACAAATCTTTTTGTTTATTTATATGTGTGTTTTTTAGAACTTTTGTTACGCGGTCATGTTAATGCATATGTGAAAAACTATCAAAATCTTCATTTTTAATCATTTGTGTTTTACTTTGAAGTTTTTTGTTATTCTTAACCTTTTTTAGAACTATAAATAATTTTAGGTTCTAAAAATCATAGATTCTTTATTTTGTAGTAGTGTTCTCAAGATACAAATTCAGCGTGTGGGAGCAACATCCATCGCTTCAACTTATCTTGTCTTACTGATGAACGTCTCTTTGTTGATTGTGACTATGGAAACTCTAAAGTATGTAAACATTCAGCTTGAAATTGTATTATTGAGGGTTAACATGCCATGAGTTATTCATTTTATTTTCTTTGACTTTCCCTTGCAGCTTATCATTGTTAATATTAAACTCGATACGAAAGATTCTTATTTAAAAATTTCTAGAAGAGTATGCAAACTCGAGACTTGTAATAGATTTCTGGGTGGTTAATCTGAGGCTGCATGATCAACACATGATAATGATTTGTTCTGGAACAAGCAAACACGCTTCTCTTTCGATTGTTAGAAAAGGAATATTGTTAAATGAACATGTAACGACTTCTTTCTTCCCTTTGTGTATATGGTGAGTTTTTATTTATTTATATGACAATATATTATCGTTTTTTTTTAGAACGCCAAATGTTAGTGGTTAGTGAGTCGAGTCGTGCAATGACATCCAAGCGGAAGAATGTCTTCTTCGAACCTTCGCCTAGTTATGTTAGACTCCTTATCCGTTTCGCCTAAAAGGCCCTTGGCAAGTCTTGAACTCAAGACCTCCAGGAATCCTCCCCCAAAAAAAGCACTTAGTGCAACCTTGGTGGCCAACTGGGCTAAGCCAGTATCGCTTTTAAAGGGCTCTATTGAAGTGAAATGGATTATTGGATTGTATATCAACACAAACAAATGCTATGCATGAAAGATTTGTTGTTAGTTTTGTTTCCGGGACTGGATTTTGGCAATGAAAATAAAAGAGGACAGGCTAGAATTTTTTTTTTGTGTTTTTACGTTTTTCAATTTTTTGCTCTAAGAGACAAACAATTTTTTAAGGATACAACGTGGGGTGAGAAAAGAAGATCTTTTTTGTGTTTTTACTTTTTTCAATTTTTTGTGCTTTTGATTGTCTTTAACTTTTTTGGATTTTTCTTGTGAATTACTTAGACATAAATCTACAAATCTCTCCTCGAATCGATATCTCGATTAAAGGATCCTCAAGGAATGAAAACGATCACGTTGAGTGAACGCCTTCAATGACTTTAGAACGTTGGTGGAACTCCAAAACGTTCAAGAGGGTTTAATCTTTGAAACCAAGCTAATATATATGATACGTAGATAATACTTTGGTCGGCAAATCCTCGATTAGCCCTTTTTCTCAAAACACGCACAAGCAAGCGAGGGAAACGAGGCGGTGCTAAGAACTTAAGAGCCTTTTTCCCTTATGTCGTGAAATACAACCGCCTTATACCCACCTTATAGTTTTTGTTAATCAAAATTAAGCTTCTCGAAAGTAATTATCTATTTTGCCTTTTTCTTTTGCTTTAGATTCGAATACAATAATTGAGTGATGAAATCCCAATTAAGGTTGCGTTTTCACGTTTGAAAATATTGTGGATTTATTGTGATACGTAATACAATATAGTAATATTTGTACATAAAAAACGAAAACCGATAATACGTATGATTAGAGTGCTAATCACACAATTACTATTTATGGATAATATTAAAAACAAAATTGTTCAAATTTAACGCAACACGCCTCCCCGGCAGTGGCGACAAAATGATTGTATTAAAAATACGTCATTTAGGAAAAAGAGCGTATAAAGCGGTAAGCACTAAGCGTACGTTTAGGAAAACGTAAACACTTATGACCCTGTTGTGTGAGTTCGTTCTCGAGGAGAATTAATGTGTGTGTTAAACTTGTTAAATTTGTGATTAATATTGATGGAAAGAAGAAAGAAATTGACGGATTATGGTAAAAACTATGCTACAACGATAAAAACGCGGAATCGTAAAACTCGACAAAAATTCAAACTACACTAAAAATTACCAAAACTTAAATCTAAGTTGAGAAAAATCTAATTAAGACAAAAGTGAAAACCAAATCTTGCAAAATCTTTTTAATTAATTTATATAATTTTTAAAGATTAATAAAAACCCTAAAATTAAATAAAACAAATAAAAAGTGAAAATACAAAATTTTCTGAATGTAAACCTAAAATATACTAAATAAAGTCTAAAAATTATTTTTATAAAATTTTTAACTATTGTTTACTAATTATAATCTAATTTATAAAATTTAAAATTTATAAATTAATAATAAAAAATCTAATAAAGACAAAAGTCTGAAACTAATTTTAGAAAATCTTAAATTGCTAACTAATGCTTGGAAAATTGAGATGAAAGAAAAATTGGCTCAAAATAAGCTGAAATCGAGCTTATTAAGCTCGAACTTATAATGATAAGCCAAACAAACAAACCCCTTAAATAAAAGATTATGGAAATGTATACCAGTCAAAGACGCTAGGACAGTTGGTTAGAGTGTGGGTGTGTGAGCGGGGGATCGTAAGTTCAAGCCTTGGCAGACCCCAAATTTTTTTATAACTTTTTTTCTTTGGGTTACTGTTGGTGCACAGTCACTATAACAACAATCCTCGCCCAAAATGTTAACACAATACACGATTAATCACGCCCAGGTTTGGGCTTTTTGCAAGTGAGTGAAAAGTAAAAATTAACCAAATCCACTTTCTTAAAACAACAATTAACCAAATCCAATACAATATAAGCTACGAATTTATATGAGCTTGTGAACTCAGTTATGATCAACCAAAAAAATGAGCAGCAGGCCTTTCTCTTTTATTTTGGTTACTTTGTGGATTCACTTGGTGTTGATAACTGTTTGGTGTTGGACATAGGGCACCCTCACTTGCGTTTTTGCAAGTGAGGAGTCGCCGTTTAAACAATGACGACACAAAAAGCTCAAAACATAAACACAAAACCATTCACACAAAAATAAAACAATTAGCAGGCACTCTTTGGATAATCAGCAATCAAACCTCCACTTTTTCTGTTTCTTATGGCTGTTCCTGTTTGCACATGCAATAAACACTCTACAAATTGTCACAGAATTCCTAACATAGTAGGGGTGGTGTTCCTTGTTTGAGTATCGATTAATTATCACAAAGCACAATATCTTAACAAAAACCCTCTATGCTCAATCCTCAATCAAAATTAACACAACTTACACTACTAGCCTATATCCTATGTTACTGAGATTTGAATGAAATACTATAATAAGCTAAGCTCAACCTCAAACACGCAGATTAAACACCTAGTAAACCTACCAACAATCAAACATACCAAGCACCCGAATATCAATATGCACAACGACAAACGCAACAAAATGAAAAGCAAAGAAAATTATAGCCAATCATAAATTCAGCATGATAAAACGCGAGTTCGACTTCACATATTCATGAACACAGTCTCACAAACCATTCATCGTCCTCATCATCATGACTTAACATTCAACTAACAACTCAAAACTAAGTGGAGTCAGATCACCATATCACATGAATATTCAAACCATAAAAAAACAATCCATATAGTAGTTTATGGCAGATTCAACTTGATTTAAAAATAAGCAAATTCAATGACGCGAATACAACTAGAAGTAAAAATCAACACTACAACCACAACTAATTCGCTTCAAGGAAAATTTCATTCACATATATCAAACTCCAATACAACAACCTATCCTAGAAATTTTCATACCAAACTTTTAAAACAAGAATTATGCAAATTAGAACAAATAAATCACCAAGTCACACCACAAATTCTCACACCAATAACAAGAACATAACATCAAATCTTCTTGTCAGAAAATGCAAAAATAAAATGGAACTTTAAACAAACCTCGAGGGCGTACATCCACGCCCTCGAATTTCAAGCTTATGTGACGGGGAATTAGTCACAAGCTTCCAATCCTAAAAACACAAAACAAACAAACAAAATCCAGGAATCAAAACCTATGGTCTTGATTCAGTGAGCTTACAATGGAGACAAATAAAACAGATTTTTTTTCAAAATCTTTTCAAAACCACTTCAAAACCTTAAAACTTGAAACTTGCTGATAAACTTAAACAAGAAAATACAAAGCCACTTCAAATCCTTACACGGATTCACATGAACAGGGAACCACAAACAAAAATATAAAAACCACCACTTGAATCATAAACACTAAATAAAAATGGAACTCGGATCTTTTAAAAACTACAATCTTTCATTTCATAAAAAATAATTACAATTTTAAAATAAAAATCCGAGACCAAGGAAAAAAGGGATACCACAAGTTGGTCCTCAATTTACATCCTGCTCGGATTGTTCTGGAATGACAAGAAATACAAATCGTAAAGCTAGTGAGTTTCCTAGTTTACCCTTTAGAAGATTTGTATCTCAACTGGAATATGCCAATTTTTTGAACTTGGTCTAAGGCTCCCATGTGATCTCTGGAGTTGCCAGCTGTTGGAAATGATCTAGGTCCTTGCAAGGACCCCTTTGGGAACACAAAACATATTTTAGCCATAGGATCTCTATTTCCCATTTGTTTGTATCCATTTTTGGAGCAGGGGACCTCGTGGCAGGGTCCCACGAGGGTGAGGTGGAAGATTCGAGGATGAATATGGGATGAGGGGACCATGAATTAAGTTTCTGGAAGCTTTGGTTGTAAACCCCTTTGGTTTGATAAGAGAACAGTGATTAGGGTTTAGTAGTAATGAAAACATCGAAGGAGGCTGTTGATCCGTTTTTTGGGTGAGTGGATTTATGTTAATAGACAAACAAAATAATGTATTAGTTAATAACGTTTAAAAACTAACTAACATATGTTTTTGTTGTGGAATGTGACGCGGCCACAGGTTTGGGCTGATGGGTGGTGGTCGGGTTGTATTCGGGTGGGTATGATGAGGTGGAAGGAGATTATTGGTGGCATGGGATTTGCTTTTAGGCAATTATAGTCCCCACATTTCCAGAAAGTTTGCATAGCATGTTTTGAGCAATTTACTTCCATCTTCATTTGCAAATAAGTTTGATCAGTTAACCAAAAAGGCCCTCCAAATTTTAATAACATGAAAACAAGGACCAATAATGTAACAAGGGCATTCTTCAAAGGCTGATTAAGTAACATCTTGAAACTTTAGGGACCCAACTATAATTTTAGAGATATACAAGGGTTTAAAGTGACAAGTCTTCAATTCTTAAGGGACTAAAGTTGCCAAATCTTCATTCTTCAAGGGTATTTTGGAAAATTTAACATTCGGGTTCGGTTCATTGTGCGACTTCGTATCCCGTGTCGTTTTTGATTGATTCTTGTGCTCTTTTATCATTTTCTCGATATCCGTACCTAAAATACACATTGAATAAACACAAGCATATATATGACAGTTTTTATGATATTTTCATCGTTTTAAGGCCGTTTTGGACGATGAGACCATGTATAAAAGAAGTCTCATCAAGCCTCAAAGTTATTATCAAAGGGAAAAGGGAGTATTGATGTGATAACTCTGTATGACACATAATTGGGAGTATAGGGGCCAAATATGTCCAGACAACATAAGCCCGCACAACCAACCACAGCCCGCCATGTCACCATGCCCACCAATCACCACACTCCACCTCCACATCCCCTCCACGTCTACTTTCCACCACCCTTTAAACATATTTAGTTATTAATCAATATTTTTAAATCATTTTTGGGCGCCTAACGTATATTAAACCCCCAAACCGGATCAACACCACCATTATTCATTTTCTTTAAACATATAAACCCTAATCTCATTGATCATTCAAACCAAAGGGGTTTTGTATAATACCTTTAAGATCCCTAATTTGACCCATCCTAAACCAAACCCAACCATAAAAACCGACCCCACTATACCCATGTGACACCCCTGACCCTCTCCTGCTCAAGTCCCTTTCCATAAAACCCCTTGAGGGGACATGATCAACGTCCCAAAACGTTTAATTGGTCCCTACTAACTTCCCAACGGTTCAAGATCAAGAAAGATAGTTGTCATCACAAGAAAGAGTACAAGATCACAAGATGCCATCAAGAGCAGATTTTGAAAATTGTTGACCAAGGGCAGCGTTGTAATTTTTATGTCTAGGGTTTCATTTTTCATTGTAATTCTAGAATTTTCTGTTATGTAGTATAAATATGGACGGGGTGTGTCCATATTTGTTGTTCTAGCTTTTTGTAAAAACTTTGAAAATTAATGAAGTATTTAGTTTTTGAATTTTATAAACTATGCTGAGTTCCTTTATTGTTTTTAGTGTAATCATTTTATTTTTCTTGTAAAACTTTAGTTTATCTTATCAAAACAAGAATAAGGCTCAAGGATACTTGGTCTTGTTGTGATTTCTATATAAGCTTGTAGAAGCTTATGGGTTTGTATGGTTGACACTCTATCAAATCCAATAAGCTTGTATAAGCTATTCCTCATTTGGTTTACTTTATTTTGCAAAAGTTTTATCATCTTATTTGAAGAGTTTCCCAAATACTTTTGGTTAATGTTTCGAGACCCAAAAGTCCATAAGCTACCTATAAGCTTGCTTGAAAACCAAGCTTATAGGACTAGTTTCTGGATTTTTGTTACTTTTCACTTTCTCAAAGCATTTCGGTTTCAAGTTTGGTGTTTTCCCCAAAATATTTGTGGTTTAAAATAGAATTGGTCTTGTTTTACTAACCACTCATAAGCTAGCCTACAAGCCGCTTGAAAAACAGCTTGTAGCCTTGCTTACTGGGTTTGTTTGTTGTTCATTTGCAGCTTAAGAGATCTTGTCTGTTGTAGACTTGATATCGAACTGTTGTAGTCCTCATATCCATCACCTTTAGGGTTGTGACTGTTGTAGTCTGCCCTTACACTCTCTTGCATACAACAAACTCACATACACCATCTTTCCCTCACTTTAAGCTAACTAGGAGATGGCATTCAGCTATGATGGGGCCTAGTGGTATGTTATTCTTGTGTATGTTGCCAATGAATGCGTATGTTTTGTTAGTTTACTATGGTTTGATGATTTCTCATATGTTTTCATTATCTAGGTTAGGCTTGGTTGAATATTTCATATATTGTCCTTTGAAAATCTTGTTCATCAGTCATAAGGGGTGTTTGGATCTACTCATATTGCTGGCTATAAGTGACATATAGTAAGTTACAGGGTCGGCCTTGGTACCGGGCGAGGTGGGCGACGGCCCAGGGCAAGAAATTTTTAGGGGCATCAAATTTTAAGTTCTTGTATATAATGATTAGGAACATAATATAGATTTGTTATTGTGAATGGAAAATATAAAATGATGAAGGAAGATGATACATGGGAAAAAGAGATAAATAGAAAAACAGATTATTTAATGTGTTGGTGTTTGGGCCCACGTGGATGTAACTAATATAAATAAAGTTTTCATTTAAATTGTACCGTTATCACCGTACTCATTAAGAGCACAGGAAATCCGTAAGCCATGACACTAAGCCATGGCCTAAAAAGTGCTGCCACGTCAACATTTTTTCCATGACACCAGTTTTTTCCATGGCAACAGTTTTCACTGGTATCCCTGAGTTATGGGAAAACTGGTGCCATGAGAAAAAAAATTTTTCTTTTTTTTTTTCTTTAAGTAAATAATAATAAACATTTTAAAATTAAAATAAAATTCATTCAAATTAAAAAACATTACATAAAAAACATAAAAAACATAAAATTTAAAAAATATGAAATTAAAAGACATAAAACAAAAAAACATTATTATTCGAGCGCCGACTAGTCACGTGGTTGATACGTTACCCGGATTCGTGCCTTTTGAGACTAGACGATTAAGCCAACTAGTCACAATTCGAGCGCCGACTAAAAAACATTATTGTACCGTTATCACCATACTCATTAACGCTTCTTGTAGAAAAGAATCAGTTTTTTTATTAATCAAATGCACTATTATTCTCATTTGTAATATGGCTTAAAGATGTAGAAAAAGTCAAACATATCAGTTTATCACATTACATATTATTCGTTATATTTTAGAGCACTTTCTAATAGTAATATTGTTAGAATCATATAAGTTTCATTTTCATGTATAGTTAGGATGTTTGATTTTCATGATATAGCGCCATTTTCTTGGTTTTAAATTATTTTTTTATTTTTTTAAAATTTAAATTTTAAATATTTTTATTTATGTTATATAATATTTAATTAAAAAATAAAAGTCTGATTTTAAATTAATCTTCATTGTTATAATTTTCACCAACTATATTATAACGTAAACATAAATATTTAAATTTAAATTTGAAAGAAAAACAATGAAAAAATCAATAGAGGACAATAATTTTAAGACCGGATGAAGTATTATTTTAGCGAGTCTTGGTCATGATGAAGTTAGTCGAGGATGAGTAGCACAATTTGCCTAGGTTGGAAATTTCTAAAAATTGTGTGTCGTTCGTCTACAAAGGGCATTTTTTATCGCCCCTGCCCAAGACATCCGAATACTCAGGACCGGCCATGGTAAGTTAGGACTGATCTAAGTGCTAATATAGGCTTGTTAGGTTTGTAGTTTAGCATTGGTCAGGGTAGTGTAAAGCAAAACTTCAAGTTACTTGTTTACATAAATCTGCCAAAACATTCAGTAGGCCTAAGCAGGTTTACTTTTGAGTTTTATATTGTAATCTTGGTAATCAGTTAGAGTTAGGTTAGATTTAGGTTAGATTTAGGGTTATATGCTAGAGATATTAGGTTTGGTTAGTTTATGTTAAAGATATTTAGGTTAGAAACTCATCAGATTGCCAAAAGATCAGCAATCACCATCAGACCCACCATTTGGACATCAGTAACTTGTATTTGCCTGATTATATGATTTTTGTGTATTAAAATTGTGTCTTTTCTTGCTTGCGTTGACTCCTCACACTTCCATGAGTGTGGGGGTGCCTTTGTTTCCAAATAATACCAAGTAACAAAGCCATAAATCGACAAAACTTGTTTCTATGACTGAGCAGTGGGAAGCAGGTTCCCACTGCTAGTGTGTTTCTTCCCACTGACAAGCTAAAAGACAAAACCTTTGCAAGTGTCACTATCAGAATTGTAGGTTTTTGTCTTTAGTGACCTTATTTGAGTATTTTTCAGTGATTTAAATTTTCTCATGTTTATTTATTTATTTTAAGATTTTTAGAAAAAGAAATTTATTTTTCAGATTAGTTTAATTATTTTTTAGAATTATAAGTTAAAAAAAGGTTTTTAATTAATCTGTTTTTGTCCTATTAGGTAAAAATTTACTTTTTTAAAACTTTTTATTTTTTCCCAGTTTTAGTTAAGTGTTTTAAGATTTTTAGAAAAGTAAAATATTTTTCCAATTATTTTATTATTTCTTTAGGATTATTTTAATTTAAAAAGTGTTTTTAGCATTTAAAAAATAGAAAAATAGTTTTAAAAATTTAGGAAAAATACTTTTTAGTGTTTAATATATATAAGTAAGATTTTAGTTTGATAAAATAATATTTTGGGCTTTTTGTTAATTAGATTTAAATTTAGGGCTTTAATTAGCATTTAAAATTGAATATTTAATTAATAAAAGGTTTTAAAATTTATTTATTGAATTTTTATTCTTATTTATATTATTTTAAACTTAATTTAATTTTCAGTTAATTTTTAGCATTAATTTTTAATTTCGTCGCGTTTTACGTATTTACGTTTACGTTTTTACGTTTATCGTCGTAGTGTAATCGTAGTGTAACTCGTCTTTTATTTTTCTCTCTTCAAACCCAAAAACGACACTAATCCAAACATTTATTTATAAGTATTGGCACTATACATGTACACCTCCGCCGAGAACGAACTCGCACTTATTCGATTTATCAGTTTTCCTAAATCGTCGAATTTAATACTTGCCGATTATACGCGTTTTTCCTAAAACGTGTACGAAAGTACATACATCAGTAATTAACCAAATGCTAATCACATGCTACCTTCATTTTGGTTCCCCCATCATACAGCTAGCCTACACGTGTCTCCCCTGCCCCACGCTTCACCTTCAAACAAAAATACTTGCAGGGAATCAACGACCCAAGGTTCTAGCTTTGATCTTAAGCTTATTTGGACGTCCAAGATTGCCTCATTACAACTCATCATCAACTACAGTCCAAGAAAACATTACATGGCAGAAATATCCAAAATTCATCAAGGGCACATTTGGAAGTTCATATGCTAGGGTTTATAGTATTTCTTAGTCTTTCTAGAATCATTGTAGCCTATATAAGGCATTAGGGTACCATAGTTTAAGCTTGTTCTTACATTTTTCTTGTTTCAAACCTTGTAATTCCTTTTTCTAATTTATGAAAAGTTGGTATTGTGTTGTGAAAAAAATCTGAGTTCCATAGTTAATCTCATTTGCTTAGAACCATTGTGCAACAAGTCTTGAGCCCTTTCCACAATAGCTTTGTAATTCCTTTCTTCCCAAAGTGAGAAGAAGTTGGTATAAGCTGTTGAAAAGCTCAAAGTCCTTGAGGCCTTTATTATTTGCTTACTTGCTATAATCCGTATAACAAATTGTGTTTTTCAAAGGATTTTAAGTTTCAAAAGGTTTTTGAGAAGAAAGAAAAGGTTTTCTTTAAGTTTCTTTTATAAAATTTTGGTTGAGAAACAAGGCTTAACAGTTTGCTTATTTGGACTTATAAGTGATCATAGCTCCTTGGTTTATCAAGGCCAAGAGGTAGTGAGCTTATAAGGTTGGATAGCAGCTTGTAGGGTCCTTTGATTCACCAAATTTTGATCTATACTCTTGCTTATCCACTTGTACTAATCCCACTTTCCAAAGGTTCTCAAACCTTGGATTTTGGTTCTTGTTTGTTAGTAAGCTGGTGTTTGTTGTGCTAACACCTAAGCTCACCCAATCCAAGGTGTGGAAGTACACCTTGGAGGTTTGCCCTCTAATCTCTTTTTCTGTCAAACATATGATTGCCATGTGATTGTGTGTTCTATGCTTTGAAGTGGTGTCTTTGTTGCTTAAATCTGTCACATAGGTGTGCTAGATCTTGATTGAGCTAAAATATTGCATGTTATAAGGTTAAAAACAAAAGTTTGTTTGAAATCAAAGAGTGTTTAGATTTAACTGTCATAGGCTTTAAGGCCTTTGTCCTTTGTTTTTCTTTGCTTGTTGCTGCTTAGTAAATGTTTCTAAGGGTTTCATGCTATTGAGTTAAGATTGTGCCCAAATTAAAACAAAAATTGCATGTTCAACTATTTTTATGCCTAAAACATGGTCAAACACATCAAACGAATTAAAATCTTTGTTTGTTTATAATATGGTCTAAAAATTGGTTTGCTTATAGTTCTTGTGGTGGTATATCTGTGCAACATCTGGTCTTACACTATGGTAGCTTATTGAATCTCACTGATTTGCCATTTATATCAGCAAGTATGCATGCCTTGTGATTTGTTCTTGCCTTATGTTGTTAAGTGATTCTTTGCTTGTTATTGCTTCATCGTTGCCTGCTTGTTGTGTTTTAAGTGTTTGCAACTTATTTGGTTGGCTCATAAGCTCACTTGGCTTATTGGGCTTTTTTGTCCAAAAATCAACCAACGTCCATCAACTGGTGGGTTTGTTCACTGGCTTTTGAACTCTAGGCTTCCTCCATTATAACTTATTTTGCGATTAAAACAACTTAACAATTCCACAAGTTCATAAAAATCAAGTTTGACTTTCATTGACTTCAGTCAAACTAGGCCAAAGTGCTTATTGAACTGTTTAGCTTATTGATGTGTGCCACAACTTTAATTTTGTACTTTCCATAGCTAATCTTATCTTATTAGTAGTTCTGGAAGTTTGTAGCTTAATTGGTTAGCTTTTCATTGAGAAGTCAGCTTATTGTCTTTTTGGGAAGTGCTTATTGGCTTATTCTGCTTGTTCTACTGGACCTTTTTGAAAATTTCTTTTTGATAAGTCTTAGTTAAGTCATTTAAGAGCTTTTGCAAAAAGGATCAGCTTCTAAGGTGGTCTAGAACTCAAACCCGACTATTTTGCGTTTTGTGAAAAAGAACTTTTCTTGTTTCTGGCTTATTATTTGGGCTTTTTCAAAATTTCTTTTTGCAAAAAGTATTATAGTCTCATAAGAAGGACGTGTTTTTAAGCAGAGCTTATGGCATTGACATATAGCTTAATGGGCTTATTATCCCATTAATAAATAGCTTATAGCTATTTAAGCTGTGATAAGCTCATTTTCAGCTTTTGAGCCTTTAAACTTTTGTGTTTAAATTGAATTTTGAGTTGGACTGGGCTTTTTAATAGGTTTATGTGGACTTCGCTTTTTATTGGGCTAAAAAGCCCATTAAGGTCACTGTTTTAGCTTTTAGCCCATTTGAGGGCCGAATAGGGGTATTTAGGTAATTTCACTTTCATTTCTGGTTTAGTTAGATAAAAGTACACTAGTTTGCAAGTTTTTAGAATTTTTATAAATTTTGGATTTTTTATTATTATTTTATTAATTAAAAATTATTTTTTAGGGTTTTTAAATAGATTTAATAGGTTTAAAAGTTTTGAAAAATATTTTTTTAGCTTAATTGAAGTATTTTTGAGGTCTACAAAGTCTTGAATCTTAGTTTGAGCTTTTTGATAATTTATTTGATTTTTAGGGCTTTAATTAGCATTCAAAAAATTAAATATTAATTATTTTAAAAAGTTTCAAGAAGTTTTCTTGATTTGTAAACCTTAGATATATTTTTAAGAATTTATCGTAATTTTTTGGGAGTTTTTAGAGTAAGTTTAATTTTTGCCTCGTTTTGCGTGAAAACACGTTTTTCGTTTTAGTGTAATTTTAACCATAATCTGTCGTCTTCTTTCCCCTTCCTCTCAATAATAATAAAGAACAACAAGTTTAACATACACTTTAATCCTCCTTGGTGAACGAACTTATTTGGGTCATTACTAATTGATTTTCCTAAATCAATTTACTTAATACTTAACATATATACGTCTTTTTCCTAAATGCGTATTTACACACACAATCATTTTGGCGCCGCTACCGGGAGGTGCGTTCTGTTAGATTTGAAAATTTTTGTTTTTAATATTAACCAAAAATAGTATTTTTGTGATAAGAAATCTAATCATACGTATTATTGTTGTTCATTTTCTTTGTGCATATTATTACTATATTGTATACGTATCACAATAAATCCAAAGTATCTCAAAATACGCGAGAAATCGCACCTCATTAGCAAGCGTTCCGGTTGTTAGTGAGTGTATCGAATTCAAACAAGAAAAAAGGCAAAATAGATATATACTTTTAAGAAGCTTAAACTCGATAAGTGCAAACTATAAGTGGGTATAATGCGGTTGTATTTCACGACCTAAAGGAAAAAGGCTCTTAAGTGCTTCGCGTCGCCTCGTTTCCTCCGCTTGCTTGTGCTTGCTTAGAAAGTGAGGGCTAATTAATACTTTGTCAACCAAAGTATTATCTACGTATCATATATATTTGCTTGGTTTTGAATTATTGAACCCTCCTAAACTTTTTGGTGTTCCACCAACGTTTTCAAGTCATCGAAGGCTTTCATTTCACGTGATCGTTTCCATTCCTTCAGGCTTCTCTAATCAATAGTTTGATTCGAGGAGAGATTTTATAAATTTGTGTCTGCGTAATTCACAAGAAAAATCCAAAAAAAAAAATAAAAACAATCAAAAACACAAAAAAATTGAAAATCCACAAAACCCCAAAAGAATCTTCTTTGCTCACCCCCACGTTCTATGTTACGTTTATGCTAACTCATTCACAAGCAAAACGTGCACGTAAACTTCGAAATCGAAAGGAAGGAACCCCAACTCCTCCTATTGAAGAATCTCTAATTGTCGAACCCATTGTGGGAAAAGAAGCTTCCATGGCTAATCGTACTATTATGGAGTTGTTTCAAGCACCCATCGAGGGTTTTGGAGAAGCGATTGTGATTCCCGCTATCCTTGCGGAGAATTTTGAGATAAAGACGAGTTTAATGTCTATGCTCCAAGCCAACACGTTTCGCTGACATGAAAAAGACAACCCTCATTTTCACATTCGGAATTTTAATCGTCTCACCGCTACAAGCAAGTTTAAGGATGTTCCACACGACACGATTAAGATGATGCTTTTTCGTACTCTTTAGATGGGCCCGCCAAAATTTGGCTCGAGAAAGAACCACCAAATTCCATATTGACGAGATTTCAAGATTTACGCAAAAACCTAATGAAAGTTTTTCAATGGCTTGGGAAAGGTTTAAAGAAATGTTACATGAATGTCCACATCATGATTTTTTCGAATTGCATCCAATTGATACGTTTTATAATGGGCTTAATGATCATGAACGAGATTACCTGAATGCCGTCGCGGGTGGTAATTTTTTGTGTAAAATGACCGATGAAGCATTAATGATAATTGAGAATAGATCTAAGGTTTATAACCCTTGTAACACACTAAGGGTTGCCACTATGGGTTCGTCATCGTCGTCTCGTAATATGAATGTCTTGCAAGATGAAGCAAATGAGGAAAATAGGTTTTTTGATAGATTTTCGTCTCTTATGAGTCATAGGAAAGCACAAGATGCTTTAAGCTCCGCTTCGGTTAAAGCGGTTGATAATAATTGTATATCCTGTGGTGGAGCTCTGAAAGTTTATGGACTTATATTTAATAGTCGTGTGATAGGATCGAACGTGAGATTACGGGATTGTACTTAATACGTAAAGAGTTAATTTATTTAATAAATATATTTATTATATTTGTTAAATTAAATCAAGTTATATAACTATATAACTTTAACGATCGTTAAATAATTAAGAGTTAAGTATTAAACGAACGTTATAGAATATATAGAATTTTGTGGAATAATAAAGAGAAGAAAAGAAGGTTCCGGAACACCCCATGGGGGGGTGTTCGACCATCGGCTACACCAAAGGGGAAGGGAGAAGAAACTTGCCTTTCATTCGTTTTGCTTGGGCTACAAGTTTATTCTAGGCCTATATAAACACCCCTTAGCCTTCATAATTTTTATCACATCCCTGTTCTCTCTCTCGTGGTCGATCACAAGCCAAACGCACCTTAGGGTCGTTTTGGTTTTTTTGACTAAGCTATTCTAGTCCTAGCCCCTCTCTAGGGTTATGGGTAGATTTTTCACAAGCGTTGTAGCTCGGTTTGCACGTGCTAGAATCACGGTTAGCTCGTTGTATTACGTGTGTACAAGATCGTAATATAGTGTTACTTTAGACAATATCTTGGTGGTGTTTGTTATAAACCCTAATTGGTGATTCGTTCTTCGTCTTGTGAATTTGCTTTAGCATAAAGGTATGTAACCTAATTCGATTAATTATTTATAATTGTGTTAATTATGATCTTGTTAAATCGCTTCTGCTTTATGTGTGTTTTGATCTCGTTTAGGGTTTTATATAATTGTTATGATGTTAATAAACCTTCAGTGGCATCGAGAGCCTTTTTAACATGTTATAATTATCGAAAATCTAAAGTTTTTTAACTAATAATTGTTTTAAGTTAAAACTACATGTTTTTTAGGTTTTCTTAAAATTATGGTTTTGTTTTTTTTAAAAAACTTAGGGTTTTGACCGGATTTTTTATAAGAAAAAAAAAATTGTTTCAAAACCCTAAATTAAATGTGGGATGATTTTAGATTAAATTGCATTATTAATTGTTATGTCATGTATGGTTACGATCCATAGAGATTTAAATGTTAAGATTTGTGGGAGGATCCATGATAACGTGCATGTTTTCATGGATTGTAAAATTATATGTTTATATGATTTTATGTGCTACTTGTTTATTTGATTCAATAAATCTTGAATTAGGGAATACTTTTATATGAATATAAGAACCTAGATTTAATGATTATTGAATAAATCGTATACATGCGGCTATTTGATTTATTTATTGCACATATAAATTGTTATTATGTGTTTATGATTTAATTTTTTATTAAAATTGTTGAATTGTTGTAAACAAGGGTTTTTTTTGGAAAAAATAAATAATATGGACTAAATCATATTATAATTAAGATTTGTTTGAGATCTAAATTACATAAGATTACGTTGATTGGTGAATTATAATAATAATCTAACGGCCTACTCCTATTGACAAACTATAAAGTCGGTTTAACGCACCGCTGATCATGTACTCGGTTAAGGAAGTAGGTGTTATGCCATTAGTCGCTGACCAAATTCCCGGCTCGCTTGTGCATCAAATTGAAATTACCTATGATTATTATTTGAATTATACCTTAAGGTTGATTTACCACAAATTCACATCCGAAACACAATAAATAAGGGTATTGCTTTGTGCTTTAGACGAGTTCTAGAAAAGTACGTTGTGAATAGTTGTGGGTAAAATCTTTGATTGGTTTAACCAATACCTCAACATAATTTATGTAGATACTTAGTGTCGTGAAAAAGCTTACTAAATGTTTTATTAAACTTATGCTATGGAGTTGTATGCATGCTTCTCCGTACATTGATTTTGACATCAAATTTATACCCTTAAAATTTAAGTTGAATGCTATCTAATTGAACGAACACTTGAAATTACTACGTCATCAAATGAGATTTTTGGGTGATGTTGTAATGGAGAGAAAACTTTCATAGAATGAGAACTCGTATGATGGTTCTACGTTATTCAGATTAGACGACTTAATTAAGTTACTCAGTGAGATCTGGAAACTAAAGGCATTCTGAAGGGATGAAACATGTTTACAGCAAAACTTTCTTTTGGCAATGTTAATCCCTTAAAAATCTAAAAATTGAAAATTGTTTGTCAATTGAATTTTTTGACAAGTCGCTACGTTGAGTACATTCACTACTAGCAGATCAACTGATGTAATGGATATATGTCAATATAGTTCTAGGATTCAAGGAAAATAATATGGTTTATATACCGGGGTAATTTTATTTTCTTGAAAGTATTTTGTTATCGAAAATACTAATATTTGAACTTATTATGTAGAAATGGCTCAACCCGATAATAACACTATAAGTTCTGCATTCAAAGCGTTCTTTGATCGTCCTGAACTTACTGTCCCAAACTTCAATGATTGGTACCGCTCACTAAGAATTGTCTTGAGAGTAGCTGGTACTATTGATATCTTGACCACTCTTTATCCATAGGATCTTGCTGAAGGAGCTTCTGAAGCGCAAAGGCTTGAACACGCTGCTAATGTTAAGAAGCACTCGGAGGTGGCTTGCTTAATGTTAGGTAAAATGGCTCCTCCACTTCAACAGAAGTATGAGCTATTTTCACCTAAGCGAATGCTTGATGAGCTGAAGTCTATGTTCGAGAAGCTAAAAGCTGTGGAGATCTACGACTTAGTAGATGCTTTGCATAGCTGCAAGCAAACTCTTGGAAAGTCTGTTAGTGCCCATTACTTGGATATGAGGAGTTATATGGAACAACTCATTGCACTAGGACATCCCTATGATCATAATAGGGCTATCAACTTGATCAATAGGTCCCTTAACAAGGACTTCAATGATTTTGTTCGAAACTATAATATGCATTGCATGGGGAAGACAGTTAATGATTTGCATGTAATCCTCATTGACTATGAAAAGGGGTTAAAGGACAAGGCATCTACTTCTACTCCTCTTGTACTAACCATACAAAAGGGTAGAGTGAGTAAGCCAAAAGCGCAAGCGAATAAGAAGAAAGGCAAAGGCAAGGGTGATAAGGGCAAGCAAGTTGCGACTTATTCGTAACCTAAGCACAACTTTGTCAAGAAGAATAAATCTCAGAAGGATGAGATTTGTCACCATTGCAAGGCAAGTGGTCACTGGAAGAGGAATTGCCCTCTTTACCTCGTAGAGTTGCGAGAAATAAAGAAGAAGTCTGAGCAGAGCACTGCAGCTTCAGCTACTTTATTTATGAATGAACTATTCAATTTAACATACAAATTAAATTCCAGGGTATATGATACGGGATGTGGTATTAACATTTGTAATACACTGCAGGGATTTAATCTGGAAAGGAAGCTATCCTATGGGGAACAATTTCTGCAAGTGGGCAATGGCGCACAAGCAGCAGTTGAAGCTATAGGAACATTTAATTTAGTTTTACCTTCGGGTTTAGTACTGATTTTAAATGATTGTCATTATACACCTACAATTGTTAGGGTGTTATTTCCTTTTCTTGTTTGTTGAATAATGGATTCATTCACATTATTGATAATAATGGAATTTCTCTTTCGAAAGATGGTATTTTCTAATTTAATGCAATTTCTGTGAATGGTGTGTTTGAAATAGACATGCATGATAGAATCCAAGAATAATAATAATTCTGTTTTTAGCATAATAAGAAGATATAGTTTGACAAAAACTCTTCTTATCTTTAGCATTGTAGACTTGCCCATATTAAGAAGACTCGAATACAAAAGTTTCAACGTGAAGATCTTTTGGAAAATATCAATGATGAATTATTCGATAAATGTGAGTCTTGTATCTCTGGAAAGATGGCCAAAAAACCTTTTAATAACAATATTGAAAGGGCTAATGATTTACTTGGTTTAATACAAACTGATGTGTGTGGACCACTTGGACATGTGCCAAGGAAAGGTGCTAGCTACTTCATAACATTTATGGATGATTATAGCCATTATGGTTATGTTTATTTACTTAAGCATAAACATGAGGTATTTGAAACATTCAAAGTGTTTAAAGCAGAAGTAGAACTGCAACTAGGAAAGAAGATTAAAGCTCTTCTGTGACAATCCGTCAATTTATGGTTGATATTTTATTCTCAAGTATTATTTAAAATCATGATTCTAATGTTATAATATGAACTCACTTATTTTTGGGAAGAAATTTGGGTTTACGTCTTGAAGTAGCATCGACTACGTCTAAACCGGAGGATTCTACGTTACGTGCTTACGTTTACATACACCGTTTTTGGTGACAGTACGACATTTCAGGAAAATAAATTTATTCTTGAATATTATTTTGGAATTTTATTTTGTGTTGGTTTATAACCCACAAATTTACGAGAAGAAATTAGAGCTTACGTGAATAATTTAGCGTCATTTACGACTAAACCGGAAACCCTAGGATTACGTATTTACGTTTTTGAACTCCGTTTTCGATGAGACAATTTTTATTAGATTCGTTTTGTGTCGTTGATTCATAATTTATAAAAAAGTTTTTCGTAAAACGACCCGGGGGCACGTAAATCGAGGAAACTAGAATAGAGGAGTACCCGTAAAATAATAGAGGTGAGACAAGTATACACTTGTCCCACCCCTTCACCATGTGGCGGCCAAGACAAGCTAAAACAAGCCTTGGTGGCAAGTTTGTGCAAACTAGAAGGACACTTGTCCTTTACTTGCACCAAACCTTACCACTTAACAAAACCACCCAAGTTAAACCATTAGCTTCATTATCTTACATGCAACTCAAACAAAATCCTCTCTACTCCTCCACCATTTCTGTCCCATCTCCACCATGAACCACCCATTTGATCTAAATTTAACCACAAATCCTATGTTATTCTTACACGAGAAGATGTCCTTTTGAAGCCTTATTGATTGGAGGTAATCATAACATCCACAAAGGAGATTTCATGAAGATCAAGGGCTGATTTCTCAAGGAGTCTACAAATACTTGGTGATCCTAGAAGTGGTGTTGATATCTCATAAGATTGGTTACCCAAAACCAAGTCTTGTTCATCCAAAAACTCACCATTTCATCACTTTGGTGGTATAGAGATTATTTCTTCCTATCATCTTGTTTTTTGAATATGTAATCTTATATTTTCTTCATTTACGTATATTTATATGATGATGAATGATGATCAAAAGTATTATGTGGGGATCTTGTGTTGATAAATTTGGTAAAAAAGATTGAAAGCTACTTGAAAAGATGTTAAAATCATACTTAAAATAGTAGGCTGTATAAAAACAGTAAAGAACCTTATGATAAATTGTTAAAATGGCTTGGATAAATTAATATACAGTAAGATATAAGACTTGTACATATGTGAGAGTTGGCCACACAATGGAATCCTTAAAATGAGTGAGATATGATAAAAACAATATTGAAGTCCAAATCTGTATAGTCTGTTTTGGACGAACTGTTAGAGACATTTAGAGGTTGATTGAGCATTAGGTAAATCTGATTTAGTTGTAGCAAATATCATATAGTTTGTGGTGTCCACAAATGAGCTTCTATCTCCTTGTAGAACTCAAGATATGGTAAAAATGGTGAAAGTGAAAATAATAATCAGATTTGTAAAATAAAAGTATATAGTATAATAATAGCACTCAAGTAAATATAATATAAAATATAAACATAAAACCCACTAACTTATATATTACATATAAATAAGTATGTACTTTAATAAATAAATGAGACATTCTATAAAAATGTCAATTGGATAAGTTTTATACGTTATAAAACTATAAACATAAGTTTTACGTCTTTTCGGCTAAAACCGATAAATTAACGTTTTCGTCAATTAAAACTTAGACGGTCGGAACCGTCTAATGTAAACTTTTTATAACTCATATACTGATGTATAAGTACATATGACAAGTAAAAACCGATAAAACCCTAGTTTTATAACTTATGGACATTAAGGGGCCAAAATAGCCTTATTGGACTATTAACCCGACAAGTTCGGCTAAACACTAATGGACTTATTCATTGGGCTTACCCACTTGGTCCCAACATGTGAGTATAGGCCTGAAAAGTATAAATGGCCTAATATAAAGAGTTGAACTATTAAAGGGCTTTAATGGGCTTATTGGGCTTTAATATGGAATTGGATTGAAACTAGTATAACTAGTCTAAATTTGACTAACACATAACACTATAATGTGTATGAAGAGATAAAATACTACTTGATCATCATCATACTTATAATATCATCATACATATAGATATCCATTGTTTTTATAAAGTCATTAGACAAGAGACTAAGACGAGTATTATTTGTCTAGGTTCCCTGATTGAAGCACATACCGTACATCCGAATCGCCGATAACCCGCCTTTCCCAATCAACGTGAGTTCATAGCCTCGCACTATTTTAAATGTTTTTATGAAATGTTTTATAAACCCGCGAGGAAGATAACATGTTAGTTTTAATAAAATAGGACACCAGTTGTCCTGATTGTTTGCTTATTGATTTGGACCCGAATGATTATATGACCCGACGAATGATTATATGACCCGATAAATGAAATGAAATGGATTATTAAAGTTAGGTTATGTCACTAAAAGTTCCATTTGCATGAATTGTGAACTACCGAGATTTGGTAGACGCTTATGCATATAATAGTACTATCTGGGGAAGATCACCCCAGTTCGCGCCTTGACGGTTGATCCCCGTCGTGCCACATTGATTGGTAAGCGAATTTATGTATGAGAAGACTTATATAAGCGTGATTATTATGACGACACGCTGTTTTAGATGGGAAAATGAGTTTCGGGTTAGCTACCCGTTGTTTGTTATAGTAAGGTAGCAATGTCATGCGTCTTACAATAATCCAATAACGAAAATACTGCTATACGCATTGAATTACAATATACTGCCTGACTAGCAATACGTGGTCTTATTATTGATATTATGTTCGTATTTGGTTTTACATAACCATATTCATATAACGGTTTTTATTTAACTCTATACAACGTTATAAAATGTATTGTATGGTGTTTTTACGACATTGGTTCGTATAATGGTTTTGAAGGCAAAAGCCTGTAGTATGATTTACAAGAAAGATTTGTATAAAATGTTTTTGGCCTATTTTATGGCCTAAGACAAGGAATTGTATAAAATGATTTTCGGTAACGATTATGTCTACCAGTGATATATTAATGGTTTATTAAACTCTATGAATTCACTCGGCGTTTTTGCTGACCTTTTCTTTTAACATGTTTTATCTCAGGTACTTGAAGGTAATTCTCGGGAAGACGACAAGAATTTATGGCCCGCACTTAAATAACAATTTCCATTCAAATGTTTTGTAAAGTTGTATTAAATACTATGACTTGGGACCTATGTAAATTTGGTATTCATGAACGGAAAATGCTTTATTTTTAAACGACGCGATTTTTATGCGTTGTCTATGATTTGAGTAATGTACTATCCCCTAACACCAACGACTCTTCCGCTGAACTAAAGTATGAATATTTGGGGGTGTTACAGTTTGATACCAGAGCTCTCGTTATAGAGAACGAAAGATTTTTAAAACCAAGGTTTTGAATAAAACATTTCAAAATCTTTTAACTATAAACATTTTTCTCAAAATGTCTAAAAATATTTTGACTATAACGGTGCCGAAGAATTCCCGAGTTACCAACAAGGCCAGACTGAGAAGTGTTATTTTAATATATATATGTAACTTTGATTATATATATGTTGTAATTTAATTACATGATTGTTGACGATTATTTTAATACTTATACGAGGTATTTATACGACGTAGATTATCACAAGGAACCCTAACTCCCCTAGCAAATTAATCGAAGCTATTCCTGTAGGAAATTCTAGCTATTCCAGATCTAAACCAAGTTGTGGATGTTTAGGATCCCAAAAAATGGGTGATATTCGTAGAAATGTTGGTATTAGTTGATTATGATATTGAAGAAGAATTGGCGAGATTAAAACTGATATCGATATCATGACGATCTTTCCTTATAGAGTGGAGTTTGACAAAACGTTACCACCTGAAAAGGTGTCATCTGATTCGTTGTCACCCAATTCTTAAATTTGAAATCGAAAGGGTGAATGTTGCACTTGAGGCTGTCATTGGAACCATTACCCAAAAGCCTCATGCCACTAGTACCTTTCCGAGAAGTCTAATTGAATGTGTGAGTCATTTTATACTAGTGACTCATTTGATAATTATTATTGAAGGAGCTATAGGATTGGAAATTAAGTGTTGTTCATATCGAACTTTTATTGCCCTTTCAAGGTCTAAGAATAAGGTTGAAAATATTGGAGAATGAGATAGGATGTAGCATTGAGTATAAGTTGATTGAAACTTGAATAAAGTAAAATTTAACTCGTATGGAATATGAGATTGTTAAGAGGAATCCGTTAAGTCCTGTGATTGAATTATAAGATTCTAAATGATTGTTGGTTCGTCTTAAGGGTTGTTCCTAGGCCATTGTCCACTAACGAGGATGTCCAGTGTCTAAGAAATAAATTGAAGAAATCTTCTTCTGAATTGGGACCGATGGATCTTCTGGGACAGGTGGAACACCTAATGACTCTTGTAGATTAGTATTCATTGTGGTATCTTTTAAAAATCTCTAACTTAACTGAGACATCAGTTGGTAGGATGAGTTCTAGGAATTGTATGACATAGTGACACGTAGTGTGTTACGATACAATTTTGACTTGTTTGTGATTAATGAAAAGACAACTTTTGATTACTAAATCCTACATGTATCGATGTTATCTATCTTTTATTGCTTCATCCTAATGTTCGCATTAGTGATGCAACCATTGAACAAGTACTCATCTCGATTGAGTTACGTTATGGATTATTCTTTTTGAGAGCCATCAAGGTCATGAACCTCATGATTAATTGGCTATGCTCATTTCCTATCATATTTTAGTTAGTTCTTGGTGAACAACTTTTCATCACTTTTGCATATCACTCATTGTTTTTATAAAGATACAATAGTAGCCCTTGAAAAAAACTGAATTTTCATCACCATATGGATTACTTAAAGTGAGGTTTATATGTAATCGTTATCAAAATAAAGTTGTTTATGAAACACCTTGGAAAACTTAATTGTTTTCATAACAAGAACATCTCTGTAAATTCATTTTGATTCTTATTCTAGAATTAAACATGGAATTAGTTTTTATTTTAAACATGATGACAAAGTTTTGACGAACTGAGTATTGCATCGTTAATCTTAAAATTGTATATACTTGCGCGCCTGCGTAGAATTTGGAATAGACCATGCAAGGCTGATTAGTAGTCACCATGAAATTGTTAATAAACATTACATTTCTTTGAAATTGTGAAAGATTAAATTTTATGAGATCTGCAAGAAGTGCAAAATAAGGGCATATTGTTAGGAACACCTACATATGTGCCCGTACCATTTATTTTCTGAATCAAATATACTCATCTGTGGAAATTGTCTTAATTGACAATTGATATACCCTCTTTGTCAGATTCTCCCGTGGTGAGATTCTTTGAAAAAAGTATCTGATTACCGAGTGTTGATACCTGACTAGATGTATCGACGTTCCTATCACTTATTTTGATTAGATTTCATTGGAATGACCTGGGTAACGATCCGAGGAGCTTTCAAATGCGTACTCAAATTATGAAAATATGGGATATACTCATATTCGTTAATGTTTTCGTCTGTATCTGATTTGAAATTCTCTCGCGTAGATTATGCGTTGACATTACTCTTTTGATGTTAGTTATGTCTCCAGATATCCTTGAATTTGTGAAAGGATTATGAGTTATTATTAGTATTTTGAGAAGTTCACATCTTATCAACGATAATGAAACTAGAAAGTTGATAGTTCCAGTAGAATGGATTGATTGATTTTGACATGATGACATTGTCTTAATTGATGGGAACTCGAGTAGAATTCCCCTAAAAGATAAGATGTTGATTATCAAATGTGATCTAAATAATTCTTGATGGATGACCATATCCTGCATTTAGACTTGAACTTTTACGGTGATTGGTTATGAACTAGTCATAGATCTTATAATCTAGAAAGAACTTAAAGTAAATGTATTAAAAGATGTTTCTATTATCTGAAACTTTAAGAGGTATTTGTTGGTGAATTACCTAGACTTTCGCCATTAAGGCAAGTTGAATTTGGTATTGATTATATTCCCGGTGTTGCACCTGTGGCATGTGCACTGTACGTCAGCACTATCTGAATTAAAAGAATTACCGTACAACTAAGAGAGTTGTCGGAGAAAGATTTTATTCTACCGAGCTCGTCATTATGAAGAGCTATGGTGTTACCGTTCCTTATATTTATTGATTACCGCGAACTAAGTAAATTGATGACCGAAATCAATATCCAATACCTAAGATAATAGATTTGTTTGATCATTTACAAGGTTCTAGCGTATATTCAAAATTTGATCCACGACATGGTTATCATCAACTTCGCGTCCGCGAAGAAGATTATCTATTCCAATCACTACATCCAGAACTCGTAATGAATATTATGAGTTGCATGTGATGTTGTTTGGATTGACCAATGCACATGTAGCATTCATAAATTTGGTGAATCACGTGTGTAGGCTGTAATCTGATAAAATCATGCTTGTGATCATTAAGGACCATTTGTTTGTTTCTATGAATAAGAATGAGTTAATAATTATTTGTAGAATGCCCTGAGTCGGCCGAGTAGTGAAAACCTGTACCTTGAGTATTTAACATGTGATTTAAGGCTTAATCCTTTACATTATTTGACCGTGTGATTAATAAATAATGGAATACATATTGACTCTTCAAAGATTAGAGCAATTTAAGACTATAGGTTTTACCAAAAAGAAAGCGCAAATATGTTTTGATAAATATTTTATCAAATGATTTTTAAGGAATTATTCCCTTATACCCAAATCATTTAACTAAACTCATTTAGGGGTAAATATTTGTGTATACCTCAAGACAACCTAAGAGGGATTGAGGAAACCATTTAAACCATGACTTGGAATTTGAAACGACAATTTTTGCTTTTCAACTAAGAGAATTTTGACCAAAGTATAAACAAAGAATTTTTTTCGAACATTGACGGATCTTATTAATTACTTTCGATAAATCAACAAAAATCGTGTTAATTAAATTCAAATTTATTTTGAACATTTTTCTATAATTGGACGAACTAAGAAATTTAAAACTTTTTACGTCTACATTTCATAAAAATTAAATATTTATTATTTAATTACTTGTAATATTTATCGACGCTTTAAACGTCGGATTGAGCAAAACTAATGAAAATAATAGTTGAGACGAAACTAAAACTTAGAAAATATGAAGAAAGAATTTCTGAGTGAATTGTGGACATGATAATTATATCACCAGGAAAGGTGAATGTAGATACTGACACATTATATACAAAGGATAAAGAACCAATTAAGATATGTTCCCTAATAATGACTGTGCAAAGTAAATTGCCGAGCAATTTAAAATATAGCCGATGCTTGTAAAAAGGATAATATAGATAATAAAAGGGGTTCGCGGCTAATGTGAACCATTAGAATTGAGAAGCCGATGGCATTAAATGTTTTGAAGGCCACTTGTGGATTGCTTAAATACGGAGGATTTTGAGATTTAGTCATGTTGGAATCTCATAAGATTAAGTATTCTATGCATACCATTTCTGATTAAATGTATCGTTATCTGAAGAAGTTGTACTGATGGCAAATTATGAAGGCAGACATCGCCTGATACATTAGTAAACGTCTAACTATTGCAAAGGTCATCATCTGAATTTGATTCGATTCCGGTCATTGTCGACAGACTGACCAAATCTGCTAATATCATTCCCGATAATGATAGATTCTCGATGAAGAAATTGACTCTTTTGTATTTAAAGGAGTTGTGTAAACATAATGTGCCTGTATCGATCATCTCTATCAAGATCCTCGCTTCGCATCGAATTTCTAGAAATTTGCTCAGAAGTCATTGGGAACGAACCTTGATGAGAATACTGTTTACCACCCCAATTGAAGGGACGAGGAAAAGTAACGATACAAAACACTAGAAGTCTTGTTTTATGTTTGAATGATTGACCTTTGGTAATGAACCGTATAATGGTTTTCCTTTGGAAAGATTAGCATTGATAATTATCATATTAGGATCGAGATCGAATCTTGTGAGGATCTATATAAAAATCACCTGTAGGTGAGAGTTGGGATGAAGATACCCGACATATACCCATTGTGAGTTGGACATGTCTTTTAGGTTTAAGGTTTCCTACGATGACAAACCTAACCTTACAAATACCCGACCCTAGAGACCTGAAATGATTATTGAAATTAGGATCTGATTATTGACTGCCGGTAGTGGGCAGGAGGTTATGTGAATATGATATGTGGACCTTAGAGTCCAGGATGGGTAGCGAAGTTATGCCAAAAATTTTCACCTTAGAAATATGAATTGATGATCTAAAAGATCATGGGAAATAAGTCCCCGTTATATGGGACCATTGAGATAATGTAAAAAGTTGGTTTGAAAGGCATATAAGCTGGATCTACCCTAGCACTTCAAGGGCTGCGTGAATTATGTTTCGTATATCGAACTTGATAAAATGTCTATCAAGTGACATCTGATTACTTCTTGATGAAGTTTAGATCGGCGACAAGTTGCATTCATCAAGAACCCGTCAACATCATGGATAGAGAAAGTAAGCCAACATTAAGCCTGATCATATTCCCGTAGTTATGTTTGATGAAACTCGCGTATTGTAATGAATTACACTTTTGAGAAAAGACCGAATGTGGAGGAAATACCCACATAGCTTTAACTCTATAAGAAGTGAGTAGTAAGATAAACCGATCTTTGAGGACAAGATCCCATTTCGGGGTAAATGCTGTGACAATCAGTCAATTTATGGTTGATATTTTAATCTCAAGTATTATTTAAAAACATGATTTTAATGTTATAATATGAACTCACTTATTTTTGGGAAGAAATTTGGTTTTACGTCTTGAAGTAGCATCGACTACTTCTAAGCTGAAGGATTCTACGTTACGTGCTTACGTTTACATACACCATTTTTGGTGACAGTCAGACATTTCAGGAAAATAAATTTATTCTTGAATATTATTTTGGAAATTTATTTTGTGTTGGTTTATAAACCCACAAATTTACGGGAAGAAATGAGAGCTTACGTGAATAATTTTGCGTCCTTTACGACTAAACCGGAAACCCTAGGATTACGTATCTACGTTTTTGAACTGCGTTTTTTATGAGACAATTTTTATTAGATTCGTTTTGTGCAGTTGATTCATAATTTATAAAAACGTTTTTCGTAAAACGACTCGAGGGCACGTAAATCGAGGAAACTAGAATCGAGGAGTACCCGTAAAATAATAGAGGTGAGACAAGTATACACTTGTCCCACCCCTTCATCATGTGGCGGCCAAGACAAGCTAAAACAAGCCTTGGTGGCAAGTTTGTGCAAACTAGAAGGACACTTGTCCTTTACTTGCACCAAACCTTACAACTTAACAAAACCACCCAAGGTAAACCATTAGCTTCATTATCTTACATGCAATTCAAACAAAATCCTCTCTACTCCTCCACCATTGTCGTCCCATCTCCACCATGAACCACCCATTTGATCTAAATTTAACCACAAATCGTATGTTATTCTTACACAAGAAGATGTCCTTTTGAAGCCTTATTGATTGGAGGTAATCATAACATCCACAAAGGATATTTCATGAATATCAAGGGCTGATTTCTCAAGGAGTCTACAAATACTTGGTGATCCTAGAATTGGTGTTGATATCTCATAATATTGGTTACCCAAAACCAAGTCTTGTTCATCCAAAAACTCATCATTTCATCACTTTGGTGGTATAGAGATTATTTCTTCCTATCATCTTGTTATTTTGAATATGTAATCCTGTATTTTCTTCATTTATGTATATGTATATGATGATTAATGATGATCAAAAGTATTATGTGGGGATCTTGTGTTGATAAATTTGGTTAAAAAGATTGAAAGCTACTTGAAAAGATGTTAAAATCATACTTAAAATAGTAGGCTGTATAAAACCAGTAAAGAACCTTATGATAAATTGTTAAAATGGCTTGGATAAATTAATATAAAGTAAGATATAAGACTTGTACATATGTGAGAGTTGGCCACACAATGGAATCCTTAAAATGAGTGAGATATGATCAAAACAATATTGAAGTACAAATATGTATAGTCAGTTTTGGACGAACTGTTAGAGACATTTAGAAGTTGATTGAGCAGTAGCTAAAACTGAGTTAATTGTAGCACATATCATGTAGTTTGTGGTGCCCAAAAATGAGCTTCTATCTCCTTGTAGAACTCAAGATATGGTAAAAATTATGAAAGTGAAAATAATAATCAGATTTGTAAAATAAAAGTATATAGTATAATAATGGGTTAATATACAAAGAAGTTACTAAACTTTCCAAGAAACTTGTCCTAAGGTAACGAACGTTCATTTTGTGTTTCTAAGTTACTAATGTTCATATGACCAGTTGATTAAGTTACCCACTTATCAAAAACGTGATATTTATGTTACTTAACATGAAAAAACAAGACATTTATGTTACTTAACTTATCAAAAAACATGCATTCAGGTTACTCAAATTAACACTAAATTATTGTGATGTATAAATTAGTAAAGTTTAGTAACTTATAAACACAAAATGAACGTTCGTTACCTTAGGACAAATTTCTTGTAAAGTTTAGTAACTTCTTTGTATATTAACCCGTATAATAATAGCACTCAAGTAAATATAATATAAAATGTAAAATTAAAATCCACTAACTTATATATTACATATAAATAAGTATGTACTTTAATAAATAAATGATACATTTTATAAAAATGACAATTGGATAAGTTTTATAATTTATAAAACTATAAACATAAGTTTTACGTCTTTTCGGCTAAAGCCGATAAATTAACGTTTTCGTCAATTAAAAGTTAGACGGTCGGACCCGTCTAATGTAAACTTTTTATAGCTCATATACTGATGTATAAGTACATATGACAAGTAAAAACCGATAAAACCCGAGCTTTATAACTTATGGACATTAACGGGCCAAAATAGCCTTATTGGACTATTAGCCCGACTAGTTCGGCTAAACACTAATGGACTTGCTCATTGGGCTTAACACACTTGGGCCCAACATGTGGGTATAGGCCTGATAATAAATGTATAAATGGACTAATATAAAGAGTTGAAATCTTAATGGGCTTTAATGGGCTTATTGGGCTTTAATATGGAATTGGATTGAAACTAGTATAACTAGTCTAAATTTGACTAACACATAACACTATAATATGTATGAAGAGATAAAGCATACTTGATCATCATCATACTTATAATATCATCATACATATACATAGCCATTATTTTTATAAAGTCATTGGACAAGAGTCTAAGACGAGTATTATTTGTCTAGGTTTTCGTGATTGAAGCACGTACCGTACATCCGAATCGCCGATAACCCGCCTTTCCCAATCAACGTGAGTTCATAGCCTCGCACTCTTTTAAATGTTTTTATGAAATTATTTATAAACCCGCGAGGGAGATAACATGTTAGTTTTAATAAAATAGGACACCAGTTGTCCCGATTGTTTGCTTATTGATTTGGACCCGAATGATTATATGACCCGATGAATGATTATATGACCCGATAAATAAAATGAAATGGATTATTAAAGTTAGGTTATGTCACTAAAAGTCCCATTAGCATGAATTGTGAACTACCAGGATTTGGTAGACGCTTATGCATATAATAATACTATTTGGGGAAGATCACCCCAGTTCGCGCCTTGACGGTTGATCCCCGTCGTGCCACATTGATTGGTAAGCGAATTTATGTATGAGAAGACTTATATAAGCGTGATTATTGTAACGACACGCTGTTTTAGATGGGCAAATGAGTTTCGGGTTAGCTACTGGTTGTTTGTTATAGTAAGGTAGCAATGTCATGCGGCTTATAATAATCCAATAACAAAAATACTTCTATACGCATTGAATTACAATATATTGCCTAACTAGCAATACGAGGTCTTATTATTGATATTATGTTCGTGTTTGGTTTTACATAACCATATTCATATAACGGTTTTTATTTAACTCTATACAACATTATAAAACTTATTGTATGATGTTTTTACGATATTGGTTCGTATAATAGTTTTGAAGGCAAAAGCCTATAGTATGATTTACAACAAAGATTTGTATAAAATGTTTTTGGCCTATTTTATGGCCTACGACAAGGAATTGTATAAAATGATTTTTCGGTAACGATTATGTATACCAGTGATATATTAATGGTTTATTAAACTCTATGAATTCACTCGGCGTTTTCGCTGACCTTTTCTTTTAACATGTTTTATCTCAGGTACTTGAAGGTAATTCTTGGGAAGACGACAAGAATTTATGGCCCGTACTTAAATAACAATTTCCATTCAAATGTTTGTAAAACTGTATGAAATACTATGACTTGGGACCTATGTAAATTTGGTATTCATGAATGGAAAATGCTTTATTATTAAACGACGCGATTTTTATGCGTTGTCTATGATTTGAGTAATGTGCTATCCCGTAACACCAACGACTCTTCCGCTGAACTAAAGTATGAATATTTGGGGGTGTTACATCTTCATTCTGATAGAGTTGGTGAATATTAAGTCCAAAACGGGCTTTAATTGCATAAAATATCATGAAAATGGCCAAATATATGCTTGTGTTTGTTACTTGTGTATTTTAGGTACGGATATTGAGAAAATGACAAAAGATCACAAGAATCATACAAAAACGAACACGGGAAACGAAGCCGCACAAAGAACCAAGCCCTAATGAAGATTTTCCAATAAAAACCCTTGAAGATTTAAAGATTATGCAAGAAGGGTCCTCCAATATTGAAGAATTGACACTTTAAACCCTTGTATATTCATAATTACAAGTTTAGTCCTTAAAGTTTGTCAAATTTACAAAAAGGGCCCTCCACTTTGAAGAATTGGCAAATTTAGCCCCTCAACAAAACTAAATTGTCATTATTAGTCCTCCTCAAAGTCAAACATGCCATGAAGGCCTTCAAGTTACAAGAAAGAACAAGTTTGGTTCTTAAAATATGTCAAATTGCAAAAAGGACCCTTAACTTTGAAGAAATGGCAAAAATGGTCCCTCATAAATTATGACTTGTCAATTTCAGTCCTCCAAGAAGTCAACCATACAAGTCAAGACCATGATCTATGAATAAAATGCCAAATCAGTCCTTCAAGAATCAACAAATGGCAAGAAATACCCCTGAAAATACTTTGGAAAAGTATTTGGGGCAAAAGTGTGAAAACCAAAACTTCAATAACAAAGGATTCGGATTTTTGACTGTTTTATTTGCAAGTGAAAGGTAAAAGAAAGAATGAGGACTAAACCTGGCAGACAAGAGAAGATACCTTAACCACTCTCCATCCTACACGTGTCCCACTCACCCCATCCCACCAATCATAATCCTCCCTTCCTCCACCTCACCATCCCACTCACCATTATTTAACTAATCATAACAGATTAGTTAAATTGGCGCTTAACAAAACATTTAAATCCAAAAACGGATCAAAACATGCAATGTTTATCATATGAACAAAATTAGGTTTTCTTAATTGTGTTGTAATTAGGCCACCAGATTATCCAGATTAGTGATTAAGGTATCCTTAATCACATCCCAACCTTAAAAACACATGCCACATCAACCATAAGCCCCACATAAGATTCCACTGCTACACCCTTGAGAAAACTGCCAAAACCTTGACAGCTATCCAACGCCCAAGATTTCAGCTTACTTTCTAAGCTTGTTTGAAGCCTTTGGATGATATTTCACCCTTGCCAACTCACACAACCTGCCAAAGCATGTCACATGATCCTCAAGCTTTCAAACTCCACAAGGGCATAACTGGAAACTCAACAACTAGGGTTTTACGTTCTTTATTGCTTTCTAGTTCACAATGTAGCCTATATAAGGCATAGGACCTGCAACATTTGTTTTTGCTCTTGAATTTTTCCTAGTTCACATTTTTGTAAATCCTTTGTCATTATTGAATGAAAAGTGTTTGAATTTTGTGAAGAAATGTCAAGTGCCAATCTTTATATTTTCTTTTTTATGTTTAATGTTTGCTAAAACTGAATCTCAAAACATTTTCGTAGGCTTTGTGCAAGAAATTGCGCAAAGTTCTTAAATCTTGATATTTTGCTAAGTTCTTGGTACACCTTGGAATTTTTGGGCTATAAGTGGATCATAGCATCCCGATATTGTGATATCAAGGTGTTGTGAGGCTTATAACTTGGGGATAATCAAGTGTGGGGTACAAGAGTTGCATTAATCAAGGATTTGTCACCTTTCTGATTAATATTTGTGCTTCTAACTTTGTTCCATCTTAGCAGCTTCATATTGGAAGCTTGTGCTTGTTCTTGCTAGCACATCAGCTCAAACATACGTGGGTGTGGATGTACATCAATGAGGTTTGAACCATTAATCTCAGAATCTAATAAAAATTTGGATATTTGTGATATTTGAGTTCTGCTTGTGTATGTGTTGTTCTTGGGCTCCAAATCTTGTTGTTTATGTTTATGTTTGATGTTTTGATCCTTATGTATGCATGTGCTAAACTAAATCCAACTTTTGATTTGAAAATCTTGATTTGAAAATATAAAGGGGTGTTTGGGATTATCTGTTTAAGTGCATAGATTGTTATTGTGTTGTTGGAAAGAGTTGTTAATTGTTGGTATCCGCTATTCACTTGTTTGTGTGCTAAAACCTGCAAGTTTTTAGTCTTGTAACCTCAATTTAAAGATTGTGCTATATCTCACTTGTTTTAACTGATTTTGACCTAGGATTTTGGAAATACCTATCATAGTTTATATAACCTGATAACAAGATTTGAGTGTTTGAAATTGGACTTGTGGTCAAGTATATCAGCAAAGTGAAAAATCTGCTTGTTTAGTGTTCATCAGTAACCTTTGTGTGCTTGAATCTTGATTTAGGCCTTGAACCAATGCATGAAACTTGTTAATTTATGTTCCTTTGAATTAAATATAGCTTTTGTATGCTTTTGGTGCAATTTGGTTGGCTGAATTTTGCTTAAATAGCTTATTAAGTTCATAACTGCTTATTGTGCATGTGTGTGTGAGATCTGGTGATAAATTAAATTAACTGCACTGATTGGCTGATTGGAAGTGTGATTTCATTGTTGTTTCTGACTCCTTGTGATTCACTGATCACAAGGGTGCCTTGTTTGTAACTTGATTCCAACAAAAAGTCACTAAAGACAAAAAGTCAAGAAAGTCAAGCAGTGGGAAAAGTTCCCACTGCTCAACACCCAAAACTAGCCCCTGCTAGTGTTAATTCTCTTTCAGCTTATTTATAAGCCAATTTGGCTTATCCATACTTGCAACAACTTATTTTTTGTGATAGATCTTACTCATTTGACCCATTTATTTGATCTGGAGCTTATTAGACTTTGACTTTGACTTTTTACTAGAAAACTCATAAGGTTGACTTTTAATTAAGTGCTTATCTGCTTATTTCAGCTTATTGAGTGTGCTTATTGGAAATCTTTTTTTATTATTCTGCTTAGTTAAGTCATTTAAAAGCTTTTGAAAGTTGAATCAGCTCTTGGGGTGGCCTAGAACTCGAAAACGACTATTTTGTCGTTTTGTGAAGATAACTTTTAGCTTATTCAGGCTTATTCCTTGTGCTTTTTCCAATTTTCCTTTTACAGATCTCTTAAGTAACTCAAAAGAAGCTTGTGTGTCAATTTTGAGCTTATGGCATCAGCTTATAGCTTAATGGGCCAAAAAGCCCATTAAGAATAAGCTGCATTGAAATAAGCTAGCTTAAACACATTTTCAGCTTTTGGGCCTTCAAAGTTTTGTTCTTAAATCAAATTTTAAGTCAGATAGGATCTTTTGGGCTTATTTGGACAACATTTTTCTTATTGGGCCTATTTGAGCCCATTAAGGGGTCTGTTTGGACTTTTGGCCCATTTCTAGGCCCAATAGGGGTATTTTTGTAATTTCATCTTCATTCCTGTGTTTATTAGGTTATAATAAGCTAGTTTGCAACTTTTTAGAATTTTTTATAAATTTTGGATTTTTATTAATATTTTATTATTAAAAATTAAAATTTAGATTTTTCAAGGTTTTTATTTTTCTTAGAAAATACATTAAGTTAGGAATTTTACAAATTTTAGAATATTTTTATTGTCATTAGATTAATTTTTAGAATTATTTAAAGTTTTAATAGTTTTTAATTGTTTTTAAATAGCTTTTATTAATTTTAAAATTTTCAAAAATTGTCATAAATTAAGTTAAGTCATTTTAGAGGTTTACAAGTGAAAAAATCTCATTTTGGGCTTTTTGTTAATTAATTTGATTTTTTGGGCTTTAATTAGTATTAAAAAATTATTATTTAATTAAATAAAAGGTTTGAGTGATTTTTGATTTTTTGCAAACTCTAATTATATTTTTTTAGGATTTATTGCAATTTTCTAGGAATTTTTAGGGTAAATTTTTAAATTTGTCACTTTTTACGGTTTTACGTGTACGATTCTTCGTCTTAGTGCAAGCCACAATCGTAACCGTCATTCTCTTCTAATCTCTTTTCTATTTTCTTTTCTCATCAATATAATCACAGAAGTTAATCATCTCTTAACATAACACACTAGCCTCCTTGAGAACGATCCCCATTTTGGGTCATTTGTGCACGATTTTCCTAAATCGTCGTACTTACCCTAATTACACTTTATTTTCCTAAACAAGGTTGTAAAACACTATACATCAATTTTGGCGCCGTTCCGGGGAGGCGTGTTGTGTTTTGATTTGGAAATTGTTGTTTTTATATACTAGCCATAAATAGTATTTGTATTAGTAGCACTCTACTAATACGTATTATCGGTTTTCGTTTTTTGTGAGTACTATTACTATATTGTATACGTAGAACAATAAATTCACAAGTACTCCAAAAGTGTGAAAACACAACCTTGATTGGGAGGTCATTACTCAATCATTGTATTCGAATCTCAAACAAGAAATCAAAGGCAAAATAGATAAATACTTTCGTGAAGCTTAATTTTGAAAAACACAAACTATAAGGTGGGTATAAGGCGGGTATTATAAAATAATACCCTAAGGAAAAAGGCTCTTAAGTGCTTCGCGCCGCCTCGTTTCCCCGCTTGCTTGTGAGTGTAATCAAGGGTTTTCCAACCAAAGTATTATCTAAGTATCATATATATTTTCTTGGTTTCATTTGATTAAACCCTCTTGAACGTTTTTGTGTTCCACCAACGTTCAAAAGTCATTGAAGGCGTTCACTTCACGTGATCGTTTTCATTCCTTGAGGCTTCTTTAATCAAGAGATTTGATTAAGGAGGGGATTTGTAGATTTTTGTCTACTTAATACAATCACAAAAAATCCAAAAAAAGTAAAACCAATCAAAAACCACAAAAAAAATTGGAAAAATACAAAACACCAAAAGAATCTTCTTTGCTCATCCCCACGTTGTACGTGACGTTTATGCAAACTCGCAACCAAGCAAGACGTGCACGTAAACGAAAAAACCGAAAGGAATCAACACCTACTCCTAATCTTTCTAGTGAGGAGTCTCCTACTGACGAACCTATAGTAAGAGAAGAACCAACCATGGCGAATCGAACTATGATGGAGTTACTTCAAGCACCCACCAAGGGTTATGGAGAGGCTATTGTGATTCCCGCTATCCTTGCGGAGAATTTTGAAGTGAAAACGGGTTTGTTGTCTATGATCCAAAACAACAAATTCCGTGGTGATGAAAAGGACAACCCGCACAACCATATCCGCCAATTCAATCGTCTTACCGCCACTTGCAAATTTAAGGATGTTGCTAATGACTCGATTAAGATGATGCTTTTTCCGTATTCCTTAGCGGGGCCCGCTAAAATTTGGTTAGAGAAAGAGCCACCCAATTCTATATTGACGTGGAAGGATCTCGTTTCTAAGTTTGTGAACCAATTTTTCCCGCCCTCTAAGACTACGCATTTGAAAAACGAGATTTCAAAATTTTCACAAGAATTTAATGAGAGTTTTTCAACGGCTTGGAATAGGTTTAAGGAAATGTTACATGAGTGTCCGCATCACGATTTTTCCGACTTGCAACAAATTGACACGTTTTACAATGGTTTGAATGATCATGAAAGGGATTATCTAAATGCCGCCGCGGGTGGTAACTTTTTGTGTAAAACGGTTGAGGAAGCGTTGTTGATAATTGAGAATAGATCTTAGGTGTATAGTTCTCGTAACACATCGAGTGTTCGTAAGGCTTCGTCTTCGGCTTCACCTTCTTTGTCTAATACCATCGATGCTTGCCAAATTGAGGCGAACTTGGAAACAAAATCTTTGATAAGCTTAAAGGACTTTTAATTGATTCAAAGTTGGAGAACAAAGTGCTCCCGCTACGGCTAAAGCGGTTGAGGTTTCATGTATGTATTGTGGTGGATGTCATGATTTCTCCGAGTTCATTACCAACGGTGGTAACACTTCGAGTGCCTACGCGGCCACGGGAACTTACAACCAAAACGGTCAAGTTACCCGCTCCAATCAATTGACTCCACCGGGTTTTGCTCCCAATCAAAATACTAACAACAACTATCGAAACAATCAAGTTGGTTTTAAAAATAATTACAAAGGAAACTATGGGAATCAAGGGGCTAATAATCTAGTTTCAAACAAGAATCAAAACAATGATTTTCAAAATAACAACAAGGGTTTGCAAACTTTGAAAGATCTTCCAAATGAATTTGTTGAATACGCTAATGGAAACGATGCTAGGTTTGACAACATTCAAAGAGAAATCATTAGCCTAAGATCCGAGTTTAAGAAAGACTTGAAGAAGGACTTGAAAAACGAGTTAACAAATGAGCTTAAAATCCATACAAACAAAATGGAAGGGAATGTAACTAGGTAACAACAAAACCAACAAAAAATGGAACAAGGGCAACATGAAATAAAACAAGAGATGATTAAGGCCGAGAAGAGGCAATCCATGTTTGAGGATAAAATTTCATCTATGTTTGAGGCTATAATGTGCAAACCGTCTTCGAGTAGTCTTCCTAGTAACAATATATCGAACCCTAAGGGAGAGATGAAAGTTATTACCACACGTAGTGGTAAGACACTAAAGGAACTGACTCCTCAACCAATTGCTCCTACGGAGGAAGCAATTGAGGAAGAACACGAGGTTGTGGTCGAAAAGGAGCAATGTCCAAATCCCACGAAGTACCTATCATGCCACACCTACGGTTGACCCATTACCACATTTGGAACCCGAGATTCCAAAGGCTATGTGTGACAACCGTGGTTTTGAGGTTCGTCACTCGATCTTATTTTTAGGTTTTTTTATGTATGACTATGTGTTTTGTGTGTTTACATGTTTATTTTGCATGAACGAAGTTGGTGTGGACATCGTTTATGGGTATATGGTACTCATAAGTAAATCGAGAAACGGTTATTTCATGTTCATGAGGTCACAAATTGGTGACTATGAAATGAAATGGTGTTATTTTGGTGTTTACGTATACGTATACGTATTATAGTAAATCGTATTTTTTTTTACGATTTGGGGTTTAGCATTTAGAGGTCTCGGGTAAGGTGTTTAGTCATGGGAGTATTTTTCGGGATGGTTTTAAGTCATTTAGGACTTAGTTTAAAAGTTTATTTCAAAATTTAAGAGTTTTTTTAAAACTGTATATTTTACGTTTTTTTACGGTATACGCGTAAATTGACTAGTTTTACGGTTTTGAGGTTTTAAGATCTAAAATAAATTAAGGTAACTTAAGGTATTATTAATAATATATTAATAAGTCGTAAAACGAAAAATATATATATATATATATATATATATGAATCGGGTTTTAAACCGACTAGAAAAGAAAAAGAAAGGATAATGGGCCAAAAGACCCAACTTGAGCCCAATTTGGAAAAGCTTTTTTAATAAAACATATAAATACCATGTTTATATCACAAAATCAGTTTTTCATTAATTTTCTCCCCTTTTGGCTGAATTTTTACAAGTCCTAATTTAGGGATTCATCAAAAATAATTTTCTTGAAGATTTGAGGTAAAAATCTTGATTTAATTCTTATAGTTTTCTTGTTTTATAGCATTAAGGTTTCAAGTTTTATGTAATCAATTTATATGATGGATTATAGTTCTTAATAGATCTGTAATTAGGGGTTTTATAACAATTAACATGATTAGGATAATGATTGGTGATTATTAGTGATGTTAATTAGGGTTTAATCATGTTTAAATTCGTTTTTAAAAACTGGGCAGATTTTTGAGTCACTTGTTTTGATCATATCTAGAGTTCTACAAACTCTTATTTTGCGATCCAAGCATCCCTGAACAGGTAATTGAAGTGGCTTTCAAATGAAAGAAACGAAAACTAAATTGGAGGCCGGAGGTGGGTCAAAAGCAGGTTACAACAGTCGGAGGTCAAAACAGTTTTGAAATCAGTCGGGTTTAATTTAATGTTTTTAGGTGATTGGGGTACTTAGGAGTATACTTGAGCCCTCTAATGAGCATGGTAGTTGTTTTATATATTAAATAAGAGACCTGAAGGGTGTCTAAGCAAATGGGTCAGGGTAAGACCCCCTAATCATAACAAACGTTTTGTATGTTCAAAATCGGTAAAATGCGGATAGGCAGAAGTATATATATATATATATATATATATATATATATATATATATATATATATATATATATATATATATATATATATATATATATATATATATATATATATATATATATATATATATATATATATATATATATATATATATATATATATATATATATATATATATATATATATATATATATCGGGGCCTTAACAGTAGATTTAAGGTTGGGGCAAAAGGGAGGAGTTAGATAACATATGTAAGGGCATAGAGTTTCCTTTACAGAGATCATGGGTATGTTTAGGTGGGCGTTTGGCTTATAGTTTGGAGACCTAAAAACCAGGACTGTTTTGGGTAAAATGTTAACGGGACGGGTTATGAAGTAAACTGAGTTAAGGGCTTTATATAGGGGTGTAATCAGATGCTTAGAGCATATAAACAAGGTATATATATGGGATAAGGTTAGATGTACATCATAGGTTGATGAGCCATCTTAGTGTTTGGTTCATGTTTTGATTGTGTGCTTTTGTTTGTTAGCTTTTTGCTAGTGAGCGGACTTTTGGAGAAGCTCAATTAGGTGAATTTCATAGTCCCATATCTTTTGATGTATTGATTTCCAGATGGGATGGAAGAGACATTGTATGGTTTTGTAACTAATGCTGTGAATGTTTTTATGGTTTGTGATGGACTTGTGTGTGCACTTATGTGATTAACTGCTATGTGATTCTTGATTGTGTTTATGATTTGGATCGGGGGACACGTACCGTCTCAGTTATTGTGGTTTGACTTGGTACCAAGGGGATGTTAACAAGGTGGGGCCTTGGGGAGGTACATAGATGTGTGAGCATCTATGGGACCAATGTATAATGACAAGGCGGGGCCTTGGGATTGGTACATAGGTGTATGGGTGCCTATGGTACCATGGTGTTTGGTAAGGCTGGGAGCCTTGGATTTGGTTTGGTTTGTTAAATCTTGAATATTAGTTGTTAATGCATGTTTGTATCACATTGTCCATATGCTCTTAAATTTGGTTATTATTCATAGCTAATGGTTTGATTTTGGCGTTGGAGTCTAAACCTATGACTCTCACCAACTTTATGTTGACGTGTTTTAGTGTCTCTTTCAGGTGAGAATGTGGTTAAGCTTGAGAATAGAAGTGGCTAGTTTTGGAGGCATTAGGATTGCATTTAGAAGGAGATCCCCGTTCCTTCTTAGTTTATTTTTCTGTTTGTTTCTATAAGTGATACTATGAACCTATATGTTGATTTGTTTGTGTTATTTGTTTGTCTTGGGTAAGAGGTAGGACTGTTACCTACTTACCTAGACTCATGCATTGATGAGATATTGTCATGACATTTGTGTCACCTTTTATTACATTTCTAATTCATATAGTTCTCTCTATGGACATTCTATTGTTGTGATGATATCCATGCGTCGCTTCCCATATTCCGCCATGGTGGGGTGTGACAGAATGGTATCAGAGACAATGGTTATAGAGAATTAGGTTGCCTACTCTAGTAACCTAGTCTATACCTTAAGGGTCCCTGCATATAGGCGTCATAGGAGTATGTATGCATTTTATATTAATTAAAGTTTTCTGGATGTTATTGGTTTTTACTTGCGATGTTTGTTAAGTTTTGACTAGTATGGGTTGAACCATAGTAGTTCATACTTAGCCACATGTTATTTTCTTTTAGGGTTGTGATTAGTGAAGGTTGAACCATAATCATCCACGCTAGTCATTGATGTATTTTGCTTAAATTGTACATTATAATACATAATTTGGTACATGGTAGTTTCTGTCTTTTGTTGGGTTATTTTATGTACCTGAGGTATAGTATTTTTCTTTTGATGTTTAAGTCATGTCCCTAAGAATCATGTGGTGGTTCGAGTTATTAGGAGTAGGTGGATATGAAGGATTTTAAGCTGTTTCCACTCTTATGGGCGACATGACTTATAACTGATTATGTTTTCGTTTTGGATTTAGTCTATGTTGTTTTAGCTAGACTATGGATTTATGTATCCCAATAGTTTGATTATATTTTTTTTAATGGATGGAGTTTTGGACTTTATTGTTTATGTGGTTATGAGCTTATGTGAGTAGATGGATATATGTGTTATGTGTTGTATTAATTCTTATAAGTGTCATCATATGAGGGAGTGCATTAAGGAAAGGGTAATTGTATAAATATGGTGGCCAACATAGTTATACAAGTACCATAACTCCAATGGATTCCTAAGTATGATTGCACGAAAGAGGGTTAATACATGCTTGTATAGTAGATGTTAGACGGATTTAAGTATATGTATCCCGATATGCCTATATATGTATGATCCCCTATAATTATCGATTGTATCCTTAGGAGGGTGGCTAGCTCGCTTCTTTTTAGATATTCAACCTCCGTTGTGGCGTATTCTTCGAGTTTCCTATTTCACGTGTCCATTTTAAAATGGTGACCTTGGTGTTAAGTATATTGAAATAAATTGAGATTTCTTTTGGGATAATGAAATCTTTTGTGTTGAGTCTTACATTCCTTTTTGTCGGTATATATTGAATAGACTTGGAAATCTACTATAGGGTTGGATAGTTGGTTGTTTACGGTAACATAAGGGTAAGGTGTTGAAATCGTGTTTGAAACAAGATGTAACATAAGAATTCTTAATCAACAATTATTTATTTCAAAATTCTAAAAGACTTTTGAAAAAAAAAATAATAAAGCGAAATAAAATTTCTTTCTACTTACATAGTTTATATAATTGAGTTTAACCAATTTACGTCATTTATAATTATTTATACAAGGTTAAATTGAGTTCATGAAAATTTCACATACAATTATTTCTTTCATTTAAAAGGATTGCATTAATCACTAAGTTTATTCTTTAGTTTTTAAAACAACTAGTATAAAATTGTTTTGGTCGTAACTTGTTCGTTTTTAAAGATTTTTGGGTGATTTAAAAGCCTAAAATTATGTACTCGGAATGTACTTCTCAAATATTTGGTATGTATAGTCATGGGGTGTCATTAGCTTGATCAAAATTTTGGTACAAGTGACGGGTTCAAGGTTGAGTTTTGAATAGTAGTTTTTTTATGATTTCGGATGCACGAGATACCTAGTCTTTGAGTTGAATTTTGAGATCGTCTAGAAGGTTGTTTGTAGATTCTTTGAGTCACATAGATGTGGCGAGGAAAGAAAAAAAAATATTCTTTTGGAAAAGTCGATCTTGTGCACGGATTAAATAATATGTCGCGGGGCATAAGATGTTTTGGCAGCCATTAAGTGTTTCTTGGATCATTTTTCGTTGTCATGAGTCATTTGAATTGGTACATGTTTGAGTTTTCCTTTTGAGTTTTTGTGGTTTTGGTCTATTTTAACTCATGTACGTGAAATGTCGTTAGTTATCCGTGGGTTTGATTCGTTGATCGTATCTAGTGGATTCAGGATGTAGTTTTGGGTTCGTATTGATTGGGAGCGTTGAGGTAGACATATGAAAGACTTGGTCGCGCCTACACGATTAAGTAGGTGGCCCTGAGAGAATGGTCGGAATACCCTTAGTGGGGATGAAAGAGTTAATAGTTCGTAGACGAACTAATGTGGTCATGAGGTCTCTTAGGAGTTCCAAGGGAGATGAATAGAGATTTGTATAATGTATGGATATTGGCACAAGTAACGCGCCATAGAGAGTGTTGGAAGGGGATATAATACCTCAAAGTTATTTATGATCGTTCGTAAGGCATGTAAGTTTTTCGAAAATTTCCTGAGATTTAGTAGGTTTGCCTATTACTGTGAGGTAGAACCATAAATAGAGCAAGTCGGAGAAGTGAGAGGAGTTGTAGTTAGTGCCTTTCCAAGGAAATTGTTGATGGAATGATTTTAAGAGCAAGAGTTGTTAGAAATTTCAACGGATGCAAGGTAAATTCTGAGTTGCTTAGTAGTAGATTGGTTGTGAAAAGCGGTTGAGTGGTCTGATAAGAGGAAGTATTGGTCTTTTAGAATACGTGTAGATTTTCGCGAGTAGAACGAGGTAGAAATTTATTCGTATTGCTTCTAAGAGAGGGTGCAAGGAGGACCTAGTTGAAACTGCTAAGGATGTTGTATGAACGCTTTGGGTTTACGGTTATGATTTTGGCTTCGCCAAGGCGCTAGCAGTTTTCATGGAGTCAATGAACCAGGGGTGCATGACAATATATAAACGAGTTGTCATCGGGAGCATCGACGACATCTTGATCTACTCAAATCAAAGAAGTGTTGGGAATAAATTATAGCCAATCTACTTGAGCGCTGACAAGAGTAAAACAAGCGTTGACAGGAACAAAACAAACGCTGACAGCTCAAGCGTTGACAAGATAAGTCAAGCGTTGATACATTGAAGACAAGCACTGATGGGAAGATATAGTCTACGCGTTTATTGTATTCTAGATTACTTCTAGATTACTTCTAGTAAAGATAGGAACAACAATGTATTTTCTATATTTATCTTTACCTAGAATAGCTGATATGTAGATTATTGTACAAGGCTTCTTATGTCTATAAAAGAAGTCCTTTAGGTTAATGTTCAATATAAGTTTTCATTCGTAAACTACTTTCATTGTAAGCAATTTTGATATCATTAATCAAAGTGAAAGTTTGTTTATATCATTGTGTTCTTGTTTAAGTGTTAATTCCGCATAACACTTAGATTGTCATAAACATATACAAAGGTTTCTCTAAGTGTATTACTTGATCCAATCTCGTATACATAAAGCTAAATCGATCTAAGTTTGGGATCAACAAGTGGTATCAGAGCTTGTTGAGGAACTTTTGATCTTAAAGAACATAAGAACCCTAAAAATCACCAAAACCCTAATTTTCTCAAAAACCCTAACAACATCAAGTCAACTTCAGAAATAACCTCCTCCTCCTCACCTTTACCAAACATCAAGATTCCCATGCTTGATGCAACCAACTTTGAATTGTGGAAATTCAATTTTGAGCAATATCTTGGGATCTATGACTACACACTCTGGGAGATTATTGAATATGGAAACACATTCAATAAAGCCCAAAAGATTGCTGATGCTATTTCTGGAAGAGCAGCTGTTGCTGGATGTTCTGAAGAAGATAAGAAAGAAAAGCCTAAAGATGGTAGAGCTGTGTCTGCTGAAGACATAGCAAAGAAAAGGGTTGACATGAAAACCCTAAATATTCTGAAAGTCTCTTTGGGACAAGAAAATCAACATAAATACAGAGGTTATGATTCTGCTAAAGATCTTTGGGCAGCTCTTGAAGTTGCATATGGTGGCAATGCAGATACTAGGGAAGAAAAGAAGAAACAACTCATGCATGATTATACCGTTTTCAAAGCTCAACCCAATGAGAAGCTGAGTAGTGTGAGAAGCAGATTGCTTGACATTACAAGCAAATTGTCCTTCATGGGGACACAACTTGGTGATGTTGACATTAATGCTACCTTTCTTAAAAGTCTTGGTGAGGCGTGGAAGATTTAGGCAAGATCTATTCTTGCCAATAATACTTACAAAAGTTCCACGTTTGATGACATCTACAACAAACTGAGGCTGTTGGAAGATGAAACTCTTTTAGAGCATGGAAGCAAGTCTACCAACAGTAATATGGCCTTCTTCTCTCATAGTGAAGGTCAATTCAATCATAAGGACTCCTACATGCATCCAATTACTGGATCATCATGTGTCAGCGCTGGAAAATGTCCTGTCAACGTCTCCTTTTCAGACGCTGACACATTCAAAAGTGACTCACCAAGAGTTAAACCTGCTGGTTTGGATTTGGATACTGTATGTGCTTATATTGCTTCTTTGCCCAATGGTTCAGTGATTACATATGAGGACCTTGAGCAGATAAGTGATGAGCACTTGGAAGAGATGGACATTAAGTGGAACATGGCTCTTGCTAGTATAAGAGCAAACAGGTGGAACAGAAGGTTTAAGAAGAAGATGACCTTCAATGCAAAAGACACAGCTGGATTTGATAAATCCAAAGTTGAGTGCTACAACTGTCATCGTATGGGGCACTTCATGAGGGAATGCAGATCTCCTAGAAGATCTGATGCTGGTAAACCCTCAAGTCAAATTGTTAAAGCTCAGGATCCTAAAGCCATGGTTGCAGTTCAAGGAATTGATGGTATGGTATGGGATTGGAGCTATCTGGCTAAGGATGTGGAAGAGGATAAAGCTTTGGTTGCTGAAATTGAAGAAGAAGAGCATGTTGAATATGCTCTCATGGCACACTCCTCCTCTTCATCTGATAATGAGGTATACGATGATGCTTTTTGTAGTAAAGGTTGTAGGTTAAACACTGAGAAACTTAACAAAGAGGTGTTAAGATTATTACGTGATGTGAGTACTGAAAGATGCAAACTGTCTAATTACCAACTAGCTCTCACTCAAACTGAGAAAACAGTTTCTCAATATAAGAAAATGGAATTTGACTTAAAAAATAAAATCAATATCTTAAAACATGAGTTAAATGCTAGTATGGATATTAGAAACATTATGGAAAGAGTTAATGGTGAGTTACAGGCTAAATTAGATGAAGCCATTAAAAACAAAGATAATGTTGGCCTTAAAATTCAAAGATTTGATAAGGTAACACAAACCCTAGGAGAATGTGTGGGTAAACAAAGGGATCCTAAGGATATGACTGGGATTGGGATGAAATACTATTCTGTGGTTCCACCACCAGCTGGTGACTTCTATGGTGTCCAACAAAAGGACCTATCTTAGACTAGTTTGCTAGAACTCCAAGAGGAGGAATTCATTCCTCCACCAAGAGTTGTCACCCCAGTTGAAGAATATCAACAAAAGTTGACTGACCTGAATGAATGGAAGAAAGCTAACCCTACTTTATTTGTTAAGGGTGTGGCTTACTATGTGAAAGTCCTAATGAGTCAACTCCCATTAAGGTTACAAACCCAATCACTGGTAAAGCTGTTGACCTAGGCTCAAACACTATTAGAAAACCTAGCATTAAGTATGCAGAGATGTATAGGAATACTAGGTCACCTAAGAGCTAAGTTAGCAATAATGGAACAGGCTTCTTCTCTTCTAGACCTAGGGTTATGTCTAGAAAAGCCTGTTACACTTGTGGTAGCTTTTCACATTTAGCATATAAGTGTGTCAACGCTTCCAAAGTCAGCGTTGACAGGAACCAATTCAACGCTGACAGGAACAAAGTCAACGTTGTTAGAAAGTCAAATGTTGTCAGACCCAAACCTTGTGTGCAGCAAAGTCCACAAGTTGTTAGACCTGCCCCATTCTTCACTAGAGGGTCTAACACTCATGGACAAAGACCATTTCAAAAGACAAATACTTGGTCTAATAGGAAATGGGTTTCTGTAGCAAACCCTAGGTTCAACGCTGACAATGGAAATTTCAGCGTTGACAAGACCAACTCCAACGCTGACAGAAACGTGACCAGACCTAAATATCTGCAACCACAGGGTAAGGGGTCTAAAGCTTCTTCAAGCTTAACATGGAGACCAAAGAAGGATCAAAACCCTAATGATAATGGGATTTCAATGACCTGCAACAGATTTAATTACATTTCAAAGGTCATTACAAAACCTATTGGGGTTAACTGGGTATTTCATCCTAAGAAGGATGAAAATGGGGTTGTTGTGAGAACTAAGTCTGTTCTTATTGAACAACCAGATGAATCCAAGTCTTCTAAGGCTTGGGTTCCCAAAGAAAACTAATTTGTTTTCTTTATGTGCAGGGCATTCAAAGACAGGTCAATGATTATGGATATTAGGATAGTGGATGCTCAAGGCACATGATAGGGAAGGAAGATTATTTGACCAACTTCACTCCCATTAAGGATGGTGATAAGGTTTACTTTGGAGGAGGATATGGTACTAACACAGGGAAAGGAACCCTTCTCACCAAGAATCTGCGTTTTGAGAACGTTTTTTTGGTAAAGGAACTTGATTACAATCTTTTTAGTGTATCACAAGTTTGTGATAACAAAAATAAAGTTCTGTTTACTGATACTGAATGTTTGGTGTTAAGCAAGGATTATAAGATCCCTGATGAGAAATATATTGAATATAGAACACCTAGGCATAAAGACATATACAATGTGAATCTGAATGGGATCAGAATGAATAATAATATGTCTTGTTTTTATGCTAAAGCTTCAGTAGATGAGAGTAATTTGTGGCACAGGAGACTAGGGCACATAAATTTTAAGAATATAAATAGGCTTGTGAGACTTGGCTTGGTTGATGGTTTGCCTGAGAAGGCCTTCCACAATGACCACTCTTGTGTTGCATGTCTTAAAGGCAAGCAGCACAAGGTCTCATTCAAGTCCAAACAGGTGCATTCTAGTTCTAGACCTCTTCATTTGCTTCATATGGACCTCTTTGGTCCAACCAATATAGAAAGTTTGAATGGTAAGTCATACTGCTTTGTTATTACAGATGACTTTTCTAGGTTTACTTGGACCTTCTTTCTAGCTATGAAAAGTGACACAGCTGACACTTTAATTGATTTTATCACTCAGATTGAGAAGAAAACAGGAAATGAAGTTAAAATAATTAGGAGTGATAATGGTGGTGAATTTAGGAATAAGAAGCTAGATGATTTTTGTGCCAAAAAAGGAATTACTAGGCAATTTAGTGTTGCCAGAACCCCACAGCAAAATGGGGTTGCTGAGAGGAAAAATAGAACCCTAATTGAAGCAACCAGAACAATGTTGGCTGATGCTCATTTTCCTATAGCCTTTTGGGCTGAGGCTGTTAATACAGCTTGCTATGTTCAAAATAGAGCATTGGTTAACAAAATTCAGAACAAAACACCTTATGAGTTACTTTGGGGTAGAAAACCTAATATTGGTTTTCTCAGACCTTTTGGTTGTCATGTAGTAGTTTTAGACACTAGTGATGCCTTAGATAAATTTAGTGCAAAAGGTGATGAAGGCTACTTCATGGGGTATTCAGTGCAGAGCAAGGGATATAGGGTTTATCTTAAAGGGGAAAAACGCATACTTGAAAGAGTACATGTTAGGTTGTTAGAGAATAAACCTAGTGATCCTGAAAGTGGTCCAAATTGGTTATTTGACTTGGAACCTTTATCTATAACTTTAAATTATATGCCTGTCACTAATCCAGACATTGTGAAGGTAACTTCAAATGTTGTGGAAGAACAAGTTGTTGATGTTTCAGGTACACAGGTTCATGAGAAAGTTGGATCACAAGCAGAGAAGTCATCTCCTATCCGAGAATATGTTACAATTCCCATTTGGACAGATGCTTTTGCTGCTGCTGCTGCTGGTAAAGATAATGGTGGTCTCCAAGTACCACTAGATAAAAACATGCATGGTCCTTCAGGCGCTGACAAAGGCAAATCTAGCGCTGAAAAGACCAATTCAGACGTTGATGGCTCAGACGTTGACAACAACAGTTCAAGCGTTGTTAGCCCAAGCGCTGACAAACAAAGTTCAGGCGTTGAAAACACTTCTGCACATCTTTTCTCTTCCATTTTTGAACAAGGTGAACCTTGCTTCAATCGCATTGAGTGCGATCTTTTGTTACGATCCGGAACCACGATCAAAGACCACGATCAGTAGTTGCGATCGTGGTTGCGATCTGGTAGTACGATCGCCACTCCCATCGTACTGGAGAGTACGATCCTATCTCTCTTGTTATCATCGCAGTGAGTGCGATCTGTTCCTCTTTTTGCGATCGCATCGAGTACGATCAGTGAATACGATCCATCATATTGTTTGGGGTACGATCGCGTTGCGATCTGGAGGACTGTTTGAGTACGATCGAATTACGATTGGACTTAGGCCTTTGTTTTGTTTTTGCTTAACTTTCAAATCTAGTTTTTCCCGCTCTTTTACTTAGTTTATTTTAAACATGTTTTTAAGTTTTTGAATCTTTAAAATTTTAATTTCCAAAGTTGCACGCACTTATTTGTAGTTTAATTTTAAGACTTCTATTTTACCCAACGACAAATTTTAATTACTTGCATTTAGTTTAAAAAATTAGATAACCAAACAAACCAACCCCTTTTTAGTAACCAAGAACAACTATTCCACTTTGAACAGTGATCAATTCGAGAAGATTCCGAGATTAATCTGAACCCATAACAAACCAGTGTATCACTTACCACAACAAGCTAGCTACAAACGAAAGGGTCATACTTGCCCGTGTGTTCATAGCTTATTCGGTAATCCTTGTATAAATTTAAAACTTGTGTATACTCACAAAGAACGCATCAAGTTTTTGGCACCGCTGTTGGGGATTTGTTTTTGTTTTTCGTGTATTAGAATATTTGTTTCTTGCTTCTTGTTTATTTGTGCTTGCTTGTTTTGTTTATTTTATAGTAATTAAGTTCTATAATTTTTTGTTTGAATCTCATAATCCGGCATCGCCGCCATCAAGTTTTTGGCGCCGCTGCCGGTGGATTTGTGTTTTGTGCTTTTCATGTTTTGAATCTTTGTTGCATATCGTGTATCGTTTAATATCCTTTGTGCTTATTTGTTTTGTGCTTATTTGGTTTATAATCAAGTGTGTTTTAGATCAAGCTTTTTAGTGATTATTTCATCAACTCCAAAAATATTTTTTTTAGAGTTGTTATTTTTAAGTTCCAAAAAAATATATATATTTTATATATATATATATATATATATATATATATATATATATATATATATATATATATATATATATATATATATATATATATATATATATATATATATATATTGTTAGCCTCAAAATATTGACTCAAACAAGAATGCTCGGTCATAGGTTATTATTGTAACATTAGTTAGAACGTTGTAATAGATAGTTAATTAGTCGTGGTTTACGGGCTTGGATTTAAACTAATTAAAGTCCAAAAAGACAAGCCCGGCCCAATATATAGTCCATTAAAGCCCGCATGTGGGTGGACTATATATACTACCCTCCTAGCATGTTAGGAGGGTGGATGGTCATTTGTAACAACTTCTTTTCTTAATCTAATCTCACCAAGTTAATCATCTCCTCTCTACTTTCTCTCACTACTTTCTCTCTCTAGGAATTCATCTCTTCTTCATCTATTTTCTTTCTTTCTTCATTGCTTAATCATCACAAATACATGGGACAACATTTGGTATCAATCGCCACGGGGTAGATTTGTGATTGTTTGTTGTTATTATATTTGATTCGAATGATTTAATCCATAAATCATCTCGGATTCAAATTTTTTTGTGTTTTCCGTGCTCTACTTCTTCATCTACATCTTCTACATAGTTTTAGTAGTGATTTGGTATATTTACTTTGGCTAAAAACACAAAATTTTTGGGTGTTTTGATCATTTTTTGGCTTAAAATCACGTATTGGTTGAGTTTTGTCCGAGAAAAGGGGGATATATTCCGATCAGTGCAATCGGAAAAGGGTTTTATCATTCCGATCATCATTCCGATTTGGTATTCCGACAAGGGCTTTCCGATCATCATTCCGATTGGACAAAACATTCCGATCTACATTCCGATCAGTGATTCCGATCTGCATTCCGATCAGTGATTCCGATTTGCATTCAGATTAGGTTATTCCGACAGGTTTATTCCGATTGGGGACATTCCGATAACATTCCGATTAGGACATTCCGATCAGTGATTCCGATCAGTGATTCCGATGATGTGTTTTGCTAAATTTCGTTTGAGTATTTTTTAGACTTAGCCACCATCTAGACTAGTTTCGGAATATCGTTTACACGAAGATCAAAAAAAAAAAAAAAAAAAAAAAAGTTTTTTGGCGGGAAAACCAAAGTAAAATTTATTTTTTCCTAGACCATTTTTAGGCCATTTAAGCTTCAATTTCAAATTTTGGTGATGCGAAAAATTTTTCGACCAAAAATTCAAATTTTCGGACCAAAATTCAAATTTTTAGGCCATTTTTAGGTTTTATTTTTCTTTAAATTTTTCATTTTTCAAATTTTTTTTCCTACTAGTTATTGGATATTTCTAACTCGTTTTCAAATTTTGGTTATTCAAAATTTTTTGGTTTACCGTTTTAGTCGGACTGAGGAATTTATTGTCGGACTGAGAAAAAATTTCAAATTTTCGGAATTTCAACTACAACACAATCACACCATATCTACTTAAGATCCGAAGTTACTTTATCAACTGAGACACCATCATCATGGAAACGAGCAATGCGTGTGCAGACAGAGAAGAACGAGAGATGCAACTACAAGAACAAGTCCTTAAACAACGTTGTATGCAAGCTTTCAGTGATCTTAAAACGAATCTAAAACGTCTGGAAAGAGAGACCTTCTCGTACAATCCTTTGTATATGCGTGCATTTCATTCCTTCTTCGGAAATGATCATCGCACGTTCACTTATGACTTAAGAGACCACTTGAAGAATCTTGAGAATGAATTACTCAACAAAAACCTCCATGATACAAATTCCAAAAAAGCCTTCAAAACACTCAGAACACCGTTTCAACCATTTTTTGCTTCAAAGCTATTCGAGAATCCCAATTTTGAGTCCGAAGTTCGAGATGCAAATCAACACTTCAAAGACTACACTACAATGGAAGCAAAATCATTCAGAGACTTGATTTTTGGAAACATGGAATCAATTGAAAGGCTTTTGGATGAACGCCTACTTCATGCAAAAGACATGATCAAGAAGATGAATGACAAAAGGCTGAAAATGCAAGAGTGCACGGTTGCAAGATTCATGTAGTGGATACGAGTCCAGTCTCAACTGTAAGTAACGAGACAATATCGAGTAATGCAACTGACAGCTACAGACAGGGAAAACAACGCATGCTGAGCAGAATGAACATAACAACTCTGGGAAAGACAACAGCAGCTCTGACAAACAACACATCGACTCTGAGAATGTCATCAGCAATACACCTTCCTATGATAATGGTCCTGTTTACGATTCTGAGCCATTGGAAGAGGTACACAATGCTGAATTTAATGTGTTTGCCAATGCCGATACGCATGAGCATAGTGATCAAACAACAAACCTTATTGACACATGTATGACGGAAAAGGTTGATAGCAATACCACACCTAATTCATCAGCCATGTGCAATAATGAGTTTGAGGATGATCAACATGCAAATGAGTATGATGATGAGGAGCGTGTCGCGCTTGCTAATTTAATTGCTAGTTTACAAAAAGATGTCAATGAAACTAGAAAGAGTCAAAAGCAATTAAAGAAGGCAAATGCAGCGCTCACTCAAAACTTTGAAGAATGCAAAGCCGCTCTAATTAAATCTAATCAGACCCTTGAACGTAATAGGGCTGAGCTTCTTCAGAAAACCAAAGAGCTTGAGGGGTACAAGGGAAGTGCGTTAAAAAGTCAAAAGGACGATTTTGAAAACAAATATAATACAACTCTTGAGTTATTAGCTAAAGAGAAGCGTCAATATAATGTTTTCTTAATGGATGAACGTCAAAAAACGTACCTTGCCAATACCAAAGTTAATGAACTTGAACAAAAGCTCTCTATGACCACTACTGATTCTGCTAAAATTCTAGAGGATAAGAAACAAGAGGTAGATGCGTTAAAACAAGACTTCAAAAGTAGATATGATAAAGAAACTGAAAAGGTAACGAAATTAGAAGCACAAGTCGAATTTTTGAAGAACGTTGTTTATAAAACGCATGATTCTATTCAATCTGTGAGAATGCTGGCACCTCCTTCGATGTTTAAGGGTCAAGCTAGCTTTGCAAGTCCTGAGTACCTTGCCAAAGCTCAAGCTGCGAACCCGTGTCTCTATCTTGATGAGACTGAAAGGACCGATCTTGATTGCATGCCGGTAAGTGCCAATAGTGAAGAGACTGCCCTTTGGGACGATGATAGTCAACCACTTGTTAATAAGGAGTTTGTGAAACCATATAATTATGCTTATGAGAATAGTCTTTATGGTCTTTTCAACAAACAAACTCAGAAAACTCGTGAGGAAGTGTTTCTAGAATGCAAACAAAAGAGAATTCAATGGAAGAAAGCATTTGCCCCTAAGAAATCTAATGTTTACAAATACATAAACTACCTCCCTTTAGATGAATCTAAAAGCAAGAGTAGGAAAACATTAGGTATTCTTAAACACCACATAGATAATGTTAAATCTATTGTTGAAAGAGACTGGGCAAAACGTGAAAATGCTGAATGGACACGTCCGATTCCTCAAGATATTACCTTGCTTGTGAAAGAACTCTTAATTCCTAACACGGCGTTGATTAAAGAAACTGTTCTTCAACTTGAGGAGTTCATTCGGACTGAAATGTTTGATGATTTAAAATACGTTGAATCTCTTGAAAAACACATTGATGATCTTCAAATGGAGAAGTCTGATTTTTCAGATGAATATGATTTACTCTTGCAAGAATGCGTTTCTAAAGATGTTATGTGTGCTTATTTTACATCTTGTGCTGATATTGATGAATATTCTGAAGTTGCATGCCAATATCTTGATAAGATCAAAGAATGTGAACGTCTTGAAATTGAGCTTTTGAAACGTAAAGAAAATGTTGACAAAAAGGCTTTTGAGTTACTTCAACACAAAACTGATTTCCTTCAAAAACATTGTCATTCACTTGAACTTGCTCTGCAAAAAGAAGTTGGTAGTTTTCCACATGATAATAAATTGCAAGAAAAACTTTTCCAAACATTTCGAGAAATGAATGAACAGAATTTGGAAATTAAAGGGTTGAAAGCTCAATTACAAGACAGGGACAGAGCAATAGCAGAGTTGCAGAAACTCGTTGCTAAAATGGGTGGGAAAATCGTGGAACCTAGCATTAAGAAACCTGTTGTTCGACAACCCAATGCCTACAAGGATCCACAGTTGTCTATCTTAGGAAAACCGACTCCGTTCTCCAATTCTTCTCATATGAAATCTAGGTTACCCCCTAAGACTGATGTGCAACCAAGTGTTCCAAAACCATCCATATCACCCTATGTTCCTCCATTTAGAAAGCACACTGTTGCTAAACCCAACCATGTGAATGCACCTAGCACTTCTAGGACTCCTCCAAAACGTGTGACATTCACGTCCACAAAGGAATCAGTAGGTACAAATGACCTCGTTCATACCCACAACCTGGAGGATGCGAAACAAAAAGGGAAGGTTCAGAAAGACAAACCAGTGTATGAACAACCTAGTTCGCCAAATCCCGCTAGAGTTCTACACTCTCCTAATGGTGTCAACTAAAACCTAGGATCCCTCTTCAACAATCTAGGAATTGGAAAGCATCCATGAATAGTCGTGTTTCAAACACTACGCCTGAACGATTTGGAAAACAAAGGAATACAAGTACTTTCGTGAATCCAAAATTCCCTGTATGTCCCACTTGCAAAAAGGGCATTCACAATGGAAATCCTGACCATTGCATTTTGCAATACCTCTATGAGGTCAAATCTCGTTCCTTTGAACGGAGATCGAATACAGAATCCCATAAGACAACAAGGAGATACAAACCCGTCGTAAAGAAAAGCAACCACACCAAATCTGAAACGTGGATTCAAAAAGGACATAGTTTCTCTCCAAAGAAGTCTTCCGCTGTGCAAGAGAAAGCTACTCCTAAATCTAGTCTTCAGTGGAAACCAACGGGTCGGATCTTCACAGAAGTTGGTCTTAAGTGGATTCCAATAGAGAAGAGTGATGACACCTGCACCAACACTAATGCTACTGTTCTACACACTGAAAAGGAATTTGTTACTCCTAATTCTAGTATTTGTGCAAACTCATCTTCTGTGATTGCAGGTACAACAGCGGATTCTGAACCCACTTCTCATTCTTCAAAAGGTTCCAATTCTGTATATTCGATATCACCTTCTTCTGCTGTACAAAAGTCTATTTTGGATTATTTTCGAAAAACTTGAGAAAAAAAAATTATAATAAAACGTAAATATCCATAGAAAAACAAATTAAAAAAATGGAAAAACTTTCAAAATACCAAAAATATTCCTCTCGACATGTCTTTCAGTATCGATAATATGGACGTACCTAGAAATGTCGCTCAATAACGACACGGGTGTGTACATAAAGCTCGAATGAAAGTTGTAAATATTTTTCAAAACATGTCATTTCAATGATTTACAATTACCTCAGATTGTGACTCGTACTTCCAAGAAAGGAAAGTTGATCACAAATGATAACTTATCCTTAACAACGGGAAAATAAATTTTCTCGGTCATGAGCTCTCATTAAAAACATTCAAAGTTTTTAAACTCATGTAAACGACTTATAGTTAAATGTCAGACTGTAACTCGGACTTCAAATAAAGGAAAGTGTATCTTTAAAGATACCTTATCCGACCAAACGGGTAGAGCAATCTATCTCGGGTTGAGCTTGTCACAAAACATTCAACGTTTTGCGCTCAACACAATGGCTTGTAATCACTTTCAGATTGCAACCCGGATCTAAATTCACGGGGGAGTGTACGCTTTTGTACTCTTTCCCTTAGCAAAAGAAGTTAAATCTTCTTACACTTGAGTGGATTCGTCAAGACATTCAAAGTCTATGAACTCAAGTTTATGCTTTAGAAAAACCTTTTCGTCAAAAAGAATTGATTTTTCAAAAAGCGTTGAACACAATTTTTTCAAGAATTTCTCAATGATATTCAAAATCGTTCAAAAATTGTGTGTTCAACAACTCCTATCCTCAAAAGTTTAATGTGGATCAAATCCTCGTAATGACAATTCCATTGGATCAATTTTTGAGGGGGAGCAATTCAACTTCATGCAAAAGATTAACACATCTTTCTCCCGAAGATTTTCAAGACTATTTTTCAAAATATATTTTAATCAAATTTGGTATCTCTAATATCAAAAGATTTTATATATTAGAGATAGGGGGAGAAAATGTGATTAAAATGTGATCTAATATAAGACTCAAGCACTTTAACTCTTACCTACATGTGCGAAACACTTTCGATTATCGATGCACATGTGAAGGGGGAGCATTTCTGAAACGACAAAACTAGCAAGGTGTTAAATGTTTTTCAAACACTTTGTTAGAATTTAAAGTGATTTTCACGGTTACGATCAAATACCCACAACATCTTTAATTCACGACGTTATTGGTGTCAAAAGGGTGGTTAGGTTTAAGTCCTATGATCCAACCAGAACCGGAGGGATCTTCCCAGGGACAATCCAATAGATTATTAGAAGTCCTTATGAAAGATGGAGTAGAATGTGAACGTAACTGAATGCCGACTAAGTACTGATGATAGCACTGGAACAATCACAACAAGGTGCTATTAATGATGTCTTGGTAAGCATTGAAGGGGTTGAAGAATGAAAAAGAAATGTAAGGATAAAGGGTCTAAAGAAAGAAGCCCTCCATACAACTTAGGCAGAAACCGGGTCAACACATCATGAAGACAACTCATCATGGACCCAGTGATGTGAAGCACAACCCTTTCCTAGCTACTCAGACTTCTCTCAAAAGAAGTTTGTTTTATTGTCACGGAGATCAACACGACTTCTATTGACTTTCTCACTCCGAGATAGTTGATATTGAATAGGTGGCATCTGCTCCAGCCTCCGACTACTAAAAGTGCACAAATCGAGTCTAGAGCCAAGAGATCAATCAAATCTCGTTAGGACACACGGATGAAGATCAAGAGAGTCCTACGCTATATCCTTGTGATATTGCTAGAACACTCAGAGTGATGATACTTAGTATTCACAATGATGAGTGGAAATCCTTCCAGTGTTAACATCAAACAGCACTGCGGTAGGTCATATGCGAGATTCTTTATGAATTGAACATATGTAAAACTGAAAAGCAACAGTGGTTTGATTCTGAATTGATTCAAACTCGTTTCAGGTTTCTACGCAATATCTTTATGGTCTTGCCAGAACATTCAGAGTGATATTCATTAATATTCACAGTGAGGAATGGAAATCCTTCTAGCGTCAACATCAAACAGCGCTACGGTAGGTGACTTGTGAGATTCTCATGAATCAAACTTGTGTCAACTGGAAAGAAACAATGGTAAGATTCTTAATGAATCAAACTTGTTCCAGGAATTTGAATTGACGACTTTAATCAAGCGGATATTTATCCAATTGATTCACTCTTTATGTTCGCAGTCTTGCTTTGAGACGGTCGAGTAAAGAGAACGGCTAGTACTGCCGCGAAACCCTGTCAAGGAGATTCTTAATTGAATCTACCTGATCACAGGTATGATATTTAATATCGTATAACGGTCTTCACCGACCGGAGGTAAAACGCTACCGATTTAGGACGAATGTCAAAGCCATTCAGTCTGTGTCTATGTTTTGTCTCGAGAAGGTGGCGTCACGGTGTACTCAGCAAAGTCAAAGATTCACAACCACATATTCATGCCCAAAGACTTATCCAACAATTGATAGTGTGAGCATGTGGATAAAGACACAAGATCACAAGATGGCAAAGACAAGTCAAGAATGATTTGAAGATCTCAAGACTTAAAGACAAAGTCGAAAGACAACGACAAAGGCTCAAAGATCACAGCATGAAGGAACAAAACTACTGTTACACGTTCAAGACTCATTTATGACGAAATTCATAAATCTCCATTGGAATCCAAATATCAAAGAGGAATGACCTCACATTGGGGGAGATTGTTAGCCTCAAAATATTGAGTCAAACAAGAATGCTCGGTCATAGGTTATTATTGTAACATTAGTTAGAACGTTGTAATAGATAGTTAATTAGTCGTGGTTTACGGGCTTGGATTTAAACTAACTAAAGTCCAAAAAGACAAGCCCGGCCCAATATATAGTCCATTAAAGCCCGCATGTGGGTGGACTATATATACTACCCTCCTAGCATGTTAGGAGGGTGGATGGTCATTTGTAACAACTTCTTTTCTTAATCTAATCTCACCAAGTTAATCATCTCCTCTCTACTTTCTCTCACTACTTTCTCTCTCTAGGAATTCATCTCTTCTTCATCTATTTTCTTTCTTTCTTCATTGCTTAATCATCACAAATACATGGGACAACATATATATATATATATATATATATATATATATATATATATATATATATATATATATATATATATATATATATATATATATATATATATATATATATATATATATATATATATATATATATATATATATATATATATATATATATATATATATATATATATATATATATATATATATATATATATATATATATATATATATATATATATATATATATATATATATATATATATATATATATATATATATATATATATATATATATATATATATATATATATATATATATATATATATATATATATATATATATTTGCCGACCGACAAGGCATTTTGCCGTCGGCAAGCTTCAAACAGAACCCGAAAAGTCGGCCGGCAACCCCCTTTTGCCGCCGGCAACGCTAAAAAAAAATTAAAAAAAAATTGTTGTGTTTTTTATTTTCAACCGAGCCTTACTCAAACCCGTTCCTAATTGTGTTTTAACTTGTTTAACATCCGTTTTTCGAGTTTATAACCAATTATCCTTATTTTATCAGTTACCCATTAATTCTAATAAAGTATGCTTGATTACCCCATGAATAGGTAACACAAACAGTATTCGTTAAACCCAATAGATCTATTTACCCCATTAGCGCACATGGATGTGTTTAATGATTCATGAATTTTCGGAAACAAGTAATAGTTTGAAGATTCGTACAATAACATATTTAGTAAAATCATATAGTTCAAAAACACAAGTATTCTAGTTTTAGCATATATCCCCCTCACGGGTTTTCAAAACATTTACAAAACATTTAAAAGTGAGGCTATGAACTCACCTGGTATCCGGAGAGTCTGAGCTATATCAGATATATTTCATTCACAAATAAACAGCTTGGTCATACAAACCACAACTTGGTCTCACACAAACCTAGATTAACACATTGTGTATAGTATCAAGTCTTTGATATTTAGTTCAATATAGTTAAGTATTTCGTTTTGTATTATTCATTTAATATTTGGTTGTAATTCTAGCATCATTGTTCGGGAAATCATACTCGGAAGCCATTCAATAAACGTTTGAGGAGCGAGGGCATTTTAAATCGTAAACCCAACCACTCAGTCAGAACGTAATATTGAGATGGAACATCTTTGTACAAAGCTCCCTACTAACATGATACTTTCATTACTTCCTCATATTTATAATTAATCTTCTTTAGTTTCAAAATTGGCAAGAATAGCCCTTTTTGGTTATATTTTGGTATAATTAAACTTTTAACCCCTAAAGTATATAGTTTCATTATTTACTATTTAAACTCTCAATATTTAACCTTAGGGCCTCAAAAATTCCAATATTTATTATAATAGTATTAACTTTCACAAAATGACACTTTTGGCCCAAAATGTTAAATAGTTTCAAAAATGACAGTTTTAGTCCCTATACTTGTAAAAATCATATAACAATCTCAAGAATGGACCAAATGATCTAGGATTTTAAAACAAAGTTTCTAAACATGTTTATAATAATAGTAAAAAGATTTATTTAGAATTATAGCTTTTGAAATAGGTTTTTGCTTATTATTTCATGTAAATTACAAAACTAGGGTTTCAAGACATCTTTAACTTATCACTTTCATTTAAATTGATCAAATGAATTAATTTATTTTATATTATCTTCCTAACGTTATTTTAACATTATAACAACTCAAAGAAAGCATTATAACAAGATCAAAGCATAGCTAACAAAGTGATTACCTAGGATGCTCCAAAATGGCTCTTAATGGGGTATATGGACTATATCTTCCTCGTAACTCTTCAAGAACTCCTAGAACTTCTTCCAAAGCTTGCTACTGATCTTAGGGACTTCTTAGAGCTTCAATGGTGGTATAGGAAGATAATGTATAGGTGTAGAAGATTGAAAGTGAAGGATGATTCTAAAATGAAGATAAAGACTCCTATTTATACTATTTCTAACCCTTAAGCTCCAAGTAAGGCTTGAAACGTGTAAGAACAATATAGGAGTGACTATGGGAAGCTGGGAAAGGTCTATTCAAGTTTATAGGAGCTAGGAATAAAATATCTTGAACTTATGGTTCATATTAAGTCTATGAAGAGGTTCATCCTCATGTTGATGAAAGAGAGTCTGATGAAGAAGATATTGGCAACATGGAGAATGAGGTTGAGGACACCAGACTTTTTGAAGGAGGAGTTCTCACTTCCACTATAAAGAATCACCCCACTTCTCAAATCATTGGTGATATTATGACTCCAGTTCAGACTAGAACAGCTCATCAAGGTCTTGGTGGGTTTATTTCCAATATACACAAGAAGGTTGATACCCCTCTTGTGCAAGCATGTTTGTTTGCCTATTTTCTGTCACAACAGGAACTCAAGAAAATATTTGATGCTCTCAAAGAACCAAGTTGGGTGGAAGTAATGCAGGATGAGCTTCACCAATTTGCAATTCAGGATGTTTGGGAGCTGGTTGATTGTCCTAGATATGTCAGACCTATTGGGACAAGATGGGTTCTAAGAAACAAGAGAGATGAAAGAGGGATTGTGGTCAGAAACAAGGCAAGGTTAGTGGCTCAGGGATATACACAAGAGGAGGGGATAGACTATGAGGAAGTCTTTGCACCAGTTGCAAGGATTAAAGCTATTAGGATCTTTTTAGCCTATGCATCCTGCATGGGCTTCACTCTCTATCAAATGGATGTCAAGAGTGCCTTCCTCTATGGTACAATTGTTGAGGAGGTATATGTGATGCAACCTCCTGGTTTTAAGGATCCAGAGAATCCTGACAAGGTGTATAGAGTCAAAAAGGCTATGTATGGACTTCATCAGGCCCCTAGAGCATGGTATGGTAATTTGTATACTTATCTAGTAGACAATTGATTCAAGAGGGGCACCATAGATTAGACACTATTTACAAAGAAGAAAGGTAAGGATGTGTTGCTTGTTCAGGTCTATGTTGATGACATCATTTTTGGGTCTACTGATCCAAAGATGAGTGAGGATTTCTCCAAGCTGATGACTGACAAATTCAAGATGAGTGCTATGGGGGAGATGAACTTCTTTCTTGGTTTACAAGTTCAGCAGAAAGAAGATGGTATCTTCATCTCCCAGGATAAATATGTGGCTGAGATCTTGAAGAAGTTTGGCTTTTCTCCACATGAAAAGAGGGCTACTACTCCTATGGATAGAGAACACCCTTGGGGAAAGATTGGAGATGGGAAAGATGTTGATGTCAGGCACTATAGATCCATGATTGGATCATTGATGTACCTTACAGCCTCCAGACCTGACATCTTGTTTGCTGTGTGTGCTTGTGCACGCCATCAAGTGACTCCTAAAGAATGTCACCTTTATGCTGTGAAGAGGATCTTTAGGTACCTAAGATGCTATCCTAGTCTTGGTTTGTGGTACCCAAAGGATTCACCATTGGAGCTGATTGCATATTCAAACAGTGACTATGGAGGTGATAAATTGGATAGGAAATCTACAACTGGTGGATGTCAGTTTCTTGGGAGCAGGTTGATATCTTGGCAATGCAAGAAACAAACAGTGGTGGCTAATTCTACAACTGAAGCTGAGTATGTGGCTGCAGCTGCTTGTTGTGGACAAGTTTTGTGGATTCAGAACCAGCTGTTGGACTATGGGTATAATTTCATGCATACCAAGATATTTGTTGACAATAACAGTACATTATGCATCATTAAGAATCCTGTACATCATTCTAAAACTAAACACATAGAAATTAGACATCATTTTATAAGAGATTGTTTTGAAAGGGTTTAATACAACCAGATAGGGTTGACACTGAGGAGAATGTGTCAGATTTACTAACTAAACCTTTTGATGTTGGGAGGTTTCAATACTTGGTAACAAGTATTGGAATGATCAATCTCACACAATATGTGTTTTGGAGTCTTTTTGTAAAAGTATGTATAGGATGATGCATTGTTATTGGTCTTAGTGATGATTTAGATTTTCCACTATATTTTTCTAACACTGACAAAGGTTGCTTGAACGCTGATAAGTGTTTTTGTAACGTTGTCAGCAATATAATTGTCTAATGCTGACAAAGCTTCCCTCAACGCTGTCATGTGTTATCGGGGCGTGGTCAGCAACAATGTTAGTTTTGTGGTTTTCAATCTAAATGTGCAGGTGGTGTTAGCAGTATACCATTGGATACAGAGTTGCTTATGGATCAATGGAGAAGCATTTGGGCATGTTTTTGTTTATGGATGATGGTTGGAATTTTTAATTCCTATCTTGACATAAATTTTTTATGTTCATGCATGTTTTCAGCAACCTATGTATCATAGTTTAAGGGGAGGTTTTAGGAACCTTTAGGATGTTTGGGTATCCATATGATACTCTTATCACAATTATAGATTGTGTCCACAGGTGAGTATGAGTTAGTTTTACTAAATCATGAGGCACTGTAGCATGCAAAGTTGATATACTATGCATGCTGCCAAGTCATTTTTGGCCTAGAATTGGTTGTGGTCTGTTGGGAGGCTTGGGACTGATTTTGTTATGGGATTTACCTGGGAGTAACAAGGAATTTTATAAGGTAACTTGGTTGTTAAGAGTTTTGGTTAGCAAGGGACACTAGAGGACTGTTATGTCTATCTTGCATAAGCAAGTGTGCATAACTGGACAGTGCTTGCCGCCCTATAATAATTATCAGCTTTTTGGTTATCTTCTCTAGGATAAATTACTTTGTTAAGGTCATTTTTCATTTTTGAACATTTTTATTTTTGGACGCTGACAAGTATTTTTACAAGCGTTGTTATGACCAATTTAGACGCTGACATGGCTATAGGCAAACGTTGACAAGAATATAGCCGTTGGGCGTTGATAGGTTATTTTTGACCGTTGACACTCAATGGGACCTACCCAGTTGTTACTTTTTGACATATTTTTAGGCCGTAATTTTGGGAGTTGATAACTTTCATTTAATGCATGAGATAAACTTATTATTTTTCAATATTTTCATGATTACATTTTGAAAATACTTGCCTATTTTTGGGCCAATCACATGCATTTTCTTCTCCTATAAATTTGGCTCCTATTTTTAAACAGGGTACCTATTATTCTTGTCTAACATAATTTTCTCTTATCAACTTCATCTTCATCAATCATTTTTAACAGCTTTCAACAATGGCACCAAAGTTTAAACCATCAGAGTTGGAATTGGGGTTCAGAAGCCAACACAACATGATCGCGTATCTTGAAGCTGATGATGCTCTGTTTCCCCAATACACACAAATGGTGGCGTATTTGAACGCATCTCCTATTAGGTATGCTCTTTCTCATGCACCACTCATTCTAGTCACACATATTAAACAGTTTTGGAACACTGTAAGTTCCTCAACAGTTAATAGAGTGACTACATTAACTTCTATTATTCATGGGAGACCTTGGGTGGTTACTGAGGCTTTGGTACGCCAAGCCTTGCATCTTGATGATGCTGATGGTATCACCACCCTTCCCATTAGTGAAATAGAACAAGGACTAAGGGCTTTGAGTTATCCTTTTCCTGATGAAGGAACTTTAAATAAATATCATAAACAGGAGTTTCCCCCAGCCTGGAAGTACCTCATACATGTCCTCCTACAATGTTTGAGTCCCAAGTGCACTGCACACAATGAGATCAATAGATCTATTGCCAGTGCTATTGTGTGTATTGCTACTGGGCAAAAATTTAATTATTCTAAAATGATTTTTGAGGGCATGTGTAAAAATAAAGGGAACAAAATGACTTTAGCTTATCCCAGATTTTTACAAATGGTTTTTGATGTCCAAGGATACTGCACAAGGGATCATAATGATTTTTATGAGATCCCTGTGCAAAAGAAAGCAATTTTTATGAAGATGAACTCACCCCCACATCGTGACCTACCCCTAACCTCAGCTATGCTTGCTGTTATTGAAGCAGCTCAACCCCAACCAGACCCCCAACCCCAAATTGACCCACTACCTGAACCATTACCTTCACCTGAACATATGCAAATTGACCAAGAACCCTTCGACGCTGACACGTTAAATGTTAGCGTTGATGTGCCTATTTCAAACGTTGACACACAACCTTCACAGACCCAAACACCCCTTAACCAACCCACATCCACCCAATCCACATCATCATCTACACCACCACAATATAGGTTACAAAAACGCCAAAGGACTACTGGAGTGTTCTCCTCTGGTGGTCCTAGCCATGTAGCAGAGAGAACCACCACCACAAGTGTGGTTGGTGATATGGATGAGGCTGGGACTATTGGTTCTGGCTTAGAAGCTGGCCAAGGCAGTCCCACCATCATTAAGACCTCATCCATGCCCAATGAATCTGACTTGGGAGGTCAAATACCCATTTTAGAAGAGGGCAGATTAGAACCAATGACCCTACTGGAATTGACGGCTGTCTGCATGAGCTTGCAAAAGCAAAATGCAGACTTGGTACACGTTGTCAGCACACAAGGCCTTGAACTCAAGCAATTGAGGGAGAGGATTGTTATTTTGGAGACTGCTAGTGCAAGGAGAGGGATGGAGGAATCTTCCAAAGGGGATGAAGATCAAATAAATGTGAGTGATAAGGGCAGTCATGATGGTCAATCTTTGGATGTTGCTGAGGCCCTAACAAGTTTGAAGAAACAGACAGGTTTTGATACGTCCTTAGTCTCTCCTACAAACTTAAATTTATCATTTACAGCCATGTTGGAGGAAATTGCAAAAGGCGCTGAGGTAGGAAATTTGAGCGTTGACAAGGAGAATTTGGACGCTGACAGAAATATTTTGGACGCTGATAGAGCAAAATTGGGCGTTGACAGACCTGCACATGAGGGTGATGTATCCCAGTCATCATCCATCATCAAAGAGGTTTCTTCACAGGTATCACCATCTACCTTACCAACAATTGATCCATTAGATAAGGGTAAGGGTATTATGGTAGAAGAGGTTGTTCCAAAGAATGCAGCACAAATTGAATTTGATAGAAGGTTGGCTGCACAAATTGTAGAACAAGAGAAGAAAAAGGTGGGTGAATCACCTTTTGTTGTCACTTCAGAAGAGCAGGAAGGAAGTGATGAAGCTAGCTCAGACTCAAGTGTTATGATCATAGAACAGCCAGAAAGACTTGAGTATGGAGATGAGCTGGCTAAGGAGAAATTGAGAGAGTTGAAATTGCAGGTTGACTTTGATATGCCAGAGGTGGTTCAAATGTATCATGCTTGGGAAGAAAGATGTATGGAGAATCCACACTTGACCATTTCAGATCAGATATGGGGTTTGGAGATTCTTCTTAGAGTACAAAAGGATTGCCAGGTCATTTTGAAACACAAGGCAAGCAATATTCTCTCAGAGTTGAAAAGGGATAGAAGGGAGTTATACTGCATGTTGCTCAGATGTCATGGAGTAGGGTGGACTTATCAGAAATTGAAGGCATTGACATTTGATGAGTTGGAATGTAGAGTTTATCCCATCTGGGTTAGAGTGCAGGAAGCAAACACTCTAAGACTTCTTTCTGATGAAAGAAAAGAAGAACTTGTAGAGGAAATGGAGCTCAAGAAGGCAATGTTTGTTCCCAGACCAGTGAAAAAGGGAGTTCCTCTTGAGTTTCCCAAAGATATGGATCCATTATATCCAAGTGAAGCATTCATAAGAAAGAGCCTCAAGCTCTCACCATTAGAAGCTTCAGATATGGTACAAGTGTTACCACTAGATTCCAGAAACCCAATTGTGAGTTATGAAGAAGATGAATGTGGGTTTTGGAAGATTGGCAGGTATGGAAAAGAGGTTCACAATTTTACCACCCTTATATCTTTGTTTGCAAGTTTTGACAGAGAAGACTTGGTAGACCTATGGAGGTTGTTAGAGGCCAAGTATGAGGCTGAAGCACCAACTTCAGCCAATGGAATAAAACTGTGGTCCACATTCAAGAGAATGTGTGGACCAAAAGATGAGGATCCTGCTATTTGGAAGGATCTTGAAGATGACCTCAGTGGTCTTCAATGGAGATTGTATTCAGCTGCTGGTGTCTATCATTTGAGTTCTACAAAGTTTGCTGAGTATCTACTTGTGGATGGTCAGTATTTCATATCCAAGGATATCTTGGAGAAGATGAAGAGCACTCAGCTGGAGATTGATTATTCAAGTGATGTGGCAAAAGATTTGATCAGATTTATTTATTACCAATATGAGAAGGTTTGTAAGATTCCTCCTAGTCCTTAATGTTTATTCAGAAACTTGATCATAAGAGTGGATATCAAGTTTAGGGGAGGATTGTTGGGAATAACTTATAGCCAATCTACTTGAGCGCTGACAAGAGTAAAACAAGCGTTGACAGGAGCAAAACAAACGCTGACAGCTCAAGCGTTGACAAGATAAAGTCAAGCGTTGATACATTGAAGACAAGCGTAGATTGTCATAAACATATACAAAGGTTTCTCTAAGTGTATTACTTGATCTAATCTCGTATACATAAAGCTAAATCGATCTAAGTTTGGGATCAACAAGAAGGAGAGTGAGGCGAATTATGAGTTGGTTTTGAGTTGTTAGGAAAGGGAATTATACGTGAGATTTTCAAGTGTGAGTTTTAGGATTAAGTTGGCCAGGACGAGTAGTCAGAGATGATGGCATATCGTGGAACCAGCAAGGGGCAAAGTGAAGAAGGATGAGGAAGCGTTTTGGAGGCTAAAGAGGTGGATTGGATAATGAGCAGATCTTGGAAATATCAGAAGGACTGGAAGAATTCGCGAAGCATGACGATACATGGAGCAAGGATTTAGATGTATACGAGAACGACAAAGAAAGGCGGTTGTTTATACGTTGTGGGAACTGATAGGTGTGAAAACACCCATCCTTTTACCACTTAATTACAATGAAAACGAGACCATAACGTGTATTTTATGTCGTAAATGTTAGAATTATGCGTGGTTTGTGTTTTTGTTGTGTTTTAGGACCAAAATGTGAAAAGGAAGGAAAACACGAGCTTTCACGGGATTTTATCAAAGAATAAGACAAAAGACGAAGTCAAGAAATCAAGAGTGCAAAAAGAACGGAAGTCCAAGGCTTATTCTGAAGATTTATCAAAGAAAAAGTCCAAAGACGGAAGTTTAATAAAGCCGAAGAACTCAAGTCTTATTTATGAAGAAATTTCAAGACGAGTTTAAAGAAATCCCGAGCCAAAAGTCGAGACTTTAAAGACGAGACGGAAGAAAAGAAAGAAAGGAGAAGCCACCAACCACTCCCCTCTCCTATATATACCGCCCTCATTTGTTAGGAGAGGGTTGGTTAGTTTTAGGACTAGATTAGGATTAGTTTAGTTTTTTATGTTTTCTCTCTCTAAGTTTTATGCTTTCTCTCTCTAGATTAATTTGTGATCTTCAATCTTTAAGTTCTTGTTATTGAATCTTTACATTTTAATCAAGCTTTTAATTCATCTTCTTCTTCATTTCTTGCTTAATCTTTCCTTATGATTCATGGTTGTGTTCTTGAGTTTTCATAGTTTTAATCAAGTGGGTTTTGATTGATTTGATCATTAGTGTTAGTTTTGTTGATTTGTTTTGATTGGTGATTGTTATTAGATCATTAGTAGTTGTTTTGGTTTAATCGTTTGGTTGATTTTGATTACTTTTGATTTAATTCGTCCCTTCCTTGTCCCCTGTTCTTCGTTAATCTTCCTGTTCCCCAGATTCCGAACCAGCAATTTATTCCAAATGAGCATGTTCTTTCATTTATTCCGGATCAGCATTTCCTTATTTTTATTCCGGATGAAGCCTTTTCACTAGATATTCCGAACGAAGGGGTTTTATTTCGGATGAAGCTTGACATTCCGGATGAGTTATTTCTTTTTGATTATTCCGAACCAAGACATTTTTATCTATTTTATTCCGAATCAGTGTATTCATTCGGAATACCCAATATTCCGGATGAATCATTTGTTCCGAATCATCATTGTAATATAACATTCCGGATGAAGCCTTACATTCCGGATGAACGTTTTATTCCGAGTGAGTATTTATTCTGGATGAACAACGTATTCCGAATGATTGTTTATTCCGGATGAACCTTTATTCCTGATGAGCTATTATTCCGGATGAAGGGAAATATTCCGGATGAACGTTTTATTCCGAATGAGTTGTTATTCCGGGTGAAAGAACTTATTCCGGATGAATCATTTTATTCCGGATGAAGGGTGTATTCCGGATGAGCAATTTTTCTTAGTTTTGTAATTTTTGTATTTTTATTCATTTAGCTTTACTTTTCCCACCTTTTTACTTAGTCGCACTTTTAAGTTTCCTTGCCTTAAGTTTTAGTTAACTTACCTAAGTTTACATTTTAAGCCTTGCCTTAGTTTATTTTTAGCTGCGTTTTAAGTTTACGTTATTTACTTTTATTGCTTTTAATTCTCGTCATTTATTTTTAATCATTACTAGCTTTATTTACGCTTTATTAACTTTACCTTTACTTTTTAAAAGTTTTAATTTTTATCTTTCCTGGTCTTTATTTTTAATTAGTTCAGACAACGACAACAATTCTATTTCTTTTCCACTAGGAACAACTGAGTCACACATTTAATCGGTAATCAATTCGAAAAGATCGGGCGATAATATTTTCTTACTAGCCAAAAGCCTCGTATTAAATGGCGCCGCTGCCGGCTCTTTTCGTGAAGATTAACGGTTTTTTGTGAGAGACGCGTTGGCTTTTGGGATCCGTTCACTTGTGGACGTTATTTTTCGTGTCAAAAATTTTCAAAAATCCCAAAAACATTTGAAAAATCATAAAAAGCATCTCTTTTTCAAAGTTTTGCACCAAAAATATTATTCTTGCTTATCTGTTTTTCTTTATGGATCCTTATGTCTATTGCGTCGGGTGTGGGAGACGATTATACGGGAACGACTCATGTCAATGGTGTACATGTGAGCGGTGCGGAAACGATATCGACCATACACAATTCGGATTTTGTCCATCGTGCAACTCGACTAATTCGTCCTTTTCTAATCCAACTCCTATTCCCCCTTGCATCTATTGTGGAAGCGATCCTCATTGGCATGTTTCGTGTCCGGTTCGATACCCGTATGATCGCAAGAACCGGGTTACAATTATGACAATGGAAATAGCTATCTACAAAACTCACCAGATTTTTCTCCATACCCATGTTGCCAAAATTGTGTGGGCCCTCACGATACTTCTTATTGTCAGCCAATGAATTATTATTAACCAAATCCGTGTTCTAATTCTTCTCAACCGATGACTTACTATGAGCCACATCCGTGCTATAATTCTGGTTTTCATAACTGTGAACCCCCACATCTCACCCTCAATCATCAATCCTCTCAGAGAATTCGTATTGCCCAACAACTCACTACTTTGAATGAAGAAATACACGCCATTGTTTTGCAACTTCAAGAAGCCGTTGTTCTGCTTAAAGAAGTTAGGGAGGAGGAAAAGCGACAACAACAAGAGCAAGTATCTAATCTTAGTGATTATACCCCTCCTCTTGTGCGTCAATACTATTATGATGACGATGACGATGAGAATACTATTTCTTGGAATGATCTAGTTGCTCAATGTCCTAGCGCTATTGTACTTCCCTCTCTTAATATCCCCAATGCCTCTAAGGATTGTGATACTTCGAGTGAGATTAGTGATTTTGGTCTTGATAAATTCTTTGATGAGGTTTGTGATGTGCTAACTTTTGAGGAGCTTACGAATGAGGTCCCTCTTAATGATGATGTTCCTTCCACCAACACTTTGGGAGATGATTCTTTGGCTTTCTCTAATCCTCTTTTTGATCAAAGATGATGATTTTACTTCTAGTGATGACGAGTCACTATCCGATGAAGACGTTCCGAATGAAACTTTCAAGATTTATTCGAACCCTTTATTTGATTTTGATGACGCCTACATATCTAGTGAGGTGAATCCCCTCTTTGACGAAGGGATTGAGGACATTGATAGCCCTGATTCTCTTGCTATTAATGAGCATACTTTGTTAGCCATACCTCCTTCTATCGCAGAGGTGGAAAGACTTGACTCTACTGAAAAAGGAACGCAGGTGGAAGGTAATTGCTCTCATACTTCTCAAATTATATTGCCACCTCATCCTATCGCGTGCACAACCAAGCGGGTGATGTATCACTTTTACTCTCCTCGTTTCATACCGGGAAATGAGGATGAGTGCTTTGACCCGGGAGGTGACAATGACCATTCTATGATTGATACCTTTACGGCTTTGCCGAATAGTAACCATCCATTGTCTTTGGGGGATGACAATTTGTCTCCTTTACCCACCCCACCTCTCGTGGATCAAGATTTCACATACTTCTCGTATGTTGAAAGGACTTTCCTACCATTCAAGACTTATCCTCCTACCTCTCCTTTATTATTTTCCTCCGGGAACGAGGACAAGGTCTTTGACCCCGGTATTAAATTCGAGGCTTCCCCATGGACCATTTAATTCGGGGACAAGTCAGGCTCGTGACTCGGTTAATATAAACAAGCGCTTTTTGGGAGGCAACCCAATTATCTATCTATCTTTACCTGTTTTCACCATGAGTGTAGGGGGAGCCCCGTTGGTGTTTCTTGTTTTCTTTCTTATCATATGCAGGGATTCGAGCGTTCAATGATACACTCTTGATGACTTTTGACGAACCGTGATTTCTTGTTTTCGTCTTCCCGGTTCTATCCTAAACTCTTTTGATTCTCTATTTTATATTCTCCAATATTAAAATAGGAATCTCGTTAGTTGTCTTTTCCTTAGCAAGATTTAATCAGCGTGCACAATGTCCTAAGTGTAGGGGAGTTTACTCCCACATGCTTAAACATTGAGGACAATGTTTATATCAAGTGTAGGGGGACTTCTATCGAAGTTAAGTGGTCTTTTCCTTGTATTTGTCCTCATTTTAACCGGAAAATCAATTTTTCGACATTTTTCAAAATTTTTGATCTATTTTGGCCTATTAGGTTTTACCTTTGTATAGTTATTTCCTTTCTTTGCTAGAATAAATTTTTAATAAAGTGGTTTTAATTTTCAAACGTTGTGAATCTTTTGACTCAACCAGAGTTTACTTATCTACGTGTACTCTAGCTAGTATCCTTAACGTGTTTAAGTCAAGTTTTGCTAGGCTTTTATATAGGGAGCTATAAAACGCGAAAGTCTTAACTCTCACTGGTTAAGAACAAGAACTTTTCGCAAGTTCCTATAATTGATCCTAGAGAGTCGTTTATCAAGGGAACTCTAAAATGTGATTTCTAAACTTGAAAAAGTCCAAGAAGTTGCAAGATCCTATAGACGACTCGAAAACCCAAAATGTTGATTTAATAGGCTAAGCATCCACGAGTCTCATTCCTTGAGATTTTAAATTGTGGAGAACGAGAGATGATAGAGTCAATTATAAGTTTGGTATTCTTTCATGAATTTATGTGAATTAATTATAAGCGTATTCTCCCATCGCTTGCTAATAAATTTATCTGCAATAAATAAGGTTGTACGATTTGAAAAGTTACTTAGCTTCTAGCCCAAGATCGTTTAAAAGTTGCTCGGTAATGATTAGAGTTCATAGCCAAGGCATAACTTATTGAAGCGGGATGTGAAGATTGGCGATTCCGAAAAGGCCCTAACAAGGCATGAGGGCTACATTTTGTTGCTAAAGATCCCAAGTGATGTGAAGAATCATTTATCAAAGATCAATATGAAGGATCGAGACACACGACGAAAAGCAAGAACTCCCAAAAAGATCATAGAGAAGTCTATCCAAAAAGGCCCTAACAAGGTATGAGGATAAATAGATCCAAGTCCTAAAAGGAGGCAGATCGTTGTATATCAAAGTCCAAAATAAAGATTGGAGAAAAATGAAGAAGTCGTGGTCCAAATATGAAGAATCTCTTAAAACTTCAAGTGAAGAAATTCCTATTATGAAGAGAAGACCATAATTTCAAGAACGTCTCTGAAGATTTGAAGTATGAAGTCGCTGCCAAATATCGGTCCGAGAAAGGTCTCAAATCGCGAAGCGAGTTATGCCAAGATATGAACTTTATGAGGTCCCGAGAAGCAGTTTTAAAAGATTTTGTCCTTTAGCTAACTATTGATTAAATCGTCCCACTTTATTTTTAGCTTAAATAAATATCGAAATAAGTCAAACAATGGATCCTCGTGATCATTCAAGACAAAAATAAAATATAAGAGATACACCTAGGAATAAGGGAGTCTAAGTGAATAATTGGGTACGTTTACGTGTCCATATGGAACGTTTGCCTATCGTAGAATGCCATTCGGACTTTGCAATGCACCGGGAACCTTTCAAAGGTGCATGATGGCTATTTTTCATGATATGATCGAGAAGACGATGGAAGTCTTCATGGATGACTTTTCTGTGTTTGGTAGTTCGTTCACTTCGTGTTTGTCGAATCTTGAGAGAATGTTGAAGCGTTGTGAGGAAACCAACCTTGTGCTTAATTGGGAAAAATGTCATTTTATGGTTAAAGTGGAATCGTCTTAGGGCACAAGGTTTCGAAAGCAGGGATTGAGGTAGATCAAGCTACGGTAGACGTCATCGCCAAATTACCTCATCCTAAAACCGTCAAGGGAGTTAGGAGTTTCCTAGGCCACGCGGGCTTTTATCGTCGATTCATCAAGGATCTTTCAAAGATCTCTCGACCTATTACACATCTCCTTGAAAAAGATGCACGTTTTGTCTTTGACGAAGATTGTGTACGAGCCTTTGAAATCCTTAAGAGGAAACTTACCGAAGCTCCCATTCTTGTTGCTCCCAATTGGAACCTCCCCTTTGAGCTCATGTGTGATGCTAGTGACTACGCTATTAGGGCCCCATTGGGGCAACGTCATGATAAGCACTTCTTGCCTATTCACTATGCTAGCAAGACGATGACCGAGGCTCAACTAAAATACACTACAACGGAGAAGGAATTCCTTGCCGTGGTGTATGCATTTGAGAAATTCCGACCTTATCTCGTCTTGACTAAATGCATAGTGTATACGGATCATTCGGCTATCAAGTATCTTATGGCTAAACAAGATGCAAAGCCGAGATTACTTCTTTGGATTCTCCTCCATCAAGAATTTGATCACAAAATCGTTGACAAAAAAGGAGCCGAGAATCTAGCGGCCGATCATCTTTCTCGTTTGGAAGATCCTCACCAAAGTGTTTACGAGCCCAAGGAAATCACCGAAACATTTCCTCTCGAGACACTTGGTGTAGTGAATTCTAAGCTTGATTCTTCTACCCCATGGTTTGCGGACATCGCAAATTACCATGCGGGTAACTTCATCATCAAGGGTATGACGATTCAAGAAAAACGAAAATTAGTTCATGACGTCAAGTTCTATTTTTGGAACGACCCTTACTTGTTTCGAACTTGTGCGGATCAAATTATTCGACGTTGTGTCTTTGGTACCGAAGCTTCTAACATCCTTAGAGCTTGTCACGAGGGACCCACAGGTGGTCACCACGGTGCTAATCTCACGTCTAAGAAGGTTTTTGATGCCGGTTTCTTTTGGCCTACTATTTACCGAGATGCACATGAGCTTGTGAAGTCGTGTGACTCATGCCAACGACAAGGAAAAGCCTCACAAAAAGATGAAATGCCACAAAATATCATCCAAGTGTGTAAGATCTTTGACGTTTGGGGCATTGAGTTTATGGGGCCGTTCCCATCATCTCATGGTAATAAGTACATCCTTGTCGCCGTTGACTACCTATCTAAGTGGGTGGAAGCTAAGGCTTTGCCCACCAATGATGCTCGTGTGGTATTCAAGTTTTTAAAAAGCTTGTTTTCTCGGTTTGGAACCCCTCGTGCGATCATAAGCGATCGTGGAACCCATTTTTGTAACGACCAATTCGAAAGGGTCCTAAGGAAATATGGGGTTACACATCGTCTTTCTACGGCTTATCACCCACAAACGAGTGGGCAAGTCGAGGTTTCAAACCGAGCTTTGACGAGGATCTTGGAGAGATCTATTGGGGAAAACCGACAATCTTGGTCGGATAAGTTAGACGATGCTTTATGGGCCTTTAGGACCGCTCATAAGACGCCCATCGGGTGTACTCCTTATAATCTTGTGCATGGGAAGAATTGTCACTTGCTAATTGAACTTGAACACAAAGCTTATTGGGCCCTTAAGCATTATAATGATGATATGGAGACCTCGGGAAAACACCGGAAAATGCAATTAAATGAATTGGATGAATTAAGGGATATTGCTTATGAAATATCATTGATTTATAAAGAAAAGACTTAAAAGTTTCATGATTCAAAAATTAAAAACCGGATTTTTAACATTGGAGATCAAGTGTTGCTTTTTAACTCTCGTTTGAAAATCTTTTCCGGTAAGTTGAAATCCCGTTGGTCCGGTCCATCCACCGTGACTCAAAATTTTCCATATGGGACCATCGAGCTAGCTCAAAATGATGCCCATAATTTCAAGGTGAATGGACATAGGTTGAAGCACTACTTTGGCGGGGAAGTTCCATCCTTGAACTACCTCGACCAAATCACCTTCCCCAATGATAATTAGTATTGAGGGGATCGAGTCGAGCTCATGACTCGGTAATCAAAAACGAGGTGCCTCGTGGGGGAGTCCCATGCTTATCCTATGTACATATTATCGCTTTCTAATGTAGTAACGTGTGGGGATTTGTGCCCTTCTAACCTTTGTTTCGTGGTTGTTTGTGAATTATGAATTATAGATGATCATTATCTTCTCGATTGGAGCCTCTCGTGTTCGTTTCATGGGAGCACTCGATCTTTTGCTTGGAAGATTTTCTCAATATCCATGATATATCCTTTGATGTTCTAACCTTAGGTTTATAGCACACTTTATAAACGGCTTTAAATTTAACGGTTACACCCTTTCCATGCTAGATTAAGCATTCGACTACATCTCTAGTATGGGGGTGTTTGTACCCTTAGACTCGAAACATTGAGGACAATGTTTAACTTTAGTATGGGGAGGGGGGGTGAATAGATACTTGCCTTGCCAAACTTTATGCTTTCTAAAGTTTATCTTTTTGTTTATCGTATTGTTGCAAAATAAGGCTAAAAATGGCCAAATTTTAAATTTTTTCTCATGTTTTTTAAGTGTTTGAAGACACGAATGTAGATTTTCTGATGGCGAGAATAGAGTAATTTTTGACTCGACCGTGCGTGTTGAGCACTTAGGTTCGATTCCTTAACTTTATATTAGGCCAAGTCTCTTAAATGAGGACGAGAGATGATAGAGTTAATTATAAGTTACTATGCTAAACGTAGAGTACTCGTATTCTTTCAAAAACTCATGTGTTCTCGTTGTTTGTTTATTCTCCATTCGCTTGTAAATATTTTTTGCTTAATAAATATTGACTTAGCGGTTTAGTCTTGATTGTTGGTTTCTAGTCTTTTCTAGTAGCTTCCATGTAATTAAAATGGGAAGACATTAAGGTATCGCCAGCGTCACGGTTTGGAAGTTATGGCAACCCGAATAATCGAAAGCTTCACCTAATAATAAGATTTCAAGTGCTCACCTAAATCAAGCAAACAATTTGAAACTCACAAGGCCGAAAAATCTATGCAAAATTGAAAGTGAATCAAGCCTTAATCTTTGAAGCTTTAAAGATCCAAAATTCGCCTTAGCGTGAGGATATACGTATTTGGCCATAATAAAACCACCGATGAGGCGGATAATAAAAGGCAAGGCAAGACCGAAGTCATAATAAAGGCTTCATGGCGAAGTTGAATAAAAGATGGAGGTAAACCTATGATAATAAGGCCCTTCCGTTAGAGGGCGTATAAAAGTCTTGGTAATAAGTCTCATGTTCAAAACCGTTATAAAACCGTGTTTATCGATCCTTCTTGTTGACTTAATTTTTTTGACATCGTTGTCTATTAGGAGGGGTTATTAATTCGATGGTCTTGGTTACACCGTTAGGACTCTATTTTTAGACCTAAATCTCTATTATCGCATAAGTCAAACAATGTATCCTCGTGAAACATTCAAGACAAAATAAAATATAAGAGATACAACTTAGGAAAATGGTAGGATAAGTACGTGATTAGGGCATATGAGTAGTGTTAGCATTACTAACTTATAATGACAATGATCTCGTTGCACACTTAGCATGGAATTGGGGTGAAAAGCGAGGACGATGAAATTATTTCTAACGAAGCATTCACGTGTTCTTATTCTATGAACCTAAACGTTCCATTTTGCGATGAAAATCATACATTATGTCTAAAACGCAAGTAGTAACAATAGTAGTAGTGTAGCTAGTTTATCAATCAATAAAAGTGAATAAGAATGAATTTTGGAGGTGCTACGATACTTTATTCTAGCATTGCGTGAGGGCACGACAATAGTTTAGTATGGGGGAGTGATGAGACTGCTTTTATAAATAGTCTCATTGTCCAAAACGGGCTTTAACTGCATAAAATATCATGAAAATGGCCAAATATATGCTTGTGTTTGTTACTTGTGTATTTTAGGTACGGATATTGAGAAAATGACCAAAGATCACAAGAATCATACAAAAACGACCACGGGAAACGAAGCCGCACAAAGAACCAAGCCCTAATGAAGATTTTCCAAGAAAAACCCTTGAAGATTTGAAGATTATGCAAGAAGGGTCCTCCAATATTGAAGAATTGACACTTTAAACCCTTGTATATTCATAATTACAAGTTTGGTCCTTAAAGTTTGTCAAATTTACAAAAAGGGCCCTCCACTTTGAAGAATTGGCAAATTTAGTCCCTCAACCCTAAATTGTCAATACTAGTCCTCCTTAAAGTCAAACATGCCATGAAGGCCTTCAAGTTACAAGAAAGAACAAGTTTAGTTCTTAAAATATGTCAAATTGCAAAAAGGACCCTTAACTTTGAAGAAATGGCAAAAATAGTCCCTCTTAAATTATGACTTATCAATTTCAGTCCTCCAAAAAGTCAACCATACAAATCAAGACCATTATCTATGAAGAAAATGCCAAATCAGCCCTTCAAGAATCAACAAATGGCAAGAAATACCCTTGAAAATACTTTGGAAAAGTATTTGGAGCAAAAGTGTGAAAACCAAAACTTCAATAACAACGGATTCGGATTTTTGGTTGTTTTATTTGCAAGTGAAAGGTAAAAGAAAGAATGAGGACTAAACCTGGCAGACAAGAGAAGATACCTTAACCACTCTCCATCCTACATGTGTCCCACTCACCCCATCCCACCAATCACAATCCTCCTTTCCTCCACCTCACCATCCCACTCACCATTATTTATCTAATCATAACATATTAGTTAAAATGGCGCTTAACAAAACATTTAAACCCAAAAACGGATCAAAACATGCAATGTTTATCATATGAACAAAATTGGGTTTTCTTAATTATGTTGTAATTAGGCCACCGGATTATCCAGATTAGTGATTAAGGTATCCTTAATCACATCCCAACCTTAAAAACACATGCCACATCAACCATAAGCCCCACACAAGATTCCCCTGCTACACCCTTGAGCAAACTACTAAAACCTTGACAGCTATCCAACGCCCAAGATTTCAGCTTACTTTCTAAGCTTGTTTGAAGCCTTTGGATGATATTTCACCCTTGCCAACTCACACAACCTGCCAAAGCATGTCACATGATCCTCAAGCTTTCAAACTACACAAGGGCATAACTGGAAACTCACCAACTACGGTTTTACGTTCTTTATTGCTTTCTAGTTCACAATGTAGCCTATATAAGGCATAGGACCTGCAACATTTGTTTTTGCTCTTGAATTTTTCGTAGTTCACATTTCTGTAAATCCTTTTTCATTATTGAATGAAAAGTGTTTGAATTTTTTGAAGAAAAGTCAAGTGCCAATCTTTATATTTGCTTGTTTATGTTTAATGTTTGCTAAAACTGAATCTCAAAACGTTTTCTTGGACTTTGTGCAAGAAATTGCTCAAAGTTCTTAAATCTTTATATTTTGCTAAGTTCTTGGTACACCTTGGAATTTTTGGGCTATAAGTGGATCATAGCATCCTGATATTGTGATATCAAGGTGTTGTGAGGCTTATAACTTGGGGATAATCAAGTGTGGGGTACAAGAGTTGCATTAATCAAGGATTTGTCACCTTTCTGATTAATATTTGTGCTTCTAACTTTGTTCCATCTTAGCAGCTTGATATTGGAAGCTTGTGCTTGTTCTTGCTAGCACATCAGCTCAAACATACGTGGGTGTGGATGTACATCTATGAGGTTTGAACCCTTAATCTCAAAATCTGATAAAAATTTAGATATTTGTGATATTTGAGTTCTGCTTGTGTATGTGTTGTTCTTGGGCTCCAAATCTTGTTGTTTCTGTTTATGTTTGATGTTTTGATGCTTATGTATGCATGTGCTAACCTAAATCCAAGTTTTGATTTGAAAATCTTGATTTGAAAATATAAAGGGGTGTTTGAGATTATCTGTTTAAGTGCATAGATTGTTATTGTGTTGTTGGAAAGAGTTGTTTATTGTTGATATCTGCTATTCACTTGGTTGTGTGCTAAAACCTGCAAGTTTTCAGTCTTGTAACCTCAATTTAAAGATTGTGCTATATCTCACTTGTTTTAACTGATTTTGACCTAAGATTTTGGAAATACCTAGAGTATATGCATGCTTAGGGCTAAAAAGTGTTAAATCATAGTTTATATAACTTGATAACAAGATTTGAGTGTTTGAAATTGGACTTGTGGTCAAGTATATCAGCAAAGTGAAAAATCTGTTTGTTTACTGTTCATCAGTAACCTTTGTGTGCTTGAATCTTGATTTAGGCCTTGAACCAATGCATGAAACTTTTTAATTTATGTTTGTTTGAATTAAATATAGCTTGTGTATGCTTTTGGTGTAATTTGGTTGGCTGAATTTTGCTTAAACAACTTATTAAGTTCATAACTGCTTATTGTGCATGTCTGTGTGAGATCTGGTGATAAATTGAATTAACTGCACTGATTGGCTGATTGGAAGTGTAATTTCTTTGTTGTTTCTGACTCCTTGTGATTCACTGATCACAAGGGTGCCTTGTTTGTAACTTGATTCCAACAAAAAGTCACTAAAGACAAAAAGTCAAGAAAGTTAAGCAGTGGGAAAAGTTCCCACTGCTCAACACCCAATACTAGCCCCTGCTAGTGTTAATTCTCTTTCAGCTTATTTATAAGCCAATTTGGCTTATCCAGACTTGCAACAACTTATTTTTTGTGATAGATCTTCCTTATTTGACCCATTTATTTGATCTGGAGCTTATTAGACTTTGACTTTGACTTTGACTTTTTACTAGAAAACTCATAAGGTTGACTTTTAATTAAGTGCTTATCTGCTTATTTCAGCTTATTGAGTGTGCTTATTGGAAATCTTTTTGATTATTCTGCTTAGTTAAGTCATTTAAAAGCTTTTGAAAGTTGAATTAGCTCTTGGGGTGGCCTAGAACTCGAAAACGACTATTTTGTCGTTTTGTGAAGATAGCTTTTAGCTTATTCAGGCTTATTCCTTGTGCTTTTTCCAATTTTCTTTTTACAGATCTCTTATGTAACTCAAAAGAAGCTTGTGTGTCAAATTTGAGCTTATGGCATCAGCTTATAGCTTCATGGGCCAAAGAGCCCATTAAGAATAAACTACTTTGAAATAAGCTAGCTTAAACACATTTTCAGCTTTTGGGCCTTCAGAGTTTTTTTTCTTAAAATCAAAATTTAAGTCAGATAGGAGCTTTTGGGCTTATTTGGACAATATTTTTCTTATTGGGCCTATTTGAGCCCATTAAGGGGTCTGTTTGGACTTTTGGACCATTTCTAGGCCCAATAGGGGTATTTTGTAATTTCAACTTCACTTCTGTGTTTATTAGGTTAAAATAAGCTAGTTTGAAACTTTTTAGAATTTGTTATAAATTTTGGATTTTTATTAATATTTTATTATTATTTTATTATTAAAAATTAAAATTTAGATTTTTCAAGTTTTTTTATTTTTCTTAGATTAAGTACATTAAGTTAGGAATTTTACAATTTTGAGAATATTTTTATTGTCATTAGATTAATTTTTAGAATTATTTTAAGTTTTAATAGTTTTTAATTATTTTTAAATAGTTTTTATTAATTTTAAAATTTTATAAAATTGTCATAAATTAAGTTAAGTCATTTTAGAGGTTTAAAAGTGAAAAAAATCTCATTTTGGGCTTTTTGTTAATTAATTTGATTTTTTGGGCTTTGATTAGCATTAAAAAATTATTATTTAATTAAATAAAAGGTTTGAGTGATTTTTGATTTTTTGTAAACTCTAATTATAATTTTTTTAGGATTTATTGCAATTTTCTAGGAATTTCTAGGGTAAAATTTTCAAATTTGTCACTTTTTACGGTTTTACGTGTACGACTCTTCGTCTTAGTGTAATCCACAATCGTAACCGTCATTCTCTTCTAATCTCTTTTCTATTTTCTTTTCTCATCAATATAATCACAAAAGTTAATCATCTCTTAACATAACACACTAGCCTCCTTGAGAACGATACCCATTTTGGGTCATTTGTGCACGATTTTCCTAAATCGTCGTACTTACCCTAATTACACTTTGTTTTCCTAAACGAGGTTGTAAAACACTATACATCAATTTTATAGATTATCTAAGTGAGAATGGAATTGTTCAGCATCTTACATCTCCCTATACTCCACAACAAAATGGTGTATCCGAAAGGAGAAATCGTACATTATTAGATATGGTGCGATCTATGTTTAATCTTACAACTTTACCTTTATCCTTTTAGGATTATGCTTTAGAATCTATTGTTCGCATTTTAAATATGGTTCCCATAACGAAGGTCGATAAGACACCATATGAACTATGGCATGGCAAGAAGCCATATTTGTCTTATTTAAAGGTCTAGGGTGGCGAGGCGTGTGTGAATCGTGACTCGGGAGACAAACTCCAACAACAATATGTGAAATGTATCTTTGTAAGATACCCTAAGGAAACTATGGGTTACTACTTTTATTATCCACCTGAGAACAAAGTGATTGTTGCTAGGTATGGAGATTTCCTTGAAAGTGATCTTGTAAATCAAGAATTTAGTGGGTGAAATTATGATCTTGAAGAGAGTCATATAGATACATTACCTTCTAAAGACACTGACGAAAAAAGTCCTGTAGAACCAGAAAGTCTGGCGGTTCCACTGGAATTATTTTCTCTGCGTAGATCTACAAGGATTAAAAACGCAAATAACAATATAGGTCTTAACATAGAGGATGATGATGAAGTAGGGGATCTTGGTGAACCTACTAATTATCTCCATGCTTGATCCTGAGAAGGATAAGTGGATGGTTGCTATGGATGAGGAAATGAAATCCATGAAAGTTAATGATGTTTGGATACTTGTAGATCCACCACAAAATGCTAAATTAGTGAGACATAAGTGGATATACAAGAATAAAACCGACATGGACGGAAAAGTACATCTATAAAGCTCGTTTAGTAGCTAAAGGTTTTACTCAAACTTTTGGCATAGACTACGAGGAAACATTTTCTCCTGTAGCAGACTTAAGAGCTATTAGGATTCTCATAGCTATAGCAGCATACTATGACTATGAGATATGGCAAATGGATGTTAAAACTGCCTTCTTGAACGGTCGCTTAGATGAAGACATATATATATAAAAACCGGAAGGGTATGTTGATCCTAAGAATCCAGGACACGTGTGCAAACTTCAAGATCTATTTATGTTTTCAAGCAAGCATCACGTCAATGAAATAAACGATTTGATGAAGAAATAAAAAAGTTTGGATTTATTTAAAATCGTGATGAGCCATGTGTATATCGCAAAACTAGTGGGAGTGATGTAGTATTTCTAGTCCTATATGTTGATGACATATTAATCATGGGAAGTAATATTCCAAGACATAAAGCTATTAAGGATTATCTTGGTAAATGTTTATCTATAAAGGATTTAGGAGAAGTTGCATACATTCTGGGAATTAAGATCTACCGGGATAGGAAAAGATGGTTAATTGGTCTAAGTTAAGATGCTTATATAGATAAGATATTGAAGAAGTATAATACACATAATTCCAAGAAAGGTTTTCAACCTATGGAAGTTAAGCACATTCTGATTCATGAGATGGATGCATCAACTCCTGAAGAGGAGGCATACATGCAGAAGGTGCCTTACGCTTCGGCTGTAGGATCTATACTATATGATGTAAGATGCACAAGGCCTGATGTGGCGTTTGCTCAGATCTTGGTTAGTAGATACCAACAGAATCCAGGGAAGCTCCACTGGACTGTTGTTAAACATATTCTAAGGTATTTGAGGAGTACGAAAGATATGTTTTTGGTATTTGGAGGGAAACCAGACACATAAATGAATGTGACAGGTTTCTGTGATGCGTCCTGGCAATGTGATAAAGACGATACGAAGTCTCAGACTGGTTACATTTTTGTTATCAATGGAGGAGCAGTTGACTGGAAAAGCAAGAAGCAGACAATGATTGCAATGCATGCTACTCAATATGAGTACATGGCTGCTTCAGAAGCTGTAATGGAAGTTGTTTGGATTGGGAATGTTATTGGAGATCTTGGAGTGATGCCTTCAATTAAAGAACCTATTGATATATATTGCGACAATTCTGATGCAATAATATTCGCCAATGATTCTGGAGTCATGAAAGGCGCAAGACACTTTAAACGTAGATATAACTACGTCCGAGAACAAGTTGAAGCTCGTGAAATTAAATTAATAAAAGTTCACACAGATGATAACGTAGCTGATCCTTTAACTAAGGCTTTGCATAGAGCAAATGTAGTTAAGCATGCCAAGGCTATGGGGCTGCAACTAGCTAGCGAACTCATGCAATAAATATGTGATTAGTATTTGGATAAAGGATGTTAAGACATTATTATTTAATAAAATAAAGATTGTGTTTCATTTATTCTTATTATTTAATTTTGTATCCTATTTTAAATGTTTTACTTAATCCATGAATAAATTGTTATGCTAAATGTCCGTTGTCGATTCATAATATGGGAATATTATTAAATTAAGAAAAATCAAAATAGCGATAGAGTATACTTGAAAGTATATTGATCAATTTTTTATGATATTCAATGAATTGAATATTGGACTTATCCCAACTATATGATATTACTTTGTGGATCTTTGTCATCAAGTAAAGCATAAATAGTTATCCTTAGACTTGAGATACCAGGAAACTGTTATGAATCTAGTGCATCTCTGTGGAATAATCTAACGCTAAACGTAACTAGTAGCTATAAGGATTATTTTAAGAAGTGTTGCAATGTAAAACCCGCATGCTTTTACCATGAATAGTACCCTTTGGATCGTACGTACTAGATTAAAACTTTCCTTTTATAATATGTTTACGTTCACGTATAAGAGTTTTAAGTATTACGTACGTGTTAGAACACGATAAGTATTTATTACGTATGAACACACGATAATTATTCAAATAATAATTATAATCACGAACATGCGATCATGAAATCAGGAACGTAATTTAATCACGAGCTAATATTAATTACGTATATATATTTATTACGAACACGAATAAATATATTAAGTCACGATCAATAATTAATTAGAACACATAAAACACGAACACGATAAAACACGAACACATTATAATAAATTAGACTCGGAAAAAAGTACGGGTTACCCCATGTGGGGCCCCCTACCCGTGGCTACACCAAGAAGGAATGGGCCAAGCCCATTTTAATTTTTACTAAAATAAGGATTTAGGAAAACATGTTTTATTATTTTCAGAATAAGAAAAATAGTTAAAACCCTAAAAATCTTTTCCTTCTTCCTTCTCTCTTCGGCCGTCGGATTCAAGACACCAAAGGGGGTGTTCGGTTGATTTTTGCTCTTGAATATTGTGCAAGCATTCGTGTGTGTTCATCCTTTATCAATCCACGTAATCGGTATAACCTTTTTAACCTTTTTCTTTTATGTTTTGATTTAATAAGTCACATAAAATCATGATGTTTTTAAAAACTAATTAAAAACAATTATTAAAACATGACTATGATTACGGGGTAAATCAAAACAAGGGTTTTTAGGGGTGTTTGTTCTAGCCGGCGCCTAAACCGAGTCCTAAGGGGTCTCAGCTTGGCTTATTAACCACCACCTAGACCTCATGGTCTCGGTATGGTGGTGGTGATCCCACGGCAGCAACAAACAAGGGGGGAACCTAATTTTCTTCTCATAACCTAATTTTTCTAGCTCTAAACTTTTTAGACTAAAAATCTTAATCCGAATACCTTAAAAAATCGAATGGATTAATCAAAACCTTAAAAAACATCAATGGCTGCCAAAAAATCCCTTCTTCTCATAACCTAATTTTCTTTTTCCTTTAATCCGAATACCTTATAATGATGCTGTTTTCTCGAATAATTACTGATTATTCTTGAGTTAACAAAGTCTTTATTTGGTTGATTGATTTTAGGTTAAATTAAATTGGTTTTATTTTTCGTTTTTTGCCGTCATTGTCTTGTGCGAGTGTACTGTTTCTCTCTTTGGTGGTTACTTGTCTTTGTTAGATCATCACGTGTTACCTGGGCAAGTTGGTTCGGTTCGTTTTGTTTGTTTAAACAGTGATTAGCATTAAGTGTTTTTTAAGGTTTCGGTGTGTTTGGGTATCGATTTTGAGCGGATTACATTTAATCATTCTTCAGAATTATTGCTGCATTAAATCGTCCTTGTTCCATAGTTGTGGCGGCTGCATTAAATCGTCCTAGTTTTTATCCTGCATTAAATCGTCCTTGCTGCCATTGGCTTTAAATTGGTCGGCTGACATAGTACTTGTGGTCGGCTGACTTTCTAGTTAATAAATTGGTCGGCTGACATAGTACTTGTGGTCGGCTGACATAGTACTTTGATCATTAGTTTAATAATTGGTGCTTGATCGATCTATTATTCTATTAGTTTATTGAATTGGAGTGGTCGGCTGACATTCTAGTTAATAAATTGTGGCGGTTGACCTTAAGTTAGGGTTTCGGTATTAATTAAAGATTCTCATCGTCTCAAATATCAAGTGGCATTGAATTTTGACCCTAGAAAAACAATTACTGCTGTTATTGATTTGTAGGGTTACGTGGTTGGCTGATATTAAGTGGACGGCTGTTATTGGTTTATTATTCTGTGGTTCGTTTGATTATGTGTCATAGTTTTGTTGAAGCTATGGTGGATTCGAGTAATGAAAGTGATAAGCCATTGTTTACAGGTTGGATGGATGTGGTTAAGGTGTCTACTCTTGAGGTTTTAGTAACGTTAGAGGAGATATCTAATTTGTTTTCTATTCCTTTGAATACTGTGCGTGACATTGAAGTGTTTGCAAATGGTGTGAAGGCAAACAAATTTCCTAAATGGTCTACTTTACCTAAGGAGACCACTATGCGTTATTATGAAGTTTTGTGTGAACGCCATAAGAATCTAACTAGCAGCACTTCTTCACTCAGTTCAGGTGGTTCGAGTGTGCACTCTGCACAAATGGCTAAGGAAACAGACCTTGCAGCTAAGGCTGCAACCATTAATGGTTTGCAACCGTGTAATCTACATGCGGTTTTGAAATTATTTGGTGTAACGATTCGCACGGTTGGTGACGCGGGTGAATTTATGCATGAATTAAGAATGAAGAAACATCCTTTGTGGGAATTGATTTCACATGATCGTGCTAAAGAAATTCTGGGGTTACTTTGCAAATTTGAAGCTGATATGGTTACGTCTACTAATGGAGGTATTAATGCAGTCTCTTCTTCGTTTAATTCTGAAAATGTCTATGAAGGGGTTAATATCTCTATTCCTAGGAAGGTCGTTGAAAAAGTAAATGCTCGCTACCATAACACTTTATATTGTTACTTTCTTGGTAAAAGGATTGCATTCCCTGTGGTTGAGTATTTTGCTAAGAATAACTGGGCAAAACATGGTCTTAAGCGTATCATGATGAATGAGAAAGGTTTTTTCTATTTTCAGTTTGGATCTAGTGAGGGTCTTAATGCGGTTCTGGAAGGTGGTCCGTGGATGGTTCGTAATTCACCAATTTTTCTTAAGAAATGGACTATGAAAACGAATCTTCTAAAGGAGGAACTAACTCGTATTCCGGTATGGGTTAAGTTTCATGATGTCCCGCTACAGGTATTTGAAGAGGAAGGTATTAGTTTAATTGCTTCGTTTTTTGGTAAGCTTATTATGATGGATAATTATACTGATAATATGTGCAAAGAGTCTTGGGGTCGTTGTAGTTTTGCTCGTTGTCTTATTGAGATGAATGCTGATTCGGAGTTTATAGATAACGTTACTATTGGTGTCCCTGATCTTGAAGGCTCTGGTTGTACTAAGGAATTGATTCGTGTTGAATACGAATGGAAACCGCCTAGATGTCATACTTGTAATATTTTTGGTCATTCCGTTGATTCTTGTCCGAAAAATGTTAAACCTAAAATGGTTGAAAAAGTGACAACTCATGTTGATAATGATGGGTTCCAACAAGTGCAAAGCAAGAGGAAGAAGTACAAAGGTAATTTAGGGAATCAAGTTCCGAGAGGTGTTCCATTGAGCAAGGGTTTCCAAGCAGGTAAGACGGTTGTTTTTCGTCCAAAAACTCACTTGGATACTACAAGTACGAGTGTTGATAATAGTAGTAAGTTGAATACTAAATCTGGTCAGTTGCAGCAGTCTAGCACTCCTAATGGTCCGAACAAGGGTAAAGCTCAAATGAGCAGTGTTTCTACATCTAATAAATTTTAATCTTTGTCCATGCCTGGTATTGACGAAGGGTTTCAAGTAAGCGAGGAAGATAATGAGGAGGAGGAGGGAGTCGAGGTCGTCTTTGATGAATCGGTGAATCTTCTCAATACTCATATTGGGGCAAGCACTCCAACTGGCTGATCCCATGTTGATTTTTTATTATTTTCCTCGTAACTTTATGTTATCGTCTTGGTTTTTGTCTAGTTTATATATTTCCAGTATTCTAGACTAGTTAATGTTTATGGCCTGTCATAAACATTTTGTTTAACAAGCTGCCTGTAGCTTGCGGTTAATGTGGTATTTCAGCCACATTCCTTGTACTTTAACGCTTTTTTTGGTTCTATTTACCGGGGTCATTGCTACCCTTTTACCAAAAAAACAAGGGGGGAACCCTGACTTGGTTCGGGGTATGGTGTTGATTACGGGACCGGTTCATGGTTTCTAGTCACGATCCGGTTCATCTATTATTTTAGGGTTTATGATTTTAATAGTTATGTGTTAAAAATTAAATTAATAAAATATGACATGATTAATTTAATTAACATGACTTAGGTTATAAATTTAATTATTAGATCATGAATTTTAACCTAAGTATTTATGTTTAACTAGACTATATAATTAACTAATTATTAAAAACCATGACTATAATTAATTAATTAACATGACTTAGGTTATATTAATAATAATTAATAATACATGTTTTAACCTAAGTATTTTACCTTATTTAATTAAAAACATGATATATTTAATTAAATACTTTTAACCTATAGTTTATTTAAATTACATGTAATAATTAATAAACTATACTTTATACACACATGACTTAGAATAATAATCAGGAAACACTTAAGCTTATATAATTAGCTTATTTAACCAGCTTATATCTAATTATGGAAACTTTATATTTTTAGAAACTTATTTAAATAAGGCAGCTAATCTATTTATGGAAACTTTCTATTTTTAGAAACTCATCTATTTTAAGTAGTAATTCTATTTATGAAAACTTTCTATTTTTGGAAACTTTCTATTTTTGGAAACTTTCTATTTTTGGTAACTTCTATTTTTGGAAACTTTCTATTTTAGGAAACCTGCTATTTTTAGAAAGTTACTTATTATTACACAACAAGTATAATAATACATGAAATACAAGTAATACTTAATCAGAACAGGCAGAATGTAAGATAAATATAGTATAAAGCTTAAAACAGTAAAACATGACATGAACGTATAAAATAAGCTAAGCCATGACATAAAATCAGTTACGTATTTAATAATCAGATACTTTTACACGTATGTATTTATGTAGCATTAGTGATACCGAAGTAGGACTCTCTTCTGTTCGTCTTCTTCGTTCACTGGACATAAGGTACGGATTCCCGTCCTTTCAGTATGGACATTCTTTCCTTATTAGGATTCCCCGTATGCAGCCAACTATTTTCCTGTAGTATAAGTTTATATGTTTGATTGCTTATGTTTAATTTAGAATACCTGAAGCCATATACATGCATGATCAGTTTCACCTTGTTATGGAGGTACCATAACCATAACACTAGAGGCACTGGTGTTATGACTTCCCCACGGCAGAATGATTGCTCGTGGCTTCCCTTCAGCTTTTGGCCATATTATTATATTTATCATGTGGGACGTATGGGTGCATCTTAGTTACATGTTTTTCAGCAGATTACTCAGTGTGAATGTGGTGTGTGCCTTGCATCCTTCACAAGGAGCTGATCCCTCCTACACAAAATCAGTATATTAAATTAGAGGCAACCCCTATAATTTGCATGATGAGGTCACACCTCCAACTATTCATGCACGGTGGATTTTCATGACCTATATTGGCTAATGGTAAAATATGTTAAACAGTTTTATAAGATAAACATAAGGCTTTTCAAACTATAAAACCAGTTTTACTAAGACTCAACCGGGTTATTCGGGACTTAGTTTCTTCCGCTGTTATATGCTTACATGCTTACATTGTTCAAGCTTTATTGTACATCCGTGCACTGAGCGTATTGGTCAGCCGTTTTTCTTTTCATGTTCCCAAAACGGCAGGTACTCAGGGACGCTCGTAGACTATAAGCGTACGTGCATATGGACTGGAAGCTTTCTAGCCTTTCTTTACTTTATGCATTATCTATACTTTGATACTCTTTCCATGGACATTGTTTAGTCCTTTCATTAACAGTACTTATGTTTGTGTGTGATGAGCTTTACTTTTGGACTACTGATGTTTGATTATGGTATTTCCTTTTTATGGTCATGTAATGTTTTAGACATTTATCCTTGTATGATTTGATGACACGCCATAATTACGCGTGTCATCAAAATAGGGTGTTACAATTATGGTATCAGAGCCAAGGCTTTGACCTGTAGGCTCTCAAACATGACCTATGATTAGTGGGTAGTCACTATGGTCTTCCTAGAACTGACAGTCATTTTCATGCATTCATCATTTTTATGCATACATATATATGTCATTGTCGCAGGTTTATGACTAAGTAACGGTTGGTATAGGACTGGTCCTATTTAGTCGCATGTGTTTTATCGAAACTTTTAAATTTGGGACCGACCCATAGGCGTCCCCTCACCATGTCTTTTATTTTGGGTGGACTAACCATAGGCGTTCACTCTCGAGCATACAAAATTTTTCATAAAACTGCATCATGCATTCATATACAAATTTTCTTGCATAAAATTTTTCTCTTGATTTATTGGTATAAATTTTTTTCATGTATATATATATAATTTATGTTTTGATCTGTTTAATCATATGTTTTATGTAATACTGTCAAATGGTTCTCACACGCGAGCAGGAACAACTCAATGCAGCAATCCAAGTTGCAATGCAAGTTTTGCTTCCTCAATTGAGGAATGACATCAGGGCTGAGGTTCAGGCTGCCAACAATCAGCAGCAAAACCAAGCACCTCCTCCTCCTCCTCCTCCTCCTCCTCCTCCTCCGGTGACATTGGCAATATGGCTGGAGAGATTCAACAAGCTCAGTCCTCGAGCTTTCGAGAGAACAGATAGCCCCGGTGAAGCTGGAAGCTGGTTGGCTCACATCGAGAAGATCTTCGATGCTATGGGTTGTGACCCCGTGTTCAAGGCGAGGTTGCATGCTACCGGTTCGAAGGCGATGTGTTAAATTGGTGGTTAGCATTGAAGCAGTCTGAGGGAGGTGATAATTGGGTGGCTGGTTTGACATAGCAACGAGTTCATGCAGCGCTTTCTTCGCTTAGCTGGTTTCCTTGGTGCAGCGGCAGGTACTCCTGAAGAGCAGGCACACCACTTTAGGTGGGCTCTTCGCACATCGGTCGCAAACAATCTGGTGTGTGCTACGTTCAATACAGTAGCACAAGTGGCCGATGCGGCACGTAAGCTGGAGATGCTGCATGAGAGAGATGAGTTCGGGGAAGCTGAGAAACCCGACAAGAGGTAAACATTCGTATTCAAGCGGTGATCAATCCGTATTCTTCTATATATGTCAATTATTCATCTCTTTAAATTGTATCTTCCAGGCAGAAAACTGGGGACCGGTCTCAGCCGGCTACTCAGCAGCAGCCTAATCAGCCCAAGGGAAACAGTCAGACTAACGACCGTTCTGCTACGGATAGGCGTGGCGGTAATGATATATACCGTAACAACGCTGGACACTCCAACGGCAGCAGATCCTAATACTTACGCATTTTCTTATGATTTCATGTTATAACTCATAATTCTGACACTCTAGCAAATCTTCTACCAGGAACCATGGAAACGATAGGGACCAGAACCAGAGAGGTTCACAGCCTAGCCGTCTAGCTATCACTGGTATTCAATCTTGCGATTATTCGCATTGTCCTTTGTAGTTTATTATCATGTCTCATGTAAAATATTTTATCAGGTCCTCAGCCAGCCAGAGCACCTGTTGGAGGATATACTCATCCTCTTTGCTCTACTTGCCACCGTAGGCACCCAGGGCCATGTCGTCGTAACACTAACGCATGCTTCAAGTGTGGTCTTCCTGGCCATATCATGAAGGACTGCCGTAAGGGCGAGATGGAGGTCACATCGGGACATGCTGATACCAAGCCGCCTCCTACCACTGGACGTGTCTACACGACATCTTGAGATCAGGCCAACAAGTCTACAGGTACCATCACTGGAATCTTGTATATGTATGGTCAGGCTGCGTGTGTGCTATTTGATACGGGTGCTACTCACTCGGTCATTTCTACCGCTTATGCTAAGAACATTAGGATGCTTCCCATGCCACTAGATAATATACTGAGTATTTCCACGCCTTTGAGAGACTCTGTACGCATAACCCATGTATACAAGAGTCTTCCCTTAGAATTTGATAATAAGGTTCGTCCTGTTGACGCACTTCCGCTGGACATGAATGACTTTGACATGATTTTGGGCATGGATTGGCTATCCAAGCATCATGCTACCATAGACATCCATTCATATCGAGTCATCTTCGGTGATGTTAATGCACCAGAGTACATTCACAACGGGTTCGTACCCCGAAGGTCTGTGATGTATGGAGATAAGTATAGTGATAATTTGAGATACGTTATAGGGTAAATTAGAAAATTACCTTTAGGAAAAAGTAATAGACTAATATTACCAATGACGAATTCAATTAAACACGTTGGTGACTCGAGTTCGTTGTACACGAAGATCTTATGAATTTGAGACGTTTTGCTTTGATTTGGACAATTGATTCGAATTGGTTTTCGGTTTTTAAACTACAATTAAAATCAACCAATTTTAAACTATTTAATATTATCCTAAAGTGCATGAATCGTAAACCCAGCTATATTTAAATCTAAAACAATTACTAACTTAAAAATTAACACTATTTAAAATTTAATCTATTTAAAAATCTATAAAATAAATCTATTTAATAACTTTTAATCTATTTAAAAATCTAATTAAACTTTTAAAACTAATTTACTTTATTAAATTACTTTAACTAAATTTATATTTTTTTAAACTAAATTTATTTAAAACCTAAAGTTATAAAAAATCTAATTGTTAAAATAAACTAATAAAGCTTTTTTTAATTAATAAAAACATTTTTTTTATATTTATTTATTTATTTATTTTATTTTATTAATTAAAGAAAACTGAAATTTGATTTTAATAAAAGTATTTATCAAAAATAATTCAAAAACGTAGGTTAAAATGAATTCAAACTCTGCCAAACTTAAAACTATATTAATAAAACTACTGATATAAAAAGCAAAGTAGCATGTAGCCCAGTTGGCTAACACACTAGGCCTGTGACCAGGAGGTCACAGGTTCGAGTCCTGATGTGGAAATATTTTTGGGAATATTTCTTTTTGGACAGTTGATGAAAATTAGTCTCAGGAGAGACTTTTGTCAAGCTTATTTCCTATAAGCTGTTAGGAAACATCTTTTATGGACTTATCAGATCATTAGGATCTGATAAGCTGATAATCTGAACAATATAGCAGCAAGAACATATAAGAAGTAAATCACCAAGATTATAACAGTTAACACATCAAAAGCATTGACAGCCAACTCAAACTATATCAAAATGTAACAGTAAAGCAACCACAACCAAATGAATTTAAATTCAGCAAAAATAAACGGAGTAGACTAGTATCTAATCAGATCTAATGCATAAGTAATATTACTCATTCGAAGATCAGGCAGTACACAATCCAGCCCTATCTCTAAGCAAAATAAACTTATCAATATTAAACCAAATCTAAAATTAAAACTAGACTAAAATGCTTACAAAAATCGCATCTGCATTCTTACAATCCCAAATAATCTCACAAGCTCAGATAGATTCAACATTACAGATTTAAAAATTTATTTAGAACATTCAGCAACCTTATACCAGCAAGTTGAATTATTTTTGTTCAATTAAGTTCGTTTTTCCTCGACTCGACTCGAATTTGATTTCCAATTAAACGTAAAACTTGATTTGTTCTTGGTAACTACTTTTAGTATTTTTTAGACTAAATTCTATCTAATATTAAAAACTATTTTAATAATCTAATTTAAACTAATTTAAATAAAATCTATTTTAAAAATTTAAACAAAACTAAAATAAAGACCTTTTTTATGAAAACTATTTTTTAAAATAAAACTTAAATCTAAATAATTTTAAACTAATAAAATGAAATCTATTTTTTGTATCTTTTTAATTTATAAAAACTGAATTAACCTTTTTTACTATTAATTAAATTTAATTCAACCTAAAATTGAATTAAACACATTAATTAAAAACTGCCAGTCAAAATTCTAATATCCTATATTAACTAATTAATGCATAAACAAACACAAAAGTAAGCTAAGAGCAACTGGTTGGGGCGTTCGACTGTTATGCGAGGGGTCTGGGGTTCGAATCCCACCCGAGACAAAATTTGTTAATATTGTTTTTGTGATTTTACTTTTTTGGACAGAAAACTCGTAGGCCAAGTGTGCCTAAGAGTGTAAGCAGCTCAGTGATACAAAAAGAACAGATAGCATAAGTCAGATAGGCATACAAACTCAAAGCAGACTAAGCACAAGCAGAAAACTGAATAAACAAAAGCTGATAACAAATAAGCTAATAATAAGCTAAATCAAATAGAAATAAGCTAATCAAAACAAAGAAACCAATTAAACATAAGCAATCCAAATAAGCTAAAATAAAAAAAACTGAATAAGCTTAAACAAACTATCAATAAGCAGTAAAAAAACAGATGAGCAGATCCTACGCAAACCGAAACCAAACTAATTTGATAAAACTAGAACGAATGATTAAACGATTAAAGCAAACTGATACAACTATCAACCAAACAGATTAAAAGAAAACAATAAGCAGATCCAAACTACTACGAACCCACAATAAGCAGTACTAAACAAATCGAAATAAGCAAATACCAAAACTAATCGAAACAAAAGAAACTTAAACAATCATAACTAGTTATATCAGAAACTTAAACTACTAAACCCAAGAACAATAGCATACTAAAAATAGGCAGATATCCAAACCAAATCGCAAGCAGATTACAACTAAATTAAAACATTAGCATAAAACTTAACATAAAATTAAAAGAAAAACAAACCTCGAGATGAAAACCTTTGAGTAGAAGGTTGGCGCTGAGCCACCTTGTGAACCGTATTCAAATCAACCAACACCACTTTATTTACCCAATATCATCATCTCCATCATCTTCTCTCGGAACAGTAACAGTAACATATTTATATTTTTTATTTTTATTTTTATTTTATTTTTTTAATATTTTATCTTTCCAGCGGGGAAAGAATAATAACTTTTACTACTATTTTAATAATTGTTTAAGCTAAATAAAATTAAAAAGAATTGCAGTAAATTTAATCGAGACACGAATTTAAGAAAACAATAATTTCATTAATAACAAAGCTTCGATTACAATACTTTTGAAAAAGAAAATACAATTAACCCTAATTCTACTTTTCAGAAATAAAAATTAAAATAAAGTAAAAGCACACCAAATTACAGATGTGAAGGGGTTTTTATAGGAGAAACCCCAAGAAACCCTCTTCTTGGCTTCAACATTAAGCAACCAATCTCATCCATAGAATCCATCTTCTTCTTCTCTTTCTTCAATCTTGCGGATGAAAATGATTCCCTTGCACACGGATTGCCATGCTGGCAAGAGATGTGTTTGTTGTGCTAGTTGATTGGTGATGTGGAATGATTCTATTGGATGAGAGGGTTGTGGAGAGGTGGCATAGCCAATCAAATCCATAGGAATGGCCACGTCGGATGGAGAGGGGAGGACCACAATAGAGTGGATGCCCCGAAAACCATGGGGATTTAATCCCTCTTGATGTGAATCAACTTTCTAGGGTAAAACCCCCAATTTTGGTGAGTAATTTAGGTTTTGAGGGAAGGAGCGTATTTTGGGGAGAAGAAGATGGTGGGTGGAAACATTACTTTGTTTTTAACGTAACAAATAAAAGGGGTAGGGTAAAGATTAGTTTTATTTATTGTGTGGGGTGGGTAAGTGGGTGTAACACGTGGGTGAGGTAGGGTTGTGGGTTGACCGGTTTGACCATCTTTTGAGAAGTAAAATGTGAATATCAATTTTACTTGATCCGTTCCAATGTTAAGTGTTAATTGGGCTTTAGAGCCCACATATCCATCCGTCCCACAAATGGGCTTAAGGCCACTTAACTTCCCAATCCGTCCCATAAATTATAGGAATTGGGCCATGTTGGGCTTAAATATCCATAAGTAAATAGTCCTTGTTCCCTAATAGGTTTTTAAGCCCATTTATCCAATGTGGGACCCACAAGACTCAAAAAATCTTCAAAAGGATTAATTCCACTAAAGTCGAGCTCGATTTCGGTTTCCTTGATCATTTCTTCAAAACCGTGTCGAATTGCCGGTTTTCGTGATCTTCGGCACACTTTTGGTCTTTTGACTTTGTCTTCGTCTCTTTCTTGGACTTTTCTTCAACATTTGACCGTGAAATCCCGTGTTTTCTCTTCTTTTGATCATTTGTACCTATTTTCACACAAAAACACAAAACCACGCGTAATTCCGACATTTATGATATAAAACACATGATTAGGTCTTGTTTTTACTTGATTTTAGTGGCAAAAGGATAAGTGTTTACACACTTTTAATGGCTATGGTTCAATCCATAGAATTCAAAGGAGAAAACATGTGACTAAGTATGGGCGATTCTGGTTCGATCCATACGTGTCTAAATTTTATGAGAACTGTCATGTATAGGAATTTACAATCTGGGACTAAATGGTTGGCTGTAGTCCAATCCATACTTATCAAATTTTTATAAAATTTCATGATATGACAAAGGTGAACAACTATGGATCGGTTCACAAAACAACATTCGACTGATAAGCATGAAATTTGATCTGACAAATGGTGAACGCCTATGGGTCTGTTCACCTGATAACATTCGACTGAAACCATGAATCTGTCATGAGTAAGGGTAAACGCCTATGGGTCGATTTACCAATACAAAATCTGAAGGGGCAAGAGTGAACGCCTATGGGTCGTTCACCAAAACAAAATTCACAGAAAAGCACATGCGACTAAATATGGCCAGTCCTGTACCAACCTTTTACTTAGTTAAAATTTTAAGAAAAATTTACTGATACATGAAGAAAATTGATTGATAAATGTATGAGAAACATGAAAGATAACAACGCCAAAATCTGGGAAGTTCTTGGTGACTACCCACTAGTCACAGGTCAAGTTTTAGAGTCTACATGTTGAACCTTGCGCTCTGATACCATAATTGTAACACCCCACATGGATAAGTGGGTGTTTACGTGTATTTATGGCGTGTCATCAAAGCATTAGGTAAATTTCCTAAAACATTAACTGACCATAAAGGAAATACCGGAATCAAACAGCGGTAATCCAAACATAAGCTCAAAACATGAAAGGTAAATACTGAAGGAAAGGACTAAAAAATGTCCAACTAAGCAAGGTAATGTAAGAAGTGCATAAAGTAAGAATTCTGGATAGCTTCCATCCAATGCACGTACTCTCAGAATCCTAAGAGCATACTGGGGCACCTGCCGTTGGAACATGAAAGGAAGTACGGCTAAGAATAACGCCCAGTGAACGGATATAAAGCATGATAAGAAATACTGAAATGAAGTAGATGATAAATACTGAAGTTGTAAGACTGATAAGTAAAGTTGGAGCGAAAACCTGTTTATAATCTGAAAAGTTTGATATATAAATAATCAAGTTGCACCGTTATCTGTTAAATCTGAAAACATGCATTTACTGTATTTTAATTACCAAGAGCTTATATAGGTCATGTGCTGTAATAATTGTTACATGAATAAATGGAGGGGTGACCTCGTCATGCTGTAGTGGGGTGACCTCTAAATAATGTGTTGGGTGGAGGGATTAACCCTAATGTGAAGGATGTAGAGCACACACCACATTCACCTGATAAGCTATAAATTGATATCCTAGGATGCATCCATACGCCCCGCTGATAATACTGATAAAATGGTCAAGCTGAATAAATGGGACGATGCGAGAAATCACTCCCTCGTAGAGGAGTCATGACACCGGTGCCTCTAGTGTCATGGTTACGGTACCTCCGTAACGAGTACATAAACTGGTCATCCTTGTATATAAAGCTCCGGTAACTTAATTAGTTATTAAAATGATTACTAGTAAGCTTAAAACATATACTGGGGAAAAAATTTGGCTGCATACGGGGAATCCTAATAATGCACAGAAGGAAGTCCTTACTGAAGGACGGGAAATCCGTACCTCGTGTCCAGTAATGAAATAAGAGTGAAACCTTAAGGGTCTACTCTGACTTCACGGATACTACATAGATAAAGGACGTTGAGATGAGTTGTCTGGTTACTGTTTACTGTTACTGATTTTTATCTGTTCTTAATTTAATTTATTTTATCCTTGTGATACTATTTATATATAATCTGGTAAGTTCTGACTGTTTGATAACATTACTTATTAGTGTATATCTCGTACTCTGACTACAGTATATTATACTGTATTTTGATTAGGAGTGAAAGATGCTTCAAACGTTGACCACGACTTCTTCATTTATCCTCTTCTTTATTTAGGATTTTGATATACAACGATCCGCCTCCTTTTCGGACTTGGATCTATTTATCCTCATGCCTTGTTAGGGTCTTTTTGGATAGACTTCTCCATGATCTTTAGGGAAGTAATTGCTTCTCGTCGTGTGTCTTGATCCATCATATTGATTTAGATTAATGATCTTCACAATCTCTTAGGATCTTTAGCAAAAAAAGTGAATCCTCATGCCTTGTTAGGGCCTTTTTGGACTCGGGTATCCTCATGCCTTGTTAGGGCCTTTTTGGATAAGCCAATCTTCGCGTCCTGCTTCAATAAGTTATGCCTTGGCTATGAACTCTAATTAATCCCGAGCAACTTTTAAACGATCTTGGGCTAGAAGCTAAGTAATTTTTCAAATCGTACGACCTTACTTATTGCATTTATTTATTTACAAGTGATGGGAGAAAAAGCTCATAACTAACTCACATAAGTTAATGAAAGAATACCAAACTTATAATTAACTCTGTCATCTCTCGTTCTCCACAATTTAAAATCTCAAGGATGAGACTCTTGGATGCTTAGCCTAATAAACCAATTAAGGTCTATATGGTTAAGGATACTAGCTAGAGTAAACTTGGATAAGTAAACTCGGGTTGAGTCAAAATATTCACGACGGGCCTAATATATCAAAGATATCTAAACTTGTTAAAACCATTTTATTTATTTATTTATTTTTTACTTTATTCTTGAAATGGAAATTATAAATACGAAGCGAAGATAAAAAGGAAAGAAAATAAAACAAAATACTACAAGGCCAAAATATATCAAAAATTTGAAAAACGTTGAAATTTTTTAAAATTTTTCGGTTAAATGGGGTCAAATTCATGGAAAAGCCCACTAAAATTTCGATAGAAATCCCCCCTACGCTTAATATAAACATTGTCCTCAATGTTTAAGCATGTGGGAGAATAAACTCCCCTACACTTAGGACATTGAGTACGTTGTTTAAAATCGAGCTAAGGAAAGGACAACTAAAGTGATTACATTTATTTGTTTTATTTATATACAAGATAGAATCACAATAGCAAAAACTTATCGAAGGAACCGGGTACACGGGAAACACGGGAACACGGGTCGTGTCAAAAGCACCAAAAGTGGATCATCAAAGCACATGTCCCTGCACACAACATCACAACACACAAACAACCTACATGGCTCCCCCTACAGTTATTGGTGGAAATGGGTGAAGGTGAAAAAGGTGGAAAGGATGGAAAAGGTAAAAATCTAACCTAGTTAAACGATGCTTGATTTATTTATCACGAGTCTCTAGCTCGACTCGATTTCCCGAATTAATTCAAGGGAAATGTGGAGAGGGATGGAATCATCTCATGAGAGATGTCCTCTCCATAGTACAACTTAACCCGTTGGCCATTCACCTTAAAGTTGGGCCCATTTGGTTGGGATAACTCAATGGTGCCATAAGGGAAGACTTGGGCCACGGTGAATGGACCGGACCAACGGCTCTTAAGTTTACCCGAAAAGATTTTCAACCGAGAGTTAAAAAGTAAAACTTGATCACCAACATGGAACTCTCGGTTTTTAATCTTGGAATCATGAATGAGCTTAGTCTTCTCCTTGTAGATTAATGAATTTTCATAAGCCTCATTCCTAAGTTCATTAAGTTCATTGAGTTGGATTTTCCTATGATCACCGGCTTTGTTTATGTCAAAATTAGCCCATTTCAAGGCCCAATAAGCCTTATGCTCCAACTCAATGGGGAGGTGGCATGCCTTTCCGTACACTAGGCGATAAGGGGTACAACCTATAGGTGTCTTATAAGCGGTACGGAAAGCCCACAAAGCATCATCTAATTTATCGGCCCATGAGGCACGATGCTCTCCCACGGTTCGCTCTAAGATTCTCTTAAGACCACGGTTAGAAACCTCGGATTATCCATTAGTTTGAGGATGATAGGCGGTGGAAAGTCGGTGATTGACACCATACTTAGCCATGACTCGTGCAAATTGATCATTGCAAAAATGAGTGCCGCGATCACTAATAATAGCACGAGGCACACCGAATCGAGCAAACAATTGTTTCAAGAAGTTAACAACCACCCTCATTTCTTTAGTAGGTAAAGCCTTTGCTTCAACCCATTTTGATATGTAGTCAACGGCTACGAGGATGTACTTGTTTCCTTTGGATGATGGAAATGGCCCCATAAAGTCGATGCCCATACGTCAAAGATTTCACATTCTTGGATGAAATTTTGAGGCATCTCATCTTTATGTGTGATCTTGCCTTGTCTTTGGCAAGCATCAGAATGCTTAACCATTTCATGTGCATCATGATAAATGGAGGGCCAATAGAATCTGGAGTCGAAAACTTTTTTAGCGGTGTAATTAGGACCAAAGTGACCACCGGTAGGTCCTTTATGGCAAGCTTCAAGGATTTGTAAAGCCGCCGACCCATCAACACATCTACGAATGATTAAATCCGCACATTTCTTGAAAATATAAGGGTCGTCCCAATAGTACGTTTTAACGTCCTTGATGAATTTTTTCTTTTGTTAGGAAGATAACCCTTCGATAAGAACACCACCCGCCAAATAGTTTGCAATGTCCACAAACCAGGGGGTATCATCAAGATTGGAATTAAAAGACATTAAGGTTTCAAGGGTAAAGGATTCATTAATCTCTTGATTTGGAGATTCCCCTTGATAAGGATCCTCAAGTCTACTAAGATGATCCGCGGCTAGGTTTTCCGCTCCCTTTTTATCACGAATTTCGATTTTAAATTCTTGTAGGAGCAAAACCCAACGAAGGAGTCACGGTCTAGCATCTTGCTTGGTCAACAAGTATTTCAAGGTGGAATGGTCGGTATAAACGATGGTGGTGGAAAGCACAAGATAGGGGCAGAATTTCTCAAAAGCATACACTACAGCTAAAAGCTCTTTTTCGGTAGTGGTATAATGCAATTGAGCCCCCGTCATTGTCTTACTAGCATAATGAATGGGTTGGAAATGTTTGTTAACTCGTTGACCTAAAACCGCTCCTACCGCGAAATCACTAGCATCGCACATGAGCTCGAAAGGTAACTCCCAATTTGGAGAGACTAAGACCGGTGCCTTAGTTAATTTACCTTTAAGAAATTCGAAAGAGTCGAGACATTCTTGAGAGAAGATGAAAGGAGCATCCTTTTCTAAGAGATGAGTCATTGGACGAGCTATTTTGGAGAAATCGATGAAACGTCGATAAAATCCCGCATGGCCTAAAAAACTTCTAACTCCTTTGACGGTGGTGGGTGGAGGTAACTTAGCAATGAAGTCAACTTTAGCACGGTCGACTTCGATACCGGCTTTGGAAATTTTATGACTGAGGACGATGCCTTCTTTTACCATGAAATGGCATTTTTCCCAATTAAGAACGAGACGAGTGTCTTCACACCGTTTAAGCATACGTTCTAAATTGTCAAGGCAAGAAGAGAAAGAATCACCATAGACCGAGAAATCGTCCATAAAGATTTCCATAGTTTCTTCAACCATGTCATGAAATATCGCCATCATACACCTTTGGAAAGTCCCGGGAGCATTGCATAAGCCGAAAGGCATTCATTTGTAAGAAAATGTTCCATAGGGACAAGTGAATGATGTTTTCTCTTGGTCTTTTGGATCGATAGGGATTTGAAAATATCCGGAAAAGCTATCTAAGAAACAATAGAAATCATTACCCACTAAACGCTCGAGCATTTGATCCATGAAAGGAAGAGGGAAATGATCCTTACGAGTGGCATCATTGAGCTTACGATAGTCGATGCAAACTCGCCAACCCGTTACGAGTCGAGTAGGAATCAACTCGTTGTTTTCATTGGGAACAACGGTGATTCCGCCTTTCTTAGGCACACAATGGACGGGACTAACCCATGGCGAATCCGAGATAGGGTAAATCATTCCGGCATCTAGAAGTTTGATAACTTCTTTCTTAATGACTTCATGAATTTTTGGATTAACCCTTCTTTGATTTTGGATTGCGGGTTTAAAGTCATCTTCCATGAGAACTTTATGAGTACAAAAATTAGGATCAATTCCGCGAATGTCGGAGATTTTCCAAGCAATTGCTTTCTTATGATTCTTAAGCACATCGATAAGTCGGGATTTTTCATCTTCTTTTAAGTCCTTAGCAATAATGACGGGCAACTTATTATCCTCCTCTAAGAAAACGTACTCCAAATGAGACGGTAAATCCTTAAGCTCTAAATCCGGTGGATTGTCGGTGGAAGGCTTAGTCAAAGTAGGATCATCGTTTGTAACTTCCTTAGGGGTAGGTGTAGAAATATGGTCCTCATTGAGAAGTCTCTCAATGGTACAAATGTCTTCTTCCCAATCGGTGGGAGAATCGTCATATTTTAAATCCACATCCCCTAAACTCGCTTCAAATTCTTGTAAAAGAAAGTCACATTCTCCAAATGGAGTCAATGAAGGAGCAATAGAAGCTACGGTCTCAACATGAGGTAAAGGAGAAATCCCGCTCGTACAAGCCTTGTGAAAATGTTCTTCGCATGCTCCGTCGAGCACATCGATGTAATTCACGGATTCGGGCTCATTGGGAAGTTTGGAAAGTTTACCCATGCTAAAGACGATTTTGTCATCCCCGACCCTCATGATAAGCTCACCCGCGGCTACATCAATTAATGTACGCATGGTTCTCAAGAAGGGTCGTCCCACAATTAAGGGAACACGGGGATCCATTTCATAGTCGACTACGACGAAATCGGCGGGAAAAGTGAATTTGTCGACTCCTACAAAAACATCCTCGGCTATCCCCACCGGATAAGCAACCGTACGGTTAGCTAATTCCAATGTCATACGAGTAGGGACTAGCTCGGGTAAAGATAATTGTTTCCACACGTACAATGGCATAAGATTGATACTCGCTCCAAGATCCGCCAAGGCCATACAACTCTCAACACCCGGAAAATTAAAAGGAATAAGGAATCGACCAGAATCTCCTAATTTAACCGGTAATTTTCTCAAAAGAATCGCGGAACAATTCTCATTCAATTGGGTATTGGCGATATGAAGCAACTTTTCCTTATCACTTAAAAGATCCTTAAACATCTTAGCGTACTTAGGCATGTGAGCGAGCGCCTCGGCAAAGGTGATATTAAAATTCAATTGTTTGAACATTTTTAGGAAGTTCGAAACTTGAATATCATCCTTATTCTTCAATTTCTCTTTCCGCAACCTTGAGGGATAAGGTATGTTGGGTTGAGATGAAGGCTTTGGAGTGGATTTCTCACTCACATCCTTTGGTGGAGGAGGAGGAATAGAAATGGAAGGTGAAGGAACCGGTTTGGGAACCGAAGGTGTGGTAGAAAATTCGGGTATCGGTGGAACATAAGGTGTAGACGAATGCATAACAGGTGGTATATCACAAGTGGAAGAAGAAGGAGGTTGTGTCGAAGAAGAAGGTATCTCGGGTCCTTGGTTAGGTGGGGGATAGGAAGGTTCTACGGTGGTCTTACCGCTCCTAGTAGTGATAGCATTAACATTAGCCCTAGGATTGGTCACGATGTTCGAAAGGAGGGCACCTTGGGGACGAAAGGTTTGAATCATTGTCAAAAAACATTTATCGGTCGAATCTTGCATCTCTCTCATCATTCGTTCATGGTCGTTTAATGTTTGTAGAACCAAGTCCATTTGAGGATTATGCATGTTCATTTGATTGTACCCTTGATTGTTAAAATCTTGATTAGGAAAACCTTGGTTTTGATATTGATTATAACCTTGATTAAATCCTTGATTTTTAAAACCTTGGTTATTAAATCCTTGATTATTGAACCCTTGGTTTTGCCCTTGAAAATTCCCTTGATTTTGATTAAAACCCCTTTGATTAGAATTTCCTTGAAAATTACCCCGTTGAGGACCTTGGTTCCTATTTTGGGCGGGTGGGGGTGGTCTTTGTGGTGCTACAAAACCCGGGGGAGCCAAATAGTTATTAGACTTGTAAGACAAATGGTTAACATCAACATTTGGTTTGAAATGAATCCGCTCATTTTCAATGTTATTATAAGCATAAACTTCTTGTTGATTATTGTAAACCTTGTCACAATTAAAATATGAATGCGGTCCACCACAAGTCTCACACGTTTTACAATTTTCTTTCACGGCATTCACATGTGTAGTGAGGGCGTCGGTTTTTAGAGCAAGGTTTTTCACAATTGAAGTAAGCTCCTTAATTTGACTAGTCACCTCATTATTACTAGTACTAGCACTTGCCATAGTAGCCCTAACACTCTTGGTTTGCACTTTAGCCTTGTTTTCAATTATGGCCCAATGCTCGTTCATTGATTTCACAAGAATATTTCCCCCGCGACACTATTAAGTGAGTCTTGGTCATTTAGAGTTAAACCATTGTAAAACGTATTAATTTGATGCACTTTAGTGAAACCGTGTTGTGGACATTTTCTCAAAAGTTCTTTAAATCGATCCCAAGATTCACTAAACGTTTCCGCATATTGTTGTTCAAAGGTGATGATCTCATTTCTTAAAGAAGTGGTCCGTGATGGTGGGAAAAAGTAGTTGATGAACTTGGTCTCTAAATCGATCCATGTGGTAATACTTTGGGGTGGTTCCTTATCAAGCCAAATCCGGGCTTGTCCCTCGAGGGAAAAAGGAAAAAGTTGTAGGCGAACGGCCTCTTGTGGCACCCCATTGTATTTGACGGTATTAGCTAATTGGATGAAACGTTTGATATGAGCGTGTGGGTCATCATTAGTACGGCCTAAAAATGGTGTAGCGGAAACCATTTGAATAAAACCCGATTTAAGTTCAAAGTGATTAGCTCCAATATTCGGCACCACAATCGCGTCATCGTTTCCTTCAACGTGAGATTGTAGAATCTCAATCATTGTTCGATTATCCGTTGCCATCGTATTGTCGAAAGCTCGATTCTCGGGATCGGCTTGAATGACGGTCTTTTTGTTTTTCTTCTTCTTCTTCTTTTTGGAAGAATTGGAAGAGTTTGGTACACCAATCGGTATGTATGTATGCGCGCGAGTATGCATACAATTAAAACTTTGGAATGAGGTAGGTGACCTCGATCGACTTTGAGAGGAAAAGGATTTTCCCTCTCGAGGAGCAATATGAAAAAGCTACAAAAATATATACTTAAGTACTAATTGAGTTAGCAAACCAATAATCGGTCGTCCCTCTCAATATACGCACAAGCAAGCGGGGAAACGAGGTGGCACAAAGCACTTAAAAACCTTTTTCCTTAGACGGCCTTTTATAGCGCGTCGCCTTATACCCACCTTATAGTTTGTATATGTCGAGTTCAAACGTCTTACTAGTATTTATCTATTTTGCCCTTTTTTCTTGTTATGGATGCGACTACAATAGTTAGGTTATGAAATCCCAACTAAGGCTTATTTGAAAAGTAGGTAAATTATTGTGCTACGTAATATACTATAGTAAAAGAAAAATCTTTTTGTATTTTTTTAGAAAAATATATATTCACAATAAAAACGAAAGAAATCGAACTAAAAATTTAACACTAATACGTAATATTTTTGGTGTAATACTTTTAGGAAAAAGTATTACGTTTTGATTTTTTAATTTTTTTGGTGCAATTCTTAGGAAAGAAATTGCTTTTGTGATTTTTTTAATTTTTTTGTATTTTTAAGTTTTTGATTTTTTTGTATTTTTGATTTTGTTGCTAGAAACGTAACGTTCAAAGCGAACGGATCCCAAAATCCAAACGTCTTCACGAAAAATCGTCAATCGTACGAGCGAAGCGGCAGCGGCGCCATTTTAATGTAAGGTTTTGTTCAATTAAGTTCGTTTTTCCTCGACTCGACTCGAATTTGATTTCCAATTAAACGTAAAACTTGATTTGTTCTTGGTAACTATTTTTAGTATTTTTTAGACTAATTTCTATTTAATATTAAAAACTATTTTAATAATCTAATTTAAACTAATTTAAATAAAATCTATTTAAAAATTTAAACAAAACTAAAATAAAGACCTTTTTTATGAAAACTATTTTTTAAAATAAAACTTAAATCTAAATAAATTTAAACTAATAAAATGAAATCTATTTTTTGTATCTTTTTAATTTATAAAAACTGAATTAACCTTTTTTACTATTAATTAAATTTAATTAAACCTAAAATTGAATTAAACTAATTAATTAAAAACTGCCAGTCAAAATTCTAATATCCTATATTAACTAATTAATGCATAAACAAACACAAAAGTAAGCTAAGAGCAACTGGTTGGGGCGTTCGACTGTTATGCGAGGGGTCTGGGGTTCGAATCCCACCCGAGACAAAATTTGTTAATATTGTTTTTGTGATTTTACTTTTTTGGACAGAAAACTCTTAGGCCAAGTGTGCCTAAGAGTGTAAGCAGCTCAGTGATACAAAAAGAACAGATAGCATAAGTCAGATAGGCACACAAACTCAAAGCAGACTAAGCACAAGCAGAAAACTGAATAAACAAAAGCTGATAACAAATAAGCTAATAATAAGCTAAATCAAATAGAAATAAGCTAATCAAAACAAAGAAACCAATTAAACATTAGCAATCCAAATAAGCTAAAATAAAAAAAAACTAAATAAGCTTAAACAAACTATCAATAAGCAGTAAAAAAAACAGATGAGCAGATCCTACGCAAACCGAAACCAAACTAATTTGATAAAACTAGAACGAATGATTAAACGATTAAAGCAAACTGACACAACTATCAACCAAACAGATTAAAAGAAAACAATAAGCAGATCCAAACTACTACGAACCCACAATAAGCAGTACTAAACAAATCGAAATAAGCAAATACCAAAACTAATCGAAACAAAAGAAACTTAAACAATCATAACCAGTTATATCAGAAACTTAAACTACTAAACCCAAGAACAATAGTAGACTAAAAATAAGCAGATATCCAAACCAAATCGCAAGCAGATTACAACTGAATTAAAACATTAGCATAAAACTTAACATAAAATTAAAAGAAAAACAAACCTCGAGATGAAAACCTTTGAGTAGAAGGTTGGCGCTGAGCCACCTTGTGAACCATATTCAAATCAACCAACACCACCTTATTTACCCAATATCATCATCTCCATCATCTTCTCTCGGAACAGTAACAGTAACATATTTATATATATATATATATATATATATATATATATATATATATATATATATATATATATATATATATATATATATATATATATATATATATATATATATATATATATATATATATATATATATATATATATATATATATATATATATATATTAATATTTTATCTTTCCAGTGGGGAAAGAATAATAACTTTTACTACTACTTTAATAATTATTTAAGCTAAATAAAATTAAAATGAATTGCAGTAAATTTAATCGAGACACGAATTTAAGAAAACAATAATTTCATTAATAACATAGCTTCGATTACAATACTTTTGAAAAAGAAAATACAATTAACCCTAATTCTACTTTTCAGAAATAAAAATTAAAATAAAGTAAAAGCACACCAAATTACAGATGTGAAGGGGTTTTTATAGGAGAAACCCCAAGAAACCCTCTTCTTGGCTTCAACATTAAGCAACCAATCTCATCCGTAGAATCCATCTTTTTCTTCTCTTTCTTCAATCTTGCGGCTGAAAATGATTCCCTTGCACACGGATTGCCATGATGGCAAGAGATGTGTTTGTTGTGCTAGTTGATTGGTGATGTGGAATGATTCTATTGGATGAGAGGGTTGTAGAGAGGTGTCATAGCCAATCAAATCCATAGGAATGGCCACGTCAGATGGAGAGGGGAGGACCACAATAGAGTGGATGCCCCGAAAACCATGGGGATTTAATCCCTCTTGATGTGAATCAACTTTCTAGGGTAAAACCCCCAATCTTGGTGAGTAATTTTTGAGAGTAAAAAAATTAGGTTTTGAGGGAAGGAGCGTGTTTTGGGGAGAAGAAGATGGTGGGTGGAAACATTACTTTGTTTTTAACGTAACAAATAGAAGGGGTAGGGTAAAGATTAGTTTTCTTTATTGTGTGGGGTGGGTAAGTGGGTGTAACACGTGGGTGAGGTAGGGTTGTGGGTTGACCGGTTTTGACCATCTTTTGAGAAGTAAAATGTGAATATCAATTTTACTTGATCCGTTCCAATGTTAAGTGTTAGTTGGGCTTTAGAGCCCACATATCCATCCGTCCCACAAATGGGCTTAAGGCCACTTAACTTGCCAATCCGTCCCATAAATGAAAGGAATTGGGCCATGTTGGGCTTAAATCTCCATAAGTAAATAGTCCTTGTTCCTTAATGGGTTTTTAAGCCCATTTATCCAATGTGGGACCCAGAAGACTCAAAAAATCTTCAAAAGGAATAATTCCACTAAAGTCGAGCTCGATTTCGGCTTCCTTGATCATTTTTTCAAAACCGTGTCGAATTGCCGATTTTCGTGATCTTTGGCACACTTTTGGTCTTTTGACTTTGTCTTTGTCTCTTTCTTGGACTTTTCTTCTACATTTATCAGTGAAATCCCGTGTTTTCTCTTCTTTTGATCATTTGTACCTATTTTAACACAAAAACATAAAACCACGCGTAATTCCGACATTTACGATATAAAACACATGATTAGGTCTTGTTTTTACTTGATTTTAGTGGCAAAAGGATAAGTGTTTACACACTTATTAATGGCTATGGTTCAATCCATAGAATTCAAAGGAGAAAACATGTGACTAAGTATGGGCGATTCTTGTTCGATCCATACTTGTCTAAATTTTATGAGAACTGTCATGTATAGGAATTTACAATCTGGGACTAAATGGTTGGCTGTAGTCCAATCCATACTTGTCAAATTTTTATAAAATGTCATGATATGACAAAGGTGAACAACTATGGATCGGTTCACAAAACAACATTCGACTGATAAGCATGAAATTTGATCTGACAAATGGTGAACGCCTATGGGTCTGTTCACCTGATAACATTCGACTGAAACCATGAATCTGTCATGAGTAAGGGTAAACGCCTACGGGTCGATTCACCAATACAAAATCTGAAGGGGCAAGAGTGAACGCCTATGGGTCGTTCACCAAAACAAAATTCGCAGAAAAGCACATGCGATTAAATATGGCCAGTCCTATACCAACCTTTTACTTAGTTAAAATTTTAAGAAAAATTGACTGATACATGAAGAAAATTGATTGATAAATGTATGAGAAACATGAAAGATAACAACGCCAAAATCTGGGAAGTTCTTGGTGACTACCCACTAGTCACAGGTCAAGTTTTAGAGTCTACATGTTGAACCTTACGCTCTGATACCATAATTGTAACACCCCACATGGATAAGTGGGCGTTTACGTGTATTTATGGCGTGTCATCAAAGCATTAGGTAAATTTCCTAAAACATTAACTGCCATAAAGGAAATACCAGAATCAAACATCGGTAATCCAAACATAAGCTCAAAACATGAAAGGTAAATACTGAAGGAAAGGACTAAACAATGTCCAACTAAGCAAGGTAATGTAAGAAGTACATAAAGTAAGAAGTCTGGATAGCTTCCATCCAATGCACGTACTCTCAGAATCCTAAGAGCATCCTGGGGCACCTGAAGTTAGAACATGAAAGGAAGTACGGCTGAGCATAACGCCCAGTGACCGGATATAAAGCATGATAAGAAATACTGAAATGAAGCAGATGATAAATACTGAAGTTGTAAGACTGATAAGTAAAGTTGGAGCGAAAACCTGTTTATAATCTGAAAAGTTTGATATATAAATAATAAAGTTGCACCATTATCTGTTAAATCTGAAAACATGCATTTACTGTATTTTAATTACCAAGAGCTTATATAGGTCATGTGCTGTAATAATTGTTACATGAATAAATGGAGGGGTGACCTCGTCATGCTGTAGTGGGGTGACCTCTAAATAATGTGCTGGGTGGAGGGATTAACCCTAATGTGAAGGATGTAGAGCACACACCACATTCACCTGATAAGCTATAAATTGATATCCTAGGATGCATCCATACGCCCCGCTGATAATACTGATAAAATGGTCAAGCTGAATAAATGGGACGATGCGAGAAATCACTCCCTCGTAGAGGAGTCATGACACCGGTGCCTCTAGTGTCATGGTTACGGTACCTCCGTAACGAGTACATAAACTGGTCATCCTTGTATATAAAGCTCCAGTAATTTAATTAGTTATTAAAATGATTACTAGTAAGCTTAAAACATATACTGGGGAAAACATTTGGCTGCATACGGGGAATCCTAATAATGCACAGAAGGAAGTCCTTACTGAAGGACGGGAAATCCGTACCTCGTGTCCAGTAATGAAATAAGAGTGAAACCTTAAGGGTCTACTCTGACTTCACGGATACTACATAGATAAAGGACGCTGAGATGAGTTGTCTGGTTACTGTTTACTGTTACTGATTTTTATCTGTTCTTAATTTAATTTATTTTATCCTTGTGATACTATTTGTATATAATCTGATAAGTTCTGACTGTTCGATAACATTACTTATTAGTGTATATCTCGTACTCTGACTACAGTATATTATACTGTATTTTGATTATGGTACTATACCGTATTTCTGGTATTATATTATTACTATAAATAGTAACCTTCCATAAATAGAAAGCTTCCTGAATTTAGAAAGTTTCTTAAAATAGAAAGGTTTTCAAGTTAGTTTTTCTTGAAAATTAAATCATAATAAATCCCATGTGTTTAAGTGGTTAACCGGATAAAATAAAATCAATTTAATTTTACTAATTAAATTAATATGATAAAACCACTTAATTAAATTATTCATAAAACTACTTTTACAAAAATGATTTAACCATAGTTAACATAAACCCCGTATTATTTATTTTCCGTGACCCTGAAACCCGTGATAAAATCTTCCTCGAGACACCCATATCTCGGGTTATCCAAACCGAGCCCACCACGTTGACCCCCTTCTGACGTCACCAAGCAGCAGCCACTGCTGCTCCTTGAGTTCCCACTGTTTCTTTTTAAGTTCCTATTATTTCTCTTTAAGTTCCCACTGTTTTTAGGTTATTCCCACTGCCCATGCAGTGGTTCCCACTTCCCATGCAGTAGTTCCCACTGCTATCAAACCAAACACTCACTGATAATCCCAAACACCCCTGCTGTGATAATCTCAAACACCCCTGTTGTGACAATCCCAAACACCCCTGCTGTTTCTGTTTTTCTGCCGATAACCACAAGACCACCACCCGCTGGTGGGTTTGTGGTTCCACTGATTATAAGCCCAAACCCCACCGATTTCTAAAACAAACACCCCCCGATTGCCTTAATGTCCCATTGTTATAAGACAAACATCCCTGTTGGGTTGTTGTTGCTGTTCGAACAGCCAAACACCCCTGGTTATAGTTTTTGAGATGCGGCTGATTAAGCCAAAGCACCACTGAGCCCTATTTGGGTCACGGCTGGCCAACAAACCACACACCAAGACCTTATGGTCTCGGTTTTCATGAATTAAGCAAAAACCCGACACCCCTTATTTGATAACTTTCATGATCTTATTATAACTTTGCTTGTCTAGATCTTAAAATACCCAAAACGTGAGAAAAAGGAATTATAGGAAAATAACGATTTACCGTTTTACAATTGATAAGGAATGATAATACACATGAATTAATGGTGAAAATTTATCCCGAAAATCCCCTTTGTTTGTCCTCTAGTCGACGGCCATACACAACACAAAAACCCTAGTTTCTTATTTTTTTTTAAAAATGAAATGAATCTAATCCCCCTTCTTTTGATTCCTTTGTTTTATTTTTAAAACGGGCCAGCTAAAAGTGTAACACCCCATTCTGATAAATGGAATGTCACGCGTGATTATGGCGTGTCATCAAAGCATGCAAGGTAATATGTACTAAAACATACATGACCATAGGGAAAACCGGAATCAAACATCGGTTCCCAAACATAAGCCCAAAACATAATAAAGTAAAGGAAATAAGAAATGACTAAACAAGCATAGGTATATGAATGCAAAGGAAGAAGTTTATAGGAGCTTCCCTCCTCTGCGCGTCCTCCAAATGCTTGAGTCCTGGGTACCTGCCGTTTTGGGAACATGAAAGGAAAACGGCTGAGCATAACGCTCAGTGCACGGATATATGACATAGTATGAATGACTGAAACATAATAAAGACTTAATAGCAGCGGAAATAACTAAGTCCTGGATAACCTGACATAACTTATGAAAACTTGTTTTATAGTTTGAAAAGCCTTATGTTTATCTTATAAAATATGTTTAACATGTTTACCATTAGCCAATATAGGTCATGAAAATATCAACGTGCATGAATACTTGGAGGGGTGACCTCGTTATGCAATTAGAGGGGCTGCCTCTAATTAATATAACTGTTTGGTTAGGAGGGATCAGCTCCTTGTGAAGGATGCAAGGCACACACCACATTCACCTGAATAATCTGCTAAAAACATGTAAAATAGGATGCACCCATACGCCCCACCTGATAATAATAATAATACGGCCAAAAGCTGAAGGGACGCCACGAGCTATCACTCCATCGTGGTGGAGTCATAACACTGGTGCCTCCAGTGTTATGGTTATGGTACCTCCATAATTAGGTGATACTGGTCATGCATGTATATGGCTTTAGGTATCTAATAAAACATAAGCAATTCAAAAACATATAAAACATATACTGGGAAAAATAGTTGGCTGCATACGGGGAATCCTAATAAGTAAGAATGTCCATACTGAAAGGACGGAGAATCCGTACCTTATGTCTAGTGAACGAAGAAGACGAACAGAAGAGAGTCCTACTTCGATCTCACTAATGCTACTTACATAGGATACATGTATAAGTATTCTGATTACTGAGTACGTAACTGGTTTTATATCATGTTTTAGCTTGTTTTATATGTTCATGTCTTGTTTTACTGATTTTATCGTTATGCTGTGTTTATCAGGTATTCTGGATATTCTGATTAAATATTACTTGTATTTCTTGTATTATTATACTTGTTGTGTAATAATAAGCAACTTTCCAAAAATAGCAGGTTTCCTAAAATAGAAAGTTTCCAAAAATAGAATGTTTCCAAAAATAGATTTACTGCTTAAAATAGATAACTTTCTAAAAATAGAAAGTTTCCATAAATAGAGTAGCTGCTAGATTATTAAGCTAATAAGATAAGCTTAAGTTTTACTGATTAATATTGTAAGTCATGTGATTAAATAGTATAGTTTATTAATTAATACATGTAAATTAAATAAAGTATATGTTATATAATTTAATTAAATATAAGCATGATTTAATCAAATTAAAGTGTATAAAATACTTAGGTTAAAACATGTATTAATATTGTATTAATATAACCTAAGTCATGGTTATTAATTAATTATATTCCATGTTTAATAATTAATTAATACTATAGTGTAAACTAAATAATTAAATACTTAGGTTAAAATCATGTATTATTAATAATAATAATAAACCTAAGTCCATGTTTTAATTAAATTAATTATATATCATGTCAGGAGAGTTGTCGGAGCTATTACTTGTGGGGTGGACAATGGCTGGTGCCAAATGGCACCCGGGGTTAAGGTGTTCCCGCCAATCTTCACCTTTTTGTGGAATTATATATCATGCCAAATTAATTTAATTAACTTGTAAAATTATATACTTGTAAAATTAAATAAATTTGTAAAAATAATCATGGATCGAACCATGTGTTATTAATTTATTAAAACGTGTCGTGAACCGAACCCGTGAAAACCGTGAACCAAACACCCCTAAAAACAGTGGCAAACCGGCGTGAACCGGTTGCCCCTGTTTGTGTAAAGATGCCACCGGCTGAAGCCGGTGGTTCCTTTCTCTCGGCTAGCCGCTGACCACCAGGTTCCCACCGGCAGTAGTCGGTGGTTCCCCCTGCCAGCCTACGGTCCCCCCTGATTTCCTAAAATAGCCACCGGCTTAAGCCGGTGGTTGGGGCTATGTTGCAGCCGAGACCAAACCAACCACAAGACACCCCGACGCACGTCGGGGTGTCTTGTCCCTGTTGTAGACTGAGCCAAACACCACCAAGACCTAGGTCTTGGTTGGTGGTGAGAACCAAAGCGACGCCGAGGGTCTTGGGACTCTCGGTTCGTGTGGCGGCCGAAACCAACAAACCCGAAAACATCCTAAATAAATTGTCCACCATGATTTTACATGTTTTAGTTCATGTTTTAATTAACTCCATGTTCATATATTCATAAAAGCATAAAAAGGAATTAAAAGAATGGTTTTCGGATTACCCAAAACACGTTGAATGAATAAATCTTGATCTCAAGAACACATTCCTAATCAATAATTAAAATCAAACCCCGTCCTTCTTTTGGCTTGCTTCCGACGGCATAATCTGAACATCACGTTCTCCTTTAGGGTGCTGCTGGCGGCATAATCAGAACATCATGTTCTCCTTTTGGGTGCTGCTGGCGGCATAAAGAGAACATCACGTTCTCTTTTTGGGTGCTACTGGCGGCATAAACAGAACTGGCGGCCATCATAGGGTTTGCTAGGGTTGTTACTTTTTTTGTGAAATCTTGAATAATGAAAAGATATTTTCCTTTTTTTGTTTATTTGGTAAAATCACATGGGCTTGGCCCTTCTTGGTTCTTGTGTCCGCGGGTATGTGGGGCCCACAAGGGAAACCCAAAGTTTTCCCTTGTCTAATATTATACGTGTTCTCATGTTCGTGTTAACGTGACTTTATTATTAATTGTTCGTGTTATCTTATCTACTTGTACGTAGTCGTAATAATAATTATGTAAATACTATTTAATATGTTCATGATTATTTAAGTTCATGATTTCATGTTCGTAATTATAATTATTATTGTTAATAATTATCGTGTACTAACACGTATATAATACTTATCGTGTAACAACACATACGTAATTCTTGTAATTAATATTCGTGATACATGTTCATGTTATAAAAGGAAAGTTTTAATCTTGTACGTACGATTACAAGTGTACTGTTCATGGTAAAAGCATGTGGGTTTTACAACTCTTCCCCCTAAAAAGAATAATTCGTCCCCGAATTATAGATAACGTAACTGGAAGCGGAAATACCTGAATCAAACTTGAAAGGTATGCAAGATAAAAGGACATAAAGGTGACATGCTAAAAAGGAACGTGAAACGTGACATGGATAAATAGGACATGGAACGTGACGTGACTAAAAGAGTCTTACTGAATTATGGAAGGATGAGAGGATAATATCTGGATGGACTCGTCCGTTTCCAAGTGGCTTCCCTCTCGTAACGGTTCCTCCACAAGATCTTGACACCACTGATAAATCTTGGTCAGGTTATCCTGACCTTGACTTGAAAATACGTAGAAGTTCATGGTTATCATAGTAAGATAGATCCCCTGAATTTGATCGAGGGAATAAGAAATTAACGTGCAAGGGTAACTGAAACGTTATAATGCGAAATATCCCAACTAACTGATAATAGTATTGTCTTAGCAATGATACGCGGGACATACTGAAACGTAGTACGTGAAAAATTGTGAACGTGATACGTGAACAATTATGAACGTGATACGTGGAGATATGGTGAGTGTAGTATGAGCAAACATATCGTGATCAATGATACGTGTAACATATCAAGAACGTGATATGAGTAACGTGGAATGAACATGACATGTGAAACATATCGTGAACATGGAATACGGTGGCGGTATCGCCAAATGCTATTAGGTGAGACGTGGAATGTGACGTGAAACGTCTATCTGAGGATAAGGAGTTATACTAAACCTGAGTCTGGTCTCTCAAGCACTTGCAAAACTTCCCAGTACGAAAATAAACATAAAATCTTAAGCCAGGAGACAATCATGAACGTGAATAGTGTCATGAACGTGAGCATGAAAGCAAGTCGTAAAACTGGAACAAGAACGTGAACGTAAATAAGGAGCACAAATGCGAACCTTTGTCTGACCCGATAGCTAAGGGATTACCAAGTGATCGGATGAGCCCTGGCTGGAACACGTCCGATCAATCTGCTGGTTCTGAAATCCTTGCGGATGTAAGGATTCTGCAGACTTGGTAAAACTGTTGACAATAACCCAGATAGCATCATGCTTTTTCTGAGTTTGCGTTAACCTGGTAACCAAAATCCATGGAGATCTTGTCCCATTTCTGTTCACAATTTCTGATGATGTAAAAGCATACAAGTCTATTGGTGTTCTATCTTAGCCTGTTGGTATGTTAGGTACTTAGATATGAACGTAACTGTATCTTGCTTCGTAGAAACTTGATACATAGAAGTTTGCGAAACTCTGAGTCTCCGAAATTAGACTTTTCTTAGCGTAGGATTTTCTTGGAACACCTAATGTAGTGTAGGGTTCTCACCTTTATGCATAAGCTGAGTCATGGTAAGATTAACCGTGAGAATCCGTGTGATTCAGTGTGTCACTGTAATCAACCAGAATTTATATTGGAAAATTTCAGGGTGAAATTTCTCTTGGCGTAGAATTTGCAACATAGTGCACATGTGGTCTTCCTGCTCTTCTCTAAACTTAGAGAAAAATCAGGTCATCCTCGGTGAAAACACAAATGAATTTGTTTATGAGTTCATGGAACTCAATTTATAAAGTTCATAATGCTGTTGGAGCATTTATAAGACTAAGACAAAAATCATGATTCTAGCATGACCGAGCCGTGCACGAAGAGCAGTCATGGAAATGTCCTGCTCTTTCACTCGTCACTATTGGCAGCATGATCATGAATCCGATCTTGGAAAAGTGATTAACACCTTAAAGTCGATTGGTGAATTGTTTTAAATCGACGGTAGTCGACACATAATCTCATGTTACCGTCCTTATCCTTGAAGGTTCTTCTGGAATGTATGGGAAGATTTTGGAATAATCGTGTGGTTATGCGTAAAAGGAACTTCAGTGGTCGTGTCTTAACTGACAGCTAGAAAATTTTAGCAGCCATGGCTAACAAAGCACGTGCTTGTAAAGCATAGATAATTTGTACAGATTTTCCTGATGGAAAACCCTACTGAGTGTATTCAGGAGCCTGAACATCAATGTACATAATTATGAATCGTAACATGGTGTGCTGTTCGTAGTCCATGATTAGGATTAAATTCAACTCGTGTATGTCCGAGGTAATGAGTTAGCAGCTTGAATCTCCTTATTAGGCTGAAGGGAAACCTTCGTATACATGGAGAATACGAATGTCGTCCTTTATGGTCATGAATATATATGAAATATAGGTGTAAGAAAGGAAAGTATCATTGAACCATCGTGACAGATCTCACTTATATGCCGGTGCTGGTGCTAAAATTCTTGTGGTCTGATTAATACATGGAACCACAAAATGGATATACCCTTTGGAGGGTACCCTGAATTTCTTAGGGATGTTCCAGAATTGGACGTGAGTCATGTGTCTTGACTTGTGTCTTGGGAAATATAAGCATGACATGTGTCTTGACTGGTGTCTTAACATGTGTCTTCAGAAAGTATACGTGAGACATGTGTCCTGACTGATGTCTTGACATGTGTCTCTTGATGAATAATACTACAAATATTAGGTCATTATGCCAAAATTGGCGGATCAGTTGCACTACTGATCCTTTGTATTTCTGATCACGTCCGGGGCAGGAACTTCTGTTGTGATTTCTAGGATAGTTGCTGTCACAGTAGTGGTTACTATCATCTTGTCTGTTAGTTCCATGAAGGTCATTCTCATGACGGTGATTCATGTAACTATTCAGGTGAGTGGCCGACTGGTACCGGTTCTCACTCATATGACTGAAACGGCAACTGAATGACGTGTGACATGTAACTAAGAATTAGGGACAATGATTGATGGAAATTGTCTGGTGGTGAAGCATCTTCTCGTCCGATCGCTTTGATCTAACGCCTTTGTCTTCATCTTGTAAGATCTCCAAGTTGTGAACAGCATCAGCATCTCATAGCGTCTCTAAAATCCGCTGCATCAACCCTTAGTAACTTCTCCAAGCTATGAGCTGCATCAGCAATTTGTAGAGTATCAGCAAGTGGAATATGCACATGCGATACGGTGCATGGAGTACACATGGAATGCACATGAAATGATCGTTATGGGGTCGATCATCTGACATCATTTTAAAGGAAAATAACTAGTTAAACGGTTAGAAAGACCATCATGATAACCTGGCAATGCGAGTATATACCTCATTCTGGTTGCATAGAGAAACGCTAACGTGTGGTTACACAAAATTCAATGATGATTTACCTAAAAGCATGATCAATGAAAACCAACCATGACGATCATGAAAGCAGGATTCAATGAAATCCAACAATGTCTTGCATGAAAGCATAAATAACAAAAGAAGCATAAGACGTAATCAACATGAAGACGGAATTATTATGAAGAAACATGAAACAACCTAACATGAAGGAGTGTATAACATAATCAGCATGAAACTAAAGTTAACCATGATAGTATGAAAACATACTTGACATTACAACATATTAACTTATGAGGGGACATGAAAAACTTTTATGCTTATAAATCATGAGAAAAATTTTATGCATGAAAACAGTGCATGAATACATGATGCAGTTTATAAAAACCTTTATATGCGCGAGGGGACGCCTATGGGTTGGTCCCAAAACAAAAGACATGGCGAGGGGACGCCTATGGGTCGGTCCTAAAGTTAAATGTTTCGGTAAAAGCACATGCGACTAATTAGGGACGGTTCTGTACCAACCGTTACTTAGTCATAAACCTACGACAATGATACATGAAATAATTAACTGAAACTCAGCTGTCAAAACTTAACAGAAATAAAAAATTTATGTGACCAATTATGAACTACTGGGGTTCAGTCAGATTAATCACAGTTCACGAGGAACATCATGCATGAAACACTGACACATAACTAAATATGAATGACGGTTGTCCATCCATATTTGTGAAACAATATCGATGAAAACATCAAGGTTAAAACATCAAGGTGCTGAAAACATTATGGTTGAAACAACAATGTGCTGAAAACATCAATACGTGGAATAACAAAAGTTGGCTTAGGTAGCTCCTGGTGACTAACCACTAGTCACAGGTCAAGTTTTAGAGCCTACAGGTCGAAGCCTTGGGCTCTGATACCATAATTGTAACACCCCATTTTGATAAATGGAATGTCACGCGTGATTACGGCGTGTCATCAAAGCATGCAAGGTAATTTGTACTAAAACATACATGACCATTGGGAAAACCGTAATCAAACATCGGTTCCTAAACATAAGCCCAAAACATAATAAAGTAAAGGAAATAAGAAATAACTAAACAAGCATAGGTATATGAAGGCAAAGGAAGAAGTTTATAGCAGCTTCCCTCCTATGCACGTCCTCCAAATGCTTGAGTCCTGGGTACCTACCATTTTGGGAACATGAAAGGAAAAAGGCTAAGCATAACGCTCAGTGCACGGATATATGACATAGTATGAATGACTGAAACATAATAAAGACTTAATAGCAGCGGAAATAACTAAGTCCTGGATAACCTGACATAACTTATGAAAACTGGTTTTATAGTTTGAAAAGCCTTATGTTTATCTTATAAAATCTGTTTAACATGTTTACCATTAGCCAAAATAGGTCATGAAAATATCAACGTGCATGAATACTTGGAGGGGTGACCTCGTCATGCAATTAGAGGGACTGCCTCTAATTAATATAACTGTTTGGGTAGGAGCGATCAGCTCCTTGTGAAGGATGCAAGGCACACACCACACTCACCTGAATAATCTGCTAAAAACATGTAAACTAGGATGCACCCATACTCCCCACCTGATAATAATAATAATGTGGCCAAAAGCTGAAGGGACTCCACGAGCTATCACTCCGTCATGGTGGAGTCATAACACTGGTGCCTCCAGTGTTATGGTTGTGGTACCTCCATAACTAGGTGAAACTGGTCAAGCATGTATATGGCTTTAGGTATCTAATTAAACATAAGTAATTCAAAAACATATAAAACATATACTAGGGAAAACAGTTGGCTGCATACGAGGAATCCTAATAAGGAAGAATGTCCATACTGAAAGGACGGAGAATCCGTACCTTAAGTCCAGTGAACGAAGAAGACGAACGGAAGAGAGTCCTACTTCGATCTCACTAATGCTACATGCATATGATACATGTATAAGTATTCTGATTACTAAGTACGTAACTGGTTTTATATCATGTTTTAGCTTGTTTTATATGTTCATGTCTTGTTTTACTGATTTTATCGTTATGCTGTGTTTATCATGTATTCTGGATATTCTGATTAAATATTACTTGTATTATTATACTTGTTGTGTAATAATAAGCAATTTTCCAAAAGTAGCAGGTTTCCTAAAATAGAAAGTTTCAAAAAATAGATTTATTGCTTAAAATAGATAAGTTTCTAAAAGAGAAAGTTTCCATAAATAGATTAGCTGCTGGATTATTAAGCTAATAAGATAAGCTTAAGTTTTACTTATTAATATTCTAAGTCATGTGATTAAATAGTATATTTTATTAATTAATACATGTAAATTAAATAAACTATATGTTATATAATTTAATTAAATATAAGCATGATTTAATTAAATTCAAGTGTATAAAATAGTTAGGTTAAAACATGTATTAATATTGTATTAATATAACCTAAGTCATGGTTATTAATTAATTATATTCCATGTTTAATAATTAATTAATACTATAGTGTAAACTAACTAATTAAATACTTAAGTTAAAATCATGTATTATTAACAATAATAATAAACCGAAGTCCATATTTTAATTAAATTAATTATATATCATTCCAAATTCATTTAATTAACTTGTAAAATTATATACTTGTAAAATTAAATAAACTTGTAAAAATAATCATGGATCGAACCATGTGTTATTAATTTATTAAAACGTGTCGTGAACCGAACCCGTGAAAACCGTTAACCAAACACCCCTAAAAATAGTGGCAAACCGGCGTGAACCGGTTGCCCCTGTTTGTGTAAAGATGCCACCGGCTGAAGCCGGTGGTTCCTTTCTCTCGGCTAGCCGCTGAACACCAGGTTCCCATCGACAGTAGCCGGTGGTTCCCCCTGCCTGCCTACGGTTCCCTCTGCTTTCCTAAGATAGCCACCGGCTTAAGCCGGTGGTTGGGGCTGTGTTGCTGCCGAGACCAAACCAACCACAAGACACCCCCGACGTACGTCGGGGTGTCTTGTCCCTATTGTAGACCGAGCCAAACACCACCAAGACCTAGGTCTTGGTTGGTGGTGAGAACCAAAGTGACGCCGAGAGTCTTGGGACTCTCGGTTCGTGTGGCGGCCGAAACCAACAAACCCGAAAACGCCCTAATTAAATTGTCCACCATGATTTTACATGTTTTAGTTCATGTTTTAATTAACTCCATGTTCATATATTCATAAAAGCATAAAAAGGAATTAAAAGAATGGTTTTCGGATTACCCAAAACACGTGGAATGGATAAATCTTGATCTCACGAACACATTCCTAATCAATAATTAAAATCAAACCCCGTCCTTCTTTTAGCTTGCTGCCGTTGGCTTAATCAGAACATCACGTTCTCCTTTAGGGTGCTGCTGGCGGCATAATCAGAACATCATGTTCTCCTTTTGGGTGCTTCTGGCGGCATAAAGAGAACATCGCGTTCTCCTTTTGGGTGCTACTGGCAGCATAAACAGAATCGGCGGCCATCATAGGGTTTGCTAGGGTTTTTACTTTTTTTTGTGAAATCTTGAATAATGAAAAGATATTTTCCTTTCTTTGTTTATTTAGTAAAATCACATGGGCTTGGCCCTACTTGGTTCTTGTCTCCGCGGGTATGTGGGGCCCACAAGGGAAACCAAAGTTTTCCCGTGTCTAATATTATACGTGTTCTCGTGTTCGTGTTAACGTGACTTTATTATTAATTGTTCGTGTTATCTTATCTACTTGTACGTAGTCGTAATAATAATTACGTAAATACTATTTAATATGTTCGTGATTATTTAAGTTCATGATTTCATGTTCGTAATCATAATTATTATTGTTAATAATTATCGTGTACTAACACGTATATAATACTTATCGTGTAATAACACGTACGTAATTCTTGTAATTAATATTCGTGATACGTGTTCATGTTATAAAAGGAAAGTTTTAATCTTGTACGTACGATTACAAGTGTACTGTTCATGGTAAAAGCATGCGGGTTTTACAAAAAGCCCACTTTTCTTTCTTGTTATTTATTAAACCGTCAACCCCATTTACTAATGTAGTGTTTCTTTTGTTTTTCGACAACTTAATATCTTTCGTATTTACTTGTTTTTAGTTCTCGCGTTTTAAGTTTTCTGAATCGTTGTATTTATTTTCTGAATAGAATACTTACGAAATACATACGTGATATTTTCTGACACTTAATATTATTATTATTTTGTAATATTTAATTAAAGTTGAGACTGCGTATATTTAACATTAACGTTTAATTAAAGCTGAGACTATTTGTATTTAATATTCGAGGATTTAAATGCGGTTTTTACATTTATAATCATAATAACATTAATTTTTCATATATATAGATTTTGAAATGGATTTTATCTCATTATTTCATGTAAGTTACAAAACTACGGTTTTATTACATCTTTAGCTTATAAATTTCATTTTAGATTATTACATGAACTAAGACTTATTGTAATAGCTTATTAACATCTTATTAACATCATAAAAAGTCTTATAATATTATTAGAACAAGATCTAAGCTTATATAACATAGTGATTACCTAGGTAGCTCCAAAATGATTTCTAGGGCTTCATATGAACACAACTTGTTCACAAAGCTTCAAGAGCTTCAATGGCTTCTTTCTAGACATGGTTTCTGGTCTTATAAGTATCTTAGAACCTTTGTAGAAGTAGAAAATCAGAATGGGTGTAGCAATTCTTAACTTTCGAATCAATATTTATAACACGACTTTTATTATCATGTTTGTTTTTATTAAAAAAAAATAAAAAAAAATTAATTAATTAATAATATATTAAAATTTCAAATAACCGACAAGGTTACAAATTTAAGTATCGAATACATGTCATTTATTATATATCGGCAGAGTCTATGCCTGTTATCGACCGTAAATATTCTCATCATGAAATAAAAATATTTTTCTTGTCATTATTTAATTGTTCGTTTATGGGCATTCTTCGTAAATTTATGATAAACTTTTAAGTCTCATTCGCCTATATGATGCGTTAACGTTTATTAAATAATAAGCCCTCAATTCTTATATGAAAATATCAGTGTTCTCCGAATGCCAAAGTTTTTATTTTATATTGAGCGTTCATTTTTCGTGTCTAACGTGTATTTTTTATATAGCGTAACTTTTAAAATATCGGGTTCCGATAATACCCGTACATTTATTATTTATCTAAACAACAAAAGTACATGCGCATTCTTTTTTTTGAATACCACGTAGCATGTTTTATATGATCATTTTTCTATCGTGTCATCATCTCATCATGTTACATTACATTAAAAAATAAGGAAAAGAAAGAGACGTATCTCTCTTTTTTACCCAAAAATAACGGCAGCAACAACAACATATTAATATTGCGTATGTTTAATCTATTAAAATCCCCTTTGGATATAAGTTGTTTCATTATTGTCGGATTAAACGACTACAAAAAATACTTCAAGAAAGTTGCTGGTTGGTTCACATATGTTATGATATACGGATGTGGTACAGTTACCATAGTCCCACTTGAAATGAGATGAGAGATTCGAAATATGTCCCATGTTCATAGCTATTATGAAAGTTAGACAAGCCTAAGTCATGAGACTCATGGCTCGAGTTTAACAAGGCTTGGTTTCAAAGTGATCACTAAACAAGAAAGTTCAATGATTTGGCTTTTTGATACTTTTGTGTTTGCGCTTACTCTTATTTTGCTCGTTAAGGTGAGTTCATATCCTCGCTTTTACTACTTTTATTGTTTTATTAAACCCGCGAGGGGGATACATGCTACTTTTTACGAATGGACGCAAGTGTTTGAACTGTATGCTTATTTTATCCCTTTTAGTCATGAACCGTTAATTACTTGGACCGATTGTACTGGTCGAGTAAACGTGAATGCTGTGAATAGATCTATTGGGATTGACCTCTCCGTCCGGGTTTAACGAAAAACCGACTGGACGCACTGTATTTGAAACTTGAACGGAATAACGGATGTTAATGTTCGGTTTCATGAGCTAAATGTGATAACTGATGCTATCTGACTTTTGTAATATGAACACTGAAGTCTTGTGGTCCACTGCTTTTACTTGCAAACCTATGAATTCACTCAACCGTTGTGTTGACGTTTTAGCATGTATTTCTCAGGTACTCAGGTTTAAGAACAGTTGGAGCATGAAGTCGCACTGGATATGTTAAAGGCAATAAACTACTGATTACCATTTGATAAACTTTTTGAAACTGTGTATTATTATATTATTGTTGGGACCTGTTTATGTTTGTAAACTCTGATTTTAATTTATCGAATGGATTAAACTTTTCAAACGCCTCTTTTTGAGTTGTTCTCAGTAACTTGTGTGTTGTGCTATGAAGTAATACTTCCAATGACACTTTCGCTGCTATCCGAAATTGGGTGTGTTACAGATTGGTATCAGAGCACTTGTTATAGAGAACTAGGTCATTTTTATGAAACCTAGACTATAACTGCTCTTTTGATAAAACGATTTTATTGCCTTGAACATCATCTGCGCGCTCATGCTACCCAAAAGCTTGTGAAATATGTATATTGGTATATATATTTGGTTTTCATTAGTATGTTTATATAAAGAGATTATTTATATAAACAGTAAGCTATTTTAAGACATTGTGGGTGAAGCAATGGTCTTGCTAAAGTTTTTTATAACTTTTATGACACTATTTTATATAAACGTGAACTCACCGTCAAGTGTTGATTCTACTGGTTATTTACCTTTGGCTTCCGAGTTTGAACACTCGTCTTGTGCTCTGGAATCATATATGTTGTTTGATAGCCCACCATTGTAAATTCTTCCAGATGATTGGAGTACGACTTTGATCGTGACGTGCCATTTTGGGGCACCTATTTCTTTGTAACACGGTTTAATTGTGTTCCTTGATTTTATTATCGCTTTGGATGATTTTGAAGAATCATTTCGTAAAAAAAAATTATTTTTTTTATAATATTTAACTTGGTGTTGATCCCGTGCTTTGGGCAAACGATGCTTAGGTAGGCTAATTTATAATTATCTTGTTGAAATGAATTCGTCACTCGTTTGAACAAGTAAATTATAAATTACCGAACCATTAATTTTTAAAATCTTAATTAGATGGACCTGACGAACCCATGTAATTAATGATTTGTAAATGAGTGGGCTTAAGAACGTGTCATTAGCAAAAACTCTTTCATTTCGGCTCGTAATTCGACTGTACAATTCAACCGTTGTCTATCGCTATTCTAATTCATATCGTTATTATCTTATACGAACGACTCTTTAATATTTTTATATTTTTGATACATTGGTATGGATTATTCCGTCCGTGTATCGACTCTTGTGAACTTAAAAGTACTCTGACTTTTTCTCGAACGTATCATGAACATGTAAAACAACCGAACTATGGGACAGAGTTCTTTTAAGGTGGATAGACTGTAGCAATTCTTAACTTTCGAATCAATATTTATAACACGACTTTTATTTATCATGTTTGTTTTTATTAAAAAAAATAAAAAAAATTAATTAATTAATAATATATTCAAATTTCAATTAACCGACAAGGTTACAAATTTAAGTATCGAATACATGTCATTTATTATATATCGGCAGAGTCTATGCCTGTTATCGACCGTAAATATTCTCATCATGAAATAAAAATATTTTTCTTGTCATTATTTAATTGTTCGTTTATGGGCATTCTTCGTAAATTTATGATAAACTTTTAAGTCTCATTCGCCTATATGATGCGTTAACGTTTATTAAATAATAAGCCCTCAATTCTTATATGAAAATATCAGTGTTCTCCGAATGCCAAAGTTTTTATTTTATATTGAGCGTTCATTTTTCGTGTCTAACGTGTATTTTTTATATAGCGTAACTTTTAAAATATCGGGTTCCGATAATACCCGTACATTTATTATTTATCTAAACAACAAAAGTACATGCGCATTCTTTTTTTTGAATACCACGTAGCATGTTTTATATGATCATTTTTCTATCGTGTCATCATCTCATCATGTTACATTACATTAAAAAATAAGGAAAAGAAAGAGACGTATCTCTCTTTTTTACCCAAAAATAACGGCAGCAACAACAACATATTAATATTGCGTATGTTTAATCTATTAAAATCCCCTTTGGATATAAGTTGTTTCATTATTGTCGGATTAAACGACTACAAAAAATACTTCAAGAAAGTTGCTGGTTGGTTCACATATGTTATGATATACGGATGTGGTACAGTTACCATAGTCCCACTTGAAATGAGATGAGAGATTCGAAATATATCCCATGTTCATAGCTATTATGAAAGTTAGACAAGCCTAAGTCATGAGACTCATGGCTCGAGTTTAACAAGGCTTGGTTTCAAAGTGATCACTAAACAAGAACGTTCAATGATTTGGCTTTTTGATACTTTTGTGTTTGCGCTTACTCTTATTTTGCTCGTTAAGGTGAGTTCATATCCTCGCTTTTACTACTTTTATTGTTTTATTAAACCCGCGAGGGGGATACATGCTACTTTTTACGAATGGACGCAAGTGTTTGAACTGTATGCTTATTTTATCCCTTTTTCATGAACCGTTAATTACTTGGACCGATTGTACTGGTCGAGTAAACGTGAATGCTGTGAATAGATCTATTGGGATTGACCTCTCCGTCCGGGTTTAACGGAAAACCGACTGGACGCACTGTATTTGAAACTTGAACGGAATAACGGATGTTAATGTTCGGTTTCATGAGCTAAATGCGATAACTGATGCTATCTGACTTTTGTAATATGAATACTGAAATAATGTGGTCCACTGCTTTTACTTGCAAACCTATGAATTCACTCAACCGTTGTGTTGACGTTTTAGCATGTATTTCTCAAGTACTTAGGTTTAAGAACAGTTGGAGCATGGAGTCGCACTGGATATGTTAAAGGCAATAAACTACTGATTACCATTCGATAAACTTTTTGAAACTGTGTATTATTATATTATTGTTGGGACCTGTTTCTGTTTGTAAACTCTGATTTTAATTTATCGAATGGATTAAACTTTTCAAACGCCTCTTTTTGAGTTGTTCTCAGTAAGTTGTGTGTTGTGCTATGAAGTAATACTCCCAATGACACTTTCGCTGCTATCCGAAATTGGGTGTGTTACAATGGGTATTGACATGAAGGAAAACGGGGTGCAAGTTTCAAATGAAAGGGTAACCTCCTATTTATAGTAGTTTTCAAGACTTAGGGTCCAAGATATGGCCATGATCGTGTAAGGCCTATAGGTAACTGAGTAAGGAGTGACATGGATGTCTAAAGAGGTCTAGGATTAACTCATGGAAGGCTAGGATAAAAAAATATCGAAGGTTTATGGTTCATAAGAGGTCACAACATCAAAATAATTAGAACAAAGATGTGTAAGATACAGGTGATGAACCTACTGAAAAATATCTCAAAATATCTATTAGACCTGATCCTAAGTTTGAAATTGGGAAGGAAAGTGTTTAAATGCATTTTTTGGAAGGAAAAACCTAGTCGGATCCTAAATTTGGGCTTGTAACTTTATGGTCTTGTTGTAATTAAGGTTTAGGAATATAATTAGCGATGTATTAAGGTGTAATTAGGGTTTAAAATTTGTAATTAGAAGATTTGGTGTTGGGAATAAAAATAGCCAAGTCACTTAGCCACTGACAAAGGGATTTTGGACGCTGACAAGAGAAAATAAGGCGTTGACAGATTGTACGCTGACAAGACATATCAAGGCGCTGACAAAGTAAATCTCAGTCATAGACAACTACTTAGTCAACATGTTTTGTATATTTAGGAAAGATATGATCAAATATTGTATGTTTTATATTTATCTTTTCCTAGAATAGTTGATTAGTAGATTATTGTTCAAGACTCCTTGTGTTATAAAAAGAGGTCTTAGGGTTTGTTATTGATATACGTTTTACACTTTCATTGTACGCAGTTGATTATCAATAAAGTGAAAGTTTGGTATACATTGTGTTTTGCATTGTTCTTTGTTCTAAGTGTTAATTCCGCATAACACTTAGATTGTCATAAACACAATGTTTCTCTACGTGTTATACTTTATAACACCCCCAAATTTACACAATTCAATACAGCGGAAGACTCGTTGGTGTTACGGGATAGCACATTACTCACATCATAGACAACGCATAAAAATCGCGTCGTTTATAAATAAAGCATTTCCATTCATAAATATCAAAGATACATAGGTCCCAAGTCATAGTCATTTCATACAATTTTACAAAATATTTGAATGGAAATTATTGTTTAAGTGCGGGCCATGAATTCTTGTTGTCTTTCCGAGAATTACCTTCAAGTACCTGAGATAAAACATGTTAAAAGAAAAGGTCAGCGAAAACGCCGAGTGAATTCATAGAGTTTAATAAAATCCATCAATATAACATCGATATATAATTATTACCGAAAATCATTTTGTACAAATCTTTATAATAGGCCATAAAATAGCCAAAGTCATTTTATACAAATCTTTATCAAAAATCATAATATAGGCATTTGCCTTCAAAATCATCATACGAGCCAATGTCGTAAAAACATCATACAATACGTTTTATAAACGTTGTATAAAGTTAAATAAAAACCGTTATATGAATATGGTTATGAAAAACCAAAACACGAACATAATATCAATAGTAAGACCCCATATTGCTAGCCAGGCAATATATCGTAATTCGGTGCGTATAACAGTATTTCGTTAATTGGATTATTATAAGCCGCATGACATTGTTACCTTACTACAACAAACAACGGGTAGCTAGCCCGAAACTCATTTGCCCATCTAAATTAGCGTGTCGTCACAAAGGTCACGCTATGTAAATCTTCTCATACATAAATTCGCTTACCAATCAATGGGGCACGACGGGGATCAACCGTCAAGGCACGAACTGGGGTGATCGTCCCCAAATAGTACTAGTATATGCATAAGCGTCTACCAAATCCCGGTAGTTCACAATTCATGCTAATGGGACTTTTAGTGACATAACCTAACTTTAATAATCCATTTTATCTCATTATCGGGTCATATAATCATTCATCGGGTCATACAATCATTCGAGTCCAAATCAATAAACAAACAATCGTGACAAATGGCGTCCTATTTTATCAAAACTAACATGTTATCTCCCTCGCGGGTTTCTAAAACATTTCATAAAAACATTTAAAAGATTGCGAGGTTATGAACTCACGTTGATGTGGGAAGGCGGTTATCGGCGATTCGGATGTACGGTACGTGCTTCAATCACGGAAACCTAGACAAATAATACTTGTCTTAGACTCTTGTCCAATGAATTTATAAAAATAATAATTATGTATACATATGATGATTATATATATATGATGATCAAGTGGGTTTACATATTCTCTTTTACTCATTTTAGTGTTTATGTATTGGTAACTTCTCACTAGTTTGCTAGTTTTACCTATTTACGTGTTTTAGGTCCAATAAGCCTATTATAAGTTCATTAACTTATATTAATCCATTTCATACTTGCATTATCAGTATTTATACTTTACATGTTGGGCCTAAATGGGTTAAGCCCAATAAATAAGTTTATAAGTGTTTTAGCCTATTTTGTTGTATTATTAGTCCAATAACGTTAACTTAGCCCGTTAGTGTCCGTATGTTATATAGTTCAGGTTTTATCGGTTTCTACTTGTTATATATGTATATATATCAGTATATGAGTTTATAAAAGTTTACATTAGACGGGTCCAACCGTCTAAGTTTTATTTAACAAAAATGTTAATTTTACGGTAATAGCCGAAAAAGTCGTAAAAATCATGTTTATAGTTTTATAACTTATAAAACTTATCAAACTACCATTTTTATAAAATGTCCATTTATTTATCCTTATACATATTTATATAAATTTATTATATAAGTTAGTGGGTTTTAATTCACATTTTATACTATTTTTATTTGAGTGCTTATAAAATACTATTATACTTTAATTTCCCAAAATCTGATTTTTACTTTCATGTTCACCAAAACAACCATATCTAGAGTTCTATATGGAGATAGAAGCCCAAATTTTTATGGCATAAACTACACGATATGTGCTCCATTTAACTCTTGTGGGTACTGTTGAATCAGCCTCTAAGTATTTTATGAAATTCGTCCAAAACAGTGTACTCAGATTTGCACTCTAAACTTGTTTTGATCATATCTCACTTATTTTTATGATTCCATTGCATGGCCAACTCCCACATGTGTACAAGACATATTACTTACTGTATATCCATTAATCAATGCTATTTTATCAGTTCATCATATGGTTATTTACTGTTTTTATACAGCCTACTAATTTAAGCAAGATTAACCACTTTTACATATAGTTTTTCATCTTTTTACCCATGTTTGTCAACACCAAATCCACACACAATACTTTTATCATCATATATTCATCATATACATATACAATAGGAAAGAAAATACATGATTACATAATAAAAATAACAAGAGGATGGGAAGAACAATCTTTATACCACCATGATGATGTAGGTTGTGATCAAGACATGGATTTTGATCTCACAACTTGTGATAAACCAATATCATCTTCAAGTCCACCAATCTTCAAGAACTCCTTGTGGTAAATCAGCCCTAAGACTCCATAGAAAATCCTCTTTGGATGTTATAATCACCTCCAATCAACAAGTCTTCAACTAAGCTTCAACATATGTTGATCATAGCTTAAGTTCATGGTTAAAAATTTGAGGATGATGGTGTTTAGTGGTGGTGGTGGGACGGAACAAATGGAGAGAGGGAGGAGAGTGGAAGTTGTTTTGCATGAGAGAAATGAAAGCAAATGGTTTGGTTGATGGTTTTGAGGTAAGCTTAGCTTACATTGTAAGCTTAAGCAACAAGTGTAAGTATTTAGCTTATAAGTTTGCCACATCTTGTGATGTGGTGTCTTGTGTAGCCGTCTCATATAGTGGGGTGGGACAAGTGTACACTTGTCTCATCCCACTAATTTACGGGTATTTCTTGATTCTAGTTTCCTCGAATTGCGTGCCCTCGGGTCGTTTTACGAAAAATGTTTTTTTATAAATTATGAATCAACGGCACAAAACGAATCTAATAAAAATTGTCTCATCAAAAACGGAGTTCGAAAACGTAAATACGTAATCCTAAGGTTTCTGGTTTAGTCGTAAATGACGTTAAATTATTCACGTAAGTCCTAATCTCTTCTCGTAAATTTGTGAGTTTATGAACTAACTCAAATTTAAAATCCCAAAATAATATTCACGGATAAATTTATTTTCTGAAATGTCGGACTGTCACCAAAAACGGTGTATGTAAACGTAAGCACGTAACGTAGAATCCTCCGGTTTAGACGTAGTCGATGCTACTTCAAGACGTAAAATCCAAATTTCTTCTCAAAAATAAGTGAGTTCATATTAAAACATTAAAATAATGTTTTTAAAGGATACTTGAGAATAAAATATCAACCATAAATTGACGGATTGTCACAGCATTTACCCCTAAACAGGATCTTTGTCCTCAAAGATCATCTTATCTTTCTACTCGCTTCTTATAGAGTTAAAGCCATGTGGGTATTTCCTCCACATTTGGTCTTTTCTCACAAGTGTAGTCCATTACAATACGCGAGTTTCATCAAACATAACTACGGAAATAAGATCAGGCTTAATGTTGACTTACTTTCTCTATCCATGATGTTCACGGGTTTTTGATGAATGCAACTTTTCACCGATCTAAACTTTATCAAGAAGAATTCAGATTTTCACTTGATAGATATTTATCAAGTTCGATTTACGAAACATAATTCACGTAGCTCTTGAGGTCCTAGGGTAGGTCCAGCTTATATGCCTTTCAAACCAATTCTTTACATCATCTCAATGGTCCCATTCAACGGGGACTTATATCCCATGATCTTTCAGATCATCAATTCATTTTTCCATGGTTAAAATTTTTGGCATAACTTCGCTACCCATCTGGCACTTCAAGATCTACATTTCATATTCACATAACCTCCTGCCCAGTACCGGCAGTCAATAATCAAATCCTAATTTCAACAATCATTTCAGGTCTCGCGGGTCGAGTATTTTGTAAGGTTAGGTTCGCCATCATAGGAAACCTTAAACCTAAAAGATATGTCCAACTCACAATGGGTGTATGTCGGGTGTCTTGATCCCCACTCCTGCTTACAGATGCTCTTATATTTAGAACCTAACAAGATTCGATCTCAATCCTAATACGATAATTATCAATGATAATTTCTCCAAAGGAAAACGATTATACGATTCATTACCAAAGGTCAATCATTCAAGCATAAAACAACACTTGTAGTGTTTTGTATCGTTACTTTACCTCGTCCCTTCGATTGAGGTGGTACACAGTACTCTCATCAAGATTCGTTCTTAAGGACTTCTGAGCAAATATCTAGAAATTCGATGCGAAGCGAGGATCTTGATAGAGATGATTGATACAGGCACACCATGTTTACACAACTCCTTTAAATACAAAAGAGTCAATTTCTTCATCAAGAATCTATCATTAATAGGAATGATATTATTAGATTTATTCAGTCTGTCGACGATGACCCAAATCAAATCAAATTCAGATGATGACCTTTGCAATAGTTAGCCGTTTGCTAATGTATGAGGCGATGTACGCCTTCATAATTTGACATCAGTACAAATTCTTCAGATAAAGATACATTAAATCAGAAATAGAATGAATAGAATACTTAATCTTATGAGATTCCATCATGACTAAATCTCAAAATCCTCTATATTCAGGAAACCACAAGTGGTCTTTTAATCATTTAACGCCATCGGCTTCTCAATTCTAATGGTTCACATTAGCCGCGAACCCCTTTTTATTATCCATATTATCCTTCTTACAAGCATTGTTTATTTTACATTGTTCGGCAATTTATTTTGCACAATCATTACTAAGTAACACATCCTAATTGGTTCTTTATCCTTTTCTATATAATGTGTCAGTAATTACATTCATCTTTCTTTATAAAATAATTATCATGTCTACAATTTACTCAGAAATTCTTTCTTCATATTTTCTAAGTTTTAGTTAACACAATTTTTGTTGATTTATTGAAAATAATTAATAAGATTCGTAAATGTTCGAAAAATCTTTGTTTATACTTTGATTAAAATTTTCTTCGTTTTAAAAGAAAAAAATTGTCGTTTCAAATCTCAAGTCTTGGTTTAAACGGTTTCCTTAATCCCTCTTAGGTTGTCTTGAGGTATACACAAACATTTATCCCTAAACAGGAGTTTAGTTAAATGATTTGTGTATAAGGGAATAATCCCTTAAAAATCCTTTGTTAAAATATTTGTCAAAACATATTTGCATTTTCTTTTTGGTAAAACCCAAAGTCCTAAATGACTTCTAATTTTTGAAGAGTCAATATATATATATATATATATATATATATATATATATATATATATATATATATATATATATGTATATATTACCATCATTAATCAAACGGTCATTTTATATAAAGGATTAAGCCTTAATTCACATGTTAAATATTCAAGGTACTAATGTTGAGATTTTGCTAGTTGAAAGTGTTCGTTTTCTCGGTGTCTTAACGAATTGATTTCCGGTTAAAAGTGTGACTCAGTCGTTTTTGGTAAAGAATAATATTTTTGGTTGTGGTAAAATAAATGTGCAAGACTTTAAAATAAATGACGGGTAATTAAAACTAAAACTAGTTGAAACGTAAATGGTGCAATATTTAAAACTTTAAAAGTAAATGACGAGAAATTAAATGACGGGTAATTAAAGCGTGACGAAAATTAAAATTTGACAAAGTATTAAAATGTAAACTTAAAAATTAAACAAGACGAAATAAATAAAAAATAACCCTAATCGGAATACATTCCGATCAGAATATGATCGGAATGTTAAACATACCTTCCAATCGGAATGTTGATCGGAATACACTTACCTTTCTGATCGGAAAGTTGTCGGAATTACCAATCGGAATGCTGTCACCAAACGCTTAATCGGAATATCCAAACAAACCCCAAATCGGAATGTTTACTTACCTCCTGATCGGAATAACAAAACAATCACCCTGATCGGAATGAGGAGTGGACTCAGATCGGAATGCTGTCACCTAGACCTGATCGGAATACCAAACTCACCCTAGATCGGAATATCACAAACCCTTTTCCGACCAAGCTAAGGAGTGCTGGTCGGAATAATAAACCCTTTTCCGATTGGTAAGATTGGAATATAGTAGAAATAACACAAAATAAGCACAACTAATAAGCTATTAATCAAATAAGCACACAACGAGAAACTTAATGAAAACCGTATGAGAAAAAGCTAATAAGCTAAAATTTAAAGACTTTTGAAAACACAAAATGAAAAAAGATGTACGAGAACTAACTTATATATAAAAATAACTTTTATAAAAACTTTAGAAACTTAAAGATAAACACAAATAAGCTATAAAAATCAATAATCCAAAACAATCAAAAGCATAAAATCATAACCTTTAATCAAATAAGCAACACGATAAGCATGTAAACAAAGATTAAAGCTTAGAAAGAAAGGTAGATGAGAGATTAAACAAGAAAAGTAATGGTGCAATAAAAGTAAACTTAGTTGGAAATTAAAGGAATTTAAGGTGCAAGACAAGGTATTTAAATTGACATGAAAAGTAAATGTGCAAAAATTAAAGGTGGAAGAACTAGTGTCACTCTAGCCAACAAGTGTAAAATGAAATGATCCTAAACTATATATAGGGGAGATTAAGGAGTGCTTAGGAAGCTTCCTTCCTTTTTCCTCTTTTCCTTAATTGCACACTTAAGTCCTTCTCTTCTTAATCTTTTGTTAATCTTGGACTTTAATGACTTTTGGCTCGGGATTTCTTTAAACTCGTCTTTAATTTTCTTCATAAATAAGACTCGAGTTCTTCGGCTTTAGTAAACTTCCGTCTTTTGACTTTTTCTTCGATAAATCTTCAGAATTGGTCTAGGACTTCCGTTCTTTTTGCACTCTTGACTTCTTGACTTCGTCTTTCATCTTTTTCTTCAATAAAAGCCCGTGTTTTCTCCACTTTTCACCTTTTCGTCCTAAATCACAACAAAAACACAAACCACGCATAATTCCGACATAAATGACATAAAATACACGTTTTGGCTTGGTTATTATTGTAATTAAGTGGTAAAAAGGATGGGTGTTTACACACCTATCAAATCCCCTACACTTGACCATTGCAATGTCCTCATGCAATGCATTAGTTACAAAGCACGTTTACACTTTTCATCATAATCAATCCACGTTGGCCATTATTTAAAGAGATAGAAAATTATAAACATTCAAAGTAAAGAAATCAAAAGCATACCTTAGGTTTTGGAAATGTCATGAATGATCATCATTCTCAAGTTTTCACTTTCTCCAAACCAAGCTTAAAAACGAGATCATTGTTATTATAAGTTAGCAAACTAACACAAACTTTTTTGGTAATGGGTTACCCCGGTAAATAAATTAACCAAAAAATCGTTTAAGTACAAAGGAATGTGGCTGAGATACCACATTAACCTCAAGCTACATGCAGCTTGTTAACAAAGACTATGAAACATCAAAAGCCCTAACCGAATCTAGGAAACAAAGGTAAACTAGATAAAAACCAAGATGTGAACATGAAACCGCGCTCACTCTTCAGCATCCAACACCACCATGATAGGAGCAGGATGAATCCAAATGAGTCTGCCTCCTTAAAAAACCTTACCAAAGAAAACCCAGTGGGAAAAACCTTGGACAAGGAAAAAAGAGTACAACACTCACCCGGCACTCCTATCATGGAACAATTCTTGAGCTCGGTACCCTCCATTTGGCAAGCAGCAAACTTGACCTGGTAGATAATTTCTTGAAACGGAAAGAAATCAACTTCAATCGAATAGTATCACATAGAATCTGAAATAACTGATCAACAGACATCCGCTTCTTCTTGAATAGTCGTGAATTACGTTCCATCCAAATAAAATAAGCAGTAGCAGCCAACACAAGACGAGCAAGAATGCTAACACATGATTTCCCATTCGAAATTGGAATAACATGAGCTAATATATCATCAATACGAGGGGGGACAGTATCCATACCACACAAGGTCCGAACCTTAGACCAAACCTGCATAGAATAAGAACATTCAAAGAAAAGATGGTCATGGGAGTCCTGCACCAAACCACATAAAGGACACCGAAGAAGGCTTAAATCCACCAACGGGCCAACATCCCATTGCTTAAGCCTATCCTGCGTCTTCAATTTCCTTCTAACCACCAGCCACAAATTAATAGAGTGACGAGGAATACAATGCGAAAACCAGACAACTTTATACCAATTAACTTCCATAGCTCGATCACGTATGGAATCCCACGCTAACGCCACAGAAAACGGCCGAGAAACACCACTAATATCCCTCCACAGTAACTCATCTTCTTTGTCATCATTAATAATAGGCACAGGTATAGAAACAATATTCGGAAATCTAGTATTCCAATCCTGCGGCCACTGCCAAGCACCATCAACGATAAGATCCCTCACCTTATTAGATAAAGAGAACCCCGATCTATTGATATTACGGACCGTGAGGGTGTCCCGTAGAGGACAGAAATATGCCCAATTATCAAACCACATAGAAGCAACTCTACCATTATTTATATTATACCATAAAAACTTACGAACACGTGGTCTGATTTGGAGAAGTTTTCTCCAGCCCCAACTCATGTCACCAATACAAGGAACATCCCAAAAGCTTCGATCCTTTAACTTATAAGAATAGATCCATTTGACCCATAAAGAATCTTTACGAGTCAAAATAAACCAAATATGAGAAACCATTAAAGCAACATTAAAGTCAGAAAGCTTACGAATACCAAGGCCACCTTCATAAAATGGATTACAGACAGAGTCCCAAGCAACTTTAGCCTTACCCTTCTTCATTTCACCTTGACACCATAAGAAGCCCCTCAAAAGCTGCTCTAAATCATGAATAATCCGCACAGGTAAAATAAAAACTGACGCCCAGTAAATATGCATAGAAGATAGGACTGAACGAACTAACTGGAGTCTTCCTGCTAAAGAAAGAAATTTATTGCGCCAATCATTAACTCTACTCTCAAGCTTTTCTACAAGGACCTTACAGTCCCTATACAGAAGCCTAGAGGAGATTAGAGGAACACCAAGGTATCAGACAGGTAACTAGCCTTCAGCAAAAGGCATTATATGTAAAATAGTACTTTTAACAGCAGTGGAAACATTGCAGAAGAAAACAGTGCTTAGGGATACTTGGAACCAAACCAGAAGCAATTTTAAATTCCTCCAAACCATCCATAATAACTTGCACAGAACCCAAATGACCCCTGGCAAACAAGAAAAGATCATCTGCAAAGCAAAGGTTAATAATTCGTTGCTGCTCACACCGGTGATGGAAATAAAAGTCATCAGCATCAAGAACCCTTCGCTGCAGCATAAGAGAAAGAACTTCCATAACCAAAGTGAAAAGATACGGAGATAACGGATCACCTTGTCTAAGACCTCTCTTTCCTTGAAACCAACCATATAAATTACCATTGATACAAATCGAATACGACGTAGTAGAAACACATGTCATAATCCAATCAACCATTATATGATGAAAACCAAACCCAATCAGAGTATTACGGAGAAACTGCCAATCCACCGTATCATAAGATTTTTGAATATCAACTTGAAAAGCACATGTTGGCGGACCAGAGTTTCTGTGATAGTTTCTCATCAATTCATGCGTTAATAATATATTATCCGAGATCCTGCGGCCCGAAACAAAAGCTGATTGATTAATATTAACCAAAACCCCCAAATCCCCTTTAATACGGTTAGCAATAATCTTGCTAATGCATTTAAAGATAACATTACAACAAGAGATAGGGCGATAATCAGTAATCTTGTCAGGAACAGTAACCTTAGGAATAAGAGCAATAATAGTATGATTAACCTCTTTAAGTAGTTTTCCTTTAGAGAAAAACTCCCGAATAGCACATGTAAACTCATCACCCACAATATCCCAAGACTTCTTAAAAAACGCAGCAGTAAAACCATCCGGCCCAGGCGCTTTATCATCACTCATGGAGAATAACGCACTCTTAATTTCAGAGTCAGAGATTACTCTAACCATATGGGCAGATTTCTGAGCACCAAGCTTTCTAACAAACAAATCAGACGTATCAAAAGAACCTGACACACTTGCCTGACCAAGAAATTGCTCGTAATGAGCAACAAAAGCTCCAGGCACAGCATCTCCATCATGAAGCACATTATGAGAATCACGAACCATTTCAATACGATTACGAGTCGTCCTACTCTTAACCGAGTTATGAAAATAAGCCGTATTTGAATCACCTGCATCAAGCCATTCAATTTTAGATTTCTGACGTAAAAAACGTTCCTCGTCAAGAGAAGCTTCCTTAAAAGCAACTAGATAATGAGCATGCTCTTCTTTCAACAGCACATTGGATGGGTCTCTATCAAGGGCTTGTTGAACAGCATCTAATTCCACACGTAGTCTAGTAACACGATCATGAAGATTACCCTGTTCAAACAACAGTTTACGAAACGGAGCCTTTAAACCTTTTAAGCGCTTAACAAGCCTAAACATAGCACAACCATGAACATTAGCCAACCAACCATTAGCTACCACTGCATGAAAACCCTTCTTATGCACAAGAAAATTACTGAATTTAAAAGGTTTAGGCTTAGATTTGCTAATAGTAGGGATTCGTAACACACAAGGAGAATGGTCAGAAATCCTGTAAGGTTGGAATATTGCAAAACAACCTGGAAACTCATCAAGAAACTTAATGTTAGACATAATCCGATCAATCTTTTTGAGAATACCATCATCACCCTGTGGTTTCTCATTCCAAGTAAAATGTAAACCTGTAGCATTAACGTCCATAACTTCCATAAGATTAACACACTCCTTGAATTCCCGCATGGCAATATTAGGAGTGTAGCCGCCGCATGAGTGATCCTCAATATTAAGAGCAGCATTAAAATCAACAAAAACAGCCCATGGCTTATCCCGCATAAAAGTAGCATGAGCAACCAAATTATTCCAAAGAACACGCCGATGTATATAGTAGTTATCAGCATAAACGAAAGAGCAGAACAAAGTACGGTTATCCATACGCGTTTTAACCTGACAATGCATAACTTGACTTGTTTGAGACAACACCATAACATCCACATTATCATCATTCCAGCCAAGAATTATACGTGTCCCTTTAGAACACAAACCACCATTTGACGTCCACTTCCATCTGCTAAAAATCTTACGACACATATCATACACACCCGAAGCATCAACATGAGACTCCAAGATAGCACAAGCACTCAGATTATTTTCATTAATAACCTGACGAACCTCTATTCTTTTAGGGGATTGGTTCAGACCCCTTATATTCCACGAGGCGATACTAATCATTTAAAATAGTCGTGGCAGGAGTGCTTGCCCCTGATTGAGAATTAAGAAGATTAGCAGATTCATCATAAATATTTTCAACCTCCTCATCATCATCATCTCCACTTAGGTCACCTAAATCCCCTGAAAGAGTCCCAAATGAATTCGAAGTAGACACGACACTTACCATATATTTACCTTTATTTGAACTACTAGTATGCAACCCAGATTTGGTACCACTATCATCTTTACTATTATCACGTTTAGATACATTCGAGGTCTTACCAGGGTAAGATGAGTTATCATGTATATGAGCACCAGAAGTGGACGACTTCGGACTAAAAGTAAAAGGATTACCAACCTGGAAACCTTTGCTTAACGGGACACCTCTCGGAATCTGGCTTCCTTGCTTTCCTTTGTTGTTATGCTTTCTACTACGAACTTGTTAAAATCCATCATCTTGTTCATGTATAACTTTAGGTGCCACTTTAGGGAGAACACGTTTAGCACAAGTTTCAGCCGTATGACCAAAGATATTACATGTAGAGCATCTAGGCGGCTGCCACTCATATTCAACTTTAATAGTTTCCTTAGTAAACCCCTCACCCTCCAAATCAGGAACACCAATAGTAATTGTCTCATGTAAATCACAATCAGCTTTAATTTCAATTAAACAACGAGCAAAACTACTACGACCCCAAGATTCTTTACACATAGTGCTAGTAAAAGAATCAAGCATAATAGGCTTACCAAGATATGTAGCAATCAGACTAATACCCTCTTCCTCAAACACTTGAAGAGGCACATCATGAAGTTTAACCCACACAGGAATACAAGTAAATTCTTCTTTACGAAGGCTAGTCTTCATAGTGTACCTTTTAAGAATAATGGGAGAACTACGAATCATCCATGGTCCACCTTCCAAAACAGCTTCATACCCAGATTGTGCATCAAATTGAAAGAAAAAGAAACCATTGGAATTCATCATGATCCTTTTTAACCCAAATTTAGCCCAATTAGTTTTAGCAAAATATTCAACTACTGGAAATGCCATTCGTTTACCAATAAAATATCCATAGAGCGTATTATGAAAACGTGTATTAACCTTCTCAACCACTTTACGTGGAATAGATACCTGAACACCCTCAAACCTGTTTTCAGATATGGCAGAACCTATATTACCACGAGCAACAGGTGAAGCTTGTCGGCTTGAACTAGCAGCAGCTGCATAGGAGTTAATTGGACCACCAATATCCACCGACTGTACAATAGGGCATTCTTTCACAGTTTCCTCGACAGCTATCACTGGATCACTTGGATTAGAAAACGTGAAATCATCCATATTAGAGTCAACTACATCACTCCCGTCATTAGGGTTTATATCCAATTCTGCAAATGATAGCTCATCATTAACCAATTTACTAAGCGTAGGAGATGATACATTCACCTCATTATGTTGATCCAAGGACATATGCATTGTGACATTAGATAAATCTGGTATAACCCTAGCATCATGCCCTACAGTAGTACTCATAGACGGAACCCTAGCATCATCGCGCACACCTGCTTTGGTAGCATTAATATGTTGACGTTTTAATGTTCTAACATTTCTCTCCAACTCCACTTGGCGTGCACATACAATATCAAGGGTCTTAGTCCATTGCTCATTAGTCATTCGCTTCAAGAATTCATATTTGTCACCTTGGACATCATTCATAAACCTATTAATCACTTCCACAGTATTGAGAGAGATCGAGAACAATTTTTCAACATCTTCTAACGACTCTACATTCAGCTGCTGTCGTTCACCGTTAGCATTATCACTTCCAGTACCCAAACTAGGATTAGAAACAACCTCAGCCGAATCACTCACGAGACCCTCCATAAAAATAAATCTGCTTCACAAACAATAAATAGTAGCCAAATCGTAGCTAGCTAATGAAACGTAAATAAAAAAACCAATCCACCAAACGAAGCTAGTCACAATTCAGTCACCAATCACAAACCTAGCTAATAAAATAATCCAACTAGAGCCAAAAACTAGCGAATCTAAAAACAAGACTTAACGATTAAAAAAACCAATCAACCACACCAAATCGAATCCCAAGCAAGCAATTAATGCAAACCAGAGCAACTAAAGTCAAATACGCAATATAAAGAAAACTTTGCACCGACTGAATAAAAGGGAAAAAACAAGTGACGACAAGAATAAAAAAACGAACCCACTAAAGATAGTCAACCACTAGATCAAACAAGAAAAACGTGTTTACACACGAATTGCTTATAAGATTTCATGATGAGACTAACCAAAGTGGAATCGTAGAGAAAAAGCGATTTTCAGCCGCCATAGGTGTTTTTGGGTGCCAATTATTCACTTAGACTCCCTTATTCCTAGGTGTATCTCTTATATTTTATTGTTGTCTTGAATGATCACGAGGATGCATTGTTGACTTATTTCGATAGTTATTTAGTCCGAAAATAAAGTGAACGATTTAATCAATAGTTAGCTAAAGGACAAAATCTTTTAAAACTGCTTCTCGGGACCTCATAAAGTTCATATCTTGGCATAACTCGCTTCGCGATTTGAGACCTTTCTCGGACCGATATTTGGCAGCGACTTCATACTTCAAACCTTGAGAGACGTTAATGAAATAATGGTCTTCTCTTCATATAGGAATTTCTTCACTTGAAGTTTTGAGAGATTTTTCATATTTGGACCACGACTTCTTCATTTTTCTCCAATCTTTATTTTGGACTTTGATATACAACGATCCGCCTCCTTTTGGACTTGGATTTATTTATCCTCATACCTTTCTAGGGTCTTTTCGGATAGACTTCTCCATGACTTTTGGGGAGTTTTTGCTTTTCGTCGTGTGTCTCGATCCTTCATATTGATTTTCGATAAATGATTCTTCACATCACTTTGGATCTTTAGCAACAAAATATAGCCCTCATGTCTTGTTAGGACCTTTTTGGACTCGCAATCTTCGCATCCCGCTTCAATAAGTTATGCCTTGGCTATGAACTCTAATCCATACCGAGCAACTTTTAAACGATCTTGGGCTAGAAGCTAAGTAACTTTTCAAATCGTACAACCTTATTTATTGCAGATAAATTTATTGACAAGCGATGGGAGAATAGGCTTATAATTAACTCACATAAATTCACGAAAGAATACCAAACTTATAATTGGCTCTATCATCTCTCGTTCTCCACAGTTTAAAATCTCAAGGAATGATACTCGTGGATACTTAGCCTATTAAATCAAAGTTTTGGGTTTTCGAGTCGCCTATAGGATCTTGCAAACTCTTAGACTTTTTCAAGTTTAGAAATCACATTTTAAAGTTCCCTTGATAAACGACTCTCTAGTATCAATTATAGGAACTTGCGAAAAGTTCTTGTTCTTAACCCGTGAGAGTTAAGAATTTCGCGTTTTATAGCTCCCTAAATAAAAAGCCTAGCAAAACTTGACTTAAACACGTTAAGGATACTAGCAAGAGTAAACTTAGACAAGTAAACTCGGGTTGAGTCAAAAGATTCAGAACGTTTGAAAAACTAAAACCACTTTATTAAAAATTTATTCTAATAAGAAAAGAAAATAACTATACAAAAGTAAAAACTAATAGGCCAAAATAGATCAAAAATTTTGAAAAATGTCAAAAATTTGATTTTCCGGTTAAAATGAGGGCAAATACAAGGAAAAGACCACTTAACTTCGATAGAAGTCTCCCCTACACTTAATATAAACATTGTCCTCAATGTTTAAGCATGTGGGAGTAAACTCCCCTACACTTAGGACATTGTGCACTTTGTTTAAATCTCGCTAAGGAAAAGACAACTAAAGAGATTCCTATTGAATATTGAGAAATATAAAATAGTGAACCGAAAAGAGTTTAGGATAGAACCGGGAAGAAGGGAACACGGAATCACGGGTCGTCAAGAATCATCAAGAGTGGATCATTGAGCGCGCGAATCCCTGATTAAGAGAGGAGAGGAAATAGCAAACACCAACGGGTCTCCCTTCACTTAGGATAAAGAAAGCGAAAAGATAGATACATGGGTTACCTCCCAAGAAGCGCTTGATTTTTGTTAACCGAGTCGTGAGCCTGACTCGACCTTGATTATCATAAGAAGCAACATGAAACATATCCACCAGGATCAAAGATATAGTTTCCGTCCATCAAATAGCACAAGCTTAAGGCGAACAAGGCAAGCCAAAGAATAATAGGCAAGGTTCCCTTAAGCAAAGATGGAGCATGGTGGAAGCAAGTATGGTGAGGTGCAAGCATGTCTTCAATAGTTACAAAGATTTTTCCTTTTATTTCATCAGGTGGATACTGAGATGGCTTAAAAATATCGATACCGGGGTCGAACACCTTTTCCTTTAAGGGAAAATAGCACTCAGGCTCAGCAGAGTGTGAAGAAGATCCGCGAAGAAGATACACAACCTCGTCCTCAGAAGGTGGACAAAGAGGTGTTAAATCATATGTGCTGCGGATATTGGTGTCGACCGGTTTCTTCTCCTTTGAAAGAATTTTCTTCAAATCCAAAGTAGGATCAAGACGATAATCTTCAAAATCTAAAGGAGGAGCATCACTCTCATGAGGGAAGTAAGTATTGAGAAAAGCAGAGAAATCTTCCTCAAATGAGTAATCATCCAAAGTAGGATCAAGTGATGGCGGAGGATCTTCATCATTTGAAGAATCACTCGAAAGAGTATCGGCCTCATCAAAATCATCGTATGTGGGCAGGTCGGGATACTCGGAAGTACAATCATCAAAATCATCCGTATCTGAGCTAGAATCATCATCATAAGCATCAAAGATCGGTGGAGAATCATAAATAGGTGAAGGTTCCAAATTGGATAGAGAATGATCCACATCATCTTGAAAAAGTGGATTATCATTGCAAGACTCGAATAGAGGATTGTTGTAGATGAAAAAATCATCGAGCACATTAATCATATTCGATCATTCTCGTCCATAGGATTTGCTTGTAAGCTTCCCCATTTTAAAAACTTGTGCATCATCCCCGACTCTTAATATTAACTCACCTTCGGCAACATCAACTAAAGCTCGTCCGGTTCTCAAGAATGGCCGACCAAGTATTAAAGGAATACGAGGGTCCATTTCATAATCAACAAAACAAAATCGACCGGGAAAGTAAATGTGCCAACTTTGATGAACACATCTTCGGTAATACCAACGGGGTAAGCGAGAGTGCGATTTGCAAGTTCAAGAGTCATCTTTGTTGGAGTAAGGTCGGGCAATGATAGTGTTTTCCAAACACTCAAAGGCATAAGATTAATACTGGCCCCGAGATCAGCTAGGGCAGTAAATTCTTCGATTTTGTTAAAAATGCAAGGCAACACAAAACGACCGGGATCTCCAAGCTTTTCCGGAAGTTCTTTAAGAATAACTGCAGAGCAGTTTTCATTTAAGCGTGTGTTGGCGAGCTCAATCAGCTTCTCCTTCTTGTTAAGCAATTCCTTGAATGCTTTGACAAATTTCGGCATGTGGACAAGTGCTTCAACAAGGCTAATGTTGATGTTCATTTGAGAGAGCATCTTCATATAGCTCGACACTTGAGAGTCATTCTTAGTGAGCAAGTTAGGCTTGTCCAAGCGAGAAGGATATGGGATGTTGGGTATATAGGTGGAAGGTGTAGTTGGTGAAGGTTGAGATGTTGAAGGGTTCTTCTTGGGATCTTCGTCATGACGAGGCGGAGACGGTAATGGTGTACGACTACTAGGTGTAGGAGGAGTAGGGATAAATGGTGGTAGAGGAGGTGTAGATGATGGGGGCGGGATAGGTGGTCCTACTATGGTAACTCCACTACGAGTAGTAATAGCACTCACATTTGCTCGCGGATTTGTGACGGTGTTTGAAGGTAGAGAACTCGAAGCAGAAGGTTGAACGGCGGGCAAGAAACTAGCAAGCATATTCTTCAAATCATTCGTTTGATTGCTGAAGGAAGATTGGATATTATCTCGAAGCTCGGATCTAATGTCATTTCCTTGCATGGTAATATCTCCTTTCAGATTGATAATTTGGCTCTGTAAATTCTTGATTTGCTCACCTTGGGTTCTCATCAAGGCTTCAACATCGGGGTTAATTGGTGGGGCTTGTTGAGTGGGTGGGTGATAAGGATTAGAAGCTCTTGGTGGGATTTGGTTGCTTCTATTTTAGTTTTTGGCGGGGTTTTGGTTTTGAGGAGAAAAACCGGGTGAAAGGTAGTTGTTTGATCGGTAACTCAGCAAATTTCGATCCCCTTGTTGTCTAGCTTGGTAATTTTCCGGTGAATAATTACCATAAGCTGCATACACGTTTTCCGGATTTCCTTGAGTAGAAGGACAATCCGTGTATGAGTGTGGACCGCCGCATGTTTCACAAGCAGGTGCAACCGCTTTAACTGGTTGTTGTTGGTTTGTAGAGAGAAGCAAGATATTTTTGTTCATTTCAGTCATCATGCGGGTGAATTTGGTCATGTCGGGGCTTGCTAAAGTAGAAGAAACATTGACTCTCGGGTTGTTCCTTGAAGAAGCGGAGGAATCCCAGTTTTTATGATGAGTATTCATGTTCTCAATTAACTCTCTACACTCCTCGGGTCTCCTTTTCATGAATGTGCCACCGGCGGCTACATTAATCGTATCACGATCTCGAAAAGTCAATCCGTTGTAGAAAGTATCTATTAAGGTCACAGGGAGCATGTTGTGGTTTGGACAACGATCAATCAAGACATTATATCTTTCCCAAGCATCAAAAAGAGATTCATCGGGATCTTGCATTAAACCGCTGATTTGATTGCGAAGGCTCGTGACCATGGATGGTGGAAAGTAGCGCGACAAAAAGCGTTGAGTCATGTCATCCCAAGTGTGAATAGAGATCTTCGGGAGACGATCAAACCATTTCTCGGCGTGATGTGATAAAGTATGTGGAAAGAGTTGAAGGCGAAGAACATCCATTGTGGCACCAGGCAACTTCATGCTTTGGGTGATTGTAATGAACTTGTCGAGGTGTTTGTTGGCATCATCATCAGGCATTCCTCTAAATGGATTAGTTTGCACTTGCTGAATCATGTGGTGCTTCAACGAAAACTCCGGAGCCGTGATTTGCATCGGCGCAATCGGTCCTCCTCGTCCAAACATGGTAGGTTGACAAAGCTCCTCCATTGTCCGAAGAGCGGGTTGTGGAAGAACATTGTTGTTATTGTTGAGGTGTGGTGGATTATTGTTGTTGTTAACACCTGACATACTGAAATCTTCTCGAGTCTCGGGCTCTTGATAATTAGAAGATCTAGTACGCATACACCTACAAAGGCAAAAGAAAAAGAAACCAAACACAAAGACAATATATATACACAATAAAGATAAAATCTTTTTGGATTTTTGAGATTTTTAATTTTTATGGATTTTTGAAAATTTTTGTGCAAGAAAATAATGCTCACAAGTGAACGGATCCCAAAAAGCAACGCGTCTCTCACAGAAAACCGTTAATCTTTACTAAAAGAGCTGGCAGCGGCGCCATTTGATACAAGGCTTTTGCCCGTATAAAAATTAAAGTTCGAAGTAGTGGTCTAATCGAATTGATCTGGTTTAACTATGCGACTCAGTCGTCTTTTGGTGGAAACAAAGGTTTGTCGTTGTAGTATATTAAAATGCAAAGACTTGAAAGTAAATGACGTTAAAGTAATTCTAACTCTATTTTAGAATAAATGGCGAGAAATTAAAACTTAGAAAAGTAAATAACGAGAAATTAAATGACGGGTAATTAAAGCGTGACGAAAATTAAAATTTGACAAAGTATTAAAATGTAAACTTAAAAATTAAACAAGACGAAATAAATAAAAAAAATAACCCTAATCGGAATACATTCCGATCGGAATATGATCGGAATGTTAAACCTACCTTCCAATCGGAATGTTGATCGGAATACACTTACCTTTCTGATCGGAAAGTTGTTGGAATTACCAATCGGAATGCTGTCACCAAACGCTTAATCGGAATATCCAAACAAACCCCAAATCAGAATGTTTACTTACCTCCTGATCGGAATAACAAAACAATCACCCTGATCGGAATGCGGAGTGGACTCAGATCGGAATGCTGTCACCTAGACCTGATCGGAATACCAAACTCACCCTAGATTGGAATATCACAAACCCTTTTCCGACCAAGCTAAGGAGTGCTGGTCGGAATAATAAACCCTTTTCCGATTGGTAAGATCGGAATACAGTAGAAATAACACAAAATAAGCACAACTAATAAGCTTTTAATCAAATAAGCACACAACGAGAAACTTAATGAAAACTGTATGAGAAAAAGCTAATAAGCTAAAATTTAAAGACTTTTGAAAACACAAAATGAAAAAAGATGTACGAGAACAAACTTATATATAAAAATAACTTTTATAAAAACTTTAGAAACTTAAAGATAAACAAAAATAAGCTATAAAAATCAATAATCCAAAACAATCAAAAGCATAAAAACATAACTTTTAATCAAATAAGCAACACGATAAGCATGTAAACAAAGATTAAAACTTAGAAAGAAAGGTAGATGAGAGATTAAACAAGAAAATTAAAGGTGAAATAAAAGTAAACTTACTTGGAAATTAAAGGAATTTAAGGTGCAAGACAAGGTATTTAAAATGACATGAAAAGTAAATGTGCAAAAATTAAAGGTGGAAGAACTAGTATCACTCTAGCCAACAAGTGTAAAATTAAATGATCCTAGACTATATATAGGGGAGATTAAGGAGTGCTTAGGAAGCTTCCTTCCTTTTTCCTTTTTTCCTTAATTGCACACTTAAGTCCTTCTCTTCTTAATCTTTTGTTAATCTTGGACTTTAATGACTTTTGGCTCGGGATTTCTTTAAACTCGTCTTCAATTTTCTTCATAAATAAGACTCGAGTTCTTCGGCTTTAGTAAACTTCCGTCTTTTGACTTTTTCTTCGATAAATCTTCAGAATTGGTCTAGGACTTCCGTTCTTTTTGCACTCTTGACTTCTTGACTTCGTCTTTCATCTTTTTCTTTAATAAAAGCCCGTGTTTTCTCCACTTTTCACCTTTTCGTCCTAAATCACAACAAAAACACAAACCACGCATAATTCCGACATAAATGACATAAAATACACGTTTTGGCTCGGTTATTATTGTAATTAAGTGGTAAAAAAGATGGGTGTTTACACACCTATCAGGTACAAATTTTTATTGTTCGGCCAATTCAGGGTAATCTATAAATAATTATTAACTCATTCTTATTCTTATAAACAAACAAATAGTCCTTAATGATCACAAGCATGAATTTATCAAATTACAGCCTACACACGTGATTCACCAAATTTATGAATGCTACATATGTATTAGTCAATCCAAACGACATCACGTGAAACTCATAATGTTCATTACAAGTACCGGATGTAGTGATTGGAATACATAATCTTTTTCGCAGATGCGAAGTTGATGATAACCATGCCATGGATCAAATCTTTAGAACATACGCTAGAACTTTGTAAATGATCGAACAAATCTTCCATTTCGAGTCATGGATATCGTTTTCGATTGTCAATTTACTCAGTTCACAGTAATCTATAAATATAAGGAATGATAACACCATAGCTCTTCATGATGACGAGCTCGGTAGAATAAAATCTTTCTCCGACAACTCTCTCAGTTGTACGGTAATTCCTTTAATTTAGATGGTGCTGACGTACAGTGCACAAGCCACAGGTGCAGCACCGGGAATATAATCAATACTAATTTCAATCTGCCTTAATGGCAAAAGTCTAGGTAATTCACCAATAAATACCTCCTAAAGTTTCAGATAACAGAAACATCTTTTAATAAATTCATATTAGGTTCTTTCTAGATTACAAGATCTATGACTAATTCATAACCATTCATGGTATAATTTCAAGTCTAAATGCAGGATATGGTCATCCTTCAAGAATTATTTAGATCACTTTTGATAATCAACATCTTATCATTTAGGGGAATTCTATCTGAGTTCCCATCAATTAAGACAATGTCGTCATGTCATAATCAATCAATCCATTCTACTGGCACTATCAACTTTTCAGTTTTATTACCGTCGATAAGATGTGAACTTCTCAAAAGACTAATAATAACTCATAATCCTTCACAATTCAAGGATATCTGGAGACATAACTAACCTTAAAAAGAGTAAGGTTAACGCATGATCTACGCGAGAAAATTTCAAATCAGATACAGACGAAAACATTAACGAATATGAATATATCCCATGTTTTCATAATTTGAGTACGCATTTGAAAGCTCCTCGGATCGTTACCCAGGTCATTCAAAAGAAATGATAAGAACTTCGATACATCCAGTCGGGTATCAACACTCGGTAATCAGATACTTTTCCTAAGAATCTCACTACGAGAGAATTGGACAAGAGAGAATTGTCAATTGTCAAATAAGACAATTTCCACAGATGAGTAAATTCGACTCAGAAGAATAGATGCTACAGGCACATATGTAGGTGTCCCTAACACTATGTCCTTATTTTTCACTTCTTGCAGATCTCATAAATTTTAATCTTTCACAATCTTCAAAGAAAATTTAGTGTTTATTAACCAGCTTTATGGTGACTACTAATCAGCCTTGCATGGTCCATTCCAAATTGTATGTAGGCGCGCAACTATATACAATTTCAAGATTAACGATGCAATACTCAGTTCGTCAAAATTTTATCATCATGTTTATAATAAAAACACTTTCATGCTTAATTCTTAAATAAGAATCAAGAATAAATTTACAAAGATTTTCTTTGTTATGAAAACAGTTAAGTTTTCCAAGGTACTTTATAAACAACTTTATTTCGATAACAATCACTTATATATCTCACTATGAATAATCCTTATAGTGATGAAAATTTAATTTTTCTCGAGTGATACTATTGTATCTTATAAAAACAATGTGTGATCTGCAAAAGAGTGATGAATAGTTGTTCACCAAGAACTAACTACAATATAATAGGAAATGAGCTTAGCCACTTTATCATGAGGTTCATGACCTCGATGGCACTCGATAAGAATAATCTACAACGTAACTCAAATCAAGATGAGTACTTGTTCAATGGTTGCGTCACTAATGCGAACATTAGGATGAAGCAATAAAGGATAGGTAACATCGATACATGTAGAATTTAGCAATCAAAGGTAGTCTTTTCATTAATCACAAACAAGTCAAATTGTACCGTAACACATTACGTGTCACTATGTCATACAATTCCAATAACTCATCCTACCAACTGATGTCTCAGTTAAGTTAGGGATTCTTAAAAGATACCACAATGAATACTAATCTACAAGAGTCATTAGGTGTTCCACATGTCCCGAAAGATCCATCGGTCCCAATTTAGAAGAAGATTTCTTCAATTTATTTATTGGACACTGGGCATCCTCATCATTGGACAATGGCCTAGGAACAACACTTAATACGAATCAATAATCAATTAAAACCTTATAATTCAATCACATGACTTAACGATCTCCTCTTATCAATCTCATATTCCATACGGGTAAATTTTTTTTTTACTTTATTCAAGTTTCAACCAAATCATACTCAATGCGATATCCTACATCATTCTCCAATACTTTCAACCTTATTCTTAGACCTTAATAGGGCAATAAAGGCTCGATATAATCAACACTTAATTTCCAATCCTATAGCTCTTACAACGATAGTTATCAAATGAGTCACTAGTATGAAATGACTCACACCTTCAATTAGACTTCTCGGAAAGGTACTAGTGGCATGAGGCTTTTGGGTAATGGTTCCATTGACAGCCTTAAGTGCAACATTCACCCTTTCGATTCTCAAATTTAAGAATTGGGTGACAACGAATCAGATGACACCTTTCCAGGTGGTAACGTTTTGTCAAACTTCACTCTATAAGGAAAGATCGTCATGACATCGATATCAGATTTAATCTCGCGAACTCTTCTTTAATATCACAATCAACTAATATCAACATTTCTACGAATATCAACTGGGATCATAAATATCCACAACTTGGTTTAGATCTAGGATAGCTCGAATTCCTACGAGAATAGCTTCGATTAATTTACTAGGGGATTTAGGGTTCCTTGTGACAATCTACGTCGTATAAATACCTCGTATAAATATCAAAATAATCATCAAACAATCATGTAATAAAATTACATCATATATATATATATATATATATATATATATATATATATATATATATATATATATATATATATATATATATATATATATATATATATATATATATATATATATATATATATATATATATATATATATATATATATATATATATATATATATATATATATATATATATATATATATATATATATATATATATATATATATATATATAATCCAAGTTATATATATATATTAAAATAACACTTCTCAGTTTGGCCTTGTCGGTAACTCGGGAATTCTTCGGCACCGTTATAGTCAAAAGATTTTTAGACATTTTGTGAAAAATGTTTATAGTTAAAAGATTTTGAAATGTTTTATTCAAAACCTTGGTTTTAAAAATCTTTCGTTCTCTATAACGAGAGCTCTGATACCAAACTGTAACACCCCCAAATTTATACAATTCAATACAGCGGAAGACTCGTTGGTGTTACGGGATAGCACATTACTCACATCATAGACAACGCATAAAAATCGCGTCGTTTATAAATAAATCATTTCCATTCATAAATATCAAAGATACATAGGTCCCAAGTCATAGTCATTTCATACAATTTTACAAAATATTTGAATGGAAATTATTGTTTAAGTGCGGGCCATGAATTCTTGTTGTCTTCCTGAGAATTACCTTCAAGTACCTGAGATAAAACATGTTAAAAGAAAAGGTCAGCGAAAAGGCCGAGTGAATTCATAGAGTTTAATAAAATCCATCAATATAACATCGGTATATAATTATTACCGAAATCATTTTGTACAAATCTTTATAATAGGCCATAAAATAGCCAAAGTCATTTTATACAAATCTTTATCAAAAATCATAATATAGGCATTTGCCTTCAAAATCATTATACGAGCCAATGTCGTAAAAACATCATACAATACGTTTTATAATGTTGTATAAAGTTAAATAAAAACCATTATATGAATATGGTTATGAAAAACCAAAACACGAACATAATATCAATAGTAAGACCCCATATTGCTAGTCAGGCAATATATCATAATTCGGTGCGTATAGCAGTATTTCGTTAATTGGATTATTATAAGCCGCATGACATTGTTACCTTACTAGAACAAACAACGGGTAGCTAGCCCGAAACTCATTTGCCCATCTAAATTAGTGTGTCGTCACAAAGTTCACGCTGTGTAAATCTTCTCATACATAAATTCGCTTACCAATCAATGTGGCACGACGGGGATCAACCGTCAAGGCGCGAACTGGGGTGATCGTCCCCAAATAGTACTATTATATGCATAAGCGTTTACCAAATCGCGGTAGTTCACAATTCATGCTAATGGGACTTTTAGTGACATAACCTAACTTTAATAATCCATTTTATCTCATTATCGGGTCGTATAATCATTCATCGGGTCATACACTCATTCGAGTCCAAATCAATAAACAAACAATCAGGACAAATGGCGTCCTATTTTATCAAAACTAACATGTTATCTCCCTCACGGGTTTCTAAAACATTTCATAAAAACATTTAAAAGAGTGTGAGGCTATGAACTCACGTTGATGTGGGAAGGCGGTTATCGGCGATTCGGATGTACGGTACGTGCTTCAATCACGGAAACCTAGACAAATAATACTTGTCTTAGACTCTTTTCCAATGACTTTATAAAAATAACAATTATGTATACATATGATGATTATATATATATATATGATGATCAAGTGGGTTTACATATTCTCTTTTACTCATTTTAGTGTTTATGCATTGGTAACTTCTCACTAGTTTGCTAGTTTTACCTATTTACGTGTTTTAGGTCCAATAAGCCTATTATAAGTTCATTAACTTATATTAATCCATTTCATACTTTCATTATCAGTATTTATACTTTACATATTGGGCCCAAATAGGTTAAGCCCAATAAATAAGTTTATAAGTGTTTTAGCCCATTTTGTTGTATCATTAGTCCAATAACGTTAACTTAGCCCGTTAATGTCCGTATGTTATATAGTTCGGGTTTTATCGGTTTTTACTTGTTATATATGTATATATATCAGTATATGAGTTTATAAAAGTTTACATTAGACGGGTCCAACCGTCTAAGTTTTATTTAACAAAAATGTTAATTTTACGGTAATAGCCGAAAAAGTCGTAAAAATCATGTTTATAGTTTTATAACTTATAAAACTTATCAAACTACCATTTTTATAAAATGTCCATTTATTTATCCTTATACATATTTATATAAATGTATTATATAAGTTAGTGGGTTTTAATTCACATTTTATACTATTTTTATTTGAGTGCTTATAAAATACTATTATACTTTAATTTCCCAAAATCTGATTTTTACTTTCATGTTCACCAAAACAACCATATCTAGAGTTCTATATGGAGATAGAAGCCCAAATTTTTATGGCATAAACTACACGATATGTGCTCCATTTAACTATTATGGCTACTGTTGAATCAGCCTCTAAGTATTTTATAAAATTCGTCCAAGACAGTGTACTCAGATTTGCACTCTAAACTTGTTTTGATCATATCTCACTTATTTTTATGATTCCATTGCATGGCCAACTCCCACATGTGTACAAGACATATTACTTACTGTATATCCATTAATCAGTGCTATTTTATCAGTTCATCATATGGTTATTTACTGTTTTTATACAGCCTACTAATTTAAGCAAGATTAACCACTTTTACATATAGTTTTTCATCTTTTTACCCATGTTTATCAACACCAAATCCCCACAAAATACTTTTATCATCATATATTCATCATATACATATACAATAGGAAAGAAAATACATGATTACATAATCAAAATAACAAGAGGATGGGAAGAACAATCTTTATACCACCATGATGATTTAGGTTGTGATCAAGACATGGATTTTGATCTCACAACTTGTGATAAACCAATATCATCTTCAAGTCCACCAATCTTCAAGAACTCCTTGTGGAAAATCAGCCCTAAGACTCTATAGAAACTCCTCTTTGGATGTTATAATCACCTCCAATCAACAAGTCTTTAACTAAGCTTCGACATATGTTGATCATAGCTTAAGTTCATGGTTAAAAATTTGAGGATGATGGTGTTTAGTGGTGGTGGTGGGACGGCACAAATGGAGATAGGGAGGAGAGTGGAAGTTGTTTTGCATGAGAGAAATGAAAGAAAATGGTTTGGTTGATGGTTTTGAGGTAAGCTTAGCTTACATTGTAAGCTTAAGCAACAAGTGTAAGTATTTAGCTTATAAGTTTGCCACATCTTGTGATGTGGTGTCTTGTGTAGCCGTCTCATATAGTGGGGTGGGACAAGTGTACACTTGTCTCATCCCACTAATTTACAGGTATTTATCGATTCTAGTTTCCTCGATTTGTGTGCCCTCGGGTCGTTTTACGAAAAATATTTTTATAAATTATGAATCAACGGCACAAAACGAATCTAATAAAAATAATTGTCTCATCAAAAACGGAGTTCGAAAACGTAAATACGTAATCCTAAGGTTTTCGGTTTAGTCGTAAATGACGTTAAATTATTCACGTAAGTCCTAATCTCTTCTCGTAAATTTGTGAGTTTATGAACTAACTCAAATTTAAAATCCCAAAATAATATTCACGGATAAATTTATTTTCTGAAATGTCGGACTGTCACCAAAAGCGGTGTATGTAAACGTAAGCACGTAACGTAGAATCCTCCGGTTTAGACGTAGTCGATGCTACTTCAAGATGTAAAATCCAAATTTCTTCCCAAAAATAAGTGAGTTCATATTAAAACATTAAAATAATGTTTTTGAAGGATACTTGAGAATAAAATATCAACCATAAATTGACGGATTGTCACATAGTTGATTGAATCTCGTTAACACAAAGCCAAACCGATCTAAGTTTGGGATCAACAAGTGGTATCAGATCTTGTTGAGGAACTTTGATCAAAAGAACGCCAAAACCCTAATCGCATAAAACCCTAATTTTTCAAAACCCTAAAATCATCATGTCGACCACAAACTCAGAAACTCAAAGTCAAGGATCCTCTAATCATAACCTCAAAATCCACATGCTTGATCCTGACAACTTTGAACTATGGAAGGTCAATTTTGAGAAATATCTCCAAGTGGATAACTATGTTATCTAGGAGGTTGTTGAACTTGGAAACAAGTTCAACCAGGCACAGAAGATCTTGGATTCCATTGAAAAACGGAGAACAACCAATGCTAAGCCTAAAGACTTGCTTCCAAGACATAAAGATGGAAGAGCTACCTCAGCTGCAAAGGTAGCTGACAGAAGGCTTGATATGAAGGCATTTAGCATTCTTAAACTAGCTCTTGGAAATAAACAGCAACATAAGGTCTGAAGGTATGAATCTACTAAGGAACTTTGGGAAGCCCTTGAGACTACCTTTGGTGGAAATTAGGACAATCTCAAACAAAGAAAGAATCAGTTGGTAATGGAGTTTACAGTCTCTAAAGCTCGTCCTAATGAAAATCTAAGTGAGGTAAGAAGTCGACTTCAAGACATCACTAGCATATTGGCATTCATGGAAACTAAATTTGAAGATGATGATGCTAATGCTGCTTTTCTTGGAGCTCTTGGAGATGGTTGGGAAATTCATGCCAAGTCAATGATTGCAACAAAAGCTTACTAGAATTTGACTTTTGATGATATCTACAATCAATTGAAGGTCATGGAACCTGAAGTTCTGCTTAACCAAGGAAGTAAAACACCTTCTGGAAGCATGGCTTTTATTTCCTACAATGACTCTTCAAACGTTGAAAAATCTTCAGCAGATTGACTTCTCATGACAACGGATCTACAGCCGCTGACACATATGATTATGCATCACCAAGTCTTAAACTAGCTGGAATGGACTTGGATACTATATGTGCATATATTGCTTCTTTGCCCAATGGATCTCTAGTTTCTTTTGAAGATCTTCAGCAAATTAGTGATATTGATCTTGAGGAGATGGATATCAAGTGGAATATGGCACTTAGCAGTATAAGAGCCAGTAGGTGGAACAAGAGATTTGGCAAGAAGATGACTTTCAATAGCAAAGAAACTGTTGAATTTGATAAATTCAAAGTTGAGTGTTTCAACTGTCATAGAATGGGACACTTTGCTAGAGAATGTAGATCTCCTATTAGGAATGATAAAGGACAGAATGCTAGACAGAATGTCAAGATTGAAGATGTTAAACCAAAAGCTATGGTAGCTATGCAAGGTATTGATGGCATTGGATTTTATTAGAGCTTTCAGTACAAGAATGTGGTGGAGAACCAAGCTTTGGATGATGAGAAGGATGAAGAGCATTTTCAATATGCTCTCATGGCCAGATCTTCTTCTTCATCCGATAATGAGGTATATGATGATGCTTTTTGTAGTAAAGGTTGTAGATTAAACACTGATAAACTTAATAAAGAGGTTTTAAAGTTACATCTGATATTCTTGGTTTAAATATCACTATTTCAAACTAAAAAAGGGGGTTTGCACAATAAGATGGGAGGGTGCAAGAATATAAGAACATGGAATTTAATCAATAGGATAAACTAACTGTTCTAAAAAGAGATCTAGCACTTAGTCATAAGGACAAAGCTTCTTATATGGAAGCTAACACTAAATTGAAACTTAAGATGGATGAGTCCATTGAAGCTAGAGAGAATATAGGGATTGAAATTGAAGAGTTTGAAAAAGCTAGTCAAACCCTAAAAAAGGTCGTAAGTGAGCAAAGAATACCCTAAAGACATGTCTGGGATTGGGATGCTTGCAAAGGAATATGATTATGTCCCACCCCCAGTTGGTGATTTCTATGGGGTTTCTAAGAAAGACTTGTTATGGACTGATATTCCAGAATTCCAAGTGGAAGAATTTATTCCTCCACCACGTGTGCTCACCCCAGTAGAGGAATATAAGAAAAGGTGACTGACCTTGAGCAATGGAAGAAAGCCAACCCTATTCTTTGTTAAGGGTGGTGTTCTTAGTGATGAATCAACTGAACCTAAACCCATTGTTTTCACTAACCCTACTACAAGAAAACCTGTTGATCTTGGCTCTCCAACAAAAAGCAAATCTAGTGTTAAATATGTTGAAATGTATAGAAAACCTAGATCACCAAAGAGTCAAGCTAGTGTTAATGGGACGGGATTTTATCAACCTAGACCTAAAGTTATGCCTAGAAAGGCTTGTTACACATGTGGGCGCTTCTCTCATCTGGCCTATAAGTGTGTCAGGGAATTCAAACCAACCGCTGACAATAGGTCAACCACTGTCACAATAAGCCTTATGTCTACAATAGACCACAGGCCACTAGACCAACTCCTTTTTTCTCTAAGGCATGTAATACCCAAGGCCAAAGGCCCTTCCAAAAGACGAACACTTGGTCTAACAAACAGTAGGTTCCTGTAGCAAACCCTAATTCATCTGCTAACAGGGATAATTCACCTGCTGACAGGGCAAGAAAAGCCGCTGAAGAACTAGGTTTGGTATGAAAATGCCACAATTAGCAGCTGTCAGACCCCATGTTAGACCTAGTAATAATATGTATCTACAAAAAAGGGACAAGGGTCTAAGGCATCATCCAATTTAACATGGAGACCAAAACAAGAACAGTCATCAAATTTAATGGTGTCTCTATGTCGACGTACAGTTGGTATTCGGCCCGGCCCATCAGGCCCGCGGCCCACACACATCTAAATTATCCTTCAAGAAACCCTAGCACTATATAAACAAGGCGAGGGGTCTCATTCTACATGAGGTTCTCTCTCTTAACCACATCTCTTATACAATATATCAATCAAATACTAACTTGACCGTCGGAGGTGGACCCCGGGGCTCCGGCCTCGGGTCCACGTCTAACCGGTTTACCTTTGTTTGCAGCATTACTCAGGACCCGGAAAGACGACAAACGGCCCAGGAGAGTCGTCACACTAGCCTAGCCAAATTATGCTCCAACAAGTTGGCGCCATCCGTGGGACGATGAACAACTATGTTTCGTACTCTCACGTTACCGAAAAGCAAAATTCAATGCAAAAGGCGGTAATTCTAACTCTCATAATTTACATATTATTCGAAGCTTGTTCTCATGATGGGATTCGGGTGATTTTCTTGTGTGTAAATTTTTTATTGTCGCAATACTTTTGCCATGCAGTATTAGCCGACAAATATGGCCAACGTATCATTTGCTATAATTGTATATTACTATGAATTGTTAAACCAATAAACCCATCATCATGGATAAAATCCGCCCTAGTTTACTCTGATTTTTCATTGTTAAAAGACCTTAGTTGCGAGGCTACCAATGGGTGATATTCTGTTTCTTGGAACGGATATTTTTTTTTATCGATAACAAATATTATCAATTTTTAATCTGACGATAAAGATATTACGTAAATCTTTTTCATAGTTATCAATTATCTGTTATTTTTTTGGTAACAAGATATTACCAATAGTTTTATTTTGATAATAAAGATATCATCTAAATCTCGCACTCTCATGTTATCGGAAAGTAGAAATTTAAACCTTTTCTGTTCTACGCCGAATGTGGGTAAATTTGAAACCTTTTTTTTTAATTTTTCACTCATTGATATATTTTTGTTAAGCTGGTAAATTTAAACCTTTTGTGCTTGAGCGTATTTTAGCTATGCATTAAAGGTGGGTAATAATTTTATCACTGGATGATTTAATATTTTGTAGCCGTGAATACGTATCCAAATTTTTAACAAATCTCATATGTTTGATAAAGTGATATGCATGTTTCCTATATATGGAAAATATGTTTAATAAATATATATTATATCAAACTCGGTTATGGCATGTCCAGCCGCGCTCGTCCACACGTTTGTGCTTATTTTATTTTTTAACTACGGTCGTGAACCGCGTCTTCCGTAATTAATCCGCAAATTCGGGTATATTGTTTATATTAAAAAGGATATTACATATATCATTTAAATTACTACAAGATATTATTTATCTTTTTTCTATTTGGATATGATATATCCCGATATTATTTATTTATAAAAGATATTTTGTATATCTTTTAAATCGGTGAGATATATTACATATATTTTCTTTAAATAGTATATTTTATTTGTCATCCGCGGTCATGGTACATCCATCCGCATTTATGTGCACGTTTCAAATATCTTTATCCTACGGGCGTACATGTACTTATCGTTCCCAAGCGGAATAAGAGGATTGAGTGAACCTAATAATTCAACTTGTCGTGTAAGAGGGTTGCAAACCCAGCGACCACGGATCATGTATCCTTGTTAGACACCTTGCTATCAAGACGTTGTAGTAAGTTACGCAAACCACATGACTCATGATGGACTTGCAAAAGACACATTGTGCACGTCTAACAATATTTTTGTCAAAACTTTGACTGTCCTTATGGTAGTAGCGGTACGCCGCACGTAATGACATAGCTCATTCCATAGGTTAGTTAAGATACGTCTTATACTATGTGACAATTCGCGACTATGGCAAGACCCATCCGCGTTGGTTCGCACGTTCGAACCCAATTCCTATCTTTTGTACGCGACTATGGTGCGTCCATTCGCGTTGGTCTAAACGACCGTCATTTTTTTTGAATTCTTGATTAAGTTTAATACTACTAATCGAGTGTAGCACCATTAAACTTGGGGGGGCTACTAGGATATAATAATACCACTATTTATGTGCACATCACACAAATATATTTGGAAGTATTCCTTCACCGCAGGAGTCCGCCTTCTGCAAGTTTATTCATTTGCCATGGAAGTATCTCTTTCATTAGCTTAATCCTTCGCCGCGGAAGTACTCTTTTCGCGCGCTTGTTTTTGCGCCATGGAAGTATCTCTTCCATTGGCTTTTTCCTCCGCCGCGGAAGTCCTCCTTCCGCGCGCTTATTCCTTTTCCATGGAAGTATCTCTTCCATTGGCTTTTTCCTCCGCCGCGGAAGTCCTCCTTCCACGCGCTTATTCCTTTGCCATGGAAGTATCTCTTCCATTGGCTTATTCCTTCGCCGCGGAAGTACTCCTTCTACGCGCTTGTTTCTGCGCCATGGAAGTATTTCTTCCATTGGCTTATGCCTTTGCCACGGAAGTATCTCTTACGTTGGCTTATTCATGCGCCGTGAAAGTATTCTTCCACGTGCTCGTTATCTTTCGCCGTGGAAGTATCTCATATACGTGCTCATAATTTTTGCCGTGGACGTATCTCTTCCACGTGCTTATTATTTTCGCCGTGGAAGTATCTCTTCCACGTGCTCATTATCTTTCACCGTGGAAGTATTCTTCCACGGGCTCATTCTCCTTCGCTGTGGAAGTACTCTTCCACTGGCGCCTTATTTTCGCCGTGGAAGTATTCTTCCACGTGCTCGTTATTTTTCGCCGTGGAAATACTCTTCCCCGTACTCATTATCTTTCGCCGTGGAAGTATTCTTCCACGGGCTCATTCTCCTTCGCCGTGGAAGTACTCTTCCACTGGCGCCTTATTTTCGCCGTGGAATTATTTCTTCCACGTACTTATTATTTTCTCCGTGGAAGTATCTCTTCCACGAGCTCATTCTCCTTCGCCGTGAAAGTACTCTTCCACTGGCGCCTTATTTCGCCGTGGAAGTATTCTTCCACGTGCTCGTTATTTTTCGCCGTGGAAGTACTCTTCCACGTACTCATTATCTTTCTCCGTGGAAGTATTCTTCCACGGGCTCATTCTCCTTCACCGTGGAAGTACTCTTCCACTGGCGCCTTATTTTCGTCGTGGAAGTATCTCTTCCACGTGCTTATTATTTTCATCGTGAAATTATCTCTTCCACGGGCTCATTCTCCTTCGCCGTGGAAGTACTCTTCCACTGGCGCCTTATTTTCGTCGTGGAAGTATTCTTCCACGTGCTCGTTATTTTTCGCCGTGGAAGTACTCTTCCACGTACTCATTATCTTTCGCCGTGGAAGTATTCTTTCACGGGCTCATTATCTTTCGCCGTGGAAGTACTCTTCCATTGGCGGCTTATTTTCGCCGTGGAAGTATCTCTTCCACGTGCTTATTATTTTCGTCGTGGAAGTATCTCTTACACGTGCTCATTATCTTTCACCGTGGAAGTATTCTTCCACGGGCTCATTCTCCTTCGCCGTGGAAGTACTCTTCCACTGGCGCCTTATTTTCGTTGTGGAAGTATTCTTCCACGTGCTCGTTATCTTTCGCCGTAGAAGTATTCTTCCACGTGCTCGTTATCTTTCACCGTGGAAGTATTCTTCCACGGGCTCATTCTCCTTCGCCATGAAAGTACTCTTCCACTGGCGCCTTATTTTCGCCGTGGAAGTATTCTTCCACGTGCCTTTTAATTTTCGCCGTGGAAGTAATCTTCCACGTACTCATTATCTTTCGCCATGGAAGTATTCTTCCATGGGCTCATTCTCCTTCGCCGTGGAAGTACTCTTCCACTGGCGCCTTATTTTCGCCGTAAGAGTATCTCTTCCACGTGATTATTATTTTTGTCGTGGAAGTATCTCTTCCACGGGCTCATTCTCCTTCGTCGTGGAAGTACTCTTCTACTGGCGCCTTATTTTCCCCGTGGAAGTATTCTTCCCTGTGCTCGTTATTTTTCGCCGTGGAAGTACTCTTCCACCTACTCATTATCTTTCGCCGTGGAAGTATTCTTCCACGGGATCATTCTCCTTCGCCATGGAAGTACTCTTCTACTGGCGCCTTATTTTCATCGTGGAAGTATCTCTTCCACGTGCTCATTATGTTTCACCGTGGAAGTATTCTTCCACGGGCTCATTCTCCTTCGCCGTGGATGTACTCTTCCACTGGCGCCTTATTTTAGCTATGGAAGTATTCTTCCACGTGCTCGTTATCTTTCGCCGTGGAAGTATTCTTCCACGTGCTCGTTATCTTTCGCCGTGGAAGTATTCTTCCATGTGCTCATTATTATTCGTCGTGGAAGTACTCTTCCACGTACTCATTATTTTCGCCGTGGAAGTACTTTTCCACGTACTCATTATCTTTCGCGTGGAAGTATTCTTCCACGGGCTCATTCTCTTTCGCCGTGGAAGTACTCTTCCACTGGCGCCTTATTTTCGTCGTGGAAGTATCTCTTCTAAGTGCTTATTATTTTCATTGTGAAATTATCTCTTCCACGGGCTCATTCTCCTTCGCCGTAGAAGTACTCTTCCACTGGCGCCTTATTTTCGTCGTGGAAGTATTCTTCCACGTGCTCGTTATTTTTCGCCGTGGAAGTACTCTTCCACGTACTCATTATCTTTCGCCGTGGAAGTATTCTTCCACGGGCTCATTATCTTTCGCCGTGGAAGTACTCTTCCACTGGCGGCTTATTTTCGCCGTGGAAGTATCTCTTCCACGTGCTTATTATTTTCGTCGTGGAAGCATCTCTTCCACGTGCTCATTATCTTTCACCGTGGAAGTATTCTTCCACGGGCTCATTCTCCTTCGCCGTGGAAGTACTCTTCCACTAGCGCCTTATTTTCGTTGTGGAAGTATTCTTCCACGTGCTCGTTATCTTTCGCCGTGGAAGTATTCTTCCACGTGCTCGTTATCTTTCACCGTGGAAGTATTCTTCCACGGGCTTATTCTCTTTCGCCGTGGAAGTACACTTCCACTGGCGCCTTATTTTCGCCGTGGAAGTATTCTTCCACGTGCCTGTTATTTTTCGCCGTGGAAGTAATCTTCCACGTACTCATTATCTTTCGCCGTGGAAGTATTCTTCCATGGGTTCATTCTCCTTCGCCGTGGAAGTACTCTTCCACTGGCGCCTTATTTTTGCCGTGGAAGTATCTCTTCCACGTGATTATTATTTTCGTCGTGGAAGTATCTCTTCCACGGGCTCATTCTCCTTCGTCGTGGAAGTACTCTTCCACTGGCGCCTTATTTTCCCCGTGGAAGTATTCTTCCATGTGCTCGTTATTTTTCGCCGTGGAAGTACTCTTCCACGTACTCATTATCTTTCGTCGTGGAAGTATTCTTCCACGGGATCATTCTCCTTCGCCGTGGAAGTACTCTTCCACTGGCGCCTTATTTTCACCGTGGAAGTATCTCTTCCACGTGCTCATTATCTTTCAACGTGGAAGTATTCTTCCACGGGCTCATTCTCCTTCGCCGTGGAAGTACTCTTCCACTGGCGCCTTATTTTAGCTATGGAAGTATTCTTCCACGTGCTCGTTATCTTTCGCCGTGGAAGTATTCTTCCACGTGCTCGTTATCTTTCGCCGTGGAAGTATTCTTCCATGTGCTCATTATTATTCGTCGTGGAAGTACTCTTCCACGTACTCATTATTTTCGCCGTAAAAGTACTTTTCCACGTACTCATTATCTTTCGCCGTGGAAGTATTCTGCCACGGGCTCATTCTCTTTCGCCGTGGAAGTACTCTTCCACGTGCTCATTACCTTTCGCCGTGGAAGTATCTCTTCCACGTGCTCATTATCTTTCGCCGTGGAAGTACTTTTCCACGTGCTCGTTATCTTCGCTGTGGAAGTATCTCTTACACGTGCTCATTATCTTTCGCCGTGGAAGTACTCTTCTACGTGCTCATTACCTTTCGCCGTGGAAGTATCTCTTCCACGTGCTCATTATCTTTCGCCGTGGAAGTACTTTTTCACGTGCTCGTTATCTTCGCCGTGGAAGTATCTCTTCCACGTGCTCATTATCTTTCGTCGTGGAAGTACTCTTCCACGTGCTCATTACCTTTCGCCATGGAAGTATCTCTTCCACGTGCTCATTATCTTTCGCCGTGGAAGTATCTCTTTCACGTGCTCATTATCTTCGCCGTGGAAGTATCTCTTCCACGTGCTTATTATCTTCGCCGTGGAAGTATCTCTACCACGTGCTCATTACCTTTCGCTATGGAAGTATCTCTTCCACGTGCTCATTATCTTTCGCCGTGGAAGTATATCTTTCACGTGCTCATTATCTTCGCCGTGGAAGTATCTCTTCCACGTGCTTATTATCTTCGCCGTGGAAGTATCTCTTCCACTTGCTCATTACCTTTCGTCGTGGAAGTATCTCTTCCACGTGCTCATTACCTTTCGTCGTGGAAGTATCTCTTCCACGTGCTCATTATCTTTCGTCGTGGAAGTACTTTTCCACGTGCTCGTTATCTTCGCCGTGGAAGTATCTCTTCCACGCGCTCATTATCTTTCGTCGTGGAAGTACTCTTCCACGTGCTCGTTACCTTTCGCCGTGGAAGTATCTCTTCCACGTGCTCCTTATCTTTCGCCGTGGAAGTATTCTTCCACGTGCTCGTTATCTTTCACCGTGGAAGTATTCTTCCACGGGCTCATTCTCCTTCGCCATGAAAGTACTCTTCCACTGGCAGCTTATTTTCGCCGTGGAAGAATTCTTCCACGTGCCTGTTATTTTTCGCCGTGGAAGTAATCTTCCACGTACTCATTATCTTTCGCCGTGGAAGTATTCTTCCATGGGCTCATTCTCCTTCGTCGTGGAAGTACTCTTCCACTGGCGCCTTATTTTCGCCGTGGAAGTATCTCTTCCACGTGATTATTATTTTCGTCGTGGAAGTATCTCTTCCACGGGCTCATTCTCCTTCGTCGTGGAAGTACTCTTCCACTGGCGCCTTATTTTCCCCGTGGAAGTATTCTTCCATGTGCTCGTTATTTTTCGCCGTGGAAGTACTCTTCCACGTACTCATTATCTTTCGCCGTGGAAGTATTCTTCCACGGGATCATTCTCCTTCGTCGTGGAAGTACTCTTCTACTGGCGCCTTATTTTCACCGTGGAAGTATCTCTTCCACGTGCTCATTATGTTTCACCGTGGAAGTATTCTTCCACGGGCTCATTCTCCTTCGCCGTGGAAGTACTCTTCAACTGGCGCCTTTTTTTAGCTATGGAAGTATTCTTCCACGTGCTCGTTATCTTTCGCCATGGAAATATTCTTCCACGTGCTCGTTATCTTTCACCGTGGAAGTATTCTTCCATGTGCTCATTATTATTCGTCGTGGAAGTACTCTTCCACGTACTCATTATTTTCGTCGTGGAAGTACTTTTCCACGTACTCATTATCTTTCACCGTGGAAGTATTCTTCCACGGGCTCATTCTCTTTCGCCGTGGAAGTACTCTTCCACTGGCGCCTTATTTTCGTCGTGGAAGTATCTCTTCCAAGTGCTTATTATTTTCATCGTGAAATTAACTCTTCCACGGGCTCATCCCTTCGCCGTAGAAGTACTCTTCCACTGACGCCTTATTTTCGTCGTGGAAGTATTCTTCCACGTGCTCGCTATTTTTCGCCGTGGAAGTACTCTTCCACGTACTCATTATCTTTCGCCGTGGAAGTATTCTTCCACGGGCTCATTATCTTTCGCCGTGGAAGTACTCTTCCACTGGCGGCTTATTTTCGCCGTGGAAGTATCTCTTCGACGTGCTTATTATTTTCGTCGTGGAAGCATCTCTTCCACGTGCTCATTATCTTTCACCGTGGAAGTATTCTTCCACGGGCTCATTCTCCTTCGCCGTGGAAGTACTCTTCCACTGGCGCCTTATTTTCGTTGTGGAAGTATTCTTCCACGTGCTCGTTATCTTTCGCCGTGGAAGTATTCTTCCACGTGCTCGTTATCTTTCACCGTGGAAGTATTCTTCCACGGGCTCATTCTCCCTCGCCGTGGAAGTACTCTTCCACTGGCGCCTTATTTTCGCCGTGGAAGTATTCTTCCACGTGCCTGTTATTTTTCGCCGTGGAAGTAATCTTCCACGTACTCATTATCTTTCGCCGTGGAAGTATTCTTCCATGGGTTCATTCTCCTTCGCCGTGGAAGTACTCTTCCACTGGCGCCTTATTTTTGCCGTGGAAGTATCTCTTCCACGTGATTATTATTTTCGTCGTGGAAGTATCTCTTCCACGGGCTCATTCTCCTTTGTCGTGGAAGTACTCTTCCACTGGCGCCTTATTTTCCCCGTGGAAGTATTCTTCCATGTGCTCGTTATTTTTCGCCGTGGAAGTACTCTTCCACGTATTCATTATCTTTCGCCGTGGAAGTATTCTTCCACGGGATCATTCTCCTTCGCCGTGGAAGTACTCTTCCACTGGCGCCTTATTTTCACCGTGGAAGTATCTCTTCCACGTGCTCATTATCTTTCACCGTGGAAGTATTCTTCCACGGGCTCATTCTCCTTCGCCGTGGAAGTACTCTTCCACTGGCGCCTTATTTTAGCTATGGAAGTATTCTTCCACGTGCTCGTTATCTTTCGTCGTGGAAGTATTCTTCCACGTGCTCGTTATCTTTTGCCGTGGAAGTATTCTTCCATGTGCTCATTATTATTCGTCGTGGAAGTACTCTTCCACGTACTCATTATTTTCGCCGTAAAAGTACTTTTCCACGTACTCATTATCTTTCGCCGTGGAAGTATTCTTCCACGGGCTCATTCTCTTTCGCCGTGGAAGTACTCTTCCACGTGCTCATTACCTTTTGCCGTCGAAGTATCTCTTCCACGTGCTCATTATCTTTCGCCGTGGAAGTACTTTTCCACGTGCTCGTTATCTTCGCCGTGGAAGTATCTCTTCCACGTGCTCATTATCTTTCGCCGTGGAAGTACTCTTCCACGTGCTCATTACCTTTCGCCGTGGAAGTATCTCTTCCACGTGCTCATTATCTTTCGCCGTGGAAGTACTTTTTCACGTGCTCGTTATCTTCGCCGTGGAAGTATCTCTTCCACGTGCTCATTATCATTCGTCGTGGAAGTACTCTTCCACGTGCTCATTACCTTTCGCCATGGAAGTATCTCTTCCACGTGCTCATTATCTTTCGCCGTGGAAGTATCTCTTTCACGTGCTCATTATCTTCGCCGTGGAAGTATCTCTTCCACGTGCTTATTATCTTCGCCGTGGAAGTATCTCTTCCACGTGCTCATTACCTTTCGCTATGGAAGTTTCTCTTCCACGTGCTCATTATCTTTCGCCGTGGAAGTATATCTTTCACGTGCTCATTATCTTCGCCGTGGAAGTATCTCTTCCACGTGCTTATTATCTTCGCCGTGGAAGTATCTCTTCCACGTGCTCATTACCTTTCGTCGTGGAAGTATCTCTTCCACGTGCTCATTATCTTTCGCCGTGGAAGTACTTTTCCACGTGCTCGTTATCTTCGCCGTGGAAGTATCTCTTCCACGTGCTCATTATCTTTCGTCGTGGAAGTACTCTTCCACGTGCTCGTTACCTTTCGCCGTGGAAGTATCTCTTCCACGTGCTCATTATCTTTCGCCGTGGAAGTATCTCTTTCACGTGCTCATTATCTTCGCCGTGGAAGTATCTCTTTATTATCTACGCCGTGGAAGTATCTCTTCCACGTGCTCGCTATCTTCGCCGTGGAAGTATCTCTTCCACGTGCTTATTATCTTCTCCGTGGAAGTATTCTTCCACGTGCTCGTTTTCTTCGTCATGGAAGTATCTCTTCTACGTGCTTCTTATCTTCGCCGTTGAAGTATCTCTTCCACGTGCTTCTTATCTTCGCCGTGAAAGTATCTCTTCAACGTGCTTATTATCTTCGTCGTGGAAGTATCTCTTCCACGTGCTTCTTATCTTCTCCGTGGAAGTATCTCTTCCACGTGCTCATTATTTTCTCCGTGGAAGTATTCTTCCATGGCGCATCGTTATTTTCGCCGTGGAAGTATTCTTCCACGGCGCATCGTTATCTTTTGCCATGGAAGTACGCCTTCCACTTGCTCATTCTGCCACAGAAGTACGTCTTCTGTTGGTTCATATCTTTGTTACGGAAGTACGTCTTTCGTGATTAATTATTTGGCCCGGCTGAGAGTAAATTTCCAAAATTTACATCGTTTATACTTAATTAGATGGAGCCTGATCAACTATGTTTAATCCAGGAAAAACTGTGACAAATTTTGGAAGTGGTTATCAAATGCCGTGGCCATAAAACGGATGTAATATCCGCATCATTTGCCACAGTAGTTGAATTCTGTTGGCCTTAAGACGAATGCAATATTTGCATTATGTTGCATCATCTGTGGGTACAAGAAGTACGCCTTCAAAATATTCACAGTGCAACATACGGGTTCCACTTCCACCTTCACAAAACCTTATTATCATCCTCACGTTAGGGATAAATAAGAATGATACCTTGCCAATGCCAGTGTTACCCCGGCTATAGAACACGCTTTCTTCTTACGGGGTCCTTACCGTCTAATAACGAGAAACTAAGAATTCAAGCACAACCGCCTGTCTTACGTATACGTGTTTTCCCATTTCTTTCGACGTGGATATGCTTACAGGTAGCGGATATGGTGTAATGTCTAGTAACCTCGGTGATAACCTCGCATACTTGACTAGGGGGACATGATGACGTATAGTGGCTATGCTCACTATTCGTAACCGCAAACCATCAACTTTTCGCTAAAAGTAGCCCATTACGAGTGGAGCCATATGTTACGGACAACCCACGAGGATGTCCTAGCAGCAAGCCACACGCGGTTGTTTAGTAAGCATGATATACGAATGAGTCTAGCATAACATGATCATGGACCATATCATACTAGACTGGGGGACATGTAGACGTACAGTTGGTATTCGGCCTGGCCCAACAGGCCCGCGGCCCACACACATCTAACTTATCCTTCAAGAAACCCTAGCACTATATAGCCAAGGCTAGGGGTCTCATTCTACATGAGGTTCTCTCTCTTAACCACACCTCTTATACAATATATCAATCAAATACTAACTTGACCGTCGAAGGTGAACCCCGGGGCTCCGGCCTCGGGTCCACGTCTAACCGGTTTACCTTTGTTTGCAGCATTACTCAGGACCCGGAAAGACGACGAACGGCCCAGGAGAGTCGTCACACTGGCCTAGCCAAATTATACTCCAACACTCTATGACTTGTAATAGATGTAAATATCTTGAAAAGTATGTTGGAAAAAACTAGGTGTTTAAGGTTCAAAGGGATAAACAGGGGGTTGTTACAATAAATAAGTCGATTCTTATTGAACAACCAAATGGATCCAAGTCTACCAAGGATTGGGTTCCCAAAGAAAACTGATTTGTTTTCTTTATGTGCAGGGCATTTCAAAGCAGGTTAATGATCATGGATATTGGGATAGTGGATGCTCAAGGAACATGACTAGGAAGGAGGACTATTTGACTAATTTTACTCCTATTCAAGATGGTGATAAAGTGTACTTTGGAGGAGGTTTTGGAACTATATCTGGCAAGGACACTCTTATCACTCACAACTTAAGATTTGATGAAGTCTTCCTGGTTAAAGAAGTTGACTATAACTTGTTTAGTGTGTCACAAGTTTGTGACGACAAAAATAAAGTTCTTTTTACTGACACAAAATGCTTGGTGTTGAGTACAGATTTTGTGATTCTTGCTAATAAGTTCATTTAGTTCAGAACACCTAGGCATAAGGACATATATAATGTTAATCTACAAGGAATTAAAATGAATAATAACTTGTCATGTCTTTATGCTAAGGCTTCAGCAGATGAGAGTATTTTATGGCACACAAGGTTAGGGCACATTAACTTTAAAAACATGAATAGACTGGTAAGACATGATCTTGTTAGAGGATTTCCTTCAAAAGCATTTCACAATGATCATAATTGTGTTGCATGTATTAAGGGCAAACATCACAAGGGCTCATTAAGTCTAAAAGTGTGCATTTTAGTTCTAAACCCCTTTTCTTGCTTCACATGGACTTATTTGGACCCACTAATATTGAGAGTGTAAATGGTAAATCTTATTGTTTTGTGTTCACTGATGACCATTCTAGGTTTACATGGACTTTCGTTTTAGCAAAGAAAAGGGATACTGCCAAAACTTTGATTAATTTCATTAACCAAATGGGAAAGAAAGCAGGGTTTACAGTTAACATTCTTAGAAGTGATAATGATGGTGAGTTTAGAAATGACCTTTTAGATGCCTACTGTGTTGATAAGGTTATTACTAGGGAGTTTAGCATAGCTAGAACTCCACAGCAAAATGGTGTAGCTGAAAGAATGAATAGAACTCTCATAGAAGCAGCTAAGACCATGATGGCAGATGCTAAGTTACCCATTGCTTTTTGGGCTGACGCTATGAATACAACATGCTATGTTCATAATAGAGCCTTGGTCAACAAAACTCACAATAACACCCCCTATGAGCTCTTTTGGAACAGAAAACCTAATATAGATTTTCTTAGACCCTTTGGATGTCATGTAGTAATCCTGAATACTAGTGATAACCTAGGTAAGTTTAATTCAAAAGGTGATGAGGGATATTTTGTGGGGTATTCTATGAACAGCAAAGGGTATGAGGTTTACCATAAAAGGGATAAGGTCATAAATGAAAACGTGCATGCTGACTTCTTGGAGAGTAAACCTAGTGATCCTGAAAATGGACCAGATTGGCTTTTTAACTTAGAGCCATTGTCTAGGTCCATGAATTATTTTCCTATTACTAATCCAAATGTCTTGGAGAACTCTACAAAGATTTGGGAAGCATCTATTATTGATAATACAGGTACATAATTTACAAAGGTGACAGGATCACAACAAAATGAACTCACTCCCACATTTTCCTTTCTGGACTTACCCATTTGGAGTGAAGAGTTCATTAAAGCATCTGCTGCTGAAAGAGAAGTGGAGAGAAAGCAACAAGAAGAGCATGTAAGTAAATCTATTTCATCCGATGACAAAAGTAGTTCAGCGGATGACACACCAGGTCCAGCCACTGACAGCTTGCTTTCATCCGCTGACAAGGAAGTGCTTGAACTTGTTGAAGATTCCATGCCCAATGAAGGTGCAACGTCATCAATCCAAACGCTGACAACATGTCTCCCAGTTCAAGTGGGTATGGAACTCATGATGATGGGGACAATGGTACCTTGTAGTCTACTGTTCATGACAACACATAATTTGGGGGAGAATTGCTAATAAGTGTCTAAAATTCATCCTCCCATCCAAATAATTGGTCCCATCAATTCACTAGTTCAAACAAGAAGACAAAAGAATCCTAAAGGAGGATTCATTGCCAAAATTCACAAAAAGGAAGATACCCCTTTAGTTCAAGAATGTTTATTTGCTTGTTTTCTATCATAGAATGGGCCCAAGAATATTTTTGATGCTCTTAAAGAACCAAGCTGGGTTGAAGCAACGGAAGATGAGCTTCATCAGTTTGCAATACAGGATGTTTGGGATCTTGTTGACTGTCCCAAGCATGTGAGACCAATTGGAGCACGTTGGGTTTTAAGGAACAAGAGAGATGAGATTGGTATTGTGATCAGAAACAAGGCAATATTGGTTGCTCAAAGTTATACACAAGAAGAAGGTATTGATTATGAATAGGTTTTTGTACATGTTGCTAGGATTGAAGCAATAAGGATTTTCCTAGCCTATGCTTCATGCATGGGTTTCATAGTCTACCAGATGGATTTCAAGAGTGCTTTCTTATATGGAACAATTAAAGAGGAAGTGTAAGTTATGCAACCTCCTAGTTTTGGAGATTCAGAGCATCTAGACAAAGTGTATAGAGTTAAAAAGGCAATGTATGGCCTTCATCAAGCCCCTAGAGCATGGTATGATACTTTATACACTTACCTTGTGGAAAATGGTTTCAAGAAGGACACCATAGACCAAACACTCTTTATCAAGCAGAATGGGAAGGATTTTCTGCTTGTCCAGGTCTATGTTGATGATATCATCTTTGGATCTTCTAATCCAAAGATGAGTGAAAAGTTCTCAAAGCTTATGACTGACAAATTTCAGATGAGTGCCATGGGAGAGATGAACTTCTTTCTAGGTCCACAAGTTCAACAGAGAGAAGGTGGTATCTTCATCTCTCAAGACAAGTATGTGGATGAAATTTTGAACAAATTTAGTTTTTCCCCTCATGAAAAACAGGCTAGCACCCCCATGAACAGAGAACACCCTTGGGGAAAGATTGGAGATGGCAAATGTTAGGCATTACAGGTTAATAGTTGGATCATTAATGTATCTCACTGCTTCTAGACCTGACATCATGTTTGTAGTGTGTACATGTGCACGTCATCAAGTGACTCCCAAAGAGTGTCATCTTCATGTTGTCAAAAGGATCTTTAGGTATCTTAGGTGATATCTTACTTTGGGATTATGGTACCCTAAAGATTCTCTATTGGAGCTTGTTGGCTATTCAGACAGTGATTATGGAGGTGATAACAATGATAGGAAATCCACAACTGGTGAATGTCAATTTATAGGGAGCAGACTTATCTCTTGGCAATGCAAGAAAAAAATGGTGGTAGCCAATTCAACAACTGAGACTAAGTATGTAGCTGCTGCTGCATGTTGTGGGCAAGTGCTATGGATTCAAAATCAATTGTTGGACTATGGGTACAATTTTATGCATACCAAGATATTTGTAGATAATAACAGTACACTATGCATTATTAAAAATCATGTGCATCATTCTAAAACTAAACACATAGAAATTAGGCATCATTTTATAAGGGATTGTTTTGAAAAAGGTTTAATACATCCAGATAGAATAGACACTGAGGATAATGTGGCTGATCTTTTAACTAAACCTTTTGACGTTGGGAGGTTCCAGTACTTGGTAACAAGTATTGGAATGATCAATCCATAAAATATGTGTTTTTGAACTTCATGTATAGTATGTACAGGATGTGCACAATTATTATTCTTTGTTAAAATATTAGATTTTCCACTATATTACTTGGGCTTACGCCCTAACTTAGACAATATTAGCTTAAAGTCCAAGCCCGGTTAACCCGACTAACTTATTACAATACAAGACCATTAACGACTAAGATGACATATTAGATTATTGTTCGACTATATAAAATATAGGGCTAACAGCTAAGTCAATACTTATTAAGCAACATATATTTACAAGCGAAGGGAGAACAAGCAAACAACGAGAACACATGAGTTTTTGAAAGAATATGAGTACTCTACGTTTAGCATAGTAACTTATAATTAACTCTATCATTTCTCGTCCTCATTTAAGAGACTTAGCCTAATATAAGTTAAGGAATCGAAGCTAAGTTCTCAACACGCACGGTCGAGTCAAAATTTTACTCTTATTCTCGCCATCAGAAAATCTACATTCGTATCTTTAAACACTTATAAAACATGAGAAAAAAATTAAAATTTGGCCATTTTTAGCCTTATTTTGCAACAAAACGATAAACAAAAAGATAAACTTTGAAAAGCGTGAAGGTTTGGCAAGGCAAGTATCTATTCACCCCCCCCCATACTAAAGTTAAACATTGTCCTCAATGTTTCGAGTCTAAGGGTTGGAAACCCCCATACTAGAGACGTAGTCGAATGCATACTCTAGCATGGAAAGGCTGTAACCGTTAAATTTAAAGCCGTTTATGAAGTGTGCTAAAAACCTATGGTTAGAACATATAAGGATATATCAAGTGGATATCGAGAAATTCTTCAAAGCAAACGATCGAGTACTCCCATAAAACGAACACGAGAGGCTCCAATCGTGAAGATCATGATCATCTAAAAACCACATATCACAAACAACCACTGAACAAAGGTTGGAAGGGCACAAATCCCCTCACCCCCCCCCCCCCCCCATACTAAAGTTAAACATTGTCCTCAATGTTTCAAGTCTAAGGGTTGGAAACCCCCATACTAGAGACGTACATGGTATAAGCATGGAACTCCCCCACGAGGCACCCCGTTTTTGGTTACCGAGTCATGAGCTTGACTCGATCCCCTTAATACTAATTATCATTGGGGAAGGTGACTTGGTCGAGGTAGTTCAAGGATGGAACTCCCCGCCAAAGTAGTGCTTCAACCTATGTCCATTCACCTTGAAATTGGGGCCATAACTTTTAGCTAGCTCGATGGTCCCATAAGGAAAAACTTGGGTCACGGTGAATGGACCGGACCAACGGGATTTCAACTTGCCGGAAAATATTACAAACGTGAGTTAAAAAGCAACACTTGATCTCCAATGTTAAAAACCCAGTTTTTAATTTTTAAGAATGAAACTTTTTAGTTTTTCTTTATAAATCAATGAATTTTCATAAGCAATGTCTCTCAATTCATCTAATTCATTTAATTGCATTTTCTGGTGTTTTCCCACGGTCTCAATATCATCATTACAATGAATAAGGGCCCAATAAGCTTTGTGTTCAAGTTCAATTGGCAAGTGACAATTCTTCCCATACACAAGCTTATAAGGAGTGCACCCGATGGGTGTCTTATGAGCGGTCCGAGAGGCCCATAAAGCATCATCCAACTTATCAGACCAAGATTGTCGGTTTTCTCCAATCGATCTCTCCAAGATCCTCTTCAACGCTCGGTTTGAAACCTCGACTTTCCCACTTGTTTGCGGGTGATACGCCGTAGAAAGCCGATGTGTAACCCCATATTTCCTTAGGACCCTTTCGAATTAGTCGTTACAAAAATGGGTTCCACGATCGCTTATGATCGCACGAGGGGTTCCAAACCGAGAAAACAAGCTTTTCAAAAACTTGACTACCACACGAGCATCGTTCGTAGGAGGTAGTAAACGGCGACAAGGATGTACTTATTACCACGAGATGATGGGAACGGCCCCATAAAATCAATTCCCCAAACGTCAAAGATCTCACACACTTGGATGATATTTTGTGGCATTTCATCGTTTTGTGAGGCTTTTCTTGTCGTTGGCATGAGTCACATGACTTCACAAATGCATGTGCATCTCGGTAAATAGTAGGCCAAAAGAAACCGGCATCAAAGACCTTCTTAGACGTGAGATTAACACCGTGGTGACCACCTGTGGGTCCCTCATGGCAAGCTATAAGGATGTTAGAAGCTTCGGTGCCAAAGACACAACGTCGAATAATTTGATCCGCACAAGTCCGAAAGAGATAAGGGTCGTTCCAAAAGTAGAACTTGACGTCACGAAAGAATTTTCGTTTTTGTTGAGTCGTCATACCTTAATGATGAAGTTCCCCGCATGGTAATTTGTGATGTCCGCAAACCATGGGGTGGATGAATCAAGCTTAGAATTCACTACACCAAGTGTCTCGAGAGGAAATGTGTCGGTAATTTCCTTTGGCTCGTAAACAGTTTGGTGAGGATCTTCCAAACGAGAAAGATGATCGGCCGCTAGATTCTCGGCTCCTTTTTTGTCAAGGATTTCGACATCAAATTCTTGTAGGAGGAGAATCCAACGAAGTAATATCGGCTTTGCATCTTGTTTATCCATGAGATACTTGATAGCCGAATGATCCGTATACACTATGCATCGAGTCAAGACGAGGTAAGGTCGGAATTTCTCAAAAGCATACGCCACGGCAAGGAATTCCTTTTCCGTTGTAGTGTATTTAAGTTGAGCCACGGTCATCGTCTTGCTAGCATAGTCAATAGGAAAGAAGTGCTTTTCATGACGTTGCCCCAATACGGCCCCAATAGCGTAGTCACTAGCATCACACATGAGCTCAAAGGGGAGGTTCCAATTGGGAGCAACAAGAATGGGAGCTTTGGTAAGTTTCCTCTTAATGATTTCAAAGGCTCGTACACAATCTTCGTTAAAGACAAAGGGTGCATCTTTTTCGAGGAGATGTGTAATAGGTCGAGAGATCTTTGAAAAATCCTTGATGAATCGACGATAAAATCCCGCATGGCCTAGGAAAATCCTAACTCCCTTAACGGTTTTGGGATGAGGTAATTTGGCGATGACGTCTACCTTAGCTTTATCTACCTCAATCCCCGCTTTCGAAACCTTGTGCCCTAAGACGATTCCTTCCTTAACCATAACATGACATTTTCACAATTGAGCACAAGGTTGGTTTCCTCACAATGTTTTAAGTTTCTCTCAAGATTTGACAAACACGAAGTGAACGAACAACCAAACACGGAAAAATCATCCATAAAAACTTCCATCGTCTTCTCGGTCATGTCATGAAAAATAGCCATCATGCACCTTTGAAAGCTTCCCGGTGCATTGCAAAGTCCGAATGGCATCCTACGATAGGCAAACGTTCCATATGGACACGTTAACGTAGTTTTTTCTTGATCACGAGGATCGATGGGGATTTGGAAGTAACAGGAAAAACCATCTAAAAAGCAATAGAAATCGTTTCCCGCAAGACGCTCCAACATTTGATCCATGAAGGGAAAGGGAAAATGGTTTTTACGAGTGGCGTCATTCAACTTACGATATTCGATACACACCCTCCAACCGGTCACGAGTCGAGTTGGAATTAACTCGTTGGCATCGTTTGGCACAACGATCATTCCTCCCTTCTTAGGGACACAATGAATAGGACTCACCCAAGGGCTATCGGAAATAGGGTAAATCATTCCCGCATCAAGGAGTTTAAGGACTTCCTTTTTGATGACGTCGTGAATTTTGGGGTTCGCCCTCCTTTGACATTGGATTGCGGGTTTGTAGTCTTCTTACATTAAGATTTTATGGGTACAAAATTTGGGATCGATCCCCTTAATGTCGGATAATTTCTACGCAATTGCCCCTTTGTGATCCTTTAGAACATCGACAAGTGCGGTTCTTTCATCATTCGAAAGATCTTTCGCAATAATAACCGGCAACTTGTCGTCCTCCTCCAAAAATACATATTCAAGATGAGGAGGTAAATATTTCAACTCGAGGATTGGTGGATCCTCAATTGAAGATTTGGGCTCGATACTCATAACCTCCTCGGGTGGAGGAAATGGGAAATCTTTAAGAAAATCCTTGATAATCGAGAAGTCCTCATCGTTGTCGAGGTCTTCGTCACAAGTACATGGAACATCAAATTATTCCAACGTAAAACCACCACCTTCAAATGGAGTGAAGGATGGTGTCGAATTATCAAGAATGGGATCAAGCATAGTGGGATTGCCACTATTTTCATCGTCACCAAAACCTAAAACTTGTGAAAATTCCCCGCAAACAACGTCGATCATATCAACGAGGTTTATGGTTGCTACGGAATAAACTTGAGAAATTGGGGAATTTTAAGTTGCGTTTATAACAAGTTCCTCGTCGTTGAAACGTAAGGTGATCTTTCTAGCATGCACATCAATTAAAGCCATAGACGTATCTAAAAACGAACGACCTAAAATAAGAGGAACTTGAGGATCCGTGGTAATACCGTCAACGATAAAGTCTACCGGATAATAGAACTTTCCCACTTTCACAAAAACGTCTTCGGCCAATACACATGCGGGAATTGGGGAATGATCGGCCAATTCGATAGACATTAGTGAAGGATTAAGATTAGGTAGATTGAGCGACTTGAAGATTGCAAGTGGCATCAAGTTAATACTAGCACCAAGATCGGCCAAGGCATAGCATTCTTCCATATCTTGGATCGCACATGGAATCAAGAATTTACCGGGATCACCGACTTTTTGAGGTATGCGGTTAAGATAAACCGATGAACAACTAGACAATTGTTGCAACTTCTCTTTGTTGTTTAACATACTCTTGAAGTTAGCAGAAAATCGAGGCATCATGACCAAAGCATCTACAAAACTCACATTAAAATGCACGTCACGAAACATTTTCATAAAAAGCTCAAATTGGTAATTGTCGCGTTCTTAAATTTTATCCTTTCTAAGTCTCGGATGGATAGGGCAAAGGTGGTGTGGGTTGAGGCATAGGCATAGCCTTTGGAATCTCGGGTTCCAAATATGGTAATGGGTCAATGATTGTAGAGGTTTTACTACCCTTTAGGAAAAGAGCGTAAATAGCGGTAAGTATCGAGTGACGGTTTAGGAAAACCGTGCACTAATGACCCTCAATCACTTAAAAAGATGAAAGATTCGTTTCCCAAGGAGGTATGGTGTTGTGAATTAATTTGTATTTCTTTGAGATTAATATTGAGAAGATGGAATGACGGTTTCTTGGAAATTACACTATAACGTAAAAAACGAAAACGTAAAGCCGTAGAAAAATCACTAAAATTAAAAATTTATTAAAACTAAAAACTAAATATCAAAAAGGCTAAAAACAAGTCTCAAATAATATAAACAAAGATAAAAATCCAACAAAGATATTTTAAAACCTTTTATTAATTAAATAATTAATTTTAAATGCTAATTAAAGCCCTAAAATTAAATTTAACTAATTCAAATGTCAAAAATATGATTTTATTGAACAATTACTTAACTTATATTATTAGAAGACTAAAAAGTAATTTTCTAAAAATTAAAACCTATTAAAGCAATTTTTAAAACTCAAAAAATGATTTAAAATAATTAAAAATTAATTAAACTTAAAATAATTATAAAAATAAATCTAAAAGTTATAAAAATAATCTAAAAATGGAAATAGTCCTAATCAATGACAAAGAACCTAGGAAAAATGAAAAAGAAAGAAAAATAAAATTTTGAAAATTAATTAATAAAATAATATTAAAACACTCCAAAAAAAATAAAAGTCACTAGTTGCGCCGCAACTAGTGGGGTCTTGCGCCGCAACTAGTGTTGCGAGATCACCAAGATCTGCAGGTACTTCAGTTGCGCCGCAACATGTTGTCTTGCGCCGCAACTTGTATGACGAACCTGGTTATGAACTATTGCACCAGCAGGTTGAACTTGTGTGTTTATGAGTTTGGCCAAGAGGACTTGACCTTGGCTTATTTTGGTATGCTTTTTGGATGAATATTTTGGACAAAAGGGCACTCTTGTGATCCTTTGATCACAAGAAGTCAAGACAATCAAGCACAAATCACTTAGCACTCAAATTCAAGAAATCAAATGCATCAAAGATCATGAAAAACCAAGCAAGCTAACACCCTTATGCAGATTTTTAACTTACTCTTTCCTTAAAAACCTAACAAACTTGTTCAAATCTTGTTCCAAACTAATTAACTACTTACTAAATACCTTAATCAACCCTAAACAAACAATCTAACACCTTTTAATTATCACTAATCAAAACTATGTCCTGCTAAAACGCGTTGCCAAACACCCTTTAAACTTTTTGAAATCCAATTTTTCCAAATCAAAACCTTATGAAACCTAACCAAATTGTTATCAAAGCTTCATAACATGTATATAACATAACATAAACACAAATCAAGTAACTTAAACACACTAAATCAATCAATCAATCAAATCAAGTAACAAGCACTTTTATGAACTTTAAACAAGGAACAAGGTTTGTACCTTAGGGCTTTACATCCAAAGCCCTAGAGGGTGTATAACCCTCCTCCAATCCAACCCGGGTTGGAGCTGAACTAAATCAACAAGCCTTCAACCTATTTGAACACAAAACAAAGAAACAAGAACAAAAATAATATGATATGATATGATTCTTTTTTTTTTTCTCTTTTTAAAACTCTTCCAAAACCTTTTCCAATTACTTAAAACGTATCATAAACCCTTAAATTACCAAAATCATGAACCAAGAACACCAAAATACCTTTTGAGAAGATTTTACCAAAATCTCTCAAAATCTCAAAACCTTAAACAACTTTGAAAATCAAAGTTGCTTAACCATAAAACAAAGTGGAACTCAGAATCAATCTCCTCACAACACACAAACTTTTAAAAACAATAAAAAAGGAATTACACTTGAATATTTCAAAAACCAAACTTTTTATTTCTTTAAAAAGGAATTACATGTGAGAGACTAGAAACTGGAACAAGGGCTTCACACAAGTTGTGAGCTCCTTTTATAGAGCCTATAGAACATCCTAGAAGCATAAAAACATAAAACCCTAATACATAGAAAATCCCAAATGTGCCCTTGAGTGCATTTTGTCCTCTCATTTGATCTTGGCCTTTAAATTTTGCTTTGTGAGCAAGCATAGCATCTTAGACGTCCATTTTGCCACGTCACTAGTCTTGGAGGCTAAGGAATGATGTGATTGGTGGATTGGGGAATTGGGGGTTTGGTGCACATGAGTGGGATGCAGGTTTTTAGGAGTGGGAAGGGTTTTTGAGTGTGTGAATTAAGTGTGTGAAGGTTTAATTGAGTTTTACCCAAGGAAAAGTGAAGGTAAAATCTGGGGTGGTAAGAAGGTGAATAGTGCTCCTTTGATCCGTTTTTTGGGGGTGGTGTGGGTGTTAGGCGCCTCTTTTTTTTAAATGTTTCAGTTTTGTCACTTTTGGTCCTTGGTTTTTTGGTTTTTTTGGCCTTTAAAGATTTCCAGCCTAAAACTTGCATCCCCTTTGTATTTAAGTTTCATCACTTGACAATTTTGGCACAAACTTTCCATAAAGATGTTTCAAAGGCGATTTTTGTCATTTGGTGATTTTTCAAGGACTAATCTTGGACAATGTTGATCTTCAAAGGTCTTCAATGAGTCTTCCACTTTATGAGGGACCATTATTGGCAATTTGAAATTGTTGAGGGACTAATCTTGCCATTTCTTCAATCTTTAAGGACCTTTTTGCAATTTTGACAAACTTAAGGGACCAAACTTGTAATTATGAATATACAAGGGTTTTAAGTGTCATTTCTTCAATAAATGATGATCAATCTTGCTTGTCTTCAAGTCTTCAAGGGTATTTGATGAAAATTCCATGATTAGGGCCCGGTTCTTTGTACGGCTTCGTTTCTCGTGTCCGTTTTTCCTTGTATCTTGTGATCTTTTGTCTTTTTCACGATATCCATACCTAAAATACACAAGTAAACAAACACAAGCATATATATGGTATTTTATGACATTTTAATGCATTTAAAGCCCGAAAAGAACGATGAGATCATGTATAAATGCCATCTCATCACTCCCCCATACTAAGCCATTGCCGTGCCCTCACGCAATGCTAGAATAAAGTATCTAAGCATCACCAAAGTTCATTTTTATTAACCTTTATTGAAGAGTAAAAGACTTGCAACATACTACGAGATTGTGTAAAGACATAATGTATGATTTTCATCACCAAAATGTGACTTTTAGGGTCAAAGAATAGAAACAAGTTAATGTCCCTTAGAGTAAACTTCGTCATCCTTGATTGTCATACATTCCATGCTAAGTGCAAAAACAAGATCATTGTTGGTACAAGTCACAATGCTAACACTACTCATACGTTCAAATTGTGTAATACTTTTTCTCCCCGCAATCCTAGTTATTATAAAAGGAAATGGGTTACTAGCATTTTTTATCTATTTGTCATGGATCACAAGTGATTCATATTGACTTATTTGAGTAGTTATTAGTCTGAAAGCAAAGTAGCACGATTTGATCAATAGTTAGCCGAAGGACAAAATCTTTTAAAACGGCTTCTCGTGTATCTCCTTAAGTTCATATCTTGGCATAACTCGTTTCACGATTCGAGACCTTTCTCGGACCGATATTTGGCATGTACTTCATACTTCAAATCTTGGGAAGACGTTCTCGAAATTATGGTCTTCTCTTCATATAATTGGAATTTCTTCACTTGACGTTTTTGAGAGATTCTTCATATAGGACCACGACTTCATCATTTTTCTTCAATCTTTACTTTGGATTTTGATATACAACGATCCGCCTCCTTTTCGGACTTGGATATATTTATCCTCATACCTTGTTAGGGTCTTTTTGGATAGACTTTCTCCATTCTTTAGGGGAGTAATTGCTTCTCGTCGTGTGTCTTGATCCTTTATATTGATTTTGGAACAATGATACTTCACATCATCTTTGGATCTTTAGCAAAAATAGAGCTCCTCATGCCTTGTTAGGGCCTTTTTGGATGATCGCCAATCTTCGCGTCCCGTTTCAATAAGTTATGCCTTGGCTATGAACTCTATTCAACCCCGAGCAACTTTTAAACGATCTTGCGCTAGAGGCTAAGTAACCTTTCAAACCGTACGACCTTACTTATTGCAATTATGTTTTATTCCTAATGCATTGATCTTATGGGAAGAAAAAGCCACAATTAAAAACATATGAGTTTTTGAAAGAACACTTTCATGTTCTACGTTTAGCATGATCACTTGTCTAACTCTATCATTTCTCGTTCTTCACTATTTAAAGACCTCTAATTAAAGAGACTCGTGAATACTTAGCCGTGCAAGTCAAAATTAAGCCAAATTTGGATTAGCTTTCATTAAGACTATATCAAATCAAAGTTTTGGGTTTTCAAGCCACCTATAGGATCTTGCACTTTCTTGGACTTTTTCAAGTTTAGAGAATGCGTTTTAAAGTTCCCTTGATAAGTGACTTTCTAGAATCAATTATAGGAACTTGCGAAAAGTTCTTGTTCTTAACCCGAATGAATTAAGACTTTCGCGTTTTAAAGCTCCCTATATAAAAGTCTAGCAAAACTTGAATTGAGCGGGTTAAGGAATGTAAATGGCTCCAAATGCCCATCAAGTCAAAAATTAACTCTTATTCTACCCATCGGAAAATATACATTCGTGTCTTAAAAACACTTATGAAAACTAAGAAAAATTTTAAAATTTGGCCATTTTTAGCCTTATTAGCAAAACAAAACATTGAAAATTGGAAAACGTGAGGGCGTAGCAAAGCAAGTACCTATTCACCCCCCCATACTAAAAGTAAACATTGTCCTCAATGTTTCGAGTCTAAAGGTGGAGCACCCCCATACTAGAGACGAAGAGTCGAATGCTTAGGATCTAGCATGGAAAGGGTGATCAACAATATATCTAAAGCCGTTTATTAATTATGCTAAAAGATAATTGTTAGAACAATAAAGGATATGTCATGGATTCGTGAAAAACTTCTTCAAACGAACGATGGAGGCTCACGTAAACGAACACGAGAGTCTTCAATCGTAGACGATGATGATGATCTAGATAACACAATCACAAACAACCACGAGACAACGAGTTGGAAGGGTACAAGTCCCCTTATTAGTGAATAATAAGCATAAAGATAAGCATGGGATCTCCCCCACGAGGCACCTCGTTTTTGATTACCGAGTCATGAGCTCGACTCGATCCCCATAAATGTGAACATTTAGGGATATCATGGTGTGGTCAATTTTTGGCGGGGCTTACATGATAAACAAGGCCCAAAAAGCAACCGGTAAAAAGGACTAAGTCCTTAGATGATGCAAAATACCGGGGTCGAAGATGGCGTTCTCGTTTTCATGGAAAAAACAATTCAACACCACTCCAACATGTGCCATAAACTCAAAGAGTTTGAAGAAAATAGATGAGAAATAGAAGGGTGAGACAATTGGTAAGACAAACGTTTGAGCTACTCGAGGTAGACTCGCACCAAGCAAATAGATATAGTTTCCATTTATTTCATCGGTGGAAGACCGAGATTTCCCTTTACATGAAATTCCGGGATCGAAAATCTCGTCCTCGGTGGACAAGTGTGGGGCTTCCCCCATACTAGGTCCACACAAAACGTCGTCAAAAGGAGTAGACGCGTTTGTAGCAAATTCAATCAATCGAGGTGATGACGGAGTTAGAGTTGGAAAAATTTTCAAATCATTTGTAAAATCTTTTCCTTTGTCAATTTTTAACTCATTATTACGAAAACCCAAGTCGATTAAATTGAAAATTTTTGGTGTTTCTAAAAGAAATCTAGGCACACTTAAACTTTTCACATTTATCTTGAAGGCGGGAGGAGGATTTGACTTTTTAAAACATGAATCGATTAGAAAAATATCCCCCTCCGGGCTAACGTAATGGTCTTCATTAAACTCGAAAATCGAAGGCGGGTTGTCAAGAATACGTTTGATCTCGGAAAAATCTCCATCGGGATCAAAAACGTCTTCTCTCCCTCGTGGAAGAGGTTGAGCAATAAGATTGTCGATAATCGAGTCACTAGCTTCAACCGTCGTGAAACTAGGAATAGAAGGCTCTTCGATTGAAGATTTTGCCTTTGTCGTATCGACCTCGATATCGAAAAACGTATCAATGTGAGCAAGGCCATCGGCGGACTTCTCACATGATAAATCCAAAATCTCACACGGTGTGGGATTAGGAGAAAAAGGCTCGTCTCGTGACGATTTTGCCTTGACGGTTTCAAGTTTGTCCTTCGAAGGGATTGAACGTGGGCTCTCGAACATTTTAGCAAAACTACTAACACGTCCCTTCGGAATTAATTTTCGTTCATCTTGTAAAAACGAGGGTTTCATGATTTCCTTTAAAACCTTTTCACATTTTTCTTCTTTAAAATCATTTATTGGAATTTCTTCAAAATTAAGTGTATATTGATTTAGAAAATCCTCAATAATTTCATCTTCATTAGAAAAATTAGTTTTACAAGGTACAAGATTTAAAACTCCCAAATATCCTACGAGTTTTTCCTTAGGTTTATTTTCACAAACTTTTTTCAAAACTTCGTTGGATGACGTTTTCGTTGCCTCTACGTTCTTACTTGATGACGATGGTTGCACGACTCTAAAATTCGAGAGATATGGATCAATACGAGACGTACGAGTCTTAGGAGTCGAAGTAACTTGAACCTCTCCCACGGGATTGGGATTGGTCACATTTGACAATGAATTAAATTTCCCCACTAAGCCCTCGAACATTAAAAGAATTTTATCTTTCTCATTGGCGTGATCATCCTTAATTTTATCTACGTATTCTCTCCACATCACTTGACTTTGGTCATACACTCGTTGTTGCTCTTCAAAAAGGGTATCATAATCGTTTTCCATTTTTTTGAAAGTTTCCCCTTGGGTTGCCAATTTCTCTTTGTAATACTTATCGAGATCTACCACGTGTTCTTGAAGTGACTCTATAAGTTTGTTATGACGGCTCATATAATCACAAAAAGATTCATTAAGACTCATTTCTTCATTTTGATTTTCACCATAATTAAAAGACGAATCAAATGACGAATGTGGTTGGTGACCTTGGTCGTTAGATTGAAAATTGTCACCATCACCACGTGGAGGAGAGTTATAGATATAACCCTCACGACCTCCATAAACTTCACAATTAAAACAATTAGCCCCATCGGGTGGGCCTCCACAATATGGACACGAGAAATATCCCTCATCATTAGACATGATGCAACATAAACGGTGTTACGAGAATTAAACGTTTAGAGGGTGAAAGAAGAGAATTATGAAAATAGAGGGAAAGCAAAGAAGATTCTTTTTGGTGGTTTTGTGGATTTTCAATTTTTTTTGTGTTTTTGATGATATTTAATTTTTTTGGTTTTTGGGTGTATTACGTAGACAACAATCTACAAAATCTCTCCTCGAATCAAACTCTTGATTAAAGAAGCCTCAAAGGAATGAAAACGATCACGTGGAGTGAACGCCTTCGAATGACTTTAGAACTTTGGTGAAAACCAAATTGTTCACGAGGGTTTAATCACAAAGAAAACCAAGCAAATATAGTATACGTATTAATACTTTGGGCGGCAAAACCCTCGATTAGCCTTCAATCTCAAAATACTCACAAGCAAGCGGGGAAACGAGGCGGCGCGAAGCACTTAAGAGCCTTTTTCCTTAGGGTATATTTTATAATACCCGCCTTATACCCACCTTATAGTTCGTATTTTTCAAAATCGAGCTTCACGAAAGTATTTATCTATTTTTGCCTTTTCTTTTTGTTTGAGATTCGAATACAATGATCGAGTGATGAAATCCCGAATCAAGGTTGTGTTTTCACACTTTTGGAGATATTGTATTTTTATTGTGATACTTAATACAATATATTAATAATATTCACAAAGAAAAACCGAGAAAACCGATAATACGTGTTAAGGGAGTTCCACTTAACACAAATACTATTTTGGATAATATCAAAAACAAAATTTTCCAAATTAAATCACGACACACCTCCCCGGCAGCGGCGCCAAAATGATTGTAGAGGTTTTACTACCCTTTAGGAAAAGAGCGTAAATAGCGGTAAGTATCGAGTGACGGTTTAGGAAAACCGTGCACTAATGACCCTCAATCACTTAAAAAGATGAAAGATTCGTTTCCCAAGGAGGTATGGTGTTGTGAATTAATTTGTATTTCTTTGAGATTAATATTGAGAAGATGGAATGACGGTTTCTTGGAAATTACACTATAACGTAAAAAACGAAAACGTAAAGCCGTAGAAAAATCACTAAAATTAAAAATTTATTAAAACTAAAAACTAAATATCAAAAAGGCTAAAAACAAGTCTCAAATAATATAAACAAAGATAAAAATCCAACAAAGATATTTTAAAACCTTTTATTAATTAAATAATTAATTTTAAATGCTAATTAAAGCCCTAAAATTAAATTTAACTAATTCAAATGTCAAAAATATGATTTTATTGAACAATTACTTAACTTATATTATTAGAAGACTAAAAAGTAATTTTCTAAAAATTAAAACCTATTAAAGCAATTTTTAAAACTCAAAAAATGATTTAAAATAATTAAAAATTAATTAAACTTAAAATAATTATAAAAATAAATCTAAAAGTTATAAAAATAATCTAAAAATGGAAATAGTCCTAATCAATGACAAAGAACCTAGGAAAAATGAAAAAGAAAGAAAAATAAAATTTTGAAAATTAATTAATAAAATAATATTAAAACACTCCAAAAAAAATAAAAGTCACTAGTTGCGCCGCAACTAGTGGGGTCTTGCGCCGCAACTAGTGTTGCGAGATCACCAAGATCTGCAGGTACTTCAGTTGCGCCGCAACATGTTGTCTTGCGCCGCAACTTGTATGACGAACCTGGTTATGAACTATTGCACCAGCAGGTTGAACTTGTGTGTTTATGAGTTTGGCCAAGAGGACTTGACCTTGGCTTATTTTGGTATGCTTTTTGGATGAATATTTTGGACAAAAGGGCACTCTTGTGATCCTTTGATCACAAGAAGTCAAGACAATCAAGCACAAATCACTTAGCACTCAAATTCAAGAAATCAAATGCATCAAAGATCATGAAAAACCAAGCAAGCTAACACCCTTATGCAGATTTTTAACTTACTCTTTCCTTAAAAACCTAACAAACTTGTTCAAATCTTGTTCCAAACTAATTAACTACTTACTAAATACCTTAATCAACCCTAAACAAACAATCTAACACCTTTTAATTATCACTAATCAAAACTATGTCCTGCTAAAACGCGTTGCCAAACACCCTTTAAACTTTTTGAAATCCAATTTTTCCAAATCAAAACCTTATGAAACCTAACCAAATTGTTATCAAAGCTTCATAACATGTATATAACATAACATAAACACAAATCAAGTAACTTAAACACACTAAATCAATCAATCAATCAAATCAAGTAACAAGCACTTTTATGAACTTTAAACAAGGAACAAGGTTTGTACCTTAGGGCTTTACATCCAAAGCCCTAGAGGGTGTATAACCCTCCTCCAATCCAACCCGGGTTGGAGCTGAACTAAATCAACAAGCCTTCAACCTATTTGAACACAAAACAAAGAAACAAGAACAAAAATAATATGATATGATATGATTCTTTTTTTTTTTCTCTTTTTAAAACTCTTCCAAAACCTTTTCCAATTACTTAAAACGTATCATAAACCCTTAAATTACCAAAATCATGAACCAAGAACACCAAAATACCTTTTGAGAAGATTTTACCAAAATCTCTCAAAATCTCAAAACCTTAAACAACTTTGAAAATCAAAGTTGCTTAACCATAAAACAAAGTGGAACTCAGAATCAATCTCCTCACAACACACAAACTTTTAAAAACAATAAAAAAGGAATTACACTTGAATATTTCAAAAACCAAACTTTTTATTTCTTTAAAAAGGAATTACATGTGAGAGACTAGAAACTGGAACAAGGGCTTCACACAAGTTGTGAGCTCCTTTTATAGAGCCTATAGAACATCCTAGAAGCATAAAAACATAAAACCCTAATACATAGAAAATCCCAAATGTGCCCTTGAGTGCATTTTGTCCTCTCATTTGATCTTGGCCTTTAAATTTTGCTTTGTGAGCAAGCATAGCATCTTAGACGTCCATTTTGCCACGTCACTAGTCTTGGAGGCTAAGGAATGATGTGATTGGTGGATTGGGGAATTGGGGGTTTGGTGCACATGAGTGGGATGCAGGTTTTTAGGAGTGGGAAGGGTTTTTGAGTGTGTGAATTAAGTGTGTGAAGGTTTAATTGAGTTTTACCCAAGGAAAAAGGAAGGTAAAATCTGGGGTGGTAAGAAGGTGAATAGTGCTCCTTTGATCCGTTTTTTGGGGGTGGTGTGGGTGTTAGGCGCCTCTTTTTTTTAAATGTTTCAGTTTTGTCACTTTTGGTCCTTGGTTTTTTGGTTTTTTTGGCCTTTAAAGATTTCCAGCCTAAAACTTGCATCCCCTTTGTATTTAAGTTTCATCACTTGACAATTTTGGCACAAACTTTCCATAAAGATGTTTCAAAGGCGATTTTTGTCATTTGGTGATTTTTCAAGGACTAATCTTGGACAATGTTGATCTTCAAAGGTCTTCAATGAGTCTTCCACTTTATGAGGGACCATTATTGGCAATTTGAAATTGTTGAGGGACTAATCTTGCCATTTCTTCAATCTTTAAGGACCTTTTTGCAATTTTGACAAACTTAAGGGACCAAACTTGTAATTATGAATATACAAGGGTTTTAAGTGTCATTTCTTCAATAAATGATGATCAATCTTGCTTGTCTTCAAGTCTTCAAGGGTATTTGATGAAAATTCCATGATTAGGGCCCGGTTCTTTGTACGGCTTCGTTTCTCGTGTCCGTTTTTCCTTGTATCTTGTGATCTTTTGTCTTTTTCACGATATCCATACCTAAAATACACAAGTAAACAAACACAAGCATATATATGGTATTTTATGACATTTTAATGCATTTAAAGCCCGAAAAGAACGATGAGATCATGTATAAATGCCATCTCATCAGTCAACCGTACGAGTGGTATGAGCGGTACTTCGTGGGATTGGGACATGCTCCTTTTCGACCACCACCTCGGGTTCTTCCTCAATTTCCTCCACCGTTGGAGTAATTGGTTGAGGAGTCGGTTCCTTAAGTGTATTACCACTTTGTGTGGTAATCACTTTCATCTCTCCCTTAGGGTTTGATATGGTGTTGCTACGAAGACTACTCGAAGATAGTTTACACATTATAACCTCAAACATGGATGAAATTTTATCCTCAAACATAGATTGCCTCTTCTATCCGCTGACAAAGGCATTCTATCCGTTGAAAAGTGGTAAGAAGCCGTTGACAACATATGTTAGTTTTTGTGGTTTTTTATCTAATCATGCAGGCCTATGGAAAGCCCATTGGTTCGTGGGTATATATACCCTCTTCCACGTGTGGAAGAGGGTGTTGGTTCATTTTACTTTCTCTCTCTAGTAAACATTAACCTTCAAAAATCTCTCTAGTTTCTCTCTCTACTTTTCTTCTCTTTCTCTCTCTAAATATCTCTTCTAAATGTTGTGTTATGGATTGATATGGGATTAACATTTGGTATCAGAGCTAACCGGGGGTGTTTCGTGTTTTTGATTCGTGATCTTGTTCGTGTTTATGCTTGATTCGATCTCGGTTTGAATTTCTTATCATTCTCTAAAATCTGTCCAATTTTTGTTGTGTCATTTGTCTTGTCTGATTTCTCATATATCAGTTATCACTTTTATCCCGTATCACTTTTATCTTGTTTACTGTTTCCATTTGTATCATTTTTTAAAGTGTTATGTGTCATTGCATTCATCTCGAAATCTGTCACTTTATCATTTTGTTGGGAGTATGACAAGGAAAGATTAACAGTTTTTTATTGGGAAAAGGACAGATACAACAAAGTTTCTGGATCCATTTTTTTCAGCTGTAAAACCCTTTACGATGGAGATTACGATGGCTTTCCAATGCATATTCAAATGGGGAATCACAACTACATTCCGATGGGATTTTTTTGAAACATTTTGATGGGTTCGACCGTACCTATTGCGATGGGACTCATTCCGATGGGCCTCATTGCGATGGGTGGGTTGACCTATCGAAATGGTATTTAAGGCTACATGCTGCTGAATTTTTTTTTGAACTATTCCGATGGATGTGCAAAATATTCCGATGGGCTGTCTCATTGTGATGGACATTCTCAGATACATTGCGATGGGTGTTTGTACGATATTATGATGGAAAGTGATTTAAACATTGTGACAGATGGTAAACATTCCGATGACTCATTTTCATCACAACATCACATCGGGTCAACTCGGTATTGACCCAGTTGTCCGGGTTAACTCAACTGAGTCAAAGGTTAAAAATCCATTAAAAACCAACTCATATCTATATTCTGATCACCATTGACACCTAAAGCATCTAGACTCGAACAAAAACTTTAATTGATCTCAGTAAAATTTATTTTCGTGTGATGCTTGCATGTCAAGATCTATTCACGAATTAAATTATCATCATAGATCGTATGTATGGTTATTCCCATCTATTGATTTACGAATTTTAAGAAAGATTCATAACAACTTTGTTAGAATCGATCTTAGTTTCGTTTTAATATCAATTTAATCAATCTAAAACGAACATTAAACCTACCCGAGACCTCCAAGTTGGAGACCTTGCAGCACCTTCGTCTTGTGGTATTGGGGCAGTGTTTAATTCGACTTGGGATTGATGGGTATGATTCGAATAAATGTGTGATTGATGAGATGAGATTGATTTAGTTCTTGGTGGCTGTGTTTTGAGATGGGGATCAGATGAAAATATTGGGGGCGGATGTAACTATGTTTGTGATTTGGGTTTACTGTGAGATAAGTTAAGGAATTGCATTTACTTATATCCAAAGTGGAATACACGTGGGAGGCTAATCATATTTGTTCTTTTGTTCATTCGTACATATGAAATGCTTTTGGGCTGGCCGAGTAATGAAAATGGATCTAAGTCATGTATTGGGCTGTCCATTGGTTATAAAAGGATGATGGGCCAGCTTATTCGTGTATTCAATGGCAAAAGACGGCATGATGTATTGTCTTTCTAGATTTTTGGTTATTTGGAATCTTCGGGTATTGGACATTACATGATCTATGGGTTGTGTTATTATTGTTAATGGGTCGAGTATCATTTGCCGGATAATGGGTAACATGGTGATTTCGTACTCATTTCGACTACATGAAACCCTCGGTTTGAAAACCCCTAATTCCCTAATGTATCGATTTCAAAGTAAAGTTAGCTTGCTAGACCACGTTAACGTCTTCTCATTCTTTTATTCAATGTTGGTTTCTCGTTAACAACACTCACACAAACACAACGGAACTCAACAAACACGACACACACATCAAACACGACAAAAACAAACAAACACCAAAACAATCCTTTAAGATTCACTGAAATTGTCAAAAACGGCTAATATTCGGGGCAAAGTAATGTCAAGTGATTACGAAGTGGATTTGGTATTTATTATTTGAATTTGAAGTGGAATATCATGAAGGTGTCTACTCAATTCATCATCGAGCCTCTTTCACCCTTTCTATCAAGTGATGATTCGCTTCAACATTTATGATTAAGACTTGATTTATCTAGTTTCCACTGTCAAGGGGTGGATGGTCGAAGACATGGACAACCATCACTTTAGGAGTTACGTTGTAGTGCTCAGTGTAACACTCACCGGGAGTTGTGGATACTTCAAGTGGTGTTCTACATCTTATATCTCTCTCTTTATGTATAAGATTCTAAGAGACGTTTCTCTGCACCGTTCGTCAATCAACACAAGTGCTAAGCGTAAGTAACAAATTTGGGAGATTGTACTTCAGTTTCAAGTTTGGAATATTAGGTTTACTTCACCAGTGGTCACTACAGATAGCCGAAAGAATACGAGGTTGGTAAGTTTAGCCAGAGAGTACAAAAGTACAGATGTGGTCAGCAAACAATTCTCACGAGCAACTTGAGCAACAAAATGTCAACAAAGATTTCTGCTTCAGACAAGAACATCTCTCACCATCATGGGGGAAGAACGTGTACTTTAGGGTACTGAGTTTAACTTCCAGGGGGAAGTATTCTACAAGCGTGAGAAGATTTGTTGCTGTTCTTACATGTTCCCCCAAACACATAATCATTAAGACCAAAAATGTCAAGGTAGTAGTTACTTGGTGTGGTTTGCTTCTTCTTCTATAAATTTCCGCTGTGCACTATAAATGTCAAAGATAGAAGATTGCTCAAGCTACAGGTTCTGCTCAAGACAGGGATATTGGTTTGGGGGGGAAGTTGATTCAGAAGCTTCGTAAAAAAGAAGTCTTTGAAGAAAGATTTTCAAGACATGTGGTATGAATTGGGGGGGGGGGGAAGTTAATCCAGTTCATACATGATACAATGGTTCCTCAATAAGCAAAGACAAAGAGGATTCAAACTAGGGTATAAGTTTTTCTAGAAGACTTAAAGACAACGGTGTCATCCTCAGCATTGGAAGCAAACTTATACTATCATATTTTTTGTTGTATTTACATTTGTTAGGAACATTGTAAGTAATTCTGTATGTCTCCACCTTGGGGGAAGATTGTTAGCCTTAAAATGTGTACGACTAACGGAATTACATTAGTTTCATAGCCGGGACTTGCAGGGACTAATATTGTCATATGTAATAGTCCAAGTCCCGGGCTATATAAACCCCTCCATACTTCCATAGAGGGGTGAGGCTTACCATTTTCTTGTTTTCCCTTTCTCTCACTAGAATAAAACATACACTTTTATTCTTACTTGTTTCCCTCTCTACCATGGCTAAACAACACTTCTATCCTCCCCGACCTCCGGATATTTTACCCGCGTTATTAGTGAATCCAAGTTAACAATTGGTATCAGAGCTAACCGGGGGTGTTTTGTGTTTTTGATTCGTGATCTTGTTCGTGTTTATGCTTGATTCGATCTCGGTTTGAATTTCTTATCATTCTCTAAAATCTGTCCAATTTTTGTTCTGTCATTTGTCTTATCTAATTTCTCATATATCAGTTATCACTTTTATCCCGTTATCACTTTTATCTTGTTTACTGTTTCCTTTTGTCTCATTTTAAAGTGTTATGTGTCATTGCATTCATCTCGAAATCTGTCACATTATCATTTTGTTGGAAATATGACAAGGAAACATTAACGGTTTTTTATTGGGAAAAGGACAGATACAACAAAGTTTCTGGATCCATTTTTTTCAACTGTAAAACCTTTTTACGATGGAGATTACGATGGCTTTCCGATGCATATTTAGATGGGGAATCACAGCTAAATTCCGATGAGGTTTTTTTGAAACATTCTGATGGGTTCGACTGTACCTATTGCGATGGGACTCATTCCGATGGGCCTCATTGCGATGGGTGGTTTGACCTATCGCAATGGTATTTAAGGCTACATGCTGCTGAAATTTTTTTGAACTATTCCAATGGATGTGCAAAACATTCCGATGGGTTGTCTCATTGCGATTGACATCTTAGATACGTTGCAATGGGTGTTTGTACAATATTGCGATGGAATGTGATTTAAACATTGTGACAGATGGTAAACATTCCGATGACTCATTTTCATCACAACATCACACCGGGTCAACTCGGTATTGACCGCGTTGTCCGGGTCAACTCAACTGAGTCAAAGGTTAAAACTCCATTAAAAACCAACTCATATCTATATTTTGATCACCATTGACACCTAAAATCTGTAACACCCCATTTTGATAATGGAATGTCACGCGTAATTATGGCGTGTCATCAAAGCATACAAGGATAAATGTCTAAACATTACATGACCATAAAAGGAAAATACCGGAATCAAACATCGGTAGTCCAAAAGTAAAGCTCATCACACACAAACATAAGTACTGTAAATGAAAGGACTAAACAATGTCCATGGTAACAGTATCAAAGTAAAGATAATGCATAAAGTAAAGAAAGGCTAGAAAGCTTGCAGTCCATATGCACGTACGCTTAAAGTCTACGAGCGTCCCTGAGTACCTGCCGTTTTGGGAACATAGAAAAGGAAAACGGTTGAGCAATACGCTCAGTGCACGGATGTACAATAAAGCATATAAGCATATAACAGCGGAAGAAACTAAGTCCCGAATAACCCGGTTAAGTCTTGGTAAAACTGGTTTTATAGTTTGAAAAGCCTTATGTTTATCTTATAAAAACTGTTTAACATATTCTACCATTAGCCAATATAGGTCATGAAAATCCACCGTGCATGAATACTTGGAGGGGTGACCTCATCATGCAAATTAGAGGGGCTGCCTCTAATTTAAATATACTGGTTTGGGTAGGAGGGATCAGCTACTTGTGAAGGATGCAAGGCACACACCGCATTCACACTGAGTAACCAGCTGAAAACATGTAACTAGGATGCACCCATACGCCCCACATGATAAATATAATAATATGGCCAAAAGCTGAACGGACGCCACGAGCAATCACTCCGTCGTGGGGAAGTCATAACACCAGTGCCTCTAGTGTTATGGTTATGGTACCTCCATAACTAGGTGAAACTGGTCATGCATGTATATGGCTATAGGTATTCTAAATTAAACATAAGCACATCAAACATATAAACTTATACTACGAGAAAACAGTTGGCTGCATACGGAGAAATCCTAATAAGGAAAGAATGTCCATACTGAAAGGACGGGAATCCGTGCCTTATGTCCAGTAAACGAAGCAGACGAACTGAAGAGAGTCCTACTTCGGTATCACTAATGCTACATAAATACATACGTGTATAAGTATCTGATTACTAAATACGTAACTGGTTTTATGTCATGTCTTAACTTATTTTATACGCTCATGTCATGTTTTACTATTTAAGCTTTAAACTGTGTTTATCTTATATTCTGTCTATTCTGATTAAGTATTACTTGTATTTCATGTATTATTAAACTTACTGAGTAATAATAAGTAAATTTCTAAAAATAGCAGGTTTCCTAAAATAGAATGTTTCCAAAAATAGAAAGTTACCAAAAATAGAATGTTTCCAAAAACAGAAAGTTTCCAAAAATAGAAAGTTTCCAAAAATAGAAAGTTTCCAAAAATAGAAAGTTTCCAAAAATAGAATTACTGCTTAAAATAGATAAGTTTCTAAAAATAGAAAGTTTCCATAAATAGATTAGCTGCCCTAATTAAATAAGTTTCTAAAAATAGAAAGTTTCCATAATTAGATAAAAGCTGGTTAAATAAGCTAATTATATAAGCTTAAGTGTTTTCTGATTATTTTTCTAAGTCATATTGATATAAGGTATAGTTTATTAATTATTACATGTAATTTAAATAAACTATAGGTTAAAAGTATTTAATTAAATATATCATGTTTTTAATTAAATAAAGTTAAATACTTAGGTTAAAACCTATATTATTAATTATTAATAGTATAACCTAAGTCATGTTAATTAATTAAGTATAGCCATGGTTTTTAATAATTAATTAATTATAAAGTCTAGAAAATATAAATACCTAGGTTAAAATTTCATGATCTAATAATTAGATTATAACCTAAGTCATGTTTATTAAATTAATTATGTCATGCTTTATTAACTTAATTGTTAACATATGATTATGAAACTCATAAACCTTAACATAAACAATGAACCGGATCGTGACTAGAAACCATGAACCGGACCCGTAATCAACACCATACCCCGAACCACTTCGGGGTTTCCCCATGTTTGCTGCAGCCGTGGGACCCACACCACCAAACCGAGACCATGAGGTCTCGGTGGTGGTTCATAAGCCAAGCCGAGACCCCCCTTGGTCTCGGTTAGGCGTCGACCTACATCAAACACCCCTAAATCCCTCGTTTTGATTTACCCCATGACCATTTACATGTTTAATTAATGTTTTTAATTAGCTTTTTAAAAACATCATGATCTTATGTAATTTATTAAATCAAAACATAAAAGAAAAGGTTTAAAAAGGTATACCGAATGCGTGGATTAAACGAGGATGAACACACACCAATACTTGTACAAAATTCAAGATCAAAAATCAATCGAACACCCCCTTTTGTGTCTTTATATCCGAAGGCCAAAGAGAGAGCAAGGAGAAGGAGAAAATCTTTTTAGGGTTTTTGTTATTTTACTGTAATGTGAAAAATGACTAAAAGATTTTACCATAACCCCTTGTTAGTAAAAGTTTATCGGCTTGGCCCATCCCCTTGGTGTAGCCGCGGGTAGGGGGCCCCACATGGGGTACCCGTACCTTTTTCCGAGTCTAATTATTTTAGTGTTCGTTCGTGTTTTATCGTGTTCGTGTTTTATGTGTTCTAGTTAATTATTAACCGTGACTTAATATATTTATTCGTGCTCGTAAGAAATATATATACGTAATTAATATTAGCTCGTGATTAATTTACGTTCATGATTTAATGATCGCATGTTCATGATTAATTATTGTTTGAATAATTATTGTGTGTTCATACGTAATAAATACTTATCGTGTTCTAACACATACGTAATACTTAAAATTCTAACACCTGAAAGTAATCATACTATAAAAAGAAAATTTTAATCTAGTACATACGATCTTAAGGGTACTATTCATGGTAAAAGGATGCGGGTTTTACAACTCTTCCCCCCTAAAAAGAATAATTCGGCCCCGAATTATAGATAAAGTAAACTAGAAAAAAAGAACATACCAGAATTAAAAATATGAAATGAGGGTAAGAAGCCCGAATAGACTCCTCTGTTTCCCAAGTGCCTTCCCGCTCGGTATGATCCCTCCAAAGGATTTTGACGAATGGAATCGTCTTCCTTCTCATGACTCGTTCTTGTCTGTCAAGAACTCGTTCAGGTTCTTCTATGAAAGTGAGATCTTCACGTATCTGTTCCAGTGGATACTGAACCATGTGAAGGGGATGATACTGGTACCCTCTGAGTAAGGACACATGAAACACATTGTGTAAATGCGAAAGCTGCAGAGGTAATGCTAAACGGTAAGATACTCCACCGACTCGTTCAATGATATCAAACGGTCCGATGAAACGAGGACTGAGCTTCCCTTTAATCTCGAAGCGTCTAACACCACGTGCCGGTGAAACCTTAAGGAAGACGTGATCTACTACGTTAAAATTTATGTCCCTACGATGCTTATCGGCGTAACTCTTCTGACGTGACCGTGCTTCCTGATGTTTCTGCTTAGCTACTGCGATCCTTTCATTGGTCATCTCTATGATTTGTGGTCCTTCAAGTGTTCGCTCGCCAACCTGATCCCAGCAGATTCGGGCGCGACACTTTCTACCATACAACATCTCGAAAGGAGCACACTTGATACTTGCGTGCCAACTGTTGTTGTATGCAAACTCTACCAAACAGATGTAATCGTCCCAATCACCCGTCCATTCCAACGCACATGACCTCAGCATGTCTTCCAATGTTCGAATCGTTCGCTCCGACTGCCCGTCTGTTTGAGGATGAAAAGCCGTGCTAAGCTTAAGTTGTGTACCCCAAGCTTTCTACAGACTCTTCCAAAATCGCGAAGTGAAACGAGGATCTCTGTCTGAGACGATGCTGGATGGAGCACCGTGGAGTCTCATGATCCCTCTTCTATACGTATCGGCGAGTTTACTTACCGGATCTTCCTTGCGGATCGGTAAGAAATGAGCTGATTTGGTAAGTCGATCTACGATAACCCAAATTGCGTCGTGCTTCCTCTTGGTAGGCGGAAGACCAGTAACAAAATCCATCGTGATTTTGTCCCACTTCTACTCTGGAATATCTAACGGTTGAAGAAGACGGCCAGATCGCTGATGCTCGATCTTAACCTGCTGGCAGGTAAGACATTTGGAGACGTAAGTGGCCACATCTTGTTTCATACCACTCCACCAAAAGTACTGCTTGATGTCATAGTACATCTTAGTCGAACCAGGATGTATAGAGAATGGGGAGCTATGAGCTTCAGCTAACAAGGCTTCCCGAAGTTCTTGATCATCAAGAACACAAAGTCTCGTGCCCTGCCATACGATACCATCTGCATCTACTCTGAATTCCGTCTGTTTCTCTAAATTCTGAACTATCGCCCAGATTTCTCCATCATCTTTCTGAGCTTCCTTGATCTTAGAGAGTAACTCGGGTTCTACTCTAAGATTAGCCCAGTAACCGTTCTGTCCACGTACCATGATCTTGATGTCTAATAGCTCCAAGTCTCTTATGATTTCCTCCTTAATTTTAATTTCGTTGATCATTCCGGACTTCCTGCTAAGAGCATTTGCTACTACATTTGCCTTTCCGGGATGATACTATAGATTAATGTCATAATCCTTCAACAGCTCTAGCCATCTGCTCTGCCTCATGTTCGATTCACGTTGAGTGAAGATATACTTCAAGCTCTTGTGGTCCGTGAAAATGTCACATGATTCTCCATATAAGTAGTGCATCCATATCTTCAATGCAAACACGACTGCAGCAAGTTCCAAGTCATGCGTAGGGTATTTTCTTCATAAGGCTTAAATTGACGTGAAGCGTACGCGATCACTTTCCCATGTTGCATGAGAACACAACCAAGTCCTTTCCCCGATGCATCACTGTAGATTTGAAATCCAACCGTACCAGATGGGAGAGTAAGAATAGGTGCAGATACTAGCTTCTGCTTCAGGTCTTCAAAGCTCTTCTCTCGTTCTTCAGTCCACACGAATTTCTCCCCTTTCCGCATCAGTTTTGTCAATAGTAGTGCTAAGCGAGAAAAGTTCTCCACGAACCTACGGTAATAGCCAGCTAAGCCTAAGAAACTGCAGACTTCCGTCGCTGATGTCAGCCTCGGCCACTTAGTAATGGCCTCAACCTTCGCTGGATCCATTGTGATTCCTTCTGCTGATACAATGTGACCTAAGAATGCCACCTTGTCTAACCAGAACTCACATTTGGAGAATTTAGCATACAGCTGCTTCTGGCGAAGAATCTGTAGTACTGTACGAAGATGGTCTTCGTGTTCCTCCTTAGACTTTGAGAAAATCAGGATGTCATCGGTGAAGACAATGACGAACTTGTCCAGAAATTCATGGAAGATTCTGTTCATCAAGTCCACGAACACTGCTGGATCATTTTTCAGGCCGAATGGCATAACTACAAATTCGTAGTGGCCATAGCGGGTACGAAAAGCAGTCTTGGCGATGTCCTGCTCCTTAACCCGTAGCTGATGATAGCCTGGCCTACGATCAATCTTGGAGAAGTGTTTGGCCCCTTGGAGTTGGTCAAACAGATCGTCTATACGCGGCAGTGGATACCTATTCCGGATACTAATCTAGTTGAGCTCGCGATAGTCTATGCAAAGACGCATACTGCCGTCCTTCTTCTTAACAAATAAGACCGGTGCGCCCCATAGAGATGCGCTCGGTCGAATGACACCTCGTTCTAGAAGTTCTTGCAGTTGATCTTTCAGCTCCTTTAACTCTATGGGAGCCATGCGATAGGATCTTTGGAGATCGATTCAGCTCCTTGAATAAGCTCGATATTGAATTCCACTTCTCGTGCAGGTGGTATGCCTGGAAGTTCTGCTGGAAATACATCTTGAAATTCTGACACTATTGGTTGATCCTGAATTGATGGGGATTCAGCATACATGTTGTGAACCGTAGCTAGATAACCCTCGCAGCCATGTGACAGTAGTGCACGCGCTTGCATGGTAGATATGATTTGTACAGACCGTCCGGGTACGAACCCGTTATGAATGTACTCTATTGCATTAACATCACCGAAGATAACTCGATATGAATGGCAGTATATGGTAGCATGATGCTTAGATAGCCAATCCTTTCCCAAAATCATGTCAAAGTCATTCATGTCCAGTGGAAGTGCGTCAACAGGACGAACCTTATCGTCAAATTCTAGGGGAAGACTCTTGTATACATGGCTGATTAATACATAGTCCCTCAAAGGCGTGGAAATAGTAATTCTATTCTCTAGTGGCATGGGGAGCATCCTAATGTTCTTAGCATAGGCAGTAGAAATGACCGAGTGAGTAGTACCCGTATCGAAAAGAACACACGCAGCTTGACCATACATATACAAGATTCCAGTGATGGTACCTGTAGACTTGTTGGCCTGGTCCCGAGATGTCGTGTAGACACGTCCAGTCATAGGAGGATGCTTGGTATCAGCATGTCCCGATGTGCTCTCCATCTCGCCCTTACGGCAATCCTTCATGATATGGCCAGGAAGACCACACTTGAAGCATGCATCAGTGTTACGACGACATGGCCCTGGGTGCCTACGGTGGCAAGTAGAGCAAAGAGGATGAGTATATCCTCCAGCAGGTGCTCTGGCTGGCTGAGGACCAGTGATAGCTGGACGGCTAGGCTGTGAACCTCTCTGGTTCTGGTCCCTACCGTTTCCATGGTTCCTTCTGCCGTTGGAGTGTCCAACGTTGTTACGGTAATTATCATTACCGCCACGCCTATCCATAGCAGAACGGTCGTTAGTCTGACCGTTTCCCTTGGGCTGATGAGGCTGTTGCTGAGTAGCCGGCTGAGACCGGTCCCCAGTTTTCTGCCTCTTGTCAGGTTTCTCAGCTTCCCCGAGCTCATCTCTCTCATGCAGCATCTCCAGCTTACGTGCCGCATCGGCCACTTGTGCTACAGTGTTGAACGTAGCACACACCAGATTGTTTGCGACCGATGTGTGAAGAGCCCACCTAAAGTGGTGTGCCTGCTCTTCAGGAGTACCTGCTGCACCAAGGAAACCAGCTAAGCGAAGAAAGCGCTGCATAAAATTGCTATTCTCCCCAGCTCTCTGTCGGATCCCATGGTACTCCCTCTTGAGCTTGTCTTGCTCAGCCTTGGGAAAGAACTGCTCCATCACCCTATCTTAGAACTGAGCCCATGTCAAACCAGCCACCCAATCGTCACCTCCCTCAGACTGCATCAATGCTAACCACTAATTTAACACATCGCCTTCGAACCGGTAGCATGCCAACCTCGCCTTGAACATGGGGTCACAACCCATAGCATTGAAAATCTTCTCGATGTGAGCCAACCAGCTTTCAGCGTCACTAGGGCTATCTGTTTTCTCGAAAGCTCGAGGACGGAGCTTGTTGAATCTCTCCAGCCATACTGCCAATGTCACTGGAGGAGGAGGAGGAGGTGCTTGGTTATGCTGCTGATTGTTGGCAGCTTGAACCTCAGCCCTGATGTCATTCCTCAGTTGAGGAAGCAAAGCTTGCATTGCAGCTTGGATTGTTGCATTGAGTTGTTCCTGATCGCGTGTGAGAACCATCTGACAGTATAACATAAAACATATGATTAAACAGATCAAAGCATAAAATATATATATAAATAAAAAAATTTATACCAATAAATCCAGAGAAAAAATTTATGCAAGAAAATTTGTGTATGAATGCATGATGCAGTTTTATGAAAACTTTTGTATGCTCGAGAGTGAACGCCTATTGTCAGTTCACCCAAAACAAAATACATGGCGAGGGGACGCCAATGGGTCGGTCCCAAATTTAAAAGTTTCGATAAAACACATGCGACTAAATAGGGCCAGTCCTTTACCAACCATTACTTAGTCATAAACCTGCGACAATGACATATATATGTATGCATAAAAATGATGAATGCATGAAAACGACTGTCAGTTCTAGGAAGACCATAGTGACTACCCACTAATCACAGGTCATATTTTAAGAGCCTACAGGTCGAAGCCTTGGCTCTGATACCATAATTGTAACATCCTATTTTGATAATGGAATGTCACGCGTAATTATGGCGTGTCATCAAAGCATACAAGGATAAATGTCTAAACATTACATGACCATAAAAGTAAAATACCGGAATCAAACATCGATAGTCCAAAAATAAATCTCATCACACACAAACATAAGTACTGTAAATGAAAGGACTAAACAATGTCCATGGCAAGAGTATCAAAGTAAAGATAATGCATAAACTAAAGAAAGGCTAGAAAGCTTCCCGTCCATATGCACGTACGCTTAAAGTCTACGAGCGTCCCTAAGTACCTGCCGTTTTGGGAACATAGAAAAGGAAAACGGCTGAGCAATACGGTCAGTGCACGGATGTATAATAAAGCATATAAGCATATAACAGCGGAAGAAACTAAGTCCCGAATAACCCGGTTAAGTCTTGGTAAAACTGGTTTTATAGTTTGAAAAGCCTTATGTTTATCTTATAAAAACTGTTTAACATATTCTACCATTAGCCAATATAGGTCATGAAAATCCACCGTGCATGAATACTTGGAGGGGTGACCTCATCATGCAAATTAAAGGGGCTGCCTCTAATTTAAATATACGGGTTTGGGTAGGAGGGATCAGCTCCTTGTGAAGGATGCAAGGCAAACACCACATTCACACTGAGTAACCTGCTGAAAACATGTAACTAGGATGCACCCATACGCCCCACATGATAAATATAATAATATGGCCAAAAGCAGAAGGGACGCCACGAGAAATCACTCCGCCGTGGGGAAGTCATAACACCAGTGCCTCTAGTGTTATGGTTATGGTACCTCCATAACTAGGTGAAACTGGTCATGCATGTATATGGCTATAGGTATTCTAAATTAACCATAAGCAAATCAAACATATAAACTTATACTACGGGAAAACAGTTGGCTGCATACGGGGAAATCCTAATAAGGAAAGAATGTCTATACTGAAAGGACGGGAATCCGTACCTTATGTCCAGTGAACGAAGAAGACGAACTGAAGAGAGTCCTACTTCGGTATCACTAATGCTACATAAATACATACGTGTATAAGTATCTTATTACTAAATACGTAACTGGTTTTATGTCATGTCTTAGCTTATTTTATATGTTCATGTCATGTTTTACTATTTTAAGCTTTAAACTGTGTTTATCTTATATTCTGTCTATTCTGATTAAGTATTACTTGTATTTCATGTATTACTATACTTATTGAGTAATAATAAGTAACTTTCTAAAAATAGCAGGTTTCCTAAAATAGAAAGTTTCCAAAAATAGAAAGTTACCAAAAATAGAAAGTTTCCAAAAATAGAAAGTTTCCAAAAATAGAACGTTTCCAAAAATAGAAAGTTTTCAAAAATAGAAAGTTTCTAAAAATAGAATTACTGCTTAAAATAGATAAGTTTCTAAAAATAGAAAGTTTCCATAAATATATTAGATGCCTTAATTAAATAAGTTTCTAAAAATAGAAAGTTTCCATAATTAGATATAAGCTGGTTAAATAAGCTAATTATATAAGCTTAAGTGTTTTCTGATTATTTTTCTAAGTCATATTGATATAAGGTATAGTTTATTAATTATTACATGTAATTTAAATAAACTATAGGTTAAAAGTATTTAATTAAATATATCATGTTTTTAATTAAATAAAGTTAAATACTTAGGTTAAAACATGTATTATTAATTATTAATAATATAACCTAAGTCATGTTAATTAATTAATTATAGTCATGGTTTTTAATAATTAATTATAAAGTCTAGAAAATATAAATACCTAGGTTAAAATTTCATGATCTAATAATTAGATTATAACCTAAGTCATGTTTATTAAATTAATTATGTCATGCTTTATTAATTTAATTGTAAACATATGATTATTAAACTCATAAACCTTAACATAAACAATGAACCGGATCGTGACTAGAAACCATGAACCGGACCCGTAATCAACACCATACCCCGAACCACTTTGGGGTTTCCCCCTTTTTGCTGCTACCGTGGGACCCACACCACCAAACCGAGACCATGAGGTCTCGGTGGTGGTTCATAAGCGAAGCCGAGACCCCCTTGGTCTCGGTTAGGCGTCGGCCTACATCAAACACCCCTAAATCCCTCGTTTTAATTTACCCCATAACCATTTACATGTTTAATTAATGTTTTTAATTAGCTTTTTAAAAACATCATGATCTTATGTAATTTATTAAATCAAAACATAAGAGAAAATGATTAAAAAGGTATACCGAATACGTGGATCAAACGAGGATGAACACACACCAATACTTGTACAAAATTCAAGATCAAAAATCAATCGAACACCCCCTTTTGTGTCTTTATATCCGGCGGCCAAAGAGAGAGGAAGGAGAAGGAGAAAATCTTTTTAGGGTTTTTGTTATTTTACTGTAATGTGAAAAATGACTAAAAGATTTTACCATAACCCCTTGTTAGTAAAAGTTTGATGGGCTTGGCCCATCCCCTTGGTGTAGCCGCGGGTAGGGGCCCCACATGGGGTACCCGTACCTTTTTCCGAGTCTAATTATTTTAGTGTTCGTTCTTGTTTTATCGTGTTCGTGTTTTATGTGTTCTAGTTAATTATTAACCGTGACTTAATATATTTATTCGTGCTCGTAATAAATATATATACATAATTAATATTAGCTCGTGATTAATTTACGTTCATGATTTCATGATCGCATGTTCATGATTAATTATTGTTTGAATAATTATTGTGTGTTCATACGTAATAAATACTTATCGTGTTCTAACACGTACGTAATACTTAAAATTCTAACACGTGAACGTAATCATACTATAAAAGGAAAATTTTAATCTAGTACGTACGATCTTAAGGGTACTATTCATGGTAAAAGAATGCGGGTTTTACAAAACCCAAGCATCTAGACTCGAACAAAAACTTTAATTGATCTCAGTAAAATTTATTTTCGTGTGATGCTTGCATGTTAAGATCTATTCGCGAATTAAATTATCATCATAGATCGTATGTATGGTTATTCCCATCTATGGATTTACGAATTTTAAGAAAGATTCATAACAACTTTGTTAGAATCGATCTTAGTTTCGTTTTAATATCAATTTAATCAATCTAAAACGAACATTAAACCTACCCGAGACCTCCAAGTTGGAGACCTTGCAGCACCTTCGTCTTGTTGTATTGGGGCAGTGTTTAATTTGACTTGGGATTGATGGGTATAATTCGAATAAATGTGTGATTGATGAGATGAGATTGATTTAGTTCTTGGTGGCTGTGTTTTGAGATGGGGATCAGATGAAAATATTGGGGGCCGATGTAACTATATTTGTGATTAGGGTTGACTGTGAGATAAATTAGGGAATTGCATTTACTTATATCCAAAGTGGAATACACGTGGGAGGCTAATCATATTTGTTCTTTTGTTCATTCGTACATATGAAATGCTTTTGGGTTGGCCGAGTAATGAAAATGGATCTAAGTCATGTATTGGGCTGTCCATTGGTTATAAAAGTATGATGGGCCAGCTTATTCGTGTATTCAATGGAAAAAGACGGCATGATGTATTGTCTTTCTAGATTTGGTTATTTGGAATCTTCGGGTATTGGACATTACATGATCTATGGGTTGTGTTATTATTGTTAATGGGTCGAGTATCATTTGCCGGATAATGGGTAACATGGTGATTTCGTACTCATTTCGACTACATGAAACCCTCGGTTTGAAAACCCCTAATTCCCTAATGTATCGGTTTCAAAGTAAAGTTAGCTTGCTAGACCACGTTGACGTCTTCCCAACATGTGATTAAAATGTAATATATTGCAACATGTGATCTTAAAGACTCAAGTGCAACTCTTTCCTTCACATGCTAAACTATTTCGTATATCGATGCATGTGAGTAGGGGGGGCTTTTCGGAAAAGTAAAACTTTCAAAGTGTTAAAAGTTTTGATTTTTATCAAGCACTTTGAATGGTTTTCAAAGGTTTTCAATGGTTTGATGGTTACGATCTATACCCAAAAACAACCTACTATCCACGACGGAACGTTGGAGTCAAAAGGTGGTTTAGGATAGGAAATTAAGTCCTATGATCCAACAGAACCGAAGGGATCTACCCAAGGACATTCCATAGCTAAAAATAGTTGTCCTTAGGAAAGATGGAGTTGAATGAAGCTGAATGCGGACCAATTACTTAAGTTAGCACTGGAACAATCACAACAAGGTGCTAGTGATGACGTATTGGTAAGCATTGAAGGAGTTGAATATTCTATGCAGCTTAGGCAGAAACCGGGTTAACACATCTATCGAAAACAAGTGTCATGGACCCAGTGATGCGATGCACAACCCTTCCCCAGCCATTCGAGTTTCTCTCAAAAGAAACTTGTCTCATTGTCACGAAGATCAACACGTATCTATTGACTTTCTCACTCTGAGTCAGTTAATATTGAAAAGGTGGCAGTCTGCTCTAGCCTCCGATTACCAAAATGCACTTATTGAGTCTAGAGCCAAACGAGATCTATCTATCATCTCATTAGGACACAATCGAGTCCTACCCATTATCCTTGTGATATTGCCAGAACATCTGAGTGATACGATTCATAATGAAGATGGAAATCCTGCTTGAGCCAGCATCAAACAAGCTCATGGTAGGTAACTTGTGCGATTCTACACGAATCAAACTTGTGAAAACTGGAATGCAACTAAGTTTTGATTCTTAATTGATTCAAACATGATTCCAGGTTTCTTTGCAAAATCCGTGTGATCTTGCCAGAACATTCAGAGTGACACTCTTTAGTGTTCATAGTGACGAATGGAAATCCTTCCAGTGTCAACTTCAAACAGCACTACGGTAGGTGACATGCAAGATTCTCTAAGAATCGAGCTTGTGACAACTGGAAAGCAACAATGGTGCGATTCTTATTTGAATCAAACTTGTTCCAAGAATTCTGAATTGACGACCCTAATCAGACGGATAATTTATCCTTATGATTCACTCTTTACGTTTGCAGTATGCTTTGAGACGGTCGAGTAAAGAGAACTGGCTACTACCGCCGGGAAACCCTGTCAAGGAGATTCTTAATTGAATCTACCCGATCACAGGTACGGTATCCAATACCATTTAACGGTCTTCACCGACCAGAGGTAAAACGCTACCGAGTTAGGATGAAATGTTCAAAGCCATTTTATCTGTGTCTATATATGTTGTTGTACATCGGGATGGTGGTGTAGCAGTGTACTAACCGAAGTCGTCTTCACATGTTCGTACTGAAAGTTAAAGTCTTCTATAACTCTGACGAATACTTGAAGGATTAACTACAACTATATTCGTATGGGAAATTGTTAGCCTTTCAAAATCCACAAAGTATGAACATGTCAATTCAGAAGTCACAAGAGCACAAGATGGCGATAATCAAGATACCTAAGAATGTAAGAATGTAACAGGTCATCTTAGTCATAAGGAGCACAGATGAAAATATCAAGCACTCAAAGTCAAATGACAAAGGCTCAAGATAAATATAACGAAAGCATGAAGGAACAAAGCCGTTACAAACAAGATCAAGACCAAGATACAAGACCAAAGCAGGAAGATCTCCTCTACAAGAATGTATTCACTCAATCATCTTATGCTTTTTAAGATGACCAATACATTGGGGGAGATTGTTAGCCCTATATTTTATATAGTCGAACAAGAATGTAATAGGTCATCTTAGTCGTTAATGGTCTTGTATTGTAGTAGGTTAGTCGGGTTAACCGGGCTTGGACTTTAAGCTAATATTGTCTAAGTTAGGGGCGTAAGTCCAAGTGTAAGCCAAGCCCGACCCATGGAAACAAACCCACGGCCCATGGAAAGCCCAATCATTCGTGGGTATATATACCCTCTTCCATGTGTGGAAGAGGGTGTTGGTTCATTTTACATTCTCTCTCTAGTAAACATTAACCTTTCAAAATCTCTCTAGTTTCTCTCTCTACTTTTATTCTCTTTCTCTCTCTAAATATCTCTTTTAAATCTTGTGTTATGGATTGATATGGGATTAACATTAGTGGTTTAGTCTTGATTGTTGGTTTCTAGTCTTTTCTAGTAGCTTCCATGTAATTAAATTGGGAAGTCATTAAGGTATCGCTAGCGTCACGGTTTTGAAGTATTGGCAACCCGAATAATCGAAAGCTTCAACTAATAATAAGATTTAAAGTGCTCACCTAAATCAAGAAAACAATTTGAAGCTCACAAGGCCGAAAAATCTATGCGAAAATTGAAAGTGAATCAAGCCTTAATCTTTGAAGCTTTACAGATCCAAAATTCGCTTTTAGCATGAGGATATACGTCTTTGGCCATAATAAACACCTCATGGAGAGGTTAAATAAAAGGCAAGGAAAGACCGAAGTCATAATAAAAGCTTCATGGCGAAGTTGAATAAAATATGGAGGTAAACCTATGATAATAAGGCCTATCCGGTAGGGGGCGTATAAAATTCTTGGTAATAAGTCTCATGTTCAAAACCGTTATAAAACTGTGTCTATCGATCCTTCTTGTTGACTTAATTTTTTGACATCGTTGTCTATTAGGATGGTTTATTAATTCGATGGTCATGGTTACACCGTTATGACTCTATTTTTAGACCTAAATCTCTATCATCACATATGTCAAACAATGTATCATCGTGAACATTCAAGACAAAAATAAAATATAAGAGATACAACTTAGGAAAATGGGAGGATAAGTACGTGATTAGGGCATATGAGTAGTGTTAGCATTACTAACTGAAAGTCCCTAATCAATGCTAGAAACACTAAACTTAACTAATCAACACAAGTTATTACTTTTCAAACGTAATCTTATTATTGTATAATAAAGAATTACAAGTGTTATGGATAACACCGTTTGATGACAATGTGTTGTGCACACTTTGAACAACTATAAACCCTAACTTATGAATACAGTCACAACTATTTGATTCAATAAGTTCTAAGCATTAATGGTCTGAATATTCTCAAAGTGTTAAACATTAATGCTGGGCTACACATCCTATTTATAGTGATACGAGGTTGACCTAAGTACTAGTTGATGGTGACTACACAAGACATTCACTTTTCAGACATCTGTCACAAGATGCTCTTCTATTCTTGGTAATCTGCCATAATGCTTTAAGGAAACAGATCTTGAAACAATTTCCTTTTTCTTCATTGTCTCGTACACACAAATGGCATGTCCAAAGTGTGCTGAGTGTTAACAGGGTATTTCCACCCCTGTTAACCCTCAACCCGTCAGAGTCCCTGATACATGCGTTTTTGTATGGGTTGAAAAAGTTCGTTCTCGGGATCTTCTCGAATTGATTCACAGCTCAAAGTGGAATGATTTGTTCTTGGTGACAAATAGGGGGTTTGGTTTTCTATTCTATTAAAAAGATAAATGAATGAAGTAAATAAAGATTTAAACCAAAACAATTACTTAAATAAAACTTGAATTTAAATTAAACAATTAAATGCTAAAGCAGTAAAGTAAACTTACTGAACACTAGCTCTATTCGGAATAATAGTCCTACTCGGAATAAGTGGTGCTATCTGGAATATATGACCATGCAGAATAAATGGCTACGAGGAATAAAAGGCTTATTCGGAATAACTGTCCTATCCGGAATAAATGTGGCTACTCGGAATATATACCATCCGGAATATTAATGCTATGCGGAATAACTGGCTCTATGCGGAATAAATGCTATTCGGAATAATTACTACTCAGAATAAACATGCTATGCGGAATATTGGACTACTCGGAATATTAGGCTTACTCGGAAGAATTTGCCATTCGGAATAAATATCTCTATGCGGAATAAAAAGCTCTAGGCGGAATAACTACACTATCCGGAATAAAGAGGCTATGCAGAATAAAAAGACCATTCGGAATAAAGAAGCTTATGCGGAATAACTGACTATGCGGAATAATAATCTACTCGGAATAAAATGGCTATGAGGAATAAAATTCCTACCCGGAATATTGAAGCTATTCGGAATATCCTGGGAATGAAGAACAGTGAACAGACACAAGAACAGGGGAACGACTTTTATCCAAACAAACCAAATTTAACCAAAGGATTTGAACCAAACTAAACACAATTCGTTTACTAACCATAAACAACAAATCCCAATCATAAAAACACAAAACCCACTAACTTATGAAGATCAAAATCAACCAAACAAGAACTTTAAAACTTTGAATAAAAAGATGAAGATGAACAAGATGACTGAAAAGATTATATTGATGATTAAGGTGTAAACAATCAAAGGAAAAAGATTAAAAGCTTACAAGATTAAGGATTCAACAAAATGAAAAAAAATCACCAACACCTTAGGGGTGTTGGCTTCCTACGGAAGAAAAGAAGAAACTGGGAAATAAAAAAAAACTCGTCCAAATGTGTGAGGGGTTTTCCTTATATAGGCTAGTGGTTGGTTGGTGAAGTGGGCTTTCTTCCTCTCTTCTTGTCTTCTCGTCTTTTCAGAAAAGTTGACGTTTTCGATTCTAATTTGGGATTTGTCGACGATTAAATTCAACTTGTCTTTTAATTTCTTCGTTTAATAGACTTGAGTTTCTTCGACATTTGTAAATCTTCCATCTTTGGTCCTTTTCTTCGATAAATCTTCAAATAGGCCCATTGACTTCCAATCTTTTGCATTTCTTGGACAATAGACTTCGTCTTGAGTCTTTTTCCTTGATAAAACCCGTGCAATCCCATGTTTTCTTCAATATTCATCCGGTTGGCTCTGAAAACACAATAAACACAAAACCACGCATAATTCCAAACAAATGATATTAAACACGCGTTTTGGTCTTGTTTTAGTAAGAAATAAGTGGTAAAAGGATGGGTGTTTTCACACCTATCAAATCCCCTACACTTAACCATTGCCATGCCCTCATGCAATGCTTAGTGATAAAGCAAATTTACATTTTTCTCATAATCAATCAACCTTGGCCTTATTAACATATTACCAAAACAGAAATTAAAGTACTAAGAGAAATTAAAACTTTAAAGGAACAAAAGGATAGAAAACCATTTTCACTCAAAAATAGCTACATGGAAATAACTTGCAAAGAGATCAAGGACTTACATTAGGGCTTTGGTGCTGCGAAGATTTATCACTCTCAAGTTTCACGTTCCCCAAACTAAGCTTTAAAACGAGATCATTGTTATTATAAGTTAGCAAATCAAACACTTACACACATGGCTTAATTAAATGCTTAAACTCCCTTATTCCTAGGTGTATCTCTTATATTTTATTTTTGTCTTAGAATGATCATGAAGATGCATTTTTGGACTTATTTTGATAGTTTATTTAGGCTGAAAGCAAAGTAGGACGATTTGATCAATAGTTAGCTAAAGGACAAAATCTCTTAAAACTGCTTCTCGGGATATCAAAAAGTTCATATCTTGGCATAACTCGGTTCACGATTTGAGACCTTTCTCGGGCCGATATTTGGCATGTACTTCATACTTCATATCTTGAGAGACGTGCTTGAGATAATGGTCTTCTCATCGTTAATAGAGTTTCTTCACTTGGAGACCTTTGAGGGGTACTCCAACTTTGTTGACCACGACTTCATGATTATTTCTTCAATCTCTAATTGGGATTTTGAGATACAACGATCCGCCTCCTTTTCGGACTTGGATCTATTTATCCTCATACCTTGTTAGGGTCTTTTCGGATAGACTTCTCCATGATCTTTATGGGAGTTGATTGCTTTTCGTCGTGAGTCTTGATCCTTCATATTGATTTTGGGAATAATGCTTTTCACATCACCTTGGATCTTTAGCAATAAGATTGAATCCTCATGCCTTGTTAGGGCCTTTTCGGACTCGCCAATCTTCGCGCCCCGCTTCATAAATTATGCCTTGGCTATGAACTCTTATCATTACCGAGCAACTTTTAAACGATCTTGGGCTAGAAGCTAAGTAACTTTTCAAATCGTACGACCTTACTTATTGCAGATAAATTATTAGCAAGTGATGGGAGAATAGGCAGATAATTACACCAAGTGAGCTTGTGCAAGAATACCGACTTATAATTGACTCTATCATTTCTCGTTCTCCACAATTGAAAATCTCAAGTAATGAGACTCGTGGATGCTTAGCCTAATAAACCAATTAAGGCCTACGTGGTTAAGGATACTAGCTAGAATAAACTTGGATAAGTCTATTCGGGTTGAGTCAAAATAATCGCAACGGGCCTAATATGTCAATGATTTAAAAACTAGCTACACCACTTATTAATATTTTTGACTTTATTGCGGGATATATACATATGAAAGCAACGATAAAAAATTTATAAATTACGACTAAATGGCCAAAGTTAATAAAAAATTTGAAAAATGTTGAACAAGATGATTTTCCGGTTAAATGAAGGCATTTTCATGGAAAAGTCCACTTAAAACTTCGATAGAAGTCCCCCCTACACTTAAGATAAACATTGTCCTCAATGTTTAAGCATGTGGGAAAAGTCTCCCCTACACTTATGACATTGTGCACGTTGGTTAAATCAAGTTAAGGAAGAGACGACTAACGTGATCAATTTCAAATGTGAGTATGAAGAAACTTGAATCACGATAGTTGAGAGATAGAACCGGATTTCGGATAACACGGGAGCACGGTTCTTCAAAGATTCCAAGAGTGCACTTATCCCTGTAATCACATCACCACACAAACACAAGCAACCGATAGAAGTCCCCCTACACTTAGGAGGTTAAACGGAAAAGGATAGATACTCGGGTTACCTCCCGAGGAGCGCTTGTTTTTGATAACCGAGTCACGAGCCTGACTCGACCCAAAATTAGTTCATGGGAAACGTGGTGAGGGTGGAATCATCTCATGAGAGATGTCCTCACCAAAGTACAACTTCACTCGTTGGCCATTCACCTTAAAATTAGGTCCATTAGGTTGAGCGAGCTCGAGAGTACCATATGGAAAAATTTGGGCAATGGTGAATGGGCAGGACCAACGAGATTTCTGCTTGCCCGAAAAGATTTTCAACCGAGAGTTAAAGAGTAAAACTTTGTCTCCAACGTGGAACTCTCGGTTTTTAATCTTAGAGTCGTGAATGAGCTTAGTCTTCTCCTTATAGATCAAAGAATTTTCATAAGCCTCATTACGGAGTTCATTCAGCTCATTGAGTTGGATCTTGCGTAGGTCACCGGCTTTGTTGATATCAAAATTAGCCCACTTCAAGGCCCAGTAAGCCTTGTGCTCCAACTCAATGGGGAGGTGGCACGCTTTCCCGTACACGAGACGATATGGTGTACAACCAATCGGAGTCTTGTATGCGGTACGAAAACCCACAAAGCATCATCAAGTTTATCAGCCCATGAGGCACGATGCTCTCCCACGGTTCTTTCAAGAGTTCGCTTTAATCCTCGGTTAGAGATTTCAGCCTGGCCATTAGTTTGTGGGTGGTAGGCGGTGGAACGACGATGATTTACACCATACTTAGCCATGACTCTTGCAAATTGGTCATTGCAAAAATGAGTCCCGCGATCACTAATAATGGCACGAGGCACACCGAATCTAGCGAATAGCGACTTCAAAAAGTTACAAACCACCCTTGCGTCATTAGTAGGTAAAGCTTTGGATTCAACCCACTTTGAAACGTAGTCAACGGCTACAAGGATGTATTTGTTTCCTTTAGAGGAAGGGAATGACCCCATAAAGTCGATACCCCAAACATCAAAGATTTCACATTCTTGTATGAAATTTTGAGGCATCTCATCTTTATGTGTGATCTTGCCTTGTTTTTAGCAAGCATCACAATGTTTAACCATCTCGTGAGCGTCACGATAAATGGTGGGCCAATAAAATCCCGAGTCAAACACTTTTTTGGCGGTGTAGTTGGGACCAAAGTGACCACCGGTGGGTCCTTTGTGGCAAGCGTCAAGGATTTCTAAAGCTGCCGGTCCATCAACACATCGGCGAATAATCAAATCAGCACATTGTTTGAATAGATACGGGTCATCCCAAAAGTAAGTCTTAATGTCTTTGAAGAACTTCTTCTTTTGTTTGGATGTTAACCCGTCAACGAGAATTCCACCCGCCGAGTAGTTTGCAATGTCCGCAAACCACGGTGTTTCATCAGAAGTCGAGTTGATAGACATTAAGGTCTCCAGGGGAAATGAGTCATTGATCTCTTTGTTTGGATGATCCCCTTGGTAAGGATCCTCAAGTCTACTGAGATGATCCGCGGCTAGGTTTTCAGCTCCTTTTTTATCGCGAATTTCGATTTTAAATTCTTAGAGTAGCAAAATCCAGCGAAGAAGTATTGGTTTGGAATCTTGTTTAGTTAACAAGTACTTCAACGCGGAATGATCGGTATAAACGATTGTGGTAGAAAGGACAAGATAAGGGCGGAACTTTTCAAAAGCATAGACAACAGCTAAAAGCTCTTTTTTGGTTGTCGTGTAATGCAATTGAGCCCCCGTCATTGTCTTGCTAACGTAATGGATTGGTTGGAAGTGTCTATTCACTCTTTGGCCAAAAACCGCACCAATAGCAAAGTCGCTAGCATCGCACATCAACTCGAAAGGCAACTCCCAATTAGGGGTAACCAAGACGGGTGCCTTAGTTAGCTTATCCTTAAGAAGGTTGAAGGCTTCGATACACTCTTTGGAAAAGATAAAAGGAGTATCTTTTTCCAAGAGGTGGGTCATCGGGCGAGCGATTTTAGAAAAATCTTTGATAAAGCGACGGTAGAAGCCCGCATGACCAAGGAAACTTCTCACACCCTTCACGATTGAAGGTGGAGGCAACTTAGCGATAACATCGACTTTAGCACGGTCCACTTCAAGATCGGCTTTGGAGATCTTGTGTCCTAGCACGATGCCCTCTTTTACCATGAAATGACATTTTTCCCAATTAAGAATAAGGCGAGTGTCTTCACACCGCTTAAGCATACGTTCTAAATTGGCAAGGCAGGCAGAGAATGAATCACCATAAACCGAGAAATCATCCATGAATACTTCCATAGTTTCTTCAACCATGTCATGGAAGATAGCCATCATACACCGTTGGAACGTCCCAGGAGCATTGCATAAACCAAATGGCATGCGTTTGTAAGCAAATGTTCCATAGGGACAAGTGAATGTGGTCTTTTCTTGGTCTTTGGGATCGATGGGAATTTGAAAATACCCGGAGAAACCGTCTAAAAAGCAGTAATAGTCATTACCCGCAAGACGCTCGAGCATTTGATCCATGAAAGGAAGAGGAAAGTGGTCTTTTCTCGTGGCATCATTGAGTTTGCGATAGTCGATACAAACTCTCCACCCAGTAACGAGACGAGTGGAAATCAACTCGTTGTGTTCATTGGGAACAACGGTTATTCCGCCCTTCTTGGGCACACAATGGACGGGACTTACCCATGGCAAATCCGAGATAGGGTAAATCAAGCCGGCATCAAGAAGTTTGATAACCTCTTGTTTGATGACGTCATGAATACGAGGATTAACCCTTCTTTGGCTCTGGATTGCGGGTTTAAAGTCATCTTCCATGAGAATCTTGTGAGTACAAAAGTTCGGATCAATTCCGCGGATATCGGAAATTTTCCAAGCAATTGCCTTCTTATGATCTTTAAGCACGGCGATGAGGCGAGATTTTTCTTCTTCGTTCAAGTCCTTAGCAATGATGACAGGCGACTTCTTCTTATCTTCAAGGAACACGTACTCGAGATGGGGCGGCAACTCCTTAAGTTCTAAATCCGGAGGATTTTCGATGGGAGGCGTATTCAAAGTCGGTGCATCGATAGCAATAACCTTGGGAGATGGTGGAGAAGTATTGTCTTCTTTAAGAAGGTTCTCAATGAGGCGAAGATCTTCATCCCAATCGGTGGGAGAATCGTCATGTTCTAAGTTCACATCTCCCATGGTGGCTTCCATATCTTTCCAAAGGAAATCACTTTCTCCAAATAGAGATAGTGATGAGTCAATAGAGGAAACGGTCTCAACATTGGGAAGAGAGGTAGGAATACTTATACAAGCATCTTTGAAGTGTTGTTCACAAGCCTCATCAAAAACGTCAATACAATTAACACTCTCGTATGAATAAGGCTGTTTAGAAAGCTTTCCCATGTTGAAGACAATTTTATCGTCACCCACTCTCATGATAAGCTCACCGGCTTCAACATCGATGAGAGTGCGACCGGTCCTCAAGAATGGACGGCCAACGATCAATGGCACACGAGGGTCCATGTCGTAGTCAACGACAACGAAATCGGCAGGAAAAGTGAATTTGTCGACTCCTACAAAGACGTATTCGGCTATCCTCACTGGATAAGCAACCGTACGGTTAGCCAATTCCAAAGTCATTTTGGTGGGGACTAGCTCAGGGAGAGATAATTGCTTCCAAACACTTAAAGGCATTAAGTTAATACTGGCACCTAGATCGGGTAGGGCCATGCAATTCTCTACTCCCGGGAAGTTGCAAGGGATTAAGAAACAACCCGGATCACCAAGCTTGGTTTATCAATTTCCTTAAGAGCACTGCAGAGCAATTCTCATTAAGTTGGGTGTTAGCAATATCAAGAAGCTTCTCCTTGTCACTAAGAAGATCTTAGAACATTTTTGCATACTTAGACATGTGAGCGAGAGCCTCAGCGAAGGAGATGTTGAAATTCAATTGTTTAAACATTTTGAGAAAGTTCAAAACCTGAATATCGTCCTTGCTTTGGAGCTTCTCTTTCCTCAACCTTGAGGGATAAGGTATATCAGAAGAAGAGGAAGGCTTTGGGAGAATAGGATCACTCACATCCTTGGGTGGAGGAGGGGTAGAAGTAAGAGGTGGAGAAATTGGGGAAGTAGAAGGATGAGGAATAGGAGCAGGTGACTCGTTTTCCTTAGTCACAATCACCGGTGGAGGTATAGGAAGCTCGGGTTCCTTGGTACCTTTGCCACTGCGAGTGGTGATTGCTTTCATCTCCCCTCTTGGATTTGCAACGGTGTTACTCGGAAGAGTACCCGAAGAAGAGGATTGATTACCTTGGAAGAAACCAGCCATCATGTTCTGTAAGTCATTCGTTTGACTTGCCAAAGTGTTTCTCATATCAGCTCTCAGATCGTTTCCTTGTTTCACCATGTCTGCTTTCAAGTTGAGCACTTCCCGCTGGAGATTTTCCACAATCACATCATTGGTCCTCATGTAGGTTTCAACATCTTGGTGTAATGCGGTGGGTTGGTTGAGAGGAGGAGCGTGGTAGGCGGGTGGTTGATAAGCAGGTTGTTGGTAAACTTGGTTGTTTCTTTGAGGTGGATATGGTTGTTTGTGAGGTGGTATGTATGGTGCATGAGGTTGTTGTTGTTGTTGAGGAGGGCGATTAAGGTTTTGTTGTTGCTTTGGGTTGTTAGGAGGAAAACCGGGCGGTGAGAGAAAGTTGTTAGAGCGGTAGCTAAGCAAGTTGCGGTCACCTTGAGGACGAGCTTGATAAGCGGCTGGAGGATAGGTACCGTATGCTGCATTCACATTCTCAGAAGGGTAGTCTTGGGTGGCGGTACAAGTGGTGTAAGAGTGAGGACCCCCGCATATTTCATAAGGTTGGCTAACAGCATTGACTTGAGCGTCTCGAGCGTTTTTAGCGTTGATGCTGTTGGTGTTGTTAGCGGTGTGGGTAACAAGCGATTCAAGAAGCGTAGTAATTTTGTCAAGTCGCTTGTCGCTGTCACTAGTACTAGCACTAGCGGCATTGGTCCGCACACTCTTGGTTTGCACACGAGACTTATTCTCAATGATATCCCAAGCGACATTAGAAGTCTTAACTAAAATATTACCCCCGAGGCACTATTTAGTGAATCTTGGTCATTCATGCTTAAACCATTATAAAAAGTATTAATTTGGTGCACTTTGGTAAAACCATGTTGTGGGCACTTTCTTAAAAGATCTTTGAAACGGTCCCAAGATTCACTAAAATACTCATCGTACTTTTGTTCAAAATTAATGATTTCATTCCGCAAAGCGGTAGTACGAGAGGGTGGGAAAAAGTAGTTTATGAACTTGGTTTCCAAATCCGTCCACGTAAGAATACTTTGTGGCGGTTCCTTTGCAAGCCAATGCCGGGCTTGTCCCTCTAAGGAGAAAGGAAAAAGTTGTAAACGGATTACCTCTTGTGGAACACCATTGAATTTGACCGTATTTGTGAGTTGCAAGAATCTCTTGATGTGGTCATGAGGATCATCAATGGTACGTCCCAAGAATGGTTGAGCAGAGACCATCTAGATAAAGCCGGATTTGAGCTCAAAGTTGTTGGCTGCAATCGCGGGTACATGTGCTTGCAGAATTCAATCATCGGGCGATTGTCTGGTAGAGGCTCATTGTTGTTGTTATTATTGTTGTTGAGAGGTGGATTGTTATTGTTGTTATTGTTTTGAGGTGGGTTATTGTTGTTGTTTTGTACACCGGCCATGTCTAAGTCTTCGAGAGGCTTGGGCTCTTGATAAGACGTTGATCGTGTACGCATGCACCTGCAAAAGAACTAACAAAGCAAACAAGAAATATTTTTGTCTTTTTTTAATGGTTTTTTAATTAAATTTTTTTTTTTGGAATTTTGAAAATTTTATATTTTTTAGGGTTTTTGAAAGTTTTTATGAAAAGTAACGTTCACGGTGAACGGATCCCAAAATCCAAGTTCTCACAAAAAACTGGTAATCTTAACGAGAAGAGCCGGCAGCGGCGCCATTTGATACATGCGTTTTTGTATGGGTTGAAAAAGTTCGTTCTCGGGATCTTCTCGAATTGATTCACAACTCAAAGTGGAATGATTTGTTCTTGGTGACAAATAGGGGGTTTGGTTTTCTATTCTATTAAAAAGATAAATGAATGAAGTAAATAAAGATTTAAACCAAAACAATTACTTAAATAAAACTTGAATTTAAATTAAACAATTAAATGCTAAAGCAGTAAAATAAACTTACTGAACACTAGCTCTATTCGGAATAATAGTCCTACTCGGAATAAGTGGTGCTATCCGGAATATATGACCATGCGGAATAAATGGCTACGAGGAATAAAAGGCTTATTCGGAATAACTGTCCTATCCGGAATAAATGTGGCTACTCGGAATATATACCATCCGGAATATTAATGCTATGCGGAATAACTGGCTCTATGCGGAATAAATGCTATTCGGAATAATTACTACTCGGAATAAACATGCTATGCGGAATATTGGACTACTCGGAATATTAGGCTTACTCGGAAGAATTTGCCATGCGGAATAAATATCTCTATGCGGAATAAAAAGCTCTATACGGAATAACTACACTATCCGGAATAAAGAGGCTATGCGAAATAAAAAGACCATTCGGAATAAAGAAGCTTATGCGGAATAACTGACTATGCGGAATAATAATTTACTCGGAATAAAATGGCTACGAGGAATAAAATTCCTACCCGGAATATTGAAGCTATTCGGAATATCCTGGGAATGAAGAACAGTGAACAGACACAAGAACAGGGGAACGATTTTTAGCCAAACAAACCAAATTTAACCAAAGGATTTGAACCAAACTAAACACAATTCGTTTACTAACCATAAACAACAAATTCCAATCATAAAAACACAAAACCCACTAACTTATGAAGATCAAAATCAACCAAACAAGAACTTTAAAACTTTGAATAAAAAGATGAAGATGAACAAGATGACTGAAAAGATTATATTGATGATTAAGGTGTAAACAATCAAAGGAAAAATATTAAAAGCTTACAAGATTAAGGATTCAACAAAATGAAAAAAATCACCAACACCTTAGGGGTGTTGGCTTCCTACGAAAGAAAAGAAGAAACTGGGAAATAAAAAAAAACTCGTCCAAATGTGTGAGGGGTTTTCCTTATATAGGCTAGTGGTTGGTTGGTGAAGTGGGCTTTCTTCCTCTCTTCTTGTCTTCTCGTCTTTTCAGAAAAGTTGACGTTTTCGATCCTGATTCGGGATTTGTCGACGATTAAATTCAACTTGTCTTTTAATTTCTTCATTTAATAGACTTGAGTTTCTTCGACATTTGTAAATCTTCCATCTTTGGTCCTTTTCTTCGATAAATCTTCAAATAGGCCCATTGACTTCCAATCTTTTGCATTTCTTGGACAATAGACTTCGTCTTGAGTCTTTTTCCTTGATAAAACCCGTGCAATCCCATGTTTTCTTTAATATTCATCCGGTTGGCTTTGAAAACACAATAAACACAAAAACCACGCATAATTCCAAACAAATGATATTAAACACGTGTTTTGGTCTTGTTTTAGTAAGAAATAAGTGGTAAAAGGATGGGTGTTTTCACACCTATCAGTCCCTGATACATCTTGGCTATTATCCATCACAGCCAATGAGTATGTCTTCAAGTAATCTTTGACTTCCTTGACAATGTCTCTGACATGGACTCCTCTGAGGTTGCTCACAAAGACTTGGATCTCTGTGAGTCTTGTGATACTTGCCTGTCTCCTAGGCACAAGCAAGTGACTATATAACAGCTTAATTTGTGTTTAAATCTATGATCAGGGAATCTAACAAACTTAGATTCCCAACAATCTCCCCCTATTTAAACATAAATATATCTAGATCTATCTAAGTTAAGGTAAGTGAGATAACAGCTTCTTCTTACTCATAACAGATCTAAACAAACATACCTCATGATTTTATTCATACTTAAAGAAAATTACAAGTACATTACAAAAGTGAAATAAAATGTGAAGGTAAAATTGAGCTGTGAATTTCTTCAATAGTCATCATTTTTGATATTTTCTTCAGCTTCAGCTATGTCTGTTCTAGTATCTAATTCTGCATGCAAAGCTTTTGCAAAAAACATTGGAATACTCTGAGTTAATCTTGAGTCCCTTTTTGAGACAAATCAGCTGAATTGTTGATGCTAAGCCAAGCTCATCTTCTCTTTGGAATGCATACTGGCAAGCTCTGTTCATGAATGTCATACCTCTTTCAGGCTCTGTGTAGGTCTGACCATCAACAGGGCCAACGATTCCATTTGGTAGGATCAAATCCTTGTGCATTCCATCCACTTGAACATCATATGTGACAAAGGTTTCCTTAACAAGTTGAGAAACCCTTCTTCTTTTCTTGCCATACTTTGGGGGTTCTTGTTCAAACAGTTGTGGTGGGGGATCTATTTTGAGTTTGGCTGCTGTTTCTTTGATCCAGGTGAACTTAGCCTTAATAGTTTTAAGAAGAAGGAAATTTGCCTGACCAGTTCTTTTGGCATCCAAGGCTTCAAGTTCAAACCATTCAGATAACCCAAGTTTCTTTAGCTTGAAGTCCTCAAATACATTCATATTACCCTGTTGGTTGTCTCTCCACAAAATCATCTGTGGTGTGTTGGTGGACTTGTGAATTGTGTATTTGAACTTGGTTATCTTGCCAGGTACATACCTGTTGTTAACGCAGGCATCATAATCAGCTTTTACTTTTCTTAGTGCCTCTGCGCGTTTAACTTCTATTTCCCTCAACCTTTGTCTCTGCTTCTCCCTTTCAGGTGGAGTCATCTTCCTTAGAGTTGCCTCATTTGGCTCCTTGGCTTTCTTGATTTCATTTGGTCTCTTGAATTCCTCAGCCTGTTTCTCTATTTCTTCAGGTGTTAAGGGATTCTCATTGGAAGGTTTGAAGGTTGAAAATTGGGAAAGGCCTGTGGTGGATCCTCCTGTCTCTAGCATCACAGCTATCTTCTTTAGTTTGGTATTTGTGTCAACCAAAACTATCTCCTTTCCCTTTTTCGAGACAGAGGATTCCATACTCATATTTTTCAACTCCTCAGCTCTTTTGATAAACACTGACTGAGCTTGAGCTTGTATTGCTTTGGGTAGGGAGCTAACAGTGAACTTTAGCTTCTTGGCAGCTGGTTCACCATCATCCCCAGACTTGCTGGTGTTAACCAAAGTCAGGGACTTTGATGAATCAACTCCATCATTAGTCTGTTTCTCCCCCTGAGTTTCATCCTCATCATCAGGTACAATTACAGGTGTGATGACTTGGAGGGGGACAGGTGAAGAAATGGTGTTGTCAGCAAATGTTGAGCCCTGTTTGGCAGATTCAAGGTTAAGTACCTTTTCCTTCTCCCCCTCACGTTCAGCATGTCTCTTCAGACATTTGGATGAACGTGTTTGAAAGTGCCTTGCAATCTGTTCAACAGAGGCAGCCATAGCACGTTGCCTTGTTCTTGAAGCTCTGGCAATCTTCAACAAAAGGTTGCAATTTCCATTTGTGTTTCCCTGAACACGATTAATGATGAAGTTTGTATGACGGTATTGCCTGCTACGAACAGCTTCAAACTCTCTGTGCATTGTTAACTCATGTTCATGAAAGAGAGCATGGATCTCTGTGACAATGGCATCCTTGATTCTTGTGGACAAATGACTAAGTCCTTGTGATACGCCTTTTCTTGCACCATCCTTGATGGGTTCAGTGACTGCATCTGTGACTGCCTGCTTGATGATCCCTGGAAATGTGACAGTGAAATTATGCATCTCAGACTTGATAACATCCAGCTTTCTTGATAGGCGTTCAATATCTGATTGATGATGAACAGGCTGAAGATTATGGATGTTCAGGCTTTGTTGAGCAAAATCATCCCCCCTTGGTAAAAGATCAAAGTTGGTTTGGGTAGGATGATCAAACATAAGGAATTCAGCAGTCGGATCATAAGCAGGTCTTTGGAAGACTGTTGTGGTAGAGGTAGCAGAGGTGGGAATGACAATAGCTTCCTTAGGAGGAGGAGTGTTATTATCAGCTGGTGTGGATACAGCTATTTCCTTGGGAGGAGACATAGATTGTTGATCATCTTCTTCTTCTTCATCCTCCTCCTCAAACATCCCCTCAGGGATTTCATCCTCAGGCATCGATTCAGGTTCGGAGAAATCATCAACTAATGACAGCACTTCTTCTTTAATATCAAGCAGGGGCTCTTCGTCATTTGGTTGATCTTGAATAATTGTATCAGCCTCCTTGTCTTGTTTCTCCAGGGATTCTGAGTTTGGCTGTATAATATCAGCCTGCAAATTGTTTTTATTAGTAAGAGGGAAATAAGGAAGGGGAATGGTCGCCATTTCGCTGTCCCAGAGAGGCTGAGGGTGATTACTCAACCACTCCAAAGGATAAATATTTGGGATTCTTTTAAGAGTGAAAAGTATAATGGTAATGATCGCCATTCGCTGCCCCTAGGAAAGCTGAGTGTGATTATTCAGCCCCCCCAAAAGGTTAAAACCTTTGGGACTCTTTTGATTGTGAAACATATGTTGTTAAGGATCGCCATTCGCTGCCCCTAGGAAGGCTGAGGGTGATTATTCAGCCCCCCTTAAAAGGTTAAGAAACCTTTGGGACTCTTTTAATGATGAAACATATGTGGGTGAAGGTCGCCTGTTATGCTGTCCCTAGGAAAGCTGAGGGTGATGATTCAGCTCCCCCTGAAAAGGATAAATCCTTTGGTATTCTTTTAATGATGAAAAAGATGTGGGTTGAGATCGTTTGATTACGCTGTCCCTAGAAGAGTTGAGAATGATTATTCAGCTCCCCTAAAAGTAAAACTTTTGGGATTCTTTTTCTGAGGGAACCAAGAGGCTGTGTGAGGTACAGCTGGTCAAGGTCGAGACATATATGTATTCATGTTGTTGTTTGCCTGAATACTGTCTAGAGGGTGTAGGGTTATCGGGGTGATTTATAAACACAAATGAATCATTCCCTGGTGCATAGACAGGGTGTACAGAAGTCTTTAAGAGTTCTATGTGCATAGACAGACTTCTATGGGTCGAGGATTACCCTAACTTCACCACTCTCACCTACAGACATTTGAGAGTGGTTGCTTGTGGACCTCTAAAAATTTACACTGATTACCTGTGCGATATCAGCAGAATTCTGCTGGTTCCCTGTTGTCTCGGCTGACATCGAGATGTTAGACCCTTATTGTTGGTCAGCAGAAGTCTCTGATTCCACATGAGTCTCTGGAACAGAGGAGGTGTCGAGGTTCACAGTCTTCTTTCCCCTGGCCTTTGCAACAGATTTGGTGTGGGAAGAAGATGGGGTTTTCTTCTTCTAAGGCTGTTGGCCAGTTGAAGCCTTGGACGTCGTGGTGTGCTGCCCAGAGGTCAAAGACTTAGACTTGCCAGACACACCAGAGGTAATCACCTTCTTTGATGAAGGGAGCAAGGACTTCTCATCTGAGGGTTGTTTGTTAGCAATGTTCATCATGTGGGAGGTAACAGGGACATCTTCAGCTCCAATTTCCTTGTAGATGGCACATGTGATGTGATAGGGCTTCAGAGAAGTGAGTGTAGAGTTATGATAGCTGTCACCCAACAGGCTTTCGAAGATCAGCGATAGAAAGCGAACGTAGCATATGTTCTTTTCCCTGACTTGGTTCCTTCCTTTCAGCTTTTCAACTAGATTGGAGAAGAGAATACTTTCTACGTCAACATCAGCTCCCCAGATCAGCCCATATGCAATAGATTGGTGGTTGAAGGACATCTGATCTTGGGATCCCTGCATTCCTCCCAGGGATTTAACTATGTGGGTGAAGAGGACACGCCACATAGGGGTAAAATACTTGATCTTCATAGGAGACTTAGAGAGGACCTCAGCGGGTGTAAGAGCAGGGTTCACATCATGAAAGGGTTTAAGTGTGGCCAGGGTGTCCTTAACAGCCTTTTTGTAAACCACCTTTAGGCATTCATCACCATGTTTTAACCCAGCCACACTAGAAAAATCTTTGAGTTATAAGGCAAATGGGTGTTCGTTGCAAGAGAGGCTAAAGGTAATGGTGTCATCAACGACTTCAGCAGAGTACCAGAATTCCCTAAGGTATTCTTGGTAGAAGGTGGTTGGGGATTTTGTGAATGCTTCACTTGCATCACAATTTTGCATGAAGTTAACCAGATCTGAGTAGGATTCGTTTGGAGCCTTGATCCATCGAATGGAGTTGTTTGATGCAAGAATGCTTTCGTTGAGTTCAAAGTTGACGTTTGTTACCTTGGGAACTGGGAATGCCATGGATTCAAGGTCGAAGAAGAATGAAAATGGAGGATGGGTTTAGAGAGAGAAAGCTTAGAGAGAGACAGAGATTTGTGAAATGAGAATAGTGGTAGGTGAGGAGAGACGTGAGACAATATATATATTCAAATATGAAAACAATTATTCAACCACATTTAATGCAAAGTGGGAAAATGACTGCTCATGTGGGTCCCTTGACCTTTCAAAACTTATTTTGTCTCCTCGTTATTCGAAAATAAATGATTAAATATTGAGAATATTTTTTAAAATTTACTTGGAAAGTAACTACCTAGTTTCATGTGAAAAACATTTAATATAGAATCAGTTATTTAATGAACACATTTATTATCAAGCCACAGGCTTTGAGATATTGAGCATCCCTAGCTCAGCAACTAGCCTGTTGAACGAAGGTTCAGCCAAAGGCTTTCTGAAAATATCAGCTAGTTGCAACTCTGTGGGAATAAAGTGCAGCTCAATATCTCCCTTCATTATGTGATCCCTGATAAAATGATACCTGATATCAATGTGTTTGGTACGTGAGTGAAGAACAGGGTTGTTGGAGATGGCAATGGCACTGGTGTTGTCACAAAAGATTGGCACTTGGTCATATATGATTTCATAGTCAGCCAATTGACTTTTCATCCAGAGCACCTGAGCACAACAGCTGGCAGCAGCGACATATTCTGCTTCAGCTAAAGACATGGCCACAGAGTTTTGCTTCTTATCACTCCATCCAACCAATTTTCCTCCTAGGAATTGACAGCTACCTGAGGTGCTTTTCCTGTCAATACAGCATCCTGCATAGTCCGAATCTGAATAGGCCTTGAGATCAAAGCCTGATTCCTTGGGATACCATAGACCTAGGGAGGGTGTTCCTTTGAGATACTTGAAAATTTTCTTAACAGCCACTAGATGGGATTCTTTTGGGTTAGCTTGGTACCTTGCATAGAGACATGTGGAGAATTGGATATCAGGACGACTAGCTGTTAGATACATGAGTGACCCAATCATGCATCTGTATAAAGTCTCATTAACAGAGACCCCTGACTCATCAGGACCCAAGTTGTTGGGTGGAAGCATGGGGCATTTCACTGATGCACAATCAGCAAAGTCATATTTTTTAACTAAATCTTTAACATACTTTTCTTGACAAATTGAAATTCCCTTAGGACATTGTTTAATTTGAAAACCCAAAAAGTAAGTTAATTCACCCATCATACTCATCTCATATTTCTTGGTCATTAAATTATCAAAACGTTTACTAAGATTAACATTTGTTGACCCAAAGATGATATCATCCACATAAATCTGCACAATGATGAAATCACTCTTATCCTTGAAGGTAAAGAGTGTTTTATCAATAGAACCCCTGACAAATTTGTTTTCAGTAAATAAATTAGAAAGAGTTTCATACCATGATCTTGGAGCTTGTTTCAGCCCATACATGGCTTTGTGTAATCTGTACACATGATTGGGAAACTCGCTGTTCTCGAATCCTTCAGGTTGTTCAACATATACTTCCTCAGCCAAATCTCCATTGAGGAATGCAGTCTTAACATCCATCTGATACACAGTGAAGTTCATATAAGCAGCATAAGCCAGGAAGATTCTGATGGCTTCAACTCTTGCTACATGAGCAAATGTTTCATCATAATCAATTCCTTCAGTCCGAGTATACCCCTGTGCCACCAGCCTGGCCTTGTTTATGATGATGTTTCCAATTTCATCCATCTTATTTCTATAGATCCATCTAGTGCCTGTGATATTCTTTCAGATGGAGCTGGCACTAGTGTCCATACTTTGTTCCTTTTGAACTGATTGATTTCTTCCAGCATAGCAGCTACCCACCCATCTTCTACAAGAGCCTCAGCTACTCTCTTAGGTTCAATTTGAGAGAGAAATTCAGCAAAGAGACATTCATTGGCTGAGGCAAACTCTAAGTCATGAATTCGTTGTCTAGTAGTAACCCCTGCATTAGGTTCCCCAATGATGTTGACAAGAAGAATGTGTTGATCTCTTGACCACTTGGTTTGAGGAGCTGGGGAATCATGGACAGGAACACTTGTGGGAATAGCTTGTACTATTTGAGTTTCATCCTGCTGACTAGGAGGGCTTTCTTCAAAGACTACTTTAGTGTCTGATTCTACTTCAGCCATATCAAGGGGTACAAGTTCATTATCAGCAGGAGATTCTTCAGGGATTTGAAGAATTTGTGAGTCATCAATAGCAGTAGAGGAAGAAGGACTACAAGAAGGTTGTGGTTCTTCTTCATCAAGTTCCTGAGAGGTAGGAACTTCAATGTTGTGTGTAGACAGAGGGTCAAAAGCAGGAACATAAGGAGTGAGAGTGTTGGAGTGATGATGGTGATGACAAGCAGGTCTAGGTTCGGAGAATTCATCACTTAGGAATGACATATTTTCATTAAAATCAATTTCATCACCCTCTGTTCCAGTTCTCTGTATGACATCATCATCTTCACTGAATCTGACATGAAAGGTTTCTTCTACTTCTTGTCTTCTGATGTTGAATACTCTGAAGGCTTTGGCTGTTGGAGAGTATCCCAAGAAGAAACCATCATCAACTTTTTCATCAAATTTTCCAAGTTTATCCCTGTAGTTATAAATGAACACAGGGCATCCAAAAACATGAAAATAGGTGACATCTGGAGATCTGTTTCTGAAAACTTCATAGGAAGTTTTACCATGTCTTTTGACAATGATTGATCTATTTTGTGTGTAGCAGGCAGTGTGAACAGCTTCTCCCCAAAATTGCTTTGGTAAGGCTGCACCATTCAACATAGTTCTGGTTGCTTCAATCAAAGTCCTATTTCTTTTTTCAGCCACACCATTTTGTTCAGGGGTGCCAGCTGAAGAGAAGTTTTGTGATATTCCCTTTTCATCACAAAAAGATTCAAGTTGATGATTCTTGAATTCAGTACCATTATCACTTCTTAGAGCTTTCACTCTAACATCATTCATATTTTCAACCTGTCTGATGAAGGACATGATGGTATCAGCTGCATCACTTTTCCTTCTGAGGAAGAACACCCATGTATACCTTGAAAACTCATCAACTATGACAAAGGTATATTTGTTGTGATTAACGGTCTGAGGTTTGATAGGCCCAAACAAATCCATGTGAAGGAGATGTAAGCACTTGTCAATAGAAAATGATTGCCTGGTCTTGAAAGAAGACCTGTGATGCTTTCCCTTGACACAGGCAGAACAAGTCTTGTCTTTAGAAAACATCACTGAAGGTAGACCAGCAACCATGTTTTGTGTGGCTATCTTGTTGATGTTCTTGAAGTTGAGATGAGACAGTCTTTTGTGCCACAGCCAATTGACACTTTCAGAGGCTTTAGCAAGAAAACAATTTGAGCTGTCTTCAGAGCAAACAGCCATGTTGATGACATAAACATCTCTTCTTCTAGGTGCAATAAGCACTACATCATTGTTCTTGTTGAATATGGTTCCCTGAGTCTTAGTAAACAAAACCTTGTAGTCAGCATCACACAATTGGCTGATGCTAATGAGATTGTGTTTAAGACCATTCACATATGCAACCCTTCTAAAAGTTATCCCATTGTAGTTCACTGAGCCGTATCCCTCTGTGTCGCCTGAAGAATTATCTCTAAACACCACTTTAGGACCTGGCTCCCTTGAGTATCTGTGCATGTATTATTGAATCCCTGTCATGTGTCTAGAACAACCACTGTCTAGATACCATACCGATTCCTTAAGATGTTTCTGCACAGATACATAGAAACAAGTTAGTTCCTATGGTGAACCCACTTTCCAGTGGGTTCCCTGAATTGCTTATTAGCAATTCTTGAGTTCCTGTAGAACTTTTGGCGATGGGAAGGACAATTAGCTGTCTCATGGGTAAAACTTCCACATATATCACAACCTGGGAAGTCACCACACTCATCTGAGTGATGGTCTATGAATCTATAGAATTTACAGGGAGGATAAGGTCTGTAGTTCCCTTGTTGTCTTTTAAAACCCTGTTGTCTTTCCCTAGAAGGTGTCTGAGCTCTCTTAACAGCCATTTGTCTATCTTGATCTAAGGTCATGTGATGAGAGTTCTTACAGATATTGCAATAAGGTTTGACTAACCTTTCCCCCTTGGGTTCACCTAGGACAGACTTAGGTTCACGAGATGTAGAGCATTCAGCGGAAGGCTTAATGTGTTGTTTTAAGAGTTCTACTTCTTTCATTAGTGACAACAGGCGTTCTTCAGTTGAGGAGTCAACTTTATTCACAGCTTTTGTATAGACATGCTTAATTGCAACTTGCTTAACAGAAGGTACATAAAATATTTTAGCTGGTGGTTTCTCAACATCTGTTTTAAGTTCACCCTTAGCTCCTCTTGAGGAACTGCTGGCTTCAACTCTAGAGAGTTTGGGTAAAGGTGGTAATTCAGCCACATCTTTAGAGACAGGGTCATCAGTCAAAATAGGATCTGACATATGAATAGTCTCTATAGATTTAAAAACAATCTTTTTGGATTTGGTGAGAATTTTCAACTTATTTTTCTTAGCAGATACATCCCTTTTAATGTCAGCAGGCAGTTCATCATTAAGCAATTGAACTATAGTGAACCTACTACACAACCATTTTTCAATAACCTTGTTTAATTCAGATACTTGATCATTTAAGGCACTATTTTTCAAGGTTAATCTACTGACTTCATTTTGAAGGGATTTTTTCTCTAAATTAACCCGTTTGAGAGTTTCACATTCAGATTTAGTATTCAACAGTTCATTTTTAACAGAGTGAAACTTATCAAGTAGGTTCTTTCTTTGTTCCTCAAAAAAGTGCAAATCAACAATGGTGCAATCAAGGACATGTTTGCGTTCATCACTATCAGACATAGATAAAAGCCTGTGTACCTTTTTCATTGTGATGTTAACCCATTGTCCTGATCTAGCATCACCTTTCCCAACAGCTGGTTCATCCTCAGCTATAGCCATGAAAGCCCTGACTCTAGTAGTATCTTTCTCATCTGAAGTCAGTGGCTCATCATTCCAATCATATGCTTCAGCTACCAACCCTTTCTCTGTCTTTTTATCACCTCCTTTCTTCTTAGACAGAGCTTCAAGCTTCAAATTCATCTAACTCAGATTTAAGTGCCTTGTACTTGTTCTTGTAATCCTTCTTCTCATTGTCTGATGAGTTGGATTGGTGAGATGAGTTGTTATGTTGTGGTTTGAACTTGTAAGGTTTGGTGGAAGATGATGGATAGGAAGGTGAGGATGTCTTGGTGGAAGGACAGTCTTTTTGGAAGTGTCCAACCTTTCCACAGGCAAAACAAGTTTCTTTTGATCTATCAGTTTGTTTACTAGCTGATCCTATTCTCCCTGATCTTTTGAAGAATCTTCTTTGATTGGCTAGCAAGGCTCTTTCATGAAACTCGGCATTAAGGTCTGTCAAGAACTCTTGGCTGCTGCGGGTGTCTTCTTCAACATCAGAGTCGCTGTCATAAGGATGTGGTGTAGAGATCAAGGGTTTGGAAGTTGCTCCTTGAACTACAAATCTTTCAGTCTCTGACTTGTATATAGTATCAATCAGCCCTTCTTCATAATTATACTTTCCATAAAGCTGAGCTAAGGTGTCATTCTTATTGAGTTATTTACTCTCTGAGTCTGATTCATACTCAGCCACTTTCTTGGAAGACTGTTGACAAATGTAGCATTAATCTCAGCTTGACCAATGGTGACATCATTCATAGCAAGGTCATTGAGAAGAATCTCCAGCCTTGTATAGGTTTGTTGAACCTTTTCACCTTCAAGTGACTTGAAAGCATTGAACTGAAGTCTGAGTGCCTGAATCTTGGTTTCTCTAGTTTCAGAGGGTCCTTCATGGCCAAGGATGAGGTTTGTCCACATTTGCTTGGCTGTGGGACACTGAATGACAGACTTCATGATATGTTTGGGAAGATAGGATATGATGATGCTTTTGAGACGTTTATCTTGGTTTGCCAATTTTCTATCAGCTGGAGTCCATTGTTTGAGAGGTTTGGGAAGAGGGTTTTCTTCAGTTGAGGTAAGCGCCATGGGAACGTAAGGACCATTTTCTAGAATTTCTAGAAGAAATGGTTCAAGTCCATTGAGATACACAAGGAATTGACTCTTCCAACTAGCAAAATCTTCTTCATCAAAGATCGGTACACTGGTGACATGTGATCCGCCTCTTGAGTCAAGAAGTTGGGGTAGATCATCGTCATTAGGAGGTGGAGGGGTGAGTCTTGGTGAAGATGGTGATGTATTGTTGTTGTTTCCAGAAGGTGATTGTGGTGGGTTAGAAGTTTCTGGCATGGTGGATCTTGATTATAAAACTGAGAACGATGTTTCTTGAAGGTTTTAATATCAAACACCGCTCTGATACCAATTGAAAGTCCCTAATCAATGCTAGAAACACTAAACTTAACTAATCAACACAAGTTATTACTTTTCAAACGTAATCTTATAATTGTATAATAAAGAATTACAAGTGTTATGGATAACATCGTTTGATGACAATGTGTTGTGCACACTTTGAACAACTATAAACCCTGACTTATGAATAAAGTCACAGCTGTTTGATTCAATAAGTTCTAAGCATTAATGGTGTGAATATTCTCAAAGTGTTAAACATTAATGCTGGGCTACACATCCTATTTATAGTGATACGAGGTTGACCTAAGTACTAGTTGATGGTGACTACACAAGACATTCACTTTTCAGACATCTGTCACAAGATGCTCTTCTATTCTTGGTAGTCTGCCATAATGCTTTAAGGAAATAGATCTTGAAACAGTTTCCTTTTTCTTCATTGTCTCGTACACACAAATGGCATGTCCAAAGTGTGCTGAGTGTTAACAGGGTATTGCCACCCCTGTTAACCCTCAACCCCTCAGACTCCCTGATACATCTTGGCTGTGATCCATCACAGCCAATGAGTATGTCTTCAAGTAATCTTTGACTTCCTTAACAATGTCTCTGACATGGACTCCTTTGAGGTTGCTCACAGAGACTTAGATCTTTGTGAGTCTTGCGATACTTCCCTGTCTCCTAGGCACAGGCAAGTGACTATCTAACAGCTTAATTTGTGTTTAAATCTATGATCAGGGAATCTAACAAACTTAGATTCCCAACACTAACTTATAATGACAATGATCTCCTTACACGCTTGGCATGTAATTGGGTGAAAATCGAGGACGATGAAATTATATCTAACGAAGCATTCACGTGTTCTTATTCTATGAACCTAAACGTCCTATTTTGCGATGAAAATCATACATTATGTCTAAAACACAAGTATTCGTAATAGTAGTAGTGTAGCTAGTTTATATTCAATAAAAGTGCATAAAAAAGAATTTTGGAGGTGCTACGATACTTTATTCTAGCATTGCGTGAGGGCACGACAATGGTTTAGTATGGGGAGTGATGAGACTACTTTTATACATAGTCTCATCGTCCAAAATGGGCTTAAAATGCATTAAATATCATGAAAAATGCCAAATATATGCTTGTGTTTGTTACATGTGTATTTTAGGTACGGATATTGAGAAAATGACAAAAGATCACAAGAAACAAGAAAAAACGAACACGGGAAACGAAGCCGCACAATGAACCAAGCCCTAATGGTGATTTTCCAAGAATAACTCTTGAAGAAATTAAGATTGTACAAGAAGGGTCCTCCAATATTTAAGAATTGACACTTTAAACCCTTGTTTATTCATAATTACAAGATTGGTCCTTAAAGTTTGTCAAATTTATAAAAAGGGCCCTCCACTTTGAAGAATTGGCAAGAATGGTCCCTCAAAAATGAAGACTTGTCAATATTAGTCCTCCAAGAATTCAACAAACAATCCAACACCTTGAAGAATGAAGATATGCCAAAACCAGCCCTTCAGATATCAAAACATGGCAAGAAATACCCTTTAAAACATTTTGGAGAAAGTTTGGTGGCCAAAGTAGAAAAAACCAAACTTATTTATAAACAGAAAAACGTTTTAGGCTGATTAAACATGAAGTGAAAGAAAGAAGAAGGGAAGAGGACTTGTTTTGCCAAGACAAGGAAGATACATAGGCCAGTGTCATGGTGACACATGCCCCACTCACTCAAAATAGCCAATCACAACACCCCTTCACTCCACATCAGCAATCCACTCAGCCTTTATTTAACTAATCATAACTGATTAGTTAATAAAGCGCTAAACATAACTTTTAAATCCTAAACCAGATCAAAACATGCACTATTCACCGTATGAACAAATTCGGGCTTTCTTTAATCACTTGCAATTAGCACTTCATCTCTTCCAGAATTACAATTAAGGTGACACTAAACACATCCCAACTTTTAAACCTTGTGCCACATCATCACTCATGTCACATGTTAAACCCTTGTCCCAACTTTTGGAGAAGATGCCAAAAGTGCAAAAGAGATCCAACGCCCCACAAACTTGCTTGCTTTCTAAGCTTCACAAGAGCCATTGGATGCAATTCCAACAGCTATACACCTAAACAAACTGCCAAAAAAGTTCACATGTTCAAGCAGAATTCAAAAGTTCAAGGGCAATTTTGGGACTTCACCAGCATTAGGGTTTACATTTTTCACCTTTCTAGATAATCTTTGTAGCCTATAAAAGGCATTAGGGTTGCAACATTAAGCCCTGCTCTTGGTTTTCCTTTGGTTAAAATTTCTGTAAATCCTTGTTCAATCTTAATGAAAAGTGTTTGAAGTTGTGTGACGAATTCCAAGTTCTAATCTTATTCTATGCTTGTTTATGTTTCATGTTTGTAATTTTGAAGTTTCAAAACCTGTTTTTAAATCTTGTGCAAGAAATTGCATAATTTTCCAAATCTTGATATTTTGCTAAGTTCTTGGTTCAAACCCTTGGAATTTTTGGATTGCAAGTGATTATAGCACCCTGATAAGAAGATTATCAAGGTGTTGTAAGCTTGTGGTATGGGGATAATCAAGGAGTGGGAACAAGGTTGCATTAATCAAGCATTTTTCACCTTTCTGTTTTAAATATTTGTGTTCTAACCTTGTTGAATCTTAGCAGCTTTGTTGTGGAAGCTTGTGCCTTGTTTTTCTAGGCACATCAACTCAACAATTCGTGAGTGTAGATGTACATTCATGAGGTTTGAGTCCTTTTACCCAAAATCCGATAAAAGTATTGATTTTTGGTGAATTTGTGTTCGTCTATTGTTCTTGTTGTTTTTGTGGCTTATAATTACTTAATACTACATAATATTGTTGATATTGTATTAGATTGGGTTTGGGTAACATTGAATCACACTTTTGCTTTGTTAATCTTGGATTGAAAAAAGTTAAGGGGTGTTTGGGTTAACCTGTTTAAGTTTGCAAAGTGTTTTTGAGTTATTGGAAAGTGTTGTTTATTGTTGGTATCTGATATATACTTGGTTGAGTGCTAATTGATGCAAGTTCTTGGATTTTAAACATCATAATCTTAATTGTGTTATAAAGATTGGAAATCTGCTTGTTTTGACCTAAGACTTCGGTAAAACTTAGTTTGTATGCATGCTTAGGGATAACAAGTGATTAAAACAAGTTTATATAACATGTTAAGAAGATTTGAGTGTTTGAAATTGGATTTGTGGTCAAGTATATCAGCAAAGTATAAAAAACTACTTGTTCTTTGTTCATCAGTAACATTCATTGGCTTAAATCTTGATCTAAACTTTGAATCAGTGCATGAAACCTGTTGATTTATGTTCATTTGAATTATTTATAGCTTTCATATGAATTTAGTGAAGTTTGGTTGGCTTATTCTTGCTAAAAGTGCTTATTCAGATCATAACTACTTATTGTTCATGTCTGATGCATATCTGTGGATGTTTTGATTAAAGTGTGTTAATTGGCTTGGTGAATTTGTGATATTGTTGTTGTTATTGAATCCTTGTGATTAACTGATCACTTGGGTGTCATTTTCTTAACTTGAATCCAACAAAAAGTCACATAAGACAAAAAGTCAAAAAGGTCAAGCAGTGGAAACTTTTTCCACTGCTGAACCCCCAAAATTAGCCACTGCTAGTGTTAAAATTCAAACAGCTTATTCATACACCATTCTAGCTTATTGGGACTTGCAATAACTTTTTTTTAATCAATCTTCCTTATTTAACCCATTTAAGAGATCTGGAGCTTTGTGGACTTTGACTTTTAGGTTTGACTAGAAAACGAACTTAGTTGACTTTTACAAAATTTCTTATTGCTTATTCCAGCTTATTGAGTGGTTCTTTTTGAAAGATTTTTTTATTATTAAGCTTAGTTAAGTTATTTGTGACTTGTTGCAACTTGAATCAGCTCTTGAAATAGCCTAGAACTCGAAAACGACTATTTTGTCGTTTTGTGTAGAGAGCTTTTGCTTATTTCAGGCTTATTCCTTGGGCTTATTTCAAGTTTCTTTTTGCAAATAGCTTATTTAGGTCAAGAGAAGGACGTGGGTAAAATTTTAGCTTATGGCATCAGGTCATAGCTTAATGGGCCAAAAAGCCCATTAAGAATAAGTTGTTTTGAAATAAGCTAACTTAAGCTCATTTTCAGCTTTTGGGCCTTTGGAAATTTGTGTATAAAATCATATTTTAAGCTTAACTGCAGCTTTTGGGCCATTTCTGTGGACTTTTTCTTGTTGGGCCTGATTTTAGCCCATTAAGGGAATGTTTGGGTATTTGGCCAATTTGAAGGCCAAATAGGAGTAATCTTGTAATTTCAAGTTTGTTTATGAGTTATTTAGGTTAAAATAAACTAGTTTGTAACTTTTTATAATTTCTTATAAATTTTGGATTTTTAATATTATTTTATTATTATTTTATTATTAAAAATTAAATTTTAGATTTTTCCAAGTTTTTCATTTTTTCTAGTTCAAATACATTAAGTTAGGAATTTTAAAATTTTTAGATTAATTTTATTATCATTAGATTAATTTTTAGAATTATTTTAAGTTTTAATAACTTTAATTGTTTTTAAATAGTTTGAATTAATACTAAAATTTTCAAAAATATTTTTAAATTTAATTAAGTCATTTTAGAGGTTTACAAGTTAAAAATCTCATTTTGGGCTTTTTGTTAATTAAATTGATTTTTTTGGCTTTAATTAGTATTAAAAAATTAATATTTAAATAAATAAAAGGTTTGAGTGATTTTTGATTTTTTGTAAACTCTAATTACGTTTTTTAGGATTTATTGTAATTTTCTAGGAATTTTTAGGGTAATTTTTTAAATTTAGTGACTTTTTACGGTTTTACGTGCACGACTTCGTCTTAGTGTAATTCATAATCGTAACTGTCATTCTTTTCTAATCCCTTTTCTACTTCTCTTTTCTCATCAATATAATCACAAACACTATATAATCACAAACACTTAATCATCGCTTTACACAACACACAAGCCTCTTTGAGAACGATCCCCACTTTGGGTCATTTACTTGTGGTTTTCCTAAATCACTTGTTAATACTTGCCACTTTTACGCTCTTTTCCTAAAGGGTAGTAAAAATACAACCATCACTGACATGGCCAAACTTACACGATGACAAATATAGACGTTACCCGCTGACATATTCTTTGACCGTTGAAGAAAACTGTGTCCCACCTAGTGGTTACTTTTGCGATATTTTGGGCCGTAATTTTATGGATTTGGTAAATTTCTTTTAAAGCAAAGAGATAAGTTATTATTTTCAGTGATTGTCATCATTAATTTTTGAATTTTCCTTGCCTCTTTTACAACCAATAGTAGCCTATTTTACCTCCTATTTATACTGCTCATTATTTTAAAACAGGGTAACTTGCATATTTGTCTATCTTTCTCCATAACCAAAATTCTCCATTTTCTTTCATACTAAAGCTTTTACAATCAGTTTTCATGGCACCATTGTTCAAACCTGCTGCTGCTACATTGGGGTTCAGAGATCAGCACAACATGATTGCATGTCTTGAGGTTGATGATGAACATCATCCCCAATACACAAGGATGATTGAGTATCTGTTGGCATCCAATTTAAGGTATGCCTTGACTCATGCTCCTCTCATTCCTACCACACACATCAAGCAGTTTTGGAACACTGCTCATTCTAAAATAGTTGATGGAGTGGTCACTTGTTGGCACTATTCATGGGACTTAATAAGTGGTCACTGAAGCACTTATTCGTCAAGGTTTACAGCTTGATGATGCTGATGGTGTGATCACCCTTCCTATTGAAGAGCTAAAAAAGGACTTTGAGGCTTGGGGTATGCTTTGCCCCCTGTTGGGCGTATAAACAAATATTCCAAACAACAATTTCCCCTAGCCTGGAAGTTCTTAATACATGTCCTCCTTCAATGTCTTAGTCCCAAAAGCATCATTCAATGAAGTCAACCGTTCATTCGGGACTGCTCTTGTATGTATGGCAACTGGTCAAAATTACAATTTTTCAGGTATGATTTTTGAGGGCATGTTGCACAATAAGGGTAGCAAGATGACACTGGCTTACCCTAGGTTTTTACAAATGGTTTTTGAGCTTAAAAGGTATTGCCGTAGGGATCATGAGAACTTTTACAAGATCCCTACTGAAAAAAGTCAAAATTTTTCTTGTCCATGAATACTCCACCTTTTAGGATTTACCTTTGACCCTCTCATGTTGTGTAAAATATTGGTAATCTTGAATCACAAGTGAGGTTAATGTTTCTAGAGAGAGAAAGTAGAGAGAAAAAGGTGAGAGAAAATGTGTAAATGTATATTGAATAATGAAACAACCAACACCCCTTTCCATGAAGGAAAGGGGTTTATATACCCAAGTCCATAAATAGACTTGGGCCTCTGGCCCATGAACATGCTCATGGGTCGGGCTTTCTTAATGTATTACTATAACTATCTACAAGCCTGTAACTATATGTTGGAGTGACCGAGACTTTCTAACTATAAAAACGTATTTCCAACAATCCCCCCCTAAGAGAGGTCACTCCAAATTACAAAGTCCTAAATCTAGCATGCTAGATCTTCGTTCTTGTGCTTGTAGTCCACTTTCTCTTTACTTCTTTTTGTTTTCTTCATTGTTGTGAATATGTGTTGATAATTATTAGGCTTTGGCTTAGAGCAATTTCTTTTGACCTTTCGCGTGCGATCTTCACCTTCTTGTGATGCTTGCCTCTTCGTGACTTCATGTCCCACACACCTATACTTTGTTGAATTCCTGAAAGTTTCAGAGTTGATACAGCGGAAGACTTTTAGGTTGAAATTTATTGAATTTTCTTGAAATATTTGGTGTAGAAAGTATAAGTATGTGAGGACGACTTCATCTGCTACACTGCAACGCCATAGTCTTCAAATGCAGCAACATAATAAGACACGAATAAAATGGCTTTAACATTTTATTCTAGTTCGGTAGCATTTTACCTCCGGTCGGTGAAGACCGTTGGACGATATTAAAATATCATACTTGTGACAGGTTGCTCTAATTAAAGATCTCCTTGACAAGATTTCGCGGGTAAACTCGTTCTCTTTATTCGACCGTCCAATGCTGACTGCGAACATAAAGAGTGAATCATTTGGATAAAATTATCCTTATGATTAAATCCATCAATTCATGAACATGGAACAAGTGAATTTCAATTAAGAGCTTCACCATCGTTGCTTTCCAGTTGTCACGAGCTTGAATCTGATAGAATCTTACCTGTCACCTACCACAATGCTGTTTAATGTTGACACTAGAAGTATTTCCAGTCATCACTATGAACACTGAAGAGTGTCACTCTGATTGTTCTAGCAAGATCACTTGGATTTTGCATAGAGGCCCTGGAATAAGTTTGAGCTTAATTAAGAGTCAGACCATCGTTTCTTTCCATTTATCACAAGATTGGTTCTTAAAGAACCTCACGTGTCACCTACCATGAGCTTGTTTGATGTTGGCTCAAGAAGGATTTCCATCTTTATTGTAATACTTTCGTATCACTCGGATGTTCTGGCAATATTACAAGAGTATTACGTAGGACTCATAAAAATCTTTCTTACTTTTCATAGTGTGTGAAGAAGCAAGGTATATTTTAAAAGTGTCCTAAAACAAAGAGTAGGTTCCTGTAGCAAACCCTAATTCATCTGCTAACAAGAATAATTCATCTACTGACAGGGCAAGACAAGCCGCTGGAGAACTAGGTTTGGTATGAAAATGCCACAATTAGCAGCTGTCAGACCCTATGTTAGACCTAGTAATAATAGGTATCTACAACAAAGGGACAATGGTCTAAGGCATCATCCAACTTAACATGAAGACCAAAACAAGAACATTCATCAAATTTAAATGGTGTATCTATGACTTGTAATATATTTATATATCTTGAAAAGTGTGTTAGAACAAACTAGGTGGTGTTTAAGGTTCAAAGGGATAAACAGGGGATTGTTACAAGAAATAAGTCCATTCTTGTTGAACACCCAAATGGATCCAAGTCTACAAAGGCTTGGGTTCCCAAAGAAAACTGATTTGTTTTCTCTATGTGTAGGGCATTCCAAAGCAGGTTAATGATCATGGATATTGGGATAGTGGATGCTCAAGGCACATGACTAGGAAGGAGGACTATTTAACTAATTTCACTCCTATTCAAGATGGTGATAAAGTGTACTTTAGAGGAGTTTTTGGAACTATATCTGGCAAGGAAACTCTTATCACTAACAACTTAAGATTTGGTGAAGTCTTCCTGGTTAAAGTACTTGACTATAACTTGTTTAGTGTGTCACAAGTTTGTGACGACAAAAATAAAGTTCTTTTTACTGACACAAAATGCTTGGTGTTGAGTACAGATTTTCTGATTCCTGCTGATAAGTTCATTGAGTATAGAACACCTAGACATAAGGACATATATAATGTTAATCTACAAGGAATTAAAATGAATAATAACTTGTCATGTCATTATGCTAAGGCTTCAGCAGATGAGAGTATTTTATGGCAAAGAAGGTTAGGGCACATTAACTTTAAAAACTTGAATAGACTTGTAAGGCATGATCTTGTTAGAGGATTGCCTTCAAAAGCATTCCACAATGATCATAATTATGTTGTATGTCTTAAGGGCAAACATCACAAGGCCTTATTAAGTCTAAAAGTGTGCATTCTAGTTTTAAACTCCTTTACTTGCTTCACATGGACTTATTTGGACCCACTAATATTGAGAGTTTAAATGGAAAATATTATTGTTTTGTGGTCACTGATGACCATTCTAGGTTTACATGGACTTTCTTTTTAGCCAAGAAAAGTGATACTACCAAAACTTTGATTAATTTCATTAACCAAATGGAAAAGAAATCAGGGTTTACAGTTAACATTCTTAGAAGTGATAATGGTGGTTATTTTTGAAATGACCTTTTAGATGCCTTATGTGTTGATAAGGGGATTACTAGGGAGTTTAGCATAGCTAGAACTCCACAGCAAAATGGACCAGATTGGCTTATGGTATGAGGCTTACCACAAAAGGGATAAGGTTATAACTAAAAACGTGCATGTTGACTTCTTGGAGAGTAAACCTAGTGATCCTGAAAATGGACCAGATTGGCTTTTTGACTTAGAGCCATTGTCTAGGTACATGAGTTATTTTCTTATTACTAATCCAAATGTCTTGGCGAACTCTAAAAAGATTTTGGAAGCATCTATTATTGATAATGCAGGTAAACAATTTACAAAGGTGACAGGATCACAAGCAAATGAACTCACTCCCACATTTTCCCTTATGGACTTACCCATTTGGAGTGAAGAGTTCATTAAAGCATCTGCTGCTGAAAGAGAAGTGGACAGAAAGCAACAAGAAGAACATGTAAGTAAATCTATTTCATCCGCTGACAAAAGTAGTTCAGCGGCTGACACACCAGATCCAGCCGCTGACAGCTTGATTTCATACGCTGACAAGGAAGTGCTTGAACTTATTGAAGATTCCATGACCAATGAAGGTGTTGCGTCATCAATCCAAACGCTGACAACATGTCTCCTAGTTCAAGTGGGTATGGAACTCATGATGATGGGGACAATTGTACCTTGGAGTCTATTGTTCATGACAACACATTATTTAGGGGAGAATTGCTACTAAAGTGTCTAAAATTCATCCTTCCACCCAAATAATTGGTCCCATCAATTCACTAGTTCAAACAAGAAGACAAAAGAATGCTAAAGGAGGATTCGTTGCCAACATTCATAAAAAGGAAGATACCCCTTTAGTTCAAGAATTTTTATTTGCTTGTTTTCTATCATAGAATAAGCCCAAGAAGATTTTTGATGCTCTTTAAGAACCAAGTTGGGTTGAAGCAATGGAAAATGAGCTTCATCGGTTTGCAATACAGAATGTTTGGGATATGGTTGACTATCCCAAGCATGTGAGACCAATTGAGCACGTTGGGTTTTAAGGAACAAGAGAGATGAGAGAGGTATTGTGATCAGAAACAAGGCAAGACTAGTTGCTCAAGGTTATACACAAGAAGAAGGTATTGATTATGAAGAGGTTTTGTCACATGTTGCTAGGATTGAAGCAATAAGGATTTTCCTAGTCTATGCTTCATGCATGGGTTTCAAAGTCTACCAAATGGATTTCAAGAGTGCTTTCTTATATGGAACAGTTAAAGAGGAAGTGTATGTTGTGCAAACTCCTAGTTATGGATATTCAGAGCATCCAAACAAAGTGTATAGAGTTAAAAAGGAAATGTATGGCCTTCATCAAGCCCCTAGAGCATGGTATGGTACTTTATCCACTTACCTTGTGGAAAATGGTTTCAATAGGGGCACCATAGACTAAACACTCTTTACCAAGCTGAATGGGAAGGATTTTCTGCTTGTCGAGGTCTATGTTGATGATAATATCTTTGGATCTTCAAATCCAAAGATGAGTGAAGAATTCTCAAAGCTTATGACTGACAAATTTCAGATGAGTGCCATGGGAGAGATGAACTTCTTTCTAGGTCCACAAGTTCAATAGAAAGAAGATGGTATCTTCATCTCTCAAGACAAGTATGTGGATAAGATTTTGAACAAATTTAGTTTCTCCCCTCTTGAAAAAAGGGCTAGCACCCCCATGAACAAGGAACACCCTTGGGGAAACAATGGAGATGGCAAGGATGTAGATGTTAGGCATTATAGGTCAATGATTGGATCATTGATGTATCTCACTGCTTCTAGACCAGATGTAACACCCCATTTTGATAAATGGAATGTCACGCGTGATTATGGCGTGCCATCAAAGCATACAAGGATAAACGTATAAAACATTACATGACCATAAAGGAAATACCGGAAACAAACATCGATATCGCAAAAGTAAAGCTCATCACACCTAAACATAAGTACTGTAAATGAAAAGGACTAAACAATGTCCATAGAAATGAGTATCAAAGTATGAAGAAATGAATAAAGAAATGAATAAAGTAATGAAGGCTAGGAAGCTTCCAGTCCATATGCACGTACGCTTAAAGTCTACGAGCGTCCTTGAGTACCTGCCGTTTTGGGAACATGAAAGGAAAACGACTGAGCATAACGCTCAGTGCACGAATATAAAAGTATAGCATGAATAATATAAGCATATAAGCATATAGCAGCGGAAAAGACTAAGTCCTGGATTAACCTGACATAACTTAGTAAAACTGGTTTTATAGTTTGAAAAGCCTTATGTTTATCTTATATAATCTATTTAACATGTTTACCATTAGCCAATATAGGTCATGAAATATCAACGTGCATGAATACTTGGAGGGGTGACCTCGTCATGCAATTAGATGCCTCTATTTAATATAAGTTTTTTTGGGTAGGAGGGATCAGCTCCTTGTGAAGGATGCAAGGCACACACCACATTCACCTTAATAATATGCTGAAAACATGTAACGTAGGATGCACCCTTACACCCCACATGATAACATAGTAATATGGCCAAAAGCTGAAAGGGACGCCACGAGCTATCACTCCGCCGTGGTGAATTCATAACACTAGTGCCTCTAGTGTTATGGTTATGGTACCCCCATAACTAGGTGAAACTGGTCATGCATGTATATGACTTGCATTTATTAAATATAAGCAATCAAAACATATAAAACATATACTAGGAAAACAGTTGGCTGCATACGGGGAAATCCTAATAAGGAAATAATGTCCATACTGAAAGGACGGAGAATCCGTACCTTGTGTCCAGTGAACGAAGAAGACGAACGGAAGAGATTCCTACTTCGATATCAGTAACGCTACATAAATAATATACGTGTAAAAGTATTCTGATTACTGAGTACGTAACTGGTTTTATATCATGTCTTAGCTTGTTTTATATGTTCATGTCATGTTTTACTGATTTTATCGTTATGCGGTGTTTATCATGTATTCTATCTATTCTGATTAAGTATTACTTGTATTTCTAGTATTATTATACTTGTTGTGTAATAATAAGTAACTTTCTAAAAATAGCATGTTTACTAAAATAGAAAGTTTCCAAAAATAGAAAGTTTCCAAAAATATATAGTTTCCAAAAATAGAATAGCTGCCTTAAAAAAATAAGTTTCTCAAAATAGAAAGTTTCCATAAATAGATTAGATTCCTTAATTTAATAAGTTTTTAAAAAAATAGAAAGTTTCTATAAATAGATTAGTTGCCTAATTAAATAAGTTTCTAAAAATAGAAAGTTTTCATAATTAAAATTAAGCTAGATTATTAAGCTAATAATATAAGCTTAAGTTTTACTGATTAATATTCTAAGTCTTGTGATGTATAGTATAGTTTATTAATTATTACATCTAAATTAAATAAACTATAGGTTATAAGATTTAATTAAATATAACCTGATCTAATTAAATAAAAGGTAATAATACTTAGATTAAAACATGAATCAATATTTATTATTAATATAACCTAAGTCATGGAAATTAATTAATTATATGCCATGTTTTAATAATTAATTAATTAAATCATAAAATACTTAGGTTAAAATTCTAACACTCCCAATTTACATTGCGTAGCGGAAATACACAGTTGGGTGCTAGACACAAGCATCATCACACAAGGTATATTGAACGACTCAAAAGTGAGACGTTTACAAATAAATATAAACAAGATTTTCATAAATGGTCTAAAACATAAATTTCAACCCAAATTGTACTGACACGATACCAGAGTAAAGCGTTTAGTCCCCATGGATCTCGACCAACAAACAACAAGTTTAGTACAGTACATTAACATAAAGTAAATTGTTCAATGTTAAAAGGTAGAAACAGTTTAGACCAACATTCTTCCAAAAGCCAAGCCACAACCTCCACAGCAAAGCTCCATGCTCCATCACTTCCTATTACCTGAAATACATGCATAAAACGAGTCAACAATAATGTTGAGCGAGACTATAGGTTTATCAAATCACATTTGAACACAAGAAGAAAATCAATCATAATCATTTATAGAATTGTCGTACACACAATCTATATTCAAGGCAGTAATAATAATGATATTATTAAACAAACATTGTATTTAAGCTCATGACACCGACCCCTTAACCAAATAGTCACCCACGCCAAATGCCAGCATGACTAGAATAAAACCATTGCCCCTCTAGGGTATCAGTTGCTAGAATACCACAATCTTATTCACGTAAAATTATCCTTCCCAGTGGGTTACTCAAAGTAATGCCCTGGTCTCAGATAGGGTGGTCAACCCAATAGTACTATCATTAGAATAAGCGGCTATTCCCGACTCACAACATCAAGTCAGAAGATAGTTAACGGCTCATGAATTTAGGGTCTTTAGCAACAAGTTACTCAATAAAATGAAATCAACTTTAGGCAACATTCGGGTCCAACAATTACTCATGACTTGTGTTCATTTATTTTCAAATAACATGTATCCCCCTCGCGGGTATTAAAATCATTAAAACGAGTAGAAAGCGAGGCTATAGACTCACCTTAGTATAAGAGATCTAGCGAGATGATCGTCGATGATAATGGATGCCTTTCAAACACGAGACCCGCTACCTATCAAATAAGGTGCGTTCATTAATAATGACTCGAGAAATAAATCATACATAACAACATCAAACTCAAACTCATAAAGTCACGATAAACTCGAGAGAAAAAGATATAAATAACTTCTTTATACTTTACTACACATTTACTTTACCATTTTATACTTTTAACAAAGTCCGCCGGTACATTCTACATGTACTGGCTTATTTACCCCTTTTAAACTCGTCAACCGTTTATGAAACTACTCGATAAACTAACTTACTATATATAGAAAGTCCTCATACAAGTTTATCAAATGAAATTACTTTTAAAGTACTTTACCCAACTCATTTTCAAACTACAAAATCCGGACAGGTTTACGTTAATTTTTCATACAACCGTTTTAACTTCTTTAAACGACTCCGTTTACAAAACTGACACTCGGGTTTTAAAGTAAACTCAACCTATAAAATAAAAACCTCATTATCAGTAGGTTACATTTTTCAAAAAATCTATTTAGAGTCCCCGAGATTCGATCCAAATATCAACAACAACTATTTGTAGTGCCGATACTCGTCTCCCTGTACACGATCATTCAAAACATCATAACTTCGCGCTCGTTTGGAGCTAGAAGCTCTACCTTATATCAAATCGAAGCTAAGAAAATTATATACAACCCTAGGCTATAAGTTAAGCCATTTTCAAAACATAAAAATTCGGATTTTACACTTTACTTACTGTTATAAAATGACTACTAAAAACTTGTACAAAATCAACTTTTTGATAAAAACCAACCATAAAAATGATCATTTCTATACCCTAATATCATCATACATCAACCATAACATCAAAATCATAACCAAAATAAAAATCTTTAGATCAAAATGAAGTTTTAACAAAGTTTTTAGCAAGAATCATCATGGATCATCATAATAATGCCATGCATGATCATAGCTCCTACCTACCAACATCAAGAAAAAAAAACTTGCTTGCATGTAAGAAATTCTTACACCAATATGATCCTTATGCAATTATAAGAGTGGGTCTATGCTTGGTTTAGCTTGATTCAGTTTGATTCAACCTCAAACTCAAGATAATTTGAAGTTTGAATGTGTTTTGGGGTGTGGGTGGTGTTTCGGCAATCAAGAGAGAAAGAGAGAGAGAGATGATGAAATTTTTAAAATGAAAAATGGTGGTGTGTGTGTTTGTTTATGGTTTATATATAGTGGGGTAGGGACCAAAGTTGCAATTTAGCAATAGTTGTGGCTAAAAATGTAAATAGTTAGCTAAAAAGCGGGAAATAACTGTTAGTCAATTTTCAAAATATTTACGGGGCTCGGGTTTCATAAAGATACTTTTAAAAATTTAAAACGTACCTTAAAAATAATAATATCGACTCTCGACTCGACTTAACACGTCATTTAAAATAAAACCTTAAAATGACAAAAATTGAACAACCGACAATAAAACGTAAAATATTTGTCATCCATCGACATCACGCTTGCTAATACTCCTTATACTTAATAAATATTAAAAATAGACCTTCCAACATCGGTTTAAACTTAAACCTCCAAAAATAAATATCGATCAAACTCATCCAAAAATTTCAAAAATAATCGTAAAATAAGATTAAGCAATGACCTCGGTTTTGGGTTGTCACATCCCCCCCCCCTTCTTAAAAGAAGCAACGTCCGCGGCGCTTAATCCTTCCTAAACAAATGAGGACTTGTCCTTAAAGAAATCCTCACGTTCCCACGTAAACTCTGGCCTACGTCTAGAGTTCCGTCTCACCTTCATAATCAGAATTCTACTATGCTTCAACTTCTTAACTTCCCTGTCCATAATCTCTACAGGTTCCTCTATAAAATGCAACTTATCATCAAGTTGAATTTCCTCCAATGGAATTACCACATCCCTTTCAGCTAAACACTTCTTCAAATTAGACACATGAAAAGTATTATGAATAGCCTTAAGCTCATCAGGCAACTCTAACTTATAAGCCACCAATCCAATCCTTTGGATAATCTTAAATGGTCCAATATATCTCGGGCTCAACTTTCCTCTCTTTCCAAAACGAATTACTCCTTTCCATGGAGATACTTTCAACATAACCATGTCTCCTACTTCAAACTCCAACGGTTTCCTTCTGTTATCAGCATAACTCTTTTGTCTACTTCTGGCAGATAAGAAACGCTTCTTAATTTTCACAATCTTTTCAGTCGTCTCAAATATCATTTCAGGCCCAGTCAATTTACTTTCTCCTACCTCACTCCAACACACTGGAGATCTACACTTACGTCCATACAAAGCTTCAAATGGAGCGGCTTTAATACTTGAATGATAACTATTATTGTACGAAAATTGAACCAATGACAAATGCTTATCCCAACCATTTCCAAAATCAATCACACATGCACGAAGCATATCCTCTAACGTTTGAATCGTTCTCTCACTTTGTCCATCAGTTTCCGGATGATATGCTGTACTTAAACATAACTCCGTTCCCATCGCTTTCTGCAAAGACTTCCAAAATTCTGAAGTAAACCTACTATCACGATCAGAAATTATCGACAAAGGCACACCATGTCGACAAACAATCTACTTCACATACACTGTTGTTAACCTCTCCATACTATCTGTCCTCTTCATTGGCAAAAAGTGAGCAGACTTAGTCAATCTGTCTACAATCACCCATATCATATCACTACCATTTGTAGTCCTTGGCAAACCTGTCACAAAATCCATAGTAATCTTCTCCCATTTCCACTCAGGAATCTCAGGTTGCACTAATAATCCAGACGGTTTCTTATGTTCAGCCTTCACCTTCGCACACGTTAAACACTTATTAACATACTGTGCTATATCTGCCTTCATATTCGGCCACCAATAAACTTTCTTAAGATCTTGATACATCTTGTCCGGTCCAGGATGTATTGAATACTTCGACTTATGAGATTCATTCATAACCAAATCTCGCACCCCTAACGAATCGTTCTCAGACGGACACAACGGTAACAAAATCCTATTCTTAAAATATCTCAATCCATTCGACCTTACTTCAAACAAAGGTTTCAACATTCTACCCAAATTTTCTGCCTCAACATTCTCTTCCTTCAATCCATTAGTTTGGGCTTTCAATATCGCTTCTGTCAAATCAACACTTTCCAACATCATCAAAGCTCTAACTCTTATAGACTTATCTCTTTCCTTTCTACTAAGTGCATCAGCTACCACATTCGCTTTACCAGGATGGTAACGAATCTCGCAGTCATAATCACTCAGTAACTCAACCCATCTACTTTGCCTCATATTCAATTCCTTTTGATCTAAAATATACTGCAAACTCTTATGATCAGTAAAAACCACATACTTGGTGCCATACAGGTAGTGTCTCCACAGCTTCAAAGCAAAAATAATAGCCCCAAGTTCTAAATCATGCGTAGTGTAATTCTCTTCATGCTTCCTTAATTGTCTCGATGCATACGCTATTACTTTCTCTCTTTGCATCAATACAGCTCCAAATCCTTTATGAGACGCGTCACAGTACACTACAAAATCCTCAGATCCTTCTGGCAAAGACAATATCGGCGCAGAACACAACTTATCCTTAAACATACTAAATGCAAATTCCTCTTCCAATCCTCATTCAAACACTCGATTCTTCTCCGTAAGCTTAGTCAACGGCTTAGAAATTAACAAAAACTTCTCAATAAACCTTCTATAATACCCAGCCAAACCAAGAAATTGGCGAACTTCAGTCGACGTCTTCGGCACTGACCAATCCTTAATTGCCCCAATCTTAGCAGGGTCCACACGAACACCTTCACTATCAATCACGTGCCCCAAAATTACACTGATTTCATCCAAAATTCACACTTGGAGAATTTCGCATACAACTTCTCCTTCTTCAACAATTCCAAAAATTTTCTCAAATGCTTCTCATGTTCCTCTTCACTCTTGGAATAAACGAGAATATCATCAATGAATACGATAACAAACTCATCCAAATACGGCTTGCATACAAGATTCATCAAATCCATAAATACAGTAGGCGCATTTGTTAACCCAAAAGGCATCACTGGAAATTCGAAATGTCCATATCGAGTACAAAAGCTGTTATAGGAATATCTTCTTCCCTAACTCTCAGTTGATGATACCCAGACCTCAAATCGATCTTCGAGTATACACTTGATCCTTGCAACTGATCGAACAAATCATCAATCCTCGGCAGTGGATACCGATTCTTGACAGTCAATTTGTTAAGCTCTCTGTAATCAATACACATTCTAAAAGAACCATCTTTCTTCCTATCAAACAAAATAGGCGCACCCCACGGCGACGAACTCGGTCTAATAAATCCTTTATCCATCAATTTCTTCAATTGATCAGATAATTCTTTCATCTTAGATGGAGCTAAACGATACGGTGCACGAGCAACAGGAGCAGAACCCGGCACTAAATCGATAGGAAACTCCACTTCACGATGCGGCGGTAATCCTGGAAATTCCTCAGGGAAAACCTCAGGATACTCTCTAATCACAGGCACATCCTCTAATTTCCTTTCATTCACACCATCATTACTTATCTGTGCAAGAAACACATCACAACCTGCTTCTATATACCTCATCATCTTTAAACAAGAAACAACTCTCAAACGAGAAGTACATTCATCACCTTTCACAGTCAATACCCTATTCCTTAGCGGTATCTGAACTAATCTTTCTCCACAAACAATTACTGCACCATTACCAGCTAACCAATCCATTCCAACAATCACGTCAAAAGATCCTAATTCTATGGGCATCAAATCAATACTAAACACATAATTACCTAACTTCAAGGAACAACCTTTTAGTATAGAAATAGTGCTTACAAGCTTACCATCAACTAACTCCACATTATAACTAGTTGTCAATCTCACTGGTTCTCTATCCAATAGTTGACTGAATCTAACATCTACGAAACTTCTATCGGATCCAGAATCAAATAACACACTAGCATAACAAGCATCAAGTAAGAACGTACCAGTCACCACGTTCGGCCCTTGAGGTTTGTCAGCATCTCCCATGACATAGGCTAGAGCAGCAATCCCAGCAGCAACATTGCCTCCCTGTCGTATGCCAACCCTCGGACAGTTCCCTTGCTTATGTCCACGGCCTCCACATCCAGAACAGTAAACTACCTTGACAGCATTGGCCCTAGTGGCTACACCCTTGTTACTACAATCTGCCATCTTATGTCCGGCCTTCCCATACTTGTTGCAAGCAGGTGGATAATTTCCAACATGATACAGATTACATCGACCACACTTCGGATTCACCTTGTTACCTTGATTTCATGTGGCAGCACGAACACCATCATTCCTTCTCAAATTGTATTGCTGATTCCTATTCGGTCCTTGGTTATTGTTATTACGATAACCACCTCGATTTTTCCCTTGACTTGAGTGTGCAGCTTCCCACTTTCTCTTATTTCTTTCAGTAATACTATCCTTTCGATCCTGCAGCTTTACATCCATCAAAGCATGTGCCATTTTAACAGCTTCATCAAATGACTTGGGTTTCGACGAAGTAGTTTCTCCCTTGATATTACTAGATAAACCCCTAATGTACTGCTTCATCTTCTTACGGTCATCAGCAAACGCATCAGGACACAACAAACATAAATCAGAGAACCTCCTTGTATAAGATACAATATCATTGTTCCTCAACACCAAATGCCTCAATTCATCTTCCAACTGACCTAACTCTTCCTCAAGACAAAACTTAGCAGTCAACAGTCCCTTGGTCACAGTCCATGTTCTAGCATTAGCTTCACCCAATCCTACAGTAGCTACTTGACTATTCCACTAACTCAACGCATCATCCTAAAAAGTAGTTGCATCAAATTTTACCTTACTAGCTTCTGTACATCCACTGATTTCAAAAGTACTTTCAATCTTCTCAATCCACCTCCTTAATTCTAATGCACCACCAGTACCACGAAATTGGGTAGGTCCACATTTCATGAAACTAGCATAAGAACATTCCTTTTGAACCTGTTGAACAGCAGCATTACCTCCAACTTGTCCCGCAGCATTTCCTTCTGCTTGCTCATCAGCATTACCTCCAACCTGATTTCCAACATTCCCTCCAACCTGACCAGCAGCATTCCTATTCTCAGCCTTTTGGTTCCTCGCAACACGTTCAGCTTCCAAAGCTCTAGCGATAGCTTGCTCAATCATGGTATTAACAGTAGCAGTCGTCAATTTAGGCGACATGTTTACAGGAAAACTAACCAAACAATAATTTAGTAAAGTCAGAAAAATGCCTCCCAACTCCTTCCTGTAACCATAACAGAAAAAGAACAAGTAAGTATTAATATCAAGATAAGAAGAAGGATTTCTCTATCAAGATGTAACATGGATACTACATGCACAAACAACACAATTCACAATGAATCATTAACCAATCACACAAGAAGTAATAAGACAAATCATAAGTCATGAAAGTAATTTTGGATTGCTTTGGAAAATCTCCACAAAATTGTGACAAGTAATGTCACTACAATCCTTCATCACAACAAACTTAAAGTCATTAAGTTTCATCACAAACTAGAGTACGAGTCTACATAAGTTCTATTACAACAAGGCTAAATAAAACAACATAAAGAACTAAACGTCAGATCCCCGCTGCTTCTTGTACATCGGCTCGTCATCACTGCTGCTATCATCATCATCAGATTCTTCCTCCACTTTTTCCTTCCCCTTACGACTACTTCCTTCACTTGGATTCACCAACACTTGAGCTTCAACCTGATTCGGCACATCACGAATCACAACACCATGACTAGGAAAAGATCTTACCGGCAAACCCCATGCACTCAACCTAGCATTCCTTTCTTGCTCCCTATGCAACCTTTCAACTTGCCTACTCAAATTCAGCACCATAGATCTCAATCTAACAACTTCATCCATTTCCCTCGCCCTAACAAACTCTGATCTCCTCACACTACCAACAAACCTGTCAAAATTTTTCTCATTCTGCTCAAACCTCCTAATCATACGAGTCTCAACCAAATACCTTTCAAACAAACACCTATCAAACTTCTTAAGAAACCATAAAATATCATCATAAGACCTAGGACCTGGACAATAAACCTTAGGAATACCATCATGAATAGATCGAGCACTAGCAGCCCTACTCGACTCAACAGGAATATCACCCCTAGCAAATGCAATCCCAGGGAAGCTACTAATATAAGCATCACAAGTAGGAGTCGAAGAATGAACAACAGGTCGCTGACAATCTGGAACAGTCTGTGGCACAACATTAACCCTTGGAACATAACTACCTTGTATCAACTCAGGCTCTGTCTGACCAACTACAGTAAGTGGAATCCCATCATCTAAAAACTCAAAAGGCTCCTCACTGTCACTAGCACCAAAGTTATATACTTCCTCACCATCCACTACATTAGTCAAATCAATCCATCCATCCTCACGAGTTAAACCACCCATTTTCTACAATTATAAGGGTTAAGGATACTTAAGGTCATCGTTAATAAAATAATAATTAGTATGCAATGCTCATGCAAATGTCATACGTTATCCATGCTATGCAACATAATGCAAATGATGTTTATGCAATGCTCGCAAAAATAAATATGATACTGACAAGCACTCAGCGTACTTTCAATAATTCCAATACAATATCGTAGTATTTACTTAATAAATACTCGGGAAATCATTTCAGTTATGAGGGATACATCTCAAATGCAAAACAAAACTAAAAGTGATCTTACCGATGCGTTGCAGAGGAGTTGTGTGCTTTTGAAGAATAAATACTTTCGACACCAAATTTATAGTTTAGGACAATTTTCAAAATCGACCCAGTTCTCTATAACTTGCAGCTCTGATTACCAATCTCTAACACCCCCAATTTACATTGGGCAGCGGAAATACACAATTGGGTGCTAGACACAAGCATCATCACACAAGGTATATTGAACGACTCAAAAGTGAAACGTTTACAAATAAATATAAACAAGATTTTCATAAATTGTCTAAAACATAAATTTTAACCCAAATTGTACTGACACGATACTAGAGTAAAGCGTTTAGTCCCCATGTATCTCGACCAACAACCAACAAGTTTAGTACAGTACATTAACATAAAGTAAATTGTTCAACATTAAAAGGTAGAAACAGTTTAGACCAACATTCTTCCAAAAGCCAAGCCACAACCTCCACAGCAAAGCTCCATGCTCCATCACTTCCTATTACCTGAAATACATGCATAAAACGAGTCAACAATAATGTTGAGCGAGACTATAGGTTTATCAAATCACATTTGAACACAAGAAGAAAATCAATCATAATCATTTATAGAATTGTCGTACACACAATCTATATTCAAGGCAGTAATAATAATGATATTATTAAACAAACATTGTATTTAAGCTCATGACACCGACCCCTTAACCAAATAGTCACCCACGCCAAATTCCGGCATGACTAGAATAAAACCATTGCCCCTCTAGGGTATCAGTTGCTAGAATACCACAATCTTATTCACGTAAAATTATCCTTCCCAGCGGGTTACTCAACGTAATGCCGTGGTCTCAGATAGGGTGGTCAACCCAATAGTAATATCAGTAGAATAAGCGGTTATTCCCGACTCACAACATCAAGTCAGAAGATAGTTAACGGCTCATGAATTTAGGGTCTTTAGCAACAAGTTACTCAATACAATGAAATCAACTTTAAGCAACATTCGGGTCTAACAATTACTCATGACTTGTGTTCATTTATTTTCAAATAGCATGTATCCCCCTCGCGGGTATTAAAATCATTAAAACGAGTAGAAAGCGAGGCTATAGACTCACCTTAGTATAAGAGATCTAGCGAGATGATCGTCGATGATAATGGATGCCTTTCAAACACGAGAATCGCTACCTATCAAATAAGGCGCGTTCATTAATAATGACTCGAGAAATAAATCATACATAACAACATCAAACTCAAACTCATAAAGTCACGATAAACTCGAGAGAAAATGATATAAATAACTTCTTTATACTTTACTACACATTTACTTTACCATTTTATACTTTTAACAAAGTCCGCCGGTACATTCTACATGTACTAGCTTATTTACCCCTTTTAAACTCGTCAACCGTTTATGAAACGACTCGATAAACTAACTTACTATATATAGAAAGTTCTTAGACCAATATGATCCTTATGCAATTATAAGAGTGGGTCTATGCTTGGTTTAGCTTGATTCAACCTCAAACTCAAGATAATTTGAAGTTTGAATGTGTTTTGGGGTGTGGGTGGTGTTTCGGCAATCAAGAGAGAAAGAGAGAGAGATGATGAAATTTTTAAAATGAAAAATGGTGGTGTGTGTGTTTGTTTATGGTTTATATATAGTGGGGTAGGGACCAAAGTTGCAATTTAGCAATAGTTGTGGCTAAAAATGTAAATAGTTAGCTAAAAAGCGGGAAATAACTATTAGTCAATTTTCAAAATATTTACGGGGCTCGGGTTTCATAAAGATACTTTTAAAAATTTAAAACGTACCTTAAAAATAATAATATCGACTCTCGACTCGACTTAACACGTCACTTAAAATAAAACCTCAAAATGACAAAAATCGAACAACCGACAATAAAACGTAAAATATTTGGCATCCATCGACATCACGCTTGCTAATACTCCTTATACTTAATAAATATTAAATATAGACCTTCCAACATCGGTTTAAAATTAAACCTCCAAAAATAAATATCGATCAAACTCATCCAAAAATTTCAAAAATAATCGTAAAATAAGATTAAGCAATGACCTCGGTTTTGGATTGTCACAAAAATCATGTATTATTATTACTAATAATTAACCTAAGTCATGTTCCAAATTAAATTAATTACATAACATGTTAAATTAATTCATTTAAATCTTGTAATTATTTAACTTGTAAAAATAAATAATTAACTTGTAAAATAAACCATGAACCGAACCCGTGTTTTAAATCTAAACATGTCATGAACCGGTCCGTGAAACCCCTTGAACCGGATCAATCAACAATCACTTTAGAGGTGCCACCGGCTTAAGCCGGCGGTCCCTTGGACCTTGGCTAGCCGCTAACCATACGGCGGTTCCCCTACTTGTTCGGTTTAGCCACCAGCTTAAGTCGGTGGTGTTTGTTTGTTTGTAGCCGAGACCCCCCACGACCACCATGTCCAACCCCGACATGCGTCGGGGTCCCTTGGTCCCTGCCTGCTGCCGAGCCGCAACACCCACACCTAGACCACTTGGTCTCGGTTGTGGTCACACGAGCCACACCGAGAGCATGGGCTCTCGGTTTGTGTGCGTCGGCCGAACCAGACACCCCCTTAAACCCATGTTTTTAATATCCCATGATTAGATTTAATTAATTAACTTGTTTAATTAATGGTTTTTAATAAACATATGATTCCCATGTTTTTAGATCTAATAAACAATTAAAAAAAAGTTTAAGAGAATTACCGATTTGTGGATCAAAAGGAAAATACTAACACGAACTATCTAGCAATAAATTGGATCTACCAAAATCAACCAACCCTCCCTCTTGGTGGTGTATATGCGGCGGCTACAAGGAGAAAAGGAGGAGCAGGGTTTTTTATTTTCTAATTATTCTGTAATATGAAAATCTATTTCCTTCTTTTTCCTTTTTGTTAAATTTTTAAGTGGGCTTGGCCTACCTTGGTGTCTATGCTACGGCTATGTGGGCCCCAAATGGGGAAACCCGTTGTTTTCCCGTGTTCTATTTATTTACATGTTCTCGTGTCGTGTTTATGTGATTTAATTATTAATCGTTCGTGTCGTAAAATATATTTATACGTAATCGTAATAAATATACGTAAATACATAATATTAGGTTCGTGATTATTTACGTTCATGATTTTCATGTTCGTGATTATAATTATTATTGATAATAATTATCGTGTCTTAATACGTACTAAATACTTATCGTGTAATAACGTACGTAATACTTATAATTCCTATTCGTGAAACGTAAACGTGCTAATTAAGGAAAGTTCTAATCATGTACGTACGACAATATATGTATTGTTCATGGTAAAAGCGTGTGGGTTCTACAACTCTCCCTCCCTACAAATGATAATTCGTCCCCGAATTATAGATACCGTAACTGGAAAAGAAGAACATACCCGAATTCAAAAATATGAAATGAGGGTAAGAAGCCCGGATAGACTCCTCTGTTTCCCAAGTGGCTTCCCGCTCGGTATGATCCCTCCAAAGGATTTTGAGGAATGGAATCGTCTTCCTTCTCATGACTCGTTCTTGTTTGTCAAGAACTCGTTCGGGTTCCTCTATGAAGGTAAGATCTTCACGAATCTGTTCAAGTGGATATTGAACCATGTGAAGGGGATGATACTTGTACCCTCTGAGTAAGGACACATGGAAAACATCGTGAACATGAGAAAGCTGCGGAGGTAACGCTAAACGATAATATACTTCACCGACTCGCTCAATGACATCAAACGGTCCGATGAATCGAGGACTGAGCTTTCCTTTGATTCCAAAACATCTAACACCACGTGCCGGCGAAAGCTTAAGGAAAACGTGATCTCCTACGTTAAAGTGTAAGTCCCTATGATGCTTATCGGCATAACTCTTCTGACGTGACCGTGCTTCTTGCAGTTTCTGCTTAGCTACTGTGACCTTCTCGTTATTCAACTCTATCATTTCTTGTCCTTCCAGTGTTCGCTCACCAACATGATCCCAGCAGATTGGGGCGCAACACTTTCTTCCATACAACATCTCGAACGAAGCACACTTGATACTTACGTGCCAACTGTTGTTGTATGCAAACTCTACCAAACAGATGCAATTGTCCCAATCTCCCGTCCATTCCAAACGCACATGACCTCAACATGTCTTCTAATGTCTGAATCGTTCGCTCCGATTGCCCGTCTGTTTGAGGATGAAAAGCCGTGCTAAACTTTAATTTTGTACCCCAAGCTTTCTACAGACTTCTCCAGAATCGCGAAGTGAAACGAGGATCTCTGTCTGAGACGATGATGGATGGAGCACCATGAAGTCTCATGATCTCCTTCTTGTAAGTATCGGCGAGTTTACTGACTGAATCTTCCTTGCAGACCGGTAAGAAATGAGCTGACTTGGTAAGTCGATCAACGATAACCCAAATCGCATTGTGCTTCCTCTTTGTCTGTAGAAGACCGGTAACAAAATCCATGGTGATCTTGTCCCACTTCCACTCTGGAATATCTAATGGTTGAAGAAGACCGCCAGATCGCTGATGCTCAATCTTAACCTGCTGGCAGGTATGACATTTGGAGACGTAAGTCGCAACATCCTGTTTCATACCACTCCACCAAAAGTATTGCTTGATTTCATGGTACATCTTGGTCGAACCATGATGAATAGAGAATGGGGAGCTATGAGCCTCAGCTAACAATGCTTCCCTGATTTCTTGATCATCAGGAACAAAAAGTCTTGTGCCCTGCCATAAGATACCATCTGCGTCTAGTCGAAATTCTGTCTGCTTCACCAAATTCTGAATTATCGCCCAGATTTCACCATCATCCTTCTGAGCTTCCTTGATCCTAGAGAGTAACTCTGGTTCCACTCTAAGATTAGCCTAGTAACCCTACTGTCCACGTATCATGATCTCCATGTCTAGTCGCTCCAAGTCTCTAATAATTTCCTCCTTTATTTCAATGTCGTTGATCATTCTGGACTTTCTACTAAGTGCATCTAACCATCTCCTTTGTCTCATGTTCAATTCACGCTGAGTGAAGATGTAATTCAAGCTCTTGTGGTCCGTGAATATGTCACATGATTCTCCATACAAGTAGTGCCTCCATATCTTCAATGCAAACACGACTGCTGCGAGTTCCAAGTCATGCGTAGGGTAATTTTCCTCATAAGGCTTAAGCTGTCGTGAAGCGTACGCGATCACTTTCCCATTTTGCATGAGAACACAGCCAAGTCCCTTCCCCGATGCCTCACTATAGATCCGAAATCCACCTGTACCAGATGGGAGAGTAAGAATTAGTGCATATACTAACTCCTGCTTCAGGTATTCAAAGCTCTTCTCTCTTTCTTCAGTCCAGGCGAATTTCTCCCTTTCCGCATCAGTTTGGTCAATGGTGGCGCTAAACGGGAAAAGTTCTCTACGAACCTACGGTAGTAACCAGCTAAGCCTAGGAAACTGCGAACTTCGATCGCTGATGTCGGTCTTGGCCACTTGGTAATAGCCTCAACCTTTGCTGGATCCATGGTGATTCCTTCTGCTGATACAATGTGACCTAAGAATGCCACCTTGTCTAACCAGAAATCACACTTGGAGAATTTAGCATACAGCTGCTTCTAGCGAAGAATCTGTAGCACTGTACGAAGATGGTGTTCATGTTCCTCCTTGGACTTAGAGAATATCAGGATGTCGTCAATGAAGACAATGACGAACTTGTCCAGAAATTCATGGAAGATTCTGTTCATCAAATCCATAAACACTGCTGGAGCATTGGTAAGGCCAAGTGGCCTGACTACAAATTCGTAGTGGCCATAGTGTGTAGGGAAAGCAGTCTTAGATCAATCTTGGAGAAATGTTTGACCCCTTGGAGTTGGTCAAATAGATCATCTATACGTGGTATAGGATACCTATTCCTGATGGTAATCTTTTTGAGCCCGCGATAGTCTATGCAAAGACGCATACTACCGTCCTTCTTCTTCACGAATAAGATCGGTGCGCCCCATGGAGATGCGCTCGGTCGAATGAAGCCTCGTTCTAGAAGTTCTTGCAATTGATCCTTCAGCTCCTTCAACTCTATGGGAGTCATGCGATAAGGAGTCTTGGAAATTGGCTCAGCTCCTGGGATGAGCTCGATATTAAATTCTACTTCACGTGCAGGTGGTATGCCCGGAAGTTCTTCTGGAAATTCTGACACTATCGGTTGATTCTGAATTGATGGAGAGTCAGCATCCATGTCATGAACAATAGATAGATAGCCCTCGTAACCATGCGAAAGTAACGTACGTGCTTGCAGGGTTGATATAATTTGTACAGACCTTCCGGATACGAACCCGTTGTGAATGTACTCTGGTGCATTAACATCACCGAAGATGACCCAATATGTATGGCAGTCTATGGTGGCATGATGTTTGGATAGCCAATCCATGCCTAATATCATGTCAAAATCATTCATGTCCAGCGGAAGTGCGTCAACAGGACGAACCTTGTCATCAAACTCTAGGGGAAGGCTCTTGTACACATGGGTTATGCGTACAGAGTCTCTTAATGGCATGGAAAAGTTTAGTACATTCTCTAAAAGGATAGGGGATATCCTAACATTCTTATCATACGCAGTAGAAATGACCGAGTGAGTAGCACCCGTGTCAAAAAGAACACATGCAGCTTGACCATACATATACAAGATTCCAGTGATGGTACCTGTAGACTTGTTGGCCTGATCGCGAGATGTCGTGTAAACGCGTCCACTAGTAGGAGGCAGCTTGGTATCAGCATGTCCCGATGTGCCCTCCATCTATCCCTTACGGCAGTCCTTCACGCGATGGCCAGGAAGACCACACTTGAAGCATGCGTCGCTGTCACGGCGACATAGCCCTGGGTGCCTATGGTTGCAGGTAGTGCAAAGAGTATGAGTATATCCTCCAGCATGTGTCCTTGCTGGCTGAGAGCCTGATAAGAACAATATACATGAGACATGATAATAGGTACAAAGGACAATGTGGATAATTCGTAAGATGGAATACCAGTGATAGCTGAACGGTTAGGCTGTGAACCTCTCTGGTTTTGGTCCCTCCCGTTGCCATGAATCCTGGTAGAAGATTCTCTAATGTGTCAGAAATAAGAACTATTAAATGTAATCATAAGGAAAATGAGTAAGTATAAGGACATGTTGCTGTTGGAGTTCCCAGCGTTGTAACGGTAATTATCATTACCGCCACCTCTATCCGTAGTAGAACGGTCGTGAGTCTGACCGTTTCCCTTGGGCTGAGTAGGCTGTTGCTGAGTAGCCGGCAGAAACCAGTCCCCGGTCTTCTGCATGGAAGATACAGTTTAAAAGAGATGTAAATATGCTGAAAGAATACGGTTTGGTCACCACTGAATAACGAATGTTTACCTCTTCTCGGGTCTCTCTGCTTCCCCGAAATCTTCTCTTTCTTGCAGCATTTCCATCTTACGTGTTGGATCGGCCACTTATGCTACCGTGTTAAACGTAGCACACACCAAGTTGTTTGCGACCGATGTACGAAGAGCCCACCGGAAGTGGTATGCTTGCTCTTCGGGAGTACCTGCTGCTGCACAAAGAAAACCAGCCAAACGGAGAAAGCGCTGCTTGAGCTCGTTGCTATTCTCCCTAGCATTCTGTCGGATTCCATGGTACTCTCTCTTCAGCTTGTCTTGCTCAGCCTTGGGAAAGAATTGTCCCATCACCAAATCCCTGAACTGAGCCCAAGTCAAACCAGCCACCCAAGCATCACCTCACTCAGACTGCTTCAGTGCCATCCACCATGATAGCACATCAACTTCGAACCGGTAGCAGGCCAACCTCGACTTGAAGACGGGGTCACAGCCCATGGTATCGAAGATCTTCTCAATGTGAGCCAACCAGCTTTCAGCTTCACTGGGGCTATCTGTGCTCTCGAAAGCTCGAGGGCGTAGCTTATTAAATCTCTTCAGCCATGTGACCAATGTTGTTGGAGGATGAGGAGGAGGATTAGGCTGCTGGTGCTGGTTGTTGGCAGCCTACACTCAGCCCTGATTTCATTCCTCAACTAAGGAAGCATAGCTTGCATTGCAGCTTGGATTGCTGCATTGAGTTGTTCTTGCTCGCGTGTGAGAACCATCTGACAGTATAACATAAAAAAAAGACATGATTAAACTGATCGAAACATAGAATATATACATGAAAAAAATTATACCAAATAAATCATGAGAAAAATTTTATGCAGGAAAACTAGTACATGAATGCATGATGCAGTTTTTATGAAAACTTTTATATGCGCGAGAGTGAACGCCCATGGTCAGTTCACTCAAAACAAAAGACATGGCGAGGGGACGCCGATGGGTCGGTCCCAAAGTTAAAAGTTTCAATGAAACACATGCGACTAAATAGGGGCAGTCCTGTACCAACTATCACTTAGTCATAAACCTGCGACAAAGACATATATATGTATGCATGAAAACAATGAATGCATGAAAACCGACTATCAGTTCTACGAAGACCATCGTGACTACCCACTAATCAAGGTCGTATTTTGAGAGCCTACAGGTCGAAGCCTTGGCTCTGAGACCATAATTGTAACACCCTATTTTGATAAATGGAATGTCACGCGTGATTATGGTGTGTCATCAAAGCATACAAGGATAAATTTATAGCACATTACATGACCATAAAGGAAATACGGAAACAAACATCAGTATCCCAAAAGTAAAGCTCATCACACCCAAACATAAGTACTGTAAATGAAAAGGACTAAACAATGTCCATAGAAATGAGTATCAAAGTATGAAGAAATGCATAAAGTAATGAAGGCTGGAAGCTTCCAGTCCATATGCACGTACGTTTAAAGTCTACGAGCGTCCCTGAGTACCTGCCGTTTTGGGAACATGAAAGGAAAACGGCTGAGCATAATGCTCAGTGCACGGATATAAAAGTATAGCATGAATAATATAAGCATATAAGCATATAGCAGCGGAAAAGACTAAGTCCTGGATAACCTGACATAACTTAGTTAAACTGGTTTTATAGTTTGAAAAGCCTTATGTTTATCTTATAAAATCTGTTTAACATGTTTACCATTAGCCAATATAGGTCATGAAATATCAACGTGCATGAATACTTAGAGGGGTGACCTCGTCATGCAATTAGAGGCGTTGCCTCTAATTAATATAAGTTTTTTGGGTAGGAGGGATCAGCTCCTTGTGAAGGATGCAAGGCACACACCACTTTCACCTGAATAATCTGATGAAAACATGTAACCTAGGATGCACCCATACGGCCCACATGATAACATAGTAATATGGCCAAAAGCTGAAAGGGACGCCACGAGTTATCACTCCGCCGTGGTGAAGTCATAACACTAGTGCCTCTAGTGTTATAGTTATGGTACCTCCATAACTAGGTGAAACTGGTCATGCATGTATATGGCTTAGGCATTTATTAAATATAAGCAATTGATAGGTGTGAAAACACCCATCCTTTTACCACTTAATTACAAATATAACCAAGCCAAAAATTGTATTTTATGTCGTAAATGTCGGAATTATGCGTGGTTTGTGTTTTTGTTGTGTTTTAGGACCAAAATGTGAAAAGGGAAGAAAACACGGGCTTTTATCAAAGAAAAAGACAAAAGACGAAGTCAAAAGATTAAGAGTGCAAAAAGAACGGAAGTCCAAGGCCTATTCTGAAGATTTATCGAAGAAAAAGTCTAAAGACGGAAGTTTAATGAAGTCGAAGAACTCAAGTATAATTATTGAAGAAATTATAACACAAGTTCAATTTATATCGACAAATCCCGAGACGACGTCGAGAGAGACAAAGAATTAAAAGATGAGAACGAGAAAGAGAAAGAAAGAAGGAAGCAACACATGCACTCCCCACTTCCTATATATACCCTCCTAATGACACATTAGGAGGGTGTTAGTCATTCAGGAGTTAGTTAGTTTAGATTAGGAGTGTAGTTTTATTTTCTCTCTCTAGTTTTTCACTTTCTCTCTCTTGTTTTTCTTTAAAGTTTTAAACTTTTCACTTTATTCTTGTATTTGAATCTTTAATCTTCATCTTATTTCAAGCTTTTTACAATCATTCTTATTCTACAATTCTTGATATTTTTAATTATGTTTGATTCGAAATAATCTTTGATTTTGTTTAATCTTGATGTTTGATTAATTAAAAAGTTTATCTTTTATTCATCTATAAGTTTTATTGCGAATGAGCTTTGAGCTTGACATGCTTATTGGCTTATTTTGTATTTAGCTTATCGATTTGTAGTTTTCTTAAAAGTTTTGTCCTTTTAAAGTTGATTTAAAAAAGTTGCTTATTTATAGTTTTGTAAGTTTTAATTGTTTTTATTTAGTTAGTTTAAATATAGCTTTGATAAGGTTTCTATTTGTGCTTATTTAAGTAGCTTATTTGGTTTGCTTATTTCGAATTTCTTTCCAATCGGAATAGGGTTTTCCTATTCCGATTAGCATTCCGATTTGGCCCTTTTTATTTCGACTAGCTTCCCTTTTATTCCGATCAAGGGATCGAAAAAGGGTTTTGTTATTCCGATTGGGATTCCTTTTGGGTTTCCTATTGTTCTTGTTTTTCATACATTCCGATGGGAGTTTTTCCTTTGACATTCCGATAGCTTAGATTCTAGTATTCCGATAGCTTTCTTTTATTTACATTCCGATATGGATTCCAATTGGATTATTCCGATCATATTCCGATTAGAGCATTCCGATGGAGTGTTAGTTTCTATTTACTAGTTTTTCTAGTTTTAATTTTAGAGAGAAAAAGTGAGAGTTTTTCTAGATTTGCTTTTAACCTAATTTTAATTACGTTTCGCATTTACTTTTTAATTAGTTATAGACAACGAAAACCTTTTTATTTTCGACCAAGAACGACTGAGTCGCATTAATTAACGGTAATCAATTCGAAAAGATCGGACGATAACTCTTTCATAACTAAGTAAAATCTAGTTATTAAATGGCGCCGCTGCCGGCTCTTTTCGTGAAGATTAACGGTTTTTAGTGAGAGACGCGTTGGATTTTGGGATCCGTTGCATTTTTCAAAAAAAAATTCAAAAATCCATAAAAAATCAAAAAATTTAAAAACACAAAAACATTTAAAAAATCATAAAAAGCATCTCTTTTTCAAAGTTTTGCACCAAAAATAATCCTCTTAACCCTCTATTGTGTTTAATTCTTTTTCTCAACCCCTCTAATTTTTAATTCTTCATGGATTCTTATGTCCATTGCGTAGGTTGTGGGAGACGATTATATGGGTGCGAATCATGCCAATGGTGTTCTTGCGAGCAATGCGGAAAAGATCTTCCACCCATTTCAACCGATTCACTATCTGGATTTTGTCCATCGTGCAATTCGACTAATTCGTCCTTTTGTAATCCACCTACTATCCCCTCTTGCATATATTGTGGAAGCGATTTTCATTGGCATGTTTCGTGTCCAATCTGATACCCGCCTCATGGCGAGCAAGAACTGGGTTACAATTATGCCATTGGTAATAGCTATCTACAAGAAGCACCGGGTTTTCCTCAATACCCGTATTGCAACAATTGTGGGGGCCCTCGCGATACTTCTTATTGTCAGCCAATGAATTATTATGAGCAAAATCCGTGTCCTCAGTTTTCTTCACCGATGGATTATTATGAACCAAATCCGTGTTCTAATTCTTCTCAACCGATGAATTACTATGAGCCACATCCATGCTATAATTCCGGTTTTCAAAATTTTGAGCACCCACAACACTCCGTCGTTCATCAACCTTCTTTTGAGGAACAACTCACTAGTTTGGTTGGAATTTTAGAAAGCTTAAATCAACTCAGAGTTAGCTTGCATGACGAAAGCCGACAAGAGAAAGTATCTAATCTTAGTGCTTCTACTCCTCCTCTTATGCGTTCTTACTATTATGATGATGATGACGATGAGAATACTATTTCTTGGAATGATCTTGTTGCTCAATGTCCTAGTGCAATTGTACCTCCTTCTCTCGATATACCTAATGCGTCTAAGGATTGTGATACATCGAGTGAGATTAGTGAATTTGGTCTTGAAAACTTATTTCGGGAGGTTTGTGATGTACTGACTTGTGCTGAGCTTACGGACGAGGTCCCTCTTAATGATGATGATTTTTCTCCATGCTATGAGAATTTCACTTTTGAAATTTCTCCTTCTCCTCCGGGCGATGACGGTGATGTTGATTTATTCTCTCCGACTTAAGAGAAGTTCACCACTGAACTTGGTCTTGTAGACAAGGTGGAGGACGTTATTGTTCGCGAAAAATTACTGAAAGTTCATCTTCTTATTGCTAAAATTGAAGCGTTGAATTCTGCTCCTATTTCTGAGTTTTTACCTCCGTCTATTACTTCAGTTGAGAATAATGATACAACTATGGAGGAAATCGATATTCTCTCAATACCTCCGGGTATTGATGATGATGACACGGAGGGGGATATTCTTTTTGATAATTTGTTGCATGAAGATATTGTCCCAAGTCCCCCTCCCGAGCACCTTTTATCCCAACCTTTAGAAACCATTACCGAGGATGAGTGCTTTGACCCGGGGGGTGACATTAACCATTCCATGATTGACACCTTTACAGCTTTGCCGCTCAGTGATCATCCATTGTCTTTTGGGGATGACAATGTGCTTCCTTTACCCACCCCACCTCCCGTGGATCATGATCTCACATACTTTTCGTATGTTGAGAGGACTTTTCGACCTTTTAAGACTTACCCTCCGGCCTCTCCTGTTATATTTTCCTCTGGGAACGAGGACAAGGTCTTTGATCCCGGTATTACATTCGAGGCTTCCTCATGGACCATTTAATTCGGGGACGAGTCAGGCTCGTGACTCAGTGAACAAAAACAAGCGCTTTTTGGGAGGCAACCCAATTATCTATCCTTTTATTCTGTTTTTCTAATAAGTGTAGGGGGAGACCCTAGTATGCGTTTGTTGTTTTCTTTCTTATCATGTGCAGGGATTTGAGCTTTCAAAGATCCATTCTTGATGAATTTTGACGACCCGTGATTCCGTTTACCCGTCTTCCCGGTTCTATCCTAAACTCTTTTGATTCTCTATTTTATATTCTTCAATATTAAAATAGGAATCACTTTAGTTGTCTCTTCCTTAGCAAGATTTAAACAACGTGCACAATGTCCTAAGTGTAGGGGAGTTTACTCCCACACGCTTAAACATTGAGGACAATGTTTATATTAAGTGTACGGGCGACTTCTATCGAAGTTAAGTGGGCTTTTCCTTGTATTTGTCCTCATTTTAACCAAAAAATTGATTTTTCGACATTTTTCAAAATTTTTAAGCTATTTTGGCCTAGTTGTATAGCAGTATTTTCCTTTGTTATCGTTATCTACTTTCCTTGCTTAAATAAATTTTTTAATAAAGTGGTTTTAAATTTTTCAATGTTGTGAATCTTTTGACTCAACCCGAGTTTACTTATCCAAGTTTACTCTTGCTAGTATCCTTAACGTGTTTAAGTCAATTTTTGCTAGGCTTTTATATAGGGAACTTTAAAACGCGAAAGTCTTAACCCTTACGGGTTAAGAACAAGAACTTTTCGCAAGTTCCTATAATTGATCCTAGAGAGTCGTTTATCAAGGGAACTTTAAAATGCGATTTCTAAACTTGAAAAAGTCTAAGAGTTTGCAAGATCCTATAGATGACTCAAAAACCCAAAACCTTGATTTAATTGGCTAAGTATCCACGAGTCTCATTCCTTGAGATTTTAAACTGTGGAGAACGAGAGATGATAGAGTCAATTATAAGTTTGGTATTCTTTCAAGAATTTATGTGAGTTGATTATAAGCTTTTTCTCCCATCGCTTGTTAATAAATTTAATTGCAATAAATAAGGTCGTCGATTTGAAAAGTCACTTAGCTTCTAGCCCAAGATCGTTTAAAAGTTGCTCGGTATTAATTAGAGTTCATAGCCAAGGCATAACTTATTGAAGCGGGATGCGAAGATTGGCGAGTCCGAAAAGGTCCTAAAAAGACATGAGGGCTACATTTTGTTGCTAAAGATCCAAAAGTGATGTGAAGAATCATTTATCGAAAATCAATATGAAGGATCGAGACACACGACGAAAAGCAAATACTCCCCTAAAGATCATGGAGAAGTCTATCCGAAAAGACCCTAGCAAGGTATGAGGATAAATAGATCCAAGTCCTAAAAGGAGGCGGATCGTTGTATATCAAAGTCCAAAATAAAGATTGGAGAAAAATGAAGAAGTCGTGGTCCAAATATGAAGAATCTCTCAAAAACTTCAAGTGAAGAAATTCCTATTATGAAGAGAAGACCATAATTTCAAGAACGTCTCTCAAAGATTCGAAGTATGAAGTCGCTGCCAAATATCGGTCCAAGAAAGGTCTCAAATCGTGAAGCGAGTTATGCCAAGATATGAATTTAAGAGGTCCCGAGAAGCAGTTTTAAAAGATTTTGTCATTTAGCTAACTATTGATTAAATCGTCCCACTTTATTTTCGGCCTAAATAAACTATCAAAATAAGTCAAAAAATGCATCCTCGTGATCATTTAAGACAATATTAAAATATAAGAGATACACCTAGGAATAAGGGAGTCTAAGTGAATAATTGGGCCACATGAGTTCGTATTAGTTTGCTAAATTATAATAACAATGATCTCATTTTTAAGCTTGTTTTGGGGAACGTGAAACTTGAGGATGATAAACATTCGTGACATAAACCCAAGGTAAATTTTTTATCTTTTTTACTTGTTTTCTTCCTTTGAATATTTTATAATTTTCTATCTCTTTAATAAAGGCCAATGTGGATTGATTATGATTAAAAATGTAAATCTTGCTTTGTAGCTAATGCATTGCATGAGGACATTGCAATGGTCAAGTGTAGGGTATTTGATAGGTGTGGAAACACCCATCCTTTTACCACTTAATTACAAATATAACCAAGCCAAAACGTGTATTTTATGTCGTAAATGTCGGAATTATGTGTGGTTTGTGTTTTTGTTGTGTTTTAGGACCAAAATGTGAAAAGGGAAGAAAACACGGGCTTTCACGGGCTTTTATCGAAGAAAAAGACAAAAGACGAAGTCAAAAGATCAAGAGTGCAAAAAGAACGGAAGTCCAAGGCCTATTCTGAAGATTTATCGAAGAAAAAGTCTAAAGACGGAAGTTTAATGAAGTCGAAGAACTCAAGTCTAATTATTGAAGAAATTATAAGAGAAGTTCAATTTATATCGACAAATCCCGAGACGACGTCGAGAAAGACAAAGAATTAAAAGACGAGAACGAGAAAGAGAAAGAAAGAAGGAAGCAACACATGCACTCCCCACTTCCTATATATTCCCTCCTAATGACACATTAGGAGGGTGTTAGTCATTTAGGAGTTAGTTAGTTTAGATTATGAGTAGCGTAGTTTTATTTTCTCTCTCTAGTTTTTCACTTTCTCTCTCTAGTTTTTCTTTAAAGTTTTAAGCTTTTCACTTTAATCTTGTATTTGAATCTTTAATCTTCATCTTATTTCAAGCTTTTTACAATCATTCTCATTCTACATTTCATGATCTTTTTAATTATGTTTGATTCGAAATAATCTTTGATTTTGTTTAATATTGATGTTTGATTAATTAAAAAGTTTATCTTTTATTCATCTATAAGTTTTAATACGAATGAGCTTTGAGCTTGACATGCTTATTGGCTTATTTTGTATTTAGCTTATTGATTTAAAGTTTTCTTAAAAGTTTTGTCCTTTTAAAGTTGATTTAAAAAAGTTGCTTATTTTTGTAAGTTTTAATCGTTTTTATTTAGTTAGTTTAAATATAGATTTGATAAGGTTTCTATTTGTGCTTATTTAAGTAGCTTATTTGGTTAGCTTATCTCGAATTTCTTTCCAATCGGAATAGGGTTTTCCTATTCCGATTAGCATTCCGATTTGGCCCTTTTTATTCCGGCTAGCTTCCCTTTTATTCCGATCAAGGGATCGGAAAAGGGTTTTGTTATTCCGATTGGGATTCCTTTTGGGATTCCTATTGTTCTTGTTTTTCATACATTCCGACGGGAGTTTTTCCTTTGACATTCCGATAGCTTAGATTCTAGTATTCCGATAGCTTTCTTTTATTTACATTCCGATATGGATTCCAATTGGATTATTCCGATCATATTCCGATTAGAGCATTCCGATGGAGTGTTAGTTTCTATTTACTAGTTTTTCTAGTTTTAATTTTAGAGAGAAAAAGTGACAGTTTTTCTAGATTTGCTTTTAACCTAATTTTAATTACGTTTCGCATTTACTTTTTAATTAGTTATAGACAACGACAACCTTTTTATTTTCCACCAAGAACGAATGAGTCGCATTAATTAACGGTAATCAATTCGAAAAGATCGGACGATAACTCTTTCATAACTAAGTAAAATCTAGTTATTAGCAATCAAAGCATATAAAACATATACTGGGAAAACAGTTGGCTGCATACGGGGAAATCCTAATAAGGAAAGAATGTCCATACTAAAAGGACGGAGAATCCGTACCTTGTGTCCAGTGAACGAAGGAGACGAACGGAAGAGAGTACTACTTCGATATCACTAACGCTACATAAATAATATATATGTATAAGTATTCTGATTACTGAGTACGTAACTGGTTTTATATCATGTCTTAGCTTGTTTTATATGTTCATGTCATGTTTTAGTGATCTTATCGTTATGTTGTGTTTATCATGTATTCTGTCTATTTTGATTAAGTATTACTTGTATTTCTGGTATTATTTTACTTGTTGTGTAATAATAAGTAACTTTCTAAAAATAGAAGGTTTCATAAGATAGAAAGTTTCCAAAAATAGAAAGTTTCCAAAAATAGATAGTTTTCAAAAATAGAATAGCTGCCTTAAATAAATAAGTTTCTAAAAATAGAAAGTTTCCATAAATAGATTAGCTGCCTTAATTAAATAAGTTTCTAAAAAAAATAGAAAGTTTCCATAAATAGATTAGCTGCCTTAATTAAATAAGTTTCTAAAAATAGAAAGTTTGCATAATTAGAATTAAGCTGGATTATTAAGCTAATAATATAAGCTTAAGTTTTACTGATTAATATTCTAAGTCATGTGATATATATTATAGTTTATTAATTATTACATGTAAATTAAATAAACTATAGGTTATAAGATTTAATTAAATATAACCTGATTTAATTAAATAAAAAGGTAATAATACTTAGGTTAAAACATGTATTAATATTTATTATTAATATAACCTAAGTCATTGAAATTAATTAATTATATGCCATGTTTTAATAATTAATTAATTAAATCATAAAATACTTAGGTTAAAATCATGTATTATTATTACTAATAATTAACCTAAGTCATGTTCCAAATTAAATTAATTACATAGCATGTTAAATTAATTTAATTAAATGTTGTAATTATTTAACTTGTAAAAATAAATAGTTAACTTGTAAAACAAACCATGAACCGAACCTGTGTTTTAAATCTAAACATGTCATGAACCGGTCCGTGAAACCCCTTGAACCGGATCAACCAACAATCCCTTTAGAGGTGCCATCGGCTTAAGCCGGTGGTACCTTGGCCCATGGCTAGCCGCTGCCCATGCGGCGGTTCCCATGCTTGTTCGGTTTAGCCACCGGCTTAAGCCGGTGGTGTTTGTTTGTTTGTAGCCGAGACCCCCCACGACCACCAAGGCCAACCCCGCATGCGTCGGGGTCCCTTGGTCCCTGCCTGCTGCCGAGCCGCAACACCCACATGAGACCACTTGGTCTCGGTTGTGATCACACGAGCCACACCGAGAGAATGGGCTCTCGGTTTGTGTGCTCCGACCGAACCAAACACCCCCTTAAACCCATGTTTTTAATATCCTATGATTAGAGTTAATTAATTAACTTGTTTAATTAATGGTTTTTAATAAACCCATGATTCCCATGTTCTTAGATCTAATAAACAATTAAAAAAAAGTTTAAGAGAATTACCGATTCGTGGATCAAAAGGAAAATACTAACACGAACGATCTAGCAATAAATTGGATCTACCAAAATCAACCAACACCCCCTCTTGGTGGTGTATATGCGGCGGCTACAAGGAGAAAAGGAGGAGCAGGGTTTTTGTCTTTCTAATTATTCTGTAATACGAAAATCTATTTCCTTCTTTTTCCTTTTTGTTAAATTTTTAATGGGCTTGGCCCACCTTGGTGTCTATGCCGCGACTATGTGGGTCCCACATGGGAAAACCCGTTGTTTTCCCGTGTTCTATTTATTTACATGTTCTCGTGTCGGTGTTTACGTGATTTAATTATTAATCGTTCGTGTCGTAAAATATATTGATACGTAATCGTAATAAATATACGTAAATACATAATATTAGGTTGGTGATTATTTACGTTCATGATTTTCATGTTCGTGATTATAATTATTATTGATAATAATTATCGTGTCTTAATACGTACTAAATACTTATCATGTAATAACACGTACGTAATACTTGTAATTCCTATTCGTGAAACGTAAACGTGCTAATTAAGGAAAGTTCTAATCATGTACGTACGACCATATATGTATTGTTCATGGTAAAAGCGTGCGGGTTTTACACCTGACATCATGTTTGCAGTATGTGCATGTGCACGTTATCAAGTGACTCCCAAAGAGTGTCATCTTCATGCTGTCAAAATGATCTTTAGGTATCTTAGGTGATATCCTACTTTGGGATTATGGTACCCTAAAGAATCCCCATTAGAGCTTTTTGGCTATTCAAACAGTGATTATGGAGGTGATAACAATGATAGGAAATCCACAACTGGTGGATGTCAATTTCTTGGGAGCAGACTTATCTCTTAGCAATGCAAGAAACAAACGATGGTGGCCAATTCAACAACTGAGGCTGAGTACGTAGCTGCTGCTGCATGTAATGGGCAAGTGCTATGGATTCAAAATCAATTGTTGCACTATGGGTACAATTTTATGCATACCAAGATATTTGTAGATAATAACAGTACACTATGCATTATTAAAAATATTGTGCATCATTCTAAAACTAAACACATATAAATTAGGCATCATTTTATAAGGGATTGTTTTGAAAAAGGTTTAATACATCCAGATAGAATAGACACAGAGGATAATGTGGCTGATATTTTAACTAAACCTTTTGATGTTGGGAGGTTCTAGTACTTGGTAACAAGTATTAGAATGATCAATCCATAAAATATGTGTTTTTGACAAAGCCATTCTATCCGCTGACAAAGGCATTCTATCCTCTGACACGTAGAAAGAAGCCGCTGACAACATATGTTAGTTTTTGTGGTTTTTCATCGAATTATGGAGGTCTGTTTAGCATTGTACAATTGGATACAGAGTTTCTTATGGACTTTAAGGATATGTCAAGTGTTTATTTATGACGGTTGGAATGTTTACATTCCTATCTTGAAATAATAATTTGTCATTATATTTATTTTGAAACTATGTATTGTAAAACCCGTATTTAAAAATCAGGATATTTAAATACGCGGTTAAATATTAATAAACTATATAAGTATAAGTTATTAGACAGAAATATAAAAACAGAAAATTAAATACGCTATCCCAGTTATTCAAATATTACAGTTAATATTTATTCAGATAATAAGTATCTAGTCTCAGAGAATACTACAGATGAATTAATTATTTAACAGAAATAATTAAACGTTATTATTAAATACACGTAGCCTCAGTTTATTTAAATATTACAAATGGGTAATTATTCAGAAATAATTATAAAGTTTCAGAAATTAAGTTTCAGAAAAATAGTACGTATGTATTATTTATTATACAGAAAAGAACATCACGTTTCAGAAAAAGTAAACGCGAGAAATATTATTACGTTTCAGAACGAGATTTTAATTACGAGCTCTACGTAAATAATAAAACGCGAAATAAAAAGAAAAGAGATGGGCCGGTTTAGCATTTAAAAGAAAAGGGAGAAAGAAATTGGGCTTGGCCCATTTTACAAAATAACAAAACGGGGGTTTTTCCCCTTTGGCTTTGACACAACGAAAAAAAAAAAAAAGAAACAGAGAGTAGGGTTTTACTCCGCCGACACAAAAGACAGAAAAGATGCCGTCTGATTTTTTTGGTTCCCTTCGTTTCACGTAAAAGCAGGTAAACCACAATCCGTTTTTTTTTTCTCTCCCTTCTTTCTGTTACGAATCCAAATAGGGTGTCGGGGTTGGGGTTTCACGCAAACCGAGACCAGTTGGGGTCTCGGTGCGTTCTGTTTTGACCCAACCGCGACCCAAATAGGGTGCGGTGGTGGCTGTGATAAGTCCCGGTGGTGTCTTGTGTTGCCCAGCCGAACCAAGGAAACCCCACGCAGGGGGTAAGCTAATAACAAGGGGTCGGGTTTTGCTTGGGTAAGGAAACCGAGACCTTAAGGTCTCGGTGATTTTTCTTTCGGGCTCAGTCAAGAACCAAATCCAAAAACAGGGTGCGTTTGGGAATGTGTCTGAAATAAGGGGGCGTTTGGGACTGCAGTTCCAAACAGGGGTGTTTGGGTCTGTCAGACAACAAAGGCAGGGGGAACTGGCTATACTAGCAGTGGGAACTCTAACCAAATAAACAAAGCAGTGGGAACCTTTATTAACAAAGCAGTGGGAACTCTTATATATAACTAACAGTGGGATCTTTTCTAACTAACAGTGGGAACGCTTATGCATAAAACGAAGATTTTTTTTTTAGATTATACCTTTTTAAATATTTGTTTTATAAATGTTTTATATTGTATTTTAAATGAGTTAAAGTAAAATAGTTTTAATATTTTAAAAGGGTATAATTTTATTAAATAAATTAATATATTTTGGAAACTTTCTTAATTAGGAAACTTTCTATTTTTAGCAGACTACCAGATGTATATTTTAGTATAACGTCAGAATACGTGTTATGTCATAAATAAATAATAGAACAAAATACGAGTAAAAGAAATATTAGAAGGCTCAGATTTATCAGTTTATACATACGGACAGTATTTCAGGAATAAATAAAATCCAACGAAAACAGTAGAGCAGTAAAATAAATAAACACCAGTTAACTTATTTTCGCGTACGTTATTTATGTAGTAACCATGAAGTCAGAGTCGATCCTTCAGCTTTCAGTCTTATTTCATTTCTGGACACGAGGTACGGATTTTCCGTCCTTTCAGTAAGGACTTTCTTTTATGCATGATTAGGATTCCCCGTCTGCAGCCAAATGTTTTCCCCAATATATGTTTAAGTTTATCAGTAATCATGTTAATAACGAAATAAATTGCCTGAGCATTATATACAAGCACGACCAGTTTATGTACTAGTTACGGAGGTACCGTAACCACGGCACTAGAGGCACCGGTGTCGTGACTCACATGCAGGAGAGTGATATCCTGCATCGTCCCACTCAGCTCAGCTTGGCCATTTTATCAGTATTTTTAGTGGGGCGTATGGATGCATCCTAGGCTTATAAGTGTTTCATGTTATCAGGGTGAATGTGGTGTGTGCTCTACATCCTTCACATTGGAGCTGATCCCTCCACCCAGCACAGTTATTTAGAGGTCACCCCTGTACAGCATGACGAGGTCACCCCTCCAGTTATTCATGCACGGTTGTTACAGCACGTGACCTATATAAGCTCTGGCAAATAAAATACAGTAAATGCATGTTTTCAGAATTAATAGTTATATTTCAGTATCAGTATATATGAACCAGATTGCTCAGATTTTATGCAGAGTTCTACCACATGTTTCATATCAGTCTTACAGTTTCTGTATTCTATCGCCTGTTTCATTCAGTATATTCTTATCATGCTTTATATCCGTTCACTGAGCGTTATGCTCAGCCGTAGTTCCTTTCATGTTCTAACGGCAGGTACATCAGGATGCTTTTAGGATTCTAAGAGCATGTGCATTTGGATGGAAGCTACCCGAACTTCTTACTTTATGCATTTCTTATATTATTCTGCTTTTTGGACATTGTTTAGTCCTTTCTTTCAGTATTTTATATTTCATGTTTTGGGCTTATGTTTGGATTACCGAAGTTTGATTCCGGTATTTCCTTTTTGGTCAGTTAATGTTCTAGGACATTTACCTTATGCTTTGATGACACGCCATAAATACACGTAACGGTCCATTTATCCAAGTGGGGTGTTACAATTATGGTATCAGAGCTATAGGTTCGACCTGTAGGCTCTAAAACTTGACCTGTGACTAGTGGGTAGTCACCAGGAACTTTCCAGATTTTGGCGTTGTTATCTTTCATGTTTCTCATGGATTATTCAATCAGTTTTCTTCATTTATCAGTCAGTTTTCTTAAAGTTTTGACTAAGTAAAAGGTTGGTACATAACTAGCCATATTTAGTCGCATGTACTTTTTAGCGAATTTTCGTTTGGTGAGCTGACCATAGGCGTTCACCCTTGCACGTTTAGATTTTGTATTGGTAAACTGACCATAGGCGTTTACCCTTACTCATGATAAATCATGTTTTCAGTCAAATATCACTTGGTGAACCAGTCATAAACGTTCACCATTTCGCAAGTCAAATTTCATGTCTTTCAGTCAAATGATGTTTTGTGAACCGATCCACAGTTGTTCACCCTTGTCATATCATGACATTCTATAAACTTTGACAAGTATGGATTGGACTACAGCCATCCATATTTAATTCGAGATTATGAATTGCTATACATGACAGTTCTCAGAAAAATTTTGACCAGTATGGATCGAACCAGAATAGCCATACTTAGTCTCATGTTTCCTTCCTTGAAGTACGTGGATTGAACCACAGCCGCCCACATCAGTTAATATTACACCTCAGCTGATTTAACTTTTGTGTTCCTTATAACAGTCAAATTTTCATACCCTCACGTTGATGTCATCTACATGATGATTCAGTTTCATGTCTCCTTACGAGGATTATGTTTCCAGCAAAGTAATAATGTTTCATGCTAAGATACAGAAGGATTATAGTAAAATACTATTTCATGATAAATCATGTTCTGGTCTTTAACAATCATGTCTTTATACTAAATGTTGATGAAACCCCGTTTAATCATACTTTTCAGCCTCTGTACAACCAGCATTAAGTCCATACAGAAATTTGCAGCCCATCATATTAACTGTTTCAGTTCAGTTGCTAATCAGTTAAATCAAATTATTTTCCGTTGATAATGTCAGACAAGTGACACCAGTATCGATCATCCCATAAAATTTTCACCAGCCCCATGTACAGTGTCTCAGTTATACTCCATGTATAATATTTCAGGTGTACTCCAGGTACCCTACTCCATGGATAATTGCTAATCGATCCTTAATCATCTCAGGCGTTTCCACATGTCGATATTCTACCAGGTGCTGATGTTGCTCGTGAGTTGAAGATTTTACCAGATGCTGATGCTGCTAACACTCTGAAGACCACACAGATGCTGATGCTGTTGAACTTTGGAGATTCCTCAAGATGCTGATGCCGCGGAACGAGGACGAAAACTACAAATTTGGAATTTCTGACAAGAATAAATTCAACCATCAGACACTACCATTCCATTTTATGTTAGATGTCACACATCACTCAGCTAATCTTTCTGTCAGAAGAGTGGGAACCGGTAACCAGCCGACCACTCAGCAGAAATAATTACATTAATCACGGTCATGATAACGACCGACATGAAACTGACAGACAAAGCAGTAGTGACAATCACCATGCTTAAAATAATCAGTCAATAACCATCAGAACTCTAGAACGTACGTGACCATAAATACAGAGGTCAGTAGTCTAACCGGTCCGCCAATCCTAGCAGTTACCAAAATTTTTCAGCCTTGTTCATATTCATCTATTAAAACACGTGCCAAGACATCAGTCAAGACACAGTTCTCAGGTATCATTTCGGAAGACACATATCAGGGCACCAGTCGTGATATACGTCGTACGAATACCTTCTCAGAGTACGAGTCCGAGCTCCTAGTCCCAGTATGTTCCAAGCAAGACCATCAGAAATTCAGGGTATCTTTCAAAAAGGGGTATACTCATTTTATTATGTCACGCATATATCAGATCATTAAATCCAGTCACCACTACCAGATTATTACTCAGATTAAACACACAGTATTCATTCAGTGAGGTTACAGGCGAACACATTCAGTGAAAAGTCGCCACGTTACTTCACGTATTCCTATGTCATCTTTATCTTAAATTAGCTAGTCCCCGACATCTCAGCCAGAAAAAACTCCCCATACCACCCAGATTTATTAAGTTTTCCTTTCAGTTAACGATGACATCCGTCTTACTAGATCCCAAATATTGTCATTTCAGTTCTGCCAAAAAATCAGTACAAGTTATACTTTACAGCAAGTGAATTATTATTCTGAAGCTACGAAGACCTTTCAGCTACCAGTTATAAATTCGCTTTGGAAATTCCTCAAATTCATGATCAGCAGATCATTCCAGAATCCCAGATATAATTTCAGAAAGTTTTCATAAATTCATTCCTAAATTCAAGACATAATTTAACATCTAGCTTGCCGCATGAACGGAACCTGTCTTCAAAAATCTTATTTACAGGGCTTTAGCTACGTTAAAAGAGTTGCAGCAATTGCTGCAAGAGTTACCAAAACTAAGCTTTATTCGCCCTAGCGCACCATCGAAAAATTTTTACCAGATCACCATTCTTAATCAACGTTCATTCCATAAATAGCCGGTTTATCTGACCTGCTACGATATCTTAATAATTTCCAGAATAAATTGCGACCATGCCACCAGAAGTGGTGAGAGAAGAACATGATGTTTTCCATGACTGCTGTTGCACATATTATAGTCTCTCTAAAAATTTTAAATTTTATTTCTGAGCTCCCTAATGCTCCAGCTATATTATGGAATTTATGAATGAAATTTTTCCATGGCTCCTCAGACAAAATCGTTAGTATATTCATTGATAACATTCTGATCTGCTAGTTCTAAGAGAAGTACAAGAGAACCATCTTTTCATAGTTGAACAGAATCTCCGATAGGAGTTATTTTTATACACAACTTTCCAGATATAAATCTCGCTTGAACAAAGTGGCATTTCTTAACCACCACATTTCAACAGTAAGAAATTTTAGACAATCCTGCGCAGGTGAGGGCCATCACCTGATGGTCCCGACTGACGACTATGAACGTAGTATAAAATTTCTAGAACTCAATTGACTGCTACCGCAGAAATTGTCGGCAGTCATCACTAGAAATTCTTTATGACTATTCAACAAGATTTCCACCAGAATGTTCCATAATCCCAGACAAAACACTGATAGAATCCGCATCACACATTAATGCAGCTATGTTCATATCTAGATGCCTGACCTACTGCAGGTTCAAGATAGAACACCGACATGCTATCACTACAAGTAGAAATTCTAGACCGAAAAGAGACAAGACTCCATGGAGATTGTAATCAGTTTACCACAGACTCAGAGAAAGTATGATGCTATCTAAGTTATCATCAACCATGTAATCAGCCTGCACGTTTCTTTCATCCGAAAGGATCACATAGTAGCAGATCTGCAGAAATTTTAAAATTCAGCAATAAATCGTACGAATTCAAGGCATTCCATCGACCATCATATCAAACAGAATACATGTTCACGATCAAGTGTATGTTTACGTCCACTTTAAGTTCATGTTTATTTCCACTTTCACGTTTACATCTCATTCGCAGTATGATGCTGTTTCAGTTCATCTTTTATGCTATCTCATAATTTAAGCTCACGTTTGTGTTCATAACATTGTTCACGTTCAAGTTCGTGTGCCATTTCACGGTACACGTTTCTCATTTTATTACCGAATACGGTTACAGAAAGCTTGAGAGACCAGACTCAAGTTTAGCACAACTATTCCATGACCAGGCAGACGTTTCACATCTCAGGCCGTATCGTTTGGCATTCATTCCTCAGGCAGCATACGTTTATGATATGTTCTAGTATCACGTTCACAGTATGATTCACTTATCATATTCTAATTACATGCCAGCGCTCCTCATATAATTATGGACCACGCTCACAATTGCTCACTTAGTATGTTCGCAATTGTTCACGTAGTTTGTCCCTATATATTCTTAGCAGCTTGCTCAGAGTTGTAAATGTTATCTTTTCAGAATATTTATACGTATCATTTCATGTATCATACATGCTATAGCTATTCAGTCTATCAGATTCAGAAAATCCATCTTAAATATGGAACCAGAAGCTATTCAGCATCATCAGGACAGGGTCATCAGGACCAAGATTTTATTTATTATGTTAGACCCTTGAAGAAATCGTTTCGAGCGGGAGGCCACTCGAAACAGAGGAGTCCATCCGGACCTCTCATCCCCTTTCCTTCAATAAACCCAGTTAAGTTCTTTCAGTCATGTCACGTTCCATGTTCTCTTCGGTCATGTCACGTTATATGATAATTTCAGTCATGTCAGGTTTATACCTATCAGCAGCATTATGTCTTAATTAGAAGACAATTCATTCTTCAGCTTAATTGTCTTTTCAGTCTACGTGTTCTTTTAGTTCTTATAACTTCCTCAGCTTATTACCTTTAATTCGAGGACGAATTTCTTCTTTTTAGAGGGGAAGAATTGTAAAACCCAGTATAGCCGTATCTTTAATTCGGGGACGAATTATTGTTTTTAGAGGGGAAGAATTGTAAAACCCGTATTTAAAAATCAGGATATTTAAATACGCGGTTAAATATTAATAAACTATATAAGTATAAATTATTAGACAGAAATATAAAAGCAGAAAATTAAATACGCTATCCCAGTTATTCAAATATTACAGTTAATATTTATTCAGATAATAAGTATCTAGTCTCAGAGAATACTACAGATGAATTAATTATTTAACAGAAATAATTAAACGTTATTATTAAATACACGTAGCCTCAGTTTATTTAAATATTACAAATGGGTAATTATTCAGAAATAATTATAAAGTTTCAGAAATTAAGTTTCAGAAAAATAGTACGTATGTATTATTTATTATACAGAAAAGAACATCACGTTTCAGAAAAAGTAAACGCGAGAAATATTATTACGTTTCAGAACGAGATTTTAATCACGAGCTCTACGTAAATAATAAAACGCGAAATAAAAAGAAAAGAGATGGGCCGGTTTAGCATTTAAAAGAAAAGGGAGAAAGAAATTGGGCTTGGCCCATTTTACAAAATAACAAAACGGGGGTTTTTCCCCTTTGGCTTTGACACAACGAAAAAAAAAAAAAAAGAAACAGAGAGTAGGGTTTTACTCCGCCGACACAAAAGACAGAAAAGATGCCGTCTGATTTTTTTGGTTCCCTTCGTTTCACGTAAAAGCAGGTAAACCACAATCCGTTTTTTTTTTCTCTCCCTTCTTTCTGTTACGAATCCAAATAGGGTGTCGGGGTTGGGGTTTCACGCAAACCGAGACCAGTTGGGGTCTCGGTGCGTTCTGTTTTGACCCAACCGCGACCCAAATAGGGTGCGGTGGTGGCTGTGATAAGTCCCGGTGGTGTCTTGTGTTGCCCAGCCAAACCAAGGAAACCCCACGCAGGGGGTAAGCTAATAACAAGGGGTCGGGTTTTGCTTGGGTAAGGAAACCGAGACCTTAAGGTCTCGGTGATTTTTCTTTCGGGCTCAGTCAAGAACCAAATCCAAAAACAGGGTGCGTTTGGGAATGTGTCTGAAATAAGGGGGCGTTTGGGACTGCAGTTCCAAACAGGGGTGTTTGGGTCTGTCAGACAACAAAGGCAGGGGGAACTGGCTATACTAGCAGTGGGAACTCTAACCAAATAAACAAAGCAGTGGGAACCTTTATTAACAAAGCAGTGGGAACTCTTATATATAACTAACAGTGGGATCTTTTCTAACTAACAGTGGGAACGCTTATGCATAAAACGAAGATTTTTTTTTTAGATTATACCTTTTTAAATATTTGTTTTATAAATGTTTTATATTGTATTTTAAATGAGTTAAAGTAAAATAGTTTTAATATTTTAAAAGGGTATAATTTTATTAAATAAATTAATATATTTTGGAAACTTTCTTAATTAGGAAACTTTCTATTTTTAGCAGACTACCAGATGTATATTTTAGTATAACGTCAGAATACGTGTTATGTCATAAATAAATAATAGAACAAAATACGAGTAAAAGAAATATTAGAAGGCTCAGATTTATCAGTTTATACATACGGACAGTATTTCAGGAATAAATAAAATCCAACGAAAACAGTAGAGCAGTAAAATAAATAAACACCAGTTAACTTATTTTCGCGTACGTTATTTATGTAGTAACCATGAAGTCAGAGTCGATCCTTCAGCTTTCAGTCTTATTTCATTTCTGGACACGAGGTACGGATTTTCCGTCCTTTCAGTAAGGACTTTCTTTTATGCATGATTAGGATTCCCCGTCTGCAGCCAAATGTTTTCCCCAATATATGTTTAAGTTTATCAGTAATCATGTTAATAACGAAATAAATTGCCTGAGCATTATATACAAGCACGACCAGTTTATGTACTAGTTACGGAGGTACCGTAACCACGGCACTAGAGGCACCGGTGTCGTGACTCACATGCAGGAGAGTGATATCCTGCATCGTCCCACTCAGCTCAGCTTGGCCATTTTATCAGTATTTTTAGTGGGGCGTATGGATGCATCCTAGGCTTATAAGTGTTTCATGTTATCAGGGTGAATGTGGTGTGTGCTCTACATCCTTCACATTGGAGCTGATCCCTCCACCCAGCACAGTTATTTAGAGGTCACCCCTCTACAGCATGACGAGGTCACCCCTCCAGTTATTCATGCACGGTTGTTACAGCACGTGACCTATATAAGCTCTGGCAAATAAAATACAGTAAATGCATGTTTTCAGAATTAATAGTTATATTTCAGTATCAGTATATATGAACCAGATTGCTCAGATTTTATGCAGAGTTCTACCACATGTTTCATATCAGTCTTACAGTTTCTGTATTCTATCGCCTGTTTCATTTAGTATATTCTTATCATGCTTTATATCCGTTCACTGAGCGTTATGCTCAGCCGTAGTTCCTTTCATGTTCTAACGGCAGGTACATCAGGATGCTTTTAGGATTCTAAGAGCATGTGCATTTGGATGGAAGCTACCCGAACTTCTTACTTTATGCATTTCTTATATTATTCTGCTTTTTGGACATTGTTTAGTCCTTTCTTTCAGTATTTTATATTTCATGTTTTGGGCTTATGTTTGGATTACCGAAGTTTGATTCCGGTATTTCCTTTTTGGTCAGTTAATGTTCTAGGACATTTACCTTATGCTTTGATGACACGCCATAAATACACGTAACGGTCCATTTATCCAAGTGGGGTGTTACATGTATGCTTAGTTTAAAGGGAAGTTTAGGAAACCTTTAGGACTTTGGGTACTTTTAGAGTACTCTTATCACAATTTTAGATTGTGTCCACTGGTGAGTAAGGGTAAGGAATAATGAAGACTTTTCTTTTTAAGTACTGTTGTAATTTCTAAACCTTGAGGCACTATAGCATGCAAAGGTGACATAACAGTGCATGTTGCCAAGACTGTTTGACCTAGATTTGGGATTGGTCGGTTGGGAGACTTGGTTAAAATTAAAACTGGGCTTACCTGGGAGTTACAAAGTGTTTATCTTTCTTGTGCAAGTGTGTATAATTGGACATAGAATGCTAAACTCAGTCTTTGTCAGAGGAAGAGTTATATTCATTTGGGTCAACTTCTTTGTTAAGGTCTTTTATTTTATTAATTTTTATTTTTAGCCTTTGACAATTAATGTTGTATCCGCTGACAAGCACATTTTTAGACACTAACATGGCCAAATTTACACGCTGACAAATATAGCCCTTACCCGCTGACTTATTCTTTGACCCCTGAAGAAAACTGGGTCCCACTAGTTGTTACTTTTGCGATATTTTGGGCCGTAATTTTATGAATTTGGTAAATCTCTTTTAAAGCAAAGAGATAAGTTATTATTTTCAGTGATTGTCATCATTAATTTTTTAAAATTCCTTGCCTCTTTTTCAACCAATAGTAGCCTATTTTACCTCCTATTTATACTGCTCATTATTTTAAAACAGGGTAACTTACATATTTGTCTATACTCATCCATAACCAAAATTCTCCATTTTCTTTCATACTAAAGCTTTTACAATCAGTTGTCATGGCACCATTGTTCAAACCTACTGCTGCTACATTGGGGTTCAGAGATCAGCACAACATGATTGCTTGTCTTGAGGTTGATGATGAACATCATCCCCAATACACACGGATGATTGAGTATTTGTTGGCATCTAATTTAAGGTATGCCTTGACTCATGCTCCTCTCATTCCTACCACACACATCAAGCAGTTTTGGAACACTACTCGTTCTGAAATAGTTGATGGAGTGGTTACACTTGTTGGCACTGTTCATTGGACTTAATGAGTGGTCACTGAAGCACTCATTCGTCAAGATTTACAGCTTGATGATGCTGATGGTGTGATCACCCTTCCTATTGAAGAGCTAAAAAAAGGACTTCGAGACTTAGGGTATGCTTTGCCCCCTGTTGGGCGTATAAACAAATATTCCAAACAACACAGTTTTTCCCAGCCTAGAAGTTATTAATACATGTCCTCCTTTAGTGTCTTAGTCCCAAATGCACATCATTCAATGAAATCAACCGTTCATTCGGGAGTGCTCTTGTATGTATGGCAACTGTGCAAAAATACAATTTTTCAGGTATGATTTTTTAGGGCATGTTGCAGAATAAGGGTAGCAAGATGAAACTCGCTTACCCTAGGTTTTTACAAATGGTTTTTGATCTTCAAAGGTATTGCCGTAGGGATCATGACAACTTTTACAAGATCCCTACTGAAAAGTCAAAAGTTTCCTTGTCCATGAATACTACACCTTTTAGGGATTTACCTTTGACCCTCTCATGTTGTGTAGAATATTGGTAATCTTGAATCACAAGTGAGGTTGATGTTTCTAGAGAGAGAAAGTAGAAAGAAAGGTGAGAGAAAATGTGTAAATGTATATTGAATAATGAAACAACCAACACCCCTTTCCATAAAGGAAAGGGGTTTATATACCCAAGTTCATAAATGGACTTGGGCCTCTGGCCCATAAATATGCTCATGGGTCGGGCTTTCTTAATGTATTACTATAAGTATACTACAAGCCCGTAAATATATTATGGAGTGACCAAGACTTTCTAACTATAAAAACATATTTCCAACAATCTCCCCCTAAGGGAGGTCACTCCAAATTACAAAGTCCTAAATCTAGCATGCTAGATCTTCGTTCTTGTGCTCGTAGTCCACTTTCTCTTTACTTCTTTTTGTTTTCTTCATTTTTGTGAATATGTATTGATAATCATTAGGCTTTGGCTTAGAGCATGTTCCTTTGACCTTGCACGTGCGATCTTCGCCTTCTTGTGATGCTTGCCTCTTCGTGACTTCCATGTCCCACACGCCTATACTTTGTTGAATTCTTGAAAGTTTTAGAGTTGATACAACAGAAGACTTTTAGGTTGAACTTTCTTGATTTTTCCTGAAATATTTTGTGCAGAAAGAATAAGTATGTGAGGACGACTTCATCTGGTACACTGCAACGCCACCGTCTTCAAACACAACAACATAATAAGACACGAATAAAATGGATTAACATTTTATTCTAATTCGGTAGCATTTTACCTCCGGTCGGTGAACACCGTTGGACGATATTAAAATATCATACTTGTGACAGGTAGCTCTAATTAAAGATCTACTTGACAAGATTTCGCGGGTAAACTCATTCTCTTTATTCGACCGTCCAAAGCTGACTGCGAACATAAAGAGTGAATCATTTGGATAAATTTATCCTTATGATTAAAGCCATCAATTCATGAACCTGGAACAAGTGAATTTCAATTAAGAGCTTTAATAAGTGTGAAAACACTTATCCTTTTACCACCTATTTATAATAATAACAAGACCAAAACGTGTATTTAATGTCGTAAAAGGCGGAATTATGCGTGGTTTGTGTTTTTATTGTGTTTTAGGACAAAAATATGAAAAAGGAAGAAAACATGGGCTTTCACGGGCTTTTATCGAAGAAAAAGAAAAAAAGACGAAGTCAAAAGATCAAAAGTGCAAGAAGAACAGAAGTCAAAGGCCTATTCTGAAGATTTATCGAAGAAAAAGTCTAAAGACGGAAGTTTGATGAAGTCGAAGAAACAAGTCTACTAAAAGAAGAAAATTAGAAGACGAGTTCATTTTATCATTCGACTACTCCCGAGACAAAGTCGAGAAAGACGAGAAGACAAAAGAAAGAAAGAAGGAAGCATCACAGCAACCACTCCTTTCCCTATAAATAGAAGACCCTCACTTTCATTTTTGGGGAGTTAGTTCATTTTTTAGTTTCTCTTAAGGTAATTATGAGTAGGTGTAACTTTCTCTCTCTAGTTTTACTTTCTCTCTCTAAATTTTCTTTCAAGTTTGCTTAATATTTCATCTTTAAATCTTGTAATCTTGAATCTTTAATCTTCTTCTTAATTTCAAGCTTTTTATAATCAATCTTATTCTTCCTTTCTTGTTTTAATCTTGTGTTTGATTCGGTAAAAGTATGTAGTTTGTTTCATCTTTATGCTTATTTGATTAAAGTGCTTATCTTTTTGTTCTTATCATTTTTATGTGATTTATGGTTTTAGCTTATTGTGCTTTTTGATTGATTTGTTATTTTCTTACTTTTAATAAAGTGTTTTTTAAAGTTTAATCTTTTAAAAGTTGATTTTATAAATTTTGCTTATTTGGTGTTTTGAAAGTTTTTAATTCGTGGCTTATTTAGTTGTTTTTAATATTGATTTGGTTAAGTTTTTGGTAAGTGCTTATTAGAAAAGTGATTATTTGATTTTTGCTTATTTTCCTTTTACATTCCATCGTAAAGTTCTTAAGGGTTTTAAGTATTCCGATCGAGTATCCTGATCGCATAAGCCTAAGGGTTTCTACTTACGATCAGATACTGCGATCACTCATTGCGATCGTTGATTACGATTGTTGACTGCGATCACTCATTGCGATCGTTAGTTGCGATCGTTGACTGCGACCACCAGTTGCAATCGCTCTTTGCGATCGTGAGCTGCGATCGGTCGTTGCGATCTCAGGTTGCGATCGCTAGTTGCGATCGATAGTTGCGATCTGATCGCAATGCTTGGTTTATTTTACTTAGTTATTTTTCAAAGTTTATTTCTTTCCCGCCATTTTTGTCAAGTTTAATTTTAAAATGTCTTGTCTTATTTTATTTTTTAAGTTTACCTTTTATTAAGTCCTAAATTTGTTTAATCTCTTTATAATTTGTCATATTAAAATGGCGTCGCTGCCGGCTCTTTTCATAAAGATGAACGGTTTTTTGTGAGAAAAATTGGATTTTGGGATCCGTTCTCTTGGGAACGTTATTTTCATAGCATAAAAAATTTCAAAAAATCGTAAAAAATATAAAATTTTCAGAAATCCAAAAAATAAAAAACATGATAAGAAATCAAAAATATTGTATTGCATTTTTAGTGTATGCGTACTCGATCTTCGTCTAATCTTGAGCCCGAGACTCGTGAAGACTTAGATATGGCCGGTGCGAATAATAATAATAATCCACCACACCCCATTGTGAATAATAACAACCATCAGCCTCAACCCAACATTCGTACGATGGAGGAGTTATGCCAACCGACAATGAATGGACGTGGAGGACCGATTGCGCCGATGCAAATCATGGCTCCCGAATTTTCGTTGAAGCTTTACATGATCCAACAAGTTCGAAATGCTTGCCCATTTTGCGGATTACAGGATGATGATGCTAACAAACACCTCGATAAATTCATAACCGTCAATCAAAGCATGAAATTGCTCGGTGTTACCATGGATTTTCTCCGTCTTCATCTTTTTCCACACACTTTATCCCACCATGCCGAAAAATGGTTTGATCATCTTCCTAAAAACTCAATTCATACATGGGACGAGATGACTCAACGATTTTTGTCGCGCTCCTTTCCACCATCCATGGTATCTAGTCTTAGGAAATTAAATCAGTGGTTTCACTCAAGAACCCGATGAGTCTCTTTTCGATTCTTAGGAACGTTATAATGTCTTGATCAATCGTTGTCCTAACCATAATATGCTCCCCGTCACTCTAATTGATAATTTCTAAAACGGTTTAACTTTTCATGATCGTGATACGATTAATGCCGCCGTCGGTGGTACATTTATGAAAAGAAGACCCGAGGAGTGTAGAGAGCTAATCAAGAACATGACCTCTCATCAAAAAAATTGGGATTCATCCACATCCTCAAGAAATAATCCGAGGGTCAATGTTTCTTCTACTTCATCAAACCCCGAGTTAACCGAACTCACCTGCCAAATAGCCGAGATGAACAAAAATTTCTTAACCATGGCTACGAAGCAATATCAACAAGTTAAAGTTGTAGCACTTTCTTGTGAGACTTTCGGCGGTCCTCACTCATACACAAATTATCCTTATACTCAAGAAAATCCTTGTGAGAACGTTTACGCGGCTAACGGTAACTTTTCTACGGGAGGCTATCAAGCACGTCCTCAGGTGACCGTAATTTGCTAAGTTATCGTTTAAACAATTTTATTTCACCACCCGGTTTTCCTTCTCAAAACCAAAACAACCTCAATCACAACAATCAAAGCCAACCTCGAGCTCCTAATCAATATCAAACCCAAAGAAATCCATATCAACCTCAAGGAAATAATCAAGTTTACCAACCACCCACCTATCAACCACCTGCTTACCAAGAGATCGAAACCTATCAACCACCCGCTTATCAAGAGATCGAAACCTACATGAGGACTAATGACGTGTTGGTGAAAGATCTTCAAAGCCAAATTATTAACTTGAAAGGTGATTTGAATAAACAAGGGAATGATCTTCGAGCCGAGCTTAGGAATGACATGCGAAATTCTTTAAACAATCAAACGAATGACTTAAGGGATATGATGGCTAGTTTCTTCCCAAGTAATCAACCCTCTGCTTCGGGTTCTCTTCCGAGTAACACCATTGCAAATCCAAGAGGGGGGATGAAAGCAATCACTACCCGTTGTGGAAAAGGCTATAAGGAACCCGAGATTCCTAAACCTACTCCGGTGATTGTGACAAAGGATAACGAGCAACCTTCACCAATTCCTTCACCTTCCAACCCCACCCCTCCACCACCAAAGGATGTGAGTGACCAATCTATTCCAAAGCCTTCCTCTCAACCCGACATACCTTATCCTTCAAGTTTGAGGAAAGAGAAGTTGAAGAACAAGGATGATATTCAAGTTTCAAACTTTCTCAAAATATTTAAACAATTAAATTTCAACATCTCCTTTGCCGAGGCACTCGCTCACATGCCTAAATATGCTAAAATGTTCAAAGATCTTCTAAGTGATAAAGAAACTTCTTGATATTGCTCAAACCCAACTTAATGAGAATCGTTCCGCGGTTCTCTTAAGGAAATTACCAACCAAACTTGGTGATACGGGTCGCTTTCTCATTCCTTGCAACTTTCCCGGGGTAGAAAATTGTATGGCCCTAGCCGATCTAGGTGCTAGTATCAACTTAATGCCTTTAAGCGTTTGGAAACAATTATCTCTACCCGAGCTAGCTGTGACAATCTAAAAGTTTCAGGTAGTAAATTATTTTCTCGTATATTATTTTGAAACTTATTTTTGTGTTGGTTGATGAACTCACAATTTACGGATTTAAATTTGGGCTTACGTGCATAATTTACCGTCCTTTACGACTAAACCGGAAACCCTAGGATTACGTATTTATGTTTTTGAACTCCGTTTTTTATGAGACAATTTTAATTAAATTCGTTTTGTGCCGTTGATTCATAATTTATAAAAGCATTTTTCGTAAAACGACCAGAGGGCACGCAAATCGAGGAAACTAGAATCGAGGAGTACCCGTAAATAATTGGGGATGAGACAAAACAAGTTTTGTCCCACCCTCAATATGGGACGGCTAAACAAGCTACAACAAACACCCTTAGGTGTCAAGCTTATAAAGTAAGCAAGACACATGTCTTGCTTAACTTTGTAAACTACCTACTAACATCAAAACCACCACCACAAACCATTTGTTCATTTCATCTCATGCAAAACCACCAAATACTCTCTCTTTCTCTTCCTGTTTGTCGTCCCAACTCATCAACAAACACCCCCATTTGATCAATTTTAACCATAAAATCTTGTGTTATTCACACATATGATGGAAACCTCTTGAAGTCTTATTGATTGGTGGTGATTTTAACATCCAAGGAGGAGATTTTCTTTTGTCCTAGGGGTGATTTTTTCCACAAAATTCTTGGTGATTGGTGATCTTGAAGTTAGTTGTGGTGTACCTCAAAGTGTTGTCATCCAAAGTCAAGTTATAATCTTGGATGGTAAACAAGATCTTCCTTCTCATTTTCATTGTTATTTTTGTAAATGTAAAATTTATTTTCTTTCCTAATGTATATGTATATGATGATATATAATGATAAAAATATTGTGTGGGGATCATGTGTTGATAAACTTGAATAAAAAGATTGAAAACTACATGTAAAAAGGTTAAAATCTTGCTTAAATAAGTAGGTTGTATAAAAACAGTAAAGAACCTTATGTTAAACTGATAAAATGGCATAGATAAATTAATATACATTAAGTTATACTATTTGTACCCATGTGAGAGTTGGCCATACAATGGAATCTTTATAATGAGTGAGATATGATCAAAACAATATTGAAGTACAAATCTGAGTAGTCTGTTTTGGACGGACTGTTAGGGACATTTAGAATTCGATTGAGCAGTAGCTAAAACTAAGTTAATTGTAGCACATAATATATAGTTTATTTCACCCAAAAATGAGCTTTTATCTTGTAGAACTCAAGATATGGTAAAACTGGTGAAAGTGAAAATAATAATCAGATTTGTGAAATAAAAGTATATAGTATAATATTAGCACTCAAGTAAATATAATATAAAATGCAAACTTAAAATCCACTAATTTATATATTAAATATAATTAAGTATTTAAATTAATAAATAAATGATAAATTTTATGAAAATGGCAATTTGATAAGTTTTATAAGTTATAAAAATGGCAAACGCTTTTTTTGGTTCTATTTACCGGGGTCATTGCTACCCTTTTACCAAAAAAACAACACAAAAACACATAACCTTATTTCATTGTTCGATCATTTTTTATAATCTTTATTCAAGGGATCATAAAATGAATTCACATTCATATATGCCAACAATGACTTCGCTTACCGATATCTCAATCATCTCGGATACCGACACTCATCCACCTTTGCTCATCAAAGATTTATTTGAGGCATAGAAAGGCCGCATGAAAACGTACATCATGGGCAAACCCAATGGTCGACTTATGCTTCAATCAATTGAAAAAGGTCCATTAATTGGGGAGAAGTTACCGTCAACAATGTGACGAGGGAAAGTTTGTATCATGAGTTGACTGATGCTAACAAAATCATTGCCGATGCAGATGAAAGGGCCATTCAGACAATTCTTCAAGCCCTTCCACCCGATATCTTTAGAATGGTAAGTGAACATAAAGTGGCAAAGGATCTTCGGGATCGATTAGCTATTTTGTTACAAGAGACCTCTCTAACTAAGCAAGAACGAGAGTGTCAATTGTATGACTTGTTTGATAGGTTTACATACATTCCAGGGGAGACTCTTCACGATTACTACTGGCGTTTCACTACTTTGATGAATGACATGAACGTGTATAATCTAAGGATTGAACAGTTTCAACTAAACACAAAGTTCTTGAACACGTTACCCCAAGAATGGAGTCAGTATGTCACCGATTTTAAGATGATTCGAGATTTGCACAAGTCAAATTTAGATCAACTCTATGCCTTCTTGCAACAACATGAGAAGCACGTGATCCAAAAACGCATCTCTCAGGGATCTTATCAAGAACCATTGGCATTAATGGCAAACCATCCTACATTGTCATATCACAACTCTCAGCTTGCTTTGGGACACCAATCTTCCTATCAACCATTGTATCAAACACCAAGCTTCCTACAGTATTAGATCTTGCCACAACCGCCTACATCTTATCACCAACAATACAAGCAACCAGCAACATCATCACAAGGAGATTCACATCCGTTACCTTATGCTTCACACCAGTATTCACCTTATCAACCTCCAACAAACCCTGCTTTTACCTATCAACAACTTGAGGCTCCTCAACCCCATTACTCACAATAAGTTAGTGTTCCATCAAATCAACTTGTAGCTCAATCAGCACCAGTATTCTATTGTGATGATGAAATCCCTGTCCCTGAGTTTAGACAAAGGGATAGTCCTACTGATATACTTGCTCAAATGTCTGCTTATCTCATTCAAACATTGAACAAACGAGGTTACCGAGGTCCAGCAACAAACAATCAGATTAGGAACTCTTCTAACTCTCGACAACAGGCTACAATTCAAGATGGCAGAGTCATGGTGCAACCACTTCAGGGGAGACCCAATTCATCTACTGCTAGTGCACGTTCATCTAACACTGTTGCTACAAGAGGTAATAGCACTGGCAAAATGAAGGTGATTATATGCTACAACTGCAAAGGGGAAGCGCACATGGTTCGAGAGTGTAAGCAGCCCAAGAGGAAAAGGGACAGCACATGGTTTTAGGAGAAGATCTACTTGGTGAATGCTCAAGCCCAAGGACGTGAGCTCGATGAAGAAGAGTTGGCATTTCTCGCAGATCCGGGAGTCGCAGACACTGACGGTCTCACAGCAGCCATCACAAATAATGCCGCATATCAATGTGATGAATTGGATGCATACGACTCTGACTGTGATGATCTCAATACCTCCAAAGCAGCTCTCATGGCAAATCTTTCACTTTATGGAGCTGACACAATTTCTGAGGTACCAAATACTGCTATAGATACTAGTATTGTAACTTATCAAGTTGAGCAAGTGTTTGAGTATCTGGAAAAGCCTCCGGTGCTTAGTACCTCAATCGAGGAGACAAACAATGATAGCAATATCAATGCAAGTCCCCAGACTTTGAGTGAACCACAACCGGGAGCTATTACGACTACCAATTCGTCTGCTCAACCTGATTTGGTTATGGTCTCGGCATCTTTGCTTAGCCAAATGAATAATGCGGTCCTTGAAACCCTCAGTGTTAATCAGACTTTATCTGCCGAGCTTGCTTTGCATAAGGAAAAGGTTAAAACCTTGGAATTAACTCCTGTGTCCACTACCTTAACCAATCCGGAATTTGATAGGTTTAGGCAAGTCTAAATGGATAATCTGCTAGAAATTGAGAGTTTATGAGCAAATCTTTCGAAATAACTTAAAGAAAGAGAGTCAGTCGTTAATAATTTTCAAAAACTACAAACGGATTTCGAAATACTCGAGTCTAAAAGAGTTGAAACGGAAATTAAGGCGTCTGAGAGAGTTAAAAAGACTGAAATTTTGCTTCTAAAATTATACTCTGCTTCGCATTTAGTACACTTGTTTCATTCTTCATTTCAAGAGTTCAATCTATCGCGTCTAATAGACCTACCACCTAACCCGGGGTATGCAAAGCAAGCATTTTACCACAACCCATGACTTTATGATGCAACTAAGTTAGGATTGGTATTATATCCGATTGTGTTTGTAAATGAATCTGAGAGCATGACATCATATGAAGAGAATCGGTTAAAATTATTTACTACATATCCTGAATATGACTATGCTCAAATGAATGCAACAAATGCTAAAATAGATCTTAGAACTCGATTTAATATGCAAAAGAAAACTATCCAAACATCCGCTTTCATGCCTACTAGAGAATGCCTTAGTATAATTCCTACACTCGTTAACTCGGACGAACCGAAGGAAATTCCCAAGAATCTTCCACCGGTAAGTACGGTAAAGCTCAGCTTGGAAGAGATTGAGCGATACCTTACCGAGTTTGACAAGGTCATCCTGGAATGTACGACTTCAACTGCTCAAACCGCTGGAGAATGGGCTTTCGAACACATGAAAACGGTGTTTGAGAAAGAGATTGTTCCGTTTGTGAACCATATTAAAAAAGGAGTCTATAATCTAGCGGGAAATCTAAATTTTGAAATTGGTGAAGTTCAAAAAGTTTTCTATGAAATGGATGATGCTTATGAACAACATTTAATTGAAAAATAAAAGATTTTATCCGAATATGACCGATTCTTAGAACATATTGTGTCTCTCGAAATGCAAGTTGTTACTCTTAAATATGCTCATGAGATTTCATCTACTGTGAATAAATGTGATGATGTGCATGTTATATCTGTGAATATTGTTGAACCTGTGATTAATGTAGATAATCATTCTTGTCATGAATCTAACGCTAAATTTTTAGAGCTTCAAGATTCTTATAACACACTTTCAAAACGTTTTAATGAGCTTCAACAACATTGTATATCTTTTGAAATTGAGAATCAATCTAAAAATGAAACTCTCTCAAAAACAAATGATTGTGAAAACTCCGTTGAGACAAGTGACAAGATGATTCAGGTTGTTCAGGCTTTAGTGGAAGAAATTATGAGATTTAAGAGAGAATCGGTAGCAGAGAAATTGGAACTAGAGGCTGCAGAGATTAAGAATCATGCCCTAGAAGATAGAATTAATTCTATGATAGGGGATCTTGATAAAGTAAAGCAGGGTTTCTCAGATATTTATGGTTCATTAGAAGAACGCTTCGCTTTTAACGCGGCAGAGCAAAAGTCACTTGTTGACCAATTGAACAGTAAGTGCGAGGAAATCTCTGACTTAAATATTCAATTCATAGACAAAAACATGGTTTTGGCTGAATTAAAGGAGACACTTCAACTCAAAGGACAAGAAGTTGTTGATAATCCAGCCACCATCTCTGCCTCGACCTCTAGTGCTCCCAAACCCAACCCACGTGTGCTACATCGGGATCCAAAATTTAAGAATAGTCCAACTAAGTTTGCCACATACATCAAAAATGCCTTAGAACATGCTGATCTTGCTAGAGAGATCGTTGATGACATGCGTGAACTAGATCCCACAAGTCATCTTCTATATGAGCTCTTATTATATGTGGATCACGTTCAAGATTGTTTAGCAAACTTAGAGTACATTGGGCGACCAATATCTGTTACCCTGAAACAGCTAACCCCCACCATTGCCATTACTCCATTCAATAAGAATCCAGGATCTAAGCCTATTTTAAACACACCCATCAAGGCTACATCAAAATCTGTCACTAATGTTCCCATGGCTTCTACAGGAGTAATTATGTATACTAAAGCTAAAGGATCTCAAGACAAGAAAGATATGATCAAGCCTTCCACTAGTAGGACTGCCAAGAAGAAAGTAGAAGTTTACCCTAGGAATGTTATTTCAGTTTCAAATAAAAAGAATCATGTATCTAAGACAAAAGGATCTGCTTCTGTGAAGAAGCCTAAGAAAAATGTGAATTCGAATTTGCGATGTTGGAATTGTAATGAATGCATGTTTTCTCAGCGTCATGATTTATGCCTTGTTGATCACGTGAATGAAATGTATGCTATTAGGAACAGCCTTGAATGGATTCCAACGGGGAAGAAATTCACCCAAGTTGGTTGGCAATGGAAACCCACTGGTAGGACCTTTACTGCTAATGGAACTAAGTGCCTTTTAACTAGGATCACATCCACGAAAGTTAGGTCTCGGCGTCCTTTAAATAGGAACACTAGCACTAAGAAATGGAAAAAGCGCCCTTTAACTAGGTCTGCCCCCACTATTGTGCCTATCAGTGAAGAAGTACCTCAGGATCTTATACAATTAGAATCTAAGCCGGCATTTAGGAAGCAAGTTTGGAAGCCTAAGAATTCTTTAGTTAGCAAATCTAAGATAATTATATCTGTACCTGCTAACACAGAGGAACTTCTAGATTCCGATACATCGTCCTTGTCTGGTGATATTTTCAGGTGGTCCAAATCATCCTCTGGTACTTGGACTCTAGATGCTCAAAGCATATGACCGGAGCTCGCTCGATGCTCAAAAATTTTCATCAGCAAGTTTCTAGGAACGGTTAAATTCGGCAACGACCATATTGCCAAGATCATGGGTTATGGTGAATACCAAATTGGGAATGTTACGATTTCAAGGGTTTATTATATGGAGGGACTTGGTCACAATCTATTTTCAGTGGGACAATTTTGCGATTCAAACCTTGAGGTGGCTTTTCGACAACATACTTGCTTTATTCACGATCTTGCAGGAAATGATTTGTTAAAGGGTTCTCGAGGGGATAATCTCTACACACTGTCCATTCAAAACATGATGGCCGCCTCTCTTGTATGCCTTCTTTCCAAAGCATCTAAGACCAAGTCATGGTTGTGGCATCGTCGGTTATCTCATCTCAACTTTGATGCTATAAACTATTTGGCTAAAAACGAACTTGTTCGTGGTCTTCCAAAACTTAAGTTCGACAAGGATCATTTATGTTCTGCGTGTTCTTTGGGAAAAAGCACCAAGAAATCATACAAACCTAAAGCTAAAGACACCAACCAAGAACCACTGTATCTTTTGCATATGGATCTTTGCGGGCCAATGCGTACCGCTAGTGTGAGTGGTAGAAAATACATCCTCGTCATGGTGGATGATTTCTCAAGGTTTACATGGGTAAAATTTTTAGCATCCAAGGATCAAGCACCAGAGTATATTATTACTTTCTTAAAGATGATCCAAGTACGTCTTAATACTACTGTTCGCCGCATTCGCACTGATAATGGAACTGTGTTCGTTAATCAAACTCTACGAGACTATTATGAAAAGGTAGGTATTTCACATGAACTTCTGTTGCCCGCACTCCACAACAAAACGGTGTCGTGGAAATACGTAACCGTACACTTATGGAAGCTGCTAGAACTATGTTGATTTATGCGAATGCTCCTTTATTCCTATTGGTTGAAGCAGTGGCAACCGCATGTTATACCCAAAACCGCTCCATCATTCGTAAACGTCATGGTAAAACTCCATATGAGCTCCTTCATGGACACAAACCCGATATTTCATTTCTTCATGTGTTTGGTGCACTGTGTTATCCAAATACAAATAGTGAGAATTTGGGCAAACTTCAACCGAAGGCTGATATTGGAATTTTCATTGGTTACTCGCCTGCAAAGAAAGATTACCGAATTTATAACCGACGTCTTGGCAAGATAGTAGAAACTTTGGATGCCGATTTTGAGGAGCTGACAGCGATGGCTTCTTAGCAACACAGCTCGGAACCCGCATTACATGAGATGGGAACTGGTACAATCAGTTTCGGATTAACTCCCAATAATCCTACTTCTCCATCATTTATACCACCTACAAGGTCCGAGTGGGATGAGTTATTTCAACCTATGTTTGATGAATTCTTTGATCCACCTAGTAATGATTCTCCAGCACCTGTAGCAGTAGCTCCATTTCCCGTAGTTGTTGCTCAAGATAATGGAAATCAGTCTGAGACATCTACTGTTACTCTTGAACCAGATGTCCCATCCCCCACCAATTCACAAACTACACCTGAATCATCACCCCCACTCGTTCCTAATGATGTTGAAGAGGATCCCTATGATCACGATTTAGAATATGCTCACTTACAAGAGCTTCCTTTCTTTGGTTCACAAATACCTGAAGACCCTAACGGTGCGTCTACCTCAGAGGAAGCTCCTGCAATCTTTCACTCCCGACCACCACGGATTGAAAATCACAATAAAAAATGGACAAAGGATCACCCAATCCGCAATATTATTAGTGACATCAATCGACCAGTCTTAACACGCCACCAACTCCAAGAACATGCATTATACTGCTACTTTGATGCATTTCTTTCCGACACTGAACCTAAAAATTGGCAACAAGCAATGACTAAATCATCTTGGATTAAAGCCATGCAAGAGGAACTTAATGAATTTCAACGTCTTGAAGTGTGGGAATTAGTTCCTTTACCCAGCAACGTTGAAATCCTTACATTGTTGTGGGTATATAAGGTTAAACTCGATGAGTTAGGTGGAGTGCTGAAGAACAAAGCTAGATTGGTTGCTAGAGGTTACAAACAAGCTTTGGGTATTGACTTTGAAGAATCCTTTGCTCCTGTTGCACGATTGGAGGTGATTAGACTATTCCTTGCTTTTGCTGCTCACATGAACATGATCGTCTACCAAATGGATGTTAAGACAGCATTTCTCAATGGTGAATTAAGGGAATATGTCTACGTAATCCAGTCGAATGGATTCGTCAACTCGGAGTATCCTAATCACGTGTACAAGCTCAAGAAGGCTCTTTATGGGTTGAAACAAGCTCCACGCGCGTGGTACGATCTCTTATCGTCGTATCTCATCTCGAAAGGCTTCTCCAAAGGCAAAGTGGACCCAACATTATTTATTCTCAAGGAGGACAACGACATGATACTGGTACAAATTTATGTTGATGATATAATATTTGCTGCTACTAATCAACGATTGTCTGGCCATTTTGAGAAAATTATGTCCACACGTTTTAAGATGTCGATGATGGGAAAATTTTCATTTTTCTTAGGGTTGCAAATTTCTCAGAATCCCAGAGGCATCTTCATAAATCAATCAAAATTTGCTCCTGAATCATTAAAGAAGTATCATTTTGAAAATTGTGACCCCGTGGATACTCCAATGGTGGAGAGATCCAAGTTAGATGAAGATAAGGAAGGGATAGTTGTCGATCCTAAACTTTACCATGGAATGATCGGTACCCTTCTCTATCTGACTGCTAGCAGGCCTGATTTACAATTTGCTATATGCATGTGTGCCCGGTATCAGGCTCGGCCTACCGAAAAGCACTTACATGTTGTCAAAAGGATCTTTCGGTATCTTAAAGGAACACTTAATCGTGGTATGTGGTATACGAAGGATTCCTCTATTGCACTAATATCATATGCAGATGCGGATTATGCTGGGTGTCAAGATACTAGACGTAGCACTTCTGGCAGTGTGCAACTTCTTGGAGATAAACTTGTTAGTTGGGCATCTAAAAGGCAGAAAAGCGCTGCGATATCAAGTACAGAGGCTGAATACATTGCTATGTCCGGTTGTTGTGCTCAAGTTCTTTGGATGAGATCACAATTAACTGACTACGGTCTTGGATTCAACAAAATCCCGATGTACTGTGATAACAAAAGTGCAATTGCTCTGTGCTGCAACTACGTTCAACATTCCCGAGCAAAACACATTGACATACGCTACCACTTCATCAAAGAGCAAGTGGAAAATAGAGTGATCGAACTGTACTTCGTCAACACTGAGTATCAGCTGGCAGATATATTCACAAAGGCCTTAGATCGAGGACGTATCGAGTTTTTGATCGAAAAGCTAGGCATGAAATCATTCTCCCCAGCGACACTTAAGGAGTTGGCAGAAGAATCTGAAGAATAGTGATGGTAAACTATTCTAGAGTATCCTTTGATCGTGATCTTGTATATTATCGTACATATTTAAACCACCAAAAGAAAAATACAAAAATTTAAAACATAGAAAAACCATAAAAAATATAAAACATACAAAATTCATAAAAAATATAAAATCAATAAAATCCAAAAATATTTTTCGTGTTTAAATCGGGCATGTCTTTTAGTACGGTAATATTTACGGCCTTAGAAATGTCGATTAAAATTGACACGGCGCCATAAATAGAGTCCGTATAAAAGTTGTACATGTTTTTTAAACATGCCCATTATGGCTTGTAGTTATTTCAGACTGCAACCCGCTTTTCGCATTAAAGTCACGTATTTCTTATGAAAACGTTGGCTCACAACGGGAATTAATTTTCTCGGGCAAGGTTTACTTTAAAACCTTGTAAGGGAATAAGTTTACTTTATAACTTGGTCTAACACAAGTTAGTGTACGTATCAGTGCACTGATTTTGTCAAAATAAGAGAAATCTTATTGCCACCAGAATCGTTCCAACCAATTACTTAACCGGAAAATGTCTTCATGGATATTTGCTGCCTTAACATCATTGACTACAGCTCTTTAAATAGAAAACGGGTCCGTGGTTAAGGGGGAGCAAATATTAAATCTTCTTGGACTTAAAATTGGTCTTCAAAAAGGGTTTTCAGAAAATATAAACCGTTCATCATCATTATTAAGTGCTAAGTATGCCTTGTGTGAATTATACATTCAAGTATAGGTTATTTTGAATTTTGGCGTTAACTGTATGTGTTCGTGTTTGTGAGCGGGTTGGTATTTCGTTAAGTTTATTTGGTTAATCCTAACGACTTTAACAAATACTATAAAACTGGGGGACAATTGTTACAAATATCGCAATCTTGGGGTTTCATGTGTAAATTTGGCAAACAATTTTGACCAAATCAAAATACTTCACCCCCCCCCCCCCCCCCCGTTCCCTGTTTCTTTTCCATCGCAAACACACACAAACAAAACACTCCCCGCCATTGTTATAACTTGCTATTCCTTCATCATTTGAGTTTTTGATTGCCTGCACTTCGTTCATCATTCTAGGTATTGTATCATGCTGTAAATGTTATCATATATCTCGTTTCTTTGCTTCACAAACAAAAAAGAAATCATAGTTAATCCAAAAAATTAGGGTTTTTTAGTTTTGCGATGTATATGAAAATTGAGTTGTGGGATATGTTTAGAATGCCCAAATGAACAATGGTCTTGCCTAGTTTTGTTTAAAACGTTGCCAAGCTCCAGGATTTGAGAAGTCAAAGTTTCGATTGGATCCCAGTCACGGATTCCGATGATCATTGCGACACCAACATTGCGATGCCTTGTCATTGCGATGAGTCATTCCAATGGCACATTGCGATGGGCTATTGCGATGGGTCATTCCGATGGCTCATTGCGATGGCTCATTGCGATGGGTCATTCCAATGACGCATTGCGATGGCGTATTGCGATGATGCATTCCGATGCATTATTGCGATGGCATTGTAATGGTATTGCGATGGGGACATATTGCGATGATTTCTCAAACATTCCGATGGAATTGAACTTATTCCGATGGACTTAGATATTACGATAGATAGGATTGCGATGGTTTTTGCATTGCGATGGGGTGTACGATTCCGATGGGATTGCGATGTGTTAAACATTGCGATGGCTATGTTAGGATTCCGATGGTTTGTAAGATTGCGATGGATTTAGGACTATTATTATTCCGATGACTTGTAAGCTTGCAATGTATAATCTTGGTAATATTGTGATAGCTTTTAATATTATGTTATCACTATAAGGTAGTGATGAGTAATAGGATTGTCTTGCTAACATAATGTTAGGTGGAACCTATAGACATGTGTCGTGATCTAGTTATTGTTGTTCTATAAATGTAATGTGCTAATGATCGTCGTGGGTTACTGCAAATGCTACAAATTGGCATAGATTTAAGATATATATATTTTGTGTATATCATTTGTGTTTATGTCATCATAGCAGGAAAATGTCGATCACAGAAGAACAACAACGACAACGTGATCTCTAACTTGTTTCGCTCAGCGACAGGCTACCATATGTTGAGAACAACTCTCGTTTACAAGAGGATTTTGATCCGTCTTTACCAGCTTTCAAAATCGCCACAGATATCCTAGACATCTCACCCATTGCATTCAGATGTACTGCCTCTGTTCCCGAAGTCTACATGCACGAGTTCTGGAACACTGCATCACTTTCTAAAAAGACTATCTCATTCCAACTGAACAACACACCAAGGGTACTTAACTTGAGCATCTTTCAGCAATTGTTTAAACTTCCTAAGTTGGCACAAGGTGAACAATTTGTGGCTAACCCAAAGAACGATGAAGTGTTTCGAGTCATTCGTGCTATGAATTATGAAGGTGAAATCCACAACCTATCCCAGTTCAACACATCACACATAGGGGAACCCTGGAAAGCACTTATCATCATCATTGTCAAATGTCTTACTGGAAAGACTAGGGGCTCCGACGCAATGAGACCACCATAGGCTCACTTATTTTGGGGACTTTACACTGCGTCTAAAGTAGACTATGCACTTCTTCTCTGGCAAGAATTTTGTTATCAGTTTACTGGAACGAAGAAGAAATACGTGCATCTTCCATTCCCAAGATTCACCAAGCTCATTATCAACCACTTTATTAAGAATGACCCAACCATTGACACTCGCGGGAATTTCTTCTACCACACAAAAGATGATGACCATGTGATTCTACAAATGAATGCAGATACTAATTCCACAAAGTATGCATTACGTCCTGCCCTAGTACCTGACACAATGATAAATGACAGAATCAAGGAAAGTGATAAATATCAAGAGATGCTTAATGATATTGACGCACAGTTTTGACGTGCAAATTCGCTTCCCTTAGAGAAGCAAAAAGGTAAACGCAAGAAAAGGGTCTCAAAGCGCCAACCGACTGCTTCATCCAAAGATAAAGGCACAGGGAAAATGCAAATAGTTGATGAAGATGATGATGAAGATGAGACGATCCATACTGAGGAAGAACAGGAAGAAGTACCACTCTGAAGGCCGAAGAAAGCAAAACAAACTAAAGGTAAAGAAGCAAGTGTTTTTTCAGATGAACCATCTCAACAAACCATTTTTGAAGCCAAACGACTGCGTATTATTCTTCAACAAAGCAGACGAAGCTTTTGCAACTTCCACATGATCAGGTTCAAGACTGTTTGAGGACTTAGAAGAATTTCGCAATCCTGATGCTGACATGACATTTTATGAAGATCCTATCGATGAAGATGCTTATGAAGATGCTGATAACTTCCATTTTGAAAGTCGTGAGCAGAGTGAAGAAGGTGGTAGCAGTGCAAACACAGATACAAGTTTGATGTATCGAGATGCCAATATCACCACGTCCTCACCAAAACCAACTCACACAGTGGTACACGATGATGCTCATGCAACTTTCATACCAGAAACTCAACTTCAAAGTAAGTCTACTTCTGGCTCTGACGATGTTATGAAATATCTTAATTTGGAAGGGGAGGGTGTCGAGGTTACAAATACTGACCCATCGACAAATGAAGACATAGTGGATGTTCCCATAACTACTGTTACATCAACCACCACTGCACCATTATCCACCCTAGTCATCAGTGAAGTCATAACACCAGCTATCACACCAGCACTTGTTGAACAACCGGTATCAACCACCATCCTAACCACTGAATCTACACCGTCATCAACAGCTGAACAACCTGTATCAACCCCAATCATTGAATCTACACCAACACCTATCCTTGAACAACCCGTATCATCCACCACCACTTTAACAGTCATGGTTACACCTCCATCATCAGTACAACAAGTATCATCCACCTCCAATCCATTCCTCACAGTCAGTGATCCACTGATCCAGTCTCTTTAACAATAGCTGGAGGCTCAAGCTAAACAAATAGCTACACTGACTGAAAGATTTACCAGTCCCGACACACAACCTCTAATGGAACCGCAACCTGATGAGCCTACACTTCAGAAAATATCTGACAGAGTGTCTAAACTTAAAGCACAACACAAATCATTTCTTGGAGAGAAGAAAACTCGTGACAAAGAGAATGCTGCTTTTCTTGGGTCAATTGATGAGAAGATGACCAAGATCATTCGACGACAAGTCAAGTCATATGTTGATCAGCAGCTACCAACTTTTGTAGGTAATGGTTTATCTACCCTTCAACTAATGATATTGTTACAGACACGTCTGCTAGATATGGGAGCTCATAAATCGAAATACAAACGAAAAGTTCTGCAATATCTCAACAAAGCAATTATTGAAGATACACCAGCAGATACTACCGACTCTGAGTCTGACAATGAAGACGAACTAGAGGAGGAAGATAATGAGGGTAACGGTGATGAGGATGATGGTGACAATGATCAAAATGAGGAAGAGGATAAGGAAGGAGATGAGGAGGAAGAAGAGGATGAGGAAGAAAAGGATAACGATGAAGATGAAGAGGAGGACGAGGGTACAGATGAGGATGAGGATGACGATGATGATAATGACAACGGTAATGGAACCAACAAGGGTGATAAGAATGACAAAACAGGTACCAATGCCGAAGATTCAAATCAGGATGAAAGTGATAAGGCTACTGAGAAAGGTATTGAGACAGTTGCAAAAAGCGTTGCTGAAACCGTAGAAAAGACGGTGGAGTCTACTGTACCAGAAACTCAGCATATTGACACAGGTATATCTATTGATCCAGTTATTACTACTGAGTCTCACAATGAGTCTGTAGAATATATGCAAGAAGACGAAATTCTTGTGTCTACACAACAAGAAGAACCCACAGGGTCATTGCTAGAAGAAGAACCTCACGATGATATACCGGTGATGCAAGAACAACCTTCAACACCATCTGAAGATCAACACATCACTGATATGGAAGTTGAAGATTTAAATGTGCCAGAACCAACGTTTGCTGAATCTCTTATCATTGATGACACGGTACAGGAGCAACTCTGGCTCACAAATGCAGCACCACAGCATCCTTTCGACACAGCAACTGAAATGGAGCTGACTCAATTCCTGAACAATCCTATCAATTTCTCGGCCTTTCTAAGGTATTCTCATGGGAAACCGACAATGACTCCGGATCTTATCAAAATGGCAGCCGCAAATGTGGACTTCTTTGATACTTTGAAGATCAGCCATAATGAATCAGAATATCACTTGAATGAGCTTACCAAGGCAATGAGAGCGACGACTACAGGAATTCAGACTCCTGTGTTACGACCTCTTACACCCACGGTCATCGCCGGTTCTGCAACGATCCCAATAGAGCACTTTGTTTCTCACGATCTCGAATATCTTGAAAACGGCACAAAGAAATATGCCACGTCACTTACTATGCTCAAGGCTGTTAATCTGGAGAACGTTCCATGGATCGAAGATAAAGTACATGATGCAATATGGAGAAAGAAACTGCTCAAGTTTTATGATACCTTTGCTTCACTTGGCATCTCTCACTGGACTGCAAAGAAAAGGTTAGCTTACAATCATTTCCATCGTCCAAAGAGAGGTTCTTCTATTGTCTCAGCTCACAGAATCATAAGCATCCAAGGAGCAACCACTCAGACTGTCTTCGGTTATGATTACTTGAATGTAATCGTGTTCAAACGTACTGATGAGAAAGAATACCGAATTGACGAAAGTGATCTCCAGTACCTTCAACTTGAAGACATCGAAGATCTTCTGTTGTTATTGGCTCAGGAAAAAGTTGACCATCTACAACCTGAGATTGTCATTACATTAAGCTCCAACTTTCGCCAATATGCAAGAAAAATCGTCATTCAAAACCGGGTGGAAGATTTTCAACTTGGAGTAGAGAGCTATCAGAAACAACTAAACTTGCAACGTCCCAATACAACTCCGCTCAGTAATTTTCACAAGAACAAGAAGCCGTACATGGGGACCACGATACCGGAAGCAGGGATATTTTATCCAAATGAAACTAGAGTCATGCAGTTTATGCGATTCTCCGAACTGCACAAATTCAGCGATGGTACGCTCAAGCATGTTCGAGATGATCTGACGGTTCTTAATGCCAACCTACCGCTTCCAGCAGTTAAGTACACCTGGACAAGCCAGTGCATAAAGGGAGCAAAGTACGCGATCAAGAAGATTGAGGAACTTTTAAGGAAGCGCCGGTTGTTACGAAGTGTGGAACGATTCGTCGGTGGACGACCATATGGAGCTCACCATAGGTTCACGGAACGAGACATTTAATTATGGTTCGTCTTATAACAGGTCAACTCCATATGTCTATAATTGTGAATATGTTAATTTTTGTATAATCAGCTTTTGTGGCTTGTTGTGGTGTAAAAGTATGATATTTTTCAAGAATTTCTCTCGAGATTCTAAATCTTTCAAACATATCGTACTCAAGCACTACAACTAACCCTCATTAATTTGAGGGGGAACATTAATATGTTCTTTGGCCAACATCTAATTTCATTTTATTACCCAAAGACCGGTTAATCCATTAATATCCAAAATATTGATGGTTAACATTTTGGAAAGGGGAGAAAATGGGATTAAGGAGACTTAATGATACTTGGCTAAACAATGAAAAAGTCTTAAAAGATAAACCAACTTAATATGTGTAATGCACATGTTAAGGGGGAGCGTTTTTGGTGATCAAAACACTTAAGGCACAAAAACTTTGATTATAATATCACAAGTGCTTTATAGTGATTTTTTAAGGATTTTTCATGGTGACAATACTTACCCAAAACACACATTAATTCACGACGAATGTGGTGACAAAAGGGTGGTAGGTATAGGTATTAGTCCAATGATTCATCAGAACCGATGGAATCTTCCCAAGGACAATTCCCTAGATAGAATTAGAAGTCCTAGGAAAGATGGAGAATGAGTGTGAACGTAGCTGAATGCAGACCAAGTACTTAAGCTAGCACTGGAACAATCACAACAAGGTGCTAGTGATGACGTATTGGTAAGCATTGAAGGGGTTGAAGAATGAAAAAGAATTGTAAAGATAAAGGGTGTAAAGAAAGAAGCCCTCCTTACAACTTTAGGCAGAAACCGTGTCAATACATATGCTATTTAGATCATTTTTTTAATGATTCTCGATATTAAAGAAAGACATCATGGACCCAGTGATGCAATGCACAACCCTCCCCAGCTAACTCAAATATCTCTCAAAAGGTATTTGTTTTAATCACACGGAGATCAACACATTATCTATTGGTTTATTCAATCCGAATAGACTGATATTGAATAGGTGGCACTCCTCTCCAGCCATCGCTCACTAAATCAAAACGCACTATCGAGTCTAGAGCCACGAGATCATCAAAAGTCTCATTAGGACACTTTCCATTTATTCCTTGCTTCTTCACACACTGTGAAAAGTAAGAGATCTTTATGAGTCCTACGCAGTATTCTTGTAATATTGCCAGAACATCCGAGTGATACGCAAGTATTACAATGAAGATGGAAATCTTGCTTGAGCCAACATCAAACAAGCTCATGGTAGGTGACACGTGCGGTTCTTTAAGAACCAATCTTGTGAAAACTGGAAAGAAACAGTAATTAAATTCTTAATTGAACTTTAACTCGTTCCAGGCCTCTACGCATTATCGTATGATCTTGCCAGAACACTCAGAGTGACACTCTTTAGTGTTCACAGTGATGAGTGGAAATCCTTGTAGTGTTAACATCAAACAGCACTTGGTAGGTGACAAGCAAGATTCTATTTGAATTAAGTTTGTGACAACTGGAAAGCAACGATGGTGAAAATCTTAATTGAAATTCACTTGTTCCAGGTTTCATGAATTGACGGCTTCAATCATAAGGATTTTTAATCCAAATGATTCACTCTTTATGTTCGCAGTCAGCTTTGGACGGTCGAATAAAGAGAACGGGTTTACCCGCGAAATCCTGTCAGGAAGTTACTTAATTGAAACTATCCGTCACGGGTACGATATCTAATATCGTCCAACGGTCTTAACCGACCGGAGGTAAAATGCTACCGAATTAGAATAAAATGTCAAAGCTATTTTATTCGTGTCTTATTATGTTGCTGCATTTGAAGACGGTGGCGTTGCGGTGTACCTGTTGAAGACGTCCTCACATACTTATTCCTTCTGCATCAAATACTTCTGCAAATTCAAGAAAGTATGACCTAAAAGTCTTTCACTGTATCGACTCTGAAACTTTCAAGAATTCAACAAGGGATAAGTGTGTGGGACATGAAGTCACGAAGAGGCGAACATCACAAGAAGATAAAGACTGCACGTGAAAGGCCAAAAGAACGTGTTCCAAGCAAAAGGCTGATATTATTCAACAAATATTCACAAAAAGAAGAAAACTAAAGAAAGAAAAGAGAAAGTGGACTACGAGCTCAAGAACAAGATCTAACATGCTAGAATAGGACTTTGTAAATTAGGAGTGACCTTCCTTTGGGGGAGATTGTTGGAAATACGTTTTACGTGTAAAGAAAGTCTCGGTCACTCCAACAATATAGTTATAGGCTCGTAGTAGTGTTTAAGTTACATTTATTAAATAGCCCGACCCATGAGCATGTTCATGGGCCGGAGGCCCAAGTCCATTAAGGACTTGGGTATATAGGCCTCTTTCCACCATGGAAAGAGGTGTTGGTTGTTTCATTTCTCACTTTTATAACACATAGTTTCTTTCACTTCTCTCTCTAAGTTTCTCTCTCTAAAAAACATCAACCCTCTTGAAATACAAAGATTATTATTGTTCTATAGTAGGGGATTTAATAAGTGTGAAAACACTTATCCTTTTACCACTTAAAACAATTAAAAACGAGACAAAAACGTATACTTAATGTCGTAAAAGTCGGAATTATGCGTGGTTTGTGATTTTATTGTGTTTTAGGACCAAAATATGAAAAAGGAAGAAAACACAGGCTTTCACGGGCTTTTATCGAAGAAAAAGACAAAAGACGAAGTCAAAAGATCAAGAGTGCAAAAAGAACATAAGTCAAAGGCCTATTCTTAGGACTTATCGAAGAAAAAAAAGACCAAAGACGGAAGTTTAACGAAGTCGAAGAACCAAGTCTAATAAAGAAGAAAATCAGAAGACGAGTTCATTTTATCATTAGACAAATCCCGAGACAAAGTCGAGAAAGACGAAGTAATTAAAAAGACGAGAAGACAAGAGAAAGAAGGAAGCAACAACAACTTCTCCTCCTCCTATAAATAGTCTCCTAATCCTACATTTTGTATCATTAGTTAGTTTAATTAAGTTTTAGGGGTAGGTTAATTACTTTCTCTCTCTAGATTTACTTCGTGTTTTAAGCTTTTCTTTCAAGTTTTCTTAATCTTTCATCTTAATCTTGTAGTTTTGAATCTTTAATCTTCATCTTATTTCAAGCTTTTTAAATAATTCTCATTCTTCCTTATGGTTTTGATGTTTTTGATGTTTTAGTTTATTGTGCTTATTGATTAATTTGTGTTTGTCTTATTTTTAATTAAGTGGTTTTAATAGTTCTTTTAAAAGTTGATTCTAAATATTTTGCTTATTTGGAGTTTCTATAGTTTTTCATTTTTGGCTTATTTAGCTTTTTTCTAAAATTTGTTTAGCTTAATTTTTGGTTATATGCTTATTTGCTTTTTGCTTATTTTCACTTTTATCCGAACTAGTAAACCCTAATTCCGACTTAACTTAACATCCAATTTATTCCGAACTAAACCTTTTAAGTTTTTTTCCCGAATTATATCTATAGTCATTATTCCGAATTAGGTTAGTTTGAAATTATTCCGAATTACATCTTGCAAATCTTTCCGAATTAGCATTAGTTGTTTATTCCGGATTAGGTCTTAAACGCTCATATTCCGAATTAGATAGGAAATCAGTTTTCTGAATTGTGTTTTAGTGGTTATTCTGAATTACTTGATAGCTACACATTCTGGATTACTATCTGGAATATAGATTCCGGATTAGGCCAAAACTTGATTTCCGAATTAGATTTATCACATGTATTCCAAATTACGTTTTGAGTCAAAATCCAAATTACATATTTATCTTGGATTCCGAATTGTAGTTAAACACAGATTCCGGATTATTTCAAATTTAGTTTTCCCATATTATACTTTGTTTATTATTCCGACTTGTTTTTAAATTTTATTTTTCCCGCCATTTTTCATAAACTTAATTTTAATTGTTTTATTTAGTTTTATTTTCAATTTTACTTTTTATTAAGTTTTAAAGTTGTTTAATTTCTTTTATTTTTAGTTTATATCTTTAAAGTTTTCATCTTTAGTTTAAAATAGATAATCAATGACATTTCTCTTTTTATCCACCAAGAACAACTGAGTCACACGTTAAACCCGATTTCAATTCGAATAGACCAAATTCAAAGAACATAAAACTCTTATATTACACACACGTACTAAGACTTAACTTTTCCGCAACTTGAATGTTTAGATTATGTGATGCACACAACACACAACATATAAATGCATCTAAAAAGGTAAAGACATAAATGTAAATGAAAGTATCGACACGATGATTTATAGTGGTTCGTCACGAAGCTCCCCTTCGCCCTACTCCACTCCTCGAGTACCTAACTCGAGAGTTACTTCACTAGTCAGCAAAACTCCTTTCAAATCGGAGAAAACCATACACGTTGCTTACACTATTTCAGACACTAAGATAGATGTCGAGTCCTAATCTTAGGTAGGACCAATCTACACACGTCGCCTACTTCACCATTTTCCGACATAAGGCTAGATGACGAGTCCTAATCTTAGGTAGGACCAATCTACATCCATCTACACCAATCTTCACACTAGTTATGCTTTTGGCCCAACATAACAAACCTTGTGTTTTATGGCCTAAACACATAAACTATATAGATTAAAGTACACAACACTTAGATCTATGACTCTAACACTATATCCAAATTGACATAACAATTTGGATCTACACAACTACACCACTTCCAAATTGACACAACAATTTGGATCTACACAACTATACAACTAATCCAAGGATACCCATCTCTTGGATCTACTACCCTTAAAAATACATCCAAGTGTACCCACAACTTGGATCTTCTACATATACATAGTAGGAAAACAATGACTTGATCTAGAAGGAGAGATCTTCATCATGTTGTGAACCCAACACTTCATAGTGATGAAAGTGTTCTTCTCTTTGCAATTGAGAGGATGTGAGGATTGAAGGAGAGAATCACATCTTAAAACAAGATTAACCAAACTACTAATCAAGGATTAAGGTGTGTGAGAAAACAAAAAGATTTGTGCAAAAAGGGTTAATTAAAAAGCTGGAAATGGTCTACTATTCATAGGGAAAGAGTGCAACGGCTATAAATACTCGCAGTTTCTTAATTGTACTCGCGGTTCCTTATCAATAAAGAACCACAGGTCAATTTAAGGAACCTCAAGCTTGGAGTCCGTGCATTTTTATCCTTTAGTGGTGAAATGCCATATGGGGTAGTTTATACCTCAATGGTATATTCTTAGACCATTTGGAATATTCTAAATTCAAATTAAGGAATATTTTTTGGAAATCCCTTAGGGAATATTCTTTAGAATATGCCAAATTCAAAATTCCATTTTCTTTTTAATAAAATATTTTCTTAAAAATAAAGTTTAATAAAAACTTTTGTCACATTTAATAAAAGGTGAGTTTTAAGAAAAACTAAATCCTTGATCACTTAGTTAGGTTAATGATTTGATTATTCATACCTTGAGTGATTCATGTCGAATGCGATCTTAGAGGTGTCGAGAGAAGTATACAAATATATGCTTGAGTGATTACGAGTACCTTAACATTTTACATAATGTATTGCGACTTATGCGTTTGTCATCAACAAAACACAAAGAGATTATATCGACTAAACATCATAATGTTTGCACTAACAATCTCCCCATTTTTGATGATGACAAAAAATTAAACCGCAACGCATATTAAAATGTATAAGTTACTTATTTACACTTAGTTCTCCTCATTTTGTCGAATCAAAAAGGTAGTCAACGTCTTGAAGAAGAGAAGAATCAACGTCGAGAGATCACACATGCAAAATGGTAGTCATCGATAACACGTCATTTGAAGAAGAGAAGAATTGACCTCATGATAGCTTTCATCCGAAAGGTAATCTTCATATGTAGAAGAGAAGAATCGACTTCGAGAGACCTTGTATTAAAAAAAAGTTAGTTGTCCCTTGTAGTCGTCGGTTGAGAAGCGAGAATCCAAACCGTAGACCCATCATCCAAAGATATTGAGCTTGTGTCATCCTAGTGAAGTCTTTAATCACCATAGGTAAACTAACTCCACGCATAATAATATGCTTATCTTCGAGATCCCATTATTCATTACTTGCAAGATGTTCGATGAATGCAATTAAAGTGAGTGAAAGATCTCAAATATAATGAGTTGAACTCTTGAAATACTCCCCCTTGATATGAGCTTCCCCTTGCTTGAGACACCAACAAAGCAAGAAAAGCGACAAGCTGCAAAGAAGGGTTAGAGGTCCTACAAAACAAAGTTAGTAGACAAGAGCATATATATAGCAATGTCACCCAAGCGGAATTAGCTATAAACAACTTGAGTACAAAAGAGGGACTCAAGAAAAGCTAACACAATCTTAACTTTTAGAAGTTTCAAAAATATGACAAGTTCAGAAAAATAAGAGGGCTATTAGATAGAAAAGAGAACCCAACTTATTTTGGTGACACCAAAAAAAATATATAAAGAGGACTAAGAGAGAAGAGAGATGTCCAATTTATAAGAAAAATATTGTCGAGAGGACATACTCCACTTTAATATCATGGCAAAAATTCTAAACTAAAGAGAGTATGACAAGGACAATAAAACAATTCCACATAGTCGAAAGTAAAGGAATGATGACTATGAGAAAAAAACGAAAACGAGGATGATAAACAAGTCGTTTGCACAAACAATGACAAGCATTGGAGAAACAAGTGTGCACGCGATGCTATCGATTCAAAAAAAAATCAAAGGAGAGGATCTTGACAAGATCAGTTCACAATTGTTGGAATAGAGGTAGAAAATAAACATCCATACCAATTGTAATGATAATATGTCAAAGAATTAAAAGCTTAGAATTTTTGGAATCACCCAAGAAAATTCAAGATTTAACCAAAATCCTCTCAAAAGGTTAAAAAAACTTAGAATTGTTGGAATCACCTAATCCAATTGTAAATTTTAACCACAATCAACTCTCAACAACGAGAAAACCAAAAAATCTCAAACCAAAGACATTATAGGTAAGGATGCGTATGAATGTCGACAAAAGAAGATGACTCCTTGATTTAGAGAAAGAGATCAAGGAAGCCAAAGAAAAAGAAAAACCAAGATGAATGGTGTTTATCATACGATAAACTACATGCTCAAAGTTTCGTAGCTCTTCTCAATCATATTTAATGTTTAAAGAACAATTACATGACCAACAAAGGGTGAGGCTCGACTCGACTTATTTTAGAAAGGATAGAAGAGAGAGACTCGACCTAAAAAGGCATGATTAAAAGAAATCAAGAGAGACTCAACAAAGAAGTTAAGGATTACTTCACAAGATATTCAAGAATACTATACCCTCATAGGTGATAGTGAAATCTTGAAAGAAAACGAGATAGGAAACTCAAAAGAGAAGAAAAGAAAGAATCTTTAATAAAACTCGTTAAAGAGAGAGATAGACCAAAAACGAACAAAAGGACTCACTGGCCGCGGTTCGTTAAATAGGTTTGCGATTCATTATCAATAATGAACTGCTAGGTTTTTGAGGAACCGTGGACAGTGGGTGTCCAAAAATGATTAACGACTCAAAAGAAAATCACTTGGTCAAATAATTTAACATAAGTTGCTACATGTAGGGATGAGCTCGGTATCGGTCCCGTCCCGAACCCGTCCCGAATTAGTGGTACCGATTATTTCCCGAGCATAAATTTATGGTACCGGTACCGTACCGAACGGGATTCGGGTATCGGTACCGGTACGGGAATCGGTACCGGTACCGGGAAATCAGGATTTTCCCGTTCTTTTTCGGGAATTTCCCGATTTGGTACCGGTCCCGTCCCGAATTAGTGGTCCCGAATTTTTTTTCACCTTATTTCGTAGTCCCGGTACCGTACCGAACGGGATTCGGGTATCGGGAATCGGTACGATTCCGGGAACGGTTCGGGTTCAATTCGGGATTCGGGTCCAAATGCTCATCCCTAGCTACATGGCTTAAAAGTCAATGCTTCGGATATGACTTTTAACAAATGCAATTGCAAGTTAAAATTACTTGAATATTTCAAAAGAAATATTTAAGTTGTCAATCTTACTAGGAGAGGAATTAGATTTAAATCTAACCTTCTTTGACAACCGAGTGAGAAAATAAAGAAGAAAAAGAAAGATCACAAGAACAAAGAGATCTAAGACCCAAAAAAAATCATGTTGAAAAACATGAAAGGAAATACAAGGAATATAAAGATCATACAAAGATGTATGAATCACAAGCCAAAAACTTAAGCACAATTTTGATCCTAGTTACACTAGAATCCTAAGATTTACTTAAATTGGATGTCTTATTAATAAGCAATACACATGCTTAATTGGAAGACAAGGTGGTGGCGGAATATGGTGGAGAAGGCTTGGTAATAATCTTGTAATTCAACTCATCATAGATATAAGACATGACAAGATGTTGATATTGACAACAATGACAATATGTTCCATGTTGCATGAAATTATCATGTGATGGAGGAAGAACACAAAAGGTAAGTGGTGGAAAAGGAGAGTTTCTAAAATCAATTTCCTTAGAAGGAGAAGAGATTTGATTTTGTGTGTTCTTTGGTTAATTTGGGTTGAAAGAGATTGGAGAAAATGTTGGAGAATCTAGGCTTTCATTTTGTGAAAAATACATTTTGCTTTGGGAAAGAGATACAAAATGCTTAGGGTTAAGTAGAGAAAGCACAAGATATTTTGGGAGTGATCAAAGGTTTAAAACAAAGATTCCAAAAGGTGTTGGAACAATTGGTAAGTTTTAGAAAACCCATTTTTGAAGGTGTCTGCCCACGGTTCAATAATTGTACCCGCGGTTCCATATATATATGGATTCACAAGACAATTAAGGATCCGCGTACAGAGGGTGTGTTTGGGAGGATAAAGGAATTTTTCTAATTCTACAAATCCTAATGTTCTAGGCTAACTTATTATAAAGTTATGCTAAAGAACAATAAAGAGCTAGAACACACACAAAGGAAAAACACATAGTTCAATTAGCACGTAAGAAGAAAGCTAAGAAAAACCTAATGACTACAAATGAAAAAGACTCCTAATGACATACAAAGTGCATCAAAGCAAACTATCATTAGTCATATTTAGGAAGAGCCATTTAATCAATTTGGAGAATAAGTATGAGACTATCACTAGAGGTGCTCAATTATGGCTAAGCATGACCATTTTTATGAGTTATACACCAACTCAACTTCTCATGTGAATTAATTCAACCGTTAGGTCAAATTGAATTTCTAGTGCTATAGATTCTCTAGTAATCATTCTCAAGTTAGGCAAAATGTAATTCCTACATTTGCCTAATGAAGTGTAGCAAAGATGAAATCTATATGACGACACAATCCATAACCTAATGAGGGTTAAGAATGCACCATTGCATACTTGTCAAAAGAGTCTAGTTAAGGTTATTTACCTTAATAGATCTTGAGGACAATAACATTGAATTGTATAAACCAAGTTTACACAATTTGTTAGAACACTCTTGATTGGTCTTTCGAAAATGACACATTTACCAATTGCATTGCAATGTAAATTACTTGAGTACTTCGGATGAAACATTCAAGTTGTCAAATTGTCTCCATTGTGTATTATAAGTAATTATTAAACAAATTTGTCTAATAATTTTGAACAAGTAGATTCAATATAGCATCATCAACACAAGTGCGAGTTATGATCCGCTGTATATTATTAAGAATCCACAATCATGTCTACACTCAAAACATGTCAATTAGATTCGATAATGATATCAATCATAATTTGAATAATGAATTGATATATATTCGGAATCTTTCTTGATTCCCACTAACACTCCTTTAAGAGATCATAGCTAAGATTTTCAAAGAGTGTTTCATGTTTTATAGTGAGACATTAAGCTACTTGAACTAACAACACAATGATCGAGTAACACGACCGTCATCAATAGATTTGACAAGCTCACAGAGCTTTCAAACCTAAGAGTGTTAATAAACATAACAAGGTATACAAGATGTTTATGTAACACTTCTAAACCAAAGGATGTTGATCCTATATGCAATCCAAAAAGAATATACAAGCAAGTAACACTACTACCAATAGTAATTATCACTTAACAATGTCCGAAACACATAAGAGAACACACAAAAGCTTTCGTCTTTGTTTTGAGTGTTAGATACAACAAAGTATACATAGCTTGATTTAATTTGAAAGTAGTTTTCCACCCATTTCAAAATTTTAAATAAGTATAACACTTTATAAATATATAAATTTTCAAAGATATACAAACAAGAGATGTCCGACTTAATAGAAAAGAGTAAAACAAAAGTTTTACAACAAACCGAGACTTAATACTTTGGACAAAGTATATAACTTAGAAAACATCCAAATTTTAAAGTTTGAATAAAGGTTTGTAAGTAGTATCCAAATAAATAGGACTCAATTACGTTCGAAATGACGGGTTGCACAACTTCTACGGACTTACGGTTGATTTTATATGATTTTTTAAAGTTTGCAAAAATCTGAGTCAGACTGACCGCGGTTCCTTATTGATAATGAACCTCGAGGAACAATTAAGGAATGGGGTTTTTGACCAAAATCATTTGGTAACTTTTTGGAAGGACTTAGGACTCTAAAAAATCATTTTAGCACATACAACTCGTATTTTAGAGTTAATTATGACACAAAAGATTTTTATACTTCCAAACATGAAAAGATTTAATATCAAGCTATTATACAAAGTTTATTTAACACCAAAACTTGTACGAATGAACAACAAAACACATTTCATAAGTAATCACTCTTCATGAACAATTTGATACAAAGATCGTCTCTATTTTTAAAAACCATTTCCATTTTTAAAAACCATTTGTTTGAAAACGAGAGCAAAGATCGATCCAAACTTTAAAGCACAATATACTTCAAAGATCTTGAATAACCACGCTCTGATACCAATTGTAGAAACTAGAAGGGAGGGGGGGTTAAATAGTTTCTAGATAAGTTTTCAATTCAAGAGTACATCAAGCAATAGTCTAAACACTAAGCACACACGTACTAAGCCTTAGCTTTTCCGCATCTAAGATTTTTAGACTAAAGGATGCACACTTGATCATAATCTAAACATGAAGCACACACGTACCAAGACTTAACTTTTCCGCAACTTGGATGTTTAGATTATGTGATGCACACAACACACAATAACATATAAATGCATCTAAAAAGGTAAAGACATAAATGTAAATGAAAGTACCGACACGATGATTTATAGTGGTTCGATCACGATGCTACTCTTCGCCCCTACTCCACTCCTCGAGTACCCAACTCGAGAGTTACTTCACTAGTAAACAAAACTCCTTTCAAGGCGGAGAAAACCATACACGTTGCTTACACCATTTCCGACACTAAGCTAGATGTCGAGTCCTAATCTTAGGTAGGACCAATCTACACACGTCGCCTACTTCACCATTTTCCGACACAAGGCTAGATGTTGAGTCCTAATCTTAGGTAGGACCAATCTACGCCCATCTACACCAATCTTCACACTAGTTATGTTTTATGGCCCAACATAGCAAATCTTGTGTTTTATGGCCTAAACACATAAACCATATAGATCTAAGTACACATCACTTAGATCTATTACTCTAACACTATACACAACAATTTGGATCTACACAACTTCTAAATTGACACAACAATTTGGATCTACACAACTACACAACTAGTCCAAGGATACCCATCTCTTAGATCTACTACCCTTACAAATACATCCAAGTGTACCCACAACTTGGATCTTCTACATATACATAGTAGGAAAACAATGACTTGATCTAGAAGGAGAGATCTTCATCATGTTGTGAACCTAACACTTCATAGTGATGAAAATGTTCTTCTCTTTGCAACTGAGAGGATGTAAGGATTGAAGGAGAGAATCATATCTTAAAACAAGATTAACCAAACTACTAATCAAGGATTAAGGTGTGTGAGAAGACAGAAAGATTTGTGCAAAAAGCGTTCATTAAAAAGCTGGAAATGGTCCACTATTTATAGGGCAAGAGTGCAACGGCTATAAATACCCGTGGTTTCTTAATTGTACCCGCAGTTCCTTATCAATAAAGAACCACAGGTCCATTTAAGGAACCTCAGGCTTGGAGTCCGTGCATTTTTGTCCTTTAATAGGGAAATACCATCTAGGGTAGTTTATACCTCAAGGGTATATTCTTAGACCATTTGGAATATCCTAATTTCAAATTAAGGAATATTCTTTGGAATATACCTTAGGGATTATTCTTTGGAATATGCCAAATTCAAATTTCCATTTTCTTTTTAATAAAATATTTTCTTAAAAATAAAGTTTAATAAAAACTTTTGTCACATTTAATAAAAGGTGAGTTTTAAGAAAAACTAAATCCTTGATCACTTAGTTAGGTTAATGATTTGATTATTCATACCTTGAGTGATTCATGACGAATGCGATCTTGGAGGTGTCGAGAGAAGTATACAAATGTGTGCTTGAGTGATTACGAGTACCTTAACATTTTACATAATGTATTGCGACTTATACGTTTGTCATCAACAAAACACGAAGAGACTATATCGACTAAACATCGTAATGTTTGCACTAACAATTTTGGTTTTTGAGTTTTAATGAGGAACATAACTATATGTTTTATCGGTTTTTATCATAATTCTGAACTTACTAACTTTAAGTTAATAGTTGAAATGACCCCAATGAATTTGAAATGAAAAACTAGACAGTTTGTAATAGGTAACTTAGCATGATAATAGCCAGTTATCCGAAAATTATCATTTGACCGTTTGAAAATAAAAACTGATTATTTCCATTTCATATTCAACTATTAAATCAGTTCAAATTAATTTAATAAATTTGATTTATACTTACAAATTGTTACTAGTAGGAATTCTCTCCTACCAGCACATTAGACCCTTGAAAGTTCGGGAACCATAACAATATAATAACTGAGGATCACATAAAACATCAAATGGATGGATTTTATGTAGTTGAGGTAACAAACATATATCAGATGTTATAAATTATATGTTCTAGAAATAAAAAACTTATTCATATATTGTGGTATAATATCCGCAGGCAATCAGGAACAACAAGCTATTTATATTAGATCACCATGATCCATTGATGCTATTTCTGAGAGGGATAAACGAAACTTCTACCAAGATATACGCCACATGAACTATCATGTTCTTGCAAAACAATGGTACTTTGAAACCACTAGCAATCGAATTGAGTTTGCCACATCCAGATGGTGATCAATTTGGAGCTATTAATACAATACACACACCAGCATCAGGCGATTCATGTGTATGAGATACCAATGTTTTCCTTAAATAATTGACATTTCTGTAATGAATTATAGGATGTCGAATGGGAAAAGTCTGAACGGTCAGGTAATAAGGCGGTGTCATGGATTGGTTATTGGCAGCAACACTAATACGGATTTGCAAAGAGACCGGGGCCGAGCTTATGAATTTAACAAATACACAATATGGGCGAGAAACGATTTAGAGGTGGTATGCAAAAAGGTAAGACATTTATCAGAACATGTTACTCTTGTTGAAGAGCCAACATCAGGATCATTTTCACATACTATCTTAGGCAGAATATGACTGATATTTTGACAGATATAAATTCACATTACCTAAACAATTCGTTTGGGTAACTGATAGAATAACAGATATGACAAACAACTAAACAAAATCAAAGATATTATCACATCCTCCCATAATAACAGTAAGAATTAACAATTTAAATCACAAAATAGTTTTAGCGATCAATTTTAAACTCAACACTATGCTGGATCTGTATAAGCAATTACTTCACAGGTTGTAAACTTTTAGTAACACTGAAAAGATTAAAAGCTTTAGCAGTTAAATTTTCAAGAAGAGCAATGTTAAGTCCAAATCATATTAGCAGACTACAATTAACTCAACTAGAACAAACATATTAGTCATATTACTAAAAACCTACATCAAAATCAATTTAGAAATAACCAAATTAGAAACCATAAAACCATAGAAACATACTGATAAAAACTCATCTGTTCAGCATATACTTATTAGCTAGAAACCTCAGCATCCTAAACCATAACTTAACCAAATGTTTGACATATTCCCAAATATCAGCAGGCATACACTAAATAGAGACATATTTAAAGCAGATAAAAAAACTTTCAAGTAAATCCCAAAATCAGTAAAAACAAAGGACAACAATCAGCAATCCTAGACAAGAAAATACCATAACATCTTATAGGCTACATGACAGATCTATGTCATATCATCACGTCACAAGCAAATAACTAAATCCATCTTAGACATTCAGATCACATAAACATCATAAACAAATTAATCTAATAACTTAAAAATAAAATGAGATTTACCTTTAATTGATGAAACCTTTGAAGTAGAAGAATGCCTTGAGCATTCTTTAGAACCGAAATAAAACACCATTTCTTGAACCATTAATCACCCTAACGACACCTCATATGTGACTCTCAAACCAAACAGCTTATGTTTTAAGCTTTTCCAGTAGGGAAAAACTTTATCCCACTCTTACCTTTATTATTTAATTTAAACTATTATTTCAGCTTAAGCAAATATGTTATAACATCAATTTAGAATTATTAGGAATAATTGCAGTATATTTTAACAGAAAATAAAACAAAGACGGATTTAAAATCAAAACAACTTTTATTAATCAGAATATCATTACAATACTAATAAAATAAAGATACAATATATCCTAACTCTATTTTAACATTATAACACTAAAGTAAAATTGGAATTATCCAATTACACATTATTTGGGAGTTTTTATAGGCAAACCCCAAGGCCTTGCTGAGGAGTTTGTTGTAGGTCCTCGTTTTCTAAGGATTAGGCATGTTATGATTAATCTATTGAGATGGATGGGAAATGAAGAACTTAGAGAGAGAAAGAAGAGAGAGAAAGGAGAGAAAGAGAAGAATGGTTGATTAAGATGAAATGTGTGTAAACACAAAGTGACCAACCCTTCCTAACATGCTAGGAGGGGGTATATATATAGCCCACCCTACATGTAGGCTATATGGGCTATATTGGATCACGAGCCCAATATCATTGGAGTGACCGATCCTTTCTAAATACGTAAAAACGTATTTCCAACAATCTCCCCCAAAAGGAGGTCACTCCAAGTTACAATGTCCTAAATATTCTATAGCTCGTGATCTATGCTAACAATGATGTGAGCGAGACTTTCCTTGGAAAAACGTATTTCCAACAATCTCCCCCAAAGGGAGGTCACATCATTTTACAAAATCTTAAACCTAGCATACTATGCTTGAGTCTTCGATCTTGTTCTTGTGAGTATGCTGATGAGATCTTTGACTTTGGTCTTGAGCATGTCCTTGCTTTGACCTTGTGCATTCATCACTTGTGATATTTGCCTCCTCGTGACTTCATATTCCACATACTTATACTTTTATAAATTCTTGAAAGCTTTAGAGTTTGATAAAGCGGAAGACTTGACTTTTAGACTTTCTTGAATTTGATGAAGTATTAAGTGCATATAGTATAAGCATGTGGTGACGACTTCTTTTGGATTGTAAACTACAATGCCACCTTCTTGTTACGCTGCATAAGACAGTTAGCAACAAAACATATACACGGATGAAATGGCCTTGAACATTTCATTCTAATTCAGTAGCATTTTACCTCCGGTCGGTGAAGACCGTTGGACGATATTAACTATCGTACTTGTGGCAGGTAGTTTCAATTAAGAACCTCCTTGACAAGATTTCGCGGGTAAACCCGTTCTCTTTATTCGACCGTCCAAAGCTGACTGCAAACATAAAGAGTGAATCATTTGGATAATAATATCCGCATGATTTGAAGCCGTCAATTCATGTTCCTGGAACAAGTGAAATTCAATTAAGAACCGCACCATCGTTGCTTTCCAGTTGTCACGAGCTTGATTTGTATAGAATCTTGCAAGTTACCTACCAAGTGTTGTTTGAGGTTAACACTAGAAGGATTTCCACTCATCACTGTGACACTAAGGTATCACTCTGAGTGTTCTGGCAAGATCGCTAAGATATTGCGTAGAGGCCTGGAACGTGTTTAAATTCATTTAAGAATTAAACCACTATTGTTTTCCAGTTATCACAAGTTTGATTCATAAAGAATCGCACATGTCACCTACCATGAGCTTTTTGATATTCGCTCAAGAAGGATTTCCATCTTCATTGTAAATACTTCCGTATTACTCGGATGTTCAGGCAAGATCATGGAGATTTTGCGTAGGACTCATAAGATCTTTCTTACTTTTCACAGTGTGTGGAGAAGCAAGGAAATATGAAAGTGTGTCCTAATGAGATATTTGATGATCTCAAATGGCTCTAGACTCAATCGTGCATTTTGGATTTTAGTGATCGGAGGCTGGAGAGGAGTGGCACCATTTCAATACCAATTTATTCAGAGTGAATAAATCAATAGATTATGCGTTGTCTCCGTGTGATTAAAACAAATATCTTTTGAGAGATATCTGAGTTAGCTGGGATGGGTTGTGCATTGCATCACTGGGTCCATGATGTCTGTCTTCAATATCAAGCATCATTAAAAATGATCTCAATAGCATATGTATTGACCCGGTTTCTGCCTAAGGTTGTAAGGAGGGATTCTTTCTTAACACCCTTTATCTTTACAATTCTTTTTCATTCTTCAACCCCTTCAATGCTTACCAATACGTCATAACTAGCACCTTGTTGTGATTGTTCCAGTGCTAACTTAAGTACTTGGTCGGCATTCAGCTACGTTCACAATCTGTCTCCATCTTTCCTAAGGACTGCTATTTCTAGCTATGGAATGTCCTTGGGAAGATTCCTCCGGGTCTAGAAGAATCATTGGACTTTAACCTATCCTATCATCCTTATGTCACCATAATCTTCATCTTCGTGAAATAAATGGGTTGCGGGTAAGTATAAATCACCATGAAATCCATTTTGAAGTACAAATCCATTTTGCTCCCCCTTAACATATGCCACGATATTCGAAAACATTTCACACATGTCGGGATGAGCTATCACGTTAAGTCAAACCATTTGTGATTAATCATTTCCCATATTAAGTCACATTTTCTCCCCCATATTAAAAATATTAACCCATCGATGTTTTTAATATCAATTGATTTAATAGCATTGCATTTTAAAAGAATTTGGGAAGAAAGATGCAAATCTAATTATCTTCATGAATTACACAAGCTCCCCCTCAAATTAATGAGGGTGTACTTGAAACGTAAATTAAATACCTTTTGAACACAAGTGTAAGGTATTTATCACGTGCAAAGATCATATATGATAATGTATTCACAAGATTAGAAATATACGAGGTTGGACCTGAATGATGGAGAACATCATATGATAGAATCACATGGTTCTTGTTCATGAATGTTGGTCGCCTCGTCATGTCTGAAGTTATCTCTTGACTCCATGTGTATGATTGATTTCGTTGTCTTGACACCAATATGTGAACTTGGCACTCTCGACATCAAGGATTCTGAATGCTGGACAATTTCTCCCCCTCAATTGTTGACCCGTGTTCTATTGAAAGAGCTGTAGTCGCCGTTTGAGTAGTCGCATCGTCGAGTATGTAGATATCAGTTGTAAATTGCTACGGTTGGTGGAGATGATAACTTCATAAAAACAAGATTTCTCTTGTTTTAACAAATAAATGCACTGACACGTACATATATCCGTGTTAGATTGTGTTATAAAGTAAACACAATCCCTTACATGGTTGTAAAGTAAACCATGACCGAGAAAATTAATTTCCGTTGTTGAGTCAAAGCTTTCCGTTGAAATGCTTGACTTGAGTATTAAAAACGGGTTACTATCTGAAATAATAGCAAACCATTTTGAGCATGTTTTAAATCATTTGAACTTCTGCTCGAACTTTATTTACAACCCCGTGTCATTATTGAATGACATTTCTAGTATCGTAAATATTATCGATTCCAGAAGACATGCTCTTTTTAACAAAACATTTTTTGAACACACAATTTTAAAAGATTTAGAAAAACCTTATGAGAAATTCTCAAAAAATTGTGTTCATTGTTTTGAAAACCAATTACTTGAGCTGAAGATGTTGAATATCTTATAAAACGAGCTCAAGTCCGAGAAGTTGTAAGCTTCCCGTTGTGAGTATAAGTTTATCATCGGCGATAAACTTTCCTATTAACTGAAGAGCGAGTCCTAAGTTGACATTTACTTAGAAGTCGTTTTCATGAGCTTGAAAACTTTTGAATGTTTTAACGTAAAGCTCATGACCGAGAAAGGTGAATTTCTCGATATGAGGAAAAGTTCTCTTATTTAAAAGATACACTTTCCTTTCTGAGCTTAAAACTTGGAATGTCTTAATACAAGCTCATGACCGAGAAAATTTAATTTCCCGTTACGAGGATAAGCTATCTTTAAAGATAAGCTTTCCTAAAATTGAAGTCCGAGTTACAGTCTGATATTTAACTGTAAGTCATTGTGCATGAGCTTAAAAACTTCGAATGTTTTTATTATTAGCTCATGCCCGAGAAAAATTAATTTCTCGTTGTAAGGATAAGTTTATCATCGGCGATAAACTTTTCTTTTAATTGAAGAACGGGTTCTAAGTTGACATTTACTTAGAAGTCGTTTTCATGAGCTTGAAAACTTTTGAATGTTTTAACGTAAAGCTCATGACCGAGAAAGGTGAATTTCTCGTTAGGAGGAAAAGTTCTCTTATTTAAAAGATACACTTTCCTTGATGAGCTTAAACCTGGAATGTTAGACTACAAGCTCATGACCGAGAAAAATTAATTTCCCGTTACGAGGATAAGCTATCTTTAAAGATAAGATTTCCTTTAATTGAAGTCCGGGGCATAATCTGAAATATAATTATACACCATTTACACGAGCTTAAAACTTTTGAATAGTTTTAATGTAAGCTCGTGTCCGAGAAAAAATTAATTTCTCGTTAATGAGGATAAGTTTATCATCGGCGATAAACTTTCCTTTCTTAGAATCGCGGGTTACAATCTGACATGTGACTGCAAGCCGTTGTGCATGAGCTTAAAAACTTCAAATGTTTTTAACATAAGCTCATGCCCGAGAAAAATTAATTTCTCGTTGTGAGGATAATTTATCATCGGTGATAAACTTTCCTTTCTCTAAAGATCGGGTCATCGTCTGATATTTAACAATGAACCATGTACACGAGCTTAAAACCTTTGAATGGTTTTAGGATAAGCTCGTGTCCGAGAAAACTTATATTCTCGTTTTGAGGGTAAGTTATCGTTGCGTAGATAAACTTCCCTTTCTCTGAAGTCTGGGTCATCGTCTGTCATTTAACAAGGACTCATATACACGAGCTTAAAACCTTTGAGTAGTTTAAATGTAAGCTCGTGTCCGAGAAAATTTAATTTCTCGTTTTGAGGGTAAGTTTTCGTTGCGTAGATAAACTTCCCTTTCTTTGAAGAACGGGTCACAGACTGTGATTTGTCTATAAGCCTTAACGTGCATGAGCTTAAAAACTTGGAATGTTTTTTATATAAGCTCATTCCCAAGAAAAATTAATTTCTCGTTAATGAGGATAAGCTTATCATCGGCGATAAACTTTCCTTTCTTTGATGAACGAGTTATAGTCTGTAATTTGACTATAAGTCCTTGTGGTAAGCTTAACCATGAAACGCCTGAAACACTTGTTTCTTCGATATCTGCTTCTTCAGCAACCAAACTCTAAGAGTGTCCTTAGTTGAACGGTATACAACGATTGGACCACTTCGTTCTTTTGGAACATCAACTTTGGTACCTGCATTCTCATTAGGAATTTGCATGCTTTGACATGGGTTAGCGATATCTATCTTAGAAGCAAGTGGGGGTTCACAGTTTTCTTTTCTTGTGCTAGAGGTGACCGGAGGAGATGATTCACTTGTCTTAGCTGGTAAACGTTTCCTTTTATAGAAAACCTTAAGTTCAGGCTTAAGTGATGTATCCTCCTTTTCAATTTCCTCCCTAGTAGTCTTAGTAGAATCAGAGACTATCCTAGTTAAAGGGCACTCGTTTCCTACAATAGTGAAAGTTCTACCAGTGGGGCGCCAAACTTTACCCATGGGTTTGATTTTAGCTATCCACTGGGTTTTAAGTCTAGCACGGGAGTTCACCTCATCAAGTAATTTTTTGACACAAGAATCATGATTTGCAGTAAAGACACATTTTCTACATGTTTTACAAGTAGCATATTTAATGTTCGAGTAAGATCTAGAACCCCTAGATGATTGATTGATGCTTCTAGAATGGACATGCTACGGTTAGCAGTGTTGGGTAAACTAGAAGGCATCTGACTAGGTTTGACATTGCTATCTCTTACATGTGTCTTTTGCTTAGCTTTCCTTAGACCAGATTTATGGCAAACATCATTTGAACTAGTTCTAGACGTGGTCTTGGTATTTTTAAAGAAACTAGAGGCAATCATGTGATTAGGTCTTGCTAAAGCTGTTTTAGTCACATTGGGCCTAGTTGCTGGAGTGACTGGTCTAGAAAGATGAACCAAATCAACTTGGGAGGCAAACCACGGTCTCGAGGATTGAGGTCTCTCGGATCTAAATGCAGTCGGTTGTCTAACAGACTGAATTTGAGGCGGTTTCCCCAAGATTGATGGTTTTTCAAGATTAGTGTCCACACTAGTCCCTTTAGTTTTCCTTAATTCATTTTTCAACGCAGCTATAGCAAAGACCTTTTCCTGTACTTGAGCCTTTAAAGTCTCATTCTCTTTGAGCAATCTATCTTGGGATGCCAATTTAGACTCTAGTAACTAAATTTGTTTCAAAAGATTATCCTTTTCAGCTTTAGAATCTAAAACTTTTTGATCCAATTTTCTTTCAAGAACAACGTTTGACTTTTCAAGCTTTTCAAAATATGTTTCAAATTTGTCCGTTTTCTTAGAAAATTCTAATTTGGCATCCTCAAGATCTTTTGATTGTTGAGCTACAATCGTTTCGAGTTCTCTAATCTTGGAATCAGAAGCAATCACTAAACATTTAGCATGATGTACTATAGCATTCTGAACAATCTATCCCACATTATGACTCACATCGGATGAATCAGAAGTGGTATTGCTATCACTCTTCTCCATCCCATGTTTGTCATAGTTAGGTTCAAAATGCTCAATATGCGACATTTCATCAGCATTTTCATCAGCATACACATCATATACAACATTACAATGTACCATGTTTGTAGGCTCTTCGTCATAAACGGGTATGGTGTCATCATAAGAGATGTCTATATCATTCCCTGACGTGTTGCTGATAGCATGCTTAACTGTTAATTCCATGTCCTTGCAATCTTTAGCAGCCTCCAATTCGTTAGTCGTATGACTATTTTCCTCTTGCATCATAGAATCTTGCACTCCATTATCACACGCTTACTGAAGTCGGGATCTTTCATAAATCGAAGACGAGAATGATGTCATGAGTTTCAATAGTGTACCACGGAAAACGTGAAGCTCGGTATGTGTGTCTCGAAGAAATGACTGGAAAATCACTGAACTTTCAGACTTGACAATATTGAAATGGAGGAAAGGCGTGAGTTGTGTCACAAGAGCCTTATATGCAAGTACTGATGTCGAGTGATTAAAGTTTTTATGGTGGAGTTGCTCTGATAGTTGGTTCAAGATGTTGAACAACGATTCCATGAATATATGACGATCTTGACCAAAGAGTGTCACAAATTCGCTCCCTCCTTGAATCCATGAAAGAGTCACAAGATGATACTGAAGTAGTTGAAATGACGTGATGCCACTTCTTCTAGCGTTGTCTTGCATGTGATGCGAGTCTCCCTCTTGAAACGTCGAATTCAATGATTCCATTGAATGTCGATAAAAAAATTCTTGGATGCTTGTTTAGAAATATAGTTTTTTTTTTCTCGGCTCAAACGTTCTAAAAACAAAACCCGTCAACAAATAAATCCCACCTTCGGTTAATACAATGATCGGCCCGACGATTTATACCCAAAACTATAAAACTCGACCCCTTAAAATGTACTGATCTGAGCCCAATGAATTTGCCAAAAACACGTTAATAAACTTGCCAAAACGTTCAATAACTTTAAAAACGTCTAGACCTTTTAATTGTAATATATGTCTAACGTGTATAGCTAGATCAAAACAAAATACGTATCTAGTGGCAAAATCAAAATATAAACTACTAGAATCTAGTAGATATAAACAACTAGTTGCAATAGAAACCAATTTCCGTATAGAAATATAAAGTAACGTGTCCCAAAATATTCAATGCTGCCAAAAACGTGGCAAAAACTAGGCAGTCAACATGACCTATATAAACACACACAACCCTAAATAAATACTATGGGAACCTCCGTCCCACTCACAACCAGCCCTAATCTAACCTTGTAATATCCGCCTCCTTTTTTCTTGTTATATATATAATCCTCAAATCTCAAAAAAAAACATAACCTTGTGTCCTCCGCCCAATGGATCTCAACTCTTTGTTGGTAAACTCAAACGCAGCAACCAACTTAAAAAAAATTATCCTTGTTTCCTCTGCCCAATTGATCTCAACTCTTATCACCTCGTCTAAAAACGAATATGATAAACCATTTACTCAAATTTGACAAGCACCAATTGATCTTTGAATAATTGAATCGATTCTCTGTTCAAACTAAAGAAGCCACGAGTCCAAGATGTTTCATTATTCAAGTCATCAAGATCTTAATAAGATAAGGTCTCGGGTAAGTACTTTGGTTTTATTTTTTGGGTTTTGGGATCGATGACAGTTTTTTTTGAATGACTGAGATCTTGTTGAGTCGAGGGTTGGGTGGGTTGTTTGGGAGTTGAGGGTGGGTATGAGTCTATAAGACTTGAGGGTGTTGGTCGTGTCAGTTGGTGTGTGAGTCGAATCAGTTTGGGTTGATGGTGTTAGACGAGGGTGTTTGTTTGACCGAGGGATGTTGGTGGAGAGAAGAGTTAGGTTAAGATCGAGTCTGATCTAGGGTATGTTTAGTCAGAGGGGCTGTTGAGGTTGGTTGTGGTCAAAAATGATTTCAGTCCAAGTTTGGAAAAAACAAACACCCATCGCAATGTTTGATATTTTCCATCGCAATACTCTTCATCGCAATATCTTATACTTACTCCATCGGAATATCAAACTCTTTAATATGCCATCGCAATCTCAACGATACTCATCATAGCAATGTTCAAAACACTTCCATCAGAATGTAGCGAAAAATTTTTGGCAGAGTTTCGTCTCAATGAACCTTAATCCCGTCGCAATCACGATCGCAAAGTGCAATCGCAACCCACGTCAGAATAAGGGTGTCGGAATAATTTGATCGCAATGTAGAACCTTATGGTTATTGCGATCGATGTACAAACCTGGGACGTTACGATCGGAATACGGATCGGAATAAGGCAACAATCTATCGGAATGTGACAAAAAAGGAATCCATCTGAATCACCATCTGAATGTGGGAAAAACTTTTCTGATACAAAACTTGGATAAGAAGGTGATAGTTGTGTAAACACCCATCCTTTTTACCACTTAATTACAATAATAACCGAGCCAAAACGTGTATTTTATGTCATTTATGTCGGAATTATGCGTGGTTTGTGTTTTTGTTGTGATTTAGGACGAAAAGGTGAAAAGTGGAGAAAACACGGGCATTCACGGGCTTTTATCGAAGAAAAAGACGAAAGACGAAGTCAAGAAATCAAGAGTGCAAAAAGAACGGAAGTCCAAGACCAATTCTGAAGATTTATCGAAGAAAAAGTCAAAAGAGGGAAGTTTACTAAAAGCCGAAGAACTCAAGTCTAATTTATTGAAGAATTACAAGACGGGTTTAAAGAAATCCCGAGACAAAGTCATTAAAGTCCAAAAGATTAAGAAGATTAAGGACTTAATGACGCAATTAAAGAAAGAAGAAAGAAGGGAGGAAGCTTCCTAAGCACCTCCCTAATCTCCCCTATAAATAGATTAGATTAGATTTCATTTTCTCTTGTTGGCTAAGTGTGACAATTAGTTTTCCACCATTTAATTACTTGTTCTTTAATTACATGTCATTTAAATACTTGTCTTGCACCTTAAATTCATTTAATTTCAAGTAAGTTTCCTTTTAATTCTTGTCAATCTTTACTTTTATTGTTCATCTCCTATCTACCTTTCTTGTTTGATCTTAATCTTCATGCTTTATTTTTTATGTTTATGTTCTTGATGTTTATTGATTTAATTAAGTGGGTTTTGATTATTTTGGTTATATTTGTTAGTTTGATTGTTTTGGATTGTTTGTTTATGATTAATAGATGTTTATTGATTAGTTTGATTTAATCTTGTGGTTGATTTTGTTTAGTTTTGATTAGATCCGTAGCTTTTTGTTTCTTCCTTGTTCTTCGCTTCATTCTGTTTCCCAGGATATTCCGAACCAAGCAAAGCCCAGTTCATTCCAAATCAAGGTGATCTTGTGATTGTTCCGAACAAGCAAATTATTCCGGATCAAAGTGATTCATTCGGAATATATTCCGAATCAAGACAAGAGTTTCGAATCAAAGAAGTTGATTCGGAATATTCCGAATCAAGCTTTTATTTCATTTATTCCGGATCAGCAACATTCCGGATCAACAATTGTTCCGAACCAAGGTATTCATTCGGAATAGTGAATATTCCGGATAAGTGACATATTCCGGATGAACCATTATTCCGAGTGAGCATTTTATTCCGGATCAAGGGTTTGGTAAATATTCCGAGTGAAGAAGAATCATTCCAAACGAAGGTGACATTCCGGATGTGTGATTATTTCGAACGAAGGATTATTCCGAGTGAGCTGTTTTCAGGTCCTTTTAAGTTTCTGTTTTTAATTCTTTAATTTTCAAGCTTTACTTTTCCCGCCTTTTTCCTTAGTCGCACTTTAAGTTTATTTGCCTTAGATTTATTTTAGCCTTGCCTTAGTTTTAAGTTTTAGTTGCGTTTTAAGTTTGCCTTAGATAGATTTAAGTTTGCGTTATTTACATTAATTGCCTTTTAATTTTCGTCACGCTTTTAAATTCTCGTTATTTGTTTTAAATTAGATTTAGATTTAAATTAACGTCATTTTCATTTACGTCTCGCACATTTTATTTTACTACTACGACACAACTATTTGTTTCACCAACAATTAAGTCGTACTTTGAACTGGAAATCAATTCGTTATGATACCGAGAAACGAACTTTTCAACCTAGAAAAATCCTTGCATTTAATTTTAGTTGACCTGGTTTACTTTTAAGTTTGCCTTTTTATTTCTCGTCACGTTTTTAATTTCTCGTCATTAATTTCCCGTCAAGTCTTTATCTTTCATTATTTCTTTTTACCGTCTTTACTTTATTTTTATTTGTTTCAAGTCTTTACTTTTAATTAGTGTAGACAACGCCAACCATTCTATTTCTTTTCCACCAAGAACAACTGAGTCGCACTTTGAACTGGAAATCAATTCGAGAAGATACCGAGAAACGAACTTTTTTTTAACTGAGCAAAATCTCTTTATTAAAATGGCGCCGCTGCCGGCTCTTTTCGTAAAGATTAACGGTTTTCTGTGAGAGACGCGTTGCTTTTTGGGATCCGTTCACTTGTCAGCGTTATTTTTCTTGCTTAAAAATTTCACAAAAAACCATAAAAATTAAAAATTGTTAAAAATCCATAAAAATTAAAATTTTTCAAAAATCCAAAAAGATTTTATTTTTATTGTAACACCCCATTTTGATAATGGAATGTCACGCGTAATTATGGCGTGTCATCAAAGCATACAAGGATAAATGTATAAAACATTACATGACCATAGGGATAACCGGAATCAAACATCGGTTCCCAAAGATAAGCCCAAAACATAATAAAGCAAAAGAAATGAATGAAAGACTACACAAGCATAAATATATAAAGGCAAAAGGAAAAGAAGTCTCTAGCAGCTTCCATCCGATGCACGTCCTCCAAATGCTCGAGTCTTTCCTAGGGTACCTGCCGTTTTGGGACATGGAAAGGAAAGTAACGGCTGAGCAAAACGCTCAGTGCACGGATATAGACATAGTATGAATGACTAAGCATAATAAAGACTTAATAGCAGCGGAAATGTATAAGTCCTGGAAAACCTGGAACATGTTCATAAAACTGGTTTTATAGTTTGAAAAGCCTTATGTTTATCTTATGAAAACTGTTTAACATATTTTACCATTAGCCAATATAGGTCATGAAAATCCACCGTGCATGAATACTTGGAGGGGTGACCTCATCATACAAATTAGAGGGGCTGCCTCTAATTTAATATACTGGTTTTTGGGTAGGAGGGATCAGCTCCTTGTGAAGGATGCAAGGCACACACCACATTCACCATGTAATCCTGAATAAAAACATGTAACTAGGATGCACCCATACGCCCCACATGATAAGTATAATAAATGGCCAAAAGCTGAAGGGACGCCACGAGCAATCACTCCGCCGTGGTGAAGTCATAACATCAGTGCCTCTAATGTTATGGTTATGGTACCTCCATAACTAGGTGAAACTGGTCATGCATGTATATGGCTATAGGTAATCTTAATTAAACATAAGCAATCAAACTCATAACTTATACTACGGGAAAATAGTTGGCTACATACGGGGAATCTTAATAAGGAAAGAATGTCCATACTGAAAGGACGGGAATCCGTACCTTATGTCCAGTGAACGAGAAAGACGAACTGAGAGGAATGCTACTCCGAATCACTAGTGCTACATAAATACATACATGAATAAGTATCTGCTTACTAAATACATAGCTGGTTTTATGTCATGTCTTAGCTTATTTTATGTATTCTTACTATGTTTTACTGTTTAAAGCCTTAAACTGTATTAAATCTTATATTCTGCTTAATCTGATTAAGTATTTCTGGTATTTCATGTGTTATTATACTTACTGTGTAATAATAAGTAACTTTCCAAAAATAGCAGGTTTCCTAAAATAGAAAGTTTCCAAAAATAGAAAGTTTCCAAAAATAGAAAGTTACCAAAAATAGAAAGTTTCCAAAAATAGAAAGTTTCCAAAAATAGAAAGTTTCCAAAAATAGAAAGTTTCCAAAAATACAAAGTTTCCAAAAATAGAAAGTTTCCAAAAATAGATTTACTGCTTAAAATAGATAAGTTTCTAAAAATAGAAAGTTTCCATAAATAGATTAGCTGCCTTAATTAAATAAGTTTCCATAAATAGATTAGCTGCCTGAAATAAATAAGTTTCTAAAAATAATTGGTTTCCATAAATAGATTAGCTGCCTTATTTAATTAAGTTTCTAAAAATAGAAGGTTTCCATAATTAGAAATAAGCTGGTTAAATAAGCTAAATATATAAGCCTAAGTGTTTTCATGATTATTTCTAAGTCATATGATATAATGTATAGTTTAATAATTATTTCATGTAATTTAATTAAATAGGTTATAATATTTAATTAAAGTATAACATGTTTTTAATTGAATAAGTTAAATACTTAGGTTAAAATATGTATTATTGTATATTAATAATATAACCTAAGTCATGTTAATTAATTAATTATATCCATGGTTTTAAAATAATTAATTAATCATAAGTCTTAAATATATAATTACTTAGGTTAAAATAATTTCATGTTCATTAATAATTAAATAACCTAAGTCATGTTATTAAATTAATCACATCTTCTATTAATTTAATTTTAACATAAGTTCATAACATAAAAAAAACTAACATAAACCATGAACGGATCTAGGCTAGAAAACATGAACCGGACATGAATCGACAACGTACCCCGAACCAACTCGGGGTACCCCGTGTTTCCTTGCTGCCGTGGGACCCACACGCACCAACCAAGACCATATGGTCTTGGTGGTGGTCGGCTTGGCAAACCGAAACCCCCTCGAGGTCGGTTGCAGCCTGCGGCCAAAACAAAACACCCCTTAAAACAACCCTTTGATTTAATTAATCACCAAAACATGTTAGATCTATGATTAATTATTATGTTTTTATAAAAACATCACATGTTCATAATTAATAAAAAGATTTAATTAAAAGAAAAGGTTTAAAAAGGTTTTACCGAATTCGTGGATCAAGAGAACGAAGAACAAACACGATCAATCACCAATTCTTCAAGATCAAAGATCAACAAATCACCTTGTATGGTGATTTATGGGTGGTGGCACAAAGGAGAAGGAGAGGAGGGTTTTTAGGTTTTTGCTAAAAATCTTCTGTAAGTTGTAAATGCGTAGTGAAAATCCCTTAAACCCCTTTTAGTAAAATTTGATGGGCTAAGCCCATCCTCCCTCCCTATTTCATGGTAATGGGGCCCACAAGGGGTAACCCGAATGTTTTTCCGTGTCTAAAATATTGGTGTGTTCTCGTGTGTTCTCGTGTGTTCTCGTGTTCGTGTTTTACGTGTTTTAATTAGTTATCGATCGTGACTTAATATATTTATTCGTGTTCGTAATAAATATATATACGTAACTAATATTAGCCCGTGATTTAATTACGTTCATGATTTCATGATCGCATGTTCGTGATTAATTATTGTTAAATAATTATTACGTGCTCGTGCGTAGTAAATACTTATCGTGTTCTAACACGTACGTAATACGTAAAATCCTAACACGTAATCGTAATCATGCTATATTAGGAAAGTTTACATCTAGTACGTACGATCTTAAGGGTACTATTCATGGTAAAAGCATGCGGGTTTTACAACTCTTCCCCCCTAAAAAGAATAATTCGTCCCCGAATTATAGATAACGTAACTGAAAGAGAAACATACCCGAATCAAACTGAGAGGGTATGTAAGATAAGTTAATGTGCAGGTGACCTGGCAGAAAGAACACGGAACGTGACATGTCTAAAAAGGACATGGAACGTGAAGTGGCTGAAAGGACATATCTAATTTATAAGAGAAAACAGATAAGAAGTCCGGATGAACTTGTCCGTTTCCAAGTGGCTTCCCTCTTGGAACGGTTCCTTTATAAGATCTTGACACGAATGATAAGTCTTGGTCCTCCTGACCTTGACTTGGAATACGAAGAAGTTCTTGGTTATCAACGTAAGGTAGATCCCCTAAATTCGATCGAGGGAATAAGAATTAACGTGTAAGAGTAACTGAAAAATTATGGTGCAAAACAATCCAACTTAACTGTTAGCTAAAAACGATGCGCGAGACATAAAGAAACGTAGTACGTGAAAAATTTTGAACGTGATACGTGAAGAATTTTGAACGTGCTACGTGGAGATATGGCGAGTGTAGTATGAGTAAACATATCGTGATCCCAGATACGTGTAACATATCTTGATCATGATATGAGGAACGTGGAATGAACATGACATGTGAAACATATCGTGATCATAGCATATAATGACGGTAACGACAAACGCTAGAAGGTGAGACATAGATTATGACGAGAAACGTCTATCTGAGGATAGGCAGTTATACTAAACTTGGGTCTGGTCTCTCAAGTTCTTGCAAACATCCTAGAATGAGAAGAAAATGAACGTAAAATCGTAAGCCAAAATACGATCATGAACGTGAATAGTGTCATGAACGCGAGCGCGAAAGCAAGTCGTGGAATCAGTATGAAGACGTGAAGTAATTTTAGGAGTACAATTGCGAATCTTTGTCTGACCCGATAGCTGAGGGATTACCAAGTGATCGGATGAGCCTTGGCGTGGAATGTGTCTGATCAATCCGTTGATTCTGAAATCCGTACGGATGTAAGGACTTTGCAGACTTGATCAAACTGTTGGCAATAAACACAGATAGCATCTTGCTTTTTTTGAGCTTGCTTTAATCTGGTAACCAAAATCCGTGGAGATCTTGTCCCATTTCAATTCACAAGTTCAGATGATGAAAACATCCCAGTCTGTTGGTGTCCTATCCTAGCCTGTTTGTATGACAGGTATAAAGATATGAACGTAACTGTATCTTGCTTCATCAAACTTGATACATAGGAGTTTGCGAAACCCTGAGTCTCTAAATCTAGACTTCTCCCAGCGTAGGATTTCCTAGAACACCTAATGTAGTGTAGGGTTCTCTCCTTTACGCATAAGCTGAGTCATGGTAAGATTAACCATGCAAATCCATGTGATCCAGCGTGTCACTGTAATCAAACAGAATTGATATTGGAAAAATTTCCAGGGTGAAATTTCTCTTGTCATAGAATTTGCAACATAGTGCAGATATGGTCTTCCTGTTCTTCGTCTAGGCTTAAAGGAAATCAGGTTATCCTCAATGAAAACACTAATGAATTTGCTTATGAGTTCATGGAAACTCAATTTATTAAGTCCATAATGCTGTTGGAGCATTGATGAGACTAATTCAAAATCATAAATCTAGCATGACCGAGTCGTGCACGAATAGCAGTCACGGACATGTCCTGCTTTTTCACTCGTCACTGTTGGCAGCATGATCATGAGTTCGATCTTGGGAAAGTGATTAACACTATACGGTTGATTGGACATGTCGTCAATACGTGGAGGAGAATAACGGTCACGAATGGTGATTTGTTTAAGTCGACGGTAATCGACACATAATCTCATGGTACCATCCTTCTCCTCGTAGATTCTTCTGGAATGTATGGGAAGACTTTGGAATAATCAACTGGTTATGCGTAAAAGGACTTAAGTGGTCGTGTCTTACTGACAGCTAGAAAATTTTAGCGACCATGGCTAACAACTCACATGCTTGTAAGCATAGATAATTTGTACAGATTTTCTCGAGGGAAAATCAAGCTGAATGTATTCAGGAGCCTGATAATTACTGTACATAATTATGAATTGTAGCATGGTGTGCTGTTCATAGTACATAATTAGGATAAAATTCATCTCGTGTCTGTCCGAGGAAATGCGTTAGCAACTTGGATCTCATCATTAAGCTAAAGGAAAACCTTCGTATACTTGGGAATACGAAAGGCGTCCTTCATGGTCATTTATGGTTACAAGAATGAAAGTGACATCGGCAACATGACAGTTCTTACTGATGCGCCGGTAATTGTATTGAAATTCTTGTGGCCTGATTAATACATGGCACAACAAAATGGATATACCCTTGGAGGGTGCCCTGAATTTCTTAGAAATGTTCCATAGTTGGACGTGAGTCATGTGTCTTGACTCGTTTCTTGTAACTATAAGCATGACATATGTCTTGACTGGTGCCTTGACATGTGTCTTCAGGAGGTATACGTGAGACATGTGTCTTGACTGATGTCTTGACATGTGTCTTCAGAAAGTATACGTGAGACATGTGTCTTGACTGATGTCTTGACATGTGTCTCGAGATGTGAAACAAACATAACCACAATATAAGGTTATTATGCCAGAATTGGCGGATCGGTTGGACTACTAATCATTGTATTTCTGGTCACGTCCGTGGCCAGAGTTTCGGTTGCGATTTCTAGGATAGTTGCTGTCATAGTAGTGGTTACTATCGTCCTGTCTGTCAGTTCCATGATGGTCATTCTCATGACCGTGATTCATGTAACTATTCAGCTGAGTGGCCGGCTGGTACCGGTTGCACTCATATGGCTGAAATGACAGCCGAATGACGTATGACATGTAACTAAGAATTTAGGGACAATGATTGATGGGAATCGTCTGATGGTGAAGCATCTTCTCGTCCAATTGCTTTGCTCCGACGCCTTTGTCTTCGTCTAGTAGGATCTTCAGGTTGTGAACAGCATCCGCATCTCGTAGCATCTCCGAACGTCAGCAGCATCAACCTTAGTAACATCTCCAAGTTATGAGCGGCATCAGAATATCAGCAACATAAAATACGCCTGAGGTGATTCAGAATCGACTAGCGAATACTCGTGAAGTATTGCAAGTGGAATATACATGGATCAAGGTACGTGTAATACACATGAAATACGGTACGTGGAGTACACGTGGAATGCACATGAAATGATCGGTATGGGGTCGATCATTTATCATGATCTAAAGAAAGTATATTAGTTAAACGGTTAGGAAAACCATCATGATAACCTGGCAATGCCAGTATATACCTCATTCTGGTTGCATAGAGAAACGCTAAAGTGTGGTTACACCATATTCAACGATGATTTGCCTGACAGCATGATCAATGAAAACCAACCATGACTATCATGAAAGCAGAATTAAATGAAATCCAACAATGTCTTGCAGGACAACGTAAATGACGAAAGAGGCGTAAAACATAATCAACATGAAGACGGAATTATCATGAAGAAACATGAAACCATCTATCACGAAGAAGTGTATAACATAATCAGCATGAAACTGAAGTTAACCATGACAGTATGAAAACATACTTGACATAAAAACATAATAACTTATGAGGGAACATAAAAAAATTTATGCCAATTTAAATAACGAGAAAAATTTTATGCATGAAAAACAGTGCATGAATGCGTATTGTAGTTTATAAAACCTTTATATGTGCGAGGGAACGCCTATGGGTCGGTTCCAAAACAAAAGACATGGCGAGGGGACGCCTATGGGTCGGTCCCAAAATTAAAAGTTTCGATAAAAGCACATGCGACTAAATAGGGCCAGTCATGTACCAACCATTACTTAGTCATAATCCCTGCAACAATGATACATGAAACATAAATAAATGAAACTCATATGTCAAAACTTATCAGAAAAATTTTTATGTGACTAATTATGAACTACTGGGGTTCAGTCCACATAGCCACAGTTCACGAGGAACATTATGCATGGAACAATGACACATAACTAAATATGAATGACGGTTGTCCATCCATATTAGCAAAACAGTATTGATGAAAACATCAAGGTTAAAACCTCAAGGTGCTGAAAACATCATGGTTAAAACAACAATGCGCTGAAAACATCAATACGTAAAATAACAGACGTTGGCTTAGGAAGCACCTGGTGACTACCCACTAGTCACAGGTCGAGTTTTAGATCCTACAGGTCGAAGCCTTGGCTCTGATACCATAATTGTAACACCCTATTTTGATAATGGAATGTCACGCGTAATTATGGCGTGTCATCAAAGCATACAAGGATAAATGTATAAAACATTACATGACCATAGGGATAACCGTAATCAAACATCGGTTCCCAAACATAAGCCCAAAACATAATAAAGCAAAAGAAATAAATGAAAGACTACACAAGCATAAATATATGAAGGCAAAAGGAAAAGAAGTCTCTAGCAGCTTCCATCTGATGCACGTCCTCCAAATGCTCGAGTCTTTCCTAGGGTACCTGCCGTTTTGGGACATGGAAAGGAAAGTAACGGCTGAGCAAAATGCTCAGTGCACGGATATAGACATAGTATGAATGACTAAGCATAATAAAGACTTAATAGCAGCGGAAATGTATAAGTCCTGGAAAACCTGGAACATGTTCATAAAACTGGTTTTATAGTTTGAAAAGCCTTATGTTTATCTTATGAAAACTGTTTAACATATTTTACCATTAGCCAATATAGGTCATGAAAATTCACCGTGCATGAATACATGGAGGGGTGACCTCATCATGCAAATTAGAGGGGCTGCCTCTAATTTAATATACTGGTTTTTGGGTAGGAGGGATCAGCTCCTTGTGAAGGATGCAAGGCACACACCACATTCACCATGTAATCCTGAATAAAAACATGTAACTAGGATGCACCCATACGCCCCACATGATAAATATAATAAATGGCCAAAAGCTGAAGGGAGCCACGAGCAATCACTCCGCCGTGGTGAAGTCATAACATCAGTGCCTCTAATGTTATGGTTATGGTATCTCCATAACTAGGTGAAACTGGTCATGCATGTATATGGCTATAGGTAATCTTAATTAAACATAAGCAATCAAACTCATAACTTATACTACGGGAAAACAGTTGGCTGCATACGGGGAATCCTAATAAGGAAAAAATATCCATACTGAAAGGACGAGAATCCGTACCTTATGTCCAGTGAACGAGAAAGACGAACTGAGAGGAATCCTACTCCGAATCACTAGTGCTACATAAATACATACATGAATAAGTATCTGTTTACTAAATACATAGCTGGTTTTATGTCATGTCTTAGCTTCATTTATGTGTTCTTACTATGTTTTACTGTTTAAAGCCTTAAATTGTATTAAATCTTATATTCTGCTTAATCTGATTAAGTATTTCTGGTATTTCATGTGTTATTATACTTACTGTGTAATAATAAGTAACTTTCCAAAAATAGCAGGTTTCCTAAAATAGAAAGTTTCCAAAAATAGAAAGTTTCCAAAAATAGAAAGTTACCAAAAATAGAAAGTTTCCAAAAATAGAAAGTTTCCAAAAATAGAAAGTTTCCAAAAATAGAAAGTTTCCAAAAATAGAAAGTTTCCAAAAATAGAAAGTTTCCAAAAATAGATTTACTGCTTAAAATAGATAAGTTTCTAAAAATAGAAAGTTTCCATAAATAGACAAGCTGCCTTAATTAAATAAGTTTCAAAAAATAGTTGGTTTCCATAAATAGATTAGCTGCCTTATTTAATTAAGTTTCTAAAAATAGAAGGTTTCCATAATTAGAAATAAGCTGGTTAAATAAGCTAAATATATAAGCCTAAGTGTTTTCATGATTATTTCTAAGTCATATGATATAATGTATAGTTTAATAATTATTTCATGTAATTTAATTAAACTATAGGTTATAATATTTAATTAAAGTATAACATGTTTTTAATTAAATAAGTTAAATACTTAGGTTAAAATATGTATTATTATATATTAATAATATAACCTAAGTCATGTTAATTAATTAATTATATCCATGGTTTTAAAATAATTAATTAATCATAAGTCTTAAATATATAATTACTTAGGTTAAAATAATTTCATGTTCATTAATAATTAAATAACCTAAGTCATGTTATTAAATTAATCACATCTTTTATTAATTTAATTTTAACATAAGTTCATAACATAAAAAAAAACTAACATAAACCATGAACCGGATCTAGGCTAGAAAACATGAACCGGACATGAATCGACACCGTACCCCGAACCAACTCGGGGTACCCCGTTTTTCCTTGCTGCCGTGGGACCCACACGCACCAACCAAGACCATATGGTCTTGGTGGTGGTCGGCTTGGCAAACCGAAACCCCCTCGGGGTCGGTTGCAGCCTGCGGCCAAAACAAAACACCCCTTAAAACAACCCTTTGATTTAATAATCACCAAAACATGTTAGATCTATGATTAATTATTATGTTTTTATAAAAACATCACATGTTCATAATTAATAAAAAGATTTAATTAAAAGAAAAGGTTTAAAAAGGTTTTACCGAATTCGTGGATCAAGAGAACGAAGAACAAACACGATCAATCACCAATTCTTCAAGATCAAAGATCAACAAATCACCTTGTATGGTGATTTATGGGTGGCGGCACAAAGGAGAAGGAGATGAGGGTTTTTAGGTTTTTGCTAAAAATCTTCTGTAAGTTGTAAATGAGTAGTGAAAATCTCTTAAACCCCTTTTAGTAAAATTTGATGGGCTAAGCCCATCCTCCCTCCCTATTTCGTGGTAATGGGGCCCACAAGAGGTAACCCGAATGTTTTTCCGTGTCTAAAATATTGGTGTGTTCTCGTGTGTTCTCGTGTTCGTGTTTTACGTGTTTTAATTAGTTATCGATCGTGACTTAATATATTTATTTGTGTTCGTAATAAATATATATACGTAACTAATATTAGCCCGTGATTTAATTACGTTCATGATTTCATGATCGCATGTTCGTGATTAATTATTGTTAAATAATTATTACGTGCTCGTGCGTAGTAAATACTTATCGTGTTCTAACACGTACGTAATACGTAAAATCCTAACACGTAATCGTAATCATGCTATATTAGGAAAGTTTAAATCTAGTACGTACGATCTTAAGGGTACTATTCATGGTAAAAGCATACGGGTTTTACATTTATTGTGTATATATATTGTCTTTGCGTTTGGTATTATTTTCTTTTGCCTTTGTAGGTGTATGCGTACTAGATCTTCTAATTATCAAGAGCCCAAGACTCGAGAAGATTTAGCTATGGCAGGTGTTAACAACAACAATAATCCACCGCACCTCAACAATAACAACAACAATGTTCTTCCACAGCCTGATCTTCGGACAATGGAGGAGCTTTGTCAACCCACCATGTTTGGACGAGGAGGACCGATTGCGCCGATGCAAATCACGGCTCCGGAGTTTTCGTTGAAGCACCACATGATTCAGCAAGTGCAAACAAATCCTTTCCGCGGAATGCCTGATGATGATGCCAACAAACACCTCGACAAGTTCATTACTATCACTCAAAGCATGAAGTTGCCCGGTGCCACAATGGATGTTCTTCGCCTTCAACTCTTCCCACATACTTTACCACACTACGCCGAGAAATGGTTTGATCGTCTCCCGAAGAATTCTATTCATACTTGGGATGACATGACTCAACGCTTTTTGTCGCGCTACTTTCCACCATCCATGGTCACGAGCCTTCGCAATCAAATCAGCGGGTTCATGCAAGAACCCGATGAATCTCTCTTTGATGCTTGGGAAAGATATAATGTCTTGATTGATCGTTGTCCAAACCACAACATGCTCCCTGTGACCTTAATTGATACTTTCTACAACGGTTTGACTTTTCGAGATCGTGATACGATTAATGCAGCCGCCGGTGACACATTTATGAAAAGGAGACCCGAGGAGTGTAGAGAGCTTATTGAAAACATGACTACTCATCATAAAAACTGGGATTCCTCCGCTTCTTCAAGGAACAACCCGAGAGTCAATGTTTCTTTTACTTCAGCAAACCCCGACATGACCGAATTCACCCGCATGATGACCGAAATGAACAAAAATATCTTGCTTCTCGCTACAAACCAACAACAACAAGTTAAAGCGGTTGCCAATCCTTGTGAGACATGCGGCGGTCCACACTCATACACTGATTGTCCTTCTACTCAAGGAAATCCAGAAAATGTGTATGCAGCTTATGGTAATTATTCACCGGAGAATTACCAAGCCCGACCTCAAGGGGATAGAAATTTGCTGAGTTATCGGTCAAACGACTACCTTTCACCCGGTTTTTCTCCTCAAAACCAAAACCTTAACAACAACTACAATAGAAGCAACCAAATCCCACCAAGAGCTTCTAATCCTTATCACCCACCCGCTCAACAAGCCCAACCCATCAATCAAGATGTTGAAGCTTTAGTGAGAACCCAAGGAGAGCAAATCAAGAATCTGTAGAGCCAAATTATCAATTTGAAAGGGGATATCACCAAGCAAGGGAATGACATTAGATTCGAGCTTCGAGATAATATACAATCCTCCTTCAGCAATCAAACGAATGATTTGAAGAATATGTTGGCTAGTTTCTTGCCCACAACTCAACCTTCTACTTCGAGTTCTCTACCTTCAAACACCGTCACCAATCCGCGAGCGAATGTGAGTGCTATTACTACCCGTAGTGGAGTCACCATAGTAGGACCACCTATCCCGCCCCCATCATCTACACCTCCTCCACCACCATTTATCCCTACTCCTCCCACACCTAGTATTAGTACACCATTACCGTCTCCGCCTCATCATGACGATGTACCCAAGAAGAACCCTTCAACATCTCACCCTTCAACATCTCACCCTTCAACATCTCAACCTTCACCTGCTACACCTCCACCACCCAACCCCAGCATTCCTTACCCTTCTCGCTTGGGCAAGGCCAAAATGCACACCAAGGATGACATTCAAGTGTCGAATTATTTGAAGATGATCTCTCAAATGAATTTCAACATTAGCCTTGTTGAAGCACTTGTCCACATGCCGAAATTTGTCAAAGCATTCAAGGAATTGCTTAACAAGAAGGAGAAGCTGATTGAGCTCGCCAACACACGCTTAAATGAAAACTGTTCTGCATTTATTCTTAAAGAACTTCCGGAAAAACTTGGAGATCCCGATCGTTTTGTGTTGCCTTGCATTTTTAACAAACTGAAGAATTTACTGCCCTAGCTGATCTCGGGGCCAATATAAATTTGATGCCTTTAAGTGTTTGGACAGCACTATCATTACCCGACCTTACTCCGACAAAGATGACTCTTGAGCTTGAAAATCGCACTCTTGCTTACCCCGTTGGTATTGCCGAAGATGTGTTCATTAAAGTTGGCACCTTCACTTTTCCGGTCGACTTTGTGGTTGTTGATTATGAAATGGACCCTCGTATTCCTTTAATACTTGGTCGGCCATTCTTGAGAACCGGACGAGCTTTAGTTGATGTTGCCGAAGGTGAATTAATTTTAAGAGTCGGGGATGATGCACAAGTTTTTAAAATGGGGAAGCTTACAAGCAAATCCTATGGACGAGAATCTGCGAATATGATTAATGTGATCGATGATTTTGTCATCTACAACAATCCTCTATTCGAGTCTTGCATTGATAATCCACTTTTTCAAGATGATGTGGATGATTCTCTCTCCAATTTGGAACCTTCACCCATTTATGATTCTCCACCGATCTTTGATGCTTATGATGATGATTCTAGCTCAGATTCGGATGATTATGATGACCTTACTTCCGAGTATCCCAACATGCCCACGTATGATGATTTCGATGAGGCCGATACTCTTTCGAGTGATTCTTCTCATGATGAAGATCCTCCGCCATCACTAAATCCTACTTTGAATGATTACTCATTTGAGGAAGACTTCTCTACTTTTCTTAATACTTACTTCCCTCATGAGAGTGATGCTCCTCCTTTAGACTTTGATGATTATGGTCTTGATCCTACTTTAGATTTGAAGAAAATTCTTTCAAAGGAGAAGCAACCAGACGACACCAACATCCGCAGCACGTATGATTTAACACCTCTTTGTCCACCATCTGAGGACGAGGTTGTGCATTTTCTTCGCGGATCTTCTTCACATTCTGCTGAGCCTGAGTGCTATTTTCCCCTAAAGGAAAAGGTGTTCGACCCCGGTATCGATATTCTTCAGCCATCTCAGTATCCGTCTGATGAAATAAAACGAAAGATTTTTGGACCTATTGAAGATATGCTTGCACCTCACCATACTTGCTCCCACCGTGCTCCATCTTTGCTTATGGGAACCTTGCCTACTCTTCTCTGGCTTGCCTTGTTCGCCTTAAGCTTGTACTTTTTGATGGACGAAAACTATGTCTTTGATCCCGGTGGATATGTTTCATGCTTCTTCCTATGCTAATCAAGGTCGAGTCAGGCTCACGACTCGGTTAACAAAATCAAGCGCTTCTTGGGAGGCAACCCATGTATCTATCTTTTAGCTTTCTTTATCCTAAGTGTAGGGGAGACCCGTTGGTGTTTGCTATTTCCTCTCTTCTCATATTCAGGCATTCGAGCGCTCAATGATCCACTCTTGATGATTTTTGACGACCCGTGATTCCGTGTTTCCGTCTTCCCGGTTCTATCCTAAACTCTTTTCGATTCACTATTTTATATTTTCTAATATTAAAATAGGAATCTCGTTAGTTGTCTTTTCCTTAGCAAGATTTAAACAAAGTGCACAATGTCCTAAGTGTAGGGGAGTTTACTCCCACATGCTTAAACATTGAGGACAATGTTTATATTAAGTGTAGGGGGACTTCTATCGAAGTTAAGTGCCTTTTCCTTGTATTTGTCCTCATTTTAACCGGAAAATCAATTTTTCGACATTTTTCAAAATTTTTGATCTATTTTGGCCTATTAGTTTTTACCTTTGTATAGTTATTTTCTTTCCTTATTAGAATAAATTTTTAATAAAGTGGTTTTAATTTTCAAACGTTGTGAATCTTTTGACTCAACCCGAGTTTACTTATCTAAGTTTACTCTAGCTAGTATCCTTAACGTGTTTAAGTCAAGTTTTGCTAGGCTTTTATATAGGGAGCTATAAAACGCGAAAGTCTTAACTCTCACGGGTTAAGAACAAGAACTTTTCGCAAGTTCCTATAACTGATCCTAGAGAGTCGTTTATCAAGGGAACTTTAAAATGCGATTTCTAACTTGAAAAAGTCTAAGAATTTGCAAGATCCTATAGGCGACTCGAAAACCAAAACTTTGATTTAATAGGCTAAGCATCCACGAGTCTCATTACTTGAGATTTTAAATTGTGGAGAACGAGAGATGATAGAGTCAATTATAAGTTTGGTATTCTTTCGTGAATATATGTGAGTTAATTATGAGCCTATTCTCCCATCATTTGCTAATAAATTTATCTGCAATAAATAAGGTTGTACGAATTGAAAAGTTACTTAGCTTCTAGCCCAAGATCGTTTAAAAGTTGCTCGGTATGGATTAGAGTTCATAGCCAAGGCATAACTTATTGAAGCGGGATGCGAAGATTGGCGAGTCCGAAAAGGCCCTAACAAGGCATGAGGGCTATATTTTGTTGCTAAAGATCCCAAGTGATGTGAAGAATCATTTATCAAAGATCAATATGAAGGATCGAGACACACGACGAAAAGCAAAAACTCCCCAAAAGTCATGGAGAAGTCTATCCGAAAAGGCCCTAACAAGGTATGAGGATAAATAGATCCAAGTCCTAAAAGGAGACGGATCGTTGTATATCAAAGTCCAAAATAAAGATTGGAGAAAAATGAAGAAGTCGTGGTCCAAGTATGAAGAATCTCTCAAAACTTCAAGTGAAGAAATTCCTATTATGAAGAGAAGACCACTATTTCATGAACGTCTCTCAAGATTTGAAGTATGAAGTCGCTGCCAAATATAGGTCCGAGAAAGGTCTCAAATCGCGAAGCGAGTTATGCCAAGATATGAACTTTATGAGGTCCCGAGAAGCAGTTTTAAAAGATTTTGTCCTTTAGCTAACTATTGATTAAATCGTCCCACTTTATTTTCAGCCTATTAACTATCGAAATAAGTCAACAATGCATCCTCGTGATCATTCAAGACAATAATAAAATATAAGAGATACACCTAGGAATAAGGGAGTCTAAGTGAATAATTGGCCCACATGAGTTCATGTTAGTTTGCTAACTTATAATAACAATGATCTCGTTTTTAAGCTTGGTTTGGAGAACGTGAAAACTTGAGGATGATGATCATTCATGACATTTTCAAAACCCGAAGGTATGTTTTTGATTTCTTTACTTTGAATGTTTATAATTTTCTATCTCTTTAATAAAGGCCAATATGGATTGATTATGATGAAAAGTGTAATCGTGCTTTGTAACTAATGCATTGCATGAGGACATTGCAATGGTCAAGTGTAGGGGATTTGATAGGTGTGTAAACACCCATCCTTTTTACCACTTAATTACAATAATAACCGAGCCAAAACGTGTATTTTATGTCATTTATGTCGGAATTATGCGTGGTTTGTGTTTTTGTTGTGATTTAGGACGAAAAGGTGAAAAGTGGAGAAAACACGGGCATTCACGGGCTTTTATCAAAGAAAAAGACGAAAGACGAAGTCAAGAAATCAAGAGTGCAAAAAGAACGGAAGTCCAAGACCAATTCTGAAGATTTATCGAAGAAAAAGTCAAAAGACGGAAGTTTACTAAAAGCCGAAGAACTCAAGTCTAATTTATTGAAGAATTACAAGACGAGTTTAAAGAAATCCCGAGACAAAGTTAATAACTAGGTTTTTATCAGGTTAAAAAGATTCGTTTTAAGTATGTCTAATCGAATTGATCTTAGCTCTCTATGTGTGACTTCGTTTTATTTTGGTGTAGACAAAGTTGTGTCGTTGTAGTATTTTAAAATTAAAAGGTGCAAAACAATTAAAGTAAAGGTGCTCTTAAAGTAAATCTAAGTCTAATTAAAGTAAAGTGCAAGTATTTAAAAATGTGACTTAAATTAAGGGGCACTAAAGTAAATGACGTAAACTTAAATCTATCTAAGGCAAACTTAAAGTGCGACTAAAACTAAGGCAAGTCTAAAATAAAACTAAGGCAAATAATCTTAAAGAGCAATTAAATAAAAGGCAAGAAAAATAAGGTTTGAAAATAAAAATCAAAGACAAAAGCTAATAAGAACCTGAATACAGCTCATTCGGAATAAACCTTCGTTTGGAATAATCACTCGTCCTAAATGTCACCTTTGGTTGAAATGATTCTTCTTCACTTGGAATATTACCAAAATCCTTGATCCGGAACAAATTGGTCTGAATATGTCACTTATCCAAAACAATGCTTCGTTCGGAACTTACTGATTCGGAACTTGTAAAATCTGCCTTGATTCGGAAGTATTAGGTCACCCCTTGATTCGGAAGTTTCCGAATGAAGCTCCTTGATTCGGAAGTTTAGAACTTCCGAATGAACCTTTCTTGAGTCGGAAGATTACCCTTGATCCAGAACTTTTGGAAGTTCCGAATGAACAACCTTGACTCGGAAGTTTTTGACTTCCGAATGAACAGCCTTGATTCGGAACTTTGGTCCTTGATTCGGAACTTTGAGTTGATTCGGAACTTTTGAAAAGTTCCGGATGAAACCCTTGGTTCGGAACTTTGGAGTTCCGAATGAGTATGTTTGGTTCGGAAGTTTTGGCTTCGTTCGGAACTTTGAAAGTTCCGAATGAACAGGTTTGGCTCGGAAGTTTTTCTAATCCCAAATCTTCCGGATGAAGCCTTGATTCGGAACTTTAGAAGTTCCGAATGAACACTTTCCTCCTTCTTGGTTCGGAACTATTCCTGGAAAGATCAGAAACAAGCAAACACTCCCGAAGAACAAGGAGAACAGTAGCAGCAGATATAATCACAAAATAACCAAAATCAAACACACGGATAATTATAAATAGTAACGAATCAACAAATAAGCATCAACAAACAATTAAAAACATGAAATCAAACAACTTTAACCACAATAATCAAAAACCACTTGGATCAAAATAAAAGCATAAACATAAACATAACATAAACACATGAATCAAAGAATAAGAAAGGTAGATAAGAGATTGACAAGATAAAATAAAGATTTGACAAGAATTAAAATGAAAACTTACTTGGAATTAAATGGTAATTAAGGTGCATAACATGAATTAAAATTGACAAATAATGTAAATGACAAGTATTTAAATGGTGGAAGGTCTAATTGTCACCATTAGCCAACAAAAGTAAAAAATGACTAATACTAAACTATTTATAGGGGAGGATTAAGGAAGCTTCCTCCCCTCTTTCCTTTTCTCTTAATTGCATAATTAAGTCCCTCCTTCTTTTAATCTTCATTAATTGCGTACTTAGTCCTTTTCTTCTAATCTTCTTTAATCTTGGACTTAAGGGACTTTTGACTTCGGGATTTCTTTTGAACTCGTCTTTAAATTCTTCAATAAAATAGACTTGAATTCTTCGGCTTTTGATAAACTTCCGTCTTTTGACTTTTTCTTCGATAAATCTTCAGAATTGGTCGTGGACTTCCGTTCTTTTTGCACTCTTGACTTCTTGACTTCGTCTTTCATCCTTTTCTTCGATAAAAGTCCGTAAATGCCCGTGAATGTCCGTGTTTTCTCCACTTTTCACCTTTTCATCCTAAATCACAACAAAAACATAAACCACGCATAATTCCGACATAAAAGACATAAAATACACGTTTTGGTCCGGTTGTTATTGTAATTAAGTGGTAGAAAAGATGGGTGTTTACACACCTATCAAAAGTCATTAAAGTCCAAAAGATTAAGAAGATTAAGGACTTAATGACGCAATTAAAGAAAGAAGAAAGAAGGGAGGAAGCTTCCCAAGCACCTCCCTAATCTCCCCTATAAATAGATTAGATTAGATTTCATTTTCTCTTGTTGGCTAAGTGTGACAATTAGTCTTCCACCATTTAATTACTTGTACTTTAATTACATGTCATTTAAATACTTGTCTTGCACCTTAAATTCATTTAATTTCAAGTAAGTTTCCTTTTAATTCTTGTCAATCTTTACTTTTATTGTTCATCTCCTATCTACCTTTCTTGTTTGATCTTAATCTTCATGCTTTATTGTTTATGTTTATGTTCTTGATTTTTATTGATTTAATTAAGTGGGTTTTGATTATTTTGGTTATATTTGTTAGTTTGATTGTTTTGGATTGTTTATTTATGATTAATAGATGTTTATTGATTAGTTTGATTTAATCTTATGATTGATTTTGTTTAGTTTTGATTAGATCTGTAGCTTTTTGTTTCTTCCTTGTTCTTCGCTTCATTCTGTTTCCCAGGATATTCCGAACCAAGCAAAGCCCAGTTCATTCCGAATCAAGGTGATCTTGTGATTGTTCCGAACAAGCAAATCATTTCGGATCAAAGTGATTCATTCAGAATATATTCCGAATCAAGACAAGAGTTCCGAATCAAAGGAGTTGATTCGGAATATTCCGAATCAAGCTTTTATTTCATTTATTCCGGATCAGCAACATTCCGGATCAACAATTATTCCGAACCAAGGTATTCATTCGGAATAGTGAATATTCCGGATAAGTGACATATTCCGGATGAACCATTATTCCGAGTGAGCATTTTATTCCGGATCAAGGGTTTGGTAAATATTCCGAGTGAAGAAGAATCATTCCAAACGAAGGTGACATTCCGGATGAGTGATTATTCCAAACGAAGGATTATTCCGAGTGAGCTGTTTTCAGGTCCTTTTAAGTTTCTGTTTTTAATTCTTTAATTTTCAAGCTTTACTTTTCCCGCCTTTTTCCTTAGTCGCACTTTAAGTTTATTTGCCTTAGATTTATTTTAGCCTTGCCTTAGTTTTAAGTTTTAGTTGCGTTTTAAGTTTGTCTTAGATAGATTTAAGTTTGCGTTATTTACATTAATTGCCTTTTAATTTTCGTCACGCTTTTAAATTCTCGTTATTTATTTTAAATTAGATTTAGATTTAAATTAACGTCATTTTCATTTACGTCTCGCACATTTTATTTTACTACAACGACACAACTATTTGTTTCACCAAAAACAATTGCGTCGTACTTTGAACCGGAAATCAATTCGTTAAGATACCGAGAAACGAACTTTTCAACCTAGCAAAATCCTTGCATTTAATTTTAGTTGACCTGATTTACTTTTAAGTTTGCCTTTTTATTTCTCGTCACGTTTTTAATTTCTCGTCATTAATTTCCCGTCAAGTCTATATCTTTCAGTATTTCTTTTTACCGTCTTTACTTTATTTTTATTTGTTTCAAGTCTTTATTTTTAATTAGTGTAGACAACGCCAACCATTCTATTTCTTTTCCACCAAGAACAACTGAGTCGCACTTTGAACCGGAAATCAATTCGAGAAGATACCGAGAAACGAACTTTTTTTTAACTGAGCAAAATCTCTTTATTAGAAGGACAAAACAGAAAGCTATAAAAAACTTGGATTAAAAGAAAGACAAAATAGAAAACTATAAAACGGATAAAAAATAGATTAAAATTTTGAAAATGGATAAAAATGGATTAAAAGGACAAAATGTGAAAAAAAATTGATAAAATTTAGTGTCAAAATTTTGATAATAGATAAAAGTAAAAGAAATTTTTAGTAGAAAGATTTGATAAATTTTTTATCAAAGAGTTTATAAAAGTAAATTTTAACAACATAAGCTTAAAGAAAAAATAGACGAAAGAAAGAAAAAAATTGTGAAAGAAGGAAACTTTACCACCAAATCAATAGATAAAGACACGCTAATCCGAAGAATCAACCAAAGCTCTTGATACCAATTGTAGGTCCTCGTTTTCTAAGGATTAGGCATGTTATGATTAATCTATTGAGATGGATGGGAAATGAAGAACTTAGAGAGAGAAAGAAGAGAGAGAAAGGAGAGAAAGAGAAGAATGGTTGATTAAAATGAAATGTGTGTAAACACAAAGTGACCAACCCCTCCTAACATGATAGGAGGGGGTATATATATAGCCCACCCTACATGTGGGCTATATGGGCTATATTGGATCACGAGCCCAATATCATTGGAGTGATCGATCCTTTCTAAATACGTAAAAACGTATTTCCAACATTTGTTGAGCATCATCTTAAATCTTGGCCTTCGATTCTTCTTTCTCTTTCTTCTTTTTGATCAAACGGATGAAAATAAAGCATCTCTCCCTCGGATCGCCAGCGTGGCAGGGATGTGTGCTTGTTGTGTTAGTTTGATGCTGATGTGGAGTAATATAATTGGATGAATGGTTGGATGGCCTTATCTCAGCCAATCACATAAGAGATGTGACTCATCTCTATGCCACGTGTGATTGAGGAGACCACCATCAACCTCCCAAAAAGCTGGTAATTTTTGTCAAGCGCGTGTGTATCACTTTCTCTTGATAGAAAAAGCGCCAATTGGGATTTTAGGGTTTGGGGAAGATAAAGTTGCGTTTGTTTTATTTCTCTCACTTCCATTGTTTGTAACGAAAGGGTGGGTGTGGGTTTGACCAAGGAAAATGAAAAAATCTTCACTTTATATATTACTCTTTTAACCGTTCCATGTTTTGACCTAATGGGTCCTTGAGTCTAAGTTATACTCCCCACGTCTCTAAAACTTGTTATGAGTTTGGTTTTTGGGCTTTTGGCCCAAGTGTGCTTTAAATAAAACCCACCCGTCTCATGATTGTTGTAATTTGGGCTTGTAATGGGCCTTGAATCCAAAAGTGAACAATACATACTCCTTAAATGGGCTTTTAGGCCCATTAACCAAAAGTGGGACCCATAAAGCCTAATTAACTTTATAAAATTAAATCCTCGAATAAATGAACTCGATTCTTGGCTTCTTGAAATAATCTTCAAACTCGTGTCGATATTGCCGGTTTTCATGAACTTGGGTACCTACACACATGAAACAAGAAAAACATATATACAATGCTATATTTATTCATTTTATGCATTTTTATGTTCATTTAGTATACAAATGATATGAGTAAGTTCACTCATATCAATGACATGTAAGTAAATCTGCACATTGTTAGCTTCTATTTCTTCCCGTATAGCGTGTTTCCTTTCTCATGTCGGAGTTCACATGACATTTTTATTTGTGTGTAGCAGGATATTCCGTTGCAAAAGGAGCGTTTAGTTGCTGCTAAACAATATCCAAACACCGCTTCTATTGAAAAGGGGTGTTTGGCTATTGTTAAACCATGAACCATACACCCTTTTGTAGCAGAAGGGTGTTTGGTTGTAACTAAAAATATTAGCTATCACCACATGCCGTAGTTGTTGTACAAATCTAACACACGTCTTTTATCTTCTACGGTGAACTAATTTGTCTTGATTTGCTTATTGTAGTATCCATAAGGAGTTTTGAAGATCTGATGGATAAGTGATGATTATATGTACTCCATCAAAAGGTTTACATTTCATAATGACTAATACTTTTTTATTATTCTTTTATCATTAGTCGTTTTTGTTTTGCTACTGTTTTGAAATTAAAACCAAATTCTTTGAGAATGTTATAAATCCTATTATGTTCATATAAGTATCTATATGCAGAATAAAAGAACGTCATATTATTATGGATTTACAACTCTTGCATGGCAATATGATGTGTACATATAATCAACAATTGAAATGAAGCTTCATTGTGAAACATCATTTAAAAAGTAAAAAAGGAGTTTGAATTAATGGCTAAATTAATTCATATTAGCTGCGGGTACCTAATGAACTTTTTGCTATAAATTATAGTTAAATTAGCTGCATCACTTACGGAACAAGTGTTCGCCTATGTTGATTAGGTACTTCAGTTTCTTTAATAGAGTACGTTTCTACTGACCTTTAACCCATTTAATCAGTTTCTATTTAGTTATACATTTTTCCATTACAACACCATTAAGATAAATATTCTCTTGATCATTTAAAGTATCATGTTTATAAAGTCATCATGGTTGAATTTTTAGCTTGCATTCGTCATGGCAAGAGGTACTTGGACGGGTCTTACCGGTTGGCAACATGCCTCCGTTGTTGAATTTCAAACAAAAGAAGAATAATGATTTTGACCATGCTGATAGGAATTGTCAAAAGCATCGGATATGTTATATCCCTTTTCCATTGTTACTTTAGTGTGACACTATTTGATATGTGCAAATAGAATGTTTACTTCTAATTATACTCAAAATATTTGGCATACATTTGGTTACTTGAATACAACATTTGCCATATCGGATACATTATAGGAGAAGATTAATGGTAGCAATCCTAATTTGAGTAATGGCATTGATATGGTTTGACTAGGTTACACTTCAATATCCAAGACCAGGTTTTAATAATATGATGTAAAAGGATATGAGAATATGAGCAAGTGACCGATGTTTAAATGGCATTCAGACGTTCACAAACAATATACTGAATGTGGCATCTTTATAATCATTCCAGTGCATCACCAATTTTATGCAACACACAGGCTTAACCCCTCGTATTAATAATGATTCAGTTCACTAATTGAATGTGGAGGTCTCCATAATAAGTGTGAAGGTCTTCATGATGAGGCTTAAAGTTCCAAACTTTCATGAGCTTAGCAGTTATAGTTTAAACATGCCTTTTCACATGACTAGTTGCTTTGGAATTCCAAGAGCTTACAAGAAACGATGTACTTATTACCTCAATGATACAAAGCATCATAAAAAGTATCCTCAATTCTATACCAAAGAGAAGTGTTAAATATGTAATAAAACCAAAACATATATTCAAAAAGAAATAAAAAGCATTGAGAATTTCATGGGGTTCAACGACAAAAGAAGTATTAATCCCAAAACATGTTTATTGTTTAAACTTTTTCAACATACTTGAAGCATTATAAAGGGTAAAAACTATACAATACAATCGTACTTATCAAAATGTACCGACTTTAAACACTTACAATTTAATCGCTAGACATTACCAATGAACTTTCAAATTAATTATTGACTTTACCAATATGACCCTAAAATGACGATATTACCCTTTTTCTTTTTTTACATAATAACTAGAGGTGGCAATTTTAACCCATTCCACCAAAAGGTTAGTTTTTTTCTACATAATTACGTACATTTTCGTCAGTAAATTTACGTTTTCGTAAGTAAATTTACGTTTTCGTCAGTAAATTTACGTATTCGTCAGTAAATTTACGTTTTCGTCAGTAAATTTACGTATTCGTCAGAAAACTTACGTTTTCGTCAGTAAATTTACGTTTTCGTCAGTAAATTTACGTTTTCGTCAGTAAATTTACGTTTTCGTCAGTAAATTTACGTATTCGTCAGAAAATTTACGTTTTCGTCAGTAAATTTACGTTTTCGTCAGAAAATTTTCGTTTTCGTCAGTAAATTTTCGTTTTCGTCAGTAAATTTACGTTTTCGTCAGTAAATTTACGTATTCGTCAGTAAATTTACGTATTCGTCAGAAAATTTACGTTTTCGTCAGTAAATTTACGTTTTCGTCAGAAAATTTTCGTTTTCGTTAGTAAATTTACGTTTTCGTCAGTAAATTTACGTTTTCGTCAGAAAATTTACGTTTTCGTTAGTAAATTTACGAATTCGTCAGAAAATTTACGTTTTCGTCAGTAAATTTACGTTTTCGTCCGTATATTTACGTTTTTGTCAGTAAATTTACGTTTTCGTCAGTAATTTTATGTTTTCGTCAGAATTTTTTTGTTTTCGTCATTAATTTCACTTTTTCATCAGAAATATTACGTTTTCGTCAGGAAATTTATGTTTTCGTAGTAAATTTACGTTTTCTTCAGTAAATTTACGTTTTCGTCAAAAATTTAAGTTTTCGTCAGTCAATTTATGTTTTCGTACAAAAACGAAAATTTACTGACGAAAACGAAAATTTACTGACGAAAACGTAAATTTACTGACGAAAACGAAAAATTTCTGATGAATACGTAAATTTTCTGACGAGAACGTAAATTTACTGACTAAAACGTATTTTCTGACGAAAACGTAAATTTTCTGACGAATACGTAAATTTACTGACGAAAACATAAATTTACTGACGAAAACGAAAATTTTCTAACGAAAACGTGAATTTTCTGACGAAAACTTGAATTTACTAACGAAAACGTAAATTTACTGACGAATACGTAAACTTACTGACGAAAACGTAAATTTTCTGACGAAAACAAAAATTTACTGATGAATACATAAATTCACTGACGAAAATGTAAATTTTCTAACGAAAACATATATTTACTGACGAAAACGTAAATTAACTGACGAAAACGTAAATTTACTGACGAAAACGTAAATTTACTGACGAAAACGTAAATTTACTGACGAAAACGTAAATTCACTGACGAAAACGTAATTTTTTTGACGAAAACGTAAATTTACTGACGAAAACGTAAATTTACCTCGATTTTTTACGATTGTGGGTTTGGCTACTCATCCTTTAGCTACTACGTTTAATGATTATGGTGTGAGAATGAGTGAATGTGGCATTATTTGTAATTATGTAAAAGAAGACAAGGGTAATATTGTCATTTTAGGACCATATTGGTAAAGTGTATAATCAATTTGAAAGTTCATTGGTAATGTCTAGCGATTAAATTGTAAGTGTTTAAAGTCGGTACATTTTGCTAAGTAAGATGGTATTGTATAGCTTTCACCCCATTATAAACAAGACAATCAACAAGGCTCACAAGAGATTGGTTGGGTAAAAAGTCAGAATTTGAAATTTTAGATAAACAATTCCAAATTTAAAAAACAACCCGGAAGACGTAATGGAATTATGAGAAAACATTCCATATGCACAAAAAACAAGAAGTATTTATGTTACTAGCACAATCAATTTTTAGAAGGTATATTACATTACCCGTATTGATAATATCTAATAATACTAGTCGTATTTTATTATGGCAATCTCCGGAATGGTATGAGGATTTCCAAGATTGGAATAGAGAAATTTATTCAAAGTGCAACTATAATTGTCTTCAATTCTCTAAAACCAAATTTCCTAAAAATTGGTCCAACACCATAGGCTTCTGCCTACAACTTTTTTCGCTCACAAGATACTCTTCCATCGTCACCGCCACAACGTCGACGAAAACACAACGATAGATCAAGGTGGCAGTTTGGGTGGTGGTGAGGGTTTTAGAGATGATGAGGGTTTCGGTGGCCTCGAACAAACGAAAAAAATCAAAAAGGATCTCAAGTCTGTTAAACTCTTACATAGTTCTTAAAATATCGTAAGAGTATAACCGCAACCCATCATAGATTCCAACAGATATTTTAAGAATAAGTAAGAAATCAAGATCTCAACTATTTGGTTAAGCATGTTTCATATTCAATGTGGTTAGTGTATTTGTGTTTAGTTTTCTAGAAGTCGAAAACACGTTCGTGTGAGTATCATCTATACCCGTTACTTTTTTTAGTGGAAAGAGTTTTGGTTTAAAGAGATGTGATGATATGAAAAAGATGATGGATTTGATGTATTGAATGCACAAAAGAAGTATGAGTGGTGTATGAAATGTGTTTAGGGTTGAAAATGAGCAATAATAGGGAAAAATAAAACTTAGGTGCCGTTTGTTTCAAGATATTAAAATTCTACAATTCTAAATTCTAGTAAATTAAAATTTCTAAGAATAAAAGTTTCTAGAATTTTAAATGCCTAACCATGTTTGGTTGACAACAATTTATAATATTTTGAAATCTTGATTTGTGTTGAACCAATTAATGAATAACTATTTTTATAATTTTTTTTATTGAAAAGAGTAAAAATCGAATTTTAACTATTTATATAAAAAATTATAAAATTTTTTAAAATTTTTTTATATAAATTTTATAAAAAAGTTATATAATATTTATAATTTTTTTTAAAAGTTATTTAAATTTAAAAAAGAAAAATTCAATAATTTTTATAAAAAAATTATATAAATTTTTTTAAAAAAAGTTTATAAATTTAATAAAAAATTTCAATAAATTTTATAGAATTTATATAAATTTTGTAAAAAATTTCTTTTAAATTTTATAAACAAACTCTTTAAATTTTATAAACAGTTTATATAATTTTTTTATATAAATTTTATTTTTGCTATTTAAAAAAGTAAAAACCGAAAAAATAAAATTTATACAAATTTTATAAATTTTATAAATTTTTATATAAATATATAAACCCGAATAAAAACGACTAGAAAAAAGTTTATAAAAGATAATTTTGAAGTAAATTAAAATTTTTCACTTTTTGGAGTAATTTTCTAATATCCTCAATTTTGAGAATTTGAGGAATTTGAAATTCCTTCATTAGTCATACCAAACACAATATTTGGAGGAAATTAAAATGTAGTAAATATTTTGAATATCCCCTAACCAAACGGCCCCTTAGTATTTTTGAAAAAGAAAAGAGAAGTGTTAGGTTATGTAATAGGGTTCTTCCTCCACTAGTGAATACTTCAAGGAGGTATTGTCTGAAATAAAAGAATAAAAATAGATTCATGAAGGTTTAATTATTGAATCGCTTCCCAAACGGTATGTTCTGGGTTTGTTTAGATAATGAAGATATGATTGTAGGTTATGTTTTGGGAAATATGCGACGTAGTTTTATATGGATATTGTCAGGCGAGTAGAGTAAATTTATGGGCTTGACAAAAAGAGATGATATATATTCTATTCAATCACCTTACTTATCACTTAATGTATGTTTTGTATCATGGAAAGCCCAAACATAAGGAAGAACTAGGTTTGCAACTTGACGATTCTAAAGTTTGCGTTTACATTAAAATGTTTTAAATTTTCGAGTTTTTATTCAAAAAAAAAAGTAAAGGACGAAAAAAAGTAAAGAAATTTTTTTGTCTATCTTTGAGACTGCAATGGCCGAAACTATCAAACTTTAATTTCAAGCATTAATGAATTATTTTGAATAATTTAACATTTATTGTAGAAAATAGTTACTCGGTCAACTTTACATCAATTGCATGATTTTTCATATTTTTACAAGAAGTGCTTGTTTTTTTAATTTGGAGAATTATTGTTAAATAACGATACTTATAGAATGTATAAATAACAATATGCCACTTTGATATCACACTACAGAGTCGATCTCACAACTCGAAACGTGAGTCAGACTCGCACTTTTTAACCATTTATTCCCAAGCAAAACCCCAACAAGTTGGTGAAAAAAGGAGGCTAACCCAAATCCACACAACCCAGCAGCCAAAAGCCCATAAAGCCCAAAGAAAAACCCTAAACACACATCATATAGTATCCCAACACACTCATTTGTGCCTCCTCCTCATTTGAGTATCAAACCTAAAAGAAAGAAAAGATGCCGGCTGGACATGGGTTGCGATCAAGAACAAGGGATCTGTTCGCAAGAGGGTTTAGGAAGAAGGGTACCATTCATTTGTCAACATACTTGAGAACATATCACGTTGGTGATTATGTTGATGTTAAGGTTAATGGTGCTATCCATAAGGGTATGCCTCATAAGTTTTACCATGGTCGTACTGGTCAGGTCTGGAATGTTACCAAGCGTGCTATTGGTGTTGAAATGAACAAACAGGTATTATACACACACACTTTTTTTTAAAAAAATCTTTTTAGATCTTTTTTTTATTGTTTTATTTTTTGTTCTATAGTTTTATGTTAGATTTGTGTCGACTAAAAGCTTTTTTGTTGTTAATATATTGGTTTATGGGTTTGATTAAGGTGATTCATGTTTTATTTGATTTTCCAAGTGCTGTATTCGAAGTATATTGTGTTTTTTTAATGTATGTCAAAGATTGCTTGTTTAAGCTTACTTTTTAGCTTATTAGCTTATGTTATATCAGATTCTAAGCTAAAATTTTTTGACTTGTTTTCAGTTTTTTTTAAAGCTTACTGTATTATATCAAGCTTGAGGTAAAATTTTATCTTGTGAAAATATGTCATATTTTTAAAGCTTACAAGCCCACAAATAACAAAGGTTTTCTTGTTAATATCTTGATAACTGTCTTTGATATGTATTTAAATGTTTACTTTATGTTTTATTTGATTTAAAGTATTTTATTAATGTGAATGGATGTGGTTTCGTCTGTTTAGATGTTTGTTGTTTGTGACTTTATATGTTGGTTGAAAATTGTAGATAGTATTTGGAGTCACCTTGCAGTTTATTGTGTTGATGTGATTTAAATGTAGTCGTGGTTAACAAGGTCATGTTTGTTATTTGTGAATTACAGATTGATTTGATGATTGAGTTGTGGATTTTCTAGTGTTTGTTGATTGATTTAAATATGTAGAAGAATGATTAAACAGTCTAGTTGAAGAGTGAGCTGGTGTATTTTTGGTTTTTGAGGTGTGTATGACTGGTAAAACTGGTTACTATATCAACTGTGTGATTTGAAGACTTGTTTGTATTTGTTTCTATGTTTTTGTTCTATTTACTCTCTTTAGATTGGTTCTTTAGATTGGTGCGTCTCAAATCATAATTTGGACTTTTATATGGTCGTTTTTTTTTCTGTTTTGTCTATGTATATGTTTGTTTCTGTTTTGTCTATGTATATGTTTGTTTCCTTATCACACAATCTGTTACTATTCTCATACAGTTAGCTTTCGAGAATTCAGGTCACAAGTTCTCTGAATTCTAATTTAAAGCTAATCCTAAGATATTTCCAAAGTTTGCTTGTCTTTGGTATGCTAATTTGTTTGACAAAATGATTGCATCTGATATGACTAATTGTAACACTTTGTATATGCTATATCCAGGTTGGTAACAGAATCATCAAGAAGAGGATTCATGTCCGCATTGAGCATGTCATGCCATCCAGGTGCACTGACGAGTTCAAACAGAGGGTTAAGAAGAACGATCAACTAAAGGCTGAAGCCAAGGCAAAGGGTGTGGTGATCAGTACCAAGAGGCAACCACTAGGACCAAAACCAGGATTTATGGTTGAAGGCACCACTCTAGAGACCGTAACTCCCATTCCTTACGATGTTGTCAATGATCTTAAGGGAGGATATTAGGTTGAGAACTTGTTTTGAATCCTTTTATCAGTTTATGTTGCACGACATTGATGTGTTTTATGTTTCTTATCTTTTATTTAGATTGGATATGTGTTTTTGTTGCAAATCAAGTATTGGGTTGACAGTTTTGAAACAATATTACTGAGCTTTATGTTTGCAGCAACATCTTTATTTGGCTAGATCAACTTTAACTTTCTTATGCTTTGTAGTTCATTTTCTGTGTACAACAACATACCTGATCCTGCTTAGGCAGGATGGAGAGTTTATATTTTCTGTGTCAAACACATAATTTAGTAACCATAGATGTACAGAAAGAGAAACTGCATGTTCCTTATCTGATGTTTGTTTACAAGTCTACCAAGTAGCAATTATCCTTTGTGTTTGAGCAAATGAGACTTATTTATGATGAAGTATTAGAACTTGTCTAAGTGTAACCTCATCAACTCTGAGCATGAGTTTAAGTGCAACAACCATCTAGAGATATAGTAGAGGAAGCTTTCTATACAGTAACAGTTTACTTAATTCGGCAGCAAGTTAAGGAAACTATACTATTAACAGGAGCTTACAAAATAAGCTTTGAAGATCGTTTAAATGACTGCTTTTTTGAGTTAATTGAGCTAATCAAAGCTTGTCTAAGTCTGCATTATCAAGCTTTCAATCTTTTGAATGAAATGCAGAACTAGCTTGTTTCATGTAATGGTGATCTGTAAATCTTCATGGAGTTGAGCTCAAGCTCGAATCATGAAGATATGTCGATGTACCAAGTTGAAATGCAACGGTTGCCTCGTCGAATTGAACTTGTTTTTGCTACACTAGCGCTCTAGAAAGTAATTTTTCTATAGATAGAATTTGGTTGTGGTCTATATGTAATAGATATGGATACTCCTTCAAACATAATATTAGGTGTAAATTTATTAAACTAGAAGACGAATCTGTTTGCAAGATAACTTGATCAGTTGGTAGCATTGTATTTAGAGTTGAAAAAAGAAATAAACTTAAAGAGTCACAAATCCAACTAATCAAAACTGGAAAGTTTGCTTATGGGACACGAGGACATAAAAAATGACTGATCTGATATTTTTAGGATTATGGCCAACGGGTGGGTTATCATCAAAACGATCTGAAAGTGACAAAACGAAATACTAATTCACATTCTTTTTTTGATGTACTCGTTAAAAAAAGTGACGTAGATTGGGTGGGATACTGGGATGCATTACTTTGAAATACAATAACTGATAAGTAAAAAGGTTCAGTATCTATTCAAACTAAGCTAATTTTAAAAAAAGGAAAGAAAAATCAAAAGCAAAAGCATTTTAAGAAGGCATGTCATCAAGTGTCAAGAAACATTCATAAGAAGCATCTGTCATCATTTTGATAAAGGTTACAAATGACATTGAAGCTAAAGGAGGGTGAGTAAGAACAAAGAAAAGAACATGTACCACCAAACTCACTTCTACTAAACTCAAACAAACTGCCTTTCGCAAAGGTGATTTGTGTCTTTTTTACACTAGGCATTGTGACAAAATCATCTCAAGAATTGCGAACCTGTTATACGACAGTTAATTTAAACACAAGTATCTCTCAATGTCACTAGGCTATGTGATATGAATCAAGAACACTGCTAATCTTCGTAGAATTTAAAGTATCATCCTTTAGTTATCTGAACTACTTGTGTTCATATTTAGAAGGAAGCTCGAGTAAATCACACAAGCTTTAAATGTTCATGGTGTACCATGTAAAAACGTTACATCAACACTTGTGACAGACATAAAAGGTTCTAAATGTCATAGGTTCATTAGGCTTATTATACTTTCATGACCATTTGGACAATTTTAATCCTAAATCCTAGACTTGCTTGCATCTGTTCTAAAAGTACTTACGGCAACCGACAGACACTAGTTTATTAGTGTTTGACAATAATTTTCTGACTATATAATAAAATTTGGAGAAATTAACAATTAGTTCTAATGATCTGATGATTTGGAGGAATTTTTAATATCCTAATTATTACTTGCTTTAATCAAATTATCATTTGATTCGACAGTCAAACTAATTACTTTCAAAACACAAACACCTCCCTTACTTAAAATAGGCTCACAGAATAAAGTAGAGGCTAGCAGATTATATAAAGAGTGGAAACAAAACAACCTTTTATAGTAATGCATAGCATACCTTCCTTAAACCTAACTATCAAAGCTGAAAATGAAGACATCAATATCATGCAGATTCTTACCGCTGCTGCTGCTCCTACTTGTTCTCTTTTCAGGTTTTTCCCCTTCTCCACTCCTCAGCGTTGGTGTTTCTTTCCCCTCAAATTTTGTAATTCAGCCATCAATAACTGTTAAATAATTTTTAAAAAAATGATCCTTTACGGTGAACAGCTTGCGCAACCACAAGCACAACGACAGTGAATGGAGTTGTTCATGCTATCAGAATCCCAGAACACGTGTGTGAAAAGAGGTTTAGTGGGAGGACATGTGAGCTGAAGAGATGCCAACATAGGTGTACCAAAAGAGAGCCATTAGGTGTTGGAAAGTGCAGTGGTAACATGTGTATCTGCTCTTATTATTGTAAGCAACCCCCAATATGACCCCAACAAAGTCTTCGCTATCTACTGTATGTAAGGTTTCCTATTCTAGAAATAAGATCTTTGTTATGTGTTGGGAGCTCAAATTCTTCTTATTACTTTTTTCAATATTTAACCTTTCAAGTATTAGGATACATGCAACTTCACATTCTTGAAACCAACTTATACAGAGAGGAACAGAATGAGAATGAACTATCTGTTGTAAATACATAACATAAAGTATGTCAATAGGAGAATAGTCTAGTGTAAATTTTCATCTAAGACGACAGACGCTTGGCTCACCTGACATTTATATGAAATGGAATGAAGATGATGTGTCAAACTACCATTGAAAAGCTGAATATATTATGCCAGTAACCACATTCCGAGTAAAACGATTTAAACATGGCTAAAGACTATATGTGACCAAAACAAACATGGGCATGTGATGTCTGTCTCCAAGAATTTGATATGGGTGAATCTGGTTTATTGGCTGCGATTTTAAAATGGAGATAGTTTGTACTACCATGTCCAACAAACAATCAATGGAACACCCGAGTCACTGACTCACTGTCGCCAATTGGTTTGCTACCATGGTATCACTTCTTCGGTCTTCTTGCCATCAAAGTTACTCATTCAAGAGGCTTATACTCACTCAGCCATCAAGGTTACTGATACAGTCCCGGTTAAAGTGTACACAAGAAAAAAGAATCGGGTCAATGAAACGGGTCTGAATGAGTTCAAGTCAATGTTTGGGTATTGGTTGGATCCACTGGGTCAAAGCAATAGCTGGAAAATGGAATGGTGGGGAGCAGTTTACAAGCCCATCTCCTGGAGCAGTTAATACGCAGTTAATACTTAGTAGTAACTGTCAAGTAGTATTAGTAGCTATGCTTTATTTTTAATTCAGTTTTTATCAAGTATGACTTTGTATTAGGAGACTTTACCCATCTCGAATTTGGGACCACTTTATTTCCATCATTCAATCAAATTGCCTGCTTATTTAATCTAGAATCTATCATTTGGTTCCATTGCCGGGAAATCGAAGACATGGTGCAGACTCGGGCTAGTACAACTGAAGGCGGCAACAACCCCCCAGATTCCGTCGCCGCTCAGTTGGCAGCCATAGCTGCTAAACTGGAAACGATAGACACTTTAAAAGACGACATTGCAACCCTAAAGGCTCAAGCGAATTCGAGAGGCCGATCTTTTGGGAGCAGACCCGACGATAGGGGAAGTTCTGGGCAGCCCCAACAACATTTTCGACCTTACAACAAGATCGACTTTCCCTCGTTCAGCGGAGGAGACCCACGTGGTTGGTTTCTAAAAGCCGAGAAATACTTCAGGTATTATCACATTCCAGATGACGAAAAAGTAGAAGTAGCTTCTATGCATTTGGAAGGGGACGCGTTGGACTTGTATGCTTGGCTTTCAACTGATGAATCAATTACTTTTTGGGAAGAATTGGTTCAGGCTTTCACTAAACATTTTGGCCCTGCAGAATTCCAAAACCCTGATGAATACTTGTGTAGCATCAAACAAACGGGTTCTGTGCAAGAGTATAGAAAAGAATTTGCTAGGAGATCCTCCCGGGTTTCAAATTGGCCGGATCACTGCCTTCTAGGAGTGTTTCTTAACGGTCTAAAGGAGGAGTTAAAATCAGATGTGAGAATCCATAAACCCCGTACCGTTTACAACGCCATGAGCCTTGCTATTGAGTTTGAATCTAAAGTGAACCAATCCCGCTCTGGGAAGAGTTCAACTTGGACACCAACTCAAGAATAACCGTTCCAGAATCCAAACCGATAACCACTACCAACCCTCAATCAACTATTGCACCCAAACAACCGCCTCGAATTACAGATGCTGAAAAACAGAACCGGTTTTTAAAAGGGGAATGTTTTAGATGTGGGGATAAATATGGACCAGGTCACCGATGTAAAACGGGTACTTTCAAGTTGTTAGAAGCTGATGATGATATCGAGGAACTCTCGGACACGGATTTTGTTACTTCGGACGGAAATACGAATGAAATGGCAGAAATCAGCCTACATGCGATTTTCGGTAAGTCACAACCCACTACAATGAAGGTTCATGGGACTTTGAATTCCACTGAGGTACTTATTTTAATTGATGGCGGGTCGACACATAATATCATTTCTGATGTCTTAGTTAATGAACTAAAGTTAACATGTCAAATGGTAGCACCTTTTGGGGTCCAAATTGGAAATGGGGATGTCATACGATGTAGTAAAGTTTGCAGGGATCTTTCAATACAATTAGGTGGCCTTAAAGTTGTTCAAGACTTTTACCCATTTTCCATTGGTGGGGCTGATCTAGTGCTGGGAATTCAGTGGCTGGCGACGCTGAACACAGTCCAAGCGAATTAGAAAGATATGTTCATGATATTCACCATAGACGGGAAACAATACAAGTTACAGGGTGTCTCAACAGGGCCTCACAAATCCTCGAGTTTTCAGCATTTAGTCATCGAGCCGGACACTGATATTGACATACCAGATCCTTTGAGACCAATTATCACCAAGTATAATACTGTTTTTGACGAACCTCATAACTTACCTCCTCTTCGATCACACACCCATTCAATCCCTTTAATTCCAAACTCAACACCTCCTAACATTCGCCCATATCGGTACCCATTTTCCCAAAAAACCGAGATTGAACAACAAGTGGAACAAATATTAGCATCCGGGTTTATCCAGCCTAGCACCAGCCCATTTTCGAGTCCGGTCTTGTTGGTAAAAAAGAAGGATAATACGTGGAGAATGCGTGTTGACTATCGAGCTTTGAATAAAATTACGATAGCCGACAAGTACCCAATCCCAAATATTGATGAGCTATTAGATGAATTATATGGTGCTACTATATTCTCTAAACTGGATTTACGTTCAGGGTATTATCAGATCCGAGTGCAGGCCCAAGACATTGCAAAAACAGCCTTTCGAACTCATTCAGGACATTATGAGTTTAAGGTTATGCCTTTTGGGTTAAGGAACGCCCCTTCAACTTTTCAGCGGTTATGAATGAATTACTTCGCCCATATCTCCGCACGTTTATACTTGTTTTCTTCGATGATATTTTAATATACAGCTCTAACATGGAACAACACATGTACCATTTAGAGCAGGTGTTAAAATTGCTTCAAGATAATCAGTTTTTTGCCAAGTTTTCAAAATTTTGTTTTGGACAGCAGAAGGTGGTGTTCCTTGGGCATGTTATCACTTCAGAAGGGGTTCAAGTAGAGCAAGAAAAAATATCAGCCATTCAATCATGGCCGGTCCCGTCTATTGTTAAAGACGTTCGTGGGTTTCTCGGTCTTACCGGGTATTATCGACGATTTGTGAAGAATTATGGACTCATTGCACGTCCACTCACAGCTCTTACCAAAAAGATGGGTTGTATGGTCTGAGGAGGCGTTGAACGCTTTCAACAAATTGAAACAAGCACTGTTATCTACACCCGTTCTCTAGTTACCTGATTTCTCAAAAACATTTGTTGTAGAATGTGACGCCTCGTCTGACGGGGTGGGGGCGATCCTATCTCAAGATGATCATCCGGTGGCTTATTTCAGTAAGGGTTTCTCCCCTTTTAACCGCTTTAAGTCTGCTTATGATCGTGAATTACTTGCCTTGGTTTTAGCGGTACAGAAGTGGAATCATTATTTGCTTGGGCACCACTTTCTTATCCGTACCGATCATTACACGTTGAAGTTTTTGCTGGAGCAACGCATTACCTCAACCGAGCAACAGCGGTTGTTACTCAAACTCATGCCCTACGATTTCTCTATTATTCATCGGGCGGGGAAAGAGAACCGGGGTGCTGATGCATTGTCTCGACGACCACAAACTGGTACCTTATTGATGTTAACTATTCCCTATTGTGTAGAGGTAGCAGAAATTAAAGCAGGTCTACAAGCTAACCCCTATACTAGCGACATCATTCAGAAGCTTGTGTCATCCGATCCTTCCTCAGTTTTAGACTACTCTTTTGTGGATCAGTTTTTATTCTACAAACGTCGCCTGGTGATTCCGGATATACCTAACCTCAAAGTTAGATTGCTACAGGAAGCTCATGATACCCCAAGTGGTGGACATGGGGTTTTTTTAAAAACTTATAAACGCTTGTCTGACCAATTTTATTGGCCACGAATGAAACAAGAGGTTCGGTTATTTGTGCAGCAATGCCTTATTTGTCAGCAACAAAAGTACCAAACTTTGTCTCCTGCGGGTTTGCTTCAACCGTTGCCTGTTCCTACACGAATCTGGGAAGACATTTCGATGGACTTCATTGTGGGTTTATGATACAAAGCTTTTACCGAGTAAGAAAATTAAAGTTCGTTGTGGTGGTCTAATCGAATTGATTACTGGTTCAAAGTGCGACTCAGCTGTCTTTGGTGAAACAAATGTTGTGTCGTTGTAGTAAAATTAAAAGTGCAAAACTTTAATGTAAAGGGCACGTAAATAAATCTAAATCTAATTTAAAATAAATGACGAGAAATTAAAGCGTGACGAAAAATTAAAAGGCACTTAAAGTAAATAACGCAAACTTAAAACTATCCTAAAGGCAAACTTAAAATGCAACTAAAACTTAAAATAAGGCAAGACTTAAAATAAATCTAAGGCAAGTAAACTTAAAGTGCGACTAAGTAAAAAGGCGGGAAAAGTAAAGCTTAAAAATTAAAATAAACTAAGACTTAAAATAAACTAAAAATACCTCACTTGGAATAATTACTCGTTCGGAATGTCACCTTCACCCGGAATAATTCTTCTTCGCTCGGAATAATCAAAATAAAACACTCATTCGGAACAATTGGCTCATCCGGAATAATCACTCCTTCATCCGGAATATAAGCTCATCCAGAATATTGATTCATCCGGAATATGTCACTTATCCGGAATAAATCCTTCACTCGGAATAATGCTTCACCCGGAATAAAAGCTTGATGCGCAATAAATCCTTCACTCGGAATAATGGTTCATCCGGAATAAACAACTCATCCGGAATATTTGGTATTCCGAATGAACAGCCTTGATTCAGAATGTTCACCTTATTCGGAATAAATCCTCAAACCCTTCGTTCGGAATGTTCCGAATGAACACCTTGATCCGGAATGTTCCGAATAAACACCATGATTCGGAATACAAGTATTCCGAATGAAGACCCTTGATCCGGAATATAATCTTGGTTCAGAATAACCACTGATCCGGAATATCCCACTGGTTCGGAATATTCTGAACACAACCTTGATTCGGAATAAATTTCAACAAAACCTTGATCCGGAATATCCTTTTATTCGGAATATGTCACTTATCCGGAATAATTAGGAGAATTCCTTGGTTCGGAATGAACTGTTGATCCGGAATGTGTTGTTGATCCGGAATAAACCACCATGATCCGGAATAAACCTGGGAAAACAGTAGCGAAGAACACGGGACAAAAATAACACGAATCTAGACGACAACTAATCAAAATCAACCAAAAGATTAAACAAGACTAATCATAAATGATCTAATAACAATAACCTATCAATCCAAATCAAAATCACTAACAATAATAATCAAAATAATCAAAACCCACTTAATCAATTTAATAAAAACTTAAGAACATGAACATAAACAATAAAGCATATAGATTAAAGATTAATCAAGAAAGGTAGATAGGAGATGAACAATAAAAGTAAAGATTAACAATAATTAAAACGAAACTTACTTGAAATTAAATGTATTTAAGGTGCAAGACAATTAAGTAAATGACATGTATTTAAATGTGCAAAAATTAAAATAGAAGAGCTAATTGTCACACTTAGCCAACAAAAACAAATGAAAGGAAATGGCATCTATTTATAGGAGATTAGGGAGGTGCTTAGTGGAAGCTTCCTCCCCTCTTTCTTATTTCTTTAATTGCTTGATTAGTCCTTAATCTTCTTAATCTTCGACTTTTGACTTTGTCTCGGGATTAATAAACTCGTCTTGTATTTCTTCAATAAATTAGACTTGAGTTCTTCGGCTTTTAGTAAACTTCCGTCTTTTGACTTTTTCTTCGATAAATCTTCAGAATTGGTTTTGGACTTCCGTTCTTTTTGCACTCTTGATTTCTTGACTTCGTCTTTTGTCTTTTTCTTCGATAAAAGCCCGTGAATGCCCGTGTTTTCTCCCCTTTTCACATTTTCGTCCTAAATCACAACAAAAACACAAACCACGCATAATTCCGACATTTATGACATAAAATACACGTTTTGGCTCGGTTATTATTGTTAAGTGGTAAAAAGGATGGGTGTTTACACACCTATCAAATCCCCTACACTTGACCATTGCAATGTCCTCATGCAATGCATTAGTTACAAAGCACGTTTTACATTTTCCATCATAATCAATCCATATTGGCCTTTATTAAAGAGATAGAAAATTATAAACATTCAAAGGAAGAAAGTAAGTAAAGAAATCAAATACATACCTTAGGGTTTTTGGAAATGTCATGAATGATCATCATCCTCAAGTTTTCACATTCTCCAAACCAAGCTTAAAAACGAGATCATTGTTATTATAAGTTAGCAAACTAACACGAACTCATGTGGGCCAATTATTTACTTAGACTCCCTTATTCCTAGGTGTATCTCTTATATTTTATTATTGTCTTGAATGATCACGAGGATGCATTGTTGACTTATTTCGATAGTTTATTAGGCAAAAAATAAAGTGGGACGATTTAACCAATAGTTAGCTAAAGGACAAAATCTTTTAAAACTGCTTCTCCGGACCTCATAAAGTTCATATCTTGGCATAACTCGCTTCGCGATTTGAGACCTTTCTCGGACCGATATTTGGCAGCGACTTCATACTTCAAATCTTGAGAGACGTTCATGAAATAATGGTCTTCTCTTCCTAATAGGAATTTCTTCACTTGAAGTTTTGAGAGATTCTTCATATTTGGACCACGACTTCTTCATTTTTCTCCAAGCTTTATTTGGGATTATGATATACAACGATCCGCCTCATTTTTGGACTTGGATCTATTTATCCTCATACCTTGTTAGGGCCTTTTTGTATAGACTTCTCCATGATCTTTACGGGAGTATTTGCTTTTCGTCATGTGTCTCGATCCTTCATATTGATTTTTGATAAATGATTCTTCACATCACTTGGGATCTTTAGCAACAAAATTTATCCCTCATGCCTTGTTAGGGCCTTTTCGGACTCGCCAATCTTCGCATCCCGATTATGCCTTGGCTATGAACTCTAATCCATACCGAGCAACTTTTAAACGATCTTGGGCTAGAAGCTAAGTAATTTTTCAAATTGTACAACCTTATTTATTGCAGATAAATTTATTAGCAAGCGATGAGAGAATAGGCTTATAATTAACTCACATAAATTCACGAAAGAATACCAAACTTATAATTGACTCTATCATATCTCGTTCTCCATAATTTAAAATCTCAAAGAATGAGACTCGTGGATGCTTAGCCTATTAAATCAAAGTTTTGGGTTTTCGAGTCGCCTATAGGATCTTGCAACTTCTTAGACTCTTTCAAGTTTAGAAATCGCATTTTAAAGTTCCCTTGATAGACAACTCTCTAGGATCAATTATAGGATACTGAGATGGCTGAAGAATTTCAATACCGTGGTCGAAGACCGTTTCTTTTAGGGGAAAATAGCACTCAGGCTCAACAGAATTTGAAGATGATCCGCTAAGAAAATGCACAACCTCGTCCTCAGAAGGTGGACAAAGAGGTGTTAAAACATACGTGTTGCGGATGTTGGTGTCGTCCGGTTGCTTCTCCTTTGAAAGAATTTTCTTCAAATCCGAAGTAGGATCAAGACCATAATCATCAAAGTCTAAAGGAGGAGCATCACTCTCATGAGGGAAGTATGTATTGAGAAAAGTAGAAAAGTCTTCCTCAAATGAGTAGTCGTCCAAAGTAGGATTAAGCATGGATGGCGGAGGATCTTCGTCATGTGAAGAATCACTCGAAAGAGTATCAGCCTCATCAAAATCATCATAAGTGGGCATGTCGGGATACTCGGAAGTAAAAGCATCATAATCATCTCCATCGGAACTAGAATCGTCATCATAAGCATCAAAGATCGGTGGAGAATCATATATGGGTGGAGGTTCCAAATTCGGGAGAGAATCATCCACATCATCTTGAAAAAGTGGATTATCATTGCAAGAATCGAATAGAGGATTGTTGTAGACGACAAAATCATCAAGCAAATTAATCATATTCGCTGATTCTCTTCCATAGGATTTGCTTGTAAGCTTCCCCATTTCAAAAACTTGTGCATCATCCCCGACCCTTAAAATGAGTTCACATTTATCCACATCAATTAAATCTCTACCGGTTCTCAAAAATGGGCGTCCAAGTATTAACGGAATACGAGGGTCCATTTCATAATCAACAACTACGAAGTCGACCAGAAAAGTGAATGTGCCAACTTTAATGAACACATCTTCGGCAATACCAACGGGGTAAGCGAGAGTGCGATTGGCTAGCTCAAGAGTCATTTTGGTGGGTGTAAGGTCGGGAAATGATAACTTTTTCCAAACACTTAAAGGCATCAAATTTATACTGGCCCCGAGATCGGCTAAGGCAGTAAATTTGTCGGTTTGGTTAAAAGTACAAGGTAGGACAAAACGACCGGGATCTTCAAGTTTCTCCGGAAGTTCTTTAAGAAGGATTGCAGAGCAATTTTCATTCAAGCGAGTATTAACAAACTCGACCATCTTCTCCTTCTTATTAAGCAATTCCTTAAACATCTTGACAAATTGTGGCATTTGGGCAAGAGCTTCAACAAGGGTAAAGGTGACTTTCATGCCGGCAACCTTTTCCAAAAATTTAGCGACTTGAATGTCATTCTTAGTCAAAATTCTAGCCTTGTTGAGTCGAGAAGGGTAAGGAATGCTGGGGTTGGGTGGTGGAGGTGTAGAAGGTGAAGGTTGAGATGTTGAAGGGTTCTTCTTGGGTACTTCGTCATGACGAGGCGGAGACGGTGATGGTGAACTAATACTAGGTGTAGGAGTAGTAGGGATAAATGGTGGTGGAGGAGGTGCAGATGATGGGGGCGGGATAGGTGGTCCTACTAAAGTAACTCCACTACGGGTAGTAATAGCACTCACATTCGCTCTCGGGTTGGTGACGGTGTTTGAAGGTAGATAACTCGAAGTAGAGGGTTGAGTGGTGGGTAAGAAACTAGCCAACATATTCTTCAAATCATTCGTTTGATTGCTGAAGGAGGATTGTATATCATTTCGAAGCTCGAATATAATGTCATTCCCTTGCTTGATGATATCCCCTTTCAAATTGATAATTTGGCTTTGCAGATTCTTAATTTACTCTCCGTGGGTTCTCATTAAAGCTTCAACATCTTGATTGATGGGTGGGGTTTGTTGAGCGGGTGGGTGATAAGGATTAGAAGCTCGAGGCTGGATTTGGTTGCTTCTATTGTAGTTGTTGTTGGGGTTTGGTTTTGAGGAGAAAAACCGGGTGAAAGATAGTTGTTGGACCGGTAACTTAGCAAATTTCTATCCCCTTGAGGTCGGGCTTGGTAATTTTCCGGTGAATAATTACCATAAGCTGCATACACGTTTTCCGGATTTCCTTGAGTAGAAGGACAATCAGTGTATGAGTGAGGACCGTCGCATGTCTCACAAGGATTGGCTACCGCTTTAACTTGTGGTTGTTGGTTTGAAGCGATGAGCAAGATATTTTTGTTCATTTCGGCCATCATGCGGGTGAATTCGGTCATATCGGGGTTTGCTGAAGTAGAAGAAACATTGACTCTCGGGTTGTTCCTTGAAGAAGCGGAGGAATCCCAGTTTTTGTGATGAGTTGTCATGTTCTCAATAAGCTCTCTACACTCCTCGGGTCTTCTTTTCATAAATGTGCCACCGGCGGCGGCATTAATCGTATCACGATCACGAAAAGTCAAACCGTTGTAGAAAGTATCAATTAAGGTCACAGGGAGCATGTTGTGGTTTGGACATCGATCGATCAAAACATTATATCTTTCCCAAGCATCAAAGAGAGATTCATCGGGTTCTTGCATGAAACCGCTGATTTGATTGCGAAGGCTCGTGACCATGGATGGTGGAAAGTAGCGTGACAAAAAGCGTTGAGTCATGTCATCCCAAGTATGAATGGAATTCTTCGGGAGACGATCAAACCATTTCTCGGCGTGGTGTGATAAAGTATGTGGGAAGAGTTGAAGGCGAAGGACATCCATTGTGGCACCGGGCAACTTCATGCTTTGAGTAATAGTAATGAATTTGTCGAGGTGTTTGTTGGCATCATCATCAGGCATTCCGCGGAATGGATTTGTTTGCACTTGCTGGATCATGTGATGCTTCAACGAAAACTCCGGAGCCGTGATTTGCATCAGCGCAATCGGTCCTCCTCGTCCAAACATGGTGGTTGACAAAGCTCCTCCATTGTCCGAAGATCGGGCTGTGGAAGAACACTGTTGTTGTTATTGTTGAGGTGCGGTGTATTATTGTTGTTGTTCACACCTGCCATAGCTAAATCTTCACGAGTCTCGGGCTCTTGATAAGTTGAAGATCTAGTACGCATACACCTGCAAAGGCAAAAGAAAGAGAAACCAAACACAAAGATAATATATATACACTATAAAAATAAAATCTTTTTGGATTTTTGAAATTTTTATTTTTTATAGATTTTTAACAATTTTTAATTTTTATAGTTTTTTGAAATTTTTAAGCAAGAAAAATAACGCTCACGAATGAACGGATCCCAAAAAGCAACGCGTCTCTCACAGAAAACCGTTAATCTTTACGAAAAGAGCCGACAGCGGCGCCATTTTATACAAAGCTTTTACCTAGTAAGAAAATTAAAGTTCGTTGTGGTGGTCTAATCGAATTGATTACTGGTTCAAAGTGCGACTCAGCTGTCTTTGGTGAAACAAATGTTGTGTCGTTGTAGTAAAATTAAAAGTGCAAAACTTTAATGTAAAGGGCAGGTAAATAAATCTAAATCTAATTTAAAATAAATGACGAGAAATTAAATCGTGACGAAAAATTAAAAGGCACTTAAAGTAAATAACGCAAACTTAAAAATATCCTAAAGGCAAACTTAAAACGCAACTAAAACTTAAAATAAGGCAAGGCTTAAAATAAATCTAAGGCAAGTAAACTTAAAGTGCGACTAAGTAAAAAGGCGGGAAAAGTAAAGCTTAAAAATTAAAATAAACTAAAACTTAAAATAAACTAAAAATACCTCACTTGGAATAATTACTCGTTCGGAATGTCACCTTCACCCGGAATAATTCTTCTTTGTTCGGAATAATCAAAATAAAACACTCATTCGGAACAATTGGCTCATCTGGAATAATCACTCCTTCATCCGGAATATTGATTCATCCGGAATATATCACTTATCCGGAATAAATCCTTCACTCGGAATAATGCTTCACCTGGAATAAACAACTCATCCGGAATATTTGGTATTCCGAATGAACAGCCTTGATTCGGAATGTTCACCTTATTCGGAATAAATCCTCAACCCTTCGTTCGGAATGTTCCGAATGAACACCTTGATCCGGAATGTTCCGAATAAACACCTTGACTCGGAATACAAGTATTCCGAATGAAGACCCTTGATCCGGAATATAATCTTGGTTCGGAATAACCACTGATCCGGAATATCCCACTGGTTCGGAATATTCTGAACACAACCTTGATTCGGAATAAATTTCAACAAAACCTTGATCCGGAATATCCTTTTATTCGGGATATGTCACTTATCCGGAATAATTAGGAGAATTCCTTGGTTCGGAATGAACTGTTGATCCGGAATGTGTTGTTGATCCGGAATAAACCTGGGAAAACAGTAGCGTAGAACACGGGACAAAAATAACACGAATCTAGACATTAACTAATCAAAATCAACCAAAAGATTAAACAAGACTAATCATAAATGATCTAATAACAATAACCTATCAATCCAAATCAAAATCACTAACAATAGTAATCAAAATAATCAAAACCCACTTAATCAATTTAATAAAAACTTAAGAACATGAACATAAACAATAAAGCATATAGATTAAAGATTAATCAAGAAAGGTAGATAGGAGATGAACAATAAAAGTAAAGATTAACAATAATTAAAAGGAAACTTACTTGAAATTAAATGTATTTAAGGTGCAATACAATTAAGTAAATGACATGTATTTAAATGTGCAAAAATTAAAATGGAAGAGCTAATTGTCACACTTAGCCAACAAAAACAAATGAAAGGAAATGGCATCTATTTATAGGAGATTAGGGAGGTGCTTAGTGGAAGCTTCCTCCTCTCTTTCTTCTTTCTTTAATTGCTTGATTACTCCTTAATCTTCTTAATCTTCGACTTTTGACTTTGTTTCGGGATTAATAAACTCGTCTTGTAATTTCTTCAATAAATTAGACTTGAGTTCTTCGGCTTTTAGTAAACTTCCGTCTTTTGACTTTTTCTTCGATAAATCTTCAGAATTGGTCTTGGACTTGCGTTCTTTTTGCACTCTTGATTTCTTGACTTCGTCTTTTGTCTTTTTCTTCGATAAAAGCCCATGAATGCCCGTGTTTTCTCCCCTTTTCACATTTTCGTCCTAAATCACAACAAAAACACAAACCACGCATAATTCCGACATTTATGACATAAAATACACGTTTTGGCTCGGTTATTATTGTAGTTAAGTGGTAAAAAGGATGGGTGTTTACACACCTATCAGTTTACCACCATCTGGTAGGTTTGACACAATTTTGGTTGTTGTGGATCGTTTAAGTAAATATGCTCATTTTATTTGCTTATCTCATCCATTTACCGCCAAAGTGGTGGCCTCGGCGTTTTGTAAGGAAATTGTACGTCTACACGGTTTTCCCATCTCTATTGTATCTGACAGGGATGTGGTTTTTCTCAGTCACTTTTGGCAAGAGTTATTCAGGTTAACCCAAACAAAACTGCAATTGAGCACTAGTTACCACCCGCAAACGGGTGGCCAAACTGAAGTCATCAATCGTGGTCTTGAGGCCTACCTTCGTTGCTTTGCCAATGAACAACCTCTGAAGTGGAGTTCGTACTTACCTTGGGCTGAATATTCATACAACACGGGTTATCACACATCTACAGGTTCTATACCTTTTTATGTGGTTTATGGCAGGAACCACCTTCACTTCTTCCTTATGTCATGGGGGAAACTAAGAATGCAGAATTGGAACAACAGCTAGTGGACCGCGATGATATGTTGAAATTGATTCGCCAAAATCTTCATAAAGCTCAAGATCGTATGCGGCAACAAGCTAATTCTAAACGTCGCGATATTTCTTTTGAAGTTGGTGATTATGTCTTTCTGAAAATACAGCCTTACCGTCAGCGAAGTTTGGCCAAACGCAGGTATGAGAAGTTGTCCCCCCGTTTTTTTGGGCCTTATCGTGTTACCCGCAAAGTCGGCCCGGTCGCCTACAAATTGGAGTTGCCACCTGAGTCACGTATTCATCTGATTTTTCATGTTTCAATGCTTAAACCAGCCCATGGTCCAGTTTCAGCCACTGATATTGCTCCTTTGCCCATTACTAAGGATTGAGAGATTGATATACAGCCGCACTCTGTTCTTGCTCATCGTTGGGTCTACGAAGCTAGCAAACCAGTTTTGGAATTGTTAATTTCTTGGGGTGATCGACCTCTAGAAGAAGCTACTTGGGAAACATATGATTTGTTAGCTGATCAATTTCCAAATTTTCGCCTTGAGGACAAGGCTTTTTATGGGGAGGGAAGTAATGATACAGTCCCGGTTAAAGTGTACACAAGAAAAAAAGAATCGGGTCTGAATGAGTTCAAGTCAATGTTCGGGTATTGGTTGGATCCACTGGGTCAAAGTAATAGCTGGAAAATGGAATGGTGGGGAGCAGTTTACAAGCCCATCTCCTGGAGCAGTTAATACTTAGTAGTAACTGTCAAGTAGTATTAGTAGCAGGCTATGCTTTATTTTTAATTATTCAGTTTTTATCAAGTATGACTTTGTATTAGGAGATTTTACCCATCTCGAATTTGGGACCACTTTATTTCCATCATTCAATCAAATTGCCTCCTTATTTAATCTAGAATCTAAGAGGCTATAATACTTCACTCATTCACATCCAGTCACCCCATGTTTTATCTTTAAATTGAATGGTATACGACACAGCACTTCTAATATGCTAAAACACATTCATGCTAGGTGACAGCTTTTACTTATTAACTTAAAGAACTTCATGGGATTTACATCTGTATAAGCACAGAATTAGCTAAATTTGCAAATGAGTTGAAAGTCACCCAAAATGACGACCTAATTTTATAAAATAACATAGATTGTATCTTTAACTTCTATAATCATAGATTGTATCTTTGTCGTGTTTCACCCATTACCCAACCCGACCATTTACCACCTTAAATCCATATCAAAGGACATTCATATCAGGTGCAAAGGCCAAGAAATAGATATCTCTAACAAACTGAAACAGGAAAAATGATTCAAAAGTCATTTTGGTGTAATATCAAATTACATGATGCCAATGAATTCAGTATATTTGTTTTCATGTTAAGCTACACTCAAGCAACTCACTATCAGTCAGATTACATTTGCAACATCATGGATGGTAACCTGCTGATATAACCACAGCCCGCGTCAGAGGCCTTAAACTTGCGGTACAGACGAGAATCAATCCTTAACTGATGTTCGCAGTATTTTCACGTCATGGATTGGCCTGAAAAGCAATAAGACATTGAGAGGGATAAGAAAGAGAGCATGCTATCTAAAAGTAATAACCTAAAAACCCAAGAAATTGCAATCTTGGACAAGGCCAAGAACGCCTGTGATTATATTCGACGAATTTTATAGATTTTCAATCTGTCTTTCTTTTCAGCTGGGTGGTAGCAAATAGCAATACATGAACTATTTGGTGACATATTACATAAACAAAATTAAGAAATACCGTCACGCTCGCGAGGACGCTATTCCGAACACTTAGGTGTCATATTTTATGGCTTAGCAACTTAATGGGTGTTGCAGCCGTTCAAATTTTTGCTCTAAATCGAGTATAAAAAAGAAAATACAGCAAGATGGACACGACTCATGAACTCGTATTGAACCCACTATTATCAGGTTATGCTGAAACCAAAGAAAATTTGTTTGCCTCATGTAGAGGTGGCAATTTCTGACCCGACACGAAACCCGACCTGAAACCGACACGAAAATTAACAGGTTCGGGTTGAGTATATTAAATCTTGGGTTAAGTTTGGGTCGACCTATCAAACCCGTTTATTAAACAGGTTAGGTTTGGGTTGAAATTAAATTAAGCGGGTCGACCCGACAACCCGTTTAAGATTTTTTTTTTTTTCCTTATATTCAAAATGATTAATATTTTATATACGTGTTAACTAGGTTAAACGGGTCGAAACTAAACCCATTTAACATGTTAACACTTGTAATGTGCCTACTTTTGTATATAAAACTTGTTAAATGGGTCAACCCGAAACCCGTATAACCTATTCAACCCATGTAACATATTTAACGCCAACTCAAATATATATGTGGGTTAAATGGGTTAGGTTCGGGTGATGTGTAAACAGGTTAGGATTGACATAGCTGACCCGATTATTTATTGGGTCAGGTTTAGGTTGGGATTTTCTGACCCGCCAACCTGATAACCCGAACCCGCTAACCGAACTCGACCCAAATTGCCACATGCATTATCAGTTATTCAGTTTTAATATACATTGGCATTCTTCCAGGTGCCATGTCTCTCAATAATGCATGAGAACAGGTTTGTGGCAGTCACACGAAGTACTAATGATACATTAAAGGCACGCAAGTTAGATATTAAAAGAGAAATAACTTTCAACTATGAGAATTTTCAGTGTAATTCCAATTTCAAAGCTCAGTAATAATGGAGAAATTAAGAAAGCAACAGACCTGTCGGTATTATCAGTCTGGACACTGCCAAGTCTCTTGACAATCTCCATTCCTCTACATACTCTTCCAAATACGGTGTGCTTACCTGTCAATATTACATACCTTGCATTAAAATTTAAACAAGTAAAGCTACATTGACCAGTGCTGTGTATTGCATTAGTAAAGAAGATCCTATAATGGCAAAGTTCATGAACCGGTTGATATCATCACTTCGTAGTTATATTTTATCCAATTTCATTAAAATGGACCAACACCATATATAATAATAAACGGAAAATGCTAAGAAGCCGTTTATAACGTCAAAAAAGCATCAGGTGGTCTAGAATGGAGTCGATCACTCAATTGATGGTCCGAGTTTGATGAATCATATGCCATAAGACGGCACGGGCACATTTACGCAGGCTATCAAGTGCAAACAGCTAACATTTTGCTCTAAAAGAAACATCCAAAACGATTTTCGACAAGATTGCAAGTATTGGTTTGAATGAAAGTAACAAAATGCTAAAGCAGCCAATGACTTAAAATATTTTCTTCTAAAACATGTATTTTTTTCAAGCATGCTATAGTAAGTGCACATTCGTAAGAAACCTTTTGTAAGATGATTTGTGTGAGTTGTAAAAAATTGCCGTTCAAAAAAAAAAAAAATTAAAAAAATTTCAATCATTTACATGTCGAAAACATAATAATTAATGTATGCCAATTACACAAAATGAAAGTTTTCGCCCCCATCTTCATATGATTCAGAAATATTCCAGACACAAGTGTTAAATCATCAACCCAAAAAAGATGGGACAAATTGTGTAAAATAAGCAGCAGACAAAATGATTACCATCGAGTGATGGCGTTGGTGCCAATGTGATAAAGAACTGACTCCCGTTTGTATTTGGACCAGCATTAGCCATAGATAAGATACCGGCACCAGTATGCTTCAGCTTTGGGGTGATCTCATCCTCAAACTTTGACCTTCAACAATAGACATTCATGTCAACATACAGTCAAGTTTCCGGGGAAAAAAAGAATCAATCTAATAGACTGGGATCATGCCGCTTTAGTCTTACAATTTAAACTAATCTGACATTTGAGATCCATTTATGTAATCAAAACATGACGAGTAATGCTAACTGATGTTACATACGTATATTGATCGTGTCAATAATCTTAAATACATACCCGTAAATGGATTCACCACCTCTTCCAGTGCCAGTAGGATCACCTCCTTGAATAATGAAATCCTAATTCCAAAATAAAAATAATCAAACTTAATCAAACAAACTTGACACCAAATCTAAAACTTACCACTACTTACTAAGGCTGTAAACGAACCAAGTGTTAACCAAACTGGCCGGTATGAAGTTTGTTTATTCATTAAACAAACAAATATTAACAAGATCCTATGTGCGTTCAATTAAATGAACGCGTACGGCCATAAAAATCCCATTCTGGAATGCTTGCTTTGCTTGTGATTGTTTGAGTTCGAATATTATGAATACATTGTTTTTTACTTTTTTAGTGAAAACAGTTGCAACTAAACAGATAAGCACAAGCAAAAACGCTTTCATTCATTCATTCATTTATTTCCTATGCAATCCGTTAACTTAAACACGTGTTGGGTCCGTTTACAGGCTTATTTATTCAGCATAGAGCTATATGCAAGTGTTTAAAACAAAGACATTATCAAGGGGCGTTTGTGAAAAGCCAATAAGCTGACTTTTTTGGGCTTATGAAATTGAGCTTAAGGCTAATCTAAGCCAAAAACTTAATGAAGTAAGCTTATTTGGGTTTTCAAAACTTGGATAAGCGGATAAAACAAGCTAATCGAAACAGCCACCAAGTCTACATACCTTAATGATCCTATGAAACTTGACATTGTTGTAATAGCCTTTTCGCGCCAACTCGAAGAAGTTTTTGCACGTTCGAGGCGCGTGCTTATCGTACATCTAAAAAATAAGTTAAATCAACATTAATCAATCAATGAATCAAATTGTAGTAGTAAAAAAGAAGTGTGACAGAAAGAAAGAAAGAAAGAAAAAGGTTAAAATAATTTACCTCGACGGTAAATGACCCCATTGAAGTTTCGAGTGTGACTTCCGGTGGACCTCCTCCCGACATGGTTGCTTGTGTTCAAGTGGTGGTTCTGGTGAGCCTTCGTTCGTTAGGGTTTAAGGTTAGCGTATGTTTCGATTTAGAGTATTGGTTCGGGTCAGCTAGTGGTTGCAATAAAACGAATTTTTAAACCGCCCCGATTCAAAATCTATAAGACTGATATACGTAGGGGTGTTTGTTTTAGTTATATAGTGTAATTATTACGTAGTTTTATAAGGGCCCGTTTGGTTTATTAGTGAGTTTGGATTTAAATTTGGTTTTAAGAAAGGTTTGAAAGATTTGAGATAAATTTAAGTAATAGTTATGATAGAAAATATATTTTATTATATATAGAGTTGAGTTATTTAGGATATTTTGTATCCTTTAGATACAAGGGGACAAATCTGGGCAACCCATCACATATCATCTAACGATCCATATTTAAAAATTAAAAAAAACGGAGGGGTAGTTTCGTCATTTCACTACTCCGCCCAAACCCTACAACACTCTTTTCTTATACACTTCAACCGTCATTTTCATTTCACCAAAAACACACACACACACACACACACACACACAAAACACACCTAAAACACACACACACACACCACCATCTCCATCGCCGATATCATCTTCAAAACACAGATCCGATCAAAAACGCAACAAACAAGATGAAAGCGAAGCCGAAAAACGAGGCATCTTCCAAAAAACCATATGAAAGGACGATAAAAACAAGGCAAATAGGTATAAATCACAGATCCATACTTTTTCTATGCTTTTTTAGCTTTTTAAATGCTTTTTAAGCTTTTTCTTTGTTTTTTATACTTTTTAATCTTTTCCTATGTCTTTTAAGCTATATCCATGATTTTTCTATGCTTTTTCTGTAAATGTATGATGAATATAATAGATCTAACATAAGAAACATCATTTGATAGTTTTAAGCGAGTTTTGTGTTTAAATATTACTTGCATGTGAATATAAGCATCTCGGTTCATAAAAAACATAAATAGAATAGATTTAAAAAGGTTGAGCAAAAATGGTTTCCTAGATTGATAAAACATATATGATAAAAAAAGTATAACATATATGATAAAACCTTATCATATATGATAAAACCTTATCATATATGATGAGTGACATGTAATCAAAAGCAGTAGGATTGGAACATATATGATATTATCGTAACCTATATGATACATCAAATTTGATAGTTAATAATGAGACATCATATATGATAAAACCTTATCATATATGATTCATCATATTTCATAAGTTATGCATCATATATAGCATTGAACATATGTAATTTTGTCTAACTTTGCGCTTTTATTGCAGATAAACGGCCTACAAAAACCAAGGATAAGGAGACAGAACAACCTCCTAGAGGAAACTTAGGTAAAACTGATGCGACTCAAAAAAAGAAAAAAAAAGTAAAAATAAGTATCATATTTGATAAGTTTTTTTTATTTGTAGTTACTAGAAAGTTAATGAAAGAAAAAGCTCCAGCGCTTGAAAAAGCAAACAAGACAAGGCCAAGGCCAAAGGTGTCATTGAAGCTGTCACTCAAACCAAGGCGAAGGGAAAAGATGTTGTACCAAAGGGCAAAGCAAAAACGGTTGCCAAACCGAAGAAAGTTGAAAAGCCAATAGAGAGTACACAAGGTAAGAAAAATATACTACGTATCATATTATTTCATTAGGAAAAAACATACATTAATAAACATCTCTTTGCTTTGTAAAAAATGTAGAAGAAAGTGGTACAGAGGAAGATGATGTGTCAGATGATGAGAGAATTAGCAGCAATGAAGAATACATCGAAACATAAACTGACAAAGAAGAACCCGACTCTCAACAACCCGAAGATGAGGAAGATGAAGAAGAGACAGAGGGGGAAGAAGAGCCAGAGGGGGAAGCCGAAAGTAACAAGGAGGATGATGAAGATAATGAAGATGAAGAAACAGAATCTGAGAAAGAAGAGACGGTAAAAGATGTTATTAAGAAAATAACAAAGATGAGCTTTATCAACCCTTCAGAGAAACAAAAAATAAGGATAAAAATGATGTAAAGAGAAAATTGGAAGAAAGCGAGGAAGCAAAACGTCCAAACAAAGGGACATAAAGACAGAAACAGACCTACAGTGGAGGTATAAAGAAAACTGGCAAAAAAGAAACACCTCCAATGAAGGAATCAAACGAAGAAGAAAAAGAAGATGAGTTGATGGACGATAGAAGTGAGACTGAAGATGAAGAGGGGGAGGTACCTGAACATGAAGTTGCTACATCAAAAATGGTAGTTCACAAAGGTTCTCCATTAAAAGGCATCATGTAAAAAAATGAAACAAAAGGAGCTAAAGAAGAGTACCAGATGGTTCTGGTAAAAGAAAAAAAGGGTAGAGGGCCAACGAAAAAAAAGCAACAAAAGGTATACGAAACTGTGTTGACAAGATGCTTGCCCAAATTGTAGAACAATGATAATCTATAATCTAATCAAGAGGGTTGTTGTTAATCTAGAGAGAGAAACAAGAGAGAGAAACAAAGAAACTTTTATTAAAATGAGTAAAACAACTAAACAACCAACACCCCTTTCCATGGTGGAAAGGGGTTTATATACCCAAGTCCTTAAGTGGACTTGGGCCTCCGGCCCATGAACATGCTCATGGGTCGGGCTAAACATAAGTAATACTTAAACAATACTACGAGCATATAACTATATAGTTGGAGTGACCGAGACTTTCTAAATACACAAAACGTATTTCCAACAATCTCCCCCAAATAGAGGTCACTCCAAATTTACAAAGTCCTAATCTAGCATGTTAGATCTTGTTCTTGAGCTCGTAGTCCACTTTTCTCTTTTCTCTTTTCTTTTTGTTGTGAATATGTTGATGTTGATCTTTTAGGCTTTGAGAGCATTGTTCTTTTGACCCTTCACGTGCGATCTTTGCCTTCTTGTGATTCTTTCCTCCTCATGATTTCATGTCCCACACACTTATCCTTTGTTGAATTCTTTGAAAGTTTCAGAGTCGATACAGCAGAAGACTTTTTAGGTCAGACTTTCTTGAATTTGCTGAAATATTTGAAGCAGAAGGAATAAATATGTGAGAACGACTTCAACAGGTACACCGCAACGCCACCGTCTTCAACAGGTACATCGCAACGCCACCGTCTTCGAATGCAGCAACATAATAATACACGAATGAAATGGCTTAGAACATTTCATTCTATATCGGTAGCATTTTACCTCTGGTCGGTGAAGACCGTTGGACGATATTATATATCGTACCTGTGACGGATAGTTTCAATTAAGTAACTTCCTGACAGGATTTCGCGGGTAAACCCGTTCTCTTTATTCGACGATCACTAAGCTTGCCTGCGAACATAAAGAGTGAATCACTTGGATAAATTATCCTTGTGATTGAAGCTGTCAATTCATGAAACCTGGAACAAGTGAATTTCAACTAAGATTTTCACCATCGTTGCTTTCCAGTTGTCACGAGCTTGATTCAAATAGAATCTTGCTCGTTACCTACCAAGTGTTGTTTGATGTTAACACTAGAAGGATTTCCACTTGTCACTGTGAACACTAAAGAAGTGTCACTCTGAGTGTTCTGGCAAGATCATACGATAATGCGTAGAGGCCTGGAACGAGTTTAAGTTCAATTAAGAATTAAACTACTGTTTCTTTTCAGTTTTTCACAAGATTGGTTCTTAAAGAACCGCACGTGTCACCTACCATGAGCTTGTTTGATGTTGGCTCAAGCAGGATTTCCATCTTCATTGTAATACTTGCGTATCACTTGGATGTTCTGGCAATATTACAGGAATACTGCGTAGGACTCATAAAGATCTCTTACTTTTCACAGTGTGTGAAGAAGCAAGGAATAAACGGAAAGTGTCCTAATGAGACTTTTGATGATCTCGTGGCTCTAGACTCGATAGTGCGTTTTGATTTAGTGAGCGATGGCTGGAGAGGATTTCCACCTTTTCAATATCAGTCTATTCGGAGTGAATAGACCAATAGATAACGTGTTGAACTCCGTGTGATTAAAACAAATATCTTTTGAGAGATATTTGAGTTAGCTGGGGAGGGTTGTGCATTGCATCACTGGGTCCATGATGCCTATCTTCAATATCGAGAATCATTGAAAAATGATCTCAATAACATATGTATTGACCCGGTTTCTGCCTAAAGTTGTAAGGAGGGCTTCTTTCTTTACACCCTTTATCTTTACAATTCTTTTTCATTCTTCAACCCCTTCAATGCTTACCAATACGTCATCACTAGCACCTTGTTGTGATTGTTCCAGTGCTATCTTAAGTACTTGGTCGGCATTTGATAACTAGGTTTTTGCCTAATTAAAAAGATTCGTTTAAGTATGTCTCTTCGAATTGAAAAACTTGTTGTTTAATGTGTGACTCAGTTGAACTTTGGTGGAACAAAGATGTGTCGTTGTAGTTTTGAAAAATTAAAGGTGAAGAACAATTAAAGTAAATGACTTTTAAAATAAATCTAAATCTAATCAAGTAAAGGGTGCAAGTATTTAAAGCGCGACTAAAACTAAAGGGCAATAAAGTAAATAACGCAAACTTAAATCTAACTAAGGCAAACTTAAAACGCAACTAAAAACTAAAACTTAAACTAAGGCAAATAAGCTTAAAGTGCAATTAAGAAAAAGGCGGGAAAAATAAAGCTTAAAATGAAAAGGCAGAAAACTGAAAACTAAGATTTCCCTATCCGGAATAAACTCCTATTCGGAATAAATGCTAATCGGAATATCTGTCACCTATTCGGAAAGATTAGCCCTATTCGGAATATTTGTCTACTCGGAAAGATTGACCCTATGCGGAATAAACCTCCTATTCGGAATAATACCTCTATTCGGAATATCTGTCCCTATTCGGAATAAAGTCCTACTCGGAATATTGGGCCTATTCGGAAAATTGAGTCTATTCGGAAAATCCAGCCCTATGCGGAATAAAAGTCTCAATTCGGAATGTCAGCTTCTATGCGGAATCCCTCCCCTATTCGGAATACTAGAAATTCCGAATAGCAAATTCTACAAAAACCCCTATGCGGAATAACTAGCTATTCCGAATAAGCAATTTCTACAAAATCCTTACGCGGAATAAAACCTCTGTTCGGAATATAAAATATTCCGAATAGAACACAATGATCCACACCTATTCGGAATGTTTCTGGGCTCGATTTGGGAAAGATCAGTAACTGTGAAACCGAAGAACAAGGAAAAGCTAATCACACGAATCTAAACAAAACTAAACCAAATCAACAAAAAGATTAAATCAAACAAATAAGTAAACAAATATAAAGCATAAACAATCAATCCAAAACAATAAAACCTCAAATTAATCAAAACCCACTTAAATAAATCAACAAAAATGAAGAACATAAACATAAACAATAACAATCAAAGACTAAGAAAGGAAGAATGAGATTAACAAGATAAAGATAAAGCTTGACAAGAATTTAAAAAGAAAAACTTACTTGAAATTAAATGGTAATTAAGGTGCAAGACAAGTATTTAAATTTGACAAGTATTTAAATGACAAGGTAATTAAAAGTGGAAGAACTAATTGTCACTATTAGCCAACAAAAAGAAATGATTAACAAATCCTAACTATATATAGGGGAGGATTAGGAAGCTTCCTCCCCTTCTTCCTTTTCTCTTAATTGCGTCATTAGGTCCTTAAGCATATAGTCTTCATTAATTTCACCATTAGTCCTTTTTCCTTCTAATCTTTTTTACTTGGACTCTAATGACTTGTGGCTCGGGATTTCTTTTGAATTCGTCTTTAATTTCTTCAATAAAATAGACTTGAATGCTTCGGCTTTTGATAAACTTCCGTCTTTTGACTTATTCTTCGATAAATCTTCAGAATTGGCCTTGGACTTCCGTTCTTTTTCCACTTTTGACTTCTCGACTCCGTCTTTCATCTTTTTCTTCAATAAAAGCCGTGAATGCCCGTGAATTCTCGTGTTTTCTCCACTTTTCACAATTTCGTCCTAAATCACAACAAAAACACAAACCACGCATAATTCCGACATAAAAGACATAAAATACACGTTTTGGTCCGGTTATTATTGTAATTAAGTGGTAGAAAAGATGGGTGTTTACACACTTATCAAATCCCCTATACTTGACCATTGCAATGTCCTCATGCAATGCATTAGTTACAAAGCATGTTTACACTTTTCATCATAATCAATCCACATTGGCCTTTATTAAAGAGATATAAAAATGCAAAGCAAAGAAATTAAAAGCATACCTTGGGTTTTGAAAATGTCATGAATAATCATCATCCTCAACTTTTCACTTTCTCCAAACCAAGCTTAAAAACGAGATCATTGTTATTATAAGTTAGTAAACTAACACGAACTCATGTGGGCCAATTATTCACTTAGACTCCCTTATTTCTATGGGTATCTCTTATGTTTTATTATTTGTCTTGAATGATCACAAAGATGCATTGTTTGACTTATTTCGATAATTATTTAATCTGAAAATAAAGTGCACGATTTAATCAATAGTTAGCTAAAGGACCAAATCTTTTAAAACTGCTTCTCGGGATATCAAAAAGTTCATATCTTGGCATAACTTGGTTCGCGATTTGAGACCTTTCTCGGGCCGATATTTGGCAGCGACTTCATACTTCAAATCTTGAGAGATGTTCATGAAATAATGGTCTTCTCTTCATAATTGGAATTTCTTCACTTGGAATTTTTGAGAGATTCTTCATATATGGACCACGACTTCTTCATTTTTCTCTAATCTTTATTTTGGATTTTGATATACAACGATCCGCCTCTTTTATTGACTTGGATCTATTTATCCTCATACCTTGTTAGGGTCTTTTCGGATACACTTCTCCATGACTTTTTGGGAGTTTTTGCTTTTCGTCGTGTGTCTCGATCCTTCATATTGATTTTCGATAAATGATTCTTCACATCACTTTGGATCTTTATCAACAAAACATAGCCCTCATGCCTTGTTAGGGCCTTTTCGGACTCGCCAATCTTCGCGCCCCGCTTCATAAGTTATGCCTTGGCTATGAACTCTCGTCATTACCGAGCAACTTTTAAACGATCTGGGGCTAGAAGCTAAGTAACTTTTCAAATCGTACAACCTTATTTATTAGCAGATAAATTTATTAGCAAGCGATGGGAGAATAGGCTTATAATTAACTCACATAAATTCACGAAAGAATATCGAACTTATAATTGGCTCTATCATCTCTCGTTCTCCACAGTTTAAAATCTCAAATAATGAGTCTCGTGGATACTTAGCCTATTAAATCAGAGTTTTGGGTTTTCGAGTCGCCTATAGGATCTTGCAAATTCTAAGACTTTTTCAAGTTTAGAAATCGCATCTTAAAGTTCCCTTGATAAACGACTCTCTAGGATCAATTATAGGAACTTGCGAAAAGTTCTTGTTCTTAACCCGTGAGAGTTAAGACTTTCGCGTTTTATAGCTCCCTATATAAAAGCCTAGCAAAACTTGACTTAAACACGTTAAGGATACTAGCTAGAGTAAACTCGGATTGAGTCAAAAGATTCACAACGTTTGAAAATTAAAACCACTTTATTGAAATTTATTCTAACAAAGAAAGAAAATAACTATACAAAAGGAAAAAACTAATAGGCCAAAATAGATCAAAAATTTTGAAAAAAGTCGAAAAATTGATTTTCCGGTTAAAATGAGGACAAATACAAGGAAAAGACCACTTAACTTCGATAGAAGTCCCCCCTACACTTAAGATAAACATTGTCCTCAATGTTTAAGCATGTGGGAGTAAACTCCCCTACACTTAGGACATTGTGCACGTTGTTTAAATTTTGCTAAGGAAAAGACAACTAAAGAGATTCCTATTTTAATATTGAGAAAATATAAAATAGTGAATCGAAAAGAGTTTAGGATAGAACCGGGAAGAAGTAGAACACGGAATCACGGGTCGTCAAGAATCAGCAAGAGTGGATCATTGAAGCTTGAATCCCTGATTAAGAAGTGAGGAGAGGAGAGCAAACCAAAGGGTCCCCCCTACACTTATGGTAAAGAAAGCAAAAAGATAGATGCATGGGTTGCCTCCCAAGAAGCGCTGAATTTTTGTTAACCGAGTCATTAGCCTGACTCGACCTTGATCATCAACGGAAGAAGCATGCAACATATCCACCAGGATCGAAGACATAGTTTTCATCCATCAATAAGCACGAGCTTAAGGCGAACAAGGCAAGCCAAAAGAGAAGTGGCAGGGTTCCCTTAAGCAGTGATGGAGCATGATGGGAGCAAGTATGAAGCGGTGCGAGCATGTCTTCAATAATTCCAAAGATTTTTCCTTTTATTGCATCAGGTGGATACTGAGATGGCTCTAAGATTGCAATACCGGGGTCGAACACCTTTTCCTTTAAGGGAAAATAGCACTCAGGGTCAGCTGAGTGTGAAGAAGATCCACAAAGAAGCACAACCTCGTCCTTAGAAGTGGGACAAAGAGGTGTTAAATCATACGTGCAACGGATTTCGGTGTCAACCGGTTTCTTCTCCTTTGACAAAATGCTCTTCAAATCCAAAGTAGGATCAAGACGATAATCTTCAAAGTCATAAGGAGGAGCATCACTCTCATGAGGGAAGTAAGTGTTAAGAAATTCAGAGAAATCTTCCTCAAATGAATAATCGTCCAAAGTAGGATCGAGTGGTGGCGGAGGATCTTCATCATGTGAAGAATCGCTCGAGAGAGTATCAGCCTCATCAAAATCATCGAATGTGGGCAGCTCGGGATACTCAGAAGTACAATCAAAATCATCCGAATCTGAGCTAGAATCATCATCATCATAAGCATCAAAGACCGGTTGAGAATCATAAATGGGAGAAGCGTCTAAAGTAGGGAGAGAATCATCCACATCATCTTCAAAGAGTGGATTATCAGTGGAGGACTCGAATAAAGGATTATCGTAGACGGTAAAGTCATCGAGCACATTTATCATATTCACTGATTCTCAGCCTCCAAAGGATTTGCCTGTAAGCTTCCCCATTTTAAAAACTTTAGAATCATCCCCGACTCGTAAGATTAACTCACCTTCGGCTACATCTATTAAAGCACGTCCGGTTCTCAAGAATGGCCGACCAAGTATTAAAGGAATACGAGGGTCCATTTCATAATCAACTACGACAAAATCGACCGGGAAGGTAAATGTGCCAACTTTGATAAACACGTCTTCGGCTATACCAACGGGGTAAGCAAGAGTGCGGTTTGCAAGTTCGAGAGTCATCTTTGTTGGAATGAGGTCGGGCAATGATAGTGTTTTCCAAACACTGAGTGGCATAAGATTAATACTAGCCCCGAGATCAGCAAGGGCAGTAAATTATTTAGTTTTGTTAAACACGCAAGGCAACACAAAACGACCGGGATCTCCAAGCTTTTCCGGAAGTTCTCTAAGAAGGACTGCAGAGCAGTTTTCATTTAAGCGTGTGTTGGCGAGTTCAATCAGCTTCTCCTTCTTGCTAAGCAATTCCTTGAATGCTTTGACAAATTTCGGCATGTGGCAAAGTGCTTCAACAAGGCTAATGTTGATGGTCATTTTAGATAGCATATCCACATATTTCGATACTTGGCAGTCATTCTTGGTTAGATCATTGGTCTTGCCTATGCGAGAAGGGTATGGGATTCTAGGTTGATAAGGGTTAGGTGAAGGTGTAGTTGGTGCAGGTTGTGATGTTGAAGGGTCCTTCCGAGATACATCGTCATGACGAGGCGGAGACGGTAATGGTGTACTATCACTAAGTGTAAGAGGAGTAGGGATATATGGTGGTGGAGGAGGTGTAGATGATGGTGGTGAATCAGGTGGATTGACAATGGTAATTCCACTACGCGTAGTTATAGCACTCACATTAGCTCGCGGATTAGTGACGGTGTTTGAAGGTAGAGAACCCGAAGAAGAAGAAGGTTGAGCTTCGGGCAAGAAACTAGCCAACAGATTCTTCAATTCAGTTGTTTGAGTGATGAAAGAGGATTGAAGATTATCACGAACCTCGGTTCTGATGTCATTACCTTGCTTCAAGATATCCCCTTTCAAATTGATTATTTGGCTATGTAGGTTCTTGATTTGCTCACCTTGAGTTCTCATGATTGTGTCAACATCGGGATTAATGGGTGGGTGTTGTTGGGTGGGTGGTTGATAAGGGTTAGAAGCACGAGGTGGGATTTGGTTGCTTCTGTTGTTTTTGTTGGCGGGATTTTGGTTTTGAGGAGAAAAACCGGGTGAAAGGTAGTTGTTGGAACGGTAGCTCAGCAGATTTCTATCCCCTTGTTATCTAGCTTGGTAATTTTCCGGTGAATAATTACCGTAAGCTGCATACACATTTTCCGAATTTCCTTGTGTCGAAGGACAATCGGTGTATGAGTGAGGACCGCCACATGTTTCACAAGGCTTAGCAACCGCTTTAACTTGTTGTTGTTGTTGGTTTGAAGCGAGAAGCGTAATACTTTTGCTCATTTCGGCCATCATGCGGGTGAGTTCGGTCATCTCAGGGTTTGTTGAGGTAGAAGAAACATTGACTCTCGTGTTGTTTCTAGAAGAAGCAGAGGAATCCCAGTTCTTATGATGAGTAGTCATGTTTTCAATTAACTCTCTACACTCCTCGGGTCTCCTTTTCATGAATGTGCCACCGGCGGCTGCATTGATCGTATCACGATCTCGAAAAGTCAATCCGTTGTAGAAAGTATCGATCAAGGTGTCCGGAAGCATGTTGTGGTTTGGACAACGGTCGATCAAGACATTATATCTCTCCCATGCATCAAAAAGAGATTCATCGGGATCTTGCATGAAACCGCTGATTTGATTGCGAAGGCTTGTGACCATGGATGGTGGAAAGTAGCGCGACAAAAAGCGTTGAGTCATGTCATCCCAAGTGTGAATAGAATTCTTCGGGAGACGATCAAACCATTTCTCGGCATGATGTAATAGAGTGTGTGGAAAGAGTTGTAGGCAAAGCTCATCCATAGTGGCACCAGCCAACTTCATGCTCTGGGTGATTGTAATGAACTTGTCGAGGTGTTTGTTGGCATCATCATCAGGCAATCCTCTAAATGGGTTTGTTTGTACTTGCTGAATCATGTGGTGCTTCAACGAAAACTCAGGAGCGTTGATTTGCATCGGCGCAATCGGTCCTCCTCGTCCAAACATGGTTGGTTGACAAAGTTCCTCCATGGTCCGAAGATCGGGCTGTGGAAGAGCATTGTTGTTATTATTATTATTGAGGTGCGGTTGCATGTTGTTGTTAACACCTGCCATATCTAAATCTTCTTGAGGCTCGGGCTCTTGATAATTAGAAGATCTAGTACGCATACACCTGAAAATGCAAAATAAAACAAAACCAAACACACAGACAATATATATACACAATAAAGATAAAATCTTTTTGGATTTTTGAAATTTTTAATTTTTATGGTTTTTTGTCAATTTTTAATTTTTATGAGTTTTTGGATTTTTTGATGCAAGAAAAATAACGTTCACAAGTGAACGGATCCCAAAAAGCAACGTGTCTCTCACAAAAAACTGTTGATCTTTACGAAAAGAGCCGGCAGCGGCGCCATTTGATAACTAGGTTTTTGCCTAATTAAAAAGATTCGTTTAAGTATGTCTCTTCGAATTGAAAAACTTGTTGTTTAATGTGTGACTCAGTTGAACTTTGGTGGAACAAAGATGTGTCGTTGTAGTTTTGAAAAATTAAAGGTGCAGAACAATTAAAGTAAATGACTTTTAAAATAAATCTAAATCTAATCAAGTAAAGGGTGCAAGTATTTAAAGCGCGACTAAAACTAAAGGGCAATAAAGTAAATAACGCAAACTTAAATCTAACTAAGGCAAACTTAAAACGCACCTAAAACTAAAACTTAAACTAAGGCAAATAAACTTAAAGTGCAATTAAGAAAAAGGCGGGAAAATAAAGCTTAAAATGAAAAGGCAGAAAACTGAAAACTAAGATTTCCCTATCCAAAATAAACTCCTATTCGGAATAAATGCTAATCGGAATATCTGTCACCTATTCGGAAAGATTAGCCCTATTCGGAATATTTGTCTACTCGGAAAGATTGACCCTATGCGGAATAAACCTCCTATTCGGAATAATACCTCTATTCGGAATATCTGTCCCTATTCGGAATAAAGTCCTACTCGGAATATTGGGCCTATTCGGAAAATTGAGTCTATTCGGAAAATCCAGCCCTATGCGGAATAAAAGTCTCAATTCGGAATGTCAGCTTCTATGCGGAATCCCTCCCCTATTCGGAATACTGGAAATTCCGAATAGCAAATTCTACAAAAACCCCTATGCGGAATAACTAGCTATTCCGAATAAGCAATTTCTACAAAATCCTTACGCGGAATAAAACCTCTGTTCGGAATATAAAATATTCCGAATAGAACACAATGATCCACACCTATTCGGAATGTTTCTGGGCTCGATCTGGGAAAGATCAGTAACTGTGAAACCGAAGAACAAGGAAAAGCTAATCACACGAATCTAAACAAAACTAAACCAAATCAACAAAAAGATTAAATCAAACAAATAAGTAAACAAATATAAAGCATAAACAATCAATCCAAAACAATAAAACTAACAAAACTTAATCAAATTAATCAAAACCCACTTAAATAAATCAACAAAAATGAAGAACATAAACATAAACAATAACAATCAAAGACTAAGAAAGGAAGAATGAGATTAACAAGATAAAGATAAAGCTTGACAAGAATTTAAAAAGAAAAACTTACTTGAAATTAAATGGTAATTAAGGTGCAAGACAAATATTTAAATTTGACAAGTATTTAAATGACAAGGTAATTAAAAGTGGAAGAACTAATTGTCACTATTAGCCAACAAAAAGAAATGATTAACAAATCCTAACTATATATAGGGGAGGATTAGGAAGCTTCCTCCCCTTCTTCCTTTTCTCTTAATTGCGTCATTAGGTCCTTAAGCATATAGTCTTCATTAATTTCACCATTAGTCCTTTTTCCTTCTAATCTTCTTTACTCGGACTCTAATGACTTGTGGCTCGGGATTTCTTTTGAATTCGTCTTTAATTTCTTCAATAAAATAGACTTGAATTCTTCGGCTTTTGATAAACTTCCGTCTTTTGACTTATTCTTCGATAAATCTTCAGAATTGGCCTTGGACTTCCGTTCTTTTTCCACTTTTGACTTCTCGACTCCGTCTTTCATCTTTTTCTTCAATAAAAGCCGTGAATGCCCGTGAATTCTCGTGTTTTCTCCACTTTTCACAATTTCGTCCTAAATCACAACAAAAACACAAACCACGCATAATTCCGACATAAAAGACATAAAATACACGTTTTGGTCCGGTTATTATTGTAATTAAGTGGTAGAAAAGATGGGTGTTTACACACCTATCATCATTCAGCTACGTTCAAAATCATTCTCCATCTTTCCTAGGACTTCTAATTCTATCTAGGGAATTGTCCTTGGGAAGATTCCATCGGTTCTGATGAATCATTGGACTAATACCTATACCTACCACCCTTTTGTCACCACATCCGTCGTGAATTAAGTGTGTTTTGGGTAAGTATTGCATCATGAAAAATCCTTGAAAAATCAATTAAAGCACTTGTGATATTATAATCAAAGTTTTTGTGCCTTAAGTGTTTTGATCATCAAAAACGCTACCCCTTAACATGTGCATGACACATATTAAGTTGGTTTATCTTTTAAGTCTTTTCCATTGTTTAGCCAAATATCATTAAGTCTCCTTAATCCTATTTTCTCCCCTTTCCAAAATGTTAACCATCAATATTTTGGATATTAAATGGATTAACCAGTCTTTGGGTAAAAATGAAATCAATCTATGGCCATAGAACATATTAATGCTCCCCCTCAAGTTAATGAGGGTAAGTTGTAGTGCTTGAGTATGATATATTTTGAAAGATTTAGAATCTCGTGAGAAATTCTAGAAACATTATCATACTTTCACACTACAACAAGCCACAAAAGTATAATATTCACAATATTTACATATTCACAAATTTAACAATATGGAGATGACCTGAGGTAGTACGACCCATTAGGTGGATCGTTCCATGAACTTGTGGTACGCTCCATACGGTCTTCCACCAACGAATCGTTCTAAACTTCTTATGAGACGTCTTTCTCTCAGCTTCTCATCAATCTTCTTGATCGCGTATGTAGCACTCTGTTGATATACCTTGTCCCATTCTACAGTGACCTCTGGAAGAGTCTTGTGCTTGTTGAGATGCACCAGCTTGTCCCGAATATAGGTGAGAGTCCCGTCACTGAATTTGTTGATCTCCGGAATTCTCATGAACTTCATAAGACCACGACCATTCAGGTAGAAAATGCCAGGCATCGGGTCAGAGGTGCTGGTGTAAGGAGATTTGTCTGAATGCCTCTGGAAGACCTTAGTACGTGGTTTTGAAAGGTTGGCTTCCGTTGATAACTTTCTACTCCAAGTTGCAGATCTTCAACTCTTTTCTTGATGACAACTCGACGTGTGTACATTCAAAGAGCTGAATTCAGGGCAATTAGTTCTTCTGACGTCAAGTGTCTGAGGGCGTTGTGAGTTAGCAAAAGAAGCATGTCCTCAATGTCCTCGAGACGAAGAAGTGGAAAGTCGCCTTCCTGGATAGCGTAGACTTTTTCATCTTCTCGAATGAGTCTGATCTCTGTCAAATGTTGATAACCTGTTTTGGGTTCAATCCTAACGCCTTGGATGCTTTTGATTCGAATTAGGGAGAAGACTTGAGAACCTGAGTTGTGCACACATGCATAGTTGTAGGCGCGTCGCACACGCTCATCCCAATGTGAAGCACCCAATTCAGCATATCGATCATATTCAGGATATTTTTGTGGAACCCAAAGACGATTAACTTTTTCTTCTAACCACAGTATCAAATCCCAAGTTGCAGCCTTTACCAATGTTAGGGAATAGGGCTGTAAACGAACCGAACGCATGCGAACGAAGGTATGTCCATGTTCGTTTATTTAATTTTAGCCGAACAAATAAACGAACGCGAATGCTTAATCGGACAAAAACTATTGTTCATGTTCGTTTATTTAAATTTGAACTTGTTCATGTTCGTTTATGTTCGTTCATATAACTTAAACGAACGTAATCGAACGAACATAAGCGAACATAAATGAACGGAAACGGTGATATATAAAAGTAAACGGGCTAAATGATCGTGTAATTAAAGTTGATCCACATCATCATCTTATATACTTATATAATAATTATATAATAATAATATCCCAAAATATTGTTTGTTTTTCATCTCAGTAGCCATGTCTCTAAATTTTTAACTCTAATGTATAATTTAAGAGAAATTATAAATACTTTGTAGCCAAGTACTATATTAGTAATATATTATTGTTAGACATTTAAAAATATTTGTTATGTATTTTATTATTTATTTAACATTTGGGATGTTAATCGAACGTAAACGAACAAATATACGAACATAAACGGACGAACATAATCGAACGTTCACGAACGTAAATGAACGAACGAAGCCTTTGTTCACGTTCGTTTATTTAACTAAACGGACCAAAAATCTTGTTCGTGTTCGTTCATTTATTAAATAAACAAACATAAACGAATTTTTTGGCGAACGATCGACGAACGGTTCGCTGAACGTTCAGTTCATTTACGTCCCTATTAGGGAAGTTGCATACTTGTTTGCTCCCTTGAGCAAGTATTCAAGATCCTCACTGACAAAGAAGTCAAGTGCAATTTGATCATCATTTGCAGTTGTAGTAGGAGGAGGTTTTTCAGGCGCATGAAGACCATCCCTTTGAGTGGTTCTCAACGCTTTCAGAAGTTCATTTGCGTTGTACTCGTATTCTGTGCTGCTGAGCCTTGATTTAACACGAAGGTTGGGATTTTTGAGTCCTCTCACAACCATTGCTTGAGTTACATTAGACCCATAGTTGTACTCCAAGAATCTTGAAAAGTCTATTGAATTGCTTAGGAATTGAGAGAAGTCAGCTTCATCAGCCTTTGTCAGTGGACGAAGTGCAACAGCATTGGATACCCAAGGTTGTACGGGTGCATTTTCATCTTCCTCGAGTGTATCCACCCATGCTGGTTCACTTGTCTCTGGAACATCAGGAACTGCATTAGAGACTTGAACATCATCAATAGGTTCTGCTACTGCTTCAATGTCTGGTAAGTCTTGGACTGGATCAGAGACTGAAATGTCTGGTACAGGTTGATCTGGTTTCGTCAGTTGTTGTTGCACTAAAGGTGTCGTGACAAAAGCAACTGGGGCAGATGTAGTTGCAGGAGTGGTTGTAGCTGGAGTATGTGATGAGGCTGTATTAGTATCTACATCATGAAACTTCTTGGTGCGTTTGCCTTGACGAGGTGTAGGTTTTGGAGTTGATTTACCCTTGGTAACCTCATCTTTGGAAGATTTGTCACCTTTGGACTTGTCTTGCTTGTCTCCATCCTTTTTCCCTGTATCATCGTTCCCTTCTTCTTGATCATCACCATTTTTGCCATTACCATCACCATCACCATTATCATCACCATCGCTGTGTTTATCACTTCCTTCTTCGTCATTGGTACCTTCTTCGTCATCCGTACCTTAGTCTTCATCACTCCCGCCTTTGTCATCACTATTTTTGTCTTCATCACCCTTGTCATCATCACCCTTGTCATCATCATCACTGTTATCATCAGCATCGTCGTCATCATCGTCGGATTCATCTTCTTCTTCACTTAAGATATCGTAGGGAACTACAAAACCATGTTTCTCGAATATCTTAGTATCTTGATCTATGGCCGTCTTAAGAGCTTTGTGAAGGATCTTTTGAGCTTTGGTTTTGTTGTAGGACCCGACTTGAATCATCCGAGCATGTAAGATTTTCTTTAACTCATAATCCATGAACTTTTGAGCCATGAGAAAATCTGACTTTTTAGCTTCAGAAGACTTGATCATGACGTTGCTTGCAGCAATTTGTTTCAACTCGTCGCGCAGATTGTCAACAGATTCCTTGACCTTTTCATCAAGTGATTGAACAATTGCTTCATTAGCTTCTTCAAGAACCTCTTTCTCAGCTCGGTACCTCTTTTTGAGGTCTCGAAGACGAATGAATGTTGCTTCGTTTTTGGTTTTTTCCTTTTCTTTGACGAGAGCTAGTTCTTCTGCATGGAGTTTGCGAGACAATTCTAACTCTTCTTGGAATTTAGCAACGGGGTCTTCTTGAGCTTTTCTTAAGGATTCTTCACTTTGTTTTCTACGAGCTAACTCTTCTTTAATCCGAACCATTTCTTCTTGTTGAGCTTGCAAGTGTTGTTCTATCTGAATCATGAACATTGTTGATAATGATGGAATCAACGTTATCGGTGCAGCTGTGGTTTGTTGTGTAGGAGCAATGGTCATGGCAGTGCTAGACAGTGAAGTGGAGAGAGGTCGACTTGGTAGAGTTAACGGGAGTTGCGTTGACACAGGTGGAGTCACTGTAATAACCGGTGGAGGTAGAGTTAAGACTAGTGGAGGCACGGTAGTAACTGGTGGAGGCACTGTAGACACTTGTAGAGGCACTGTTGAAAGTGGTAAAGACACAGTAGAAACTGGTGGGGTCATTGTAGAAACTTGTAGAGGCACTGTAGAAAGTGGTAAGGACACTGTAGAAACTGGTGGAAGCATTGTAGATACTGGTGGAGGCATTGTAGTAACGGGTATAGACACTATAGAACTTATGACTTTGGTAGTCTCAACAAATGTTGTTGTACCAGTGGACCCGATAACATCCATATCCTTCAATCCGTCATGAGGTTGTTGTTCATCATCAACATCATCAGTAGTTTGGGCAGATTTGTCACGACGAGGTGTGTGCTCATCGGGTTTCCCAAATTCAGCAATATCAGAAGGTAGTATGGTTTCCTTTGCTTTCATACCAGAACCACTACCCCCAGTGTCTTTCTTACTTTGCATGATAGCTGCCTTGACATTTCGTCTTCCAGTTTTGCGAAGCATTTCTTCTTCATTGATATCTTCATCTTCATCCTCAAGCATTAGCTCCTTCCCACTAGACTTGGCAACAGTTTTCTTCTTTTTGGGCTTAGGTGAAGCTGTTTCATCTGATGGTTCACTTAGTTTGCGTTTGCCTTTGCCTTTGGGTTTTGATGAAGATAACTCTCCCAATGCAGCTCTTTCCTTTTGAAGTTCCATTTCATCCAACAATTGCTTGTATGCCGCACTTGCTTTGAGTTCATCAGTCAACATATGATTAGGAATAGCGGTTGGAATACCTGAGTAAACACCGGAGTGTCCATCGTGTTTTAAATCCGCAAGAATATCATCGTTATAGGGAGTATGCTGAGGACTTCCTTCAAGCTTATCGATTGAGGCATCTAATTGCATGAAGTGACGAATAATAAGCTTAATGGAACGTGGGAAAGGAAAGTAACCTGTCTTCTTCTTGGTATTGTGGAAGAGTTGATAAGTAAAATCCTCCCATAGTAACTCTGCATAGTTCACATTCTTACTCTCATAGATGTCCCAAAAGATACAAGCAATTGAAAAACGCAAAGAGTCATATCCAGTTGATTTAGTAGTAAAACACCGAACGAGTATTCCGAAAAATGTTTTCCAAGGTTGACCCAGGTTAGCTGTAGTAAACTGAGACACCAGTCGTAAATCAGGATCACCGTATCCAAGAGAGTGATACATCTTCACAATTGCAATCTTGTCCGGGTCGGCTGTAAACTTTTGACCTGCAGGTGGTATTGGTAATCCGGATATTTGACGAAAGATAGAAATTGTGAGAATACATTCCTTTTTGTTGATGGTGAATGAGAACTTTCTGTCTGTTAGCCGTTTCTTTGAAGCCCAAAATTCATGCATATAATCGGTTGGAACCGAAGTCGTACCCCAAAACACCTTCTTAATTGGAGTTCGACCAAGAATATCGGTGACCACTTTGAAAGCATAGTGAGCTGAGGCATAATCTTCTTTGTCTTCTTTTAGTCGAAAGTTGTTTGGTATGAACTGTAGAGCCTTGGCGGCTTCAAGTGCCTGATTAGCTTTGATTTGCTTCTCGTTAAGTTGAGACATGTTTTCTGCTTAAGACGAACAAACATACAAGATTGATATACCAGAAAATATATATATCATGATGTATTTATACCTAAGCAAAGCAAGCATATACCAAGGACAACAAACACTACACCATCTTTAAATAAAGCTACAGTCTGTGGATAAATACACTTGACATTTTCTGAATAAGTGACATTTGCAAAGAAAACAATTTTTTCGGAATAACAGACATTTTCATCAAAAACACCTTTTTCGGAATAAATGACAATTTCAGAAAAATCCACTTTTTCGGAATAACAAACAATTTCAGTAAAAACACCTTTTTCGGAATAACATACATTTTTAGAAAAACCCACTTTTTCGGAATAGTTGACAATTTCATAAAAATTATCTTTTTCGGAATAACAGACATTTTCAGAAAAATCCACTTTTTCGGAAAAATGACGTTTTCAGTAAAAACAACTTTTTCGGAATAATTACTTTTTCAGTAAAATCCACTTTTTCGGAAAACCAACTTTTTCGGAAAACCAACTTTTTCGGAAAAAACCAACTTTTTCGGAAAAAACCAACTTTTTCGGAAAAACTACTTTTTCGGAAAACCCTCTTCTTCGGAAAATCAACTTCTTCGGAAAACCAATTTCTTCGGAAAAATGGACTTTTCTATGAAATCAACTTTTTTGGAATAATCAACTTCTTCGGAATAATAGCATTTTCAGTGAAATCAATTATTTAGGAATAATGACTTTTTCAGTAAAACAACTTTTTCGGAAAAATTGCTTTTTCAGTGAAATTTACTTCTTCGGAAAAATGACATTTTCAGAAAAATCATCTTTTCAGATAAATCTTTTTCGCAATAAATGACTTTTTCAGAAAAATCTTCGAATAAAAGCCATGTTTTCAGAAAAATCTTCGGATAAACTCATTTTTCCAGAAAAAACTCTATGACATTCGAACCTACCATCTTGTTATGATTCTTGAGGCAAAGAGTGATTCCAAGGCATCCTAACCAAGCCTCTATGTTCTAAATCTAATGGCATTCAAAAAACCTCACTATCAATTAACGAATTAATCAAAAAATCTATAAACCCTAATTAGTTCAGATTCAATGGGAACTTGTTATAGGAGTGAGATATAATCATCTAATTAATAAATATTGATAGTAATAAGAATACCTAGATCAGAAAGTCGATTAGCACAAATAGATGGATGAACGAAGCAATATCAATGGCGGTTTGGAGGTTTATTTGTGTGTGAAACAGTGATGAAAGAGAGACGAAAATGAGGGGGGGGGAGTATATTTTGACTTTGGTCAAACCAGTTTGCAAGAAATTGCAACTTGGTCCCCCTTGTTGTAAATGTGCAATTGTTTACCCCCAAGGATTAGAATAGTGGATAAACACATGTAGAAAAACACATGAATTAACCAACACCTAAACCCGTAACGTCTTATCTTTGTAACCAAACACGAAAAACAAACTCCTAATGCTTATGCAAACAAGCTATTCCTCAAACCACATAAAGCACACAAAGCATATAATGATGAGAATGGTCGGTTTATATTTTCTGAAGACCCTTTTTGAAGATGACTTTTAATGCCAAAAGCAATATAATATTTGCTCCCCCTTAAACATAGACCCGTTTTCTATTTAAAGAGATGTAGTCATTGTTTTTTAAAAGAACAAATATCCATGAAGACATTTTCCGATTTAGTGATTGTTTGGAACGATTCTGGTGGCAATAAGATTTCTCTTATTTTGACAAAATAAGTGCACTGATACGTACACTAATTTGTGTTAGACCAAGTTATAATGTAAACTTAGTCCCTTACAAGGTTTTAAAGTAAACCTTGCCCGAGAAAATTAATTCATGTTGTGAGCCAACGTTTTCATAAGAAATACGTGACTTTAATGCGAAAAGCGGGTTGTAGTCAGAAATAACTACAAGCCATAATGGGCATGTTTTAAAATATGTACAACTTTTATACGGACTCTATTTATGGCGCCGTGTCAATTTTAATCGACATTTCTAAGGCCGTAAATATTACCGTACTAAAAGACATGCCCGTTTTTTAAATGAAAATATTTTTGGATTTTCTTGATTTTATATTTTTTATGGATTTTCTATGTTTTATATTTTTTATGGTTTTTCTATGTTTTATATTTTTGTATTTTTCTCTTGGTGGTTTAAATATATACGATAATATACAAGATCACGATCAAAGGATACTCGAGAATAGTTTACCACTACTATTCTTCAGATTCTTCTGCCAATTCCTTAAGTGTCGATGGTGAGAATGATTTCATGCCTAGCTTTTCGATCAAAAACTCGATACGCCCTCGATCTAAGGCCTTTGTGAATATATCTGCCAGCTGTTACTCAGTGTTGACGAAGTACAGTTCGATCACTCCATTTTCCACTTGCTCTTTGATGAAGTGGTAGCGTATGTTGATGTGATCGTGATAGTATATGTGATAATTAGATACGTTATAGGGTAAATTAGAAAATTACCTTTAGGAAAAAGTAATAGACTAAAATTACCAAAGACGGATTCAATTAAACACGTTGGTGAACCAAGTTCGTTGTACACGAAGATCTTATGAATTTGATACGTTTTGCTTTGATTTGGACAATTGATTTGAATGGTTTCGGTTTTTAATCTAAAATTAATCCTACAATTTTTAAACCTAAAGTGCATGAATCGAACCCAATCAATTTCTTAAAAGACAATTTTATAAAAGCTATTTAAAATTAAACTAATTCTATTTAGAAATTTACTTTTAATAAAACAAAAATTATTTAGTTCTAAAATTTATTTAAGACAATATTAATTAGAAATAAATTATTTAAAAACAATTCCTAAAACAATTTAAATCTAAAAGTTATAAAATATTTATTTATTAATTAATTCATTTATTTTTTTAGTTTTTTTAAATAAAACTAAGCAATTTAAATGATTTTAATTTAAAATTAAAAATATATTGAAAATAATTTGTTTAAATAATTTGACAGTTCTAAATGAAGATTTAAATATCCAATGATTAATGATAATAATCAAAAGGACTGCTAGAGCAGTCGGTTTGGTTACAAGTGTGATGAGCAAAAGGTCACTGGTTCGAGTCCTGTGACTAACAAATTTTTGAAATAAATTTTTGGAATAACAAATTTAACTAATCCAATAATTACTTAAATAACAAGAACTCCCTTAATGCAGACACTACACATTCAGCAGATATAAATGACCTCAAATATATAACAGTCAAAAGTCTATCGCCCATCACAGATCATAACGCAGTTATTTTCATTAATATTCAGTAAATCATCGACAAAGGTATGACAGTAAAACCAAAACGATTATTAAACTATATCGACTTAAACAGAAAGTTAACCATAGTTAAGTCCTCTCATGAGAAACTGATTAAAAAGCATTTCATCTATATTTAACCCAGCAGCCTCTAGATCAGATCTATCAAAGCAGATTTTAACCGAAGTGTTACATAAATAAAAATTAACTTAAAACATCAAACTCACGAATCGTCTCATCCAAACATAAATCAATATTGAACCATTCTATAATCAAGCATCCAAACTGAACTTGCATCCTTAATAAAAAAACACAAAAATATCAACTAGCAAAATCAAAATCATAATGCTGAACATCATAAAGCAGTTTAATCCATGAATTACGCAAATGAATCATAAAACTGAAAATTAATGTAACAGCTTAACATAAGTAAATTAGCTCAAAGAAATATACAAATCCCAAACACCCTAGTAAAAACGACAAGCAAATAATAGAATTCTATATTCTACTACGAATACACCAACTGATCTTAGCCAAATTCAAACCAAGCTACAGTTCTGTGTATCTCCTGTTATGAAACTGAGCTAGGCTGATCTCGATATCTAATTCCGAATTAATTGTACCAGATGCACCTCTAAATCAACCAACTGGACTCAAATCTTCACTTTTCCAAACACTAGTTTATGCAGAAAAATCATAATATCAAAGACAGCTAAATGCATGAACTAAAGTGTAGCTCGGAACCAATAGTCAATCATATAAGACAGATAACAAACAGCAATCACAAAGAACATCTATAGCAGCTTATGAAAAACAGCGAACAAGCAGTTTAATCAAAGATCTACACAAAATAAAACAGATAACACAAATTATTTCATAAATTAAAAAAATGTGCTTAACCGTTGATCGAAGATAACCGTTGAGATGAAGTCGAGCGCTGAGCTGACTTATCTAAGATGACACCAACACGCCAATAACCTCGAACCACCATTATTTCTCGAACAACAGCATTAAATCAATTACTCGGTTTATAAAAACATATTTTATATTCTTTCTAGATTAATCAATTAGATTAATCGTACCCTTAATCACCTTAAGTTAAACTAAATAGCTATCATGAAGCTTATTAGATCAACTATATATTATAATGAAACATAAAAACAGTATATTAAGATATAGAATGAAAAATGCTTCGATAACTTCAAACTCAATAGCAATGGATTAAAAAGAAATTGAAACTTCTTTCATTAAACTTGAGAAACATTACAAGATTTTTAAAAGAGAAAAATTCCTAAAACTATTTTAACATCATAACAGTAAGCTAAAGAAAGGGATGATCGATCACATATTTTTGGGGGTATTTATAGCCTAATCCGAGAGTGGATTTGTTGAGGAGAGACGATTTGTGGCCCTTGGATCTTCTTTTTCTTCTCTCTTTCTTGTTAGTTACAATCAAAGGGCTGAGAGTCACTCCTTGTGCACACGGATTGCCACCGTGGCACAAGGTTGTGCTAGTTGTGCTAGTAAGATTTTGAGGTGGAAGTCTATGATTGGTCCTTCTTCTAAATGACAGGTCTTCAACCAATAGGAGGTGAGATGTGACGCCTCAAGGATCCACGTCATAGCCTCGTACTTGGAATATTCGTGCAATACACGCGTCTATAAACCCTTAATTTCTGAAAACCAAGTGTGAAGATCACTCGCCTTTTGATTGGGAGAACCCCCAATTTATTAGGGTTCTTGAGACCTGCGTTTTTTCCCAAAATCTTTTTTCTCTCGTCTTTCTTTGTTTGTGAATAATGTTTGACCAAAATGTGTTGACCCCAACATTAATATTACTTCCACCGTCTCAAATAGCAATTTGGGCTTGGACCCAATTTTCCAAAACATTGTTTAATCTGTCCCATAATTTGTGGGCTTTACTTGGGCTCAATTTGTTATAATTACTTTCATCCGTTATAAATGCAAAATGGGCCAATGATGGGCTTTTATTTTCAAAAGTGAAAAATACTTCTTTAAATGGGCTTTTAGGCCCATTTCCTAAATGTGGGTCCCACTTTGCCCATTTTATATTAAATCCTCTAAAAACGACTTGAAATTGGCTTTGTTGTTCTTTTCTTCAATCTCGTGCCGGTTTTTGTCGATTTTCGCGAACTTCGGTACCTACACACATGAAACGACAAACAAAGGAATACAAGGCCATATTTAAACATTTATTGCATTTATTTATCGTTTTATGATACGAATGATATGTGTAAAATCACTCATATCAAACTCCCCCTTGCTAAGCAATTGCCGTGTCCTCACGCAATGATAAAATAAAACTAAGAACTACATTTTTATTCAACTTTTGAAACTATTTTGCAAAGACATAATGTATTGCTTTCATTATTTGAAAATTAACTTTTAGGATCATAAAACTCAAATAGATTCATCGTCCTCGACTTTTCACTTTTCCATGCCAAGTGCGAAAACAAGATCATTGTCAATCATAAGCCCCAAAATTAAACCAACTCATACAAGTAATTTGTGTTAAACTCAATCTCCTATTATTCCTAACAGTATCTCTAGATTTTATTTGTCATTCACCCAAAGGCTCATTTGACTTATTTGCTATTTACTAGTCCAAAAATGAAGGCAAGAACGGTGTAAACTCAACACTCAAAACCTAACCTCGACTTCAAAAACCGTTGTCACTAAAGAATGCCCACATCAATGATAACTTAACACGATTTGAGGGATAAATCCCGGACCCGAAATTTGGCTAATAGGACTACTTAAAAGCAAAAATAAATCCTCCAAAGTCAATTATGACCTTATTAATGGAGTTAGCAACAACTACATCATATCACCTTGCGGCTCTTTAAGATGCAATTGTGCTCCTTATTTAAAATCCACACCCGAAGGCTCCTTGGACAAAAATAAGGGAATTGACATCACCATCCCACCTTACGGCTCATGATGATGAAGCAATTTTTATTCAACACGTCCCCTTGCCATACACCCTAAGGCTCTAATGACAAGGTTAGTGCTACATGACTCCCACCCGAAGGCTCCTAGAGAACATGTTTTTATTTATTCTTCTTTATTAATATGATATGTATAGTAAGCCAAATTTCCGCAATCCCATGATCAAAAGTCCATGACGCTGACACCCTTAATGTGTTCTCACTTTAATTACAAGGGAAGAAAAAGAAGGAGTTACGAGTTAAGATATCAAGCCTAAACCGCTAAAAACTTCATTTATTAAGCAATTATTATTCAAGTGTGGAAAGTAAATACGAGGAGATTAAATCAAACACAAAAATACTTGCACAAAGAAGAGTTAATTTTAGAAACTTATGATTGAACTCTATCATCTCTTGTTCTCCATATCCTAAAATTTCAAAAATGTGAAATCAATGGATACTTAGCCTATTAAATCAAAGTTTTGGGTTTTCAAGTCACCTATAGGATCTTGCATCTTCTTATACTCTTTCAAGTTTTAGAATTTGCGTTTTAAAGTTCCCTTGATAAACGACTTTCTAGGATCAATTATAGGAACTTGCGAAAAGTTCTTGTTCTTAACCCGTATGAATTAAGACTTTCGCGTTTTAAAGCTCCCTATATAAAAGCCTAGCAAAACTTAATTCAAATACGTTAAGGAAAAGCTAAGGTAAAAACCGAGTCGAGTCAAAAACTATATTTATTTTCACCAACGGAAAGCCTACATTCGTGTCAAAAACACTTATTTTATTTATTAAAACATAAAAATAACACTAAAATTTTAATTTTTTTATGAAAAATGAGAAAAACAATTACGTTTGGACACGACAAAAGCAATAGCAAGCGATTATATCGATTGACTCCCCATGCTAAAACCAAACATTGTCCTCAATGTTTCTTAGCTCAAGAGTAACACCCCCTTGCTAAAACACGAAGAGTCTAATGCAAAATCCTAGCATGGAAAGAGCACGCAAATCTATAAGCCGTTTATTAATTATGCCTCAAGATAAAACGTTAGTCGATAAAAATCAAAGAATAGAGAGTGTGCCCCTTTTTGGCATTCAAAGATTGGAAAATCAAGTGGACCGGCAAAGACCGAACACGAGAATCTTTAAAGATTAGGGTCATACCTAAGATTCACAACACAACAAAACACGAGCACGAGCTTGAAAAATAAGCCTTATTAGTTGTAAGAAAATAAAAAGAAGATAGAATGTATGGGACTCCCCCATAAGGCACCTCGTTTTTGTTAACCGAGTCATGAGGTCGACTCGATCCCCGCATTCATTGGTCCTTAGGGAAAGTGGTGAAAACCGGCATAATGGAATAAAATCCAACATAAAGTACGATGCCAGGGTCAAAGATTACATCCTCTTTGTCGGATGACAAACGAAATGATAAAACTCCAACACAAATCTCTAAAAAGAGATGGTAGTCACAAATTTTAGAATGAATATAGCATGCTCCCCGAGATAAACTCGCACCAAGATGATCGAAAAGTCTTTCAATTATTACATCGATAAAAGGCCGAGATTTCCCTAAAACAATGATTCCGGGGTCGAATACCTCGTTCTCGTGAGAGAAAGGAAAGGATAACACGGTGTCATCCCCCCATGCTAATCCATGATCATAAAAAGCAAATGGTAATGGTGGGATAAAAGTTTCATCCAAAGTGGAATCAACATTCTTAGCTTTAACGACCATTTCACCCTTAGAAATGTGATCAATCGGGTCATGGTACTCAATATGAGACACATGAAAAACCCGCACATTAAGGTCAAAGTGGGTGGGAGGAGGACTTGGGACGAAATCATCATCAAGTAAATTCTCTAAAAAGAGAGCGTCCCCCTCCGGGTCGAATTCATCAACACCCAGTGGTATCGAATCATTAGAAGCAAGAAAAGTGTCAATCTCCTCCATAAGCGGATCACTATCCTCAACATGAATAGGAGATGGAGAGAAAGACTTGTCATTAGGCTTATAATTCAAAGCCTCGATCCTAGAAATGAGAAGATAGTCGTTTGATAATTTTTCACGAAGAACCACGTCTTCCACATCTAAATGAGTAAGTTCATCGGTGAACTTCTCAAGGATCAGAATAGTCAAATCAACCTCATTTCCCGATGGAAATGGGTCTAAAGGAGCAAGTTCAAAGGTGAACCTCTCATAAATCGGATCACTATCATCCTCATTTCCCGGTGGAAATGGGTAAAGAATAGTGGGTTCATCGGTAAACCCCTCAAAATCCGAGTCGTGAATATCATCTTTATAAGAAAGTTCATCGGAGAACTCCTCATTAGAAAATTCACTAGAAGTAGAATCATCCTCAAAATCTTCATTTCCATCACAATTTTTATCATTAGAATTAGAGAAAATATCAAAGTGAATGGAAGAAGTAGAGTCATCACAATGTGGCAAATCACACGTTTCATTGGAAATACCGTCAAACTCTCTTGGGTTTTGGACAAGAATTTCAATACTAGACTTTATTACTTATTCCGATTCCGTGTCCGGAATAGTGCTAAAATTCTCGTTCCCCTTGCTTAGAGAATTTTCGGGTTCCACGGTGGAAGAATCATGAATAGGAGTGGTGATGTCATGAGAGATTTCCTCATCATCTAGGATGGGAGAATCTTCGGGCTTCATAGCCGGCAAGATATGAAAAGGAAGTACGATTGCACTAGACGAAGGATGTAGAGCAATAAGATCTCGCAAAGAAATAGCACTATCCTCGTCATCATCCAAAAGAAGAGAACGCTCGAGTTCACGATTAGCAAGATATTTTGCTTCCGCATGAGCTCGTTCTTTCTCTCTAATTTCAATGCTTAAACCATTATAATCTTGCGAAAGTTGTCTAATCTTAAGTTCACAATCTTGTGTAAATCCCTCATCAATTATTTCTCCATGAAATCTACGACTTCCCAAATCATTAGTTATATCATTAATCTCTTGATTGATTTGTCTCTTTTCTAGCAACATATCTTCAATGCTCTGTTCAACAACTTCAACATTTCTTTGATTCGTTATTTGTTGGAACATCGTTTCAAGTCGTTCAATATCGAAATAATATTGTGGAGATTGGTCAAAACCGGAAGGAATCGAATTATAGCAAGGATTAGGCTCATAAAAACTTTGATCCATCGGTTGACAACAAAAGCTCTCGTGAGGACCTCCACAATACTCACAACAAAGATATTGTTGTGACATACTCGTCGAATCTTGTGGATAACAATTATCATTAAAGTTTTGATTGTAGCTCGGTTCTTGCTCGTAATTAAGCGAGAATCGATGCGAACAATTAATTCCTAAATGAGAATTATTTCCACAAAACTCACACGAGGGTGTCTCGTATGTGGGGTGTGGAGGTGGGTAAAAATCGAGAGAATTATTCGAAAAATTCGGATTTCCACATGAAGTAATTTCATTACAAGAAGGACAAAATCCAACTCGTATATCGTGACGTAAATCATTTCCACAACGCTCACACGTACACCACCGACATGGTAAAAAACCATATAACGGTTCTTCACACCCTTCACAATTGACGAAGGAATTCATGGAAGAATTAAAATTAAGAGGGTGAGGAGAAAAAGAATTAAACATGATAGATGATTAAGAAGATTATTTTTGGTATTTTTCAGAAATCAATCAAAACTTTCCGAGGACGGAAAGGGTCTTCAAACCAACGATCAACAAATCTCACAAAGACGAATCGTACACAAGATCCCCGGCAGCGGCGCCAAAATTTTTGATGTGATCGTGATAGTATATGTGATAATTAGATAGGTTATAGGGTAAATTAGAAAATTACCTTTAGGAAAAAGTAATAGACTAAAATTACCAAAGACGGATTCAATTAAACACGTTGGTGAACCAAGTTCGTTGTACACGAAGATCTTATGAATTTGAGACGTTTTGCTTTGATTTGGACAACTGATTTGAATGGTTTCGGTTTTTAATCTAAAATTAATCCTACAGTTTTTAAACCTGAAGTGCATGAATCGAACCCAATCAATTTCTTAAAAGACAATTTTATAAAAACTATTTAAAATTAAACTAATTCTATTCAGAAATTTACTTTTAATAAAACAAAAATTATTTAGATCTAAAATTTATTTAAGACAATATTAATTAGAACTAAATTATTTAAAAACAATTCCTAAAACAATTCCTAAAACAATATAAATCTAAAAGTTATAAAATATTTATTTATTAATTTAATTTTTTTAAATTTTTTAATTTTTTTTTTAATAAAACTAAGCAATTTAAATGATTTTACTTTAAAATTAAAAATATATTGAAAATAATTTGTTTAAATAATTTGACAGTTCTAAATGAAGATTTAAATATCCAATGATTAATGATAATAATCAAAAGGACTGCTAGAGCAGTCGGTTTGGTTACAAGTGTGATGAGCAAAAGGTCACAGGTTTGAGTCCTGTGACTAACAAAGTTTTTAAATAAAATTTTGGAATAACAATTTTAACTAATCCAACCTAATATTAACTATAAAACGAATAGGCAACAAGTTATGATACTCAATAACAAATCTGATGTCAAAAGAAATCAGCAGATCAAAAGAAATCAGCAAATAATTACTTAAATAACACAGAACTCCCTAAATGCAGACACTACACATTCAGCAGATATAAATGACCTCAAATATATAACAGTCAAAAGTCTATCGCCCATCACAGATCATAACGCAGTTATTTTCATTAATATTCAGTAAATCATCGACAAAGGTATGACAGTAAAACCAAAACGCTTATTAAACTATATCGACTTAAACAGAAAGTTAACCATAGTTAAGTCCTCTCATGAGAAACTGATTAAAAAGCATTTCATCTATATTTAACCCAGCAGCCTCTAGATCAGATCTATCAAAGCAGATTTTAACCGAAGTGTTACACAAATAAAAATTAACTTAAAACATCAAACTCACGAATCGTCTCATCCAAACATAAATCAATATTGAACCATTCTATAATCAAGCATCCAAACTGAACTTGCATCCTTAATAAAAAAAAACACTAAAATATCAACTAGCAAAAATCAAAATCATAATGCTGAACATCATAAAGCAGTTTAATCCATGAATTACGCAAATGAATCATAAAACTGAAAATTAATGTAACAGCTTAACATAAGTAAATTAGCTCAAAGAAATATACAAATCCCAAACACCCTAGTAAAAACGACAAGCAAATAATGGAATTCTATATTCTACTACGAATACACCAACTGATCTTAGCCAAGTTCAAACCAAAATACAGTTCTGTGTATCTCCTGTTATGAAACTGAGCTAGGCTAATCTCGATATCTAATTCCGAATTAATTGTACCAGATGCAACTCTAAATCAACCAACTGGACTCAAATCTTCACTTTTCCAGACACTAGTTTATGCAGAAAAATCATAATATCAAAGACAGCTAAATGCATGAACTAAAGTGTAGCTCGGAACCAATTGTCAATCATATAAAATAGATAACGAACAGCAATCACAAAGAACATCTATAGCAGCTTATGAAAAACAGTGAACAAGCAGTTTAGTCAAAGATCTACACAAAATAAAACAGATAACACAAATTATTTCATAAATTAAAAAAAATGTGCTTAACCGTTGATCGAAGATAACCTTTAAGATGAAGTCGAGCGCTGAGCTGACTTATCTAAGATGACACCAACACGCCAATAAACCTCGAACCACCATTATTTCTCGAACAGCAGCATTAAATCAATTACTCGGTTTATAAAAACGTATTTTATATTCTTTCTAGATTAATCAATTAGATTAATCGTACCCTTAATCAGCTTAAGTTAAACTAAATAGCTATCATGAAGTTTATTAGATCAACTATATATTATAATGAAACATAAAAACAATATATTAAGATATAGAATGAAAAATGCTTCGATAACTTCAAACTCAATAGCAATAGATTAAAAAGAAATTGAAACTTCTTTCATTAAACTTGAGAAACATTACAAGATTTTTAAAAGAGAAAAATTCCTAAAACTATTTTAACATCATAACAGTAAGCTAAAGAAAGGGATGATCGATCACATGTTTTTGGGGGTATTTATAGCCTAACCCGAGAGTGGATTTGTTGAGGAGAGACGATTTATGGCCCTTGGATCTTCTTTTTCTTCTCTCTTTCTTGTTAGTTACAATCAAAGGGCTGAGAGTCACTCCTTGTGCACACGGATTGCCACCGTGGCACAAGGTTGTGCTAGTAAGATGCTGAGGTGGAAGTCTATGATTGGTCCTTCTTCTAAATGACAGGTCTTCAACCAATAGGAGGTGAGATGTGAAGCCTCAAGGATCCACGTCATAGCCTCGTACTTGGAATATTCGTGCAATACACGCGTCTATAAACCCTTAATTTCTGAAAACCAAGTGTGGAGATCACTCGCCTTTTGATTGGGAGAACCCCCAATTTATTAGGGTTCTTGAGACCTGCGTTTTTTCCCAAAATCTTTTTTCTCTCGTCTTTCTTTGTTTGTGAATAATGTTTGACCAAAATGTGTGACCCCAACATTAATATTACTTCCACCGTCTCAAATAGCAATTTGGTCTTGGACCCAATTTTCCAAGACATTGTTTAATCCGTCCCATAATTTGTGGGCTTTACTTGGGCTCAATTTGTTATAATTACTTTCATCCGTTTATAAATGCAAAATTGGCCAATGATGGGATTTTATTTTCAAAAGTGAAAAATACTTCTTTAAATGGGCTTTTAGGCTCATTTCACAAATGTGGGTCCCACTTGGCCCATTTTATATTAAATCCTCTAAAAACTACTTGAAATTGGCTTTGTTGTTCTTTTCTTCAATCTCGTGCCGGTTTTTGTCGATTTTCGCGAACTTCGGTACCTACACACATGAAACGACAAACAAAGGAATACAAGGCCATATTTAAACATTTATTGCATTTATTTATCGTTTTATGATACGAATGATATGAGTAAAATCACTCATATCATATGTCAATGTGCTTTGCTCGGGAATGTTGAACGTAGTTGCAGCACAGAGCGATTGCACTTTTGTTATCACAGTACATCGGGATTTTGTCGAATCCAAGACCGTAGTCAGTTAATTGTGATCTCATCCAAAGAACTTAAGCACAACAACCAGACATAGCAATGTATTCAGCCTCAGTACTTGATATCGCAGCACTTTTCTGCCTTTTTGATGCCCAACTAACAAGTCTATCTCCAAGAAGTTGCACACTGCCAGAAGTGCTACGTCTAGTATCTTGACACCCGGCATAATCCGCATCTGCATATGAGATTAGTGCAATAGAGTAATCCTTCGGATACCACAGACCACGATGAAGTGTTCCTTTAAGATACCGAAAGATCCTTTTCACAACATGTAAGTGCTTTTCGGTAGGCCGAGCCTGATACCGGGCACACATGCATATAGAAAATTGCAAATCAGGCCTGCTAGCAGTCAGATAGAGAAGGGTGCCGATCATTCCACGGTAAAGTTTAGGATCGACAAATATCCCTTCCTTATCTTCATCTAACTTGGATCTCTCCACCATTGGATTATCCACGGGGTCACAGTTTTCAAAAATGATATTTCTTTAATGATTCAAGAGCAAATTTAGATTGATTAATGAAGATGCCTCTAGGATTCTGAGAAATTTGTAACCCTAAGAAAAATGAAAATTTTCCCATCATTGACATCTTAAAACGTGTGGACATAATTTTCTCAAAATGGTCAGACAATCTTTGATTAGTAGCAGCAAATATTATATCATCAACATAAATTTGTACCAAAATCATGTCGTTGTCCTCCTTGAGAATGAATAATGTTGGGTCCACTTCGCCTTTGGAGAAGCCTTTCGAGATGAGATACGACGATAGGAGATCGTACCACGCGCGTGGAGCTTGTTTCAACCCATAAAGATCCTTCTTGAGCTTGTACACGTGATTAGGATACTCCGAGTTGACGAATCCATTCGGCTGGCTTACGTAGACATCTTCCCTTAATTCACCATTAAGAAATGCCGTCTTAACATCCATTTGGTAGACGATCATGTTCATGTGAGCAACATAAGCAAGGAATAGTCTAATTGCCTCTAATCGTGCGACAGGAGCAAAGGATTCTTCAAAGTCAATACCTAAAGCTTGTTTGCAACCTCTAGCAACCAATCTAGCTTTGTTATTTAGCACTCCACCTAACTCATCAAGTTTAACCTTATATACCCACAACAATGTAAGGATTTCAACGTTGCTGGGTAAAGGAACTAATTCCCACACTTCAAGACGTTGAAATTCATTAAGTTCCTCTTGCATGGCTTCAATCCAAGATGATTTGGTCATGGCTTGTTGCCAGTTTTTAGGTTCAGTGTCGGAAAGAAATGCATCAAAATAGCAATATAATGCATGTTCTTGAAGTTGGTGGCGTGTTAAGACTGGTCGATCGATGTCACCAATATTATTGCGGATTGGGTGATCCTTTGTCCATTTTGTGTTGTGAGTTTCAATCCGTGGTGGTCGGGAGTGAACGATGGCAGGAGCTTCCTCTGAGGTAGACGCACCGTTAGGGTTTTCGGGTATTTGTGAACCAAAGAACGGAAGCTCTTGTAAATGAGCAATTTCCAAATCGTGATCGTAGTGATCCTCTTCAACATCATTAGGAACGAGTGGAGGTGAAGATTCAGGTGTGGTTTGTGAATTGGTGGGGGATGGGATATCTTTTTCAAGAGTGATAGTAGATGCCTCTGACTGATTTCCATTATCTTGAGCCATAACTTCAGGAACTGGAGCTACTGCTACAGGTGCCGGAGAATCATCACTAGGTGGATCAAAAAATTCATCAAACATAGGTTGAAATAACTCATCCCACTCGGGCCTTGTAGGTGGTATAAATGATGGAGAAGTAGGATTGTTGGGAGTTAATCCGGAACTAATCGTACCGGTTCCCATCTCATGTAATGCGGGTTCAGAGCTGTGTTGCTCAGAAGCCATCGCTGTCAGCTCATCAAAATCGGCATCCAAAGTTTCTACTATCTTGCCAAGACGACGGTTATAAATTCGGTAAGCTTTCTTTGTAGGTGAGTAACCAATGAAAATTCCAATGTCAGCCTTCGGTTGAAGTTTGCCTAAATTCTCACTATTAGTATTTGGATAACACAGTGCACCAAACACATGAAGAAATGAAATATCGGGTTTTTGTCCATGAAGTAGCTCATATGGAGTTTTACCATGGCGTTTACGAATGATGGAGCGGTTTTGGGTATAACATGTGGTTGCCACTGCTTCAGCCCATAAGAATAAAGGAGCATTCACATAAATCAACATAGTTCTAGCAGCTTCCATTAGTGTACGGTTACGTCTTTCCACGACACCGTTTTGTTGTGGAGTGCGAGCAACATAAGTTTCATGTGAAATACCGACCTCTTCATAATAGTCTCGTAGAGTTTGATTAACGAACTTAGTTCCATTATCAGTGTGAATGCGACGAACAATAGCATTAAGACGTACTTGGATCATCTTTAAGAAAGTAATAATATACTTTGGTGCTTGATCCTTGGATGCTAAAAATTTTACCCATGTAAACCTTGAGAAATCATCCACCATGACGAAGATGTATTTTCTACCACTCACACTAGCCGTACGCATTGGCCCGCAAAGATCCATGTGCAAAAGATACAGTGGTTCTTGGTTGGTGTCTTCAGCTTTAGGTTTGTATGATTTCTTGGTGCTTTTTCCCAAAGAACACGCGGAACATAAATGATCCTTGTCGAACTTAAGTTTTGGAAACCCACGAACAAGTTCGTTTTTAGCCAAATGGTTTATAGCATCAAAGTTAAGATGAGATAATCGACGATGCCACAACCATGACTTGGTCTTAGATGCTTTGGAAAGAAGGCATACAGGAGATGCGGCCATCATGTTTTGAATAGACAATGTGTAGAGATTATCCCCTCGAGAACCCTTTGACAAATCATTTCCTGCAAGATCGTGAATAAAGCAAGTATGTTGTCGAAAAGCCACTTCAAGGTTTGAATCGCAAAATTGTCCCACTGAAAATAAATTATGACCAAGTCCCTCCACATAATATACCCTTGAAATCGTAACATTCCCAATTTGATATTCACCGTAACCCATGATCTTTGCAATATGGTCGTCGCCGAATTTAACCGTTCCTAGAAACTTGCTGACGAAATTTCAGAGCATCGAGCAATCTCCGGTCATATGCTTTGAGCATCCAGAGTCCAAGTACCAGAGGATGATTTGGACCACCTGAAAATATCACCAGACAAGGACGATGTATCGGAATCTAGTAGTTCCTCTGTGTTAGCAGGTACAAATATAATTATCTTAGATTTGCTAAGCGAAGAATTCTTAGGCTTCCAACCTTGCTTCCTAAATGCCGGCTTAGATTCTAGTTGTCTAAGATCCCGAGGTACTTCTTCACTGGTAGGCACAATAGTGGGGGCAGACCTAGTTAAAGGGCGCTTTTTCCATTTCTTAGTGCTAGTGTTCATATTTAAGGGACGCTGAGACCTAACTTCCGTAGATGTGATCCTAGTTAAAGGGCACGTAGTTCCATTAGCAGTGAAGGTCCTACCAGTGGGTTTCCATTGCCAACCAACTTGGGTGAATTTCTTCCCCGTTGGAATCCATTCAAGATTGTTCCTAATTGCATACATTTCATTCACGTGATCAACAAGGCATAAATCATGACGCTGAGAAAACATGCATTCATTACAATTCCAACATCTCAAATTAGAATTCATATTTTGCTTAGGCTGCTGCACAAGCGTAGGGCCTTTAGTCTTAGTAACATGATTCTTTTTATTCAAATTTGAAATAACATTCCTAGGGAGAACTTCTACTTTCTTCTTCGCAGTCCTACTAGTGGAAGGCTTGATCCTATTCTTCTTGTCTTGAGATCCTTTAGCCTTAGTAGAAACAATTACTCCTACAGAAGCCAAGGGAACATTAGTTACAGATTTTGATTTAGCCTTGATGGGTGTGTTTAATATAGGCTTAGATCCTGGATTCTTATTGAATGGAGTTATGGCAATGGTGGTGGTTTGCTGTTTAAGTGGTGCAGAACCCGGTTGTCCTATGTACTTCAAGTGTTCTAAGCATTGTTGTACTCTCTCAATGTAAGCATGAGCAGAGTAATAGTGACTATTCATAGGATCAGTTTCATAGTAATCATCTACCACATCCCTAGCAAGCTCCGCGTGCTTAACTGCATCTTCCATACACCACTTATATGATAGTGAGTTGTTCTTATTGTACGGGTTCTTAATGATCACCACCTTGTTGGTTTTTGGAGCACTAGAGGTCGGGGCAGAGATGGTGGCTGGATTATCAACAACTTCTTGTCCTTTGAGTTGAAGTGTCTCCTTTAATTCAGCCAAAACCATGTTTTTGTCTATGAGTTGAATATTTAAGTCAGAGATTTCCTCGCACTTACGGTTCAATTGGTCAACGAGTGACTTTTGCTCTGCCGCATTAAAAGCGAAGCGATCTTCTAATGAACCATAAATTTGTGAAAAACCCTGCTTTACTTTATCAAACTCCCCTAGCATAGAAGTAATTCTATCTTCTAGGGCATGATTTTTAATCTCTGCAGCCTCTAGTTCCAAATTCTCTGCTACTGATTCTCTCTTAAGTCTCATAACTTCTTCCTCTAATGCCTGAACTACTTGAATCATCTTGTCACTTGTCTCAACGGAGTTTTCATAATCATTTGTTTTTGAAAGAGTTTCATTTTTAGATTGATTTTCAATTTCAAGAGATATACAATGTTGTTGAAGCTCATTAAAATGTTTTGAAAGTGTGTTATAAGAATCTTGAAGCTCTAAAAATTCAGCGTTAGATTCATGAAAAGAATGATTATCTACGTTAATCAGAGGCTCAACAATATTCACAGATATATCATGCACATCATCACATTTATTCACAGTAGTAGATGAAATCTCATGAGCATATTTAAGAGTAACAACTTGCATCACTTCGAGAGACACTATATGTTCTAAGAATCGGTCATATTCGGATAAAATCTTTTCTTTTTCAATTAAATGTTGTTCATAAGCATCATCCATTTCATAGAAAACTTTTTGAACTTCACCAATTTCGAAATTTAGATTTCTCGATAGATTATAGACTCCATTTTTAATATGGTTCACAAACGGAACGATCTCTTTCTCAAACACCGTTTTCATGTGTTCGAAAGCCCATTCTCCAGCGGTTAGAGCCGTTGAAGTCGTACATTCCAGGATGACCTTGTCAAACTCGGTAAGGTATCGCTCAATCTCTTCCAAGCTGAGCTTTATCGTACTCACCGGTGGAAGATTCTTAGGAATTTCCTTCGGTTCGTCCGAGTTAACGAGTGTAGGAATTATACTAAGGCATTATCTAGTAGGCATGAAAGTGGATGTTTGGATAGTTTTCTTTTTCATATTAAATCGAGTTCTAAGATCTATCGTAGCATTTGTTGCATTCATTTGAGCATAGTCATATTCAGGATATGTAGTAAGTAATTTTAACCGATTCTCTTCATATGGTGTCATGCTCTCAGAATCATTTACAAACACAATCGGATCTAATACCAATCCTAACTTAGTTGCATCCTAAAGTCGTGGGTTGTGGTGAAATGCTTGCTTTGCATATCCCGGGTTAGGTGGTAGGTCTATTAGACGCGATAGATTGAACTCTTGAAATGAAGAATGAAACAAGTGTACTAAATGCGAAGCAGAGTATAATTTTAAAAGCAAAATTTCAGTCTTTTTAACTCTCTCAGACGCCTTAATTTCCGTTTCAACTCTTTTAGACTCGAGTATTTCGAAATTTGTTTGTAGTTTTTGAAAATTATTAACGACTGACTCTTTTTCTTTAAGTTCTTTTGAAAGATTTGCTCTTAAACTCTCAATTTCTAGCAGATTATCCATTTGGACTTGCCTAAACCTATCAAATTCAGGATTGGTTAAGGTAGTGGACACAAGAGTTAATTCCAAGGTTTTAACCTTTTCCTTATGCAAAGCAAGCTCGGCAGATAAAGTCTGATTAACACTGAGGGTTTCAAGGACCGCATTATTCATTTGGCTAAGCAAAGATGCCGAGACCATAACCAAATCAGGTTGAGCAGACGAATTGGTAGTCATAATAGCTCCCGGTTGTGGTTCACTCAAAGTTTGGGGACTTTAATTGATATTGCTATCATTGTTTGTCTCCTCGATTGACTTATTAACCACCGGAGGCTGTTCCGAATACTCAGACACTTGCTCAACTTGATAAGGTACAATACTAGTATCTGTTGCATTATGTGGTACCTCAGAAATTGTATCAGCTCCATAAAGTGAAAGATTTTCTATAAGAGCTGCTTTGGCGGTATTGAAATCATCACAGTCAGAGTCGTATGCATCCAAATCATCACATTGATATGCGACATTGTTTGTGATGGCTGCTGTGAGACTGTCAGTGTCCGCAACTCCCAGATCTGCGAGAAATGCCAACTCTTCTTCATCGAGCTCACGTCCTTGGGCTTGAGCATTCTCCAAGTAGATCTTCTCCTGAAACCATGTGCCGTCCCTTTTTCTCTTGGGCTGCTTACACTCTCGGGCCATGTGCCCTTCCCCTTTGCAGTTATAGCATATAATCACCTTCGTTTTGCCAGTGCTATTACCTCTTGTAGCAGTAGTGTTAGATGAACGTGCACCAACAGTAGATGAATTGGGTCTCCCCTAAAGTGGTTGCACCATGACTCTGCCATCCTGAATTGTAGCCTGTTGTAAAGGGTTAGAAGAGTTCCTTAACTGATTGTTAGTTGTTGCTGTACCTCTGTAACCTCGTTTGTTCAATGTTTGAGTGAGATAGGCAGACATTTGAGCAATTATATCAGTAGGACTATCCCCTTGTCTAAACTCAGGGACAGGGATCTCATCATCACAGTAAAATGCTGGTGCTGATTGAGCTACAAGTTGATTTGATGGAGCACTAACTTGTTGTGAGTAATAGGGTTGAGGAGCCTCAAGTTGTTGATAGGTAACAGCAGGGTTTGTTGGAGGTTGATAAGGTGAATACTGGTGTGAAGCATAAGGTAACGGATGTGAATCTCCTTGTGATGATGTTGCTGGTTGCTTGTATTGTTGGTGATAAGATGTAGGTGGTTGTGGCAAGATCGAGTACTATGGGAAGCTTGGTGTTTGATACAATGGTTGATATGAAGATTGGTGTCCCAAAGCAAGCTGAGAGTTGTGGTATGACAGTGTAGGATGGTTTGCCATTAATGCCAATGGTTCTTGATAAGATCCCTGAGAGAGTCGTTTTTAGATCACATGCTTCTCGTGTTGTTGTAAGAAAGCATAGAGTTGATCTAAATTGGACTTGTGCAAATCGCGAATCATCTTAACATCGGTGACATATTGACTCCATTCTTGGGGTAACGTGTTCAAGAACTTTGTGTTTAGTTGAAACTGTTCAATCCTTAGATTATACACGTTCATGTCATTCATCAAAGTGGTGAAACGCCAGTAGTAATCGTGAAGAGTCTCCCCTGGAATGTATGTAAACCTATCAAACAAGTCATACAATTGACACTCTCATTCTTGCTTAGTGAGAGAGGTCCCTTGTAACAAAACAACTAATCGATCCCAAAGATTCTTTGCCACTGTGTGTTCACTTACCATTATAAAGATATCGGGTGGAAGGGCTTGAAGAATTGTCTGAACGGCCCTTTCATCTGCATCGGCAATGATTTTGTTAGCATCGGTTAACTCATGATACTCCTTAGCCCTTGTGACATTGTTGACGGTAACTTCTCCCCAATCTAATGGACCTTTTTCAATTGATTGAAGCATAAGTCGACCATTGGGTTTGCCCATGATGTACGTTTTCATACGACCTTGCCATGCTTCAAATAAATCTTTAATGAGCAAAGGTGGACGAGTTTCGGTACCCGAGATGATTGAGATATCGGTAAGTGAAGTCATTGTAGGCATGAATGAATGATGATTCATTGTTGGAACACTTGATTGAAAAAGATTATCTTTTGATCGTTCAATGAAGTAAGGATGTGAAAAATGTTGTTGTCGATTTAGATCGTGTGTTGATATATCAGTATTGAAATCCACTAAGAATCCTAGAATAATATTCTAAATAAAACCAATCACTAATCTTCGGAATAATCTTTCTTCGGAATAACCTTATCTTCGGAATAACCTTGATTTTCAGAAAAATGTGAATCTTCGGAATAATTGATTTCTCAGAGAAATCTTCGGATAAATCTTCGGAATAATTGGGTTTTCAGAAAAATGTGAATCTTCGGAATAAGTGATTTTTCAGAGAAATCTTCGGATAAATCTTCGGAATAAGTGATTTTTCAGAGAAATCTTCGGAATAAGAGGATTTTCTGAAAAAGAACCAATCTTCGGAATAAAGGAACTTTTCAAAGATTTCTTCGGAATAAATGGATTTTCAGAACTTTCTTCGGAATAAGTGGGTTTTCAGAACTTTCTTCGGAATATGTGGATTTTCAGAACTTTCTTCGGAATTTGTGGGTTTTCAGAAATTTCTTCCGAATAAGTAGGTTTTTAGAAGTTTCTTCGGAATAAATGGGTTTTCAGAAGTATATTCGGAATAAATTATCTTTTCAGAAAAGAACCAATTTTCAGAAAAATTGAACTTTTCAGAGAACTCTTCAGAATAAGTGATCTTTTCAGATATTTATAAACCCTTTTCCGAAATGACGAAATTTCGGAATAACAAACCCTTTTCCGAAATTTCTTGTACAACTGGATGTACAGTAACTGAAGAATAGCTAAAAAGTACCCAAAAACACGATTTTTTTTTTGTGATTTCTACCAAGATAATCAAACCGTATGTTTTGTTTACCACTTTAAACCATAAAATCATAAAAAATTTCAAGATTTGAGATGGATGATCCTAAAACACCCACTAACTCAAACAAACACTAAACAACACGAATCAACATACCTTAAATCATCCATTGCTCTTGATACCAATTGTAGAATAATGATAATCTATAATCTAATCAAGAGGGTTGTTGTTAATCTAGAGAGAGAAACAAGAGAGAGAAACAAAGAAACTTTTATTAAAATGAGTAAAACAACTATACAACCAACACCCCTTTCCATGGCGGAAAGGGGTTTATATACCCAAGTCCTTAAGTGGACTTGGGCCTCCGGCCCATGAACATGCTCATGGGTCGGGCTAAACATAAGTACTACTTAAACAATACTATGAGCCTATAACTATATAGTTGGAGTGACCGAGACTTTCTTAATACACAAAGTGTATTTCCAACACAAATCAATGTATGAAGCCACTATGGGATTGTCGGATGAAAGAAGAAAGGTTCTTAAGCATATCGGTTTTGAAAGATACATCGAGTTTCCCATAGAGGAACTATCTTCACATCTTCTATACTTTGTTGTCGAGAAATTCCATCCTCTGAGCATGGAGCTAAGACTTCAAAAGGGATCTATTAAAATAACAAGAGAGAAGGTTCAGGATATGATTGGTGTTCAAGATGGTACAATCTCATTAGATGAGATGCAAGAACGAGAAAAAGATGACCATTTCATAAAACAGTGGATGAATCAGTACAATGGAAAACCAACAACAACAACCATCTCGAAAAAGACACAGACGACTAGTGAAGCAGATTTCATGTTTATCATGAACTTTCTCATGCTCTTTGGATGCACAATGGGTGGAGTAGACAATTGAGGCAAGATATCCTTGAAGATACTGAAAAGGATCAGAGAAGAGGACACCATAAGGGATATAGACTGGTCATCCTACGTGCTTGAATGCCTGAAGAAAAGTAATAACAGATGGAATGAACCAGGTGGCAAAAGTTGGTACTACGGCCCAGCCACATTCTTGTCTGTAAGTAAAACTTTTGTTTTACTTTTTTTTATTTTAAACTTACTTTATTTGTTTTCATTGCCTTGGAAAAAAATTATGTTGCATTTTCTAGATGCTTTACTTGGACTCAACATACTTCCCAGATGTAGCTGTGATGCGTCAAAGACCAACAATAAGAAGTTGGAACTCTCGGCTGATCAAGAATAGAATCCATCAGGAAATGATCAAACAGTGTTTGGGAAAGCTTGCACATCATCAAGAGTACAAGGAAGAAGATGTTCATATGGGAATCGACCAGTGCAGAAAAATGACTTCTATATAGAACCAAAAAAGACAGGAAACCACAAACACTAGAGGTAAACAAAAAATTATGATTTTCATATATGATACTAATAAGTGTGAAAACACTTATCCTTTTACCACTTAATTATAATAACCACCAAGCCAAAACGTGTATTTTATGTCGTAAATGTCGAAATTATGCGTGGTTTGTGTATTTGTGTGATTTAGGATCAAAATGTGAAAAGGGAAGAAAACACGGGCTTTCACGGGCTTTTATCGAAGAAAAAGACAAAGACGAAGTCAAAAGATCAAGAGTGCAAAAAGAACGGAAGTCCAAGTCCTATTCTGAAGATTTATCGAAGAAAAGTCTAAAGACGAAAGTTTAATAAAGCCGAAGAACTCAAGTCTAATTAATGAAGAAATTACAAGACGAGTTTAATTAATCCCGAGACAAAGTCGAAAAAGTCGAAGACCATAGAAGACGAAAAGACGAGAAAGAAAGAAAGAATGAAGCTTCAAACACATGCTTACCTCCCTAATCTCTTATAAATACCCTTCTAATATCACATTAGGAGGTGTTGGCTATTTGACACATAGTTCTTCCACCTTTAATTACTTGCATTTTCTTATTGTCATTACTTAATTGCACCTTTATTTTCTTGCCTTTAATTTCAAGTAAGTCTTTTAATTTTGTTATTGAATCTTTTCTTTTAATCAAGTTCTTATTTTTAATCTCTCATTCTACCTTTCTTGGTTTGCTTAATCCTTATGTTTATGTGCTTATTGTTATGCTTATTTGATTAAGTGTTATGTTTTTATGCTTTTGATTGTTTTGGATTATTGATTTTATAGCTTATTTGTGTTTATCTTAAATTTACTTAAGTTTTTATAAAAGTTATTTTTTATTAAAAAGTTGTTTTCGAATATCTTTTTCATTTAAGTATTTTCAAAAGTTTTAAATTTTAGCTTATTAGTTTTTTCTTATACCTGTTTTAGTTAAGTTTTTAGTTGTATGCTTATTTGGTTCATAGCTTATTTGTTGTGCTTATTAATGTTTTTCCTTTACTGTATTCAGATCAAACCCGTCGGAAAAGGGCTTTGCATTCCGACGGGCATTCTGATCAGTGGATCGGAAAAGGGTTTGTGATTCCAATTGGGATTCCGATTTACATTCCGACGGAGGGTTATTTTGTTATTCCGATAGGACTTAGTTTCCCATATTCTGACGAGATTCCTTTTGGTTTCATTCCGATAAGATTCTGACGGCTGTCTATTTGACATTCCGATTGGGGATTCCGACCACATTCTGATCGTCCCAAGGTTTGTTATTCCGACTCTTGCTTTCCGATAGGATTCCTTTTGGTGTATTTCGATGGGATTCCGATGGGATTCCGATGGAGTGTATTCCGACGGTAGGTTTTGTTTAATATTTTGTCTTGTTTAATTTTTAAGTTTGCATTGTTTTATGTTTTCAAATTGTCATTTTTATTTAATTGTCAAATTTACTTTTCGTCGAGCTTTAATTTTTGTCATTTAATTAATTACTTTTAAAAGTTTTAATATTGCACCATTTACGTTTTAACTAGTTTTAGTTTTAATTACCATCATTTACTTTAACGTCTTGCAATTTAAATTACTACAACGACCAAATCATTTCTTTTCACCAAAAGACGACCGAGTCGCACTTAAACCAGTAGTCAATTTGAAAAGATCGGATTCAACGAACATTTTTTCTAACTAAATACCAGTTATTAAATGGCGCCGCTGCCGGCTCTTTTTGTAAAGATTAACAGTTTTTTGTGAGAGACGCGTTGAATTTTGGGATCCGTTCACTTGTGAACGTTATTTTTCTTGCTTAAAAATTGTTAAAAATCCATAAAAATTAAAATTTTCAAAAATCCAAAAAGATTTTTATTTTTATTTTTACACGTACATATATATTCACTATTTCATTGGCATCTTTTTCTTTTTCTTTTGCAGGTGTATGCGTACTAGATCTTCAACTTATTCAGAGCCCGAGACTCGTGAAGATTTAGATATGGCTGGTGTGCACAATAACAATAATCCACCCCACCCCAACATGAATAATAACAATAATGTTCCACCACATGACCTTCGAACGATGGAGGAGTTGTGTCAACCTACGATAAATGGACGAGGAGGACCGATTGCGCCGATGAAAATCACGACTCCAGAGTTTTCGTTGAAGCATCACATGATCCAACAAGTTCAAAACACTTGTCCATTTCGCGGATTGCCGGATGATGATGCCAACAAACACCTCGACAAATTCATTACCGTTACTCAAAGCATGAAGTTGCCTGGGGTTACTATGGATTTTCTTCGCCTTCACCTATTTCCACACACCTTATCCCACCATGCCAAAAAATGGTTTGATCGTCTTCCGAAGAATTCAATTCATACTTGGGATGAGATGACTCAACGCTTTTTGTCGCGCTACTTTCCACCATCCATGGTCACGAGCCTTCGAAATCAAATTAGTGGATTTACTCAAGAACCCGATGAATCACTTTTTGATGCTTGGGAACGATATAATGTTTTGATCGATCGATGTCCAAACCACAACATGCTCCCCGTCACCTTAATTGATACTTTCTACAATGGTTTAACTTTTCGTGATCGTGATATGATTAATCCAGCCGCCGGTGGCACATTTATGAAAAGAAGACATGAGGAGTGTAGAGAGCTTATCGAGAACATGACTACTCACCACAAAAATTGGGATTCATCCGCATCTTCAAGGAATAACCCGAGATTTAATGTTTCTTCTACTTCTTCAAACCCTGATATCACCGAATTGACCCGCGCAATGGTCGAAATGAGCAAGAATATGCAACTTTTGGCTACAAATCAACAACAACAAGTTAAAGCTGTAGCACTTTGTTGTGAGATTTGCGGGGGTCCTCATTCATACACTGATTGTCCTTCTACTAATGACAATCCGGAAAACGTGTATGCGGCTTATGGTAACTATTCAACGGAAAGCTACCAAGCCTGACCTCAAGGTGATCGTAACTTGCTAAGTTACCGTTCTAACAATTTTCTTTCACCCGGTTTTTCTCCTCAAAACCACAACCCCAACAACTACAATAGAAGCAACCCAAACCCACCCCGAGCTTCTAATCCTTATCACCCACCCGCTCAACAAGCCCCACCTATTAATCAAGATGTTGAAACTTTCATAAGGACCCAAGGAGAGCAAATTAAGAATCTGCAAAGCAAAATCATCAATTTGAAAGGAGATATCACTAAGCAAGGTTATGATATTAGATCCGAGCTTCGACATGATATACAAACCTCTTTTAGCACTCAAACAAATGATTTGAAGAATATGCTGGCTAGTTCCTTACCAAGTACTCAACCCTCTACTTCGGGCTCTCTTCCTTTAAACACCGTCACCAACCCAAGAGCGAATGTGAGTGTTATTACTACACGCAGTGGAGCAACCTTAGTAGGACCATCTATCCCTCCTCCAGTTACTCAATCTATACATCCTCCACCACCATTTACCCCTCCTACTCCCACGCCTAGTATTAGTTCTCCATTACCGTCTCCACCTCTTACTGAAGAAGTACCCAAGAAAAACCCTTCACCAACTCCACCTTCCACCTATAAACCCAACATCCCTTATCCTTCTCGCTTAGACAAAGGCAAATTTCTCACCAAGGATGACATTCAAGTGTCAAACTATTTGAAGAAGATTTCGGGACTGACCATCACCTTTAGCCTTGTTGAAGCTCTTGCCCAAATGCCTAAATTTGTTAAGATGTTTAAGGAATTGCTTAATAAGAAGGAGAAGATGGCCGAGTTTGTGAATACTCGATTGAATGAAAACTGTTCTGTAGTCCTTTTTAAATAACTTCCGGAAAAACTTGGAGATCCCGGTCGTTTTGTGCTACCATGTACTTTTAACCAAACCAAAGAATTTACTGCCTTAGCCGATCTCGGGGCAAGTATTAATTTGATGCCTTTAAGTGTTTGGAAAAAGTTATCATTACCCGATCTTACTCCAACAAAGATGACTCTTGAGCTTGCAAATCTCACTCTCGCTTACCCCGTTGGTATTGCCGAAGATGTGTTCATTAAAGTTGGCACCTTCACTTTTCCAGTCGACTTTATTGTTGTTGATTATGAAATGGACCCTCGTATTCCGTTAATACTTGGTCGGCCATTCTTGAGAACCGGAAAAGCATTAGTCGATGTTGTCGAAGGTGAGCTAATCCTAAGGGTCGGGAATGATGCACAAGTTTTTAAAATGGGGAAGATCACAACCAAATCAAATGGAAGAGAATAAGCGAATATGATTAATGTGCTTGATGATTTTGTCATCTACAACAATCCTCTTTTCGATTCTTGCTATGATAATCCACTGTTCCAAGATGATGTGGATGGTTCTCTCTCCATTTTGGATCCTCCACCAAGTTATGATTCTCCACCGATCTATGATGATTATGATGATGATTCTAGTTCCGATGGGGATGATTATGATAATTTTGTTTCTGAGTATCCAGACATGCCAACTTATGATGATTTTGATGATGTTGATACTCTCTCGAGTGATTCTTCACATGATGACCTTACTCCTACTTTTGATGAAGATCCTCCACCAACAATGCTTGATCCTACTTTAGATGACTACTCATTTGAGGAAGACTTTGCTACTTTTCTCAACACCTACTTCCCAAATGAGAGTGATTCTCCTCCTTTGGACTTTGATTTTGGTCTTTATCCTCCTTTGGATATGAAGAAACCTGTTTCAAAGGAGAAGAAGCCGGAAGACACCGATATCCGTAGCACTTATGTCTTGACACCTCTCTATCCCCCTTCTGAGGATGAGATTGTGAGATTTATGAGCGGATCCTCTTCAAGGTCTACTGAGCCTGAGCGTTATTTTCCCCTAAAGGAAAAGGTGTTCGATCCCGGTATTGTAATTTCTAAGCCATCTCAGTATCCATCTAATGAAATAAAAGGAAAGATTTTTGGAACTTATGGAGATATGCTTGCACCTCATTACACTTGCTACCACCGTGCTCGATCTTTGCTTAAGGGAACCTTGCCTACTCTTATTTAGCTTGCCTTGTTCGCCTTAAGCTTGTGTTACTTGATGGACGAAAACCATGTCTTTGATCCCGGTGGATGTGTTTCAAGCTTCTTCCCATGCTAATCAAGGTCGAGTCAGGCTCACGACTCGGTTAACAAAAACAAGCGCTTCTCGGGAGGCAACCCGCAATATCTATCCTTTTTCTTTGTTTTTATAATAAGTAGGGGGAGACCCTAGTATGTGTTTGTTGTTTTCTTTCTAATCATGTGCAGGGATTCGATCTTTCTAAGATCCATTCTTGATGAATTTTGACGTCCCGTGATCCCGTGTACCCGTCTTCCCAGTTCTATCCTAAACTCTTTTGATTCTCTATTTTATATTCTTCAATATTAAAATAGGAATCACTTTAGTTGTCCTTTTCTTAGCAAGATTTAAACAAAGTGCACAATGTCCTAAGTATGGGGGAGTTTACTTCCACATGCTTAAACATTGAGGACAATGTTTATATTAAGTGTAGGGGAGACTTCTATCAAAGTTAAGTGGCCTTTTCCTTGTATTTGTCCTCATTTTAACCGGAAAATTGATTTTTCGACATTTTTCAAAATTTTTGATCTATTTTGGCCTAGTAGTTTTACCTTTGTATAGTTATTTTCTTTCTTTGCTAGAATAATTTTTCAATAAAGTGGTTTTAGTTTTTAAACGTTGTGAATCTTTTGACTCAACCCGAGTTTACTTATCTAAGTTTACTCTAGCTAGTATCCTTAACGTGTTTAAGTCAAGTTTTACTAGACTTTTATATAGGGAACTTTAAAACGCGAAAGTCTTAACTCTTATGGGTTAAGAACAAGAACTTTTCGCAAGTTCCTATAATTGATCCTAGAAATTCGTTTATCAAGGGAACTTTAGAATGCGAATTCTAAACTTGAAAAAGTCTAAGAATTTGCAAGATCCTATAGATGACTTGAAAACCCAAAACTTTGATTTAATTGGCTAAGCATCCACGAGTCTCATTCCTTGAGATTTTAAACTGTGGAGAACGAGAGATGATAGAGTCAATTATAAGTTTGGTATTCTTTCATGAATTTGTGTGAGTTAATTATGAGCTTTTTCTCCCATCGCTTGCTAATAAATTTAATTGCAACAAATAAGGTCGTACGATTTGAAAAGTTACTTAGCTTCTAGCCCAAGATCGTTTAAAAGTTGCTCGGTATTAATTAGAGTTCATAGCCAAGGCATAACTTATTGAAGCGGGATGCGAAGATTGGCAAGTCCGAAAAGGTCCTAACAAGACATGAGGGCTACATTTTGTTGCTAAAAGATCCAAAGTGATGTGAATAATCATTTATCAAAAATCAATATGAAGGATCGAGACACACGACGAAAAGCAAATACTCCACTAAAGATCATGGAGAAGTCTATCCAAAAAGGCCCTAAAAAGGTATGAGGATAAATAGGTCCAAGTCCTAAAAGGAGTCGGATCGTTGTATATCAAAATCCCAAATAAAGATTGGAGAAAAATGAAGAAGTTGTGGTCCAAATATTAAGAATCTCTTAAAAAGTTCAAGTGAAGAAATTCCTATTATGAAGAGAAGACCATTATTTCATGAACGTCTCTCAAGATTTGAAGTATGAAGTCGCTGCCAAATATCGGTCCGAGAAAGGTCTCAAATCGTGAAGCAAGTTATGCCAAGATATGAACTTTATGAGGTCCCGAGAAGCAGTTTTAAATGATTTTGTCCTTTAGCTAACTATTGATTAAGTCGTCCTACTTTATTTTCGGCCTAAATAACTATCGAAATAAGTCAACAATACATCCTCGTGATCATTCAAGACAATAATAAAATATAAGAGATACACCTAGGAATAAGGGAGTCTAAGTGAATAATTGGGCCACATGAGTTTATGTTAGTTTGCTAACTTATAATAACAATGATCTCATTTTTTAAGCTTGGTATGGGGAACGTGAAACTTGAGGGTGATAAACATTCATGACATTCCAAAACCCTAAGGTAAGTTTTTGATCTTTTTACTTGTTTTCTTCCTTTAAATATTTTGTCTCTTTAATAAAGGCAAATGTGGATTAATTATGATAAAAAATGTAAATCTTGCTTTGTAATTAATGCATTACATGAGGACATTGCAATGGTCAAGTGTAGGGGATTTAATAAGTGTGAAAACACTTATCCTTTTACCACTTAATTATAATAACCACCAAGCCAAAACGTGTATTTTATATCGTAAATATCGGAATTATGCGTGGTTTGTGTATTTGTTGTGATTTAGGATCAAAATGTGAAAAGGGAAGAAAACACGGGCTTTCACGGGCTTTTATCGAAGAAAAAGACAAAAGACGAAGTCAAAAGCTCAAGAGTGCAAAAAGAACGGAAGTCCAAGGCCTATTCTGAAGATTTATCAAAGAAAAGTCTAAAAACGGAAGTTTAATAAAGCCGAAGAACTCAAGTCTAATTAATGAAGAAATTACAAGACGAGTTTAATTAATCCCGAGACAAAGTCAAAAAAGTCGAAGACCATAGAAGACGAAAAGATAAGAAAGAAAGGAAGAAGGAAGCTTCCAACACATGCTTACCTCCCTAATCTCCTATAAATACCCTCCTAATATCACATTAGGAGGCGTTGGCTATTTGACACATAGTTCTTCCACCTTTAATTACTTTCACTTTCTTATTGTCATTTACTTAATTGCACCTTTAATTTCTTGCCTTTAATTTCAAGTAAGTCTTTTAATTTTGTTATTGAATCTTTTCTTTTAATCAAGTTCTTATTTTTAATCTCTCATTCTACCTTTCTTGGTTTGCTTCATCTTTATGTATATGTGCTTATTGTTATGCTTATTTGATTAAGTGTTATGTTTTTATGCTTTTGATTGTTTTGGATTATTGATTTTTATAGCTTATTTGTGTTTATCTTAAATTTACTTAAGTTTTTATAAAAGTTATTTTTTTATTAAAAAGTTGTTTTCGAATATCTTTTTCATTTAAGTGTTTTCAAAAGTTTTAAATTTTAGCTTATTAGCTTTTTCTTATACGTGTTTTAGTTAAGTTTTTACTTGTATGCTTATTTGGTTCATAGCTTATTTGTTGTGCTTATTAACGTTTTTCCTTTACTGTATTCCGATCAAACCCGTCGGAAAAGGGCTTTGCATTCCGACGGGCATTCCGATCAGTGGATCGGAAAAGGGTTTGTGATTCCAATTGGGATTCCGATTTACATTCCGACGGAGGGTTATTTTGTTATTCCGATAGGAATTAGTTTCCCATATTCCGACGAGATTCCTTTTGGTTGCATTCCGATAAGATTCCGACGGCTGTCTATTTGACATTCCGATTGGGGATTCCGACCACATTCCGATCGTCCCAAGGTTTGTTATTCCGACTGTTGCTTTTCGATAGGATTCCTTTTGGTGTATTCCGATCGGATTCCGATGGGATTCCGGTGGAGTGTATTCCCACGGTAGGTTTTGTTTAATATTTTATCTTGTTTAATTTTTAAGTTTGCATTGTTTTAAGTTTTCAAATTGTCATTTTTATTTAATTGTCAAATTTACTTTTTGTCGAGCTTTAATTTTTTTCATTTAATTAATTACTTTTAAAATTTTTAATATTGCACCATTTACGTTTTAACTAGTTTTAGTTTTAATTACTGTCATTTATTTTAACGTCTTGCAATTTAAATTACTACAACGACCAAATCATTTCTTTTCACCAAAAGATGACTGAGTCGCACTTAAACCAGTAGTCAATTCGAAAAGATCGGATTCAATGAACAATTTTTCTAACTAAATACCAGTTGTTAGATACTATGAACTATCATATGTGAAATGATACACTATCATATATGAAAGCTTACTAATACACTAACAATATTCTTCTTTCTATGCAGGAGTTCTTTGAAAAAAGTATGGACCGATTTGAAGTGATCTATGATGTAAGGAAAGTGCTTGTTAAAACACTTAAAGAAGGAATGAAAAAGTTTGAAAATGATGAATCATTGGTTGGACTATGCAAACAATACCAGGTGGTATTCCAGTGAAGGAAGGACGATGGGCTCGACGTAGATTTCATAAGGAGGAAACCTCTTCGGATGATGGCAAAAGCAAAGATGTTCCTTCTATTTCAGAAAAACAGCCAGTTACGCTTGACAGTATCCAAATAGAGGAAGAGGAAATCGCTCAAAAGGAAACGGATAAATAAAAAGAAACTACAAATGAGCAAGTGGTCACAGAAGCAGGGTTGGTTAACCAACCAAAATCGGCTAAAGAAGTAGCAATGTTAGCTGAGGCTCATAAGACAGTTTACACCGACGAACCATTGTCAGGGGAATTTGAAAACGACCCAGAATTCGATGAATACCTAGACCAGTATTGCCTCGAGTTGGAACGTCAGGCGATTGAAAGCCAAAAGAAGAAACTGGAGGAAGAAGATATGGCAAAGAGGAAAACAAGAGGGACAAGGCAACCAAAATCTCTGAAAACAACACCATCTTTCTCCCAGATCACAAAAAGTCCGAAGACGACACCTAAGTAGATACTGATGTTGGTGGAAGAATATGAGGTGGCCAAAATACAAAAGAGGCCATCACACTTGCTCCTTTCAAACCACATAAACAAGAAAGCACCAGCAAAGGGCAAGCTCACTACAGCCGAGTTGATGATAGGTGAGAACTTGTTCTCGATGATTAATGAGGGCCTGTAAATAAAAGCTAACACACTAACAAATTAATTATCATTAAAGTAGCATCATATATATATGATAAAAAGTAATTGAACTATGTTTGCAGTGATTTCATATTCGAGACAGCAGACAAGAAACATGCATGCATGAGGGACAACATGGAGACACTAGCTCCGGGTCTCAAAGTAGATGCACCTGTGATCGACACCTACTCCCAAGTTCTAAACTATGAAGAAGACACACGCACAGGCGGGAGAAGGAAGAAACAGTTTTTCATGTCGACTATGATTGTAAGTACATCTTACATCATATATGATTTAAAAAAAAATTACATCCAGAAACTAAAAAAATAAATATCTTGTTGATTATGCAATACAGACCGCAAACATGTTTGATTGGAAGCTGCAAAACGGACAGTATGATGTTCACAAGCAGTTTCAAAAATTTGAAGAAAACATGAGAAGCTCGTTGGGAGAAGATGACGATTTACTGAAATTAAAGGGTGTAGATCTGGTAAACACTTGATTACATAAAATAGTTTCCTAGATTGATAAAACATATATTATAAAAAAAGTATAAAATATATGATAAAACCTTATCATATATGATAAAACCTTATCATATATGATAAAACCTTATCATATATGATAAGTGTGAAAACACTTATCCTTTTACCACTTAATTATAATAATAACCAAGCCAAAACGTGTATTTTATGTCGTAAATGTCGGAATTATGCGTGGTTTGTGTTTTTGTTGTAATTTAGGATCAAAATGTTAAAAGGGAAGAAAACATGGGCTTTCACGGGCTTTTATCGAAGAAAAAGACAAAAGGCGAAGTCAAAAGATCAAGAGTGCAAAAGATTGGAAGTCAATGGGCCTATTTTGAAGATTTATTGAAGAAAATGATCAAAGACGGAAGATTTACAAGTCGAAGAACCCAAGTCTAATAAATGAAGAAATTATAAGACGAGTTCAAGATTTTATCGACAAATCCCGAGCCAAAGTCGAGACTTTTATTTAAAGACGAGACGAAAGAAAAGAAAAGAGAGAACAACAACTCCACCAAACCACCTACCACTCTCCCCTTTATATATTCCACCTTCATTTCATTTTTATTCTTGTTGGCTATTTGACACATAGTTCTTCCACCTTTAATTACTTGCACTTTTATATTGTCATTTACTTAATTGTCATTTAATTTCCTTGTCTTGCACCTTTAACTTCTTGCCTTTAATTTCAAGTAAGTCTATTAATTTTGTTATTAAATCTTATTTTTAATCAAGTTTTTATAAATCTCACATTCTACCTTTCTTGTTTTGCTTAATCTTTATGTTTATGTGCTTATTGTTATGCTTATTTGATTAAGTGTTATGTTTTTATGTTTTTGATTGTTTTGGA